>CM073572.1:113974595-116374595 GCA_037074715.1 Magnolia kwangsiensis | reverse complement strand
AGGTTTGGGGTTTGAGGGAATGGGAAGGAACATCTCTTATTACACATGCACTACATTCCTTTGGTTATTGTGCTTACCCTTTGTTCATGTTTCAGGCGCGCCCCTTACTGGAAGAATATGCGATCAATGAATTGGTGGACCTAAGTTTGGGGAACTGGTATTCAGAACATGAGGTCTATTGCATGCTTCATGCTGCATCCTTGTGCATTCGGCGTGATCCCCATTCAAGGCCACGGATGTCTCAGGTCAAAGTCTAAACTCTGCTCTTTATTATTTATGTAGGGTAAGTGTCTATGGCTTTTTTGGGAACAAATAAATCATGCCCCTAAAGATATTAATTTTCAACTCCCAAATGTGAGGAATTATGGCATGTGGATGCTCCGAATCTGTCCACTGAACCAGAACTTTGGTTTGATGGGCCCCACCTTGTATGGGGAGTACCCTAGGAATCCTTGTGTGCTTTGTTGGCCCACTATCATTTTATTAACTGTCAGTTTGTAGGCTACTTATTAAAGGGTTGAAATTTTCTAATCTGTAGATATTTCTGCATTCCTCATGAAATCTGTATGATAACTAGTTTGTAGAATTTGTTTGATTAAATAATATATATTTTTTTGTTAGACAATAATTTTTTTCAAGGAAACCTCTGAGTGATCACAAGTTGACACCATAGGCAATTTGGATATGCTAAATTCTAGATTAATGATTATGGGAGTCACCTCTATTAATGATGCGTACAAGTCTCTCAAGGTCTTAGTGGCTACATGGAGGTCAAGGTATTCGGTCCCTATTTTTATCTTAAATATATTGAGTCTTGAGAAATGCTCCAGTGCTCCCAGAGCATTGTAAAGTTATAGTGCTTCTAGTTGCATCAGCTCAGTTAGTCTAATTGATTGATCTCAACTGTTTGTCAAGTCCAGAACACATTTCTAAGGATGCTTGCATGGTTAGTTGCTCATGAAATGTGCACTGGACCTAGTGATCAGTCTAGATTGATGGATTGGATAGTCCAGGTGTCCCACGCAACTAGGAGCAGTATAACTTATAGTTCTTTGAATGCACTGGAGCAGTTCTTGTGAATCTTCTAAGATTGAGGTGGGGTGATGCCATTTTAGAATTAGAAGAGGGTTAAATATATTGGATCTTTTAGAATTACAAGATTGGGGAGCATTGTACTTTTTTTTAAATTCTTCGTGGTATGGCCATCTCATAAATAAACAATTAAAAGGATGCCCCATGCATCCCTAATGGGTTGGGGGACCCCGCTGGATGGGTTGGATGCCACACACATGATGGTGATCCCCACCTGGAACTTTTGTAGAATAAGCTACAAAAGTTTCAGAGCAACCTGCTTCTCAATCTGATTACATCGTAATTTAAACATCTGTTTTCAATAGGTCAGGCAGTGGAAAATACATTCTTCCATGGATATGTAGTATATTAGTGAACCACAGTCGCTATGTAATATCTCATGAGCCTTCTGCACGTATGCTTGATACCTTATGCGAGGTATATGATCTTAAAGTCATTTATAGCAACTCTTTATCTATTAATGAAGCAAAGTTATGTTTCTTGTCTCTCGTTGCTGGATATGCAAGAGTGGCCCACTAAATTCCTATAACTAGCTATTGCATATGACAAAGTCCAAATGTGCAGCTACTCAACCTCTATTACAGTTGTTTGGTCGTCCGCAGCTCATCGTGGCACAGGTCAAGAAATTTTTTCTTCTTATCCTTAATAGCAGTCTCCTTGTATACTGATTGATATTCTCTCTTATGTTTTCAAGTCGACAAAGTGGGACAGAACATAGGTCCAACACTATCAAACGATTATTAGGCTCTGAATAAAAATTCTTCATTAGTAACTCAACAATGATCTCATCATTCTTATTAGATTCCATCAACTATTATTTTAAAAATACATTGTTTAAAGCATGTATTATTCAGTTTGATTTTGTTTTTGGCAGTGCATTGCTCTCATAAACATGATTTGAATGTCGATTAGATTAGTCTGTTTTGGGCTAATGCACATAAAATATTGCCCAATATATGAATAAATAGGTGATGTCCGTAAAATGGAGAAAGAAACTTTGGTATTCTCATGCAAAAATGTGTGTTCCTTATAACGCCTTCATCTTTACCTTGAAACTAGTGGTTTTTTATGGAAATACAAATTTTATATGTTTGGAATTTGGATAATATATCTAATTTTGATTTCTTCCTTTTCTTTTGGGTAGACTTGCAAATATGTTGGTTGCTTTAGGGCATTAGAGAAATAGGTATATCTAGTTTTGGATGTGTGCATTGATTAAGCAATTAATTTTCATTATTATTATTATTTAAAATTAATGAGAAACGCCGACGGTTTTAGCCGTTGGCGAATGACCGTCGGAAATGCCAACGGCTAAATTGAACCGTCGAAAATGCCGACGGCTAAAACTGTCACACTCAGCCATCGAAAACACCTATGGTTTAAATCCATCCGTGAGCTACACCCACGCCCCCTTTCCCAACGGACTGTTCGACGGGTTTTAGCCATCAGGGAAAGTCATTGCCGATGGTTTTTAGTCGTTGGCGTTGTCCTGTATTTTGGTAGTGCAATGAAGCAAAGTTAAGTTTCTCTTCTCTTGTTGTTGGATACGCAAGAGCGGCCCACTAAATTCCTTTAACTGACTATTGCAGATGACAAAGTCCAAATGTGCAGCTATTCAACCTCTATTACAGTTGTTTGGTAACAGGTCACGAACTTTCTTCTTATCCTTAATAAGTCTCCTTAGATACAGATTGATATTCTCTATTATATTTTCAGGTCAACAAAGCGGGACAGAACACAGGTCCAACACTATCAAATGGTCATCAGGCTCTGAATAAAAATTCTTCATTGGTAACTCAACAATGATCTCATCATTCTTATTAGATTCCATCAATTATTATTTTAAAAATGCTTTATTCAAACCATGTATTAGTCAGTTTGATTTTGTTTCTGGCAGTGCATTGCTCTCATAAACATGATTTAAATGTCAATTAGATTAATTTATTTTGGGCGAATGCACATAAAATATTGCCAAATATATGAATACATAGGTAATGTCTGTAGAAGGGAGAAAGAAACTTTGGTATTCTCATGCCAAAATGTGTTTTCCTTGTAATGCCTCCATCTTTACCTTGACACTAATGGTGTTTTATGGAAATAAATTTTTTTTATGTTTGGAATTTGGATGATATATCTGATTTTGATTTCTTCCTTTTTTTGCGTAGACTTACATAGGTTGGTTTCTTTAGGGCTTCAGAGAAATGGGTATATCTAGTTTTGGATGTGTGTTGATTAGAAAATTAATTTTCATTATTATTTTTTAATTATTGAGAAACACTGATGGCTTTTGTTGTTAAAAATGTCGATGGTTTTGGCAGTCGCCCTTAGCCGTCATAAATGCCAACGGCTAAAACCGTCGCCCTCAGTCATCGAAAACGCCAACGGTTTAGATCCGTCGGTGAGCAATGCCCATGCCCCCTTTCCTGATAGACTATCCAACAACTTCTAGTTATCAGGGAAGGTCATTGTTGACTATTTTTAGCCATTGGCGTTGCCCTATTTTTTGGTAGTGCTAGGAACCACGAATATACCACATAGGTAAACCACCATCCTCATATAAGAGGGACAATCATTTTCAAAAAGTATGGGGGTGTGTCAACACCTACCCAACTAGCCATCAGCTTAACAATGGAGGACCTTGATTTGTTCTGCCCTACCCAGCCTCAGCAGTCGGAATACCACCCACCTCGACTCGGTATATGACAGTAGATAGGCTTGTCACACCCCTTCCCTTCTCGGTTCCGGCAGTGGAAATAACTCTTGTACCCATCATACTGTGCTCACCCCCACTTGACACACGATAAAAGAGGACCCGATTGGCCAATTTTAACCAGTTCATTGGAGGATAGGCGTCTCCAATATCGGGATCTAAGCTCGGGTGGCCATAACGCACCCTTCTCGAAACTTCTCAAAAATATCAATACTTTGGCCATCACAAGGCCTTAACACAATCATCTCACCAAACTATCCATCATGTGGCCACTATATAAAACATCTGCTCATGAAAGATGTCATCCATGAAAGCCCACACAATCAAGTGTATAATCACAATGGCATGTACATACCCCAACTCCTCTGGCCTTTCATCCAAGTACAAGGACCAACACTAGGGCCCCAAATAACCATACAAACTAACACGAGAGCCCCAAATAACCATACGAACCAACATGAGGGTCCAAACATAGTGCATTGATGCATCTCATCCAATCATATGGACCAGCATGAGTGCCCAAGTCAAAAAAATATCCAAAATCTCCCAACTCCTCTAGATCTCATCCATGCTTATGGAATAACACAAGGGCTCAATTTTCAAGATGTGTTCATACATGTATATAAAATGGATGCTTATGAATCAACTATGTATATTAAACTATCAAAGGAAAAATAGATCAACTTGACAAGATATGGCACATGGATGCTAAATAGTAAACCCTCAGGTCATTGTCCATTATTCATTGAGGACGTCCTTATGCATCCTTAATCCTTTCTTGCTACGGGCCGGATCATGGCCTTAGTACCCATAAGCAATGGGCCTTAACTTGGGCCCAACTAAGATTTAATCATCAATTTATAATTTGGTCTTATGAGACCTAACTATGTGTATAGGCTACACGATGTATGCCATGTCCATCACATATTGGCTGCATAACACATGCCATAATCATTATGCATGAGATACACATCACACATCATCCACATATCACAACACATCACATGCATTTACCATACATTACATCACATGCGTTTACCATACATTATATCACATGCCATAATCATCTCATGCCCTTATGGGTTTCACTTAACAATAGTGCCAATTGGCCAAATAGACTAGCAAGCTAACAATAATTAAAGCATCATTCCCTTGACCATGGAAGTGGGTTCACTTTGCCTCTCATGTAATAGTTACTTGTAACCAACTTACATCCAAAGTTCCATGGGCAAGGCAGGCTTTCATAAGCTCAATGCACTAGGCCCAACACAAGAATAGCCAATTTTATGCAATGCCAATACGTTTAAGTGTCCTCAATAGCACACTGAGGCCCCACACCTCTAGTGAATACTTAACAAATGGCCACCATGGCTCGCATATATCATGCACATACAATAGGTACATAGGTTATAGTGGTACACAAGTTCTCGCTTACATCATCATTATCATAAGCATCATTCAACATCAAATTCATTATCACAACTTACATCATGCAAGCATGTGCAAGGATTAGACATCATATAAGGATTCACATGCATCATCAATATCATGGCCATTATCCATCACTATTATACATGCCCTAAGCATTAGTTGTCTGTCATGCATGAGGTTATCCTTACATTCACCGACATCATTTATTTATCATCATCCATGCATCAAGTAAAAAATGGTTATTTTATCCATGTTATTATCACAACAATAAAAAATGCATTATTATCACTTGGATATCAAGCATGGTGGTCAACTAGCATGTTTAGTCATCATGCATATATATATATATATATATATATATATATATATATATATATATATATATATATATATATATATATATATATATATATATATATTATCATCATCATTACCATTAGGAACATTTCCACTTCATGATTAACATAAGAAATGTCATAAGTACCACAAATAATTACTCATCCATCATAAATGCATATGCTAAATTTCACCATCCATTAAATCATATCTATCATTTCAACCAGCAACTCACTATCATCATTATCATGTTGTTACACATGTATCATCATCTCGACCATTATTAGGTGCGTCCCACCTAGTGTGACTTCCACTTTGACCTTGGATTACACGAAAGGCATGGGGTCATATAGGTTAGGTGTGAGTCCCACTCGGTGAATCAATAGGCTAACTCAAAGGCATAAATGTCCAACCACAAGGCAATCAATGGTGTGGATCTAATTCCACAACTAAGTGGGCCCTACTAGCTAAAGGTGCAAGTTTATCACACAATTGTGCCCTCATTTAACAAGTATGGTTAATGGGCTTTTCATTGATTTAACATTCTTGTGGTATGGCCCTCTTAGGTTTAAGTTTGGTAGTGGACAACAGTCCCACACTAAGGGAAGTATACATGGATACATACCTCTAAGGTGGACCCTGTAGCACAATTGGGCCCCACAACTCCAACAACAACTAGGAGATAAAATTACAATTCCAAACATAAGATCCACATGCCAACAATGCATAGATCCCATGTCATGTTGGGCCAACAAACCTCATTCACAAGTAAGATATGACGGCTCGTCTACTACAACTTTTATAATCCAAATGGGCCCAATTAATTGTGGCCCAGTTGATTGGCAGTAGTGTGCAAGGCATGCTGCCCACAAGGCAATTGGAATGCCTAATTGGCCCAAGAATGTTCCCAAGGTTTGTCTTGTCATTCCCAACAATTTCCCTTAGTATTAGGCCCACATGAACCTTTTGTTGCCTCATTTGGATGGCTCGAGGACATAGATAGTCTAAGAGAGATGGTTGGGCAGCAAATGATGTCTATCACCCAATCAAAAGGTTTAGCAACAATCACTTTATGACGTACATAGGGTGAGCCTTACTATACAAAGATACAATCTACAAGGAAAAGGCCCACTTAAGATTTTGGGTCCAACACCACCTAAGGGTTCATGTCCATGGTCTAGTTAACTCATTTTCATGGTTTAGATACTCTATTGGATTATTTAGGAAGGTGGTGGATCCCATGGATGTGGCCCCATGTGAAACTTCTATCAAATAGATTTTTTGTACAGGGTTGGTTCTTTAGTCATCTTTGAGTCAGTTTAAGATCACGAGAGGCCCGCTTTACGAAGGAGAAAATATCCAGATGATAGTTCTATGTATAGGTATCAAAACCCAAATGGTATGGCCTACTAAATGTGTATATACAATTTTTGACACAAGGATAAACGTTGGTGCTCGAAATTTCAGCACAGAAATATTCTGTGCAACTCTGCCCGGTCCCATTTTAGGATCTCGTTCCCGATCAAGTGGGGTCTGTTTGGATCCAACTAAAAAATTATTCCTCCATACATGGTATAGACTAGGAAGTCCAGGTGGTAGCACCCACATATCTTTGCGCGTGGGACCCACCGCACACGCCCAAAGTTGGCCAAAAAATATAAAATTAGAGATCAGATTTCTGAAATGGAAACTGTTGGGGTAACAAATGGACAAGTAGATAAGTCGGCTTATGGAATGGACCGACTCTACTAAACCAGCGTGGGCCCAATGAAACCTAAGCCTGATAAGTCTTCTACGTCCAAAAGCATGCTAATCTTCAAGAAGGGTGATGCAAATGCAAGGACACTCAAAGAGTGAGGCTACGAGCCAGAGGTCAGCCATGGGTTGGCCATAGGTCGTCTATGGGTCGGCCATAGATCGGCCAAAGGTCGACCATGGGTCGGCCAGAGGTTGACCATGGGTCGGCCAGAGGTCAGCCATGAGTCGGCCATAGATCAGCCAGAGGTCGGCCATGGGTCGGCCATAGGTCGGCCAGAGGTTGACCCAACCTAGAACTGAGTTATGGATCCGAAAGATGTTCCTAAAAATCAGAGATCTTACTCAAGATCTTCGAAAGATAGCGTTAGATCTCGACAATCACGGGATCCTATAATCTCGAAAAGATCCAGGATCGTAACAAATCTCTAAAATATCAGGAAAGAATCCCCGTACAGTGGGATCCTCCCTCTCCTATAAATAGAAGAGACTCCAAGGGTAAAAGGTACGCAAAAACTCTCTCCCAGAACCCCTCAATACTATAAGACCTAGATTCCTAGCCTGACTTTGGTATCAGAGGGTCCTCTGCTCTAGCTAGGGTATCTTTTATCTTCTTCCTGTGTAGGTACTCAAAGGTCTAAAGAGGGTGGACCAGATTTTTACATCAACAGTTTGGCGCCGTCTGTGGGAACGACAATAAAAGTCGTTCCTGCTCTACCATAAATATGTTAAACAATCTACAATGGTGAAATGAAAGAAGAAAGCTCTTCCTGAATCATTGCACAGTCGGCCTTAATAGCTAAGCTCATCCTCAGCAGCCTAGCTCGGCCTCAACAGGCACAGCTCGGCCTCAACAACTTAGCTCGGCCTCAATAGACTCAGCTCGGCCTCAAAAGGTCACCTCGGCCTTAACAGGATTAGCTCGGTCTCGACAGGTTAGCTCTGCCTCAATAGGTCCGCTCTACCTCAACAGGTCAGCTCAGCCTCGGTAGCCCAGCTCAGCCTCAATAGCTTAGCTCAGCCTCAACAGGCTCAGCTCGGCCTCAACAGGTCACCTCGGCCTTAACAGGATCAGATCGGTATTAACAGGTTAGCTCGGCCTCAATAGGTCCGCTCTACCTTAACAGGTCAGCTCAGCCTCGGCAGCCCAGCTCAGCCTCAATAGCTTAGCTCAGCCTCAATAGCTTAGCTCGGCCTCAACAGACTCAACTCGGCCTCAACAGGTCACCTCAGCCTTAACAGGGTCTGCTCGGTCTCAACAGCTTAGCTCGGCCTCAACAGGTTCAGCTTGGCCTCAACAGCTTAGCTCGGCCTCAACAGGCTCATCTTGATTTCAACAAGTTAACTCGACCTAAACAGGTCACCTGGGCCTCAACAGCATAGCTCGGCCTCAACTCGGCCTCAACAGCTTAGCTCAGCCTCAATAGGTCACCTCGGCCTCAATAGCTCAACTCGGCCTTAATAGCTCAACTCGGCCTCGACAGCCCATCTCGGCCTCAATAGTTCTACTCTACCTCGATAGCTAAGCTCGGCCTTAGCAGGTTGCTCGGCCTAAGCAGCTTAGGTCATCCCGTCCTCGACAGGTCAGCTCGGTGCTCGATCTTGCACCTGGAGCTGTGCTATTCGAAAAGGAAACAACTCGATTGATGATATGAAGCCAAGGGAAGAAGAGGAGAATTCTTCCGTTAGCGACCAGAGGATTCTCATGGATCCATCCATGCTAGAGCTCAGCCCAGGGGATTCCTAGGGATCCATCCAAGCCGACCCGGCATAAGCCGATCGAGCGTAAGCTGACCAAGCATAAGCCAATTGAGCGCAAGTCGATCAGGCGTAAGCCAACTAGGCATAAGCTAATTGAGCGTAAGACGACCAAGCATAAGCCAATTGAGCATAAGCCGATCAGGCGTAAGCCAACCAGGCATAAGCCAATTGAGCGTAAGCCAATCAGGCATAAGCCAATTGAGCGTAAGCCAACCAGGCATAGGCCAACTAGGCATAAGCTGACCAAGCATAAGCCAACTAGGCATAAGCTGACCAGGCATAAGCCAATTGGGTGTAAGCCAACCCGACATAAGCTAACCGAGCATAAGCCGACTAGGCATAAGTCAAGCATGCATAATCTGATCAACTTACTTCTCGAACCTCCACATGTCAGCCCGAGAAGTAAGGGGGGCTTACTGTTGGGGTAAAAAATGGACATGTAGATAAGTTGGCTTATAGAATGGACCGACTCTACTGAACCAGCGCGGGCCCAATGAAACCCAAGCCTGATAAGTCTTCTACGTCTAAAAGCATGCTAATCTTCAAGAAGGGTGATGCAAATGTAAGGACACTCAAAGAATGAGGCTACGAGCCAGAGGTCGGCCATGGTTGGCCATAGGTCGGCCAGAGGTCGGCTATGGGTCAGCCATAGATCAGTCAGAGGTTGACCATGGGTCGGCCAGAGGTCGGCCATGGGTCGGCCATATATCAACCAGAGGTTGGCCATGGGTCGGCCATAGATCAGCTAGAGGTCGGCCATGGGTCGGCCATAGGTCGGCCATATATTAACCTGACCCATCGGTCGGCCATAGGTCGGCCAGAGGTCGACCCAACCTAGAACCGAGCTATGGATCTGAAAGATGTTTTTAAAAATCAGAGATCTTACTCAAGATCTTCAGAAGATAGTGTTAGATCTCGACAATCATGGGATCCTATAATCTTAGGAAGATCCAAGATCGTAACAAATCTCTAAAATATCGGGAAAGAATCCCCATACGGTGGGATCCTCCCTCTCCTATAAATAGAAGAGACTCCAAGGGTGAAAGGTACGTAAAAACTCTCTCCCAGAACCCCTTAATACTATAAGACCTAGATTTCTAGCCTGACTTTGGCATCGGAGGGTCCTCTTCTCTAGCCAGGGTCTCCTTTATCTTCTTCCTGTGCAGGTACTCAAAGGTCTAAAGAGGGTGGACCAAATTTTTGCATCAACAGAAACTATCCCAACTTAGCAACAGTAATGTACACAAGGATGAAACCACATACATCTCAAGTGGGTCACACTTTGTTGGTCCACACGACAAGGAAAATGGATGGCATAAATGATGAAATGCATACATCTGGTGGACCCACTATGGGCGAATGGATGACATGGATAAAGCACACATCATGATGGGTCCCACTACGTGTAGGCCACTTGTTGACCTCCCTCGATCAGCGAGCAAATGCATGTGTGGGGTCCCACGTCCAGTGGGCCCCTCTCAATCAGAAAGAAGAAAGAAAAAGAAGGATATAAGGAAAGAAGAGAAAGGAAGGGATGGATGGTGTGAATTACACAATACATACTTAAGGAGTGGACCCCACAACTCATGGACCACAATTATGGCTTGAATGGCATGGAAATATTAGGATGAGGCCTCACGATCAGTGATCCCCACCTCCATGACACACAAACAAGCTGGAGCAAATAAACATCAAGGTGTGGCCATCCATGCGGCCCACCTTACTGCCATGTACAAGGATGAGACACACACATCAAGTGGGGTCCACAGTCAATCAACCTTATCAAATCTTCCCTATAGTAGCAACACATGCATCCACAAACCATGGGTGGGCCTCCAATCCAGTAGGGACCCACAATAGCCCACAAAGCGTGTGTTTCTCCCACTACTTTAAAAGCCGGTCTAGTTGGGACCTCTGACAAGCACAACAGGCTCCACCCCTTGGTGGGCCACCTAGGCACTTTCATGGCAAGTAACATGCATACATAGGGGCCCTACATAGCAGGCTCCACTCACACAAAATAGAAATAAAGGAAAAGGAAAGAAAGGAGGGGGAAGAAAGGAGGTGATGGCGTAGACTCACCTTAAGCATCAAAATGATGGACGGCTAGATGGAGGGCCGAGCTCCTCCTCTTCTCTCACATCCCACCATTCTCTCTTCTCTTAGATCCCTCAACTCTCTCTGATGGAGGTTAGGGGTGTTTGGGCAAAGGAAGGAAGAAAGGGAAGAAGAAAAGGGAGGGGGCATGGACAAGTAAGGGGAGGGGGCGTCCATAGTGGGCGTCCATGGAGGGACGTCTCTCTCCCTCCTCTCTCCATTTCCTTTTTTTTTTCCATCAATGGAGGGATTTCCTGGTAGATGGTCATTATGGCTTATGGGATTTTTCAAAATGAAATAATTACATTTTCAACAAAAATAAGAAGAAAGTAAATGTATTAAGTTGAATTAAAAGAAAAATCCATAAATGCGTGCATTGATTTTTCAAAAGAGAAATAATTGCTCATGGGAGAAGGTGAAATGAAATTATGAAGTACAGTTACCTGGGAGAGTATGCTGGGAGTGGCCCCACTCAGGTGAGCCCTACAGCAAGTTGGCCACATGTAGATCTGCACATTTTCAGGGTTTTGATCAAAAGGGCATATCTTTGCGCTCAGGTGTCAAATTGGCACACAATTTTTGCCGTTATGACCACAGAGATGATGTGGTCATTATGATAGAGGTCTCAAGGTCATATGGGATAAATCACTTGGGTGGGGTGTGGTGGACAGTCTATCAATAGTGTGGATCAGGACACGTATGAATGAGTGGTGTTACAAAGGGCCGGGATCCCACAAATGTAATGTTTATGATGGCTAATCGATTTGAATTTCTAATGAGAAGGATCCGATTATATTGGCAAGCTATAGAGCATACATTTGAACTGACCAAGTGCAAGGTGCAAAGTATATGGAAATGTGATGTCTAGGATGCTCAATATTATGTTGATGCTTATGCTAAAACAATGGATAACCGGCTAGGTTTCTGGTGGGTAGGCTCCAATAATATCGGAAAGACACAAAGAATACACCTGCCAATTAGATATGAGAAAACAATAAAGTGTAATGCAGTGATGATGCATTTGAGAAGGAAACGAATGTTGTATAATGCTAATGCTCAGGCTTAGATTAAACTAGTTAAAGTAATTAAATCTTGAATGCTTGGATGAATGGTAGTGTCACAAATGTTAAATTGAGTGGCTTGGATTAGAACTAGGTGGGTCAGGAGACTCAGATTCTGGCTAGGATATGCTAAACTAGGGCTAGACTCTTTCTCTTACTCTCACTCTCCTCGATGGAGGGATGGGATGACTAGATGCCTAAATCCCTAATGGATGAGGAAGTTTTGAAATGAGAGTGGATTTACTGGATACTTGAAATGGGAAGGGGAGGGGGCTATTTATAGCCCCAAACCCTAATTTTCTTGTAATTCCTACAAAGCTCAGGGGAAAAAAGTGGTTGATTGGCTATGATTGGATATTATCACTTGACATCATCTCATGGGTTGGATGGGGTGGATAAAGGGTAAATTTGGGTAAGGAGATAGGCATCAGAGTAAATACACATCAGTCACACATGTAGAGGTTAGAGAAAAGGGGCTCCACACACTTAAGGGAGGCCAACTCGAAGAGGAGTGTTACATGGCTAACGGTAAGTCAGCTGTACCATTCCCCACTTGGACTCCTTGCTTCAGCAGGCAACCTTCCCCCACTTGTGTGGAGGATTTACCGTGAAGGACGTTGTACTCTCATTGCGCACTGTACACTGATTGAGCTTGATTTGGGCTTTTGATTCAGGCTTGGTTTTGGGCTTAACTAGGTGAGTTGACTAGGTTTGCTTGCTGGATGAGTTGATTCAGTGAGTTGACTTATTGGGTTGACTCAAGGCTCTAGGGTTCTAGGTTCCTAGGTTTTAGGATTAGGTTGAATGGGTTGACTGAGTTAGGATTAGGGTTCCTAGGGTTTAGGCTTATAGGGTTAGGGTTTTAGTTGACCATCCATTGGTTCAAACTTAGTAAGCTTATCGACCTGAGGTGGGGTGTCTATAGATGCCCCTCTTTGGTAGAGGTTGTGTGTAACCAAATGTTAAAGCGAGTGGACACCACAGCTTTGTCGGTCAATTGTGAATTACATTTTGGATTCATTGCTAGCCTTTGTGTCTATGTTAGGTGGTTGCTTGGAAAGAGATAACTCACACATATCATGAGGGTTGAGAAAAACATTACGATTGTCCTTACACTTTCTAAGGCATTACGAGCCACCAATCGTAACCCTTTTACTCCTAATCAGTACTAACATCAGAAAGGTACGGTAGAGCCTCTTCACTATCTATGGCCTAACGAGGGTACTGACCCAAATTGAAATGTCCATTGCTTGCCAAATCACCCAATGAGTACTTGTTTATCTTGATCGTCAAAGTGGGTAGTTGTCCTGCACTTTGTACGATCTTACAAGGAACTCACTATGCAGAGTTGGACTCAATCAAGTTCTACAGGCATTTACACCTAGGTATGTGCGAGTGACATTTTTCCATGCAATCTTCTAGTCTTAACACTTAGGTTACGATTTGTCTTTTTCTCTATTTAGATGATTTCTTTTTACCAGTCTTAGCCTATTGTCTTTCTTTAGCATTATCATTTGATACGATGGATCTAACACTAGAGTTCAATCTGATCATACTTCGATGTGCATTTGGATCCAATAATCTTTAGTGAAACCATGAGATATTGGATCTTATTTGATTTTTTGTGGACTCCAACCTGGCGATATGGAAGATCGCTTAGTTCCTCAGAAGTCTGGCAAGTTATTCTGAAAATACTTTTGGGATTTTTGAAAGTAGCCTCACTTTGGGGAGTAATACTTTGTAGGGATTTTTATTGTGAGAGTATTTTGAAATGTGTCCATCTTACTTCGTTGTCTCCAATGGTATGACTTTGAGACTTCAATTAAGCTAGTTTTTATTTAAAACATGAAAAAGGTTGGTGCGTATGACGGTTATGATCTAAATTGACTTGGTGGAGATTGTGGATGTTGTGTTTTATTGCTTGAGTTTTGGTTGTCACAATCAAGATTGAGATCTATTGGGGATGGTTCATTTGGCGTAGGTCTGATTAGTGTTTTTGATCAAGAGTCTGATTTATCAGGGATGGTTAATCAGTTCCATCGTCTCACGGGGTAAATTGTTATGTTGCTAATAGGGATCGTTGGTTTTGAATTCAATCTGGATTTTATTATGGATGGAGTATATCTGTCCATCATTGGTGGTTAAGATTCTGATTTGCAACCAATCGAGTCCGTTGTCTTGCACATTGGCGGTCAAAATTCCAATCTACGACTAATTGAGTTTGTCGTCCTGTGCGTTCTTCATATTTTGATTGTGACTTTTTTTTAGATTTGAAAATATTTTTGGTCTTTTCAAAAGATGATTTGGTCCATTAGATCCCGAGTTGACTGTCGCAATAGATGCTAGTTTTTATTGGAATATTTTTAAAGATATTTAAAACTGATCTGGTCTATCAGATCGCAAATCAATGATCACGATCAATGTCAATTTTTATTGAAAATATTTTGGTGAAAATTTTAAAGATGATCTAGTCCATCGGATCATGAATCGATGATTGTGATTGATGTTGGTTTTTATTAAAAATATTTTTGTGAGATTTTTGAAGATGACTCGGTCCATCGGATTGCGAATCGATGGTCATGATCGATGTCAGTTTTTACTTGGAATATTTTTATGAAAATGATCTAGTTCATCAGATTGTGAATCAATGGTCATGATCGATACCAGTTTTTATTGAAAATATTTTTGTGAAAATTTTAAAGATAATCTGGTCCATCAAACTGTGAATTAACGGTTGTGATCGATGCTGATTTTTATTGCAATATTTTTTACAATGATCTGGTTCATCAAATCATGAATAGACAATTGCGATCGATGCCATTTTTTGTTGGAATATTTTTTTGAATTTTATTTAAAAATGATCTAGTCCATCGGATCATAAATTGAATGGTTTTGATCGATGCCAGTTTTTATTGGAGTACTTTTTTTTGAAACTTTTTTTTTAAAAAAATGATCCAGTCCATTGGATAGCAAATCATATGGTTATGATCGATGTCAATTTTTATTGAAATATATTTTTGTAACATTTTTGAAAATGAACCGGTCCATCGGATCACGAATCAATGGTCGCGGTCGATGACAGTTTTTATTGGAAATATTTTTGTGAAAATTTTGGAATGGCCTAGGATTTTCTCTCTTCCACATCCTAATTTCAATTTATCCTCAATTTCTCATGAGATATTGGATTTTGAATTAAAATTTGAAATTTCCCACCATCTCCGTCATTTTCTTCCTTTCTCTCTTTCATCACTTCAAACCGTGTAAGATTCCTTACACGAGATCTTCCCAAGGCCCCTCTCTTCGTAAGGGAAGAGAGCTAGGCCAAGTCTTTTCACAAAAAAAGGGGGACGTCGGCAAGCTAGCCACCGTTAGTCCTCCATTTACCGCCTATTTTCTTCTAGGTGCTAGGTAATGGGGTGGCTTCTCTTCTTCCATATATTATGGGCTTTGGTGGCCCTTTCATCCTACTTATTTCCCATAGTTTCTTTCTTTCTTTTTTCCTTCTCAAGCTCACTTTCTTCTCCTCTTTTCCTTCATTCTTTTAATTTTGAGTTGGGATTTCTGGAGAGTTTGGACAACAAGGGTGGTACTCCTTTGGTGGAAAGAGGTAAATCTAAAGGTAAGGTCCATTCTTTCCACATTTTTCTTATACTTCCTTTCTCTTTTATCCATAGGAGCTCCTTTGAGGATCGGAGTGTGGTGTGGAGTGGTGGACAACAAGGGCTTCCTAAGACCTATGTGGTGTATGGAGTTGCAACAAAAAGGTTTCCATTCTTTCAATTTTTCTCTTTTTACTTTGTTTTACTCCCACCTTCCCACGTACAAATAATACCCCTTCCATGTACATCAAGCTACATGTGGGGGATTTTTGGGAGCTTGTTGTTGTGTAAAAAATAGTTCCAAATTGATTCCATGGGCCCTATGTGTATTTGGGTGGGCCCAAGTTCCATTTTAGTTCCCCCTTTTCATGCTCTGCTTTCATGCTTCCATGTTTTGTTTTTTCTTTCTTTTCTTTGAAAGTGGTTGGGCCCATTGAAATAGGAATAGCCCACATCAAATTTTTGGTCTTCAAATTCCCTAGGATGGCCCAAACATCCTTTGGAAATTGTAAGTGCTTATATGTTTATCACACATTGTTTCGACAAGAAAACAAATGTGTTTTATTTGGGGAATTTATTCATTAATAACAAAGAACTTGTTGAGAGAACATTCATCACATTTATCCGAATTCATTTACATCCTCTGATTCCCTTGATTCTGAGATAGATTATTAGAAATTAACAACTTGTAATCACTGAAAGATTAAATCTAAATTTCGACAGCCTTTCGGCAGCACTTCTGGTCATTCCCAATACTTGGGAGGAATTGACGAATCAATCATTCAGTCTTCAATGAGATAGAAATTTCGATAGTATTCTGGTGCTATTTCAGTCTTCTCCTAGGACTTAGGAGAAATTGCTAAATCGATCAACCAATTTCTCTTTTGAACTTGTCAGTTGTACAAAGGAGAGGGCCTGAAACATCGAAGATCGAGCTCCCACGATTTCGGCAGCATTTCGGCCCACTTTTGCCTTGGCCACATGGTGACCTGGTTGAGCGACCCGCACAACTGGATTACCCGTTGCATGGTCAGCGCAACATGGTGCTTGTGAGCGTGATTCGTGCAGCTTCTCTCGTGCGTTGCTCGATCCCCGCAGCTTAGTTCCCAAGTTGCGCAACCCGTGCAACTGATTCCACTCCTCACCTTCAATGTATCTTCAAAGCTCCGCCTTTCTCCAGAAAACCTTCCGTCCCAAATGAGGAGGGGAGTGGGGTATTTATAGGCCCCCACACGTGATAACCCTCGGTCTCTATGCCATGGGCCCCACTTTATATCAATCTCAACCGTTCATTTTAATCTGTCTCTGCCTTTGGTTACGCTGCTCGCGCAACGGTAGTCTTACCTGTCCTACCTGCGCACCCAGTTATGTGGCCCGTGTTCACCAGAATAGTCTTCGTGAACCGCACAACACTCTGCGCGAGTCAGAGTCATCCATGTTACCCGCGCACCCCTCTGCGCGAGTCAGAGTCATCCATGCTACCTGCGCACCCCTCTACACGAGTCAGAGTCATCTTTGCGCTTGTCATCGTGCTTCGCATTGTATTCTTTACTTCTTTATTTGCACGCTTGGAGATTTCATTTTTAGCTCCAAAGGTTCAACCACTGAGTCTTTTTACTGAGTCTTCTCGAGTTTGTGCTCCTTAACATTTCTTCATAGACTTTTCCTTGGATCTTTGTTGATTTGATGATGATTCTATTTATTTTTTGTCTCAATCAGATCCAATACTTGGAGTCTTGCAATATTATTATTTATAATACTCAGCATATGAATTCCTCCACCTTGCATAAGAAGTTATCAGAAAGACCAAGGCATAGATTATTTTAAAGACATTAAATCCTACCCCCTTTCCAGATCAATGTCGCATAAAGATTTCTTCAGAAGATAATATTTCTGAAGTGAAGCCTTCTGATACTTCTAAAGAATGGATAATCTTTACTACTCTTTTCTCATGACTTCCAAAGAATATATCAGAGTCCTTATACTGTTCGATAGAGAATGATAATTCTTCACTAGTTTATTCTCTGCCCCCCTTTGAGAACCTTATGCAATAATATGTCTCTATTTATTAAGAAGGCGAGAGATGAAAAAACTTCACAGCTCTTGTCAATATAATAATTGACCTTAGAAACTTGAGCTTTTGAGTAGATAATCACCAATATCTTGAAGGCATTTACTGTTGATGTAATTTGAACCTGATTCAAGAGAAATGCATTTTTGCATATTGTCTAATCAATGTTTAAAATTTTCATCAGGTAATTGCATATTTGAGTATATCTAAATTGAAATATGTGTCTCTAGTATTTTGAATGCTATACTAAATTTATGCCTTTGAGCAGTGGTGGTAGTGTACTTTGACCGACCATACCTTGACTGGACATGTCCTGACTTGACTGGACTAGTCTAGATTGAATTAGACTAGACTTGACTGGACTAGTCTGGATTGAACTAGACTGGACTTGACTGGATTAGTCTAGACACTATGCTCAAGGAGCAACTTTAGTTTACCACCAATTTCGTGCTTTGGAGGTCTTATGCGTAGTTGGCCGTATAGGCTTGGCTAGGCTGCCTTAATTGATTATAGGTCTTAAGCATAGTTGGCCGTATAGGCTTGGCTAGGCTGCCTTAATTGATTATAGGTCTTAACGTAGCTGGCCGTATAGGCTTGGTTAGGCTACCTTAACTGATATTTTACCATCGCTGTCGTAAGATCTGTATGGTTGACCATGTAAATCTATTCCACTGCTTATTTCATTATCATGAACAGTGAATTCATAGCTGATATTTCGCGAGCTGCTGATATATTCTGAGAATCAATAATTGATATTTTTCCTTCACCGATATATTCTGAGAATCAATATTTGTTATTTTGCCTTCACCGATATATTCTGAGAATCAATATTTGATATTGTATTTGAAATAGTCTATCAGCTTGGTGATGGTAGCAATTTTGATAAAATAAGCTTGCGTAAGCCATTGATGACGATAGTGATAGTTGCTTATTTTGGCGACGATCATTGGCGCTTGCTTATTTTGGCAACAATCATCGACGCTTTTATTTGGCGATAATCATTGACGCTTTTATTTGGTGATTGTCATTGGTGCTTCGCATTTGGTAATGACTTGATATGCTTGAAAAACTAATTTTGGCGATAATCATCGACGTTTGGCGATAATCTTGGGCGTCGACGACAATCATGAATGCTTGACAACAATCATTAATGCTTTTCATTTGGCAATGACTTGATATGCTTGAAAAACCTACATTTTATTCATATACACAAAAGAAATATATTCTATGGTGAGAAATACATTTCACAGTTTCTTACTCACCTTTCTTGCTTACCTATCTTGCCCCCTTTTGATTAGGAAGCATTGCTTTGGGAATCTTCATAATCAAAATCACGATGTTGAGACGTTTAACAAATGTACTGATGTCGTATTATTGCATACTTTTGTGCAAGATTAGCTTTGCCCCCGATCTCGAACTAATTAGGCCTGTATAGTCTTATTTCTTCTCTTATGTCATATACTTTAACAATTTTACTTTTATCAATTATCTTATGAAACTTATTTTTCAAGCTATTCACTTTTCTTTCTTCTTCAATTGCATTCCCTAAATTTCTCCTGAAATTCAAAGTTAATTGAAAATTTGCATTTTTATTCATTCGTCTAAGTGGGAGTACATGACCTTATCTTTTGCAATCCTTTTACTACTATACTTGTTGGTGACAATTGTTAATGCTTAATAACAATTGTCAATGCTTGCTAGCATTAGTACTTATTTTTTCTTGCAAAAATTGATATAGACAATTATTATAAATAATTACCATTTTTGGGAGGCAACAATTACCTTATTTGGAATTCTGAGATTTTATCATTCTGAGACTTTGCTGACATTCTGAGGCTTTGTTTATCTTGCCCCTTTTTTTTTGGAAGTATCGTACCGACACCTTTTGAAATCAAAATAGTGGTCATCTCCTGAACTGGCAGGTATTAAAATGCATATCTACAACGAATATGCCTTTTATCGCGACTTTACATCTTTTACTTCACTTACTTCTTTCACTTGAGTCTTTAGGCTATGATAGCTCGATCTTGTCAATTGCTGATGGTTTACCACAAGATGTTGTCATCTTTTAAATGCGGATGCCCCCAGAATTTTCTTTGCCGAGTTTCTGTCATTTTCCTCTTTCTATCCTGCTTTTTCCATCGCAATTTTTCCCTTATCGATCATCTTTTGTAGCTTTTTCCTAAGGGAATTACAATTTTCTGTATGGTGCCCAAATTTACGATGATAATGGCAATAATCCATTCCTCTTGTATTTTCAATTTCTTTGAAGTGTCTTAGCCGAGGTAATTCAATACTCTTCATAGCTAATAATTGATTTAGCATAGGAAGTATATCTTTTCTTGTAAACGAATACTTCATATGATCTTTATTTTGCCTAGACCTTTTATATGTCATTATAAATGCACGACCATTGCTATCTTCTTCATCGTTGTCTTCTTCCACATCCTGATAATCTGCTTTAGTTTCTTCTTTCCGAGTGATGTGGGCTGATTTTGACTAAAAAGAAGACACTCTTCCCATTATTTTTTCCAGAGTATAAGCCTTGGTAGCAAAATTATGAAAGGTTTTCCAATCTTTACTAATCAGGTGGCATGCCAGCTCTGGTCTCATGCTTTCTAAACATAGTTCTACTTGTTCTGATTCCTGCAGAGGATGTTGACATGATGCTGCCAAGTCCTTCCATCGACTGATGCATTCTTCAACTGATTCATTTTCTTCTTGGCGAATAGAGGCCAGTTCGGTCAAACTAACTTCTCGGTCCGAAGAGAAAAAATTTGACATAAAAGCATCTTGCATCTGTTCCCAGGTATGAATAGATCCTGGGATTAAACCTGAATACCATTTGAAAGCCTTCCTGTCAGAGAAGATCCGAATAATCGCAGACAATATTGAGGAATTCTAGAGAAATTTCCCATCTTTGTTATGAAATGCATCATATGCTCTTCTGATGATCCATTCCCGTTAAATTTCTGAAAGTATGGGAGTTTGAAATCAGTGGGAAATGACATTTCTTCTATTTCAGGGGGATATGGTGTCTGATGTCGAAACCTTTCATTCTGACTTCATCCATTCTCTAGATGAATAGATTCAATAACCATCTGCTGAATTTTCCCCTGTGTTATATTCTAATTAATATTAGGCATCAACTCTTGAAATATAATCGCTTGCGGTTGTAGCCCTTCTTCTTGCGGTTCGATATTGTTCACAGCAATCACTGTCAGAATTTGAGGGATTTCTCCATCCACATGCTCATTTGGCAGAAACTGACCAGGCTGATTAATATCTATCAATGAGCTTCCTGTTTCTTTATACTTTGATTGTCTTGGTATTGAAGCAAGAAGCGAGCGCTGCGCTGTTGACGCTATTGAAGAAGATGGACTATTATTTAATTTGAAACCAGAATATTGTCACTTCAAAGAACCAACTGACTCAAATTGTAGCATTCTGAATGCATGAGTTTGCTTGAAATCTTTTGCAGGAAGTGCTGTGAGTGAACATTTGCTGGTGACGGTCGCCTTTCATTTATTTTTCTGAACTTGCAATGATTCTGTGGAGGCTGTCTGAGTAACGGGCTTTTCTGTTTTGCTCGAATGAGATGATTATATAACCGAAGTAGGACTGTATCTTATGACACTTCGCATAATCGATCCAGTACTTGGTGAAATGATACTTCTTGCGGAAGTAAATCGAACTTTCCGTCTTTTGGATGTTACTATCCTCCATCCTCCTTCATCCTGTTGAGCTATTGGCGAAACAGAGATCATTCCATCTATTACATGAAATTCACTACTCTTGATCACTGCAGACTTTTCTTTCTCTGACGTTTTACCTTTTTTCTCTTTTATCCATCCGACCCTCAGGGCGATCAAAGCTGGAAAATCACGCGATGCCAACTGCGGAACTGCTCGCTCAGGATATATCGTAGGAGGAGCGAGTTTAGGATTCTTTCTAGCTTCATTGTGTGTTATCGGCCCTCTGGCTCTTGGCAAAGATGAATTCATTCTAGGGCTTTTCATATTCCGTGTTTTTGTCCTACGAGGCGTAACAACAGTCTAAGCCTTATCATCTTCCCGAGGTTGAGGTGGAACGAACATAACTCCGGCTATTACTTGAGTTATGTCATTTTCGTTTGCAGGACTTGGATCCACTTGGTCTGAGGTTTGGTTCGACGTATATTCTACTACGAACCCTGTAGAGATAAAACGGAAATCCGCTTTCATTACCAAATTTGCCATTGGTTGTATTTTGTAGTTGAGTTTAGGAACCTTCAATCATGAAACACAACTATAGTTAGTATTTGAATAAGCAAATAACCTATCATAGAGATGAAGGGGAGGATGTTCCCACTGAGAATCGCCATTTTGGCGTCTATACAAATGCTAAAAAGTGATTAATGTTCTCTTAGTATTTTTCAAGTTACCATCGAATAATGGTCCCCAGCAAAGTCGCCATTTTGTTTCGACAAGAAAATAAATGTGTTCTATTTGAGGAATTTATTCAGTGATAACAAAGAACTTGTTGAGAGAACATTCATCACATTTATCTGAGTTCATTTACATCCTCTGATTCCCTTGATTCTGAGATAGATTATTAGAAATGAACAACTTGTAATCACCGAAAACTTAAATCTAAATTTTGATAGCCTTTTGGCAGCACTTTTGGTCATCTCCCAATACTTGGGAGGAATTGACGAATCAATCATCCAGTCTTCAATGAGATGAAATTTTGACAGTATTCCAGTGCTATTTTAGTCATCTCCTAGGACTTAGGAGGAATTGCTAAATCGATCAACCAATTTCTCTTTTGAACTTGTCTGTTGTACAAAGGAGAGGGCCTGAAACAGCGAAGATCGAGCTCCTACAATTTCGACAGCATTTTGGCCCACTTTTGCCTTGGCCACATGGTGACCTGGTTGTGTGACCCGCGTAACTGGATTACCCGTTGCGCTGTCAACGCAACATGGTGCTTGGGAGTGCAATCCACGCAACTTCTCTCGTGAGTTGCGTGATCCGTGCAGCTTAGTTCCCAAGTTGCGTGACCCGCGCAACTGATTCAGCTCCTCACCTTCAATGTATCTTCAGAGCTCCACCTTTCTCCAGAAAACCTTCCATCCCAAATGAGGAGGGGAGTGGGGTATTTATAGGCCCCCACACGTGTCAACCCTCAGTCTCTGTGCCATGGGCCCCACTTTACATCAATCTCAACCGTTCATTTTAATCTGTCTCTGCCTTTGGTTGCGCTGTCCGCGCAATGGTAGTCTTACCTGTCCTACCTGCGCACCCAGTTATGTGGCCCACGTTCACCACAATAGTTTTCGTGAACCGCGTAACACTCTGTGTGAGTCAGAGTCATCCATGCTACCAGCACACCCCTCTGCACGAGTCAACGTCATCCATGCTACCCGCGCACCCCTCTGCGCTACTCAGATCATCTAAATAACTGTTGTTTCTTCAGCACAACCAGGTGCACGACCTGAGCAATGACCCTTTTGGTTGCACGATTAGCGCAACTACCCTTCTTGTATGCACGACCAACGTAACTACTTAATTACTGCGCTCTGCTTCTTCTTCTTCTTTTCCAATTTCTTCACTTCATGTCTGGTTTTCTAACCTTGAATCTTTCCTTCATAATTCATAATATATATATATTTTTATGCCTCAACACACATAAGGTTGTCAAATTTTATAAGACAAAGATACACAATGGTGCCACTCAGATTGCAACTATACTGCATCTTGTGAAGATCAGCTCAAGATCGGCCTTGCATCTCGAGATTAGCTCAAGATTGGCTTATCATCTTAAAACGTCACTCAGTTTCAAGTTTATAAAGATTAGAAGATCTCTTTATTAGCCAAGCAACATGTAATATAACCCTAGAAAGACGTTAGCTGAGGTGCTTTAAAAAATTATTCAAATTGGGTTAACTTTGGTGTAATTTCGTTGAAGTTTGGCTAACCTAACTTCAGATTTAGCCAACCTAACTTCTCCAGCTAACATAACTTCAGGTTTGGGAAAATTTTCAGATTTTAATATATGAAAAAATCTATTGAAGTTTGGCCAGTCTGTGAAATTTCGGGTCAAATTCTAGCAAAGGATTCTCAAATTTTTGAGAGAATTTAGCCAACTGAAGTGGAGACACAGCCAACCATATTTTACCTTAGGCCAACTGAATTTTGGATAAATCTTATCCCGCACAATCCGATAGCCATTGGAACAGAATCATTGGAATCCAGCCAACCAAACCTATTCTTAGGCTAGCCGAATTTTCAAGTCTTTTGGCTATAAATAAAGGCCTTCTCTAATTCATTTCTAAAACAAAAATTAGGGAAAATCCTTCTCAAAGTCAGAGAGAAATTCAGGCCCTCCTCAAGTTATTTGTGTAGTAATTCTTATTCTTGTTTAGCTTATTCTATTCTGTTTATCAAGTTATCTTTAAACATTTTTAAGGTAGTAATCTAAACTCTACTTAAGATTTAGAGAATTGAATCTGCAACAGTTAGGGTTTCTTTTATTATTTGAAAATACATTAGATCCCTATACTCTTTCTGGTTGAACATATAATACTTCATTAAATCCCAAGAAAGAAGATCGTTGCATCAAGCCTCGGCTGCATCTTCCAATCATCGTTTCAAGATAAGTACCTTGTATTTATTATTATTTCATTAGGGTTTTTCTGAGATTGCTTGGAAATCTATGTGGGTTGATTTGTGATAGCCCGTGAAAATAAGAAAGGAGATTTTATTGTGGTGAGCTCATGAAAATTACAAGAACTATAAAAGATTGTTAAGGTGAACCTGTGAAAACCTTAAAATAATGAAAGCCAAAATTATGAGGGTAGTAATTTTGGGAGTGGAGTAAGTGTGGGTTTAAGCACCGAACCACTATAACCTCTTTTACCTTGTGGTGAATGCTTATTTCTTTATTTGTTGTGAATGTCATATTTATTTTATTTTATCTGGTGAATGTTGTATTTATTTTATCTTCTCTTGCTAGTTTGAAATATTGATTTCAAATACATCATGATATAAGGTTGTCCTGCCTAAAATTCTAGGTGAAGGTTGTCTTACGAATTATTTAGAGTCAAGGTTTCAATACTTGGGTGATTGAGATTATATATTCCACTTTATTTCAAAGAATTCGATATTGTCCTATTTTAGAAATCCTATGGGTGACAGAGCGTAACCCACACTACATTTAGGCTCTTATGTTCAAGTGAGCTTAAGATTCCATGTTAGGCCCAAGTGAGGCAAGTTAATAATCCTTCTTTTGAGACTCTTATAATTTCTTGCACTTTTAGTGTCCTTTAGGCTCAAATACCTTGGGCTAACATAGCTAAGCCCTTTAGTTTTCTTTAGTGGTCCTTAAATAGATTTTGTGGCCCATACAAGAGCTTAGCTTCTCGATGTCTATGTAAGTCCCAAATCCTTTTTATGGGTTTACTTTGAGAAAATCATTCGATTTGCCACCTCTTATGGGCCTTGACTTGGAATTCTCAAGTTTATTTATACATGTAAATGTGGCATGTGCCATCTTTGTTCATAGATGGAGCTTGATGAAATTGCATGGAATATGATACCATGATTATGCGTACAAAGGCATATAGGAGCTACAGAATGATGGTTGTCCTAGAAAGGGGGGTGAGGGTGATTAGGACCAAATAAATTATGCATTTTAAAACACATTTGCCTAACTTAAATTAATATACATTCAAGCTATGTAAGGAAATTAACTTTAAGATTTCCAAGCCAATAGAGGGTCTAATCACATAGACTATAAAAGATGTGGCGATCAAGCAACTAGTCTATAAACAAGATAGTGTACATGTGTGTGTGGGATGTGACACCTATCAAATTATAACATTCATCTAATCATGTATTGTAATGCCCTGAAAATCGAGGGTCGAACAGAAGCTCAATTTCTGAGTTCCAACGCATCACTTATGCAACATAGATAATGATGTTTAAATATTGTCCACATTAGTGCATTAAACATGAGTGGCATTACACTAAATCAACATATCATACTCCAGAGATAATTAATTTAAGCAAGTGGAAGACTGAAATGGGTATATAATGTATAGAAGTGTTTCTTAATCTCCGGAATATGAGTATGTTACCAGGCTGAATATATACATATGTTGATCCAAAATTACAAAACGACAAATTGTGAGAGTCCGATTAAATTATATAATCCATGTAATCCCATCGATCAGTACAGGGTCTACATAGATCTACTTGATAACTGAACGTAGGAGAATTCTTCCTCATTGTCTATGAAATTCCAATCGGTAGCATAGACATGGTCGCCACCTGCATCTACAACAGAGTCTAGTTAGTATTTTAAAACACTGTCCCAGAGTGGGAGTGAGTGATCAACTCAGTGGAGCTATAAGGAAAAGGTTAACATGTTATCATTTTAGTTAAGCAGTAATGATAAAGTAGTATAACAATCACATCCTAAGTACTTTTGTTAATGCAGGAATGATATGCTATAATAATGCATGCCCTCGCCTGCACTCCCTTAGTGACACCATTTCACGGTTGCACATGCTACTCTTACTGTGCCTTCATCGCCAAAGCACATGCAGTGCGGTGCATGCACATATTAGCCGAGTTTTTTATTAGACTTATTCATACAGCAAATTCAGGAAGCTAAGGTACCTCCCTTTTTATCATTTACCCAAACAATGATCCATTTAAGGTCATCAATCCTAGTTAATCATATACGATATGCAGTTATAGGGCAACATCACCCTTGATTTGAAAAGCAGTGGATAGGCAAGTTCGTAAAATTTCACTCGAGGTCTATTTTCACTTTGAGTATAATATGACTGTAACGCCTGTGAAAAATCCATACTTGGGCTCGAGTACCAACTCGACCCGAAATTTCGTAGAATTAATTCTTTTAGAAAAAAATGACTAAGTTAGCTAGCGTAACGCTGGAGTAGCTGGGAAATAGTCCCTGATCACTTTAAATACGTTCTACAAGACCCGAATCGAGTAGAACCAATGACTCTATAACATTCTATAACCTCGGACCAAACTCTAAGTAGG
This sequence comes from Magnolia kwangsiensis, assembly GCA_037074715.1. NCBI lineage: Eukaryota > Viridiplantae > Streptophyta > Magnoliopsida > Magnoliales > Magnoliaceae > Magnolia > Magnolia kwangsiensis. The sequence continues at coordinate 116,347,626 of CM073572.1, read as the reverse complement.
TTTGTTTTCTGGACCACTTTGAATCTTTGTATTAGATCTAGACCGCGCGTCGAAAGTCCGATACCTCCTATCTTAGACCGTTAGAACCGCCTAGCTAGACTTGACACTCATTCCGAAAATCAAGTCAAACCGATAATCACAGGCTATTTCATTGAGCCCGGACCGAAGAGAGTGCAATAGGGACATAGTTGGAATTTCAAATTCAAATCTGGCACACTACTTGACGCGTCAGTATTGAGCGTTCTGACCATCAGAATTCATCCAGATTACACCCTCGGATCAGGAGAAATTTCTATTTTATATCATGAGACTTTCAGCCCTGATCTACGTGCGGTGACTGCTGAACTGAAACTGGTCCGCCACGTGCGATCTGTGAACCCTGCCAGACTGAAAACTTAATATGTACTAGATCTGGTACGCAAGAGCTTAAGTCCGATCGCATTCGACCAGGGGACCACCAGAAAGTATCTTTTGGACCGAAACAGCCCTGAATTGGATATGCACTAAGTAAACTTTGTACCGGAGCCTGTTTTCGACGTTTTTAAGCTTATAAAAGGGGTTGAAACCCTCACTCCTCTCTCCTATCCGAAATTACAAGAAACCCTAGATTGGGAGAGAGAAAAGGTGAGAGTTTGTGAGAGAGAGTGGGATAGATTTCTCCAGCCTTCGAGCCGCCTGTTGCTAGTGCCTAAGCAACTCATCCCAATCACCAAGCTGGTGATTCTTCCACTTTTTCAAGTATGAAACAACCCTAGAAGTTACTGATTTGGGGATCACTAAGATCCATAGCTTTTTAACCAATAGATCTTGTAAAACAGGTTCTCTTATCGCCGTAGACGAAACGTATACGCTCCGTTCGAAATCACAAGTCTACAAGAGACTAGGTAAGGATTTTAGACGCTTTGATTGACGGTTTCCAACGCTTTCAATGTCGTTTAATAGTAGATTATTGACGGCATCGCCGTTTGACATGTACAACATGCTCTCCATTTCCTGTTTCGTAAATTAACGAAGAATATGAGATTTAGGGCATTTTAGTCATTTGTAGGAAGTACAGTTTACATTCATATTTTGTTGATGTGATTGACATGGTTTGTTGTCACATTAGGAAGTTAGGAATACGTGCATAATTAGTTTGGCGAAGAGATTCGCCTAATTGCGCACTTCGGGTCGACATGCCATATGTAGACTTAAGTGTGTAATGTATGTGTTTGTATAAATGTTTGTATTAGTATGTTTTGAATTAAATGATGTTATGAGATAGTTTGAGATGGATTTCTCAATTAATATGCTGACCTAAATGATTTCCTACACGTTGATTATATGCATGATTTCATTACATGCATGAGATATATGTGCTTGAAGATTTATTTAAGTTGAATGTTATAACATGTGTTAACATGCTCACATGAATGTATTTCAATTCCAATATTCCTATATAAGTTGCTGATGTGATTCGATAATTGTTTGGGACTATACTTAGTCCAGGCAGTCGGTAACCGATCAAATTCGTGGTTGGCTGGTCTTGGCCACGAACGACGCGTCGATGAACGCGAGCCGTGTTTGGAGTTGGCGGCAGTGGTTAGGCCACGCGAAGTATTTTACGCACTTCATGTAGTTCGACTTGAGATGCGATCGCGCTAGTCGAGCCCGTCAAGTAACCCGACTGGCCGATGTATGTTCACCTTATATGAGTCATAACTGCTTGAACCTAGGATACTGAACTTACCATTGTAAACCCTATTAACCATGGTACCTTGATCCACGAAGACTCATGAGCCGGGCATGGTGGTATGGGACACTGTGGTTGAGCTGTCGGCCTACGCTGGGGCCACAAACCTCCCCGTAGTGACCAGTGAGCACCTAGTCTCATGAGCAGATTATGGTAGTATGGGACACTATATTCTAGCTGTCGGCCTACACTGATCAGGCGACGAGTCCTTTTTAGTGACCGCGAGCGTATTCTGAGTCTACGGGAGGCGACGACCCTTCAGTAGCAGTAGAGTACAGTAGGCCTGTATTGATAAGGTGATGGGGGAGCGGTGCAACGAGTGCGAGCAACAGCCCTGACAGCCCTTGCAGCGACCTACAAAATATACATCGTATGAGATTACTAGGAGTGATGACCTTAGACAGGATCTGTGTTGGGATTGATACAAGGGAAGTACCTTAGTTTTCCAATCCTGCTGTTTGAATGGACTAATAATAATTCAGAAATCATGTCACAATGCCATTGCATGTGCCTGGAAGATATGGAGCACTTGAGGGTCGATTGCATGCCGCGGTCGTAAGATGTTGCCGTATGAGGGAGATCGTCGGTGAGGGCATACATCACGTCATGTCATCTTGCATTAACAACAGTATTAGGATTGTCTGATTTACTACTTTACTATTATCGCATGATTGATTTGTGAACATGCTAATCTTTGCTCTATGATTCCACTGAGTTGATCACTCACTCCCACATTACGGGATGGTGTTTGCAACACCCACCAGACCCTGTTGTAGATGCAGGTGAGGCTGAGATCCAGGAGGCAGAGCCAGACTTCGACGAGGACCAAGACGAGTTCTCGTACATGCAGTACATGATGGCTTTGCGTAGGTGACCTGGATTGATGGGACTTCAGTGGGACTATTTTGAACATTACATTTTGTTCATGTATATGTATATGAGACTCAGAGATGTATTCATACCTTAGAGACAGATGAGATCTACTTTGTTTTTCCATACAGTGATATATATATTGTTTAGTCTTCCGCTTGCTTTTATCACTGGATCTGAAGTATGAATTGCAATTTTGGTATACTTTTACTCATGTGAATGCTTTAAATCAGACAACATTGAATCATAATCATTTTTGTTGCATAAGTGACGGTCTGGAACTCGGGAGTTGAGTTTATACACGACCCCTGATTTTCAGGGTGTTACAATGACTTTGAGTAAATTTTCGTTGTGACTAAGATCATATGGCAACAATCAAGTTAGACATAAATTATTGCTAACATTGATAGCCTTGAAAACCATAACCTAAACATTTATAATTTGCACCTGTCGCCGGTATGCTCTTTACGAACTCAGTTCGTACACGACACAACGACTACGTAAACATTGAATTAGGTTAGCTATTTCACCAGTTTCTCTATTTAGATCCCTAAAACAGATTAGGATTAATATTTCTTACCTAAAAATAGAGTTGAAACGTGTTGATTAGCTAGACGTAAACGTGATTCGATGAGTGGAGTAACAGAACAGGAGTACTGCAGTAAATTCCAAAGGTTTCCCTTCGATCTCCACTCTTTTCTCCTCTTTTCTTTCTTCTCTTTCCTAGGGTTAGAGAAAATTCGTATGGGGTAGGAATGGGGTGGTATAAGTGTAAGTGCTATGATTTCATATCCCTTTGATTGTCAAATTTTATGGTGTCAAAACCTATATCTATCTTGTATGTCTTGTGTTTTATGTTTGAAGACTATTCATTGCAATCAAGACATATCAAGTCATTGCATTTCAAGAAAAGATCTTAAATGAAGAAAGTTTTCAAGATATGAATGAAGAATTCAAGAATAGAAGTTTTTAAGATTGCTTGTTCAAAGATTCGATCAAGTTCAAGTTTAGTAGAAGACTGTGTCAAGATAAGATCAAGCTCAAGAAGGCCTACTACAAGATTTGTATATTCTCAAGCTTCTCTTAAGAGTCATCTGAGTGTATAGACTTTCAATTGCCATCTCACTTTTAGGGTTTGTTTAACCTTAGATTGACCTTAGGATGGGTTTTATAGTAGGTCATTCTGGATACATAACTCATATATTTTAATATCCTTGTTTGGAGTGTTCTAAGACCAGTCCTAGGGACTTCAAGACCAGTCCTAGCTTTGCTACGACCAGTCTTAAGTTTTTCAGGACCAGTCCTAGGTAGTTGAAGATTTTTGAATCTTTTTGGCTGTCCTACGACCAGTCCTGGACATCCTACGACCAGTCCTGTGAGTTCTACGACTCATCCTTCGACCGGTCGTAGACCTATGACTCAAACTCTAGCAACCATTTTTGGGGTCCTACGACCAGTCGTAGGTGACCCATGACCGGTCGTAGACCACTCAGGACCGGTCGTGGAACAGAAAATCTTATCCCGCGGAAATCTTTCAAAAATCTTTGAAGCTACGACCAGTCCTAAGATCCTAAGACCAGTCGTAGACGGGATTTTTCAGGCTATAAATAGTGTACGAACTTCAGAGTTTCAGTACTTCAATTCAATTCTATTCAAGCATTCTTTAGGCTATTCTCTGAGATAAGTTTGTGATTATTTTAAGCTGCTTTGTGCTTATTTAATATCCTTTTGCTAGCTTATTCTTATTTGATTTTGATCTACATTCCAATCTTATTAGAAAAGGAGAATTTCTGATATTCCTTCTTCTTGGATTCAAAATAAAATAGATCTAGCCCGTTTGATTTAAAATCAATTAGACTTAGAACCATTCTTAAAGTGAGTATTGGACTTTGAACGTCGAATCGAACTTCTACTACGATTGGTTCTACCGGGCTTCTTCGAAAGGTGATTAAGGTATTTTACATGTTTTGTAATTTACTTTCTCTGGTTTTTGTTTGAGATTCGCCAGAAAAATCTCATTGTATTGGTTATCTGAGGAGAGCCAGAAAACTCAGATTGTGGGGTTTTTTGATTGTGTAAGCTCGAGATCAAAGACACAATTGTGAAGGTTTTAGGTGAACCTGTGAAACCTATTTTGATAGTGCATGCTAATATCCCCTGTGTGAGGATATTAGGAGTGGAGTAGCAATCTGTGTGGCTGTTGGATAACAGTTGGTGTACACACAGGCGAACCACTATATATCGTTGTGTTGTGAATGTGTTTTACTTTTTCATTCTTTTATTCATTCTGATTTGTGGAGAGTTTTTGTGTAAGAATGTTGTAATCACTTCAAGCAAGTGTGGATGAATGTTGTAATAACTTACGATTTATTTTCTGCAAGTTATTTTGATTTTCTTGCTTATTATTCCTCATTGATTTGTGATACAAAGGAGGTTCTAGAAATAAGGTTGTCCTACCTTAAACCTCTGATTTTTGGTGTAAGGTTGTCCTTAGAACTGATAAAGTATCAATCTCTTTATTTTAGGCTATTGTGATTGTTTTATATTCAGCATTGTGCTTTATATCTTTTATTATTCCGCTGTTATAAGTTTTATTTGGCATTGCCCTATTCACCCCCCCTCTAGGGCATATAGCTAGGCCCTTTCAAGTGGTATCGGAGCCTAATAGCTCGTGCTTATTGTTTATTTATTGGATTTATTTCCTAAGCTAACGATCTAAGCTATATTAAGATGTCAAATTTTGAAAGCTTATCAGTCATTAGGCCACCACCTTTTAATGGCACAAACTATGCTTATTGGAAAGCCAAGATGAGGATCTTCCTTAAATTCTTGGATGAAAGTGTGTGGATGGCCACAGTGAATGAATGGAATCCTCTTATCACTGAAGTTGTTAATGACAATGGTTCAAAAACTATGAAAGTAACGGCTTATTCTCTTTGGACCACACTTCAAAAAAGTGAAAGTAGTGCTAATGCAAAAGCACTAAATGCAATTACTTGTGCATTATCACCAGATGAATTTAAAAGAATCATCTCTTATGAAAATGCAAAACAAGCATGGGATGTATTAAAAATGACACACGAGGATACATCTATTGCCAAGAAATCTAAAGTCCAACTCCTCACAACTAAATTTGAAGAAATTCATGTGGAGGAGAATGAGATGTTTATGGACTTCTACACTAGATTGAATGACATTGTGAACTTTATGTGGGGTCTTGGTGATAGAATCCCAGAAAGTAAAGTGTGCACAAAAATACTACGTTCACTTCCTGAACGGTTCAATTCTAAAGTGACCGCGATTCAGGAACTTCGTGATACGGATACCATGAGGGTTGAGGAATTAGTTGGTTCACTTCAAACCTATGAGTTATCCTTTAAGGCTCCTAAAGGAAAATCAATTGTTCTCAATTCATCTAAAAATACTTCACAAGAGAGTACTTCGGATTTAGAAAATACCGAAGATGATATGGCGCTTTTAGCAAAAAAGTTTTACAAAATTTTCAAAAATAAGAAAAAAGCTGATTTTCAAAAGTCAAATGATAAGAGACGATCTAAACCTAAAGCTCGAAAATCATTGAAAGATAGTCAATGTTATAACTGTCAAGAGTATGAGCACTTAGCTAACAAATGTCCTAAAAAGGATAAATCAAAAAGGAAAAGCATGATGGCTACTTGGGATGAATCGTCTGATTCTGAATCCTCTTCTAAATCAGAAGATTCTGAAACCGAGTCGGGCGATGATGTTAAAGCCCTTATGACTCTATCCAAGATCACCTATTTAGATCATGATGATATATGTAGTGAAGAAAATCTAAATAGTGATTGCGATAATGAAGATGATCTTCAAGATGCTTATAATGCCCTTTATAAAGAGAGTTGTAAAATTGTAGTTAAGCTTAAATTACTAAAAGAAAAATTTTCTAAGCTTAAGGAAGATTATGAGTCTCTTGTTTTAGAAAAGTCTCATATTTTCGATTCTTTTGAAAAAACCAAATGTGATTTAGATTTCAAAAACTCCTAAATTGAAGATTTGAAATTCGAAAAAGAAAGACTCAAAAATGAGGTAGCCTCTCTTCTGAGTTTGAAAGACACATGGAGATATGCCCAAGGTGATCCAAAATTGGAAAAATTATTGTCCGGATCAAGAAAATGTGGTGATCGATCCGGGTTGGGCTATGATAAAAATACATCTCCTAAACAAAAGAACATTGCTCCTAAATTTATTAAAGGAGAGTCTTCGACCTCAAAAGAAAAGAATACCTATCAAGGTTTTTCCAAAAATTCTAGGTCTTTCCAAAAACCTAAAGGTGGCCATGTCAACTTTAATTTTCAAAACCGAAATCCATTGGCTGAAAAAATAATTGATCTACTCAAGGAGCTATTAAAGTCTAACTCTATGGGTCACTCCTATAACAACAGACAGAAAAAGACCATCTATGCTCCTAAACCCAAAACAGTTCTGAAATGGGTTCCTAAAGTCGCAAGCTTGGTTGCCCACACTGCTTTCAAAGCTACAAGCCATTCAAAGTGGTACCTAGATAGTGGTTGCTCTAGGCATATGACAGGTGACAGAGCTTTATTCATTGATCTAAAAGATATGACTGACGGGTCAGTCACATTTGGTGATGGAAGCAATTGCAAGATCATTGGCCAAGGTACGGTTCAGCTTTATAACCTTCCCTTATTTAAGAATGTTTTATATGTTGAGGGCTTAAAACACAACCTATTAAGCATTTCTCAGATATGCGATAACAACCATAGTGTGAAGTTTTCTAATCATGGTTGTGAGATACTTAATAAAAAGGGTTCTTTTATATTAGCTGGTCGCAGAACTTCTGAAAACTGCTACATCGTTAGTGATGTAAGCTCATCTACTCAATCATGTTACATGGTCCATACCGATGAGACTGAATTATGGCATAAACGCCTTGGACATACATACTATCGAAACTTATTTAGATTGAGCAAAAGAGAACTAATTAGAGGTCTACCCAAATTATAAAAAGTAGAAAAAATATGTGGTGAATGCCAGTTGGGCAAACAAATTAGGAGCTCTCACAAGAAAGTGAACTCCAATACCACATCTAAACCACTCGAGCTTCTCCACATGGATCTTATTGGACCAACCAGATCGGAGAGTCGAGAAGGCAAAAAATACATCTTGGTTATCGTAGATGACTATACCAGATTCACTTGGGTATCGTTCTTAAAAGACAAAACTAAAACCCTGGATGAAGTGAAAAAGGTCATCAAACGAATCCAAAATGAGAAATGTTTTGATGTTAGTAAGATCCGAAGTGATCATGGATCTGAATTCAAAAACAGTAGTTTTGAGAAATTCTGTAGCGATTAGGGAATATCACATGAATTCTCTGCGCCCAAAACACCACAACAAAATGGGATTATTGAAAGAAAAAATAGAGTGCTTCAGGATATGGCTAATGTTATGTTGAATAGCATGAAGCTCTCTAGAAATGTTTGGGCTGAAGAAGTTAATACCGCATGTTATATCATTAATCAGGTTTATACCAGTAAATCTGATAATAAGACTGCTTATGAATTATGGTTTGAAAAGAAACCTACTATCAAATACTTTCGGGTTTTTGACAGTAAGTGTTATATTTTACGGGATCGTGAAAATTTGGGTAAGTTTGATACGAAAAGTGACGAAGGTATTTTTCTTAGTTATTCTTTGAACAGTCGAGCTTATAGGGTTCTAAATAAGAGAACTGGTGTGATTCAAGAGTCCATAAATGTGGTCATTGATGATCATTTGAATACACCAGCCCCGAGTTCAGATGATGATGAAGCTCTGATTATTGACAATCAAGATATCTCATCAAGTCAAAAAGAATCTGAACCAAGGACTGTTAAAGATCATCCATCCAATCAAATACTTGGAAACCCTCTCACTGGAGTACGTACTCGCAAACAACCTGAGAACATATGTAATTATGTTTATTTTACATCCCAAATAGAACCGGTCAATGTAAAAGAAGCACTTTCTGATGAAAATTGGATTGTTGCTATGCAGGATGAACTTAATCAATTTGTTCGTAATGATGTCTAGTATCTTGTTCCTAGATTTAAAGATAAACACATTATTGGAACAAAATGGATCTTTAAAAATAAGTCTGATGAACTTGGGAATATTATACGAAACAAGGCTAGACTGGTTGTATAAGGGTACACTCAGATTAAAGGTATCGATTACGATGAAACCTTTGCTCTAGTTGCTCGCCTTGAATCAATCAGACTTATTATTTCCATCGCATACTTTAGAAAATTTAAAATTTATCAGATGGATGGAAAGAGTGCTTTCTTGAATGGCGATTTATATGAAGAAGTGTATGTTGAACAACCTTCAAGGTTTGAAGACCCTAAGTTATCTGACCATGTATTTCATTTCAAAAAGACTCTCTATGGTCTAAAACAAGCGCCCAGGGCATGGTATGAGAAATTGACTAAATTCTTACTTAGTCATAGCTTTCAAGTAGGTAGTGTCGATAAGACACTCTTTGTTAAGAAGAATAACAATGATATTTTGATAGTTTAAATTTATGTTGATGATATTATTTATGGATCAACTTGCTCTAACATGTCTATTGAGTTTGCAGAGTTAATGAAATCAAGGTTCAAAATGAGCATGGTTGGCGAACTTAACTATTTCCTAGGATTGCAAGTAAAACAACAACCTGATGGAATTTTCATTTCCCAGACCAAATATGCTTCAAATTTGGTTAAAAGGTTAGGATTTGAGAATGGTAAGAACTTTGACTCCTATGAGTACAACATTAAGACTCTCAAAAGACTCTACAGGTAAAGATATAGATCCTAAACTATATTGCAGTATGATTGGTAGTTTGTTGTATCTTACTGCAAGTAGACCTGATATTGCATTTAATGTTCAAATTTGTGCGAGATATCAGTATAATCCTAAGGAATCACATCTTACTGCTGTTAAACAGATTATTATATATGTCGCAAGTTTTAGATTATCAGTAGGTGACCCACGACCGGTCGTAGACCACCCAGGACCAGTCGTGGAACAGAAAATCTTATCCCGCGGAAATCTTTCGAAAATCTTTGAAGCTATGACCAGTCCTAGGATCCTAAGACCAGTCGTAGATGGGATTTTTCGGGCTATAAATAGTGCACGAACTTCAGAGTTTTAGTACTTCAATTCAATTCTATTCAAGCATTCTTTAGGCTATTCTCTGAGATAAGTTTGTGATTATTTTAAGCTGCTTTGTGCTTATTTAATATTCCTTTTGCTAGCTTATTCTTATTTGATTTTGATCTACATTCCAATCTTATTAGAAAAGAGAAATTTCTGATATTCCTTCTTCTTGGATTCAAAATAAAATAGATCTAGCCCGTTTGATTTAAAATCAATTAGACTTAGAACCATTCTTAAAGTGAGTATTGGACTTTGAACGTCGAATCGAACTTCTACTCCGATTGGTTCTACCGGGCTTTTTCGAAAGGTGATTAAAGTATTTTACATGTTTTGTAATTTACTTTCTCTGGTTTTTGTTTGAGATTCGCCAGAAAAATCTCATTGTATTGGTTATCTGAGGAGAGCCAGAAAACTCAGATTGTAGGGTTTTTGGATTGTGTAAGCCCGAGATCAAAGACACAATTGTGAAGGTTTTAGGTGAACCTGTGAAACCTATTTTGATAGTGCATGCTAATATCCCCTGTGTGAGGATATTAGGAGTGGAGTAGCAATCTGTGTGGCTGTTGGATAACAGTTGGTGTACACACAGGCGAACCACTATATATCGTTGTGTTGTGAATGTGTTTTACTTTTTCATTCTTTTATTCATTCTGATTTGTGGAGAGTTTTTGTGTAAGAATGTTGTAATCACTTCAAGCAAGTGTGGATGAATGTTGTAATAACTTACGATTTATTTTCTGCAAGTTATTTTGATTTTCTTGCTTATTATTCCTCATTGATTTGTGATACAAAGGAGGTTCTAGAAATAAGGTTGTCTTACCTTAAACCTCTGATTTTTGGTGTAAGGTTGTCCTTAGAACTGATAAAGTATCAATCTCTTTATTTTAGGCTATTGTGATTATTATATATTCAGCATTGTGCTTTATATCTTTTATTATTCCGCTGTATAAGTTTTATTTGGCATTGCCCTATTCACCCCCCCTCTAGGGCATATAGCTAGGCCCTTTCAATAAGGTCCTTATATAGGCCCAAAACTGATGTCAATGGCCCCAGGGCCATAGTATACTTAGGGTATAGCCAAAGGGTGACTGTTTCAGGCTAATGGAACTCATCTGGAGGTCCATTGCTCGCATACGATCTAAAGAAAGTTCCCTGGCAATGGATCTACACCAGGTTAAGGTTTCGGTCCAATCAGTTTAGTGGATCGATCGTGGAGGACCCGTTTCAATTCAACGGTCATCGTCACTCGATCAAGGCCACAAGTATATCAATGGGTGCAGGGAAATTTCCCTGATCCGAGGGTATAGTTAGGTCAGAATCTGATGGTTTGAAACCATAAGTTTGGCCTGCAAGCGAACGGTCCAATTCACTTAAGTTTGAGTTCATTTTCTAAAGATATTCACGTTTCTCACACACTTCACTCCAGGCTCAAATTGTGTATTTTTGGATACTATCTGGGCTCGATTCCCTTGATGGTTGTCAAGCCCAGTAAGGTGGTTGTAACTTTATAGTTTCATAGTCATTAGACTTTTAACGCGTGGTCTAGGCCCGTTACGGAGTTTTAATGTGCTCCTGAGAGCAACTGGCTTTTGAGATTGATCATAGGTTTCTAGGTAATTTTGGGTTAGTGATTCTAATGGTTTTGGGTCTTGTGGTTCGTATAGAAAGTGATTCGAGCTAATTCTCTAACTTATTTAGTTTAGTACTTAATTTTTGCCTAATTTCTACAGGATTCGGTCATTAAGGATTTCTACCTGAGGTGGTACTCGGGTCTTTGTACGAATTTTTTTTGAGACGTTACAATCTACCCCCCCTTAAAGAAAAATTTCTTACTTGAAATTAGTATCTTTTCATACTCCTCGAGAATCTGAGGGTAGTTCTTGCGAACCTCGGCTTCTGTTTCCCAAGTAGCCTCTTCATCAGTGTGATGAGTCCACAGTACCTTCACCAGCGGGATAACTTTACTGTGCAACACCTGTTCCTTCTTATCTAGGATATGTGTCAGTTGCAGTACATAAGTAGCATCTTCACTCAACTGTACTTGCTCCCATTTGATAATGTGGGACAGATTAGGAATGTATTTCTTCCGCATCGATACATGAAATACGTTGTGCACGCTTGCGAGTGGTGTGAGAAAAGTAAGGCGATACACTACTACACCCACTAGGTCTAGAATTTGGAATGGACCAATAATTCATGGCGTAACCTTCCCTTTCTTACCAAAGCGAAGGACTCCCTTCATTGGAAAAACTTTCAGAAACACGTGGTCCCCAACCGATGTTCTGAGGCTATTTCATTGAGCCTGGAGCGAAGAGAGTGAGAAATGGGTAAAGGTTTAGGAAATTAATTCCAAATCTGGCACGAGTCTTTTTGTATTATTATTAAGCATTCTGACTGTCAGAATTCAGCCAAATTTCACCCTCGGATCAGTAAAAATTTCTCTTTCATATCATGAGACTTGTAGACCTGATTAAGGCACGATGACCGCTGAACTGAAACTGGACCACCACGTGCGATCTGCGAACTCTACCAGACTGAAAACTTAGTGTGGACAACATCCAGTGATCATGAGCTTAAGTCCGACTTCGTTCGGCCAGGGGACCTCCCGAAACGCTCTTTTGGATCGAAACAGCCCCGATTTGGTTATAACTCAAGTAAACTTTGTTCTCAAGTCTATTTAGGTTAATTTTTAGCCTATATAAGGGCCTTAAACCCTCTCATATCTCTCCCATCTGAATTTGCTAGAAACCCTAGATAGAGAGAGAGAGAGAAAGTGAGAGAGTTATGGGAGAGATTTCCCGCCACTTGCTGCAACTACTACCCGTGCTCATTCACCACGTTCAAATCACTTTCCCGGTGATTCCAACGCACTTCTAGGGAAGAAAAACCCTAACCACTTACTGTTTTAGGATTCCTTCGATTCAAATAGAGAAGTAGCTTATATATCTTGTACATTAGGTCGCCTTTACGCCGTTGACGAAGCGTATATGTTCAAATCGAATCGATACATGTCTAGGGCAAAAGGTGAGGATTTTAGACACTTTGATTGACTGATTTCAAAGCTTTCAATGTCTTTTAATAGTAGATTATCGACGGCAACACCGTTTGACATGTAGAACATGTTGTCCATTTTTCGTTTTGTAAACGTATGAAAAATATGAGATCTAGGGCATTTTAGTCATTTGTAGGAAATACTGTTTACATCCACATTTTGCTGAAATATTTTTTCCATAGTTATTTGTCATGTTAGGATATTAGGAATGCGTGCATGATCTGTTTGGCGAAGAGGTTCGCCCAAATGCGCACTTTGAGTCGACATACGCTATGTAGACTAAAGTCTGTAGGCTAAGTGTTTGTATAAATGTTTGTATTAGTATGTATTGAGTAGATGGTGTTGTGAATGAGTTTTGAGATTGAATCCTCAAGTAATATGCTGATGTAAATGATTTCCATCATGTTGGTTATATGTATTGATTTCATTATATACATGAAATGCTTGTGTTGGATGATTTGCTTAAGTTGTATGTTATAACATGTGTCAACATGCTTACATTGTTTTATTTCATTTCTACTACTCTCATATGATTACTGATGTTGATATTCAAGTGTTTGGGGCTATACGTTAGTCCAGGCAGTCGATAATGGATTAAATTCGTGGTTGGCTTCTATTTGCCACGAAGGACGCATCGATGAACGCGAGTCGTGTTTTGAGTTGGCGGCAGTGGTTAGGCCACACGAAGTATTTCATGCACTTCATGTCATTCGACTTGAGATGCGCTCGTACTAGTTGAGCCCGTCAAATAACCCGACTGGCCATTGTATGTTCACCCTGTATGAGTCATAACTGCTTGAACCTAGGGTACTGAACTCATCATTGAAAACCCTGTTAACCATGGTACCCTGATCCATAAAGACTCATGAGCCGGGCATGGTGGTATGGGACACCGTGGTCAAGCTGTCGGCCTACGCTGGGGCCACAAACCTCCCCGTAATGACCAGTGAGCACACTTGACTCGTGAGCCGATTGTGGTGGTATGGGACACTACATTCGAGCTGTCGGCCTACACTGATTGGTGACGAGCCCTTGGTAGTGACCTCGAGCGTATTTTGAGTCTACGGGAGGCGACGACCCTTTCGTAGCGATGAGAGTACATTAGGCCTGTATTGATAAGGTGATGGGGGAGCGGTGTAACGAGTGCGAGCAACAGCCCTGACAGCCCTTGTAGCGACTTATAAATATAACATCGTATGAGATTACTAGGAGTGATGACCCTAGACAGGATCTGTGTTGGGATTGATATAAGGAAGGTACCTTAGTTTCCCAATACTGCTGTATGAAAGGATTAATAATAACTCGATAATCATATCCACATCGCATTGCATGTACCTAGAAGATGTGGAGCACTGTGGGAAGAAAGCATGCCGCGAGCGTAAGATGGTGCCGTATGAGGGAGAATGTCGGTGAGAGCATCCATCATGTCATTTTATGCTTGCATTAACAACAGTATCTAGGAATGCTTGATTGTCTGCTTTACTATTATCGCGTGATTGATTTGATAACATGCTAATCTTTACTTTATGATTCCACTGAGTTGATCACTCACTCTCACGTTATGGGACGGTGTTTGCAACACCACCAGACCCTATTTTAACTGCAGGTGATGAGGCGATTCAGGACGCAGAGCCGGATTACTATGAGGATCAGGATGAGTTCTCGTATATGTAGTTCTCTGACGGTTTTGCGTAGGTGGCCTGGATCGGCGGGACATGCTAGTGGACTATCACTTGACATTTATTTCTCGCTTTATGACATGTATATGAGACTCAGTGATGTATTCATACTTAGGAGACAGTTTGAGATTATTTTATTTTCGTACAGTGATATATATATTTTTCAGTCTTCCGCTTGCATTTTATCACTGGATCTGGAGTATGAATTACAGTTTTGGTATAATCTTACTCATGTGAATGCTTTAACTCAGACAACATTGAATCATAATCATATTTGTTACATGAGTGATGGTCTGGAACTCGGGAGTCGAGTTTCTACACGACCCCCGATTTTCAGGGTGTTACATACTATCTCCTTGATATACAACCTGACCAAATCATTTGCTGAGTTTGAGACTCTAATCAGGAGGAAATGAGCCGATTTCATCAATCGGTCCACAATCACCCATATGAAGTCATGTTTCTTCCTCGTCTTCGGCAATTCGGTAATGAAATCCATAGATATGAAATCCCACTTCTATTTAGCTATGGTCATGGGTTGAAGCAATGCATGAGGTCGACTATGTTGGGCCTTGACCTACTGGCATGTGAGACAATGGGACACATAATCTGCTAAGTGAGCCTTCATGTTGTTCCACCAATACGAACATTTCATATCCCAATACATCCTTGTACTACCAGGATGCATCACCATATTTGAATTGTGAGTAGCTTCGAGAACTTCCCTTCTCAAGTCATGAAGATTTGGGATGAATAGGCGGCCACGATAACGTAAACCCCCATCTGAACAAACTCTTCATTCAGAATCTTCATCGTCACTAGCTCATTTTATTAACACCAGCAACCATTCATCTTCCCTTTGAACCACAATGATTCAATCATCGATAAGTGCCTACACATGAATATGTGCGACGCTCTCAAACAGCTCCTCTACTGTAAGCTTCTGTTTGAAGTCTCGCACAAACTCTACCATATTTCATTCCTTTATCATCAATAGAGGTATAAATGCTATCATCTTCTTGCGACTCAATGTGTCTGCCACAAGGTTGGCCTTGCCAGGATGGTAGGAGACCTTAAAATTGAAGTCCTTCAAAGTTTTTATCCATCATCGTTGCCTCATATTCGGGTCTCTCTGTGTGAATATGTATATGAGGCTCTTGTGGTCGAAAAAGAGCTCAAACTCCTCTCTATAGAGGTAATGTCTCTAGAGCTTTGAAAGATGACTACTACCAACTCTAGGTCATGCGAAGGGTAGTTCTCCTTGTGTTTTCTCGACTGTCGTGAGGCATAAGCAATCACTCTGTCCTTTTGCATAAGGACACAACTCAAACTAACACGAGAGGCATCATTGTAAATGGTATATCTGACCCCTTGCTCTGACAATACTAGCACGGGTGCAGACGTCAACTTGTCTTTCAGTTCCCGAAAGGCCGCTTCTGCCTTCTCATTCCGTGCAAACTTGAGATCCTTCCGAGTGAGCTGAGACAACGATCTAGCTATCTTCGAAAAGTCCCTAATGAATCGACGATAGTAACCTGCCAGACTAAGGAAGCTCCTCACTTCAGCAACTGAACTGGGCTGCTCCCAATCCTGAACTGCGGTCACCTTACCAAGGTCCACAACTATTTCTTCCTTGGACACGACATGTCCTAGGAACTTGACTTCTTTCCAGAAGTCACTTTTCTTGTGCTGAGTAAACAACTGGTTCTTCCTAAGAGTGTTAAAGACTGCTCACAAGTGCTCCTCGTGATCCTTCTGACTCTTGGAGTACATCAGGATGTCATCTATAAATACGATGACGAATCAGTACAGATACAGCTGAAACATCAGGTTTATTAACACGACTAGTGCATTTATGAGTCCAAATGACATCACAAGGAACTCGTAGTGTTAAAGCTAGTTCTAAATGCTATTTTCTACACGTCCTCATCCTCGACATGCAACTGGTGATACCCTGACTATAAGTCGATCTTTGAAAAATACTTTTACCCTTTCAACTGATTGAATAGATCATTTATCCTGGGCAAAGGATACTTATTCTTCACTGTCACTTGGTTCAACCTGCGATAATCAATGCACAATTGCAGTGATCCATCCTTCTTCTTCACAAACAACACAGGTGCTCCCCAAGGAGACACACTCGGTTGTATGAAGCTTGCATCCAACAGATCATCGATCTGTCTCCTCAGTTCCTCCATCTCACACGGAGGTATGCGATACGTCGGTAGAGATATAGGTTTAGCACCTGGTGCTAGGTCGATGGTAAAATTGATCTCGGGTCGAGGAGGTAGTTTAAGTATCGTCCTGAACACGTCCATGAAATCTCCGACTACAAGCATGTTCCCAAGTGTTGGACCATCAACATTCTCTAGCAAAGTAGCATAACAACTAATATGGTAGTACTAATTGACTTGCACTGAGAAAGTAAAGGTCATGCCCTCAGGTCCATAGGCTGTCACCAATTTGGTATCACAATCGATTTCTGCCTTCATCTCGGTGAGCCAATCCATACCAAGAATGACATTGTAATGACATAATGGGGGTGACCATCAGGTCAACGAGAACTGTTCTGCTTCCTAAGTCTATCAATCAACCTCTACAAGTCATGGTGGAGTCTGAGAAGGTCCTTGTGGTGGTAAGGAGTCTCACCCCAACCATAGAAGTAGTTTCTAACACTAGTCGCTTAACTGTGCATGATATGATTGAAATAGTAGACTTGATGTCCACCAACAGAAATACGGGTGTACCTTGGATGTGTGTTGTGACTTCGAAAGCAAATGGTGTTGCGTTTGTTGTCTCGGAAGCCTCATCTGCGAGTGAGTGCACTCGAGCTTGTTGAGGATGATTCGGCTACACTGGCATAGGTCATTGAGGTGGCCTAAATCATGGTGTGGGTGGCCGGTAAGATGGCTATGCAAGCGATGCTGATCGTAGAGATGGATCTGAAATAGCTTGAGGTAACTGACTATTGATCTTCTGAGGCAGCATAAAGCCGTTGTCCATCATCCTGGTAAAGCAGTAAGTGTCAGTATGGCCCAACCTCTTGCAATAGGTGCACCACTCATCTGATCACCTAGGCTGTGCCGGTGGAGCCATGAGCCTGGAGGTGAATCAGGATGTTGCCTCTTGCCAAGGAAGGGTTGGTTCGACAAGTCAGGTCGAGGCCTTGGGCCCATGGGCACACGTGTACCGGATAGTCTGTCCCTATCCTGCTCAGCTCGCAGAGACATGTTCACTAGCTCACCAAAGTTAAGAATGCTAGCGCAAGACATCTTCGTATGTATCTCAGGCCGTAGACCCTCAGAAAATCACTGCATCTTCCTTGGCTCGTTCGCTCGTATCATAGGAGCGTATTTGGCTAGCTCAGTGAAGCAGTTCTCATACTCTTCCATGGTCATCACTCCCTATCGGAGGTAAAGAAACTCTCCCTCCATTTCATTGCGGTAAGTGAGGGGCAAGTACTTCCCATGAAAGCGAGTCTTAAAAACTTCCCACATCCATATGTACTCAGCAGCCATTGTCTGTAGGACTCTCTCCCACCATAGACTAGCCTCCTTCTCAAACATGTATGTAACCAGCTCAACCTGCTCTGCCTCAGTGTAGTACAGTGGTTTCAGCATCTTAGAGATGCGGTTAAGCCTGTATTCAGCCTCCTCGGGTCTGTGAGTACCCACAAAAGTAGGAAGTCGAAAGCGCTGGAATCGATCAAATAAACCATTGGCATTCATGTTTCCAGTAGGGTACACGGGTGGTGCAGGCGGGACCACGTTCATGCTCTAGGAAAGAGCCCCCATAATGGTGGTCCAAATCTCCAGCTACTGCTGCATAAGGGTCATCATCTGCTCCAACCTATCATGAGGAGAAGCTGACTGAGGCATGTGTGGTGTTGAGGTAGACGCACGGTTCTATTCTAGAGCTGGTGGTGTAAAAGGTATTTGCCCATTGGTGGGGCTAGTGGCTGGTAGAGAATCTGGCATATTCTCATGATTCGAGCCCAAATTGGGGTCCGTATGGCTATTGCTTAAGGGAGGTGCCTCGTCACTCGATTCGCCAAGTGTAAGACGTGCCGTACTCTGAGTGGCCTTAGGTGGAATTCCCTATATACAACATAAGGTGCAACATGTGTGAGATTCAGAACAAGGTTACTTAATTTGCCCAAAATTCCACACAGTCCATAACAAAAGAAGCTTCATGCATTTCATTTAACCAAAATCATCATAATACATGAGATGTAGTCTTACATGGATCATGATAGAAGATGCATGTGAACTAATCTAGAAAATCTTTAAACACTAAAACACACCAACAACTCTAACATGCTACTAAGCCTATCAAGGTTATAACATAGAAAGCAAGAAAATAAAGAAAACCCAAAGATGACTGTAACATATGACTAGTTGTCCAACTCTGGTGATGGCGAAGGAGTACCCTTGTCCTGCATACAACACAGGAGGGTCTTTATGGTGTGGGAAATCTTCTTGAACTTCTGTTTCATATAGGCGTTATTCTCCTCATGCCCTTACTTCACTTCGTCCTGAGTCTCTCTAACGTCTTGTCTCAGGACAACCTAGCTCTCCTCAATTTGAGTCAAGCAGGATTCTAAAGAAGCTAGATCATGGTGATGCTCATGTGTAGTAGGAGGAGGGCCCCCATCAAAGTCTTGGGCCTCCTCTTCTTCTTCTTCCTACTCTTCCTCATCATCACTTCCCCCTTCCTCATTTCCTTCTCCCACACTTCCTTCTTCAAATTCATCTTCCTCCTCCTCTTCACTGCTTCCTTCCTCTTCCTCTATCTCATCACCATACTCATTAAGTCGGGCTTAACTTTATCACGGCACAATGCCCATGTTGTTGAGTGTGGTGTCATTGATGTAATGGATTGGCGCAAGCTCATCCGCGTTAAGTCTGTAGCCAAACTCATGAGTAATCTTGCATATAAGTCAACCAAATGGGAGTGAAATATCCGTCCTAACGGCACGTACGGTCTAGACTATCTGTAGTAGTATATATGTAGGCAGACATAGCTTGTCTCCCTGCCTAGCTCTGTATTGGAAATCCACCATCAAACGTGTGCATTCAGCGCAGTTGCTCCACCTAAGATACACATTGTATGTGAATATGTGGTGGAGTAGGTGGAATTCATGAGTCATCTCGGTAGCTGGGAGGAAATTACCTCACTTCCAGGGGACCAGTCAGCCATAAAGAAACCATCTGCGGTGATCTCTTTCTCGCATACTCTTGAGATTCCTCTTGCTAGCGTGTACCTCTCCACGTGGAATCTCCGTGATTCAGGCTATCACACCAACATCGAAAATGGCTTCCCACCTTCCCATGGGGATAGTGAAATGTAGAGGCTCTAGTAGTGGATCTCATATATGGGCACAAAAGGCTTATACAGTGCTCTCACACCCACATGACTTCCCTTCAAATATGAGACCCCACCCAACATCCAATAGGAGGTCCATCATCGGATAAAGCCCAAATAGTCTTTTATCCACGTGTGCTTCAAAGATAATTCTACGGCATTGAAACCTACCATGTTCAATGCTCTCCAGCAGAGCTCTTTCAACAGGAATTTGGGGATCGAGATCCCGTTTCGTCCTTCGCTCCCGCTCAATGCTAGTGCTAGCCTTGACACCTTTCTGCTTTCTTGTACAGATAGGGCGGCTAGGCCCGACCTCATCCGTGGGCTCCCTCTTCTTTCCCATAAGGGAAAGGAGTGTGGAAAGGAAAAAGATGGCAGCCACTAACTCATAAAGAGTCATGAGTGTGAAGCAAGATTGAAGGATAAGATTGGTTGGAGGATTTTGAGGTTTATGAGACACAAAGGTGAGTTTGTGCACTCAAATGAGAAGAAACAAAGGGGATTGAAGGTAGTAAGAGATGGGTTTGAGAGAATGGTGGAGGTGGGTCCAAGAGATGGAAGAAGATGAAGTTTGTGATGTATGGAGGAGAGAATTGAAAGAGAAATTGTAAGTTTGGAGGGGTTTGAGAGCTAGGGGAGGGGTGAAATGAGCAAAAGAGGGTAGAGAGGACCTTAATAGGGTGGTTCCACGTGAAACCGAGCCCCACATGTGTGTGGGAGGGGCGGCGGGCCGCCAAACCCACGAGCTCGCTGGATCGGCACAGTGGCATTATGCTTCCTTGGGCTGGCCGTGGTGCCGCCGCCATAGGGCGGTGGCCACCCCCCCCCCCCCCCCCCCCCCCCCGCCCCGGGGTTTTGAAAATGTGCGGGGGCAACTCTGGTTCCCCCTGTTTCATGCGATTTGGGCCCCTATGGCTGTGAAGTGTGTTTTCTCGCCCCATCTCACACATATTCACGCCTTTTGGCGTGTTTCGAGTTGGGAATTTTTTGGGTAATAGTCTAAACCCATCGTTTGATGGCTTAAGGAGGAATTGAGATCATTTTACATGGTCTTAGTCGTGTACGGGCTATATGAAACAGTCACTTTTTGCCTGTTGGTGAAACTTGGGATCCTACGACTGTTGCTACATTTCATTGCCCCCTCCTAGGTCAAATATGTCATTGTGCATCGTGTTACCATAACTCAGGTCCATTTCAATCCAAATCATGCTTTAATACCAACTTGCAATGCCCCAAAAATTAAGGATCGAGTAGAAGCTCAACTCCCGAGTTCTAACGCATCACTTATGTAGCTTAGATAATGATGTTTAAATGTTGTCTATATTAGTGCATTAAACATGAGTGGAATTACACTAAATCAGCATATCATACTCCAGAGATAATTAAGTTAAACAAGTGGAAGAATGAAATGGGTATATAATGTATATGAGTGTTTCTCAATCCCTAGAGTATGAGTATGTTACCAGGCTGAATATATACATATGTTGATCTAAAATTATAAAATGACAAAATGTGAGAGTCTGACTAAATTATATAATCCCTGTAATCCCATTGATCAGTACAAGGTCTACATAGACCCGCTTGATAGCTGAACGTAAGAGAATTCTTCCTCCTCGTCTATGAAATATCAATCAGCAGCGTAGACATTGTCGCTACCTGCATCTACCACAGAGTCTAGTTAGTGTGTTAAAATACCACCCTAGAGTGGGAGTGAGCGATCAACTCAGTGGAGCTATAAGGCAAAGGTTAACATGTTATTAATTCAGTCAAGCAGTAATGATAATGCAGTACAACAATCACGTCTCGAGTACTCATATTAATGCAGGAATGATATGATATAATGATGCATGCCCTCGCCTGCACTCCCTCAGCGACACCATCTCACAGTCACACATGCTACTCCCACTGTGCCTTTATCGCCAAAGCACATGCATTGAGGTGCATACATGTATTTGCCAAGTTCATGATTAGTCTTATTCATACAGTAGTTTTGGGAAGCTAAGGTACCTCCCTTTATTTCATTTACCCAAATAATTATCCATCTAGGGTCATCAATCCTAGTTAATCACATACAATAGGTAGTTATAGGGCAATATCACCCCTGATTTGAAGAGCAGTAGATAGGCAAGTTCGCAAGTTTTCACTGGAGGTCATTACGGGAGGCTCATCACCATCCGTGTAGGCCTATTTTATACTCGAGGTCACTACGAGAGGCTTGTCACCTGATCGTAGCCCGACAGCTAGAATACAGTGCCCCATACCACCGTATTTGGCTCACGAGTTTGTGTTGCTCACTGGACATTACGGGGAGGCTTGTCACCCCAGCCTAGGCTGATAGCTCGACCATGGTGTCCCATACCACCATGCCCAGCTCATGAGTCTTAGCGGATCATGGTACCAAGGTTAAACGAGCTTTACATTGGTAAGTGGTACCTTAGATTCAAGCAGTAGTATTTATACACATTAGACCAATTGGGTTACTTGACAAGTTCGATTGGTACGAACCATACGCTAAATTAATCGACATGGAGCGCATACACACTCTTTGTGGCCTAACCACTGTTGATAATTACCGTGTGACTTGGATGCACTGAACGTATCCGTTGTGGCGAGTCTAGTTCGGTCACTCGATCGGAAACGGTTACCGATTTCCTAGACTACATATTAGTCTCAATCATACTCAAATACATTAGGCATTCATATGTGATAATCAAAACAATATTTAACATCCAATTCAAATACAATTCTCATTCAGGCATTTTAACAACCATATTGTACATGTTATATACATAGGCATTTCATCCATAAATCATGTAGCAGCAAGAAAGGTTTACATGAAGGAAACTGTAATTATAGATAAGGTAATTAAGAATCCTATCTCAACACCTTCATTAAATACATTTCAACAAGCATTTTCTCATTCAGAAATTTTATCAAACACTTAGACTGCACATTTCAACATACATGTAATAAATTAGTTTTAACATATATTGTGGTAAATCCTTTCACAAGGAGTTGTCATGCTTACAACAAACATGAATTCTAGATTAATAATCATGGAAAGCATAAATCATGATTTTCTATTCATTTGAACATTTCAACAAACATGTGGAATGCATTTAATATACAACCTAGTTTACACATACATGTTATATCGAAAATGTCGTAACTAAGATCATATGGCAGCAATCAGGTCAGACATAAATCATTGCTGACATTGAAAGCCTTGAAATCCATGACCTAAACATTAATAGCCTGCACCTTTCATCGGTACGCTCGTTACGAACTCGGTTCGTACACCCCGCCTTTGTTTTTGGCATAACGAGTACCTAAACATTGAATTAGGTTAGCTATTTCACCAGTTTCTCTATTTGGATCCCTAAAACAGATTAGGGTTAGAATTTTTTTACCCAAAAATGGAGTTGAGACGAGTTGAGTAGTTAGACGTAAAAGCGATTCGATGAGTAGAGTAGCAGAGCAGGAGTACTGTAGCAAATTCCAAAGGTTTTCCTTCGATCTCCACTCTTTTCTCCTCTTTTCCATCTTTTTTCTCCTAAGGTTAGAGAAAATTCGTATGGGGTAGGAATGGGGTGGTTTAAGGTCCTTATATAGGCCTATAACTAATGCCAATAACCCCAGGGCCATGGTATACTTAGGGTATGGCCAAAGGGCGGCTGTTTCGGGCCAACGGTGCTCATTTGGAGGTCCATTGCTCCCATACGGTCTAGAGAAAGTTCTCTAGCAATGGATCTATACTAGGTTAAGGTTTCGGTCCGATCGGATTAGTGGATCAATCATGGAGGATTCGTTTCAGTTCCACGGTCATCATCACTCGATCAGGGCCACAAGTATACCAATGGGTGCAGGAAAATTTCCTTGATCCAAGGGATAGTTGGGTCAGAATATCATGGTCTGAAACCTTAAATTTAGCCTATAAGAGAACAATCCAATTCACTTAAGTTTGAGTTCATTTTCTAAAGATATTCGTGTTTCTCACACACTTCGCTCCTGGCTCAAGTTTTGCATTTTTGGATCCTATTGGACTCGATTCCCACGATGGTTGTTTAGACCAGTAAGATGGTCGTAACCTGATAGTTTCGCAGTCATCGGACTTTCGACACGTGGCCCAGACTTGATACGGAGTTTCAATGTAGTCCTGAGAGCAACTGGGTTTTGAGATTGATCCTAGGTTTCTAGGTAATGTTGGGTTAGAGATTCTAATGGTTTTGGGTCTTGCAGTTCATATAGAAAGTGGTTCGAGCTAATTCTTTAACATATTAAGTTTAATACTTAATTTTTTCCTAATTTCTATAGGATTCAACCATTAAGGATTTTTACATGAGATGATACATTGGTCTTTGTATGGATTTTTTTGAGACATTACAATCTACCCCCCCTTAAAGAAAAATTTCATCCTTAAAATTAGTACCTTTTCATACTCCTTGAGAATCTGAGGGTAGTTCTTACGGACCTCGGCTTCTGTTTCCCAAGTAGCCTCTTCCTCAGTGTGGTGAGTCCACAATACCTTCACCAGCGGGATAACTTTACTGGGCCGCATATGTTCCTTCCGGTCTAGGATACGTGTCAGTCGTAGTACATAAGTAGCATCTTCACTCAACTGTACTTGCTCCCATTTGATAATGTGGGATGGATCAAGAATGTATTTCTTCAGCATCGATACATGAAATACCTTGTGCGCACCTGCGAGTAGTGTGGGCAATGTAAGGCGGTACGCTACTACACCCGCTCGGTCTAAAATCTAGAACGGACCAATAAATTATGGCGTAAGCTTTCCTTTCTTACCAAAACAAAGGAATCGCTTCATTGGGGAAACTTTCAGAAACACGTGGTCCCCAACCTCAAACTCTAGCTGTCGCCGCCTCGCATCGGCATAACTCTTCTGTCTGCTCTGTGCTATAAGAAGTCGACGCCTGATAATGTCAATATTTTCTGAGGTCGCCTGCACTAAATTTGAGCCAATTAAACTCTTCTCACCAACCTTTAGCCAACAATGTGGTGCTCTACATGGACGTCCGTATAAGGCCTCGTAGGGAGCCATGCCAAGCTCGCTTGGAAGCTATTGTTATAAGAAAACTTTGCATAGGAAAGACAGTCATCCCAACTGTCTTTGAAATCGAGCACACATGTCTGTAACATGTCTTCTAACACCTGATTTACCCGTTCCGTCTACCCATTAGTTTGTGGGTGGAACGCAGTACTGAACTTCAGTTTCACACCTATTGCTTCTTGGATACGAGTCCAGAAGATAGATGTGAATTGCGTATAAACTGATCTAGACCCCCATCTGAACCAACTCTTCATTCAGAGTCTTCATCGTCACTAGCTCGTTTTCTCAACACTAGCAACCATTCATCTTCCCTCTGAGCCATAATGATTTAATCATCAATAAGTGGCTACACACAACTATATGTGACGTTCTTGGACGACTCCTCTACTGTAAGCTTCTGTTCGAAGTCTCGCACAAACTCTACCATATTCCATTCCTCTATCATCAATGGAGTTGAAAATGCTATCATCTTTTTACGGCTCAACATGTTTGCCACAAGGTTGGCCTTACCAGGATGGTAGGAGACCTCGAACTTGAAGTCCTTCAAACTTTCCATCTATTATCATTACCTCATATTCAGGTCTCTCTGCGTGAATATGTACCTGAGGCACTAGTGGTGGCAAAAGAGCTTGATCTCCTCTCCGTAGAGGTAATATCTTCAGAGGTGTAATGCAAAGATGATGGCCACCAACTCCAAGTTGTGTGTTGGATAGTTCTCCTCAGGTTTCCTCAACAGTCATGAGGCATAAGCAATCACTTTGTCCTTCTGCATAAGGACACAACGCAAACCAACACGAGAGGTGAAATAGCAGTGAAAACCACTTGAGTTGAAGTAGGAATATGCCAATATGTCCTAGAGGGGGTGAATAGGACTTTTTAATGTTTTTATAGTTTATTTAAAAATCATATTTCATTAATCCTATCAATATGCAGTTATCAGGATTATTCAAAAATAACTCTACTGGCTTCCAAGCCAGGTAGAGGATCCAATCACAAACTATTCAAGAAATAACAATATATAACCTAGTTTATAATGAATATGACTGTGTATGTGTGTAAGGTGTGATCTCAGATATATAGATATGAAAGTATTGAAGTAAATCATGCACACAAAAGAATAACAATCGCAAACACAGTCATTTTTATAGTGGTTCAACTACTTGTCTACTCCACTCTTGGTAATCCCACTCAACCCTTGAGTGTACCAGTATTTTACTAAGGAGGTTTCACAGCGGTTCACCTCAAACTTAAGGTTTTAAATTAGGTTCGCGTTCAACCATTACAACCTACACTGAGGCTAACTATTTATGCTCTCATGAGCAAGGGTTAACACATTACACCCACTTTTAGGCACACTGACCAAGGATCTTTCATAAGATCCTAACTAAGGTTTTATAAAGTTTACCTCTAACTCGAGGTTTCGCACAGTTCACCTTAAACCTAAGATTTTGACTGGTTCACCTTTAACCAAATGTTTATGCTCTTCACAGAGCAAGGGTCCACACAACACACCCACCATGTACACGCCCGTTGGAGGCCTCTTTGAGGACTTGCAACGGTGAGAAACACCTTAGACTTAATCCTACAAAGGGATGATCAAAGGGTCCTCTGGACTCTAGATACTTACAGATAAGTGGATGAGCCCCATTCATCACGTTGACGGAGTCTCCTCTTTGTTGATGAAGAATCTTCTACTCCCTTGATTCACAACTCAAATGATGTACCAATATATGACGAAGGGTTGGGTCAAGGTTTATGATGGAATCCTACTCTCTAAAGATTTTCCTATTAGGAAGATAGAGTGATTCCAATCATCTACGCATTCAAGGTATCTAAGCTTAATGATTTGCCATTAAGGTAGTAGCTGGAGGATTCTCGAATGTGAAAGTTCATTCCCCAATCTACTATTGAATATCAATGATGAGGGTGGATTGGAGGATGAACTCCCTTGAGAGAAAGGGCTTTGGGTAAATGATCTAAGGTTAAACACTCAAAAGCACTCTCTTCTTTCTCTGTCAGCAACTAAAGCCAAGCTCTCTCTAAATAGGAAAAAGGTTCCAATGGATATAAAACGGTCACATTTATGAAAGAGTTTGATATCATCGAGCAGGGTCAATATCATCGAGCATATACTCTCGATTATATCGATGGTCTGCTCGATGACACAAACTCAATGTCATACGCTTTTGAAAACCTTTTCCCAGCTGGTGGAGGGAATTGAGACTCGTATCGATGCCATTGGATTTTGAACTCCGATATTATCGATACGAGGATCGATTCCTCGACATTTGAAAATGAGAGAGACTTGCTTGATATTTTTAGGTCATTAAATATGATCGAGGGATACTCGGTATCATCAGAATTTAAATGCCGATGATATCAAAGGTCGTGTCGATGCATCGATAAATTTAAGAATTTTATCAGTGAGGTTGCTGGATAGTTTGTGTCCATTCTTGATGCAATCGATCAGGCCTTGATATCATCAATGTTTGAGTATCGATTTTATCGAGTGACCCCCGATTAGAATTGAAAACCACTTGAAAAATGTTGCTGGACAACTTCGTGCCTATGATGATATCATCGAGATTTGAACTCCAATGGTATCAAGGATGGCTTTAATATATCGAAGCATATTTGAATTTCTTAAGTAAAAACAAGGGCCCCAAAGATTTTCCTATCAATATTATCGAGTCACTTTCAATTGACTCGAGATTCAAATATCGATGATATCGATAGGTATATTGATACATCGATAATTCTGTCTAGATATGTATGAGGTTACTGGACACTTTTGTCCTCATTCTGATAGAATCGATTGGTTATTGAGGACATCGATAGCGCAGGTCGATCATATCAAGACATGTATCAATACAATCGATAAAGCAAGAAAAACTTAGAGATTTTCTGATTATTGAAAAAGTTTTCTCACTTAAAAACCCTATGATGTCTAACTTGTTTTAAGGGTTTTATTCACCTAGTGTTTTGGTACATGGGATGTGAGGCTTAGATTTACCTATGGTAAGCTTCTACACATCTGGTTGAGGCAGACTCTTGAATTGATCTTTCTATGAGGCTCTGTAGTCTGACTCACTCAACACTCACACTAATTGACAAACCAGGGCACTTGCAAGGGCACTTTCAATCTCCCACTTTGTCAATTACGTGACAAAATACCCAAAACACCCTAGGACAGTATCTAGACAGACACATCTTAAATTGTGTGTACATGCATTTTACACAATTTTACAAATTCTAGTGAACCATGTACACAACCCAGTATCTGCTCCCCCTCATTGCACAACTCCCCCTTTCTTGTTACAGTTGCTCCCCCTAACACCTGCAATACCATTCAAGCAGATATACAATTTTTCGTTCGGGAACTATTCTCCCCCCTTTTGTCAGTCATTGACAAAGATAAAACAGTTGATATTAACTGAAGGCTAATGACATGTGGAAGAACCAACAAATATAGATGTAAAAGGGTTAGATCAGTTTAAAGCATACATCATTTACAGATAGTATGGATGCATATTAGATCAAATAAGGCAGTTATAAAAGTAGATGAAATAATCATTCAAATCACATGCACACCATATCAGAAACAAGAGAAACCAGGGGATCACATATAGTAGTATGACAGGAAAAGTGAGAATTACATTCAGCCATATTTAACAAAATATCCAACACTCATACTGCCCCAAACAACAGTAGAACATTTAGTCAGTTAAAATGTATCCAAAAAGTAACAGAAACATTAACACAACAATAAACACACTTAGTACTCCAATGTTAACAGAGTGTCTCAACGGACCGTTAATATCTGCGAGGATTGCTATGTGTGAGCAAGTCCACTACTTGCTGAGTTA
The DNA here is from genome assembly GCA_037074715.1 of Magnolia kwangsiensis. Lineage (NCBI taxonomy): Eukaryota > Viridiplantae > Streptophyta > Magnoliopsida > Magnoliales > Magnoliaceae > Magnolia > Magnolia kwangsiensis. The sequence goes on along the minus strand of CM073572.1, from coordinate 116,318,813 downwards.
TTTGCTGAAGGATTTCGACTTTCTCTTTAATCACAGTAAGACACCTTTCACAATTGTTCAATCGTTCCTGCATTCCGGCTATCCCATTCAGAAGGTGGCATTCTAAGTGAAGGGTTTAACGGTTTTTGATTGACTCTAGGCTGATCATCGGCGTGCGATTGGACCCTCCATGTGTAGGCCGAATTGATGGTTAAGAAAATTGGACGGCCCGCGGTATGGGAAGACTCTGCCTAGGAAGAGTCAAAGATGGACATAATTGTTGAGCCTCTTGAGCTGCACTACTGTCAAACTATGCTTCAGGATATACAGCGTCAGATGTGGCAGGGAGCCCCGCATGATGTGCGAGTTTGCATATGAGCACTGAAAAGAACAACGACTCTCTATGATTCCCTTGGAGTACACGAATGACTTACTTGAGGAGAAGAGTTGGCAAGCACACTTGATTTTCTTGATAAACATCATAAAGCACATTTATCACAAACGGAGGGAGATAAGTACCTCTGATATCGTAGGGATATACATTAGACCCAAAAATATTATGAAGAATTTTGAAGGTGGGTCCAAGATAGTTAATATGCAACAAGTTTTCATCATTCCGCGCATATTTATCACAAATGGAGGGAGATGAGTACCTCTGATATCACGGGGATATACATTAGAGCAAAAAATGTTATGAAGAATTTTGAAGGTGGGTCCAAGATAGTTGATATGTAGCAAGTTTTCATCATTCTGCGGAACTATAGTGCCTTGACATAATGCGCGGGTTATTTCTCCCCACACACCCAAACTGTTGAGATTCCTGTTAGTCACTGGGATTCTAGTGATATGAAGATCTAGAAGGTGTGCTAGAGTAACTGGAGTGATAAGTTTAGAGTAATGTGCGAGTTCAACCTAAATGCTGGTGGGATCATCACTAATGACACGACAACAATTGAAGAATTCTTTGATCACACCCAGTTAATATGATCCTCCAAGATTTAAAATATTCTGTCAACCTATTACTTCTAAAAGTAGGTCCACTCCAAAAGGTTCTATGGCACTATTGAGCACTAGACGTTCAACAATAGGGGATGGATGTGCTTCCACAGGCTGATGCCTACTAGACTCTAATTGTATATTCTTTAATTGCAGAGAGTGAAGAGAAGACTTACCTTTCCCCTTGATCATGTTTTGTAAATGAGAGAGGTTGAGAGGAAGAACATAGAGAAGGAATGAATTTGAATGTAATCTTCACTTAATATAGCCGATTCATCGATTGCATCGATAGAGTATCTTGATGGAATCGATGTTCAAATCACGATGGTATCGAAACTGCCTAGATATCATCAGAACTGTGAAAATTTTGACATTTTTGTTCATCAATAATTTGGCCATAAATATCTCAGACTTAAGATTTACCTATGTGGAGCATTATTCCTGAGACATTATTAATGAGAACATATGCCAATTGATTTTTGGAGGTCACAGAACCTGTTTGTGTCAAAGAGGCTTTGTAAGGATATCGACAAGCTATTTTTTATTAGTTACATAATCCAATACAATGATCTTTTCTTCGACAAGTTCTCGAATAAAATGATGACGAATGTTAATGAGCTTGGTCTGAGAGTGCTGAACTGGATTCTTCAAAATATTTATAGCACTTATATTGTCACAGAAGAGACTCATTGTAGGTTATGCAATCCCATAGTCCAATAGCATCTGTTTCATCCAAAGGAGTTGTGCACAATAGCTACCTGAAGCTATATATTCGGCCTCTGTAGTGGATAATGAGATTGAATTTTTTTTCTTACTTTTCCAGGAGACCAGACAATTGCCAATATAAAAACATCCTCTGCTCGTTGATTTTCGATCATTGAAATTACCAGCCCAATCTACATTAAAGTAGCCTACAATGATGGTGGATGTTTCATATGGATACATAGACCGAAGGTGGTAGTTCCTGCTACATATTTGATAATTCTTTTAACTGCCATTAAGTGGGATTCCTTAGGATCTGCCTGATACCGAGCATACACTCCCATACCAAAGGATATATCTGGACGAGTGGCTGTAAGGTATAATAAGCTTCCAATCATACTTTGATAGAGATGTTAGTCCACACATTTACCGTTAGTATCTTTGGAAAGTTTAAGTGTGGTACACATAGGAGTGTGATAAGTGCATCCAGACTCAAGCCCAAATATTTTCACCAAGTCCTTTGCATACTTGGTCTGATTTATGAAAATTCCATCATTTAGTTGTTTGACTTATAATCCTAAAAAGAAGTTTAATTTGCCAACCATGCTCATTTCAAATTCTGATTTCTTGAGGTTGGCGAATTTGTATGCCTCATCTCCACATGTTGAGCCAAACACTATATCATCCACATAAATTTGTGCAATAAGCAATAAGTTCTTTATTATTTGGGTAAACAATATCTTATCTACACTTCCTCTGCAGAATTCATGGTCTAACAGAAATTTCGTTAATTGTTCATACCATGCACGTGGTGCCTGCTTGAGACCATAAAGAGCTTTGTCTAAATGATAAACATGATGGGGGTGCTTAGGATTTGAGAATCCTTTTGGTTGTTATACATAAACTTCTTCAGCAAGATCCCCATTAAGAAAGGCACTCTTAATATCCATTTGAAATAGTTTAAATTTTAGTGCACATGAAATGGACATAAGAAGTCTAATAGACTCAAGACAAGCGACAGGGGTAAATGTCTCATCAAAATTAATCCCTTCTATCTGTGAGTATCCTTGAGCAACTAGCCTTGCTTTGTTTCTAATCACATTACCTAACTCGTTGGATTTATTTTTAAAGACCCATTTGGTTCCAATGACATTTGTATCAGTTGGTCTGAGAACCAATTTCCATACCTCATTTCTCTGGAATTGTTGAAGTTCTACTTGCATAGCATTTATCCAGTGTTCATCTTGCAGAGCTTCTACAATGTTCTTAGGTTCAATTTTTGAGGTAAACCAGAAATGACTATAGATACTTTCTATCTACCGTCGAGTTCTTACACTATCATTAGGATCTCCAATAATTTATTCTCGAGGATGATTCTTAATGATGGGTGTGTGAGATGATGGTTGGGGTTCATTCAATGATGGAGATCTGTTATCTGATTTATCTAGTATGCATGAATCTACATAATTTTTTACTTCATTCACAAGGGTATCCTCATCATCAGGATGATTATCAATTACCACATTGACTGACTCTTGAATTGTGAGGGTCCTTAGGTTGTGTACTCTGTAAGCACGACTATTCATGGCATATCCTAGAAAAATTCCTTCATCACTTTTAGACTCAAATTTTCCTAGGTGATCTCTGTCTCTCAAAATATAGCATTTATTACCAAAGACTCAAAAATATTTCATGCTAGGTAGCTTCCTATACCATAGTTCATATGGAGTTTTATTCATACTTGCTCTAAGATATACTCTATTTATGATGTAGCAGGTGGTATTGATAGCTTCTGCCCAAAAGATTTTTGCCATATCGTTTCCATTTAGCGTAACTGATCCCATTTCGTGTAATACTCAATTTTTTCTTTCAATGACTCCATTTTGCTGTGGGGTTTTTGGGGCCGAGAATTCATGACGAATTCCTTTCTCATTGTAATATTTTTCAAATCTTTCATTTTCAAATTCCCCACCATGATCACTTCTGATGCAATTGATACAATAGCTTTTTTCCTTTTGATGTTATTTTGCCAGAATTACAAATTCTTTAAACGCATCTGATTTCTCTCGAAGAAATGCGACCCAAGTAAATCTGGTATAGTCATCCACTACAACCAGGAAGTATCTTTTCTTACCATGGCTTTTCAATTTGGTTGGGCCAATCAAATCCATGTGCAGTAGATCCAAAGGTTTTGTTATTGCAATGGTGGTTGTCTTTTTGTGTCCAACTTTTATTTGTTTTCCTTTTAGACATTCCCCACACACAACTTTTTCTTCTTTTTTAATCTTGGGAAGACCTCTAACCAAATTTTTTAAGCTAAGCTTAGCTAAATTTCGGTAGTGAATATGTCCCAACCTTTGATGCAATAATTTGAATTCATTCTTAATAGCCATATTACATTTTGTGGGCAACCCATTCTCATTTGTACTTTCAATGACAACAGTTCTCACTAGTGCATAAACCTTTTATGAGATATTTTTCTGTATGATCTAAAATTTTACACACATCTTTTGAGAAAGTGACCAGATGTTCCTTATCACAGATTTGGGAGATACTGAGGAGATTATGTTACGCGCCTTATACACAGAAGACATGTTTGATTTTAGGAAGACCTGGTACAACTATTGTTCCTTATCCAACAATTTTGGCTAAGTTACCATCTCCAAATGTGACTGATCCTCTATCAAAGTTTGAATATTCACAAAAGTGAGTTTGATCACCAGTCATGTGTCTGGAGCATCCACTACTAAGGTACCATTTTGAACTATTGCCAACTTTCAGCGCAGTATGGATTACAAGACAATTGTTTTGATCTGTCACATCCTTTGGGACCTTCTTGAACATAATTCCAACTTATGTCAAGATCACTCTCTAGGCGATGAAGCCCTTAAAAAGAGACCTGCTCTGATACCACTTGAAATAGCGGTGAAGACCGCTTGAGTTGAAGTAGGAATACACCAATATGTCCTAAAGGGGGTGAATAGGACTTTTTAAAGCTTTTACAGTTTATTTAAAAATTTTATTTCACTAATCCTATCAATATGCAGTTATCAGGATTACTCAAAAATAACTCTACTGGCTTTCAAGCCAGGTAGACGATCCAATCACAAACTATTCAAGAAATAACAATATATAACCTAGTTTATAATGGATATGACTGTGTATGTATGTAAGGTGTGATCTCAGATATATAGAGATAAAAGTATTGAAGTAAATCACACATATAAAAGAATAGAAATCGTAACCACAGTCATTTTTATAGTGGTTCGACTACTTGTCTACTTCACTCTCGGTAACTGCACTTAACCCTTGAGTGTACCGGTATTTCACTAAGGAGGCTTCATAGCGGTTCACCTCAAACCTAAGGTTTTAAATCAAGTTCGCCTTCAACCTTTACAACCTACACTGAGGTTGACTTTTTATGCTCTCACAAGTAAGGGTCAACACATCGTACCCACTTTTAGGCACACTGGCCGAGGATCTTCAATAAGACCCTAACGAAGGTTTTATGCGGTTTACCTTTAACCCTAGGTTTCACACGGTTCACCTCAAACCTAAGGTTTTGACTGGTTCACCTTCAACCAGATATTTATGCTCTCCATAGAGCAAGTGTCCACACAACGCACCCACCACGTACACTCCCACTGGAGGCCTCCTTGAGGACTTGTAAGGGTGAGAAACACCTTGGACCCAATCCTATAAAGGAATGATCAAAGGGTCCTTTGGACTCTAGATTCTTACAGATAAGTGGATGATCCCATTCAGTACGTTATCGAAGATCTCATCTTTGTTGATGAAGAATCTTCTGCTCCCTTGATCCGTAACTCAAATGATGTACCAATATATAGCGAAGGGTTGGGTCAAGGTTTATGATAGAATCCTACTCTCTAAAGGTTTTCCTATTAGGAAGATAGAGTGATTCCAATCATCTATGTATTCAAGGTATCCCAGCTTAATGATTTGCTATTAAGGTAGTAGCTGGAGGATCCTTGAATGTGAAAGTTTATTCCCCAATCCACTCCATTGAATATCAATGATGAGGGTGGATTGGAGGATGAACTACCTTGAGAGAAAGGGCTTTGGGTAAATGATCTAAGGTTAAACACTCAAAAGCACTCTCTTCTTTCTCTGCCAGCAACTAAAGCCAAGATCTCTTTAAATAGGAAAAAGGTTCCAACGGATATAAAATGGTCACATTTATGATAGAGTTCGATATCATTGAGCGTATACTCTTGATTGTATCAATGGTCCGCTCGAGGACACAAACTCAATGTTATACGCTTTTGAAAACCTTTTCCCAGCTGTTTGAGGGAATTGACACTGGTATCGATGCCATCAGATTTCGAACTTTGATATTATTGATATGAGGATCAATTCCTTAACATTTAAAAATGAGAGAGATTGCTTGATATTTTTCAGGTCATCAGATATGATTGAGGGATACTCGATATCATCGAAATTTGAATGTTAATGATATCGAAGGCTGTGTTGATGCATCGATAAATCCAAGGATTTTATCAGTGATCTTGCTAGACAATTTGTGTCCATTCTCGATGCAATTGATCCGGCCTTGATATCATCAATATTTGAATATCAATTCTATTGAGTGACCCGTGATCAGAATTGAAAACCACTTGAAAAATGTTGCTGAACAACTTTGCGCCCATGATCGATATCATCGAGAGCCTTTCGATATCATCGAGATTTGAACTCCAATAGTATCGAGGATGACTTTGATATATCGAAGCATATATGAATTTCTTAAGTAAAAACAGGGGTGCTGAAGATCTGCCTGTCAATATTATCGAGTCACTTTCGATTGACTCGAGATTCAAAACTCGATGATATAGGTAGGTATATCGATACATCGATAATTCTGTCCAGATATGTATATGGTTGCTGTACACTTTTGTTCTCATTCCAATAGAATCGATTGGTTATCGAGGACATCAACAACGTAGGTCGATCATATCGAGACATGTATCGATACAATTGACACAACAAGAAAAACTTAGAGATTTTCTGATTTTTGAAAAATTTTTCTCACTTAAAAACCCTATGATGTCTAACTTATTTTAAGTATTTTATTCACCTGATATTTTGGGACATGGGATGTGAGGCTTAGATTTACCTATGGTTAGCTTTCACACATCCGGTTGAGGTAGACGCTTGAATTGATCTTCCTATGAGGCTCTGCAGTCTGACTGACTCAACACTCACACTAATTGACAAATCAAGGCACCTGCAAGGGCACTTTTAAGAGGCGTTAGTGTAAACGGCATATCTGACACCCTGCTCTAACAATACTAGCACAGGTGTAGACGTCAACTTATCTTTCAGTTCCTAAAAGACCACTTTTGTCTTCTCATTCTATACAAACTTGAGATCCTTCTGAGTGATCTGAGATAATGGTCTGGCTATCTTGAAAAAGTCCCTAATGAATCGACGATACTAACCTGCTAGGCCAAGGAAGCTCCTCACTTCAGTAACAAAATTGGACTACTCCCAGTCCTAAACTACAATCACCTTAGTAAGGTCCACAACTATTCCTTCCTTGGACACGACATGTCTTAGGAACTTGACTTCTTCTTTCCAAAAGTCACATTTCTCATACTGAGCAAACAACTGGTTCTTCCTGAGAGTGTCAAAGACTGCTCACAGGTGCTCCTCGTGATCTTCTGACTCTTGGAGTATAGTAGGATGTCATCTATAAATATGATGATGAATTGGTATAGATATGGCCAAAACACCCGGATTATAAGGTCTATGAACACGTTGGTGCATTTGTGAGTCCAAACGACATCACAAGGAACTCGTAGTGCCCAAAGATGGTTCTGAACGCTATTTTCTACACGTCCTCATCCCTAACATGCAACTGGTGATACCTTGACTATAAGTTGATCTTTGAAAAATACTTTGCCCCTTTCAACTGATCGAACAGATCATCTATCCTGGGCAAAGGATACTTATTCTTCACTGTCACTTGGTTCAACCTGCGATAATCAATACACAATCGTGGTGATCCATCCTTCTTCTTTACAAACAACATGGGTGCTCCCTAAGGAGATACACTTGGTCGTATGAAGCCTATATCTAACAGATCATCGATCTGTCTCCTCAGTTCCTTCATCTCACACGAAGGCATACGATACATCAGTAGAGATATAGGTGTCGCACCTGGTGCTAGGTCGATGGTAAAATTGATATCGTGCCAAGGAGGTAGTTTAGGTATCATCCTGAACACGCCCGTGAAATCTCAGACTATAGGCATGTTCTGAAGTATCGGACCATCAACATTCTCTAGCAAGGTAGCATAACAACTAATATGGTAGTACCAAATGACTTGCACTAGGAAAGTAAAGGTCGTGGCCTCAGGTCCATGGGCTATCACCAATCTGGTATCGCAATTAATTTTTACCTTAATCTCGGTGAGCCAATCCATACCAAGAATGACATCATAATGACATAATAAGGGCAACCATTAGGTCAACGAGCACTGTTCTTCTTCCTAAGTCTATCGAGCATCCTCTACAAATCTTGGTGAAGTCTGAGAAGGTCCGTGTGGTGGAAGGAGTCTCACCCTAATCATAGGAGTAGTTTTCAACAGTAGTCGCTTGACTGTTGTGCATGATATGATTGAAATAGTGGACTTGGTGTCCACTAACAGAAATACAGGTGTACCCTGGATGTGTGTTGTGACTTCGAAAGCTAATGGTGTTGTGGTTGCTATCTCAGAAGTCTCACCTGCAAGTGAGTGCACGCATGCTTGTTGAGGATGATTCGGCTGCGCTGGCATAGGTCATTGAGGCGGCTTAAATCGAGGTGCGGGTGGCCAATAAGATAGCTGTGCAGGCGGTACTGATCATAGAGGTGGAGCTGAAATAGCATGAGGTAATGGATAGTTGACTTTCTGAGGCAGCGTAAAGCCATTGTCCCTTATCCTGGTAAAGCAGTAAGTGTTAGTATGACCCAACCTCTTGCAGTAGGTCCACCACACATCTGATCACCTAGGCTGTGTTGGTAGATCCGTGAGCTTGGAGGCGAATCTGGATGTGGCCTCTTACCGAAGAAGGGTTGATTCAACAAGTTAAGTTGAGGCCTTGGGCCCATGGACACACACGTATGGGATAGTCTGTCCCCATCTTTCTTAGCTCACAACGACATGCTCACTAGCTCAGCATAGTTGAGAATGCTGGTGCAACACATCTTTGTATGGATCTCAGGTCACAGACCCTCAAAAAATTATCGCATCTTCATCGGTTCTCATACTCTACCATGGTCATCCCTCGCTATCGAAGGTGGAGAAACTCTCCCTCCTTTTCATTGCGGTGAGGGGGAAGTACTTCCAATGAAAGCAGATCTCAAAAGCTTCCCACGTCCATACGTACCTAACAGCCACTGTCCGTAGGACGTTGTCCCACCATAGACTAGCCTCATTCTTGAACATGTATGTAACCAGCTCAACCTACTCTACCTCAGTGTAGTGCAGTGGTTTTAGCATCTTAGAGATGCGGTCAAGCCAGTATTCGGCCTCCTCGGGTTTATGAGTACCTGCAGAAGTAGGAGGTCAGAAGCGCTGGAATCGCTCAAATAAACCATTGGTATTCATGTTTCCAGTAGGGTACACGGGTGGTGCAGGCGGGACCACGTTCATGTTCTGGGCAAGAGCCCTCACAATGGTGGTCCAAATTTGCTGTGCTACTGCATAAGGAGCATCATCTGCTCTAACTTATCAGGAGGAGAAGCCGCCTGGGGCATGTGTGGCGTCAAGGTAAAAACATGGTTCTATTCTGGAGCCGGTGGTGCAAAAGGTGTTGGCCCATTGGTGGGGTCAGTGGTCGGTAGAGAATTTGGCATAGTCTCATGATTCGGGCCCAAATTGGGGTCTGTATGGCTATTAATTAAGGGAGGTGCCTCGTCACTCAATTCGCTAAGTATAAGACGTGTCGTACTCCGAGTGGCCTTGGGTGGCATTCCCTATATACAACATAGGGTGCAACATATGTGAGATTCAGAATAAGGCCACTTAATTTACCAAAAATTCCACACAGTCCATAATAAAAGAAGCTTCATGCATTTCATTTAACCAAAATCATCACAATACATGAGATGTAGTCTTACATGGATCATGACAGAAGATGCATGTGAGCTAATCTAATAAAGCTTTAAACACTAAAATATACCAACAACTCTAACATGCTACTAAGCCTATCACGGCTATAACATAGAAACAAGAAAATAAAGAAAATATAAAGACGACTATAATATATGACTAGTCGTCTGACTCTGGTAATGGCGGAGGAGCACCCTTGTCCTGCATATAACACAGGAGGGTCTTTAGGGTGTGGGAAATCTTCTTAAACTTCTGTTTCATATAGGCCTTACTCTCTTCAAGCCCTTGCTTCAGTTCGGCATGGGTCTCTCTGAACTCCTGTCTCAAGATGGCTTGGCTCTCCTCAATTTGAGCAAAGCGGGCTTCTAAAGTAGCCCGATCATGGTGGTGCTCATGTGCAGCAGGAGGAGGGCCCCCATCAGAGTCTTGGGCCTCCTCTTCTTCTTCTTCCTACTCTTCCTCATCATCACTTCCCCCTTCCTCACATCCTTCTCCCGCCTTCCTTCTTCAAATTCTTCTTCGTCCTCCTCTTCATTGCTTGCTTCCACTTCCTCTATCTCGTCACCATACTCATCAAGTCGGGCTTGATGTTGTTGTGGCCCAATGCCCATGTTGTTGAGTGTGGTGTCATTGATGTAATGGATCGGTGCAAGCTCATCCACGTTAAGTCTGTAGTTGAACTCATGAGTAATCTTGCATATAAGTTAGCTAAATAGGAGTGAAATATCCATCCTAATGGTGCGTTAGTTTGGACTATCTATTGTAGTATATATGTAGGCGGACACAGCTTGTCTCCTTGCCCAGCTCTGTTAGGAAGTCCACCATTAAACATGTGCATTCGGCGCGGTCGCTCCACCTAGGATACACATTGTATGTGAATATGTGGTAGACTAGGTAGAATTCATGAGTCATCTTGGTCGCTGGAAGGCAATTGCCTCGTTTCTAGTTGACTAGTCGGCCACAAAGAAACCGCGTGCGGCGATTTCTTTCTCGCATACTCTTGAGATTCCACTGGCTAGCGTGTACCTCTCCGTGTGGAATCCCCATGATTCGAGCTATCACAACAACATGGACAATGGCTTCCCACCTTCCCATGGGGATAATGAACTGTAGAGGCTCCAGCAGTGGATCTCGTAAATGGGCATAGAAGGCTCGGACAGTACTCTCACACCCACGTGACTTGCCTTCAAATATGGGACCCCACCCGGCGTCCAATAGGAGGTCCATCATCGGATAAAGCCCAAATAGTCTTTCATCCACGTGTGTTTCAAAGATAATTCTACGGCCTTGAAACCTACCATGTTCAATGCTCATTGACAGAGCTCTTTCGACAGGAATTTAGGGATCGAGATCCCGCTTCGTCCTTTGCTCCCGCTCAATGCTAGTGCTAGCCTCGGTGTCTTTCTGCTTCCTTAAACGGATAGGGCGGCTAGGCCTGACCTCATCCCCGGGTGCCCTCTTCTTTTCCATAATGGAAATGAGTGTGGAAAGGGAAAAGATGGCAGACACTAGTTCAAAAAGAGCCATGAGTGTGAAGCAAGATTGAAGGATAAGATTGGTTGCTGGATTTTGAGGTTTATGAGACACAAAGGTGGGTTTGTGCACTCAAATGAGAAGAAATAAAGGGGATTAAAGGTAGTAGGAGATGGGTTTGAGAGAATGGTGGAGGTGGGTGCAAGAGATGGAAGAAGATGAAGTTTGTGATGTATGGAGGAGAGATTTGAAAGAGAAATTTCAAGTTTGGAGGGGTTTGAGAGCTAGGGGAGGGGTGAAATGAGAAAAGGAGGGTAGAGGGGACCCAAATAGGGTTGTCCCACATGAATATGGCCCCACATGTGTGTGGGAGGGGCAGCGGGCCGCCAGACCCGCAAGCCCACTGCGGCCCGCTGGACCCGACCGCGATGCATCGTGGTTAGCACGATGGCATTGTGCCTCCCTGTGCTGGCTACGATACTTCCACCTGGGGGCAGTGGCCACCTCCCCCGAGGGTTCTAAAAATGTGTTGGGGCCACTCTGGTTCCCCCTGTTTCATGCAAGTTGGGCCCCTATGGCTGTGAAGTGTGTTTTCCCACACCATCTCGCACATATTCAAGCCTTTTGGCACGTTGTGAGTTGGGGATTTGCTGGGTAATAGTTTAAACCCATCATTTGATGGCCTAAGGAGGAGTTGAGGTCATCTTACATGGTCTTGATCGTGTACGAGCTATATGTAATGGTCACTTTTCACCTGCTGGCGAAACTCGGGATCCTACAACTGTTTCTACATTTCATCGCCCCCTCCTAGGTTAAAGTACGTTAGTGTGCATTGTATTACTATAACCTAGGTCCATTTTAATCCAAATCATGTTTTGATACCAACTTGTAATGCCCTAAAAATTGAGGGTCGAACAGAAGCTCAATTCCTGAGTTCCAACACTTCACTTATGCAGCATAGATAATGATGTTTAAATGTTGTCCATATTAGTGCATTAAACATGAGTGGGATTACACTAAATCAGCATATCATACTCTAGAGATAATTAAGTTAAGCAAGTGAAAGATTGAAATGGGTATATAATGTATATAAGTATTTCTCAATCCCCAGAGTATGAGTATGTTACCAAGATGAATATATACATGTGTTGATTCAAAATTACAAAATGATAGAATGTGAGAGTCTGACTAAATTATATAATCCCTGTAATCCCGTCGATTAGTACAGGGTCTACATAGACCCGCCTGATAGCCGAACGTAGGAGAATTCTTCCTCCTCGTCTATGAAATTCCAATCAGCAGGGTAGAGATTGTTGTCACCTGCATCTACAACAGAGTCTGGTTGGTGTTTTAAAACACCATCCCAAAGTGGGAGTGAGTGATCAACTCAGTAGAGATATAAGGTAAAGGTTAACATGTTATCAATTCAGTCAAGCAGTAAAATACAATAATCACGTCCTAAGTACTCGTGTTGATACAGGAATTATATGTTATAATGATGCATGCCCTCGCCTGCACTCCTTCAGCGACACCATCTCATGGTCACACATGCTACTCCTACTGTGCCTTCATCGCCAAAGCACATACAATGAGGTGCATACACGTATTAGCTGAGTTCTTGATTAGGCTAATTCATACAACAGATTCAGGAAGCTAAGGTACCTCCCTTTATATCATTTACCGATAATAATGATCCATCTAAGGTCGTCAATCCTAGTTAATCACATACGATAGGCAGTTATAGGGCAACATCACCCTTGATTTGAAAAGCAGTGGATAAGCAAGTTCACGAGTTTTCACTCAAGGTCACTATGAGAGGCTCGTCACCATCCGCGTAGGCCTAGTTTATACTCGAGGTCACTATGAAAGGCTCGTCACCTGATCGTAGGTCGATAGCTCGAATACAGCGCTCCATACCACCGTATTCTGTTCACGAGTTATGTTACTCATTGGACACTACGGGGAGGCTCGTCACCCTAGTGTAGGTCGATAGCTCGACCATGGTATCCCATACCACCATGCCCGGCTCATGAGTCTTAGCGGATCGTGGTACCAAGGTTAAACAGGCTTTACATTGGTAAGTGGTACCTTAGATTCAAATAATAGCGTCCATACAAGGTAAACACACATTAGACCAATCGAATTACTTGACAAGTTCGATTGGTACGAGCGTATGCTAAATTAATTGACATGGAGTGCATACACACTCGCCATGGCCTAACCACTGTCGATAATCACCGTGCGACTTGAATTCACCAAATGTATCTGTTGTGGCAAGTCTAGTTCGCCCACTCGATCGTAAACGGTTACCGATTTCCTAGACTACATATTAGTCCCAATCATACTCAAATACAATAGGCATTCATATGTGATAGTCACAACAACATTTAATAACGAATTCAAATACAATTCTCATTTGGGCATTTTAACAACAGTATTGCACATGTGATCATACATAGGCATTTCATCCATAAATCATGTAGTAGCAAGAAAGGTTATATGAAGGAAACTGTAACTATAAATAAGGTAATTGAGAATCCTATTTCAACACCCTCATTAAATACATTTCAACAAGCATTTTCTCATTCAGAAATTTTATCAAATACTTAGACTACACAATTCAACATACATGTAATAAATTAGTTTTAACATATATTATGGCAAATCCTTACATGGAGTAGCTAGACATAGAGGCGATTCGATGAGTGGAGTAGTAGAATAGGAGTACTGTTGCAAATTCTAAAGGTTTCTCTTCGATCTTCACTCTTTGCTCCTCCTATCTCTCTTCTCTCTCCTAGGGTTAGAGAAAATTTGTATGGGGTAGGAATGAGGTGGTTTAAGGTCCTTATATAGGCCCAGAACTGATGTCAATGGTCCTGGGGCCATGATATACTTAGGATATAGCCAAAGGGCGGATGTTTCGAGCTAACAAAGCTCGCATACGATCTAAAGAAAGTTCCCTGGCAATGGATCTACACCACGTTAAGGTTTCGGTCCGATCGGATTAGTGGATCGATCGTGGAGGACCCGTTTCAGTTTAACGGTCATCATCACTCGATTAAGGCCACAAGTATACCAATGGGTTGCAGGGAAATTTTTGTGATCTAAGGGTATAGTTGGGTTAGAATCTGATGGTCTGAAACTTAAATTTGGCTTGCAAGCGAATGGCCCAATTTACTTAAGTTTGAGTTTATTTTCTAAAGATATTCGCATTTCTCACACACTTCGCTCCAGGCTCAAGTTGTGTGTTTTTTGATACTATCTGGACTCAATTCCCACGATGGTTGTCAAGCCCAGTAAGTTGGTCATAACCTTATAGTTTCGCAACCATTGGACTTTCGACACGCTGTCCAGGCTCGATACAGAGTTTTAATGTACTCCCGAGAGCAACTGGGTTTTGAGATTGATCCTAAATTTTTAGGTAATATTGAGTTAGCGATTCTAATAGTTTTGGGTCTTATAGTTCTTATAGAAAGTGGTTCGAACTAATTCTTTGACCAATTTAGTTTAGTACTTAATTTTCACCTAATTTCTACAGGATTCGGTCATTAAGGATTTCTTCCTGAGGTGGTACTTGGGTCTTTGTGCGGATTTTTTCGAGACGTTGCATGTATACATATAATTTATCAATTCATTACATAAGCGTAAATAAATAAGTACTCAAAGACAATCCGAAACATATGCATGCATAGTGATGTGGTTTCCCTACTCCACTCTTGGTAAATGCATTCAACCCATAAGTGTACTAGATTTCACTATCAGAGGTTTTAAATCAAGTTCACCTCTAACCTTTATAACCCTACACAAGGACCCTAGCGTACACTCTTATTAGAGGCTCTTACACGAGACTTGAGTTAGTTTTTTATCAGCTAATAAACAACTATAGTCCTAATTTAAGGACCTATGTTTACTCTCAACAGAGGCTCCCTCAAAGACTAGAAAATACACACCCGTGTCTGGTGACCTGCACAAGGACTTTAATTAAAGATCTGAAATAGCGGTGAAGACTGCTTGAGTTGAAGTAGGAATATGCCAATATGTCCTAGAGGGGGGTGAATAGGACTTTTTAAAGTTTTACAATATATTTAAAAATCCTATTGCACTAATCCTATCAGATATACAATTATCAAGATTACTCAAATGTAACTCTACTGGCTTCCAAGCCTTGTAGAGGATCTAATCACAATTTTTTTGAAAGATAAAAAAGTTGCATACAAGATTGTGATGGATATGACTAGGTGTGATCTTAGACCATGAGATATAAAAGCATGTAAGAAAAACAACAACAATCTCAAACACAGTCATTTTTATAGTGGTTTGACTACTTGTCTACTCCACTCCCAGCTACCGCACTCAACCCTTGAGTGTACCGAATTTCACTAAGGAGGTTTCCCAGGGTTCACCTCAAACCTAAGGTTTTAAATCAGGTTCACCTTCAACCTTTACACGGAGGTTTCTACTCGGTTCACCTCTAACCCTGGTGTTTTACTAGTTCACTCCTAACCAGATGTTTATGCTCTCCATAGAGCAAGGGTCCACATAACACACCCGGATATTTATGCTCTCCACAGAGTAAGGGTCCACACAATACACCCGGATGTTTATGCTCTCCACAAAGCAAGGGTCCACACAACGCCCCCCCTACGTACACTCCCGTCGGAGGCCACCTATGAGGACTTTAAAGGGTGAGTAACACTTAAGACCTAATCCTAAAAAGGAATGTTCACAAGTGTCCTCTGGACTCTAGATACTTACAGAGAAGTTGATGAGTCCCATTTGGCACAATGAGGAAGATCTCCTCCTTGTTGCTGAAGAGTCTTTGGCTCCCTTAATCCACAACACAAAAAGATGTACTAGTACTTGGCTTCGGGTTGGGTCGAGGTTAGGACGAAAATCGACTCTCTTAGAATTTTTCTATGAGGAAGATAGAGTGATTCCCATCATCTATTCATTCAAGGCATCCCAGCTTAATGATATGCTATTAAGATAGTTGCTGAAGGATCCTTGAATGCAGAAGTTCCTTTCCCAATCCACTCTATTGAATGTCAATGAATGACTGTGGATTGGAAGATGAACTCCCGTGAGAGAAAGGGCTTTAGGTATATGATCTAATGGTAAAGCACATAAAAGCACTCTCTTCTTTCTCTCTAACAATATGGACAAGTCTCTCTTTATATAGGCAAAAGGTTCCAACAGATATAAAACAGTCATATTTATGACAGAGTTCGATATCATTGAGTTGGGTCAATATCATCGAGCGGGGTCGATCTCATTGAGCGTATACTCTCAATGGGATCCACTGTCCACTTGATAACACAAACTCAAATGTCATATACTTTTGAAACCCTTTGCCAGCTGGTCGATGGGATCGATACTGGTGTCGATGTCATCAGATTTAGAATTCCGATTTCATCGATACTGGGATCGATCTATCAACATTTGAAGCATGAAAGAGATAAGTATTAAAATATTTTAGGTTTTTAGGATATGATTGGGGAACAACCGATGTCATTAAAATTTGAATATTGATGATATCGAGGCCGTGTCGATGGGATCGATAAATCATATAGATTTACCTATAATCACGCTAGACAGTTTGTGTCCATTCTCAATCTAATCGACTAGACCTCGATAGTATCGACATAAGAATATCAATTTCCTCGAGTGACCCCCGATCAAAGTTAAAAACAACCTAAAATATTTGCTGGAAGAAATGTGCGCCCACTATCAATATGATCGATGGTCTTCCGATATGATCGAGATTTGAATTCAGATTGAATCAGGAAAGACATCGATATATTGAAGTACATAGTGATTTTCTTTAAAAAATAGGGGCACCAGAAATATTCCTGTCGATATTATCGTGCCACTTCCGATGGGCTCGATATTTGAATATCGATGATATCAATAGATGTATCGATATATCGATAAATCCGTCCAGATGAGTATGCAGTTGCTGGACACTTTTAGTCCTTTTATCGATAATATTGATCAAGTGTCGAGGACATCAATAGTGCAGGTCGATCATATCAAAATGTGTATCGATACAATCGACAGGGCAAGCAATGAAAGTACACTTACTAGTGCCCTGGTTTGTCAATTATCGTGTGAGTTGAGTCAGTCAAACTACAAAGCCTAACAGGAAGAACAATTCAAGCGTCTGCCTCAACCGGATGTGTGAAAACTCATCATTGGTAAATCATAGCCTCACATCCTATGTCCCAACACACCAGGTGATTAAAACCCTTAAAATTAACTTAGAATACATGAGAGTTTTTGGGTAAGTGAACTTTTTCAAACAACAGAAAATCTTTAAGTTTGTTTGTCGTGTCAATTGTATCGATACACCTTTCGATATGATTGACCAGCGTTGTTGATGTCCTCGACTCTTGATCGATACTATCGATAAGAGGACTAAAAGTGTCCAACAACCGCATACTTATCTGGATGGATTTATCGATATATCGATATAACCATCGATATCATCGATATTCAAAAATTGAGCCCATCGGAAGTGGGTCGATAATATCGACAGGCAGATTTCTGGTGCCCCTATTTTTCTAAAGAAAACTACTATGAGCTTCGATATATCGAGGACTGTTCTGATTCAAACTGAATTCAAATATTGATCATATCGAAAGTTCATCGATCATATCGATAGTAGGCGCGCATTTCTTCCAGCAAAATATTTTAGGATGTTCTTAACCTTGATTGGGGGCCACTCAAGGAAATCGATATTTTTATGTCGATGCTATTGAGTCCTAGTCGATTGGATTGAGACTGGCCACAAACTGTCCAGCATGATTATAGGTAAATCTATACGATTTATCAATCCATCGACGTGGTCTCAATATCATCGATATTCAAATTCTGATGAAATCGGTTGACCCTCGATCATATCCTATAAAACCTGAAATATTTCGGATAGTCTCTTTCATTTTTTAAATGTCGATAGAACGATTCCAGTCTCGATGGAATCGAAGTTTAAAATTCAATAACATCAACACAAGTATGGATCCCATCGATCAGTTGGTAAAAGGTTTCAAAAGCGTATGACATTTGAGTTTGTGTTATTAAGCGGATAGTCGATCCCATCGAGAGTATACGCTCGATGATATCGACCCTGCTCCATGATATCGAACTCTATCATAAATATGACTGTTTTATATCTGTTGAAATCTTTTGGCTATATAAAGAGAGACTTGTCCATATTGCTGGTAGAGAAAGAAGAGAGTGCTTTTGTGTGTTTAACCGCTAGATCTTTTACCCAAAGCCCTTTCTCTCACAGGAGTTCATCTTCCAATCCACTCTCATTCATTGACATTCAATAGAGTGAATTAGGAAGTGAAGTTCTGTATTCAAGGATCCTTTAACAACTATCTTAACAACATATCATTAAGCTGGGATACCTTGATTGAATAGATGACGAGAATCACTCTATCTTCCTTATAGGAAAATTCTAAGAGAGTAGATTTTCATCCTAACCTTGACCCAACCCAAAGCCAAGTACTGGTATATCTTTTATATTACGGATCAAGGGAGCTAAAGACTCTTCAACAACAAGAAGGAGATCTTCATCAACTTATCTATAAGTACCTAGAGTCCAGAGGACACTTGTGATCATTCCTTTCTAGGATTCAGTCTTAAGTGTTGCTCACCCTTTGAAGTCCTCATACGAGGCCTCCAGTGGGAGTGTGCACTGTGGGTGCATTTTATGGACCCTTGCTCGGTGGAGAGCATAAACATTTTGGTGCATTGTGTGGACCCTTACTCTGTGTGGGCATAAACATCTGGTTAGGAGTAGTAAAACTCTAGGGTTAGTTGTGAATCGAGTAGAAACCTCTGTGTAAAGGTTGAAGTGAACCTTCGTTAAAACTTTAGGTTTGAGGTGAACCCTGGGAAACCTCCTTAGTGAAATCTGGTACACTCAAGGGTTGAGTACGACAGCTGGGAGTGGAGTGGACAAGTAGTCGAACCACTAAAAAAATGACTGTGTTTGAGTTTGTTATTATTTTTCATTGTGTGATATTCCTTACACGTTTTTATATTTGATTGTCTAAGATCACACCTCATATACATACACAGTCTTATCCATCACAATCTTGAATGCAACTTGTTTATCTTTCAAACAATTTGTGATTGGATCCTCTACAAGGCTTGAAAACCAGTAGAGTTACATTTGAGTTATCCTGATAATTGTATATCTGATAGGATAAGTGTAATAGGATTTTAAATATTTCATAAAACTTTAGAAAGTCCTATTCACCCCGCTTTAGGACATATTGACATATTGTTACTTTGACTCAAGCAGTCTTCACCGCTATTTCAATTGGTATCAGAGCGGGCCTCTCTTTAAGGGCTTCACCACCTAGAGAGTGATCTTGACTGAAGTTAAGGAATATGGCCAAAGGAGAGGGCTCATCAGTTATTAAACCTCCAATATTTGATGGTTCAAATTATGCATACTGGAAGTCTAGAATGCACTACTTTTTGAGATCTTTGGATCATGATATTTGGGATGTAGTTGGAAAGGGATATGTGGTACCATCTGAAAAAATCATACTTGAAGATGAAACTACCATCACTAAACTCAAACTCAAAGAAAAGTAGCGGTGTTCGACAAAGAACAACGAACTGTTGAAGCAAAAGCAATGAACGCCATCTACTGTGCCGTGTCTTATGATATATTCAATCAGATAAGTATGTGTGAGACATCTAAGAAAGCATGGGATCTACTGGAAACAACCCATGAAGGCACAAGCACTGTGAAGAGGTCTAAACTACAACTTATGACTTCACAATTCAAAAATCTCAGGATGGAAGAGCATGAGACATTTATGGAGTTTTTTACCAAATTGAATATTATTTGTAACTCCATGGGTGGATTGGGAGAAAAAGTTTCGGTACCAAAAATATGTAGAAAAATCTTAAGATCCCTTTCGAAACGGTTTAATCCCATGGTTACAACAATTGAGGAGTGTAGAAATATTGATGAAATGAAAGTAGAAGAACTGGTAGGTTCCCTACAAACCTTTGAACTACACTTCACTCAATCCCAGAAATCCAAAAATACTGTCCTAAAAACTTTTAAGAAATCAAAACATGAGGACAGTGAGAGTGAAAAAGAAGATGAAGATGAGGAAGTGGCTTTGCTAGCACAAAGATTTAGAAGATTCTTTCAAAAGAATCACGGCCGTCCCTCTAGAGGTAGAAAGGTGGATGACAAACCTTTGTAGGAAAATTTGGAAAAAGAACCAAAGAACCACAATGCTACGCCTGTCAGGAGTATGGAGACCTATCTACTGAATGCCCAAATAGAAAAATCAAGGGCAAGGCAATGGCTACCACATGGGATGATACAGAAGAGTTAAACTCAGAATCTAGTGACTCAGAGGGTGATGGAGATTAGAAATCACTAAAAATTCTCATGGCCACCACCTCACCAATCATCCCTATTAAGACTGAATCTGTGACAGAACTGCCAGCCACTAAATCATTTCCATCTGACAATGAGGAAATTGAAGAAGAAGAATAAGAAGAACAAAATGAATTACAAGACGCTTATAATCAACTTTACATCTATAATGTTAACAATGTCAAAAGACTTGGTATAACTGAGACCAAAAAGGTATTGTTGCAATTAGATCTGGATAAAGCTTCAAATATCAATACTCATCCAATTACTGATTTACAGCAATGTCACTCAGATAATGATAGACTTGAAAGAACTAACATTTCCTTAAAATCTGAGTCGAAAAAATTAAAGAAACAAGTCAAAGCATTAAATGAGGAACATTTGATTCTTCAGAATAAAAATTATACACTTCAAAATGAATTAGAAGAATCCTGAAAAATAGCCCAACTAAATTGTAAATTTTCCCAGAGTGGTGTGAGGTTAGAAAAACTTTTGGGTATGGGAAAATTTGGAAACAACAAATATGGCTTGGGCTATGAAAAAGCTAGAATAAGAACTGGATATGGAACACATATAAATTCTGATAGTTCCAGTAGCAACAAAGGAAAAAATTCGGCTCATCAGACAAGTGGTGATTCAAAGGATGTGTTGAACAAAAGATATATGCAACCATCACCACTCAAACTATCTGACAGAAAGAAAGACTCAGTGAATCAAGTGGTTGAATCAGATAAGAAAAAAAAATCTGCCACAAGTAAGAATCCTATCACAAAATGGGTAATTAAGGAAAAGACAAGTTGCCTTGATAAACATTCAGATCACCTACCAGGAAATGAGGCTAAATGATACCTAGATAGTGGTTGCTCAAGATATGTCACAGGAAACAAATCCCTTCTCTCAGAATATACAGATCTTCAAAAAGGGATAGTCACCTACGGAGATGGAGCCACTGCCAATGTAATTGGACAAGGAATGATAAGAGGAATTGATTTGTTCAAAAATGAGATTGCTTACTGCATAAAAGGATTGAAGCATAATCTGTTAAGCATCTCTCAAATTTGTGATAATGGGCATGTGGTCAAGTTTAACAAAGAAGAATACGATCTCCTAGATCAATCAGGAAAATCAATAATTAAGGGTCATTACAAAAACAACCACTGTTACATTATTAAAGGAGAAGTGAGGAATGATATAAAGGAGCATTAAGAATGAAGGAACAAGTCCAAATTTTGCATTGAAATCTGGATATTTGCTGAAATGATGTAATTTTGCTGAGCTCTAAATGAAAAACCTAAGGTTCCAGACCTCCTTTTGTATATAAATAGTCAAGTGTTTATATTTTTGTGTGTGTACAGAGATTGTACATTATTTGGCTAAGTATATCATTGTCTCATAGAAAGTTTAAAAGTATGCTTGAAAAATCATCTGAATTCTGAAATTGAAAAATCATTCACCTTGGATATGACTTTCCGATTACATCGAACAAAGGTCGATACGATCGACGACTCTTCAGAATGTGAAAAGCAGTATGATCGTGGAGGACATCGGAGACAGACTCGATAGGATCGATCGAAAACTTCTCGATAGCATCGAAATAATGATTGATATGATCAATAAATGACACCCAATAAAAAGCTGATTGAGTAAAAATTTCACTTTTCACAGTAGCCAGTCCCGTCTCGCTGCCCTGATCAGTTTCTTTGGTTGATCTGCTCGGAGTCTTGATGAAATCTCAGCATCCAAATGAAGTAAGGAAGATGGTTAAAGGTTAAGGTAAGACTCTCTCATCTGTAAAATCTTCCAAGATTAAGAAAGGGAAAAATACAAGACCACCTCAAAACCAATCGGATTGGGAACAAGTTACGATCGTCGACTGTACTATTCTCACTAGTGCTGTCAAGCCCTATGGGGTGGATCTCATGATGGAGACTATTGGGTGGAAGAATATGCTTAATACGGGCGGTCCATATCAGTTTGAAATGATCCAGCAGTTCTTCAACTGTTGTCATATTGTACAAGTTTACCCACCATGTATGCGTCTGGAATACATGCAACACACCAAGCACATTACTCCAACAGTCCTTGGTCATGTTCTAAACATTGAGGTAACACAAATCCCTGTCACTAGTAGAAATCTAAACGAATTGGGTAGATGGGGGGAAATTACTCTAGCACTGTGCCATGATATGACAATTCCTGGAAATGATGACAATATCCTTCCAGTTAAACATCTAGGAATCTTGTTTCGACTCCTTCACAGTATTTTCAGTACGAATGTGTACCCATGTGATGCCAATGACACATACTTGAGTCCCTTTGTGCTTAATATTCTGTATGAAGTCTATCAAGAGGTCCCTGTGTGCCTACCAACTCTCATACTAGATCAGCTAATTAAGATAGTCAAAAGTGACCATCTTGAAATTCTGCCTTTTCCATCCTTTATCTGCAAGCTCACAAACTAGGTAGGTCTACCGGAAACAACTGATAAGGTATATCCTAAAGTATGGTTTGGCCATGATACAACCTAACAGGTGTATTTCACTGTCTCATCGCATATTAAGAACCCTCCACCTGTTGAAGATTGTGGTCCCGTGCCTAATGAAGAAACTCTCTAGGGATCCAATCGAACTCCTGAATATAGTCCTTCTTCTATCACAAATCGTCAATGTTATGTGCTTGAGCGCCAATTCTTAAACAATCTCACTGGAATTGATGAGCGGCTTCATCACTGTGAGCAACGAATACCTGGAATAGAAAATAGGATGGAAGCTCTCCAACATTCTGTGTAGTAAATTCTTGAGCTATTTACGACCGGCGGGCCTTCTATGTGTTAAAAGAAGACAATTGTTTTTGGAAGGGAACTATGTCTAGCTATAAACACTAGTTTTTGCACTCATTCCTATTTATTCTTTTTGGGTATCACTACATGAGCTTGATATCTCTATCTGATGGTTCATAGTATACTGCTGTCTGGGGCAGTATGTGTGTTTGAAGATGAATGTTTTGTTGAATATGGCTGCACATAATTCTATTCTTACTGCCATATGATGTCCCCTGGTTAAATGAAGTATCTGTTTTTGGAATACATGTGTTCTTCCTGATTATCTTATCTTAGTGTGTCTTCTGACGATGATGTATGGCTTAAAATGATTTAATCTTTATGCATTTATATCTATAAGTAAGTTCTCTCATATGCTTAAAATCTTCAGTCAATATCACTTGTTATGCCTTTACCAATGACTGACAAAAAGGGGGAGAAAAGTTAAAAACACCTCATGTGGAAAATTGAATATTTGTGCTCTTATATCTTGCAGGTGTAAGGGGGAGCAACTGCACCAAGAAAAGGGGGTTTTTACAGTAAGGGGGAGCAAATTATGGTTGTGTACATGAATGTGTTAGAATTTGTAAAATTGTGTAAACACATGTGCACACAATTTAGGATGTATCTATCTAGATATTTTCCTAAGGTTTTTTGAGTATTTTGTCATGTAATTGACAAAGGGGGAGATTGAAAGTGCACCTACTAGTGCCCTGATTTGTCAATTATCATGTGAGTTGAGTCAGTCAAACTACAGAGCCTATCAGGAAGAACAATTTAAGCGTTTACCTCAACTGGATGTGTGAAAGCTCGTCATAGGTAAATCATAGCCTTACATCCCATGTCCCAAAACACCAGGTGATTAAAACCCTTAAAATAAACTTAGAACACATGAGGGTTTTGGGTAAGTGAACTTTTTCAAACAGGAGAAAATGTCTAAGTTTGCTTGCCCTGTCGATTGTATCGATACACCTTTTGATATAATTGACCAGCACTATCGATATCCTCGACTCTTGATCGATACTATCGATAAGAGGACTAAAAGAGTCCAACAATAGCATACTCATCTGGATGGATTTATCGATATATCGAAACAACCATCGATATCATCGATATTCAAAAATTGAACCCATCGGAAGTGGGTCGATAATATCGATAGGCAGATTTCTGGCGCCCCTATTTTTCTAAAGAAAACTACTATGAGCTTCCATATATCGAGGACTGTTCTGATTCAATCTGAATTCAAATATCGATCACATCGGAAGTGCATCAATCATATTGATAGTAGGCACGCATTTCTTCCAGCAAAATATTTCAGGATGTTCTTAACCTTGATTGGGGGCCACTCAAGGAAATCGATATTTTTATAATAAGACTATGCCAAATAAAAATTTATAATTGCAGAAATTAAAGAAATATGACAACTAACTAAATAAACCACAATGCAAGAATATAAAGTAACCTCAAAATTTAAATCTTGAGAGGTTGATATAAATGTTGTTCTAAGGACAACCTTACACCAAAAACCAGAGTTTATGGTAGGACAACTTGATTTCTAGAAAGGTCTTTGTATCGAGTCTCAAACCGAAGAGGAATAGAAAAATAAATACAAAATGCACTGAAGTCTAAATTGTAATCACAAATATGTATTGTTCTAAAGACAACCATGCACCATAAGAATGGCAGGGCAACCTTACTAGAACAAAATAATATCAAGCTGATAAATGAAGAGAAAGAAATAAATTCTAACTATTACAACATTCCCCACAATGCTTGAAATAAAAGATTACAACATTCACAACCACATTTACATCCCACAAATGAATAAATATAGATATGAAATATAAACTATTCAACCACAACACAAGGGATTATAGTGGTTCGCCTGTGTGTTCACCAACTATTATACAACAGCCACACAGAATGCTACTCCACTCCTAATATCCTCACACAGGGGATATTAGCGTTCACTAACAAAATAGGTTTTCACAGGTTCACCAAAAACCTTTATAATTGTGTATTTATCTATGGGCTTACACAATTAAAAATACCTCACTTCTGAGTTTTCCTGGCTCTCCTCAGATAACCAAAGAAACAAGATTTTTCTGGCAAATCCTGAAAGAAACCAAAACAGAAAGGAATTTATACTTAAAAGTAAAATACCTGATTTTCTCCTTCGATGTAGCAGCCTGGAAGAACCAAGTTAGAGTAGATGAATGAATGTCAAAGTTCAATGTCCAGTACTCAATTACAAGGTTCTAGTTTTAATTAATTTTAAAATTAAACCAAAATAGGGCTAGCCTTAATTGATTTTGATTCTAAAGAAAGGGAAATATCAATTCCTCTTTTCAGATTAAATTGGAATACCAGAAATAAAATCAATTAAATAAAGCTAAAGAAAGAGAATATTAAATAAGCACACTTATCTTAAAATGGAGCATAGATCAATCTCTCAGAATGTCGAAATAATTAGCTTGAATTTCTTATGATCAATCTGAGATTCATGCTCTATTTATAGCTGAGAAAAACACTTCTTCGACTGGTCCTAAGACCTCTACAACTGGTCGAAGATCCAACAGAATTTTAAATAAAATAGTCACGATAAGATTTTCTGTTGGTCGACCGGTTGTGGGTATCCTACGACTGGTCGAAGGTCCCCTTCGATTGGTCGTAGGACCCATATGACTAGTCGAAGATGCCCAAATTTAATGCTGTACTTTGAGTCGAAGCTCTACGACCGGTTGAAGCACTAGTCGACACTGTTCATAGGACTGGTCGAACAGTCTACAGGACTAGTTGAAGAATAACAAAAAAATCCCAAAAATTCTCAACTACTTATGACTGGTCCAGGAATTTCTTAGACTGGTCGAACCAGTGCTAGGACTGGTCGAACAAGGTCCAGGACTAGTATTAAAACAGACAAAAATTAATTATAAAAAATATATGGATTATGTATTCAAAGTGACCTACTCTAAAAGTCCACCTAACGTCAATTATATCTCAAAAGAGAAGGACATTGAAACTTGAATACCAGTGACCTTGAGTATCATGAAGATTGAGTTCTTGAACTTGAGATTTTTAGTAAAAACTTTTGAGAACTTGATCTTTAAAAGCTTTTGAGATCTTCAACTTGAATAGCTTTCGAGAACTTGAGATTTTCTGAAATCTTCACCTTCGAGTTCTTCAACTTGAATAGCTATGCTTGTCTACTCGAAGCCAATCTTGTGTCTTGAAAAGATCTTTTGTTCATCACATACACAAGATTTAAAGAAGTATCTTTGTCACCACAAATTTGACAATCACAAGGGGCTATCCACTATAGCACTTACAGTTCTTAATCTTGATTGGGGGCCACTCGAGGAAATAGATATTCTTATATCAATGCTATCGAGTCCTGGTCGATTGGATCAAGACTGGCCACAAACTATCCAGTGTGATTATAGGTAAATCTGTACGATTTATCGATCCATCGACGTGGTCTCGATATCATCGATATTTAAATTCTGATGACATTGGTTGCCCTCGATCATATCCTATAAAACCTAAAATATTTCGGATAGTCCCTTTCATTTTTCAAATGTCAATAGATAGATTCCAGTCTTGATGGAATTGAAGTTTAAAATTCGATAACATCGACACAAGTATCGATCCCATCGATCAGTTGGCAAAAGGTTTCAAAAGCATATGACATTTGAGTTTGTGTTATCGAGCGGATAGTCGATCCCATCGAGATTATACGCTTGATGATATCGACCCTGCTTGATGATATCGAATTCTGTCATAAATATGACCGTTTTATATCTGTTGGAATCTTTTGCCTATATAAAGAGAGACTTGTCCATATTACTGGTAGAGAAAGAAAAGAGTACTTTTGTGTGTTTTACCTCTAGATCATATACCCAAAGCCCTTTCCCTCACGGGAGTTCATCTTCCAATCCACTCTCATTCATTGACATTCAATAGAGTGGATTGGGAACTGAACTTCCACATTCAAGGATCCTTCAGCAACTATCTTAACAGCATATCATTAAGTTGGGATACCTTGAATGAATAGATGATGGGAATCACTCTATCTTCCTTGTAGGAAAATTCTAAGAGAGTAGATTTTTGTCCTAACCTTGACCCAACCCGAAGCCAAGTACTGGTATATCTTTTATGTTGCGGATCAAGAGAGCTGAAGACTCTTCAACAATAAGAAGGAAATCTTCATCACTGTGGTAAAATGGACTCATCAACTTATCAGTAAGTACCCAAAGTCCAGAGGACACTTGTGATCATTCCTTTCTAGGATTCGGTCTTAAGTATTGCTCACCCTTTGAAGTCCTCATAGGAGGCCTCTGGTTGGAGTGTATGCTTTGGGTGCATTTTATGGACCCTTGTTCTGTGGAGAGCATAAAAATCTGGGTGCATTGTGTGGACCCTTGCTTTGTGTGCGCATAAATATCTGGTTAGGAGTGTACCAGTAAAACTCCAGGGTTAGAGGTGAACCGAGTAGAAACCTCTGTGTAAAGGTTGAAAGTGAATCTAATTTAAAACCTTAGGTTTGAGGTGAACCCTGGGAAACCTCCTTAGTGAAATTCGGTACACTCAAGGGTTGAGTGTGACAGCCGGGTAGACAAGTAGTCGAACCACTATAAAAATAATTGTGTTTGAGTTTGTTATTATTTTTCATTGTGTGATATTCCTTATATGTTTTTATATTTGATTATCTAAGATTACACCTCATATACACACACAGTCCTATCTATCACAATCTTGAATACAACTTGTTTATATTTTAAACAGTTTGTGATTGGATCCTCTACAAGGCTTGAAAGCCAGTAGAGTTACATTTGAGTAATCCTGATAATTGTACCTCTGATAGGATTAGTGCAATAGGATTTTAAATATTTCATAAAACTTTAGAAAGTCCTATTCACCCCCTCTAGGACACTGCTATTTCAAGCAAACTTAGAGATTTTTCTGATGTTTGAAAAAGTTCACTTACCCAAAAACCCTCATATGTTCTAGGTTGTTTTGAAGGGTTTTAATCACTTGGTGTTTTGGGACATAGGATGTGAGGCTATGATTTACCTTTGGCGAGCTTCCACACATCTGGTTGAGGCAGGTGCTTGAATTGGAGACTCTGTAGTCCGACTGACTCAACACACAGTAATTGACAAACCAGGGCACAAGTAGGTGCACTTTTAATCTCCCCCTTTGTCAATTACGTGACAAAATACCAAAACGCCCTAGGATAATATCTAGATAGACACATCCTAAATTGTGTGTACATGTAATTTATACAATTTTATAAATTCTAATGATCCCATGTACACAACTAGTATTTGCTCCCCCTTTCTGTAAAACTCCCCGTTTCTTAGTGCAACTGCTCCCCCTTACACCTAAACCATATAAGAGCAAATATCCAATTTTCCTCACGGGGTGTTTTAATTTTTCTTCCCCTTTTTGTAAGTCATTAACAAAGATAAAGCAATAGATATTGACTGAAGTTAAAGAAGTATATGGGAGAACCACAGATATAGATGTATAAAGATTTTCAATAGTGTTATGCATTCATCATTGGCAGGTAGTACGAATGCATGAAATAAAACTTGACAAAATCTGATAAGATAATCATGAAAATCACATGCATTCCATATCAAAGACTATATAATCCAGGGGATTTCACATATCACTATGGCAGTAAGAATAGAATTATATGCAGCCATATTTAACAAACCATCATCATTCAAAAACACGTATTGCCCCATACAGCAGTAGGCTACCAACCATTAGACAGAGATATCAAGCCCATGTAGGAATACCCAAAATGAATAAACAGGAATGAATTAAAAAAAACTAGTGTTCATAACTAGACACACTTTACTTCCAAAATGGTCTTCTTTTAACACATAGAAGGCCCGCCAATCGTTAGTAGCTCAAGAATCTGTTGCACAGAATGTTGGAGAGCTTTCATCCTATTTTCTATTTCTGACAGTTGTTGCTCGCAGTGATGAAGCTGCTCATCAATTCCAGTGAGATTATTAAAATATTGGTGCTCAAGCACATGACGTTGACGATTAGTGACAAAAGCAGGACTGTATTCAGGAGTTCGGTTAGATCCCCAAAGAGTTTCTTCTTTAGGCACGGGACCACTCTCTCCAATAGGTGGAGGATTCTTAAATGCGACAAACATACACTTGTTGGGCTGTATCATGGTCGAACCATACTTCAGGATACACCTTATCTTTTGTTTTTGGCAGTCCTGCCCAGTATGCAAGCTTGCAGACAAAAGATGGAAAGGCAGTATTTCAAGATGGTCACTTTTGACTACCTTAATTAGCTGATCTAGAATAAGAGTAGGTAGACATACAGGGATCTCTTGATAGACATTATATAGGACATTGAGCATAAAGGGGCTTAGGTATGTGTCGTTAGCATCACATGGGTACACATTCTTACTGAAAATACTGTGAAGGAGTCGAAACAAGGTTCCTAGATGTTTAATCTGAAGGATATTGTCATCATTGCTAAGAATTGTCATACCCTGACACAGTGCTCGAGTAATTTCCCCCATCTTCCCAATTCATTTAGATTTCTACTAGTGACAGGGATTTGTGTCACCTCGATGTTTAGAACACGACCAAGGACTATTGGTGTAATTCGCTTGGTGAGATGCATGAATTCCAGACGCATACATGGTAGATAAACTTGGACAACATGACAACAGTTGAAGAACTGTTAGATCATTTCAAACTAATATGGACTGCCCATATTAAGCACATTCTTCCACCCAATACTCTCCATCATAAGATCCAACCTATAGGGCTTGATAGCACTAGGGAGAATGGTACGATTGACGATCGTAACTTGTTCCCAGTCAGATTGGTTTTGAGGCGGTCTAGTATTTTTTCCTTTCTTAAACTTGGAAGATTTTGCTAAGAGAGCCTTACCTTTTCCTTTATCCATCTTCCTTGCTTCATTTGGATGCTGAGATTTTTTCATCAGGGCTCCGAGCGAATAAACCAAAGGAAAAAATTGGGGCAGCGAGACAAGAATGGCTATTGTAAAAAGTAAAATTTTTCTCTCAATAGCCTTTTATTGTGTGCCATCTGTCAATCGTATCGATCATTGTTTCGATGATATCAAGAAGTTTCCGATCGATTCTATCGAGTCTGTCCACGATGTCATCCACGATCATACGACTTTTCACATTCTAAAGAGTCATTGATTGTTTCGATCCTTGGTTGATAAAATTGATATTAAAAAAAAAACGATTGATAGTTATATCGAAAGTGAGTATTTTTGAGGTTTTTCAACATTTCGACACACTTTCTTGATTTGATTAATATGCATCACAAAATTTTATACAAGTTCTATACAGCAAAAAAAATATAAACATGATAATGTTTATATATAAAAAGTTCGAGGCGTGCGACCTCAGATGTATCATTGAAGGCTTAGTAAAAATTTCTCATTTCAGCAAATGTTCAGATCTTGATGTATGATCTAAAAGAGTTTCTTCATTCTCAGTGTTTCTTAATATCACTCCTTTCTTTTCCTATAATAATGTAGCAGTGGTTGTTTGTGCGAAGATCCTTCATAATTGATTTTCCTGATCGATCTAGGATCTTGCATTCTTCTTTGTTTAATTTGACCACATGCCCACTATCACAGATTTGAGAGATGCTTAGTAGATTATGTGCCAGTCCTTTTATGCAAAATACATTGTCACCTTTGAGCAAATCAATTCTACTTATCATCCCTTGTCCAATTACTTTGCCTGTGGTACCATCTCCATATGTGACTATCCCATTTTGAAGATTTTTATAGTTAGAGAGAAGGGACTTGTCACCTGTGACATGTCTTGAGCAACTATTGTCAAGGTACCATTTAGCCTCATTGCCTAATAGATGATCTGAATGTGTAACAAGGCAATTTATCTTTTCCTTAATCACCCACTTTGTGACAGGAATTTTATTTGGAGTAGATTTGTTCATCTTATCTGATTTGTCCACATGACTTATCAACTCCTTCATCCTGTCAACTAGCTCGAGTGGTGATGATTGTATATTTCTTTTGTTTAGTTCATAAACTAACTCACAATTTTTATGATGAGGTAGGATAGGTCTGACGTTACTACTAATGGCAACAGATTTTTCAAATGTTTGTGCATCATATTCAGTTTTTTTTTTGGCTTTTTCATAACTTAATCCCTTTTTGTCCTCTTCACATCTTCCCATGCCCAACAGTTTTTCTAATTTCTCACCACTTTGGGAAAATTTGCAGTTTAGCTTGGCCATTTTTTTTGGATTCTTCTAATTCAACTTGAAGTGTATGATTTTCATTTTGAAGAATCATGTTTTTCTCATTTAATGTTTTAATTTGTTTATTTAATCTTTCAGTCTCAAACTTAAGAGAAATGTTGATTCTTTCAAGTTTATCATTATCTGAATGATATTGCTGCAAATCATTAATTAGATGTGTATTCATTTCTAGAGTTTTATCCAAATTCTTTTGCAGCAATCCCTTTTTATTTTCAGATATACCAAGTCTTTTAACAACCTTGATGTTGTGGATGCATAGTTGATTATAGGTATCTTGCAGTTTATCCTCTTTAGCTTCTTCTTCCTTTTCAGTTTCCTCATTATCAGACGGAGTTGATTCGGTGGCTTGCTGTTCCTTTTCATTCTCAGATTCATTGGGAATGATTGAAGTAGTGGAGACCATAAGGATTTTCAGTGATTTTTTATCTCCATCGCTCTTTGAGTCACTGGAATCTGAATTTAACTCTTCTGTATCATCCCATGTGGCGGCCATTGCCTTGCCCTTAGTTTTTCTGTTTGGGCATTCAGTAGATAGGTATCCATACTCCCGACAGGCATAACATTCTGGTTCTTTGGTTCTTTTCCCAAATTTACCTGCAGAAGGTTTGTCATCCACCTTTCTACCTCTAAAGGGGCGGCCGTAATTCTTTTGAAAAAATCTTCTGAATCTCTGTGCTAGCAAAGCCACTTCCTCATCTTCATCTTTTTTTTCACTCTCACTGTCCTCATGTTTTGTTTTCTTAGAAGTTTTTAGGACAGTGTTTTTGAATTTTTAGGATTAAGTGAAGTATAGTTCAAAAGTTTGTAGGTAACCTACCAGTTCTTCTACTTTCATTTCATCAATATTTCTACACTCCTCAATTGTTGTTACTTTGGGATTAAACCATTCCGGAAGGAATCTTAAGATTTTCCTACATATTTTTGGTACCGGAACTTTCTCTCCCAATCCACCCATGGAGTTACAAATAATATTTAACTTGGTGAAAAACTCCATAAATGTCTCATGCTCTTTCATCCTGAGATTTTCGAACTGTGAAGTTAGAAGTTGTAGTTTAGACCTCTTCACAGTGCTTGTGCCTTCATGGGTTCCTTCCAGTAAACTCATGCTTCCTTGGATGTCTCACACATACTTATCTGATTGAATATATCTTGAGACACAGCACAGTAGATGACGTTCATTGCTTTTACTTCGGCAGTTCGTTGTTCTTTGTCGAACGTCGTCCAATTTTCTTTAGGTTTAGGTTTAGTGATAGTAGTTTCATCTTCAAGTATGATTTTTTCAGATGGTAACACATAACCCTTTTCAATTACATCTCAAACATCATGATCCAAAGATCTCATGAAGTAATAATGCATTCTAGCCTTTTGGTATGCGTAATTTGAACCATCAAATACTGGAGGTCTAGTAACTGATGAACCCTCTCCTTTGGCCATATTCCTAAACTTTAGTCGAGATCACTCTTTAGGTGGTGAAGCCCTTAAAGAGAGACCTGCTCTGATTCCAATTGAAATAGCGGTGAAGACCGCTTGAGTTGAAGTAGGAATATGCCAATATGTCCTACAGGGGGGTGAATAGGACTTTTTAAAGTTTTACAATGTATTTAAAAATTCTCTTGTACTAATCCTATAAGATATACAATTATCAGGATTACTCAAATGTAACTCTACTAGCTTTCAAGCCTTGTAGAGGATCCAATCACAAACTTTTTTAAAGATAAACAAGTTGCATACAAGATTGTGATAGAAATGACTGTGTGTGTATGAGGTGTGATCTTAGACAATCAAATATAAAAGCATGTAAGAAATATCACACAAATGAAAATAATAACAGTCTCAAACACAATCATTTTTATAGTAGTTCGACTACTTGTCTACTCCACTCCCGGCTGCTGCACTCAACCCTTGAGTGTACCAGATTTCACTAAGGAGGTTTCCTAGGGTTCACCTCAAACCTAAGGTTTTAAATCAAGTTCACCTTCAACCTTTACATGGAGGTTTCTACTCGGTTCACCTCTAATCCTGGAGTTTTACTGGTTCAATCCTAACCAGATGTTTATGCTCTTCATAGAGCAAGGGTCCACACAACGCACCCGGGTGTTTATGCTCTCCACAGAGCAAGTGTCCACACAACGCACCTGGATGTTTATACTCTCCACAGAGCAAGGGTCCACACAACGCCCCCCTACGTACACTCTCGCCAGAGGCTTCCTATGAGGACTTTAAAGGCTGAGCAATACTTAAGACCTAATCCTAGAAAGGAATGAGCACAAGTGTTCTCTGGACTCTAAATACTTACAGATAAGTTGATCAGTCTCATTCAGCGTAATGACGAAGATCTCCTCTTTGTTGTTGAAGAGTCTTCGGCTCCCTTGATCTGCAACATAAAAACATGTACTAATACTTGGCTTCGGGTTGGGTCAAGGTTAGGACAAAAATTCACTCTTTTAAAATTTTCCTATAAGGAAGATAGAGTGATTCCCGTCATCTATTCATTCAAGGCATCCCAACTTAATGATATGCTATTAAGATAGTTGCTGAAGGATCTTTGAATGTGGAAGTTCATTTTCCAATCCACTCTATTGAATGTCAATGAATGAGAGTGGATTGGAAGATGAACTCCAGTGAGAGAGAGGGCTTTGGGTATATGATCTAAAGGTAAAATACTCAAAAGCACTCTCTTCTTTCTCTACCAACAATATGGACAAGTCTCTATTTATATAGGTAAAAGGTTCCAACAGATATAAAATGGTCATATTTATGACAGAGTTTGATATCTTCGAGCAAGGTCGATATCATCAAGCGTATACTCTCGATGGGATTAACTATCCACTCTATAACACAAACTCAAATGTCATACACTTTTGAAACCTTTTGCCAGCTAGTCGATGAGATCGATATTGGTGTCAATGTCATCAGATTTCGAACTCTGATTCCATCGATATTGGGATCGATCTATCGACATTTGAAGCATGAGAGAGACAAGTCTTGAAATATTTTAAATTTTTAGGATATGATCGGAGAACAACCGATGTCATCGAAATTTGAATATCGATGATATCGAGGCTGTGTCGATGGGATAGATAAATCGTATAGATTTACCTATAAACACGCTGGACAGTTCGTGTCCAGTATCGATCCAATCGACTAGAGCTCGATAGCATCGGCATAATAATGTTAATTTCCTCGAGTGGCCTCCGATCAAAGTTAAAAACAACCTGAAATATTTACTAGAAGAAATGTGCACCCACTATCGATATGATCGATGGCCTTTAAAAAACAGGGGCATCGAAAATCAATATATCGAAGCACATAGTGATTTTCTTTAAAAAATAAGGGTACTAAAAATCTGTCTGTCGATATTATCGAGCCACTTCTGATGAGCTCGATATTTGAATATCGATGATATCAATAGATGTATCGATATATCAATAAATCCGTCCAGATGAGTATGCGGTTGCTAGACACTTTTAGTCATCTTATCGATAGTATCGATTAAGTGTCGAGGACATCGACAGCGCAGGTCGATCATATCGAAATGTGTATCGATACAATCGACATGGCAAGCAAACTTAGAGATTTTTTTGATGTTTGAAAAAGTTCACTTACCCAAAAACCCTCATATGTTCTAAGTTATTTTTAAGGGTTTTAATCACTTGGTGTTTCAGGACATGGGATGTGAGGCTATGATTTACCTATGGCGAGCTTCCACACATCTAGTTGAAGTAGGCGCTTGAATTGGAGACTCTGTAGTCCGACTGACTCAACACACATAGTAATTGACAAACCAGGGCACTAGTAGGTGCACTTTCAGGTTCCACGTAAGAACCTAGTAGAGTTTGGCAATCAAACTCTTACACTCAATCTTACACAAGGAAGGGGTGTACATGGACTCACTAAATGATAATTCGCTTACCAAATTGAGACCCATAGATGCGCCATCTTGGGTTGCTTGATCGATGCTCTCTTGTGCTTCGATTAACTCCCATTTTCTCCCTCGATCATGATTTTGATGCTTTGTCAAGGCTTTATCTACAAGATCAAACACTTTGCATGTGGTGCTCCTTTGAGGTAACCAAGGTGATAAGGGGTTGGGTGAATCTCCTATAACTAATGGAAATAAATAGTTCTAGAAGAATCGCCTAAATGGATTTTATAAAAAATTTAGACAAAGATTTGATTATTGGTTCAAGTCCAATCTTTAGAGCAAGGTGGAGATTAAGTTCATCTTCAACATTGAGGTTAAAATCTTCTTTCAGGTGATAAGTCATAAGGAAGATAATTTAGATCTCATGAACATATAGGATTAGGATGAGGGAGATGATCATAGAGTCACTTAGGCTTCTATTGCACAAAAAACCCATCATGATGCCAAAGAACTAAATGCCCTTTTATAAGAAACCAATTTGCAATAGCTATAAAACGGCTAGTTAACAGCTATTTCAATATGATCGAAAGGGCCTTCGATGAGATCGAATGACCTTTGATGTGTTGAACCCTTTGTCGATCTCATTAAGAAAATTTAGAATTTTCTCTAATGGTTGCTAGACTCATTTTTTGATATGATCGAGTGGAGCTTCGATTTTGACTTGAAAACTGTTGTTTTAGGAATACTATTTCATAGCATCTTAACATCTCTTCTAGCCTTACTAACCATGTTCTAATTAGGATCTTAAGGCTAAGGGATGATCAACAAGATTTACATATTAAGTCAAGATCATCTAGAGGTTCAAGAGGTTATTTTGGGTCAAGGGTTAGGGTCACCAAGGGACCTCATTTACATGTTCTTTGCCTATTGATGTTCATGTGTACTTGTGTCATCAATCTTCAACTTCTAAGGGCTCAACCGAGTACATAATAGATAAACTCATGTGATAGAAAAATAAGATGCACAAATCAGTGCACTAACACTTGACTAGTCCCTAGGAAACCACTTGTAAGTGTAGGAAATGGGACATCCTTAATCTCCCCTCTTGACTTTTCCTTTGAAATGGGCTTATGGGCTCTTTGGTGCTTGAAGGGACTTGCACTCGACTCTTCTCATTTGCCACATTAGTAGAACTTTAATCATTTCATTGTTGCCATTTATTTTTAAAGAGGTTAGTTTTGTAGTGGCACCCGACAAGGTTCATCATTGGTGGTGAGATGAGTCAATTATGACTTGGGATGTTTCATTTTCCACCTTAAAACCATTTATGTGATCACGCTTGAAGTTTACATCTTAAATGGCCATTTTCTCTTTCATTAGGCACCACTTTTTTCACATTACTTATCTAGAAGTGGGGCATGTGACAAGCTCCTATGAGATGTATTTGGACTTAATATGTCTTGTGGAGTGTTGAGCGTAAAATATTACATATGTCTCCCTAATTGTGTATTGGTTTTATAAGCATAGGTGTACTAAATTGATCTAATTATGTGTGTTTTGTTATCTGAGGTGATTTAGAGAGCTAAGATGAAAAGGATCATTAAAAGTAAAGATTCGAATGACCAAGTGAAGGATTGGATCTATGGAGGACAATATTGAAGAATTTGAGTACCAACGATTCAAGAAAACTAATTGTAAAAGAGATAAAAGTTTAGAAAATCACATAATACAATAATAGAAATAACAGACTATTTGGTCCCAGCTAAGGTTGGTTCGGTTCGATTAAAAGTTCCTAAAACACTCCAGCAAGAAACTGTGATTTTATATTTAATTAAGATTCAACCGAAACTTAATTTTATTTGATAGTTCGATGCAACTGAAGGAGGGTTTGGTGCGACTTGAGGGGGATAGAGACTTCAGATGTATTTTGAAGAAATTCGGCTGTAATTAAGAATTAATTCAGTGTGACTGAAGTGATGTTCAGTGTGATCGAAGGCTATCGTTAGTGCGACCGAAGTGTAATAAAAGTGTATAAATTTGAAGTTGGTCCAAAATCAGTGTAAAGTTTTCCTTATTTAAGGGGGTGATTTAGTTATTCTATATACGAATTAGGGTTTAGGAGAGAGAGTAATGAGTTACATAGCTTCTACAAATCCATCATTTTTCTTCAATCTATCGGTTCTAATTTGTTTTTTATGTTTTTTTTTTTGTTTTTTTTAAAAATATATTTTTTTTAGTTTGGTTCAACTATGAAAATGGTTGGCTAAATCTCTAGGCTAGTGCTAAGAGGTGAAGCTTGTAGTTATTTTTAATGTTCTAGTTTACTTTGATTTAAGTTATTTGGTTTGAATGTTGAATAATTTATTGATTTTAGTTTTAATAAAGCTTTAGTTTTATTTTACTTTAATCCATTGTCGATTCTAGGCACTTTGGATCTTTAGTAAGGCTAAGATTGTTAGGTTATCTATTTTGTAAGGAATTGATCTATAAAAATCATTGATCTATCATAAACTATAAATACTTTGAATTCCCTGCAATAAATAAATTGGTGCTTTATGTGGGAACTTAATCACTTGGTGTTCAAATCTATTTTGTTCGTGAATGATGAATTAACTACTCTATTATCCGGGTGGATAGGATCTGACTTTGATTGAATAAAGTAAATTAGGCATTGAAAATAGCTAGAAGTGGATCCTTAATGCTCTAATGTTTTCTTCTTTACATTACCTAGTTTCCATCATTACGTTTTCTAATTCAAATTTCATAGTTTTAGTTTTAATTATAGTTCTTAAGTACTTTTGAGAACACGCAAATATAAGTCCCTGAGGATTCGATCTCGGTCTCATTGAGTTAAGACTACATCCTAGCCTTGCACTTGGGGTTGTCATCCTTTTGGATCAATCAAGTTTTTAGCGCCTTGTTATGGAATTGAGTTGCGTTTTTTTCTGAAATACTTTAGGATTAGAGTTTATTTAGGATTAGATGAGTTTTCTTTGTAATTTTTAGGATAGTTTTCTTTTACAGAAATTTAGATATTAATATTGCTTTTCTTTTGTTATTTTGTTTCCCAAAATATAACCTAGAATTGTTAATCGGGTATTATACATCCAACCCTCTTAACCCTCTTACTTTAGATTATTTATGTTATTTATTTATAATTTTGATGTAGAAGTAGAAGTAGGTTTAGAATTATGTTTTGAGTGGTTCATGCCCAAGTGAATCCATGATGACACTCTTCGCCTTCTAAGTGGGGGGGGGGGGGGGGGGGGGGGGGGGGGGGCTAGTTGAAGGATTGTCTATCCATCACCTAAGATCCTCTGAATTGGCTAAGAATCAACCCCATTGGTCTGCTGAAGAACAAAAAGATGAGAATGATGTGCACAATGGTCCTCCAGCTAGAAATTTACATTATTATTTACAACCAGCTAGGATGAGCACCCCTTCTTGTGTGATTTTTCACATAATGTAGGAAATGTGGATTTCAAACTGGGAGTGATTCCACTACTTCTAAAATTTTATAGATTAGATTCTGAAAGTCCATACCTACATCTCAAAGAGTTTGATGAGATTGTAGCCACCCTACACTTCAATAATGTGTCGAATGATACCCTAAGACTAAAATTGTTCCATTTTAATTAACGGAGAAGGCTAAGTCATGGCTTCACTCCTTAAGGCCGAGATCGATTAGGACATGAGCTGAGATGACCAAGGAGTGTTTTTCTTAGTTCATAAGACTAATACTCTTAGAAGGGCCATTATGAACTTTTTACAACAAGAGGAAGAAACCTTCTTCTAATGTTGGGAAAGGTTTATGGAACTTATAAGTGCCAACCCAAATCATGGCTAAGAAATTTGGCTGGTAATAAGTTTTTATTTTTATTTTTATTTTTTTAATGATGAACTGACTTCACCCATGAGCCAATTCATAAAGATGATGTTCAATGAGGAGTTCATGATGAAGATCTCAGTGACGTGTGGAACTACTTTGATATGTTAGCTAAAAACATGCAATCATGGGATACTTCAACCAAGTCGACTTAGTAAAAGGAAAATGGAGGAATGTATGTCTTAAGGGAAGAAGTCGATGTCAATGCTAGGGTACCTAGCCTCACAAGAAAAGTCAAGGTCATGGAAT
Source organism: Magnolia kwangsiensis (assembly GCA_037074715.1). Taxonomy (NCBI): domain Eukaryota; kingdom Viridiplantae; phylum Streptophyta; class Magnoliopsida; order Magnoliales; family Magnoliaceae; genus Magnolia; species Magnolia kwangsiensis. The sequence continues at coordinate 116,279,008 of CM073572.1, read as the reverse complement.
TGAAGAAGGTGGAAACGATCAAACCCGAGGTGACCCTTGAAACTATTTGCGGTATTTCTGCAAGTAACATACACTTGATGCAGGGGTGTCCTACAATTCCTACTTTCTAAGAGTTATAACATGATAAATCAAATTCCATGAACAATTATCAAAGGCTTTTCAATGTTGTAATTTTAAACACATAATTCTAGTTGGTGAAACCGCCCGAATCTCAGTTAGAGGAATGTACCAACGACTAATGCTGATAAAAATCCTCAAGGGCCTATTCCTTCGATCCTTATCCCATTTTTAACATAGAAAAAGACCCAAGAGGACCCAAACCAAATGTAGAACAATCAATAGCAAATGAATCAAAGTGTTATGTATTCATTTTAGGATATTAAAACATCAGTAGGAATGTTTGCATTGTCCATTCAAACATTATAGTCACAATTAACTGTTAGGGAGAATGAGACTCTTCCAGCCAACCTTTACCTAACCCAAAACCTTAATGTGAGATAAGTGACCCTTGCTCCTCTACCGAAGGTGTGGAGTAAGTAAAGGCTATCACTACTCTTAGAAGTGAAAAAATGATTGATCAAAACATCTCAACGAGGTTTGAGAAGCCTAAGGACTCGGAAGAATCTAAAGCTAGTGATGAGCCAAGTAACACTTCACATGAGAAAGAACTAGAACAAGAGTATAAGCTTGTGGCTCCATTCCCATAAAGATTAATCTCACCTAGAGCTCTACCTAATACTTAAGATATCTTAAAGGTTATCAAACAGGTGAAAATCAACATCCCTTTGTTGGATGTGATGTGCCATCATCAAACAAGATGTGCCCCAAAAAATACAAAGATCCTACTAGCCTAACCATCTCATGCGTGATTGGGAACCACTAGATTAAACATTCCTTATTTGATTTGGGGGTAAGTATACATATGATTCCCTATTCAGTTTACTAATAACTTCGTTTAGGACCCAGACCCACAACTAGCTAATCGCTAATTTGTATACCAAGAGGGATGATAGAGGACCTTCTTGTCTAAGTCGATAAATTCTACTACCCAGTAGACTTTATTGTTTTAAACATTATCCGGTTGTTGATGGTAGCACTCAAATTCCCATCATCCTTGGCCACCTATTCCTAAACACATCATGTAAAACCATAAACTTTTCAATACCTGAGTATTGAAAGTTCTTGAGTGTTATCATGAAATTTAACTTATTATATACATGTGTATGATACCAATCTAATTATCCTAACCTTACATCCATTCTCCAACACGAATCTAACTGTTGGAAAAAATCTCCATTCATAGATCAAGCCATCTGACCATTGATTTTGAGATAGGATCATCATATACCCAAGTATTCTCACTTGTCCATCATAATTGACCGTTTAGTTAAGTATTCACTGCCAAGTAAAGATATCTAACCATCCACTCTGAGTTTGGACCATCTGACTATAGTAAACTAGCTACTTGATCTCTGCATCTGCTCATACACATATCGAATTGAGATTATAATCCATTCATCTTGTTTGCCACCTATGAATATTCTTAACCCACCATAAAAAATATAGTATGAGAAACTCACATGAGTGAACAAGTCATTTAAATTTAACGGTATACATGTTCTACCTCTTGATCACTCCAAAAACTTACTTGTGATCATCTATTTACAAAACTGATCGTACACCCACTTACATACATGATTAGAGTACTAACCATCAAGTTTTTCTATTTTTAAGATGTCATCTGACCATCCATTATGTTGGTTAATATATGCATATTCCCTTAATTAGTTTGGTGAATAATTCTTTATTCGTAATGAGTTAGATATAAGTTCTTTTGTAAGGATTACTTTAAAACGTGCCTATAACCATGTAGAACTATTAAATTTCCTAAAACTCTCATATCAACAGTGATTACGAAAATGTCATTAACCTAGACCCCTAAATTCTAGATCATATAGTTTCCATGATCCGTTTGATGAGAAATTTTATACTATACCTATATAATAAATTAACCATACATGTCAAATTTCGGTCTTTAGATTATTGTAAAAGTGACCCAATTGACAAATAATCCCTATAACCGTTAATTTTGGTGTCCATCGAGTGAAGAAACCTCATGGGTAGTTGTAGTAGGATATTTTCCTTCATATGAACGACTTGGATTGCCCATCTTATAGACCAAGTGTGAAATATGAAGTCCCCGCTTCGATTGACTTTTCCTTAGGCGTGAAGTTATCTTGTCAAGGCCTACCTACTGCTTATAAATCTGTATCTTCCGATTTAACCACTTTTTTCCATCTATCGTAGCTCAAATTTGGACCACAATTTGGTCTCATATGACTACGAGGTTATACAAAATTTTGGCCTCTATCTATAATCTTACACCATTGAAGGTTGAAGCCAGTTCCTTCTTTTTGGTACAAAAGGTGAAATTTATATTTAGACTTTTTCCACCATCGATCAACTACCAAAATTTGTCCAACTGTTTGCCTAAACTAACTACATAATTTTTTCAAAATTGGGCCCTGATCATCAAGTGTGGACTGTTAATTGAAATCAAGTTTGCTTTGACACCCGTAGGGAGAATTTTCAAGAGAGGCCAATCTAAATTTTGGATCACCAAGAAAGTCATATACCCTAGCTCTATTCGACGACCTGATATAATGGATGAATTAGATTTAAAGAAAGATCCTAAAAAAAAGCCAAACTGGAGAAACCCAATCCAAGTGAGATGAGAAACACACCCCTCTCACACGCTCACTCCTTTATAAAAAGATTTTTCGTCCCCTCTTCACTCACACACCCACCTCCTAAACGTCTAAGGAGAAGGAGAAGGAGAAAGAGAGAGAGAAAGAGAGAGAAAAAGAAAAAGAAAAAGAAAGAAAGAGAAAGAGAAAGAAAGAAAGAGAAAGAGAAAGAGAAGGAGAAGCATAGATGCCTTCTTCCTTCTCCATATGTATGGTGTCTCCCTCTTACTCAAGAAACACCGTGATTCATTTGGATGCTTTTCATGTAGAAGTTTTCCTACGTAAATATCTACTTAGGATTTGGATCTAAGGCTAATGTGATAGATTCCTTTAAGCTTATAGTAATTTAAGTTGATATGATTTATCTTGCCTTTTACATACCATGCTTTCATGTTATTATGATTCTCTATCTACAATTATTTAATTTACCACCAAAAATATTTATCCTTTGGGAATTTTGGTTAAGGTGTGATTTTAATTACGTGTGATTTTTATTAATTTATGTGGGGCGATGGATACAAGCCTTGCCATTGCCTTTACAAATTTTTTTGAGTTAGCCCTTGTTACTCTCCTCTTTTGTTGCGTTAACCATTTCTACTCTCCTCTTTTGTCAAGTTAGCCATTGCTACTTTCTTCTTTTATTAATTTAGTCATTGCTACTCTCCTCTTTGTTGAGTTAGCCATTACTACTCTCCTCCTTATTTTGTTAGCATTTTGTGATCTACCTTTATGGCTTGGGCATGTGTCTTGGAATTCTAAAACTTCCATGATTCAAGTTATTTCTCTATCAATTCAAGTGATGTGTTGGAGGTATCACAATTAGTGATTCAAATTTTTATTGTGGATGTAATGCGTTACAGGTAGCGACCCTCTTGATTGGCCTATAATTTCGTGAGTTGGTTGGCATGGTACACAATCTATGTAATTAAATTGTCATACGTGTTATACTATTTTTCAGGATTGGATGTCACAAATAGTCACTCCATGAACACATCATGTTACATAAATCTCCAACTGCACTGTTGTGTCGCATTGAGATGTTCGCATAAATCCATGTTAATGTTGGACATGCCGGCTAATTCCGTAGTTATGGAATGCGGGGTGAGTCGGGTTTTCCATGAATTATATTCCATATTAAGATGATCACTATGTATGATGAGCCACACACACTCTGTTTGGCATACATTCATATATACATTAGTTACGTATACTAATACCTCTCGTAATGGTGGAGTACGAGACGTATCAGAACCCTTACATTAATTTTATGAATCTTTTGAATTATTGTTAATCTAAAAGGATAACCATCACTATGAGTTGTGCATTGACCCTCTCCAACTGAACAAATGATGTATGGATGTACAGATTGAAGACCTAAAGGACCATCTCCTTATGAAAGATTATACTGAATAAATAAAAAGATAGTTTTATATTTTCACTGCAAACTCGATAATGTAACAAGCTCCCATTGAGATAGCATTTAATAATTTGTCAAATACTTTTACTCAAATGAAATAATAAATATAGTCGATTTTATTCTCGTGAATGGTTACCTTCATGAATGTAACTAGATATGATCTAAATGAAAAAAAAATATTGTGTGATTTTTAAAGCATCAAATTTATACATTATTAACACCCAGAATTCATGGGTACAAGTATATACTCAGGCCACAAAAATTTGAAATGTTACACATCAAACTCCATAATCAAATATAGGAATAGAATTATGAATTTGTCCTTTGAAAATATGACACTTGAGTTGAATGTGTTCAATGCGCAAGCAATAAGAGGATGGTGATGAGATCCACGATGATTCATTCGTGGAAGACAAGTTGCTTCTAACTTTATACTCTGACACCTTAGAGACATGCTTGGCCTACTCCACTAATCTTGATGATGATATGATTTGGGAGATGAATGCCTTGTTTGATGCGATACCGGTACTTAAAATTAACCGGTGGAGGCTTGAATTTGAACCATTACCCTTAACCGACTCAAAGATTATATTTTTTACTTCTAAGGCACCAAAGTTTGACCTAAAACCTTTGCCTGCTCATATGAAATATGTCTATTTGGATTAAGATGAGACATATCCAGTGTTAATTTCTTCCCACTTGTATAAGGAACAAGGGAGTAAGTTGATTTCTACTCTAAAAAAGAATAAGGGATCTCTTGAATAGACTATTGCGGATTTCAAGGGAATTGATCCTCTGATTTGTATCCACTACATTCACCTTGAAGATAATATAAAAACATCTAGACAACCACAACACTGTCTAAATCAAAATATGAAAGACGTGGTGAAGGCTAATGTGTTAAAGCTATTGGATATAGGTATTATTTATCTTATATTCAATAGCCAATGGGTGTGTCTAACTCAAGTGGTGCCCAAGAAGTCCGGAATTATCATCAAAGATAATGTGACTAATGAACTCGTGTCAAATAGAGTCACTACTGGTTAGAGAATGTGCATTAATTACCAGAAGCTGAATACCGTCTTGAAGAAGGGCCACTTTCCTTCACCCTTTGTTGATCAAATTTTAGAAAGGTTATCAGGTCACTCATACTATTTCTTCCTGGATGGATATTAAGGATATAACTAGATAGAGATAGCCCTTGAAGACTAGTAAAAGACTACATTTACATGTCCCTTTAACACTTTTACCTACTAAATGATGCCATTCGGATTATGTAATGCCCCCGCCACATTTCAGCAATGCATGTTTAGTATTTTTTCTGATATGGTGGGGCTATTTTTAGATGTCTTTATGGATAACTTCTCTATCTTTGGCCATTCCTTCAATAAGTGCCTTGAGTGCTTAAAATTGGTGCTGAACAGATGTGAAGAAAAGAACCTTGTGATTTATTGAAAAAAAATGTCACTTTATGGTTCTGTAGACAACTCACCCTAAGCTGATAAGTTGATTAAGTTTGAACTGATGGATGGTCAACCAAACCCTAATCTTAAACCCTAACCCTAGAACCCTAAACCCTAGAAACCCCAATTCTAAACCCTAAACTTAGCCTATTCAGCCTAGTAAACCAGTTAATTTAGTTAGCCTAATCCTAAACTGTAGAGCTTTAGGTCAGCTCGATAAGTTAACTCACCCAATTAACTCATTGATTTAACTCACCCTATCAACCTACCCAATCCAAAAAACCAGTCAACTCACCTAGTTAAGCCTAAAACCAAGCCTAAACTCAAGCCTAAAAGCAAGTGCAATCCAAGAGAAATGCACAACCGGAAAGTAGTAACCTTTACAATAAAGCCTCCACACGCTTGGAGGAGGCTTCCTACCAAAGTAAGGAGTCCAAGTGGGGACCAGTGGCAACTATCTTGCTACCTACCATGTGGTACTCCCCCTATTTAGGGTGGTGTCCCTTAAGAATGTGGAATCTCCCTCTTTTTAGACCTTAATTGTGCAGTTGAGGTGTATTTACTTTGATGCCTACATCCTTACCCAAAATTATCCTTTTACCACCTCATCCAACTTGTGAGATGATGCCATATGGCAATCTCCAATCCTAACTCTTCAACCACCTTTTAACCATAGGATTACTAACAATCACCAGAAATTCAGGTTTGGAGGCTATAAGTAGCCCCCTTCCGTTCTCATTTCAAGCATCTACTCCCATTTTCAAGCATCCCTGCTCATCCCTTAGGGCTTTAGCCATCTAGCCATCCCTCTACCAAGGAAAGAGAGAGAGAGAGAGAGAGAGAGAGAGAGAGAGAGAGAGAGACAGAGAGAGCTAGCCTAGCTAGAGTCTAAGCCTCCTGAGCCACCTAAGTTTAAATCTAAGCCACTCGATCTAGCCTTGTGACACTACCGTTCATCCAACCATTCAAGCTTTAATCAGCTTCATCAAACTATAACATTAACATCATGCAACATTCGTTGCCTTCTCAAGCCCCTTGCTCCACATATAAATCAACATTACATTGCATTTCATCATTTTCTCACATTTAACTAGTGGGCGTATCTCTGAGGCTTGTTGGTATAATAAGAGCAAGTCCAACAGAAACCTTAGCCAGTTAGCCATTATTTATTATAAGCATTAATACAACATCAAGCATCTCATACATCCTCCTTTGCACCTACACTTAGTCATTTCGAATGTATGCTATACGGTTTGTGATATAATCAGATCCTGCCCATCGGAAATTCGGATCAACCAATTACCATCGCCATTGCATCGCATCACAGTTTTAAATGTGAGAAGTCGTCCAATTCCTAAAAAATTGTAAGATCTTATGAAGTGAAGATTGTACATTTATATGGGTAGAGTGGGTGCCTAACACTTTCCCTCTATGTAATCATGATCCCTTACTCGAAATCTCTTGAAGACAAACTCACGAGTTATCTTAGGGTTAAGAATATTTGGGTTCTCAATCCCTAGCGTTTGTATAAGGTCTAATTAATTGTAGAATCATAATAATTACTTAGTGGCTACTCTGTTCAAATATAACACCCTCTTACCTTTAAACGAAAGCGCTCGAGCAAGGCAACCAGTGGAAAAGAGAGTCAATCTCCCATCCTATTGGGAAATCTACCCTCCAGCCTCCACATGTTAATAAAGGAATAGTCCTTGGACATATCATATCATGTAATGGAATTGAGGAGGATAAAGATAAAATTTAGTTAATCTCTAACCTACCACCGCCTAAGATCATATGTGATGTGCGATCCTTCTTAAGACACATCGGATTCTACCGAAGGTTCATAAAGGACATTATCCTCATCTCTCGCCCTTTGTGTAACCTTCTTCAAAAGAAAACTCCTTTTGAGTGGAACAAGGAATGCCAAAAAGCTTTCACCAAGATAAAATTCATGTTGACAAGCACCCCAATCATGCAACCACCCGATTGGATTGATCTATTTTCATAGTTTTCTCTTGCAAAGTGATTTTGTGAGCTAAGGAGAAAAGAACACTTAAAGAGAAGATTTAATGCTCATTGGATGGAGGCGGCTCTTCAGTAGGGCTATTCTTGAATGGAGTCAGTTCAAGCTTGGGATACGACTCCTTGATATTCTCTAGGAACTTGTCGTACTCGAGGCTGAAAAGTGCATCCATGTCCTTCTCAAACTCCTTAAAGGCCTTAAAATCCTCCATGGTTGCCACCCGAGTCATTGGAATAGCTTCCTGGGCCTCCTTTATCTTCACATCGAAGGAGTGCCTCAACTCACTTAGATCGGATTTCCACCGGGCACCCCTTTAAGAAGTAATTTTGACGCTTCTAACTTAGTCTTCGCCCTCTCCACTTGGGCCTTAAGAGTAACACTCTTGGAGTGGAGATGTTCGGAATCAACTCTCTTCTACTATAGAGCTGCCTCTACCTTTTTGCACTCCGTCTTTCCATGTAATATCTCACGACAAGCATTAAGAAGAGAAGGGGTGAAATGAAATTAAATCTATGTTAGAAGACATGAAAAATCATTAAGTAACAAAAGAAGACCATTGCGAAAGAAACGACCTACCCTATAGAAAAGTGCTGCCAACTGACCCACAACACCGTCCGAAGGCATGTCCATCACCCTAATGAACACAACATCTGGGATGTGCGGATCTATCCAGGGTAGGAGGCCCTTTGTCAATGCATAGGCCGACCTGAGAGGTCCCCGACCCTCATCACCTCAGCTACTAGATGGACTATCCACTAAGGCGAGAGGGACTGAGCTTCACCGTCATGAGCCCCTCGAACCTCGGAAAGTTGATCCTCAATAGTGAAGGTCACCCTCGCAGTGACCCTGACCACCTCTAAGATCATTTGCAGACCTGAAGGGTAATTGTAGGAATAGTGGTTGGACAACGTTGATGCCCTTCCAACCAGCAGAGGACGACGAGGCAGTAGTTCCCTTCTTCTTTTAGGCCACCTCGGGCATGGAAGGGGCCTTGCACTTCGAGCTTCTCTGGTCGGGCATTTTTACATGATGAAGGGAAGTGATCAACAAGTGCATAAGAATGAAATGATTCTTTGAATGTTTTCTAAGAATATACCTATAGACTTGATTTGAGAAACCTATAGACTTGATTTGAGAAGCAACTTAAGCGTGATAAGCCACATCCAAGATCTCATCTCAACGTCTACCGACCTCATGTCTACTATCCGAGCAAGATCCTCCTGGCCCACTCCGACAGGGTACTTAAGCACAACTACCAAAAATGATCACGCTCGGAAATAAGGAAGGAAAAATAAGTTAATGGAAAAGTAGTTCGGATATATCGAGCTGGTTTGGTGAAGTAGGTCGAAACCCGAGAGCGTAACCTGTTACCCACTAGAGCCTCCCAGTCTCCCAACACCCAAAACCACTTACTCTTCCAACCCTTGTTTGAGGTTGGGGCGTTCGTAATTATTGCCCTGCCAGTCCTTGGCTAGGTGGAAAATTAATACTAACCCTCATGGTGGGGGTTGGACTTCACCTAATACAAGTGGAGAAATTCATCCACAGTCAGCTCGGGTTAGTCGAGCTTGAACCAAAGGATGAATGACCCCACCAGCGCCTTCCAGGCATTTAAGATTATCTGCCCGAGGGCCAACTTTAAACATAAGAAGACTCTCTTAACTATGCATTGGAGAGGGAGCCTCAGGCCAGACTGCAGGGTGACTAGGAATATGGCCACCTCTCCTGCGCGAGGCTTGCTTAAAAGCTTTCCAAGAATAAGAGCTCAGAGTACCACAGAGTCTGGAATGTGATACCCCAACCTGATTAGTACCAGGTTGGCCACCATTAGCCTTGACTTTATTGCCCATACTCTGCCTATGACGAGAACCCACTAGTTTCCTCTGTCGTCAGAACAACCCCTTGGTGTCCTCTGGTTGCTTAGCTAAGGACAAGGTGGTCATCCTTGACTCATGGGACATCTGGAAGTCCCTGTCACTCATCATCATTAACGGTGATCGTGGGTTTAATATGGGGTGAAGAACGTCTGGCCCACCATCATGCCTAGGTGAATCCCCCCGCTGTTTTGATGATCTTGACATCCCTCTTTTATGGACAGCGACTGGAAGTCAGAACTTAGAAGAAAAAGAAAAATGAAAAGGGGGAAGGGAAGAGATTTGGAATGGAGCCTCACCAGAGAAAATGAAGAAGACTGGATCTTGCCAAAAATCATCTTAGGTTTGGGAAAAGAAGAAAGGAAACATGGAAAATAGCCCTGGGCGACGCTAGGGCACCCCCTTTTATAGTCAACTCAACCCTGCAACATTTAATGGTCGTACTCATTACGACGGCGAAAGAAGTTCCTTAATAAGAACGCCTGGGCACGTGGAATGCTTCCACTTTCTAGCCAACTCAACTCCCCTGGACGCGCCACACGCCTGAAATTATGGTAACGATCGCTCTAATAGAAGTGTCAATAGGTCAAAGTGTCCTAGAGGGGGGTGAATAGGACTTTATAAAATTTTATGACAATTTAAAATCCTATTAGCATTATCTTGATCTAATATAAAAATTATCAAGATATTTTTAATTTAACTCTAATGGCTTCTAAGCCAAATAGAGGATCCAATCATAAGACTATTCAATATCTAAACAGTATATAAATTTAGTCTATGATGGATGCACTGAGTGACTGTGTGTGAGATGTAATACTTATCAATTCTAAATAATCATGTAACATGTGATCATTCAAAGTAAACATTATATGAGAATATACACATAATAATCTTAAACACAGTCATTTTATAGTGGTTCGGCTATATGCCTACTCCACTCCCGACGGACGCACTTAAACCTTGAGTTTAACAGATTTCACTAACGAAGGTTTCAAATCAAGTTTACCACAAACCAGTACAACCTACACAAGGGCGACTCTAGGACCTACATAAGGTACCTAAAATTCCTACATAGAGGCACAGGTTTATGCCCAACACAAGAGCAAAGGTTAATAGGAAGCACTGAAGTTTTATGTCCTACACAAGAGCAAAGGATATTGGCCTGTGTGGCCTAAAACAGAGGTTCCTTGTGTGGATCCTTGGCCTGTGTGGCCTAAGGAACCTATGAAAGTGCACCTGCTAGTGCCCTGGTTTGTCAATTACCATGTGTTGAGTCAGTCGATCTGCAGAGCCTCACAAGAAGAACAATTCAAGCGTCTGCCTTAACTAGATGTGTGGAAGCTCACCATAGGTAAATCATAGCCTCACATCCCATGTCCCTAAACACCAGGTGATTAAAACCCTTAAAAACAACTTAGAACATATGAGGGTTTTTGGGTAAGTGAACTTTTTCAAACATAAAAAAATCTCTAAGTTTGCTTGCCCTATCGATTGTATCGGTAGACTTTTCGATATGATCGACCTGCGCTGTCGATGTCCTCGACTCTTGATCAATACTATCAATAAAAGGACTAAAAGTGTCCAGTAACCGCATACTCATCTGGACAGATTTATCGATATATTGATACACCTATCAATATCATCGATATTCAAATATCTAGCCCATCAGAAGTGGCTTGATAATATCGACAGGAAGATCTCTGGCGCCCCTATTTTTTAAAGAAAATCACTATGTACTTTGATATATCGATGTCTTTTCCGATTTAATCTGAATTCAAATCTCAATCATATCGGAAGACCATCGATCATATCGATAGTGAGTGCACATTTCTTCCAACAAATATTTCAGGTTGTTTTTAACTTTGATTGGGGGCCACTCAAGGAAATCGATATTCTTATGTCGATGCTATCAAGGTCTAGTCGATTGGATCGAGACTGGACACAAACTGTCCAGCGTGCTTATAGGAAAATCTATACGATTTATCGATCTCATCGACACAGCCTCAATATCATTGATATTCAAATTCTGATAACATCAGTTGTTCCCCGATCATATCCTAAAAACTTGATACTTCAAGACTAGTCTCTCTCATAATTTAAATGTCGATAGATCGATCCCAGTATTGATGGAATCAGAGTTTGAAATTCGATGACATCGACACCAGTATCTATCTCATCGACCAGCTGGCAAAAGGTTTCAAAAGCGTATGACATTTAAGTTTCTGTTATCGAGCGGACAGTTGATCCCATTGAGAGTATACACTCGATGATATCGAACTCTGTCATAAATATGACCATTTTATATCCGTTGGAACCTTTTTTCTATATAAAGAGAGACTTATCCATAGAGAAAGAAGAGAGTTCTTTTGTGTGTTTTACCTTTAAATCATATACCCAACGCCCTTTCTCTCATGGGAGTTCATCTTCCAATCCACTCTCATTCATTGACATTCAATAGAGTGGATTGGGAAATGAACTTCCGCATTCAAGGATCCTTTAACAACTATCTTAATAGCATATCATTAAGCTGGGATGCTTTAAATGAATAGATGATGGGAATCACTCTATCTTCCTTATAGGAAAGTGGATTTCCATCCTAACCTTGACCCAACCCAAAGCCAAGTACTGGTACATCTTTTGTTGTTGATCAAGGGAGCTGAAGTCTCTTCAACAACAAGGAGGAGATCTTCGTCATTGCGCTGAATGAGACTCATCAACTTATCTGTAAGTATCTAAAGTCCAGAGGACACTTGTGATCATTCCTTTCTAGGATTGAGTCTTAAGTGTTGCTCACCCTTTGAAGTCCTCATAGGAGGCCTCTGGCGGGAGTGTACGTAATAGATGCATTGTGTGGACCCTTGCTTTGTGGAGAGCATAAACATTCGGGTGTGCTGTGTTTACCCTTGCTCTATGGAGAGCATAAACATCTGGTTAGGAGTGAACCAGTAAAACTCCAGGGTTAGAGGTAAACCGAGTAGAAACCTCCGTGTAAAGGTTGAAGGTGAACCTGATTTAAAATCTTAGGTTTGAGGTGAACCCTGGGAAACCTCCTTAGTGAAATTTGGTCCACTCAAGGGTTGAGTGCGACAGCCCGTAGTGGAGTAGACAAGTAGTCGAACCACTATAAAAATGACTATGTTTGAGATTGTTATTTCATTTGTGTGATTTTCCTTACATGCTTTTATATCTAATTTTCTGAGATCACACCTCATACACACACAGTCATATCCATCACAATCTTGTTTGCAATTTATTGATCTTTCAATAAGTTTGTGATTAGATCCTCTACAAGGCTTGGAAGCCAGTCGAGTTACATTTGAGTAATCCTGATAACTGTATATCTGATAGGATTAGTGTAATAGGATTTTTAAATACATTTTAAAACTTTAAAAAGTCCTATTCACCCTCCTTTAGGACATATTGGCATATTCCGACTTCAACTCAAGCAGTCTTCACCGCTATTTCAATTGGTATCAGAGCAGGTCTCTCTTTACGGGATTCACCACCTAGAGATTGATCTTGACTAAAGGTTAGGAATATGGACAAATGAGAGGGCTCATCAGTCACTAGACCTCCAGTATTTGATGGTTCAAATTACGCATACTGGAAGGCTGAAATGTACTACTTTCTGAGATCTTTGGATCATAATGTTTGGAATGTTGTTGAAAAGGGTTATGTGTTACCATCTGAACAGATTATACTTGAAGATAAAACTACCATCACTAAAACCAAACCTAAAGAAAAGTGGATGATGTTCAATAAAGAACAACGAACTGGTAAAGCAAAAGAAATGAACGCCATCTACTGTGCCGTGTCTCAAGATATATTCAATCAGATAAGTATGTGTGAGACATCCAAGGAAGCATGGGATCTACTGGAAACAACCCATGAAGGCACAAGCACTATGAAGAGGTCTAAACTACAACTTCTAACTTCACAGTTTGAAAATCTCAGGATGGAAGAGCATGAGACATTTATGGAGTTTTACACCAAGTTGAATATTATTTGTAACTCCATGGGTGGATTGGGAGAAAAAGTTCCGGTACCAAAAATATGTAGGAAAATCTTAAGATCCCTACCAGAATGGTTTAACCTCAAAGTAACAACAATTGAGGAGTGTAGAAATATTGATGAGATGAAAGTAGAACTAGTAGGTTCCCTACAAACTTTTGAACTACACTTCACACAATCCCAAAAATCTAAAAACACTGTCCAAAAAACTTCTAAGAAATCAAAACATGAGGACAGTGAAAGTGAAAAAGAAGATGATGATGAGGAAGTGGCCTTGCTAGAACAGAGATTCAGAAGATTCTTTCAGAAGAATCGCGGCCGTCCCTCTAGAGGTAGAAAGGTGGATAACAAATCTTCTGCAGGAAAATTTAGAAAAAGAACCAAAGAACTACAATGCTACGCCTGTCGGGAGTATGGACACCTATCTACTGAATGCCCAAACAGGAAAACAAGGGCAAGGCAATGGCCGCCACATGGAATGATATGGAGGAGTCAAATTCAGAATCAAGTGACTCAGGAAGCGATGGAGACTGAAAATCTTTGAAAATACTTATGGTCTCCACTGCTTCGATCATTCCAACTGAATCTGAGGAAGAATAGCAAGCTACTGAATCATTTCCATCTGAAAATGAGAAAGAAAAAGAACAAGATGAATTACAAGATGCTTACAATCAACTTTACATTCATAGCGTCAATGTTGTCAAAAGACTTGGAATTGTTGAGAACAAAAAGGAATTGCAACAACATCACTCGAATAATGATAGACTTAAGAGAATTAATTCTTTTCTTAAATCCGAATCTGAAAAACTAAACAAACAAGTTGAGCAATTAAAAGATGAAAATATGCTCCTTCAGAATGAAAATCACACACTCCTATTTAATTTGGAAGAATCCAGAAGAATTGCCAAGATAAACTGTAAGTTTTCCCAAAGGGGAGAGAAGCTAGAAAAATTGTTGGGAATGAGAAAATCTGGGAAGGATAAAAGTGGGCTAGGATATGAAAAATATAAATCAAAGAGTGGATGTGCAGCTCCTAGAACTAAAAAATTTGCTGCCTCTAGAAGCAAAACCAGAAAAACTCCAGTATGTCATGTGTGTGGTGATGTGGGTCATTATGAGTTTGAATGTTTAACACCTAGACAAACTTTATGTAACTCTGATCAAAACCACACTGTCAAATTAATCAGAGAAACTCAGAATGCTAAAAGTCCACCTAAGAGAAACACTTATCCATCACCACCTAAAGAAAAAGACAGAGTAAAGAAGTCTACCTCAAACTGGGTAATTAAAGAAAAGAAAAATTGTCTTGCTACTCACTCAAATCAGTTATCAGGCAATGACACCAAGTGGTACCTAGATAGTGGTTGCTCAAGGCATGTCACAAGTAATAAATCCCTTCTGTCAAACTATCAGAATTTGTACAATGGGCTAGTCACTTACAGAGATGGAACCACTGCTAAAGTAATTGGATAGGGTGTCATAAAAGGGATTAGGCTGCTTACAAATGAGAATGCTTTATTCATAAAAGGTCAGACGCATAATATCCTTAGCATATCGCAGATCTGTGATAATAGGCATGTGGTCAAGTTCAATAAAGAAGAATGCGAGATCCTAGATCAATCAGGAAAACCAATTATGAATGGTCTTCACACAAACAACCACTGCTACATTATTATAGGAAAAGAAAGGAGTGATATTGAGGAACACTGAGAATGAAGAAACTCATTTAGATCATACGTTAAGATCTGAACATGTGCTGAAATGAGAAATTTTTTGCTGAGCTTTCAATGTTATATCTAAGGTTGCACACCTCGAACTTTTTTATATATAAACATCATCATGTTTATAATTTTTGAACTGTACAAAACTTGTACAAAATTTTATGATGTATATTGATCAAATCAAGATATGCTTATCTGTGTGTCGAAATGGTGAATATCGATTTTATCGACCAAGGATCGATACAATCGATGGCTCTTCAGAATGTGAAAAGCCGTATGACCGTGGATGACATCGTGGACAGAATCGATAGAATCGATCCGAAACTTCTCGATAACATTGAAATAATGATCGTTATGATCGAAAGATGGCACAAAATAAAAGGCTATTGAGTGAAAAAAATATACTTTTTACAGTAGCTAGTCCTGTCTCACTGCCCCAATTTTTCCTTTGGTTTATTTGCTCGGAGTCCTGATAAGAAAATCTCAGCATCCAAATGAAGTAAGGAAAATGGATAAAGGAAAAGGTAAGGCTCTCTCAGCAAAATCTTTCAATATTAAGAAAGGAAAAAATACTAGACCACCTCAAAACCAATCTGATTGGGAACAAGTTACGATCTTCGACCATACCATTCTCCCTAGTGCTATCAAGCCCTATGGGGTGGATCTCATGATGGAAACTATTGGGTGGAAGAATATGCTTGGTATGGGTGGTCCATATTAGTTTGAAATGATCCAACAGTTCTTCAACTGTTGTCATGTTGTTCAAGTTTATCCACCACGTATGCATCTGGAATTCATGGAACACACCAAGCAAATTACTCCAACAGTCCTTGGTCGTGTTCTAAACATTGAGGTGACCTAAATCTCTGTCACTAGTAGAAATCTAAACGAATTGGGTAGATGGGGGAAAATTACTCAAGCACTGTGCCAGGGTCTGACTATTCCTAGAAATGATGACAATATTCTTTAGGTTAAATATCTAGTAACCTCGTTTAGACTCCTTCATAGTATCTTCAGTATGAATGTGTACCCATGTGACGCCAACGACACATACCTGAGTCCTTTTGTGCTAAATGTCCTGTATGATGTCTGTCAAGAAGTCCCTGTACGTCTACCAACCCTCATTCTAGATCAACTAATCAAGGTAGTCAAAAGTGATCATCTTGAAATACTGCCTTTTCTGTCCCTTGTCTGTAAGCTCACACACTGGGTAAGACTGCCGGAAACAACAGATAAGGTATATCCTGAAGTATGGTTTGACCATGATGCAGCCCAACAAGTGTATGTCTCTTTCTCATCTAAGAATCCTCCACCTAATGGAGAGAGTGGTCCCGTGCCTAAAGAAGAAACTCTCTGGGGATCTAACCAAACTCCTGAATACAGTCCTACTTCTATCACTAATCGTCAACGGCATGTGCTTGAGCGCCAAATTTTAAACAATCTCACTTGAATTGATGAGCGGCTCCATCACTGTGAGCAATGACTGTCACGAATAGAAAATAGGATGGAAGCTCTCCAACATTCTGGGCAACAGATTCTTGAGCTACTAACGACTGGCAGGCCTTCTATGTATTAAAAGAAGACTTATTTGGAGGGAAAGCGTGTCTAGCTATGAACGCCAGTTTCTGCACTCATTCCTATTTATTCGTTTTGGGTATCTCTACATGAGTTTGATATTTATGTCTGATGGGTGGTAGTCTACTGTTGTCTGGGGCAGTACGTGTTTTTGAATGATGAAAGTTTTGTTGAATATGGATGCATATAATTCTATTCTTACTATCATACTGATATATGAAATCCCCTAGTTAAATAGAGTTTCTGCTATGGAATGCATGTGATTTTCAAGATTATCTTACATGACCTATTTAATATGCATTCGTATCTTCTGAAGATGATGTATGGTTTAAATTGATCTCATCTTTATACATCTCTATTTTTGGTTCTCCCATATGCTTCTTTAACTTTAGTCAATATCTATTGCTTTATCTTTGTCAATGACTGACAAAAAGGGGGAGAAAAGTGAAAACACCCCGTGTGAAAAATTGGATCTTTGTTCTTATATGTTGCAGGTGTTAGGGGGAGAAGTTGCACCAAGAAAGGGGGAGTTTTATAGAAAGGGGGAGCAAATACTGGTTGTGTACATGGCTACATTAGAATTTGTAAAATTGTGTAAAAGCATGTACACACAATTTAGGATGCCTCTGTCTGAATATTATCCTAGGGTGTTTTGGTATTTTGTCACGTAATTGACAAAGGGGGAAATTGAAAGTGCACCTGCTAGTGCCCTGGTTTGTCAATTACCATGTGTGTTGAGTCAGTCGATCTACAGAGCCTCACAGAAAGAACAATTCAAGCGCCCGCCTCAACCAGATGTGTGGAAGCTCGCCATAGGTAAATCATAGCCTCACATCTCATGTCCCAAAACATCAGGTGATTAAAACCCTTAAAAATAATTTAGAACATATGAGGGTTTTTGGGTAAGTGAACTTTTTCAAACATCAGAAAATCTCTAAGTTTGCTTGCCTTGTCGATTGTATCGATAGACTTTTCGATATGATCGACTGCGCTGTCGATGTCCTTAACTCTTGATTGATACTATCAATAAGAGGACTAAAAGTGTCCAGCAACCGCATAGTCATCTGTTTGGATTTATCGATATATTGATACACCTATCAATATCATCAATATTCAAATATCGAGTCCATCGAAAGTGGCTCGATAATATCGATAGGCAGATTTCTGGCGCCCCTATTTTTTAAAGAAAATCACTATATGCTTCAATATATTGATGAATTTTTCAATTCAATTTGAATTCAAATCTCGATCATATCGGAAGGCCATAGACCATATCGGAAGGCCATCAATTATATCGATAGTGGGTGCACATTTCTTTCAGCAAATATTTCAGGTTGTTTTTAACTTTGATCGAGGGCCACTCGAGGAAATCGATATTCTTATGTCGATGTTATCGAGGTCTAGTTGATTGGATCGAGAATGGACACAAACTGTCCAGCGTGATTATAGGTAAATCTATACAATTTATCGATCTCATCAGGACGGCCTCAATATCATCGATATTTAAATTCTGATGACATCGGTTGTTCCCCGATCATATCCTAAAAACCTGAAATATTTCAAGACTAGTCTCGCTCATGCTTCAAATGTCAATAGATCGATCCTAGTATCGATGGAATTAGAGTTCAAAATCCGATGACATCGACACCAGTATCGATCCCATCAACTAGCTGCCAAAAGGTTTCAAATGCGTATGACATTTGAGTTTGTGTTATCGAGCAGACAGTCGATCCCATTAAGAATATACGCTCAATGATATCGACCCTGTTCGATGATATCGAACTTTGTCATAAATATGACCATTTTAAATCTGTTGGAACCTTTTTCCTATATAAAGAGAGACCTGTCCATATTGCTTGTAGAGAAAGAATATAGTGCTTTTGTGTGTTTTAGCTTTAGATCATATACCCAAAGCCCTTTCTCTCACGGGAGTTCATCTTCCAATCCACTCTTATTCATTGATATTTAATAGAGTGGATTGAAAAATGAACTTTCGCATTTAAAGATCCTTTAGCAACTATCTTAATAGCATATCATTAAGCTAGGATGCCTTGAATGAATAGATAACGGGAATCACTCTATCTTCCTTATAGAAAAATTCTAAGAGAGTGGATTTTCGTCCTAACCTTGACCTAACCCAAAGCCAAGTACTGGTACATCTTTTGTTGTGGATCAAGGGAGCCGAACACTCTTCAACAATAAGGAGGAGATCTTTGTCATTGCAATGAATGAGACTCATCAACTTATTTGTAAGTATCTAGAATCCAGAGGACACTTGTGATTATTCCTTTCTAGGATTAGGTCTTAATTGTTGTTCACCCTTTGAAGTCCTCATAGGAGGCCTTTGGCGGGAGTGTACGTAATGGGTGCGTTGTGTGGACCCTTTCTTTATGGAGAGCATAAACATTTGGGTGCGTTGTGTGGACCCTTGCTTTATAGAGAGCATAAACATCTGGTTAGGAGTGAACCAGTAAAACTCCAGGGTTATGGGTGAATCGAGTAGAAACCTCCTTGTAAAGGTTGAAGGTGAACCTGATTTAAAACCTTAGGTTTGAGGTGAACCCTGGGAAACCTCCTTAGTGAAATTCGGTCTACTCAAGGGTTGAGTGCGGCAGCCCGTAGTGGAGTAGACAAGTAGTCGAACCACTATAATAATGACTATGTTTGAGATTGTTATTTCATTTGTGTGATTTTCCTTACATGCTTTTATATATAATTGTCTGAGATCACACCTCATACACACACACAGTTATATCCATCACAATCTTGTTTGCAATTTGTTTATCTTTCAATAAGTTCGTGATTGGATCCTCTACAAGGCTTGGAAGCCAGTAGAGTTACATTTGAGTAATCTTGATAACTATATATCTGATAGGATTAGTGCAATAGGATTTTTAAATACATTATAAAATATTAAAAGGTCCTATTCACCCGCCTCTAGGACATATTGTCATATTTTGACTTCAACTCAAGTGGTCTTCACCGCTATTTCAACCTAGAGTTTATGCCCTACACAAGAACAAGGGTCAACACACATCACCCACACGTACTCTCCCATCAGAGACCTCCTATGAGGACTTGAAAGGGGTGAGAAGTACCTGTGACCCAAACGGACACAAGGAATGATCAACAGGGTCTTTGGATTCTAATGACTTACAGATAAGTAGGTGAGTCCCATTAAGCACGTTGATGAAGATTTCCTCCTTGATAATGAAGATTCTTCAACTCCTTTGATCCACAACACTTGATGATGTTTCACTAAAGGCAATGGGTTGGGTCAAGGTTATGTTAGAATCCTACTCTATTAAATGTTTTCTTATTTTAGAGGAGTGATTCTAAGCATTCAAGCATTCAAGGTATCCCAGCTCAATGATTTTCCATTAAGATAGTAGTTGGATGATCCTTGAATAGGGAAGTTCATTCCTCATTCCACTCTATTGAATATCAATGATGAGGGTGGATTGAAGGATGAACTTTCATGAAAAAAAGAGCTTAGGATAATTAGTATGCAAAACTCTCTCAAAGTTCTCTCTATTTTTCTAACTATGCAACCATGAGCAAGCTTCTTATATATAGGAAAAAAGTCCTAATAGTAATAAACATGTCGAGTTTGACTGGTATGGTCTTGAATCAATGTCATCGAATGTATACTTTCAATTCCATCATGCAAGAGTTTGATGATGCGAACTCAGCTAAAGCACATACCAGAAACTTTTTGACTAAAGATCGATGGCATCGAACATGCGTCGAAGATATTGAATTTTGAATTTCGATATTATAACACCCCAGATTTTTTCCAACCTAGAATTAGACATCCTTAGGCAATGGGTCAGCCATAACACTTTCAGAGCTCAATCCTAAAGCCTCAAACATCGCTTTTCAACCCATTTCCTTCAAAATCTCTCCTTTCACCACCCCATTCTTCAAATTTTTCTAAGTCCTTTCACACTAGGCATAAATCTTAACGTATAAATGATAAAAAATAATACTTAAGAAAAAATTCACTACAAATAGTAAATATATGTATAAATTGGACTTCCGATCATTCCAATCATGGAATCTCATGGAATAAATGGGTTAGTTGGATGGATTAGCCTCTCCTATCCGAAAATCATATGCTACATGGTGCATAAACAAATTTCAGTTTGCAAAATGACTTGAAATAGTGTGAAACGGAGTCGTGGGCTTACCCACGCTAATCCACAATGATCTAAGGTGCGCCCCACATACATTTGGGACCTAGGGGACAGGGGGACCATGCCCCATAGGCAGGGCCTTGCCGGATTTGACTTTGGCCAGTGAGGACCTCGCCGTACAACGGGCCCCATTTGGTCGGGCCTTCGGGCAGAAGGTGTTTGGGTGTTTGGGTAGCCCCCTGAGGTGTGGGCCGTCCCTTAAAACCTCCCCGATCAGAGACTTTCTTCACAAAGTGACCCCCCAAGCTCTCCTTTCTCTCCCAAACGTCCGATTTTTGGCAAAAACCACCCCTCCAAACTCTTCCTTCTTCCGTTTCCAAGCACCCCCACTCCACCCTTCAAATCTCATCTAAAAAAAAAATCAATAAAGTCTACTTCCTTTAGAAATCTAACGAGAATTGACAAGCGCTGCACTAGATGGCCTATGAAATTCTCACCAATCACTTTCAATACGATCTGCTAGAGTCAAAACGTATAGGATAGGTGACGCTACAATATCGTAAAACCTAGGATCAAACTCTATTCCCGGTTGCTCTCGGGAGCACCTTGAAACTTTGTATCGGCTCTGGACTGCATGTCGAAAGTCCGATTACCCCGAACTTAGACAATCCTAACCGCCTAGTTGGACTTGACAATCACCTCAAAAATTAAGTCCAGATGATGTCCCATGATAATTTTCTTCAGTCCAGAGTGAAGAGTGTGAGAAATGTTAGAAATTAATATAATTTATGAAATCTGGCACGTGTCGCTTGCGCGACATTTTCTAAGCGTTCTGATCATCAGAATTTGATCAAATTTTACCTTCGGATCAGGATAGGTGGCCCTTACATGTCAACGTACTTGTGGCCCTGATCGAGTACCGGTAGCCGTCATACTAAAACTGGTCCGCCACGGTCGATCTGGAAATCTGACCAGTCTGAAAACTTTGCCAGACCTAGATCCAATGTCAGAGAGCTTAAGTCCGACCGCACTTAGTAACAGGACCTCCAAAAATGCTCCGTTGGATCAGAATAAGCCCACTTTGGTTATAAAATAAGTATACCTTGGCCCCAAGTCTATTTTTATCACTTTTGGACTTATAAAAAGTGCTTAAACCCTTACTCTTTCATTCCATACGAATTTGGAGAGAGAAGAGAGAAAAGAGAGGAAAAGTGAGGGAGAAGTTGGGGCTTTCTCCTGGGATTCTTCCCTGCTACTCCACGTGCCAGATCCTTTCACCTGCATCACTATTCTGACGATTCCAACACCGTTATAGGTAAGAAAACCCAAACCTCAAGCTGTTTTAGGGATTCTATCGATACAATTAGCAAAGCAGTTGATTTGTCTTGTGATATAGGTCATCATACAGGCATTGACGAAGCGTAGAGTTTCTATTCGATTCGTTATGCTTCTACGGCGAAAGGTGCAGATTTTAGACGCTTAGATTACCTGTTTTCAAAGATTTCAATGCCATTTAATGGTAGATTGTTGATGAGGATGCTATTTGACATGTACAACATGCTGTCCATTTTTCATTCCGTATACGTACGAAGAATATGAGATTTAGGGTATTTTAGGTATTTGTAGGAAATACTATATGCGTACGTATTTTGCCGATACATTTACCATGGGTATTTGTCGTGTATTTATACAAGTTATGGATGTATGATCTATTTGGCGAAGAGATTCACCCTAATGCACATATTGGCCGACATATGCAATGTAGACTAATGTGTGTAGACTAAGTGTTTGTTGAAATGCTTAAATCAATATGATTTATGCCTACCTTATGTATTGAATGTAAGAACATGATTGTTGTGTATTAGACATCTCCTTGTCATAAGGATTTGTCATATAATACGTTGAAATCAACATACGTCAAGTACATTGAAGTTGAGTAGTCTAAGTGTTTGTATAAATGTATGTATTAGTAAGTATTGAGTATATGGTGTTGTAGATTAGCGTTGAGACTGGATTCTCAACTAATTTGATGATATATATGATTTCCTCTACGCATGTCGTATTTCACTTGATTTCCTTATGTGTGAAGTACTTGTGTATGGTTTAATTGCCTATGTTGTATCTTATAACATGTTGCTAACATGCTTGGATTACTTATTATTTCAATTTTGTTTATCTCATATGATTACTGATTCACATCTTTGTGCTTGGGGCTATACTCTAGTCTAGGCAGTCGGTAACAGTTTAGAATTCGTGGTTGGATTCTATTCGCCACGAAGGATTTGTATGAAGAACCCGAGTCGTACTAGAGTCGTCGGCAGTGGTTAGGCCACACGAAGTGCTTGCGCACTTCATGTCGGTCGATTCAGCATGCACTCGTGCTAGTCGGACTCATCAAGTAACCCGACTGACCATTGTATGTTCACCTTGTATTCGTCATAACTGCTTGAACCTAGGGTACTAAACTTACCATTGGAAAGCCCCTCTAACCGTGGTACCTCGATCTCCTAAGACTCATGAGCCGGGCATGGTGGTATGGGACACCGTGGTTGAGCTGTCGGCCTATGCTGGGGCCACAAACCTCCCCGTAATGACCAGTGAACATCCTACTCTGAGCAGATTATGGTGGTTGAAAGGGCCAAGCTATATGCCCTAGAGGGGGGGTGAATATGGCAATGCCAAATAAAACTTATAATAGCGGAATAATAAAAGATATAAAGCACAATGCTAAATATAAAACAATCACAATAGCCTAAAATAAAGAGATTGATACTTTATTAGTTCTAAGGACAACCTTACACCAAAAACCAGAGGTTTGAGGACAACTTTATTTCTAGAACGTCCTTTGTATCACAAATTAATGAGGAATAATAAGCAAGAAAATCAAAATAACTTGCAGAAAATAAATCCTAAGTTATTACAACATTCATCCAAACTTGCTTGAAGTGATTACAACATTCATCCACAAACACTCTCCACAAATCAGAATGAATAAAAGAATGAAAGAGTAAAACACATCCACAACAAAATGATATAGAGTGGTTCGCCTGTGTGTACACCAACTGTTATCCAACAGCCACACAGATTGCTACTCCACTCCTAATATCCTCACACAGGGGATATTAGCATGCACTATCAAAATAGGTTTCACAGGTTCACCTAAAACCTTCACAATTGTGTCTTTGATCTCGGGCTTACACAATCCAAAAACCCCACAATCTGAGTTTTCTGGCTCTCCTTAGATAACCAATAGAATGAGATTTTTCTGGCGAATCTCAAACAAAAACTAGAGAAAGTAAATTACAAAACATGTAAAATACCTGAATCACCTTTCGAAGAAGCCCGGTAGAACCAATCGGAGTAGAAGTTCGATTCGACGTTCAAAGTCCAATACTCACTTTAAGAATGGTTCTAAGTCTAATTGATTTTAAATCAAACGGGCTAGATTTATTTGATTTTGAATCCAAGAAGGAATATCAGAAATTCCCCTTTTCTAATATGATTGGAATGTAGATCAAAATCAAATAAGAATAAGCTAGCAAAAGGTATATTAAATAAGCACAAAGCAGCTTAAAATAATAAAAAACTTATCTCAGAGAATAGCCTAAAGAATGCTTGAATAGAATTGAATTGAAGTACTGAAACTCTGAAGTTCGTGCACTATTTATAGCCTGAAAAATCCCGTCTACGACTGGTCTTAGGATCCTAGGACTGGTCATAGATTCAAAGATTTTCGAAAGATTTTCGCGAGATAAGATTTTCTGTTCCACGACTGGTCTTGAGTGGTCTACGACCGGTCGTGGGTCACCTACGACCGGTCGTAGGACCCCAAAAATGGTTGCTGGAGTTTGAGTCGTAGGTCTACGACCGGTCGAAGGATGAGTCGCAGAACTCACAGGACTGGTCGTAAGATGTCCAGGACTGGTCGTAGGACAGCTAGAAAGATCTGAAAATCTTCAACTACCTAGGACTGGTCCTGAAAAACTTAAGACTGGTCGTAGTAAAGCTAGGACTGGTTTTGAAGTCCCTAGGACTGGTCTTAGAACACTCCAAACAAGCATATTAAAATATATGAGTTATGTATCCAGAATGACCTACAGTAAAACCCATCCTAAGGTCAAAAAAACCTTAAAAGTGAGATGGACATTAAAAGTCTGTACACTCAGATGACCCTTAAGAGAAGCTTGAGAATATACAAATCTTGTAGTAGGCTTTCTTGAGCTTGATCTTGACTTGACACAGTCTTCTACTAAACTTGAACTTGATCGAATCTTTAAACAGGCAATCTTGAAAACTTCTATTCTTGAATTCTTCATTCATATCTTGAAAAATTTCTTCATTTAAGATCTTGTCTTGAAATGCAATGACTTGATATGTCTTGATTGCAATGAATAGTCTTTAAACATAAAAGACAAGACATACAAGATAGATATAGGTTTTGACACCACAAAATTTGACAATTAAAGGGATATGAAATCATAGCACTCACAATCTCCCCCTTTGTCAAATTTGTGACAAAACACATAGCTAAGAAGATAATAAGGAATGATGAACCATGAAATCACAAAATACTCTACTCCCCTTGAGTAATACGAATACTGCTCATATAAACAGTACACAACATGAAAATTTTAAGACTTCAATCCACATATCCTTCTTAACCAAACAATTCAAACAAATTTACTCCCCCTTTGCATATTACTCCCATTTTTAGCATTTAACTCTCTTACTACTCCCCCTTTTTATCACAAAATGACATGGGAAAGGCATAATAGGAAAGAGAACATAGAAAGTAAAAAGTAGATAATGAGAAAGAGATATGAGAGGACATAATATAAACCTGAAGTATCAAGCCAAAATCCATAATCCAAAATATAATATCTAAAAGATAATGTTATCAAACTAGAATTCATAATACATATCCAAAATATAAAGCTATCCAGAAGATAATTCACCTAATCTGATCCAGAGGAGGGAGCAGGGATAGTCAAATCAATCTGGTGTAAGCCCCTATTTATGCGACGAAGATATTTTCGCATGTACTTAAATTGCATATCATGGGTTATACTCATGTTATCAACCTTTTCCTCCAATGCACGAAGGCGTGCATCATATCCAGGTGGATCATAATCTGGATCATTAGGTGAATCAGTTTCCATATCATCAAATAAGTCATCCATATTAACATCTTGTTGTGGAAGATCGCCAGCTTCCTCTTCGTTTCCAGCTTCACCACCATCACCACCAACATCAATTTGGCCAGGGAGCAAATCCAATTTCATCTTATTATGATTGGAATTATTGAAAATAAGATGATGAATTGGTGCCTCATTAACAGGTTTATCGACAAGCATGTGAGTGGCTAAAACAGTCATAAGATAACCGAACGGAATATCACTATGACCCGGATGGAGATGAAACTGAATAATGAAATAACAAATCAAAGAAGGAAGGCAGACCTTGGTACCAGAAGCAATAGAATGCAACATACGAACCATGAAAGAAGTCAATTCAGTTTTATTACCGGACCGAGGATATACATTTGAAATGAAGAAACGATGTAACACTCTATAACTAGGTAACAAATACTTTGCAGGGAGCGCATTCCCTTTGTGAGTCTATTGTGCATCAATTTGCACAAATCTCTAGTTAACATGCATTTTTTCGATTCAGATGGTTTGTCGTATAAAGTATGAATTGGTATTCCTTCATCATTAACAGGTATATCCATAATACCTGATATCAAATGACGGTCTACTTCAAATTTCCCTTCTCTTGTATCAATTGAAAATGTTAAATTATCAAGAGAAAATTCAGAGATGCATGCAATCATTATTGAGCAATGGACTGGTATGCAAGCCCACCCCAAAGCAAAATGTTAGTCCAGCCTACAGATTTAAGGAGAGTGATAACACCATATGGAGCAATGTGATTGAGATCAGCTGTATGCTCAACGATAATGTTATGGACACGTAAATCTCTTACATCTTGAGAATCATCTTCGGGTGACCGAAGGTGCCGTTTAGTTACCGGTGCAGATCTGGATGAAGATGGACCACGGGATGTTTTCTTTTTCCCTCTAGCATCCATATTCAAAAAGATATACAAAGAGCAAGCAAGATCCACAAAAGAAAGATGGGTTTTCTCTAGATCAGTAAACTGAGAGGAAACCCTTGAAAAACCCAACAAGAGATGAAATCAAGCTATACTATGAACAAATCAAAGCATAAAGAACATGAATCTTCAAGAAAGATGATGAAATAAGACTTACCTTGAAGAAAAATAGGAAATCTTATGACTGGTCGAGCCACGACTCGTCGTAGGTCGGTGTGGAAATGAGGAAGAAGAGGATTTTCTCTAAATATATCATATTCACGAGATCCATGACCAGTTAAGTGTGGTTCACGACCGGTCGAACCACGACTGGTCGTGTACAACTACGACCGGTCGAGTATCAACAAAAAATACATTTTTAATGAAAAAATTAAAATTTAAACACAAATAATACTAAATATAGTATACTATGATACATGCAAGCAAGAATATTCAATGTAAAATGTATATACTAAGATCAAATTTCAATTTATTAAACCTGCTTTTGTCGAGTGGTTTAGTAAATATATCAGCAAGTTGATTTTCTGTTGATATATATTCCATAGAAATAACTTTTTCTTCAACCAACTCACGTATGTAATGATACCTAATGTCAATATGCTTAGTGCGTGAATGCTGGATTGGATTTTTGGAAATGTTTATAGCACTGGAATTATCACAATGTAAGATCATTGAATCTCGATTAATTTCATAATCGCTAAGCATGCGTTTCATCCAAACTAGTTGAGTACATGCATATCCAGCTGCAATATACTCAGCCTCAGCAGTGGAGAGCGATATTGAGCTTTGCTTCTTGCTGAACTAAGAAATTAAGTAATTTCCAATGTAAAAACAACCACCACTGGTTGATTTTCTATCATCAATATTACCGGCCCAATCAGCATCTGAGTACCTGGCTAATTGAACACTAGTATCAAAAGGGTACCATAGACCCAAATTTATAAAACTTGCGACATATCTAATAATCCGTTTAACAGCAGTAAGATGTGATTCCTTAGGATTAGACTGATATCTCGCATAAATTTCAACACTAAATGCGATATCGGGTCTACTTGCAGTAAGATACAACAAACTACCAATCATACTGCGATATAGTTTAGGATCTATATCTTTACCTGTAGAGTCTTTTGAGAGTCTTGATATTGTACTCATACGAGTATCAAAGTTCTTACCATTCTCAAATCCAAACCTTTTAACCAAATTTGAAGCATATTTGGTCTGGGAAATGAAAATTTCATCAGGTTGTTGTTTTACTTGCAACCCTAGGAAATAGTTAAGTTTGCCAACCATGCTCATTTTGAACCTTGATTTCATTAACTCTGCAAACTCAATAGACATGTTAGAGCAAGTTGATCCATAAATAATATCATCAACATAAATTTGAACCATCAAAATATCATTGTTATTTTTCTTAACAAAGAGTGTCTTATCGACACTACCTACTTGAAAGTTATGACTAAGTAAGAATTTAGTCAATTTCTCATACCATGCCCTGGGCGCTTGTTTTAGATCGTAGAGAGCCTTTTTGAGACGAAATACATGGTCAGATAACTTAGGGTCTTCAAACCCTGAAGGTTGTTCAACATACACTTCTTCATGTAAATCGTCATTCAAGAAAGCACTCTTTACATCCATCTGATAAATTTTAAATTTTCTAAAGCATGCAATGAAAATAAAAAGTCTGATTGATTCAAGGCGAGCAACTGGAGCAAAGGCTTCATCGTAATCGATACCTTCAATCTGAGTGTACCCTTGTACAACCAGTCTAGCCTTGTTTCGTATAATATTCTCAAGTTCATCAAACTTATTTTTAAAGATCCATTTTGTTTCAATAATGTGTTTATCTTTAGGTCTAGGAACAAGATACCAGACATCATTATGAACAAATTAATTAAGTTCATCCTGCATAGCAACAATCTAATTTTCATCAGAAAGTGCTTCTTTTACGTTGACCGGTTCTATTTGGGATGTAAAACAAACATAATTACATATGTTCTCAAGTTGTTTGTGAGTACGTACTCCAGTGAGAGGGTTTCCAAGTATTTGATTGGATGGATAATCTTTAACAGTCCTTGGTTCAGATTCTTTTTGACTTGATGAGATATCTTGATTGTCAATAATAAGAGCTTCATCATCATCTGAACTCGGGGCTGGTGTATTCAAATGATCATCAATGACAACATTGATGGACTCTTGAATCACACCAGTTCTCTTATTTAGAACCCTATAAGCTCGACTGTTCAAAGAATAACCAAGAAAAATACCTTCGTCACTTTTCGTATCAAACTTACCCAAATTTTCACGATCCCGTAAAATATAACACTTGCTGCCAAAAATCTGAAAGTATTTGACAGTAGGTTTCTTTTCAAACCATAATTCATAAGTAGTCTTATTATCAGATTTACTGGTATAAACCCGATTAATGATATAACATGCGGTATTAACTGCTTCAGCCCAAGGATTTCTAGAGAGCTTCATGCTATTCAACATAACATTAGCCATATCCTGAAGCACTCTATTTTTTCTTTCAACAATACCATTTTGTTATGGTGTTTTGGGTGCAGAGAATTCATGTGATATTCCCTGATCGCTACAGAATTTCTTAAAACTACTGTTTTCGAATTCAGATCCATGATCACTTCGGATCTTACTAACATGATAACCTTTCTCATTTTGGATTAGTTTGATGACCTTTTTCACTTCATCCAGGGTTTCAGTTTTGTCTTTTAAGAACGATACCCAAGTGAATCTGGTATAGTCATCTACGATAACCAAGATGTATTTTTTGCCTCCTCGACTCTCCGATCTAGTTGGTCCAATAAGATCCATGTGGAGAAGCTCGAGTGGTCTAGATGTGGTATTGGAGTTCACTTTCTTGTGAGAGCTCCTAATTTGTTTGCCCAAATGACATTCACCACATATTTTGTCTACTTTTTGTAATTTGGGTAGACCTCTAATTAGTTCTCTTTTGCTCAATCTAAATAAGTTTCGATAGTGTGTATGTCCAAGGCATTTATGCCATAATTCAGTCTCATCGGTATGGACCATGTAACATGATTGAGTAGATGAGCTTGCATCACTAACGATGTAGTAGTTTTCAGAAGTTTTGCGACCAGCTAATATAACAGAACCCTTTTTATTAAGTATCTCACAACCTTGATTAGAAAACTTCACACTATGGTTGTTATCGCATATCTGAGAAATGCTTAATAAGTTGTGTTTTAAGCCCTCAACATATAAAACATTCTTAAATAAGGGAAGGTTATAAAGCTGAACCGTACCTTGGCTAATGATCTTGCAATTGCTTCCATCACCAAATGTGACTGACCCGTCAGTCATATCTTTAGGTCGGTAAATAAAGCTTTGTCACCTGTCATATGCCTGGAGCAACCACTATCTAGGTACCACTTTGAATGGCTTGTAGCTTTGAAAGTAGTGTGAACAACCAAGCTGGCGACTTTAGGAATCCATTTTAGAACTGTTTTGGGTTTAGGAGCATAGATGGTCTTTTTCTGTCTGTTATTATAGGAGTGACCCATAGAGTTAGACTTTAATAGCTCCTTGAGTAGATCAATTATTTTTTCAACCAATGGATTTCAGTTTTGAAAATTAAAGTTGACATGGCCACCTTTAGGTTTTTGGAAAGACCTAGAATTTTTGGAAAAACCTTGATAGGTATTCTTTTCTTTTGAGGTCGAAGACTCTCCTTTAACAAATTTAGTAGCAATGTTCTTTTGTTTAGGAGATGTATTTTTATCATAGCCCAACTCGGATCGATCACCACATTTTCTTGATCCGGACAATAATTTTTCCAATTTTGGATCACTTTGGGCATATCTCCATGTGTCTTTCAAACTCAGAAGAGAGGCTACCTCATTTTTGAGTCTTTCTTTTTCGGATTTCGAATCTTCAATTTGGGAGTTTTTGAAATCTAAATCACATTTGGTTTTTTCAAAAGAATCGGAAATATGAGACTTTTCTAAAGCAAGAGACTCATAATCTTCCTTATGCTTAGAAAATTTTTCTTTTTGTAATTTAAGCTTAACTGCAATTTTACAACTCTCTTTATAAAGGGCATTATAAGCATCTTGAAGATCATCTTCATTATCGCAATCACTATTCAGATTTTCTTCACTAGATATATCATCATGATCTGAGTAGGTGATCTTGGCTAGAGTCATAAGGGCTTTAACATCATCGCCCGACTCAGTTTTAAAATCTTCTAATTTAGAAGAGGATTCAGAATCAGACGATTCATCCCAAGTAGCCATCATGCTTTTCCTTTTTGATTTGTCCTTTTTAGGACATTTGTTAACTAAGTGCCCATACTCTTGACAGTTGTAACATTGACTATCTTTCAATGATTTTCGAGCTCTAGGTTTAGATCGTCTCTTATCATTTGACTTTTAAAAATCATCTTTTTTCTTATTTTTTAAAATTTTATAAATCTTTTTTGCTAAAAGCTCCATATCATCTTCGATATTTTCTAAATCCGAAGTACTCTCTTGTGAAGCATTTTTAGATGATTTGAGAGCAATTGATTTTCCTTTAGGAGCCTTAAAGGATAACTCATAGGTTTGAAGTGAACCAACAAATTCCTCAACCCTCATGGTATCCGTATCACGAAGTTCTTGAATCGCAGTCACTTTAAAATTGAACCGTTCAGGAAGTGAACGTAGTATTTTTACGCACACTTTACTTTCTGGGATTCTATCACCAAGACCCCACATAGAGTTCACAATGTCATTCAATCTAGTGTAGAAGTCTATAAACATCTCATTCTCCTCCATATGAATTTCTTCAAATTTAGTTGTGAGGAGTTGGACTTTAGATTTCTTGACAATAGATGTACCCTCGTGTGTCATTTCTAATACATCTCATGCTTGTTTTGCATTTTCACAAGAGATGATTCTTTTAAATTTATCTGGTGATAATGCACAAGTAATTACATTTAGTGCTTTTGCATTAGCACTACTTTCACTTTTCTGAAGTGTGCTCCAAAGAGAATAAGCCGTTACTTTCATAGTTTTTGTACCATCGTCATTAGCAACTTCAGTGATAGGAGGATTCCATTCATTCACTGTGGCCATACACACACTTTCATCCAAGGATTTAAGGAAGATCCTCATCCTGGCTTTCCAATAAGCATAGTTTTTTCCATTAAAAGGTGGTGGCCTAGTGACTGATAGGCTTTCAAAATTTAACATCTTAATATAGCTTGGATCGTTAGCTCAGGAAATAAATTCAATAAATAAACAATAAGCACGATCTATTAGGCTCTGATACCACTTGAAAGGGCCTAGCTATATGCCCTAGAGGGGGGGTGAATATGGCAATGCCAAATAAAACTTATAACAGCGGAATAATAAAAGATATAAAGCACAATGCTGAATATAAAACAATCACAATAGCCTAAAATAAAGAGATTGATACTTTATCAGTTCTAAGGACAACCTTACACCAAAAACCAGAGGTTTAAGGTAGGACAACCTTCTTTCTAGAACGTCCTTTGTATCACAAATCAATGAGGAATAATAAGCAAGAAAATTAAAATAACTTGCAGAAAATAAATCCTAAGTTATTACAACATTCATCCACACTTGCTTGAAGTGATTACAACATTCATCCACAAACACTCTCCACAAATCAGAATGAATAAAAGAATGAAAGAGTAAAACACATCCACAACACAACGATATATAGTAGTTCGCTTGTGTGTACACCAACTGTTATCCAACAGCCACACAGATTGCTACTCCACTCCTAATATCCTCACACAGGGGATATTAGCATGCACTATCAAAATAGGTTTCACAGGTTCACCTAAAACCTTCACAATAGTGTCTTTGATCTCGGGCT
This sequence comes from Magnolia kwangsiensis, assembly GCA_037074715.1. NCBI lineage: Eukaryota > Viridiplantae > Streptophyta > Magnoliopsida > Magnoliales > Magnoliaceae > Magnolia > Magnolia kwangsiensis. Next base: position 116,246,068 of record CM073572.1, on the reverse strand, counting down.
TACACAATCCAAAAACCCCACAATCTGAGCTTTCTAGCTCTCCTCAGATAACCAATAGAATGGGATTTTTCTGGCGAATCTGAAACAAAAACCAGAGAAAGTAAATTACAAAACATGTAAAATACCTGAATCACCTTTCGAAGAAGCCCGGTAGAACCAATCGGAGTAGAAGTTCTATTCGACGTTCAAAGTCCAATATTCACTTTAAGAATGGTTCTAAGTCTAATTGATTTTAAATCAAACGGGCTAGATCTATTTGATTTTAAATCTAAGAAGAAGGAATATCAGAAATTTTCCTTTTCTAATAAGATTGGAATGTATATCAAAATCAAATAAGAATAAGCTAGCAAAAGGAATATTAAATAAGCACAAAGCAGCTTAAAATAATAAAAAACTTATCTCAGAGAATAGCCTAAAGAATGCTTGAATAGAATTGAATCGAAGTACTGAAACTCTGAAGTTCGTGCACTATTTATAGCCTGAAAAATCCCGTCTATGACTGGTCTTAGGATCCTAGGACTGGTCGTAGCTTCAAAGATTTTCGAAAGATTTTTGCGGAATAAGATTTTCTCTTCCACGACCGGTCGTGGGTCACCTACGACCGGTCATAGGATCCCAAAAATGATTGCTGGAGTTTGAGTCGTAGGTCTACGACCGGTCGAAGGATGAGTCGCAGAACTTACAGGACTGGTCGTAAGATGTCCAGGACTGGTCGTAGGACAGCTAGAAAGATTCGAAAATCTTCAACTACCAAGGACTGGTCCTGAAAAACTTAAGACTGGTCGTAGCAAAGCTAGGAATGGTCTTGAAGTCCCTAGGACTGGTCTTAGAACACTCCAAACAAGCATATTAAAATATATGAGTTATGTATCCAGAATGACCTACAGTAAAACCCATCCTAAGGTCAAACAAACCTTAAAAGTGAGATGGACATTGAAAGTCTGTACACTCAGATGACCCTTAAGAGAAGCTTGAGAATATACAAATCTTGTAGTAGGCCTTCTTGAGCTTGATCTTGACTTGACACAGTCTTCTACTAAACTTGAACTTGATCGAATCTTTGAACAAGCAATTTTGAAAACTTCTATTCTTGAATTCTTCATTCATATCTTGAAAAATTTCTTCATTTAAGATCTTGTCTTGAAATGCAATGACTTGATATGTCTTGATTGCAATGAATAGTCTTCAAACATAAAATACAAGACATACAAGATAGATGTAGGTTTTGACACCACAAAATTTGACAATCAAAGGGATATGAAATCATTACACTTACAGTGGTATGAGACACTGTATTCTTGCTGTCGGCCTACATTGATAAGGTGATGGGGGATTGGAGCAATGAGTGCGAGCAACAGCCCTGACAGCCCTTTGTAGTGACTTTGAGTTTATCCAGACATCGCATGGGGGCGACGAGTCCTGATGCAGTCTTAAGGATATAAACTAGGCCTGTATTGATAATGTAACATCCCGCAAATCGGGGGGTCGAGCAAAAACCCAACTCCCGAGTTCCAAAATGTTATTTATGCAACATAGATATGTATGATTGAATGTTGTCTGTGATAATGTATTAAACATGAGTGAGATTGAGCTAGAACAGCATATCATACTCCAGAGACGGTTAAATTAACAAGCGGAAGACTGTGATAGTATGTATAACATATATAACTGTTGTATGCCTCCAGAGTGTGGATATGTTACCAGGTTATATACATACATGTATACTCCAAAAGTAGACAAAACGAATATACATGAGTGCGCTAAAAATATAAAATGACAAGTGTCAAAGTATCTAATCAACCTCCCTGTAATCCCGTCAATCAGAACACGCATAAAGGAGGGATCCTCCTCCTCATCATCAAGTCCAGCTCCGCCTCGCAGGCCGCGCCATCATCTGCAATCACAAAAGGTCTGGTGGGTGTCTAGGAACACCGTCCCGTAACGTGGGAGTGAGTAGCTAACTCAGTGGAATAATAGAGCAAGGATTAACATGTTCTCAAATCAATCACGCGATAATAGTAAAGCAATAAATCAAACAATCCTAATACTGTTGTTAATGCAATTATGACATGACGTGATGTATGCCCTCACCGACGATCACCCTCATGCGGCAACATCTTACGACCGCGGCATGCCACACTCCCTAGAGTGCTCCACATCTTCCAGGCACATGCAATGCTATGGTGATATGAATTCCAAGTTGTTATTAGTCCATTCAAACAGCAGGATTGGGAAACTAAGGTACTTCCCTTGTATCAATCCCAACACAGATCCTGTCTAGGGTCGTCACTCCTAGTAATCTCATACGATGTATATTTCGTAGGTCGCTGCAAGGGCTGCCAGGGCTGTTGCACGCACTCGTTGCTCCGCTCCCCCATCACCTTATCAATACAGGCCTACCGTACTCTACTGCAACGGAAGGGTCGTCGCCTCCCGTGGACTCAGAATACGCTCGCGGTCACTACAAAGGGCTCGTCGCCTGATCAGTGTAGGCCGACAGCTAGAATATAGTGTCCCATACCACCATAATCTGCTCACGAGTCTAGGTGCTCACTGGTCACTACGGGGAGGTTTGTGGCCCCAGCGTAGGCCGACAGCTCGACCACGGTGTCCCATACCACCATGCCCGGCTCATGAGTCTTTGTGGATCAAGGTACCATGGTTAACAGGGTTTACAATGGTAAGTTCAGTACCCTAGGTTCAAGCAGTTATGACTCATACAAGGTGAACATACATCGGCCAGTCGGGTTACTTGACGGGCTCGACTAGCGCGATCGCATCTCAAGTCGAACGACATGAAGTGCGTAAAACACTTCGCGTGGCCTAACCACTGCCGCCAACTCTAAACACGAATCACGTTCATCGACGCGTCGCTCGTGGCTATGACCAGTCAGCCACGAATTCGCTCGGTTACCGACTGCCTGGACTAAGTCTAGTCCCACACATCTATGAAATCACATCAACAATATATGCAAAGGTATTGGAATTGAAATACAATCATGTGAGCATGTTAACACATGTTATAACATTCAACTTAAGCAAATCTTCAAACACCTACATTCCATGCATGTAATGGAATCACGCATATGGTCAACATATAGGAAATCATTTAGGTCAGCATATTAATCAAGAAATCATTCTCAAACTACTGCATAACATCATTTAATTCAATACATACTAGTACAAGCATTTATACAAATACATACACTACACACTTAAGTCTACATATAGTATGTCGACCCAAAGTGCGCAACTAGGCGAATCTCTTCGCCAAACTGATTATGCAAGCATTCCTAACTCTCTAATGCGGCAACAAACCATGTCAATCACGTCAGAAAAATATGCATGTAGACCGTACTTCCTACAAATGACTAAAATGCCCTAAATCTCATATTCTTCGTTAATTTACGAAACAGGAAACGGAGAGCATTTTGTACATGTCAAACGGCGATGCCGTCAAGAATCTACTATTAAACGACATTGAAAGCGTTGGGAACCGTCAATCAAAGCGTCTAAAATCCTCACCTTATGTCTTGTAGACTCGGGAATTGAAACGGAGCGTATACGCCTCGTCTACGGTGAATAAGGAGCCTAATACACAAGATCCATACGCTACATCGCTATGGAAACAAGGGAAACTCAAATCAACAACTATTTAGGATTTTTACTTACCTAGGATCGCGGTGGAATCGCCGGAAAAGCGGTAGAGGTGTGTTGCTTAAGCACGTGCAACGCGTAGTACAAGTGGCAGGAAGAACTCCCCCACTCTCTCACAATCTCTCACTTTTCTTTCCCTCTCCCAAGCTAGGGCTTCTCTCAAATTCGGATGGGAGAGAGGAGTGAGGGTTTCAACCCCTTTTATAGCCTACAACATGCCCAAAATAGGCTTGGGAATAATGTTTACTTGGTGCCTAACCAAATCGGGGCCGTTTCGGTCCAAAAGGGCATTTCTGAAGGTCCCCTGGCCAAATGCGGTTGGACTTAAGCTCATGCATACTGGATCTAGCACACATCCAGTTTTCAGACCGGTTGGGTTCCCAGATCGCACGTGGCGGTCCAGTTTCAGTTTAACGGTCATCGCACCAAGATCAGGCCTATAAGTCTCGTGATATATAATAGATATTTTTCCTGATCCAAGGGTGTAATTTGGCTGTATTCTGACGGTCAGAACGCTCAATACTGATGCGTCAAATTGTGTGCCAGATTTGAATTTCAAATTCCAATTCTAACCCTATTCTCACTCTCTTCGGTCCGGGCTCAATGAAATAGCCTGTGATTATCGGTTTGACTTGATTTTTGGAATGAGTGTCAAGTCCAGCTAGACGGTTCTAACGGTCTAAGATAGGAGGTATCGGACTTTCGACGTGCGGTCTAGATCCAATACAAAGATTCAAAGTGGTCCAGAGAACAAACCTGCTTAGAGTTTGGTCCGAGGTTTTAGAGCATTATAGCACCATTGGTTCCACTCGCTTTGGGCCTTGTAGAACGTATTTAAAGTAATCAGGGACTGTTTCCCAGCCACTCCAACGTTGCGCTAGCTAACTTATGCTTAGTTTCTAAAGAAATTTATCCTAAGTGGTTTCTTTGGCTATGGAATTGGGTTCTGAACGATTTTTCAGGTGTTTTAATTGACCCACTGCCTAAGGACGTCAAATCCCAGGTTAGCCAAAATCCGGGGTGTTACAATCTACCTCCCTTAAAACACAATGTCATCCTCGACATTGGCGAAGGGCAAGGAGTACTTTCTCTAAGGAAGGTTCAAATCCTATTTAATAACCTAATCGTACATATAACCTAAATCAAATGTTTCGATCCTGGGCCAGTGGGAAAGAGGCCAACCACTCTTCCGCTGCGCCACTCTGATCAAACGGTAGTGTTGACTAACCTAACTGGATTGGACTCAATACGTTCTACCCCCCTTAAAACTTAGTTTTACTTAAGGTTGAAGAATCTTAGCATCGATTCGTATATCAGAACGAGGCGCAACTTAGGAACTATCCTTGACCTAAAATGGAAACAACCTTTCTCTACATGGTTTTCCTTGTTAATGATGCGTTCTATGGTATTAGTATCTATGGTAATAGAGACGAGCCTAAGCTCTATAGTGGTTGAGTTCAGGGGTAGATATGAGTTGGTGGCAAGATGTCTAATTCTCTACTAGCTTTAAGTCCTCGCCATTTCCCAAAGACAATGTGATCCTGTTTGGTTATAGGTGGTTGGGTCATCTCAGAAGAAAGGTTGTGTAGTAGGTCTGAGCCGGATACATAGACTTTCTGTCTAGCTAGAACAGAAGATTTATTGTATCAATTCTTAATCCGAGTCGATGCCGATCTTCTGCTTGATCAGAGCATTGGATTTATTGGTAACCACTAGGATTAGGAAGTCGATTCAAACCGCGAATACATCGCTTACATGTAGTTCCTTTATTCTGCATTCCCGAATGCGATAAGCCCTTGGGGAAGGCAATTCTAAGGGGCGTGCTAGTACATTCTAAGTTCAATCTGAGGGAGTTATAAATGTTCCCTGAGAGTGTATGGTTCCTTCCTATGGGAAACAACAGAAGTCTATAAGCCATAAAGGAATCTACTGAAGGAAGGGAGTCCCATTCCAACCAAATCTAACCTACTGTCCCTTAGCATATATAGGCCTTACACTGCCTAAGACAACTAGTAGCCTAGTCTGTAACTCTGTAGCTATAATTCAAAGCCTAAGATTATACGGTAAATGGCTTTCCATTCCATTTCTACTACAGGGAATTCTTCTATTGCTTAGGGTCAAGATTTGTCTAACTGGAATTGGATTTCTTATGTCGTCAGATCCTTCAAATCTAGGAGTGCTAACACTAGATCCAAAAACGCCTAGGGCCTATGTAGCTGGTAGCGCTTAGTTGTATTAAATGGAACCGCATTCCTAGTCCCATGGCGGGATTGGAAGTGGCATGCTTGGTAGGAGGGTGGGGTGGGATAAAAACTAATTTGTAGGCTGAATCCCGGGAGTTACAATACTCCCGATCCAGGGACGATACCTTACAGTGAAATGAGACGGCATGCACTCCATTCCACAAATTTCGGCTACATTAAGCCCAAACCACAACACAAACATTCATATAATAAGTCGAAAAGCATCATGCATTTCATTAAACCCAAAATTATCATAATACAAGGGATATCTCCCTACAAGTATCATGACAAAAAGTACATGGGAGCTATGTCAGTCAGCTTCTACAGCAACATAGGTAAACTACTAGCCTTATCAGGCTTACAAAACACAACTTAAAACAGGAAATGACTAACTACAACTCGCGATACCTGGATCTAGATTACTAGTTCGAGTCGGGCGATGGAGGAGGAAATGCAAAGAAATCGTTGTCCAAATGGATAGAACGAAATCTAGGCATTGTAGAGGGATACTTCAAGCTCCCCTAGGATGCATTTTCAGAGAGAAATGGAAACGAAAAAGGGGAATGGAGCACCTCACGAATTCAGCTCGATTTGGGGGTTTTTGAAGCTCCAAATGACGAAATCTCCAAGAGAAAGGGCTGCAAACTCCAAAGAAGTGATGGATGATGGTCGGTTTTGGCCAAGGATGGGTCTAGGGTGGTTTGGAATCACGGATTTTTGGAGATAGTTGCTGAAAAACGAAAATGGGACTAGGGAAGGGGCTGTTTGTGAAGGAAGTACCCCTATTTGGGATTTTCTATGGACGGGACCTACATGGGAGGGGTACACTACCCAAAATAGGGCGTGCGCCCAACTTTCGTGCTAAATGGGCCCCACCGGTCGGCGATACATCGCCCGACCGGCGATGGCATCGCCGGCCAACTTCCAAGTTGGCCGGTGGGACCACATGGGTCTGGTCCCCCATGATCCCAGGGGTCCAAAAATATATTTCCCACCCCCTGGTTCATTGTACTTTGATCTGTATGGGCCTAAATATGTGTTCGAGGCTCTCCGGGTCCACATCGTAATCCCGAATACCAAACCATATGATGCAGCATATGAATTTGGGGTAGAAGGAGCCAGTACATCTATCTAGATCCTTAGTTACTAAATAAAGTGAAGTTAGAATGGCCTTATGGCCATTTTTCATGAAATTTTACTATTCACTGTAAAATTTTGTGAAAGTACTAATTTGTGTTATTTTCTTATTAGGTTTGATGCCTAATATAAAATTAATAAGAAATAAATGAAGATTGGAGTGTTTAGAGGAGGATTTTTGAAGATTTTTGGTGAAACGGGGTTTTTAAGCCCTGGCGATTGATTACAGGAGTCGTGGTCATCCCACGGCCCAAGGATTTACTTTTGCGGTTTAAAACCGCTCATAGGACGTCTCAACCCGACTTCCTACAGCTTAGAAGTGATTTGGGTTGCCTTACGCGACCCGAGATGCGTTACAGACTCGATCTTGCGATCGATTCTAATAGACTTCGCCTATGGGCAAATCTGCGATCTTAGACGTGTTTCTAGACCCTTCTCGCACCCACCTAAGTCAAAGGAAGCGACAGCGTACGTCGCGTGACCATAACCCAGGCCCGGTTTAATCCAAATCATGCTCTGATACCATCTGTAACATCCCACAAATCGAGGGGTCGAGCAAAAACCCAACTCCCGAGTTCCAAAATGTTATTTATGCAACATAGATATATATGATTGAATGTTGTCTGTGATAATATATTAAACATGAGTGAGATTAAGCTAGAACAGCATATCATACTCCAGAGACAGTTAAATTAACAAGCGGAAGACTGTGATAGTATGTATAACATATATAACTATTGTATGCCTCCAGAGTGTGGATATGTTACCAGGTTATATACATACATGTATACTCCAAAAGTAGACAAAACGAATATACATGAGTGCGCTAAAAATATAAAATGACAAGTGTCAAAGTATCTAATCAACCTCCCTGTAATCCCGTCAATCAGAACACGCATAAAGGAGGGATCCTCCTCATCATCATCAAGTCCAGCTCCGCCTCGCAGGCCGCGCCATCATCTGCAATCACAAAAGGTCTGGTGGGTGTCCAGGAACACCGTCCCGTAACGTGGGAGTGAGTAGCTAACTCAGTGGAATAATAGAGCAAGGATTAACATGTTCTCAAATCAATCACGCGATAATAGTAAAGCAATAAATCAAACAATCCTAATACTGTTGTTAATGCAATTATGACATGACGTGATGTATGCCCTCACCGACGATCACCCTCATGCGGCAACATCTTACGACCGCGGCATGCCACACTCCCTAGAGTGCTCCACATCTTCCAGGCACATGCAATGCTATGGTGATATGAATTCCAAGTTGTTATTAGTCCATTCAAACAGTAGGATTGGGAAACTAAGGTACTTCCCTTGTATCAATCCCAACACAGATCCTGTCTAGGGTCGTCACTCCTAGTAATCTCATACGATGTATATTTCGTAGGTCGCTGCAAGGGCTGTCAGGGCTGTTGCACGCACTCGTTGCTCCGCTCCCCCATCACCTTATCAATACAGGCCTACCGTACTCTACTGCAACGGAAGGGTCGTCGCCTCCCGTGGACTCAGAATACGCTCGCGGTCACTACAAAGGGCTCGTCGCCTGATCAGTGTAGGCCGACAGCTAGAATATAGTGTCTCATACCACCATAATTTGCTCACGAGTCTAGGTGCTCACTGGTCACTACGGGGAGGTTTGTGGCCCCAGCGTAGGCCGACAGCTCGACCACGGTGTCCCATACCACCATGCCCCGCTCATGAGTCTTTGTGGATGAAGGTACCATGGTTAACAGGGTTTACAATGGTAAGTTCAGTACCCTAGGTTCAAGCAGTTATGACTCATACAAGGTGAACATACATCGGCCAGTCGGGTTACTTGACGGGCTCGACTAGCGTGATCGCATCTCAAGTCGAACGACATGAAGTGCGTAAAACACTTCGCGTGGCCTAACCACTGCCGCCAACTCTAAACACGAATCACGTTCATCGACGCGTCGCTGTGGCTATGACCAGTCAGCCACGAATTCGCTCGGTTACCGACTGCCTGGACTAAGTCTAGTCCCACACATCTATGAAATCACATCAACAATATATGCAAAGGTATTGGAATTGAAATACAATCATGTGAGCATGTTAACACATGTTATAACATTCAACTTAAGCAAATCTTCAAACACCTACATTCCATGCATGTAATGGAATCACACATATGGTCAACATATAGGAAATCATTTAGGTCAGCATATTAATCAAGAAATCATTCTCAAAATACTACATAACATCATTTAATTCAATACATACTAGTACAAGCATTTATACAAATACATACACTACACACTTAAGTCTACATATAGTATGTCGACCCAAAGTGCGCAACTAGGCGAATCTCTTCGCCAAACTGATTATGCAAGCATTCCTAACTCTCTAATGCGGCAACAAACCATGTCAATCACGTCAGCAAAATATGCATGTAGACCGTACTTCCTACAAATGACTAAAATGCCCTAAATCTCATATTCTTCGTTAATTTACGAAACAGGAAACGGAGAGCATTTTGTACATGTCAAACGGCGATGCCATCAAGAATCTACTATTAAACGACATTGAAAGCGTTGGGAACCGTCAATCAAAGCGTCTAAAATCCTCACCTTATGTCTTGTAGACTCGGGAATTGAAACGGAGCGTATACGCCTCGTCTACGGTGAATAAGGAGCCTAATACACAAGATCCATACGCTACATCGCTATGGAAACAAGGGAAACTCAAATCAATAACTATTTAGGGTTTTTACTTACCTAGGATCGCGGTGGAATCGCCGGGAAAGCGGTAGAGGTGTGTTGCTTAAGCACGTGCAACGCGTAGTACAAGTGGCAGGAAGAACTCCCCCACTCTCTCACAATCTCTCACTTTTCTTTCCCTCTCCCAAGCTAGGGCTTCTCTCAAATTCGGATGGGAGAGAGGAGTGAGGGTTTCAACCCCTTTTATAGCCTACAACATGCCCAAAATAGGCTTGGGAATAATGTTTACTTGGTGCCTAACCAAATCGGGGCCGTTTCGGTCCAAAAGGGCATTTCTGAAGGTCCCCTGGCCAAATGCGGTCGGACTTAAGCTCATGCATACTGGATCTAGCACACATCCAGTTTTCAGACTGGTTGGGTTCCCAGATCGCACGTGGCGGTCCAGTTTCAGTTTAACGGTCATCGCACCAAGATCAGGCCTATAAGTCTCGTGATATATAATAGATATTTTTCCTGATCCAAGGGTGTAATTTGACTGTATTCTGACGGTCAGAACGCTCAATACTGATGCGTCAAATTGTGTGCCAGATTTGAATTTCAAATTCCAATTCTAACCCTATTCTCACTCTCTTCGGTCCGGGCTCAATGAAATAGCCTGTGATTATCGGTTTGACTTGATTTTTGGAATGAGTGTCAAGTCCAGCTAGACGGTTCTAACGGTCTAAGATAGGAGGTATCGGACTTTCGACGTGTGGTCTAGATCCAATACAAAGATTCAAAGTGGTCCAGAGAACAAACCTGCTTAGAGTTTGGTCCGAGGTTTTAGAGCATTATAGCACCATTGGTTCCACTCGCTTTGGGCCTTGTAGAACGTATTTAAAGTAATCAGGGACTGTTTCCCAGCCACTCCAACGTTGCGCTAGCTAACTTATGCTTAGTTTCTAAAGAAATTTATCCTAAGTGGTTTCTTTGGCTATGGAATTGGGTTCTGAACGATTTTTCAGGTGTTTTAATTGACCCACTGCCTAAGGACGTCAAATCCCAGGTTAGCCAAAATCCGGGGTGTTACAGATAAGGTGATGGGAGAGAGATGCAACGAGTGCGTGCAACAGCCCTGAAAGCCCTTGCAACGACCTAAAAATATATCATCGTATGAGATTACTAGGAGTGACGACCCTAGACAGGATCATTGTTTGGGTATTGATATAAGAGACGTACCTTAGTTTCCTAATCCTGCTGTATGAAATGGACTAATAACAACTCGGTAATCATATCCACGTCGCACTATATGTGCATGGAAGATGTGAAGCACTATGTGAAGAAAGCATGCTGCAGACGTAGATGGTGCCGCATGAGGGAGTATATTGGTGAGGGCATCCATCATGTCATTTCATCCATGCATTAATCACAGTATTTAGGAATGTTTGTTTTGTTTGCTTTATCATTATCACGTGATGGATTTGATAACATGTTAATCTTTGTTCTATGATTCCACTGAGTTAGCTACTCACTCCCACGTTACGAGATGGTGTTCTGGACACCCACCAGTCCCTATTTTAGTTTCAGATGATGGCGCTGCTTGTGGAGCAGAGCTGGACTTTTATGATGCTGAGGAGGACTTCTCCTCCATGTTTTGATCGACGAGATTACAGGGAGGTTGATTAGATGCCATGACACTTGTCATTTTATATTTTTGGAGCACTCATGTATATTCTTTTCTTTCTATTTTGGAGTATACATGTACTTAGTTAACCTGGTAACATGTTCACACTTTGGAGACTTACAATCATTTATATATTTTATATATCTATCACATTCTTCCGCTTGCTAATTTAACTGTCTCTGGAGTATGATATGCTATTTTGGCTTAGTCTCAATCTTGTTTAATGCTATTCTACAGACAACATGCATTTATCATTATCTATGTTGTATAAGTGATGTTCTGGAACTCAGGAGTTGGGTTTCTACCCGACCCCCAATTTTTGGGGCGTTACAGATGATATCAGAGCATGATTTGGATTAAACTGGACCTGGGTTATGGTAACACGACGCACACCGACGCACTCTGACTTAAGAAGGGGGCGATGGAATCTAGAAACCACATTAAAATCTCAAGTTTCATCGACGGGCGAGATTAATTAGTGTAGAATAGTCTATACATAGCTGAGACCATGTAAAATGATCTCATATCCCCATATCTATTCACCCAATCTTCCGTCCTCTTCTGCATCTTACAACTCTTCACCTTTCTTATACCCCCCTCATGTGGGCATAGAACCCACACCTTTGAGTCCGATAACCTTCTCAACCTCCAAATGTTGGGACATGTAGGGCTCGTTCAACGAACTGCATTAGGTGCGCTTAGGGTGGATGGAATTGTAAAAGTTACAATAAACGTATGTGTAAGGTATTGCCCCTAGATTAGGTGTATCCCATGGTTTCTAACACCATGTTCAGAACGTATATAATTAAAGGTAAATCCCAGGATTCCTTTCAAATTTCACTTGGAAATTTATCATCATGGGATTTGAAAATCCCATCTCACGCTTTCCAACACAAGATCCATTTTCCAAAGCCCATGAAATTGATTTGAATCCCAACCCACCCACCTACTAAACATGTCACTCCCAATTCTTAGGTGAGAGTAGGAAAGCAGTCCCATTTAACACAACTTTAGACCACTGGCAACATATGCCCTTGGAGTTTTGGACTTAGAGTTAGTACTTCTAGATTTGAAGGATCTGACGATGTAGGGAATCCAACTTCAATTAGGCAATCTTGACCCTAAGTGATAGAGCAATTTCCTGTATTAGAAATGGTATGAAACCATTTAGCGCATAAGCTTAGGCTTTGGATTACAGCTAGTGAGTTACAGACTAGTCTACTAGTTACCTTAAGTAATGTAAAGCCTGTATATGCTAAGGAATAGTAGGTTAGATTTGGTTGGAGTAGAACCTCATTCCTTCGATAGATCCCCTTAATACTTATAGACATCTGTTATAACCCTTAAGAAAGTTATTTTAACTTAAAACCATTCACTCTCAAGGAAAACTTATAAATCCCTCAGATTGGACTTAGAATAAACTAGCACGCCCCTTAGAATTGCCTTCCCAAAGACTTATTGCATTCGGGAACGCGGAGTAAAGGAACTGTATATATAAGCGAAGTATTCGCAGTTTGAATTGACTTCTCAATTCTGGTAGTTACTAATAAATCCAATGCTCTGATCAAGCAGAAGATTAGGATCCACTAGGATTAAGAACTGATACGACGAATTTTCTATCAGAGTCTAGGCAGAAAATCTATATATCCGGATCAGACCCACTACACAACTTTTCTTCCGTGTTGGCCCAACCACCTACAACCAAAAGTTATTGCTTTGTCGTTGGGATATGTTGAGGATATACAGCCAATAGGGATTAGACCTCTTGCCACAAACTCACATCCGTCCTTGAAATCAACCACAATACCCATCATTTTAGCTCCTTTTTATAATCATAAGTACTAATGCCATAGAACGCATCATTAGCAAAGGAAGACCAATGTAGTGTGAGGTTGTTTCCATTTCATGTTAAAGATAGGCCCTAAGTTACACCTCATTCCGATATACGGATCGAGGTATAGATTCTTGAAACTTAAGTAGAATTAAGTTTTAAGGGGGATAAAACGTATTGAGCCCAATCTACTTAGGATTATCTACTACAATCGTTGGATCAGAGTAGCGCAGCGGAAGCGTGGTTGGCCTCTTCCCCACTGGCCCAGGATCGAAACAGTTGATTTAGGTTATATGTAAGGTTAGGTCATTAAATAGGATTTGAACCATCCTTAGAGTGCCAATACCAAAGTCTCTCTAGGGGCTCATTACCCTTAGCCAATTTCGGAGACGAAATTATTTTTAAGGGGGGTAGATTGTAACACCCCATATTTTTGCCAACCTAGAATTAGATGTCCTTAGGCAATGGGTCAGCCATAACACTTTCAGAGCTCAATCCTAAAGCCTCAAACATCGCTTTTCAACCCATTTCCTTCAAAATCTCTCCTTTCACCACCCCATTCTTCAACTTTTTCTAAGTCCTTTCACACTAGGCATAAATCTTAACGTATAAATGATGAAAAATAATACTTAAGTAAAAATTTACTACAAATAGTAAATATATGTATAAATTGGACTTCTGATCATTCCAATCATGGAATGTCATGGAATAAATGGGTTAGTTGGATGGATTAGCCTCTCCTACCTCAAAATCATATGCTACATGGTACATAAACTAATTTCGGTTTGCAAAATGACCTGAAATAGTATAAAACGGAGTCATGGGCCTACCCACGCTAATCCACAATGATTTAAGGTGGGCCCCACATACATTTGGGACCTAGGTGAAAGGGGGACCACGCCCCATAGGCCGGGCCTCGCCGGATTTGACTTTAGCCGGCGAGGACCTCGCCGTACAACAGGCCCCATTTGGTCAGGCCTTCGGGTCGAAGGTGTTTGGGTGTTAGGGTAGCCCCCTAAGGTGTGGGTCATCCCTTAAAACCTTCCCGATCAGGTACTTCCTTCACAAAGTGACCCCCCAAGCTCTCCTTTCTCTCCCAAACGTCCAATTTTTGGCAAAAACCACCCCTCCAAACTCTTCCTTCTTCCGTTTCCAAGCACCCCCACTCCACCCTTCAAATCTCATCTCAAACAAAAACCAATAAAGGCTACTTCCTTTAGAAATCTAACGAGAATTGACTAGCGCTGTACTAGATGGCCTATGAAATTCTCACCAATCACTGTCAATACGATCTGTTAGAGTCAAAACGTATAGGATAGGTGACGCTACAATACCGTAAAACCTAGGATCAAACTCTATTCCCGATTGCTCTCGGGAGAACCTTGAAACTTTGTATCGGCTCTGGACCGCATGTCGGAAGTCCGATTATCCCGAACTTATACAATCCTGACGGCCTAGTTGGACTTGACAATCACCTCAAAAATCAAGTCCAGATGATGTCCCATGACGATTTCCTTGAGTCCAGAGTGAAGAGTGTGAGAAATGTTAGAAATTAATATAATTTATGAAATCTGGCACGTGTCGCTTGCGCAACATTTTGACCGTCAGAATTTGATCAAATTTTACCCTCGGATCAGGATAGGTGGCCCTTACATGTAAACGCACTTGTGGCCCTGATCGAGTACCGATAGCCGTCAAACTGAAACTGGTCCGCCACGGTTGATCTGAAAATTTGACTAGACTGAAAGCTTTGCCTGACCTAGATCCAATGTCAGAGAGCTTAAGTCCGACCGCACTTAGTAACAGGACCTCCAGAAATGCTCCGTTGGATCAGAACAAACCCACTTTGGTTATAAAATAAGTATACCTTGGCCCTAAGTCTATTTTCGTCGCTTTTGGACTTATAAAAAGTGCTTAAACCCTTGCTCTTTCATTCCATACGAATTTGGAGAGAGAAGAGAGAAAAGAGAGGGAAAGTAAGGGAGAAGTTGTGGCTTTCTCCTGGGATTCTTCCCTGCTACTCCACGTGCCAGATCCTTCCACCTGAATCGCTATTTTGGCGATTCCAACACCGTTCTAGGTAAGAAAACCCTAACCTCAAGCTGTTTTAGGGATTCCATCGATACAATTAGCAAAGTAGTTGATTTGTCTTGTGATATAGGTCGTCATACAGGCATTGACGAAGCGTAGAGTTTCTATTTGATTCGTTACGCTTCTACGGCGAAAGGTGCGGATTTTGGACGCTTAGATTACTTGTTTTCAAAGCTTTCAATGTCGTTTAATGGTAGATTGCTGATGAGGATGCTATTTTACATGTACAACATGCTGTCCATTTTTCATTCTATATACGTACAGAGAATATGAGATTTAGGGTATTTTAGGTATTTGTAGGAAATACTGTATGTGTACGTATTTTGCCGATACGTTTGCCATGTGTATTTGTAGTGTATTTATACTAGTTATGGATGTATGATCTGTTTGGCAAAGAGATTCGCCCTAATGCACATATTGGCCGACATATGCTATGCAGACTAATGTGTGTAGACTAAGTGTTTGTTGAAATGCTTAAATTAATATGATTTATGCCTGCCTTATGTATTGAATGTAAGAACATGATTGTTGTGTATTAGACATCTCCTTGTCATAAGGATTTGTCATATTATACGTTGAAATCAACATATGTCAAGTACGTTGAAGTTGAGTAGTCTAAGTGTTTGTATAAATGTATGTATTAGTAAGTATTGAGTATATGGTGTGGTAGATTAGCATTGAGACTGGATTCTCAAGTAATTTGATGATATATATGATTTCCTCTACGCATGTCATATTTCACTTGATTTCCTTATGTGTGAAGTACTTGTGTATGGTTTAATTGCCTGTGTTGTATCTTATAACATGTTGCTAACATACTTGGATTACTTGTTATTTCAATTTTGTTTATCTCATATGATTACTGATTCACATCTTTGTGCTTCGGGCTATACTCTAGTCTAGGCAGTCGGTAACAGTTTAGAATTCGTGGTTGGATTCTATTCACCACGAAGGATGTGTATGACGAACCCGAGTTGTACTAGAGTCGTCAGCAGTGGTTAGGCCACACGAAGTGCTTGTGCACTTCATGTCGGTCGATTCAACATGTGCTCGTGCTAGTCGGACTCATCAAGTAACCCGACTGACCATTGTATATTCACCTTGTATTCGTCATAACTGCTTGAACCTAGGGTACTAAACTTACCATTGGAAAGCCCCTCTAACATTGGTACCTCGATCCCCTAAGACTCATGAGCCGGGTATGGTGGTATGGGACACCGTGGTAGAGCTGTCGGCCTACACTGGGGCCACAAATCTCCCTGTAGTGACCAGTGAGCACCCTACTCTGAGCAGATTATAGTGGTATGGGACACTATATTCTTGCTGTCGGCCTTCATTGATAAGGTGATAGGGGAGTGGAGCAACGAGTGTGAGTAACAACCCTGGCAGCCCTTTGTAGTGACCTTGAGTTTATCCTGAAACCGCATGGGGGCAACGAGTCCTGATGCTGTCTTAAGGATATAAACTAGGCCTGTATTGATATGGTGATGGGGGAGCGGTGCAACGTGTGCGTACAACAGCACTGACAGCCCTTGTAATGAGCTAGAAATATATCATCGTATGAGATTACTAGGAGTGACGACCCTAGACAGGATCATTGTTTGGGTATTGATATAAGGGACATACCTTAGTTTTTCAATCCTGCTGTATGAAATGGACTAATAACAACTCGGTAATCATATCCACATCGCACTGCATGTGCCTGTAAGATGTGGAGCACTGTGAGAAGAAAGCATGCCGCGGACGCAGATGGTGCCGCATGAGGGAGTATGTCGGTGAGGGCATCCATCATATCATTTCATCCATGCATTAATCATAGTATTTATGAATGTTTGTTTTGTTTGCTTTATCATTATCGCGTGTTGAATTTGATAACATGTTAATCTTTGTTCTATGATTCCACTGAGTTAGCTACTCACTCCCATGTTACGGGATGGTGTTCCAGACACCCACCAGTTCCTATTTTAGTTTTAGATGATGGCATTGCTTGTGGAGCGGAGATGGACTTGTATGATGCTGAGGAGGACTTCTCCTCCGTGTTTTGATCGACGGGATTACAGGGAGGTTGATTAGATGCCATGATATTTGTCATTTTATATTTTTGGAGCACTCATGTATATTCTTTTCTTTCTATTTTGGAGTATACATGTACATAGTTAACCTGGTAACATGTTCACACTCTGGAGACTTACAATCATTTATATATCTATCACATTCTTTCGCTTGCTAATTTAACTGTCTCTGGAGTATGATATGTTGTTTTGGCTTAGTCTCAATCTTGTTTAATGCCATTCTATAGACAACATGCATTTATCATTATCTATATTGCATAGGTGATGTTCTGGAACTCGAGAGTTGGGTTTCTACTCGACCCCCGATTTTCGGAGCATTACAGATATCATCAACAGTGGTTTCGATTTATTGATCTTTTCAATGAATATTTTAAGAAATCTTGCTAGACATTTTTTGACTCAATTCGATGATATCGATACCATATCGATTTCATCAATTTTAAATTATGATCATATCGAGCCAATATCGATTCATCATTTATTCACATAAGATTTTTCTTTTCAAGTTTGCTGGAACAATTTTGTCCTGATTCGATCGTATCGAGTCTATATTGCTATCATCGTGATTTGAATTTCAATGCTATTGATCTGGGTTTTGATTCCTCAAACATTTATGTTTTTCTTTTAAAAAACTCGCTGGAATCAACTTGTCCCATTTCGATGTCATCGATACTGTGTCGATATTATCGAGATTTGAATTTCGGTAATATCGATTGTCCTTCGATTCCTCGAGTAATATCAAGAATATTTTTCAAGCCTTTGCTGGATAGAGCTCAGCGACTTTCGATATCATCAACTGTGCTTCGATATCATCGATATTTGAAATTCAATGTTATCGACAGTACTTTCGATTTATCGAATATTTTGTCCAATGTACTTTGTGGTTGCTTGTAACATTCCAAAAATCGGGGGTCGGGTAGAAACCCAACTCCCGAGTTCCAGAACGTCACTTATGCAACATAGATAATGATAAATGTATATTGTCTGTAGAATGACATTAAACAAGATTGAGACTAAGTTAAAATAGCATATCATACTCCAGAGACAGTTAAATTAGCAAGCGAAAGACTGTGATAAATACATAAAATATATAATCAATTGTAAGCCTCCAGAGTGTGAACATGTTACCAGGTTAAATAAATACATGTATACTCCAAAAATGAACAAAAAGAATATACATGAGTGCTCCAAAAGTGCAAAAGAAAGACAAGTTTCATGGCGTCTAATCAACCTCTCTGTAATTCCGTCGATCAGAACACGCATAAAGGAGGGATCCTCCTCATCATCATCAAGTTCGGCTCCGCTTCACGAGTAGCGCCAGCGTCTGAAACTAAAATAGGGACTAGTGGGTGTCCAGAACACCATCCCGTAACGTGGGAGTGAGTAATTAACTCAGTGGAATCATAGAGCAAAGATTAGCATGTTATCAAATCAATCACGCGATAATAGTAAAGCAAACAATCAAACATTCCTAGATACTGTTGTTAATGCAAGCATGAAATGACATGATGGATGCCCTCACCGACATTCTCCCTCATACGGCACCATCTTACGCCCGCGGCATGCTTTCTTCCCACGGTGCTCCACATCTTCCAGGCACATGCAATGCGATGTGGATTGATTACCGAGTTATTATTAATCCTTTCATACAGTAGTATTGGGAAACTAAGGTACCTTCCTTATATCAATCCCAACACAGATCCTGTCTAGGGTCGTCACTCCTAGTAAGCTCATACAATGTTATATTTGTAGGTCGCTACAAGGGTTGTTCGGGCTGTTGCTTGCATTCATTGCACGCTCCCCCATCACCTTATCAATACAGGCCTAATGTACTCTTATCGCTACGAAAGGGTCGTCGCCTACCGCAGACTCAGAATATGTTCAAGGTCACTATAAAGGACTCGTCACCTGATCAGTGTAGGCCGACAGCAATAATATAGTGTCCCATGCCACCATAATCTGCTCACGAGTCTGGGTTGCTCACTGGTCACTACGGGGAGGTTTGTGGCCCCAGCGTAGGCTGAAAGCTCGACCACGGTGTCCCATACCACCATGCCCGGCTCATGAGTCTTTATGGATTAAGGTACCATGGTTGACAGGGTTTTTAATGATAAGTTCAGTACCCTAGGTTCAAGCAGTTATGACTCATACATGGTGAACATATAATGACTAGTCGGGTTACTTGACGGGCTCGATTAGTACGAGCGCATCTCAAGCTAAGAAACATGAAGTGCATAAAATACTTCGTGTGGCCTAACCACTACCACCTGCCCAAAACACGACTCGCATTCATCGACACGTCCTTCGTGGTAAATAGAAGCCAACCACGAATTCGATCATTACCAACTGCCTGGACTAGGTCATAGCCCCAAGCATTTGTATATCAACATCAGTAAGCATATGTGAGTAACAGTAATGAATATAAACAATACAAGCATGTTGACACATGTTATAACGCACAACGTAAGCAAATCAACCAACACATGCATTCCATATATGTAATGAAATCAATTCATATAGCCAACGTGGTGGAAATCATATACATCAGTATGTTAATTGAGAATACAATCTCAAAACTACTTCACAACACCATTTACTCAATATATACTAATACAAACATTTATACAAACACTTAGTCTACACACTTTAGTCTACATAGCGTATGTCGACTCAAAGTACGCATTAGGGCGAATCTCTTCACCAAACAGATCATGCACGCATTCCTTATATTATAACATGACAAATAGCCGCGACAATTATTTCAGCAAAATACGGACGTATACTGTATTTCCTACAAATACCCAAAATGCCCTAAATCTCATATTTCCCGTACGTATACGAAATGGAAAACGGACAACATGTTCTACATGTCAAACGGAGTTCTCTTCGACAATCTACTATTAAACGACAATGAAAGCTTTGAAATTAGTCAATCAAAGCGTCTAAAATCCTCACCTTTTGTCGTAGAAGCGTTACGATTCAAATAGAATGTGTACGCTTCGTCAACGGCGTAAATGCGACCTAATGCACAAGATACATAAGCTATTTCGATAATGAATCGAAGAAATCCCTAAAATAGCAAGTGGTTAGGGTTTTCTTACCTAAGAGTGCGTTGGAAATCACCGAAAAAGTGATTGGGATGCGGTGCTTCGATATGAGCGAAAGCTGGTGCAAGTGGAGGGAAATCTCTCCCACAAGCCTCTCACTTTCTCTCACTTTCTCTCTCTATTCTATCTCGGGTTTGTTGCAAATTCAGATGGGAGGGTTGCGAGATAGTTTAAAGCCCTTATATAGGCTAAAAACTAACCTAAATAGACTTGGGAACAAGGTATACTTGAGTTATAACCAAATCCGGACTTTTCCGATCCAAAATAGCGTTTTGGGAGGTCCCCTGGCCGAACGCGGTTAAACTTAAGCTCATGCCTACTGGATCTTTCTCACACGAAGTTTTCAGTCCGGTATAGTTCGCAGATCGCACGTGGCGGTCCAGTTTCAGTTCAGCGGTCGTCGTACCTAAATCAGGTCTACAAGTCTCATGATATGAAAGAGAAATTTTTCCTGATCCGAGGGTGAAATTTGGCTGAATTCTGACAGTCAGAACACTTAATAATAAAGCACAAAGACTCATGACAGATTTGAATTAAAATTTCAAATCTTTACCCATTTCTGACTCTCTTCACTCCAGGCTTAATGAAATAGCCTCAGAGCATCGGTTGGGCTTGATTTTTGAAATGATTATCAAGTCCAGCTAAGCGGTCATAACCATCTAAGATTGTAGACATCGGACTTTCGACGTGTGGTCTAAATCAAATACAAAGTTTCAAAGGGTTCCTGAGAACAAACCGGTTTAGAGTTTGATCCTAGATTTCAGGGTAAGATAGCGTCATTGGTTCTACAAGTTTTGGGTCTTGCAGAACGTATTTAAGCGATCAGGGACAATTTCACAGGTAATCTAACGTAGCGCTAGCTAATTCATATTAAATTTTAAAGAATTAGGTTCTAAATGATTTCTTTGGCTTTGGAATTGGGTTCTGAGAGTTTACTAAGGTATTGTGATTGGCCCATTGCCTAAGGACGTCTAATCCCAGGTTGGCAAAAATCTGGGGTGTTACATTGCTCGACATAAAGAGGACTCAATTCGTTGTTATCGATACCAGTTCAATATCATCGAGACTGAGTGTTCGATTGTTTTGACCAATAATCGATGATATCGAACTTAGCTGAAAACTTAGAGAATTTTCCATTTTGAAACCTGGTTTTCAAACTTTTAACACCTATGTTGTTCTAAGTTTTTCTTAAGGCTTTTATTTACCTGAGTGTTTTTGGATTTGGGATGTGAGGCTAAGTTTACTTGTAATGAGCACTGAACACACATCCGGTTGAGGCAATGTCTTGAAAAATCTTCATATGGGCCCCACTTGACTCATTAACTTAACACTCACGCTAATTGACAAAACAAGGCACTTTTAATCTCCCCCTTTATCAATTACATGACAAAACACCTAAAACACACCTAGAACAACATCCTAAATTGTGTGTACATGAACTTTACACAATTTTACAAAGAGACTATGGGCTATACAACCACAGACAACCAACATTTGTCCCCCATTCATAGGAAAAAATAAATTTTAACCACATCGTCTGATTGGGGGCACATCCATACCAACTACTCCATTAGCAACTAAGGTGCTCGAGGTTCTCCATCTATTGGTAAGGTAAGAACTTGCTGAGTAGTGTGCTAGAGTGCATCGATTTTATCCTCGATCCCAGTCAAGCACCTCTCACAGTTGTGAATACGCTCTTCGATATTGGCTTGTCCCCTTAGTAGGAATTGCCCAATTTTGGTCTGATTGTGCCTCTAGCGATTGACTAAGGTCGGACTCTTGAGAGATGTGCGATTCGAGCCCCATGGAGTTAGACGCTGACTGTCTTCAGTGTCATGAATTGGCAGAGGAGGACTAACCGATTGAGAGGAGGTGGTTAGAAGTAATAGCTGAAGAGTATAATCATTGAAACATACCTCCTGTTGTATTACATCGAATGTGGACGGAAGTCCCAAAAATTTTGCAAGCTTACAAACGAGGGATGGAAAAGGCAGTGTGGCAAGGCCTTCTCCTTTGACAATGTGAATCAGTTGTCCTAAAATAAGAGTAGGTAGGCACATGAGAATCTTTAGATAGACGTCATACAAGACGTTGAGCATGAAAGGAGAGAGATTTTTTCTTGAGCTGTCACATGGATACACATTGGTGCCAAAAATGTCATGCATGATCTTATAGGTAGTCTCAAGATGGTTAACACATAGAAGGTTTCCCTCAGTTCTAGGAGTAGTGAGACCATTACATAGAGCACGTGTTATCTCTCCCCACACCCCTAATACATTCAGATTGCATTTTGTGACCGATACCCGTGTGACTTCCACATCTAACACGAGTCCAAGTAGCACTGGATGGATAATTTTGTTGTGATTTTCAACTCTAAGACTGATGCTTGGTGGATCTTCACAAATGGAATGGCAACATTGAAAGAATTGGTGGATAAGTTCATATTGGTAGGTTCCAGCCATTTTTAGTATTTTCTCCCATCCGATGATTTCCAGCATTAGGGCTATGCCATATGGTTTAATACAACTGGGAAGGACAACACTGTTAGCAATAGAAGATTTCTCCAACTCAAGGCGTTTGGGAGGATCTAAGAAGGAGACCACAACGGTGTCTAACCGACATCCCGACCAAAGATCTAAGAAAGCGACCACAACACAAATTTTCCCGAGATCTTGGAAGATCCTCACAATATGTATGGATCTGAATCCCTCTACAATACGCACCTACCAAATGTGGAGATTTCCTTCTACTCCACCGCCCTCTCCCACCTATAAATAGAGCATCCCCAATGGTGAAAGGTACACACAACTCTCCACCCTAAAACCCTACATTCGATTAGACCTAGCTTGCTTATCTAACTTTGCATCGAAGGTTCCCCTGCTGTAGTCAGGGTCTCCATCTGTCTTCTCTTACAGGTACCAAGAGGTCTAAGGGGACGTCCTTATTTTTGCATCAACAATGATAATAACTCTGACCCAAGCATCGATATAATAATAATTCAGTTGAGATAATGATTTTGGCCCAAACATCAACCTATAAAATTATTAATGACCATTATAATCTCATAAAATCAACGATTACCTCTTCTGGGGTTAAAGGATTGGGAGTCCTGTCTAGTTGCTTGGAGGGATATGTTTAAAGGAATATTTGGAGGTCGTATCTTTCTTTGACTTCTCTATTCATTCATCATTCTTTATCCTTACTTAATTAGAGAATGAAGGTTTATGAAGATATATGATTGCAGATTATGTTGTTACAAGACTATTCTTCTCATTACGCTATTATATAGCCATATTGCCCCATTTTCTTGTGCATAAGCATGATGGACCGTGCCAACATTAGAACCCTACTTCTTTTCTTAGAAAATCACCAATACTTTTAATGGTAATTGTATTGATTCGTTGCTTTCTGCTTTCTATCATATTCTACCATAACAATTTCACCTTTGTCAATCATCTTTTGGAGTATATTTCTAAGAGCATTACAACTTTCAGATGCCCAAGTATACGGTGATAATGACAGTAATCCTTATCTCTTGTCTTCCCCATTTCTCCAGGGCATTTCGACCAAGGTAACTCGATACTCCCCATAGCCAACAATTGATTCATCATAGGAAGTATGTCTTCCTTTACGAATGTGTATTTCATATGGCCCTTATAATGTCTGGACCTTTTATATGTCATCTGTAAGTGCTTATACTTAAGCACAATTAAGATTGTCAAATTTCGTAGTCCTGAAAGGAGCATAAGCAGTCATGAAGATACTCTTTGACAACTCATGAAGACCACAGAAAGACTCGATCAACATCTCAAGGAAGACTCAAAATCTTAAGACTTTAAAGCCTTACTTGGTTCGAAGATCGGAACACTTTGTATGTGTCAACCATTAGGTGGTATTACTTTAGATTGACCTTAGGTTATGCGTATTTTATATAATATCATGATTACATATTATTCTAAGTATAATACACTGGAGTTAGGCCAGCCTGACCTCAGGTTTGGCTATCTTAACTACCTTCGGCCAACCTAACATTATTCGGGCAAGTATATAACAAGATAGAAATTTTCCAGAGCAAGTTCATCCATCTCAACCTTGGGTTCGGCTAGCTTAACCTGTCTACTTAGCTATCTCGAAGGACGTTCAGTCAAGTTTCTTGCAAGATAAGATTTCAGATCCCATTGAGATTCGGCCAGCCAATCCATGTATTCGGCTAGCCGAATTTTGGCTTGGGCCAGCAAAAGTTTTGTAAATTTTCATCCTGCAAAATCTGAAGAACTATTGGAACGCAATTGTTGAAATTCGACCAGCCAAACCTAAAATTGGGCTAGCCGAATTTTCAATACCTTTGGCTATAATTAGAGGCTTTCTCTCACTCTTTCAAAGAATGAAAAACATAGATCCATCTTCTCAAGAAAAGAGTGAAAGTTCAAGCCTCATTAAGCTATTTGAGCGGTAATTCTTATATTTGATTTAGCTAATTCTATTCTCTTTCTCAAGTTTGTTTAAATTGTTTTAATAGAGTAATCCATACTCTACTTGAGATTTAGATAATCGAATTTGCAGCATTAGGTTATTGTTCATTTCATTGAAAATATATTAGATCCCTACATTCTTTTTGGGTTGAACACATACATGGCTTCATCTATATCCAAAGAAAGAAGATCCCTGCATTCAAAGATACAATTATGTATTCGACTCACCAATTGAAGATAAGTACTAATTTATTTTCATTTCTATTCATTTTTTTTTTAAAAAAGATAGCCCGAAAATCTCAGAAGAGTTGTTTTGTGGTGAGCCTGTGAAAATCACAAAGTGGGTTTTGTTGTGGTGAGCCCGTGAAAATCACACAGTGAGTTTTTTTTTTTTTGTGGTGAGCATGTAATCACACAGACTATATAAGGTTGTTGAGGTGAACCGGTGAAAACCTTGAATGCTGAAATCCAAAATTATGAGGGTAGTAATTTTGGGAGTGGAGTAGGTGTGGAGTTAAGCACCGAACTAACATAACTCCTTGCAGATTATGGTGATTGATTTATTCTTTATATGCTTTCCTTGTGATTGATTGTCTCGTACTAAGTTTGATATTTTGATCTTAAAGACGTCATGAAATAAGGTTGTCGTGCCTAAATCTTTTAGGTGAAGGTTGTCCTATGAACTATTTGATATCAAGAATTAAATACTCTAAGTATTTGAGTATGTTTATTTTATTATTCCGCATTGTGTCGAAATAATTTGTATTGTCCGATTCACACCCCCCCCCCCTTCTAGAACATTTATAGCTCGTCCTTTCAAGTGGTATCAGAGCGGGTTGCTCTTTTTGGGATTAACATCCTAGAGTTAGATCCAAAGCTATTGGAATATCAAATTTTGATAGTCTATCCAAGCCCTTTAATGGCTTAAACTACTCTTATTGGAAAATAAGAATGATGATTTTCCTCAAGTCCATTGATGAAAGTGTGTGGCAAGCCACTATGACCTAATGGGTTCCTCATATGATGGAAGTAGTTACTAAAAATGGAACCACGTCCATGAAAGAAATCACCTATACTTTTTGGATGATAACTCAGAAAAGTGAAAGTAGTGCAAATGCAAAAGCCCTCAATGCTATTACTTGTGCTCTATCACCGGATTTATTCAAAAGAATCATTTCTTGTGATACAGTAAAACAAGCATGAGACATTCTCGAAATGACACATGATGGGACTAACATTGTAAAAATGTCTAAGATTCAAATCCTCACTTAAGAAAATCTGTATGGAAGAAAATGAGTCATTCATGGACTTCTATACGAAACTAAATTCCATTGTTAACTCTATGTGGGGTCATGGAGAAAAAGTCCCTGAAAACAAGGTGTGTACAAAATTACTACGATCACTTCTTAACAGGTTTAATTCTAAAGTTATCGTTATTCAAGAATTGAGGGATACCAATGCTATGAAGGGTGAGGAATTAGTCAGATCTCTATAAACATACGAGATAAATTTCAAAGCTCTTAAAATCAAATCCCTAGCCTTTAAATCTTCTAATTCTAAATCCAAAGACAGATTTTGAAAATGATGAGAATGAGGATGATATGGCTATATTGGCTAAAAAATTTTATAAAAATTTTTAAAATAAAAATAGATCAGATCTTCAAAAACCTTTTGACAAAAGAAAAGGAAAATTAAATGTTTGGAAATCAAAATCTAAAGACACCCAATGCTTCAACTATTTTGAATTTGGGCATGTAGCTTCAAAATGTCCTAAGAAGGATAAATCTAGAAGAAGAGGCATGATTGCCTCTTGGGATGAGTCATCAGAATCAGAATCCAATTCAGAGACTAACAAATCAGACCAAGAAACCGAGAAAGATCAAAAGGCCTTCATAACCATAGCTAGAGAACTTCCTCAGATGAATGTGAAACTTCTAACAATGAAACACCTAAAAGTGAATTTGAAAATGAAGATGATCTTCAAATCGCTTATGATGTCCTATATAAAGAAAGTTGTAAGATTGTGGCTAAACTAAAACTTTAAAAAGAAAACTTTGCTAAATTGAAATTAGAACTTGAAAAGTCTATTTTGGAAAAATCTCATTTTTCTGATTGTTTTGAGAAAATCAAAATAGATTTTAAGTTTAAAAATTTTTGAAATTCAAAATCTCAAAATTGAAAATAAAAATTTAAAGTTAGAACTTACTTCCCTTAAGACTTTAAAATATACTTGGATATACACACAAGGAAACCAGAAACTTGAAAAATTATTAACTGCATCTCGCCGAAGTAGTGACAAATCTGGTTTGGGATATATTAAATGTCGCACAAAAAAATATAAAAATTCTGCTCCCATATTTATAAAAGGTGGATCCTCAAATTCTAAAGGAGAAGCTACAAAGGAAGTAAAGAAGAGTGAAAAATCATTTCAAAAGAATTTTAATTCGAAACCTAATGCCAACTACCATAAAAATCAAAGGAGAAATAATAATCCTCCTCTAGCAGATAAGATAGTGGACTTACTCAAAGAACTCTTGAAATCCAACACTGAAAATAACAGAGTAAGTAGAAATAAGAAAGAGTAAGCAGAAACAAGAAAAACTCTTACGCCCAAACACAATGAATAATAAGAGATCCTCTTAAACTCAAAACTATAATGAATGGGTTCGAAAAGATGAGTATCTTGTTATCCACACAGCTTTTAAACCAAGTAGCCATTCAAGATGATATCTAGATAGTGGATGTTCTATACACATGACAGGTGATAAGGTGATTCTATCAGACATTAATCAAATCTATAGTGGCTCAGTTACATTTGGAGATGGTAGCAACTACAAATCATCGAAAAAGGTAATGTAAAACTTCAAAATCTACCTATAAGACCCTGTCCATTTTTACATTTTTTATGCTTATGTGCATGATGATCGACACCCTTAGCGAGACTGAACTAACCGTACATAGTGCACACCCGACTGACCGGAACCTCAAGGCCTCGAAACCTATTTCATATCGACCGCCTCATTGCCACGATCACGGAGGTACCGCCCATACATCTATATGACTCTCTATTAGTGAGATATGCTACAAAGAATTGTTGGTATATCATGTATGCATGGTGCCATATATTATATTTCACACATGTGCACAACACATGCTATGCACACATGCACCATGCCATACATGGGTGAGAGAATCTTTACCCATGTGTATGATGTCACACACTCATACCATCCCTCTCTCATGTGTGTCCAAATTCAATTCTTCTTCATACCATATCATATGCATGACCTCATCACACCATAACACCCCATGTCCCTTTAATACACCATTAAGTCCTAATCATACACAACTTTTCATAATCGTGGCCTAAGCTAACCATAATCACATTAACCTAACTTAACCACATTTTTATCCATTTATCTACAAATACCCTTCCATCCCTTAACATTTCACCATTTTTTCTACCATAAGAGAGAGAGAGAGGAGTGATCTTGGTGGGCCATCAATCCCATCCCTTCCATCCATCTAGTCCATCAAGGTGAGTACACCCTCCCAATTCATTCTTATTTTGTTTTCATTATGTTTATGGATGGTGAAGATGATGCTCTAATGTTAGAGGTAGTGTCGATGATGAAGATAATATGATTGATGGTGAAGATAATAATGATGATAATGATATGATTAATGGTATGGATGTATAGGAGAAAACATACAAAACTGAATTGTTCTAGACTTCATGTGGGACCCATTGATTGTGGGCCCCACCAAAATATTTGTATGCCATCCAAACCATCCAAGTGTGGCCCCTTGGGCTAGCCAAACTCACACACACACACACACACACACACACACACTCAAGCACACACCTGTACTCTCACTCAAATATATATATATATATATATATATATATATATATATATATATATATATATATATATATATATAAGGGGAGTGAACACTGCAGCAAGCAGCATCCCAGCTGCTTTAAAATGGGTAAGGGGCTGTGGGACTACAACATCCCCCCCATAATGATGTACATATCCAATCCACATAGTCCATTTGATTTCCAAAGTCGTTTTAGGCATTGAGTCGAAAAATGAAGCCAATTCAAATCTTTGGTAGGCCACACCATTGAAAATAGTAGTGACAAGTGATAATTACCATTAAAAATGTATTAGTCCCGCTGTAATGTTTTTGTATGCCTAAACATATTGAATTTTTGGCTCATTGTGCTTGCCACAAGCTAGAGAACCCAATAAATGGAGTGGACCATCCTGATGTGGGCACCACCTATGAAAAACCTCAGAAAAACAACAACAAGAATAAAAATCAAGGGATGGACAACACTTGCTGTCAGCGTCCAGAGGACGCTGCAATAAGCAACGTCTTGCTGCTTGGATGTTGGCAGGGACAGTGGGTCCCACCACAGGTCCCACCGTGATGTATGTCGAACATCTACACCATGTATTTAATGGGTCCCCTTTAAATAATGGGTTGCCCCAAAAATCATCTGTACATAGAACTCAGGTGGTCCACACCATCTAAAATCATGTGGGGATATGGCTAACACGTATAAAAGCACTTGCTAGGGTCCACCTGAAATTTGGATGCTGGTCTAATCCCTTAACCAAGTGGGACACATAATGGATGGGCTGGATTCGTGAACCACGTCCCAGTGGCCTAACAAATAATTATGAATGTTTTAATGGAGGGTAAGCCTCTAAACTTTTGTGTGTGGTGTGGCCCACACAGGCCACAAATTGACTTGATTTTAAGCCCCAGGCCCACCATGGATTGGTGAATGTGTAGCCCATTTAGATGTACATGTTGCACATTAACACCGCTCATCCATTTTATACCCATTTGGGAAGTGGACCCCACCATTTCTGTAACATCCCGAAAATCGGAGGTCGAGTAGAAACCCAACTCCCGAGTTCCAGAACGTCACTTATGCAACATAGATAATGATAAATGCATGTTGTCTGTAGAATGGCATTAAACAAGATTGAGACTAAGCCAAAACAGCATATCATACTCCAGAGACAGTTAAATTAGCAAGCGGAAGACTGTGATAAATACATAAAATACATAAGTAATTATAAGTCTCCAGAGTGTGAACATGTTACCAGGTTAATTAAATACATGTATACTCCAAAAATGAAAAGAAAAGAATATACATGAGTGCTCCAAAAATATAAAATGACAAGTGTCAAGGCTTCTAATCAACCTCCCTGTAATCCCGTCGATCAGAACATGCATAAAGGAGGGATCCTCCTCATCATCATCAAGTCCGGCTCCATTTCACAAGCAGCGCCATCATCTGAAACTAAAATAGGGACTGGTGGGTGTCCCGAACACCATCCTGTAACGTGGGAGTGAGTAATTAACTCAGTGGAATTATAGAGCAAAAGATTAGCATGTTATCAAATCAATCACGCGATAATAGTAAAGCAAACAATCAAACATTCGTAGATACTGTTGTTAATACAAACATGAAATGACATGATGGATGCCCTCACAGACATTCTCCCTCATACGGCACCATCTTAAGCCCGTGACATGCTTTCTTCCCACAGTGCTCCACATCTTCCAAGCACATGCAATGCGATGTGGATATAATTACCGAGTTATTATTAATCCTTTTATACAGTAGTATTGGAAAACTAAAGTACCTTCCTTATATCAATCCCAACACAGATCCTATCTAGGGTCGTCACTCCTAGTAATCTCATACGATGTTATATTTGTAGGTCGCTGCAAGGGCTGCCGGGGCTGTTGCTCGTACTCGTTGCACTGCTCCCCCATCACCTTATCAATACAGGCCTAATGTACTCTTGTCGCTACGGAAGGGTCGTCGCCTCCCGTAGACTCAGAATACGCTTGAGGTCACTACAAAGGGCTCGTCACCTGATCAGTGTAGGCCGACAGCAAGAATATAGTGTCCCATACCACCATAATCTGCTCACGAGTCTGGGTTGCTCACTGGTCACTACGGAGAGGTTTGTGGCCTCAGCGTAGGCCGACAGCTCGACCACGGTGTCCCATACCACCATGCCTGACTCATTACCATGGTTGACAAGGTTTTCAATGGTAAGTTCAGTACCCTAGGTTCAAGCAGTTATGACTCATACATGTGAACATACAATGGCCAGTCGGGTTACTTAACGGGCTCGATTAGTACGAGCGCATCTCAAGCTGAGCGACATGAAGTGCATAAAACACTTCGTGTGGCCTAACCACTGCCGCTAACCTAAAACACGACTCGCGTTCATCGACGCGTCCTTCGTGGCAATTAGAAACCAACCACGAATTCAATCCATTACCAACTGCCTGGACTAGGTCATAGCCCCAAGAATTTGTGTATCAACATTAGTAAGCATATGTGATTAGCAAAAAAGAATATAAACATTACAAGCATGTTGACACATGTTATATCATACTACGTAAGCAAATCAACCAACAAATGCATTCCATATATGTATAATGAAATTGATTCATATAGCCAACATGTGGAAACCATATACATCAGCACATTAATTGAGAATTCAATCTCAAAACTAATTCACAACACCATTTACTCAATACCTACTAATACAAACATTTATACAAACACTTAGTCTACACACTTTAGTCTACACATCGTATGTCGACTCAAAGTGCGCATTAGGGCGAATCTCTTCGCCAAACAGATCATGCACGCATTCCTAATATCATAACACGACAAATAGCCATGGCAATTATTTCAGCAAAATCCGGACGTATACTGTATTTCCTACAAATACCCAAAATGCCCTAAATCTCATATTTCCCGTACGTATATGAAATGGAAAACAGACAGCATGTTCTACATGTCAAACGGCGTTCTCTTCAACAATCTACTATTAAATGACATTGAAAGCTTTGAAATCAGTCAATTAAAGCGTCTAAAATCCTCACCTTTTGTCGTAGAAGCGTAACGATTCGAATAGAACGTGTACGCTTTGTCAATGGTGTAAATGTGACCTAATGCATAAGTACATAAGCTACTTTGCCATTTGAATCGAAGGAATCCCTAAAACAGCAAGTGGTTAGGGTTTTCTTACCTAAAAGTGCGTTAGAAATCACCGAAAAAGTGATTTGAATACGTTTCTTTGGTACGTGCAATAGCTGGTGAAAGTGGCAAGAAATTCCTCCCACAACTCTCTCACTTTTTCTCTCTCTTTCTAGGGTTTAATCCAAATTTGGATGAGAGAGATATGAGAGGGTTTCAAGCCCTTATATAGGCTAAAACTTCACCAAAACAGACTTGGGACAAAGGTATACTTGGGTTATAACTAAATCAGGACTGTTCTGATCTAAAAGAGTATTTTGGGAGGTCCCCTGGCCGAACGCGGTCGGACTTAAGCTCATGGTTACTGGATCTAGCACACATCAAATTTTCAGACCGGTAGAGTTCCCAGATCACACGTGGAGGACCAGTTTCAGTTCAGCGGTCGTCATACCTAAATCAGGTCTACAAGTCTTATGATATGAAAGAGAAATTTTTCCTAATCTGAGGGTGAAATTTGGCTGAATTCTGACGGTCAGAACGCTTAATAATAACGCGCAAAGACACGTGCCAGATTTGAATTAAAATTTCAAATCTTTACCCATTTCTCACTCTCTTCACTCCAGGCTCAATGAAATAGCCTCAGAGCATCGGTTGGGCTTGATTTTTGAAACGATTGTCAAGTCCAGCTAAGCGGTCATAACGGTCTAAGATTGTAGAGATCGGACTTTCGACGTGCGGTCTAAATCCAATACGAAGTTTCAAAGGGTTCCTACGAGCAAATGGGTTTAGAGTTTGATCCTAGATTTTAGGGTATTGTAGCGTCATTGGTTCTACAAGTTTTGGGTCCTGCAGAACGTATTTAAAGCAATCAGGGACAATTTCACAGCTAATCTAGCGTGGCACTAGCTAATTCACGTTAAATTTCTAAAGAAATAGGTTCTAAATGATTTCTTTGGCTTTAGAATCAAATTTTTAGAGGTTACCAAGGTGCTATGGTTGACCCGTTGCCTAAGGACGTCTAACCCAGGTTGGCAAAAATCTGGGGTGTTACAATTTCAGTAGACCCAACCCTTCATGTTAACTCAAAATAAATTAGATGCAAATCTCAGTATACCATGTACACGGGACAATAACATTTACCCTTAAAAGACATTATCGAGTCCACTGTACTGTTTATGTGTCGCCAAAACTGTCTAGATCATGGGTTCGCTATAGATTCGATGTGAGGCATGTGCTTCATATCAACATCATTCATCCACATGTTCGTTTGTTTTAGAGTATGGTACAAAACTTAAAACAGGCCCAAAGCTAGCAGCTCGCATCGTCCGGCGGGTGGGACTGCAGTAATGGTTATTTGTCTTTCGACTTGTTCCTAAGGTGACGTAACCTAGATGGAGAGGATATCAAGACTTTTGTGCCCCTAAATTATGGGATCTCATAATTTGATGTGGTCCACCTTGCATGTGCAAACTTATGATTGTATGTGGCCCAAACTACTTGATCATGTGATGTTGTAGAATCGAGTTACGACACTTAATTAAGAGAATTTTATGATGTGTGGTTAACTCTTGACCCTATGGAATTATGATTACAGTGTAAAACTAAGCCATAGGATTGCGTGACTTATGTTTAAGCCCTTAAACATATTCAATTATAGAAAATATGTAGACTTTAGTGGTGTTAAGGCGTCATGCCCCAAACTCAAAAATCGGGCTCACAAAATTCCCGATCGCCGAATCCGGCGCCGATAGCCTCCGTAGTGCCCCATTCTCAGATCTCGACACTCATGTGATAGGTTCCGATCCTGGGATCCTACAAGGAGGATTTTCAGTATGATTTTTTTTTATAATGGAGCATAACCACAAGCATAGTCACAAAACAACAACACCACATATCCACTATATTAAAAACTTTAAGTACAATGCGGAAAGAGAAATACAAGGTGATTAGAGGCTTCAAAATAGTCAGATGCACACTCCTGCCTCAGCGTTGCTGCTGTCCAACGCTACCTGCATGCAACAGTCATACATAAGCTTACAAAAGCTTAGAGGGTGGTGTAAGTGTGTGCGCAAGGCAAACGCCAAGTGTACAATATCAGAGTAATGCGGAAGTATGCGGTAAGTCCATGAATACAACCAATCGTACCAAGGCTATGTGATGCAAGGCATGAATGTTATCGGCCATACCAAACCATGCGATGCGAGACATGAATGCTATCGGCCATACCGATGCAATACGAGGCCTACGTAGCCAAATGTCATATGCGAGATGCAATCCAAGCAAGTCGGTACTCATCAAGTAACATATCAGTATAATTCCTCTTTGGATATCTCCGGGGTCTAATACACTTACACTGACTGCCTCCTCCCTAGCTGCACAGTCAAACAAGCGGAATAGACATCACTATCTGCCTAACCAGTAGTCTGTCAATACCTACCAGGTTCATCGATAGCGGACTCATTTGCGAGCTGGTCAAACTCAGCCTAGCTTATAACTCCCTCACTCAGGCGGATAAGGCCACACCCCCTTCCAACCAACCACCACACAGTGGGAGACGCGGCCTACTAATATTCGGCACTCGGGCGATCATGTATCCACTCGGTGTAGACATTGGAGCAACTCCTGGTACCAAAAAGGTTCTGAGACTTTCACCCATGGACATCCTGAGTGCCCACAGTGCTAGAACGAAGTATTTTTGATATCCGATATGGCCATCACGATGTGCCTATGGAGGCCACGGCCCTGATGTTGTTAGGGCGTGTAGTGATTGAGTCACACATACGCGAGATGCATGAATCACACCGTCAAATCATGCAGCAATCTAGCGCGTACTGCGTGACCATGTGGGGCACTCTGTCTCATAACGAGTCTTGTAAATGGTCTTCCCAATGACGTATGCTATGATCAGTCACTACTCATATCAAGCATACATATGATGCGTATGGGCATCAGTCATGGGATTATACTAAGCATGTTATAAAGTAATGGACTACTCTTACGATGTAGATGAGCCTAGACGGCCTATACACAACTAGTATGCGCTTACTCATGGGCCCTAAGGAGAGATATAATGTGGACATTTAACCAACATTGTACTTAGAATGTGGGTGTCAAACCATCATTGCTCCTAAGGCACGACCCGCCATAAAACTTCATTACATAAACCAAGGAGAAATTACACATTTTAATGGACCTTAGGTACCTCCCATTGGTCCTTAAATACATCGAATGGGCCATATCACATGGGCCTTCTGGTTATCAAGCAAGTGGGCCGTATTGATGGGCCTGATGTACATTGCAATGGGCTATAACCTGCGGGCCTTAGAGACATCACAATGGGCCTTAACCCATGGCCTTAGAATACATCAAAATGGGACTAATCCCATGGGCCTTATATATGTCAAATGGGCCTAATCCCATGGGTCTTATATATGTCAAATAGGCCTGATCCCATGGGCCTTATATATATGGACTATGATCTGTCTTTTTTTTTTTATCTTAAGCTTGTAAGACAAGCTTGTCAAATGGTGGGACGGTTTGGATGCAACACATGCATCAAGGTTGGGGTCCACTGCACTATGGACCTGACTCATTCCTTAGCTCATGCCCAAAAATGAGCTTTCAAAATGGCCGGACGAATTGGATGCAACACATGCATCATGGAGGGCCCCACTGTCATTGGACAGTGTGCATAAAACACATGCATCAGGGGCTCCACCATCCACCTAGACGGTGTGAATAAAACCCATACATCACTGTGGGTTTTACGTGGGGCCCACCACAATGCTTACTTGCCATCCAATCTATTGATAAGGTCACCCAGACCTGGATGAGATGGAAAAAACAAATTTCATATTGGCCCAAAACTTCTGGATGCTCCAAAGGCAGCCATTCAATCCACATTGTTTCCTATAATGTGGCCACTTGGGCTATAGTTGTAGCTCATTTTTGGAGAGGGCCCACCTCAGGGGGTGGGTCACCTCATGGATGGGTTAGATGACAAATAAACATCAAGGTAGGCTCACGGCTGGAGCCGTGGGTCCCTGCTGGGATGCCTACCTACAGCGCAGGCGCTGTCTGCGCCTCTGGCCAGCAGCAGCCCTGTTGCTTCCTTTTCTTTTCTTTTCTTTTGAAGAACCTGATTTTTTTGAAGTTTTTCATGTGTGGGGCCCACTCCAAGTGAATCCACTCCAGCCATTGGATTCCACAGCTCATAACAAATCCAACGAGTGCAATATTGAGTATTTTTTTGGTGCAAGGAAATATCGGGGAAGATTTCAACGGTGAAAACCACCATTCATTATGCTATGGCCCGCCGGAACATCGGATCAGCTTCATTTTTTGGCTCAACGCCTAAAATGATCTAAGGAAAAGGATGGACAGCGTGGATTAAAAAAAAATACATCAAGGTGGGGCCCATATGAGTGGTGCACACAAAGCTTTAAACTAAGCTTATATTTGTGTGACGTCTAGCGTCCAGGGACGCTGGACAATTTGGCGTCCCAGGTGCCAAAGATGTGGGCCTACTCAGGTGAGCCACCGGACAATGGATGGTGTCGATGTAACACCTATAAAGTGGGCCCCACTTCTAGATGGCTTAGATAAAATACATACTTCATGGTGGGGTCCATCTAAGTGGGCCACAAGGCCATATTACCACAAGAAAAAGAAATGAAAAAAAAAGAGAGGGACAGAGAGAAAGTGAGTGGGACACGCGTGATGGAGGGACCCCAACACTATGGGCCCTCCGTTTCGAGCATCCAATTCATACATCAAGTGGGTCTCATTGCATGTGGACCCATCAAATCAAAGATCTACGGTGGAGATCCTTTCTCCACCCAAAATGAATGGTCTAGATGACCTCTTTCAAACTAGAATTAAACATCATGATGAGGTCCATGGAGAATGGCCCCATCATGGAATGATATCGATAATCAAGGTGGGTCATCGTTCACATCTTAGGGTCCAAAGTGAGATCCATACCATTGATCAGTAGGCCTCACTTGGCCCATCTTAAAAACAAGAAAAATTACCCTATTAAAGCACCCACCGCTTGATCTTCTCGGTCTGTTGGAAAGTCGGTCTCTTAGAGCTTCACTTTGATGGTAGAGATGGGAAATGGATGGCTAGGATGAGAGCTTTTGGAAGGGAAAGGTGGGCTACCAAAAATCACTTTTCTCTCATATGGGAGGGCTTGGACGTGCACCACTCTCTCTCTCTCTTAGAAATGTTGCTTGGAAATGTGTTGAGAATGAGAGAGAGAAAGTTGTAAGGAAAGAGGGATGGATGATGGAGTGATGGGTGAGGTGAGTGATGGATGTGGTACTTGACATGTAAGGTGGTGTAAGAGAGAGGGTGAGAAAGAGTTGACTTTGGAGAGAGAAAGCATGGGTTGCTTTGTACTTGACATGAGGTGATTGATGGGATTGATTGATGGGATGGATGGCACATGTTGTAGAGATTCTCTTGGGATTTACAACGCGAGGTATTTTTCCTCGAATTGAACGCGGGTATGCATCTCCCTACCAAGGTATCAGATCGATGAGCGAGTCACGGTGATGATGCGGTCGCAATGTTACAAGTCTCGGATTAAGCTGATTCAAATCTACAGGACACGACTTAGGGTCACGCGCAAACGTCGATTATTGGTCTCAGGTTGCCTAAATTTGATGGGAAGAATTGTGGGAGTTGATGGAACAGTACGAATTAGGATACGGGTCTTAAGGTGTTAAGGTGTCATATACTTGTTTAGCCCATTAATCATGTGGATATTTGATGTATGTATGGCCACCTAATCATAGGCAATGGTGGAGTATATGTAGTCATCTAACTGTGCGATTGTGAAATACAGACAAGGCCACCCAACCGTATGAAATTAAGTGGCATTGTTGGCCATCCAATGACTCAACCACATGCTTATGAGCATAGGCATGGGCACTCGAATCATGTATAATCAAATTGTACGTGTGGATTTTCTAAGTCATGTGAATTATGATATACAACTTGATGATAAATTGGACCTCAATTTGGTATAGAGTGACATAATTATGGACCTTAATTATGCTCATTAATAAGGTAGAAGTAATGACCACTAAACTATATGCGATGTAATTAAATGTGGCCCTTGGTCCATTCATCATGTTACACTAAACCAGGATTATTAACCGTGTGAAGTGTGAGGAGATTGTTGCCTAAGACTTAACATAATTAGTGTAGCCTTGTATTCGTGTGTAGGATTATGATAGTTCAATTATGTTTGGATATTTTGAAATGTGGGCACTAGATCATGATAATAATCGTATACATACTCAACTATGTGAAATTGTGGTACTTACCGCCTGACCATGTGAAAGTTTAGTAAATCGGTTGCCCCATTGTGTGAGCTATGATGTAATGAAAGTACATAACCATCTAACCTTAAATCCTTTATTATGGTAAGTAAAGTGACATTTGTGTGGCCACTCAACCATATGGACTTCTGATAATTGTGTGGTCACTCCAGACTCGTCAACTATGGTGGGCATATGAGAATTGTGTGGTCACTCCAGACTCGTCAACTATGCCGATGATGTAATCTTTTGGGTATGTGAACTTAGGACGTGTGTCAGATTGATTGTTGAACCCATCTTATTAATAGTATTAGGCTTGATTTGCGGACTCCACGAATATGTTCACGATGTCATTAAAGTAGTGGGCCTATTAGCCTTAAAGCCCACCTTGAGTGGATGCCTTGTGGGCCCATTAGCGGTAAACCTATCGGGCCCATAGGTTACTTCCTTTTACTAAGAACGTAAAACTCCATGAGAAGTACATATTGGGCCTATGTTTGGGCTTCTTGGTACGTGCATGAGACTCCTTGTGATGTATGTATTACAAGTCTCATTTGGGCCTTGTGAATAAGTTATGATTAAGTCCTCGAATGAACCATTTGTGGTAATCAAATGGACCACCCAACAAGCCAAAAGAATGGGATATAGCAACTCACTAACCAGTCCATTCAAGTGTGGCACTAAACTGGGCCTTAGTCCACTTGAGACGATAGCTAGACTTGTTGAGATGTTGGATTAAAATTGAATTATGAATGTGGTGATGACATGTGTGCGATGATTGTGTGATGCAATACATGTAGCTTGATGCAATGATTGTGTGTTATAATGTTAGCTTATGATCAAATGTTTGGATATTTATATGTGAATTTGATACATGTTATGGTATGTGCATATTCCTTGCACATGTTTGATATATAGTCCATTGTGGTGACACTGTATGAGATTTTGGCCATGCGATTGGTGCCGAGTGACGGATTGATCCTAATTGTGTTATCATGTGGTTGGTGCACACTTGTGACTTGGACGTGTGGACACTCGCATAGCCCCATGATCATGAGGGAGAGTGCACATTATACCACTATTTTTTCATGTTGGTACTGTGATAATTTTTTATTGGTTTGATGATATTTGTGCATATTGCATCTGTATGCACGCATACATATACATGCATCATGGATGAGAAGTGCATGGTGTGCATAGTTTGATCATGCGGAGATCATATGCATGCGGTAAAGAATGTTAGTGTGGGGTGCATATGATGGAGTATGCAGTAGAGGATGTTGGTGTGAGGTGCACATGATGGAGTATGTGCGGATGTTATCTTGTTCGAGAGACCGCGGGCTTAGTCCCTGGGTTGAAGCCCCTAAAGCTCACTTGATGCTACATTGTAATTTATGTTTATGTCGATGTTGATATTACATGTATATTTTTTACACGATGAGCATGGATTGCAGATCGAATGTGGTTGGCAGAGGAGCTTGATTGGTATTAGGGTTGCCTCATATGCATATGTGGATGACATGCATAGCATTGCTTGAGTGCAATTCAACTGCATAACATGCTTATGGATTATCATTGCATCCTCACGAGATGGATTGAACACTATAGCAACACCGTGGTTATATTGATGAAACCACCACAGCGGCATCATGGTTGATATATATGGGCACCAGAAATTTGAGTTTCTTTATACTAGGTCCCAAACCCCTGGGTGAAATTCCCTAAACCTCGAGTGGTACCCTCGAGCCTCATCGTTAAGACCAGGTGGTTGACATGGGTCACCTAGTGCCGAAGACCATAGTAGGCCTGACTTCCGTCGACGCGGTTGGGTGAGAAGAGGTTTGACCATGCCTAGCTAAAGAGTTAGAGCGAATGTGGTTGGGTTTGACCAACTGTTGAGGATCAGATATTGCATATCAGACCCCATTTATTATTTAGTTTTATGAACATGATAATGCTTAATGTTTTATTTTAACCATGTTTGTGTTTCAAGGTGAATTCAAGAGCTTGGATTGAAAAGGATGGTAAAAGCATGGATTAACACTCAAGAATCACCAAAGGCAGTAGACAATTTAACCATTAATTTTGGGCCACCTGATCTCTGGATTTACTTCAAATTTAGGCTCAACCCCTTAAAATAGTTGGAAGAATGAATGAATGGTGTATATTTCCCATTACATAATCATGGACACCACACTTGGAGGCGTGCAAGTGCATAAAAGATGTACACCCGCACCGCACGGGATTGGGAATCCATTCAAGGGTTGTTTGACCTGACCAAATCCAAAAGGGAGACATCTCCTGCGTTCATAGAAGCCGTGAGCACCGTCTGCTCAGGCGAGAGATGGGCCACCATTATCATCCGTGGCGAAAATTCAAACCGTCAGTGGGAGATTTCGACCCCACCCTAGTCGGGTTGGCACATCGACAATGGCCCGCACGTGTACAGATTGGTCTACAATCCGGACAGCATCGGGACCCTGTTTCCACAGATGCGAATTCGAACCAAAGGAAATTCGGG
Source organism: Magnolia kwangsiensis (assembly GCA_037074715.1). NCBI lineage: Eukaryota > Viridiplantae > Streptophyta > Magnoliopsida > Magnoliales > Magnoliaceae > Magnolia > Magnolia kwangsiensis. The sequence goes on along the minus strand of CM073572.1, from coordinate 116,205,235 downwards.
GATTCGGTGGGCCCACCACTGAAGGAGAGGGACAAATCAGAAGAGATCATCAGATACAAAGGTCCCATCAAACCAAACCTTCAAAGGAATCCTATTCAAAGATGGGCAGCGTCATCGCCACTTTAATAAACAGATCCAACTATTAACAAATTGCATGAGGTGGAGTCCAAACCCCATGCAACCAAGAACAGAGATCTGGACCCTCCATTAGATGGATCCACATGATTGGGATCCGAAAATCTGACCACAGCCAGGCCGAAAGAAAGGAGTCCTAAACAATCGGTGAGTCACACAGATCCCTGCATCCGATTTCATCACGAGTGAAAGTGCAAAACAAGGTTAGTTTTTTTACCCCAGCTGACATATGGAAAGCTTATATAAAGGGGTGAGTAGGGGAGAACTTGAAAAGAAGAGGAGAGAATGGAAGTAGATCAATAACGTGAAGAGGCCATCTTAAGAGTTTTTTCTTTCTTCCCTTTTTTTCTTTATTATGTTTGTTATGTTTTTAAGAGATTCTAGATTAATCATGTTTATGATTGGCTAAACCTCTTAGCTAGGGATAAGCGGTGAAGCTTGCAGCATGATGGGTTATTTTCGATTGCTTTGATTCCTGTTGTTGAACTCTTTTTGAATTTAGTTTGATTATAAGAAATATTTTCAGTTTTTAATGATTTGTTGTGACTTAAATTACAATGAATTTGTGATAGCTTTGAGTATGTTCTTTTTCTTGAGATTTATGAATTTAGGAAATCTTGTTGTTCACTATCATCCCCTGGGCATGGTTGGATGATGAAATTCTCCTTAACTCTCATAATTCTCTCAGACTGGTTGTGGATTGATAAATTCTATTGTTTGCTCTATCTCATGGGCATGGTTTTGTGATGGAATCACCTCTAGTTCTAATACCTTTCATCCATTGAGAACTGGATTAAAGGAAGTTTAGATTTGATTTTTAATGAGATTTCCTCCAATTGGATGAAGATTGGACTTTGATTCCAGTTGTGTTCATTAATCAAGCATAGATCGCCCTGATCTTTACAAGTGGATCCTTGGAAAACCTTGTTTCCCACTTTTGAATTTCACAAGTTTTTCATTAAGTGTTTCACAATTATTCTCTCACATATGCTAGATTAGGTTTCTATCTTCTTCTAGTTCTAGTTCTAGTTGCTTTCAGAAAACACACGAGATTAGTCCCTGTGGATTCGACCTTGGTCTCACCAAGATTATTAATACATTGCAGCCTTACACTTGGGGTTGTGAACAAGTTTCTGGCACCGTTGCCGAGGACTAATAGTTGTGTTTTTCTAAGAGTAGCTAGTTTTGGGATTAGTATTTTCCAATTTTAGGATTAGATTTTTCTGTTTGATTTTTGAAACTAACCTAACTTTCCTGTTTTGTAGGATCTTGATATAGACTTTCTAATTGGTGATCTCTTTCTGATTATTTTGTTTTCTGTTAGGGTTTGTTTTCTATTTTTAGAAACTGTCTAATTCTAGGATTTCTTTTGCTTTTATGAACTTTCCTTTTTCTGTTTTTAGACACTTTCATTTTTAGAAACTAGTTTACTTTTCTAAATAATTTTTAACTTTCTAAATTTAGAATTTCTGTTTTTAGAAATTGACTAATTTCGTTTTGTTTTGCAGGATTTTAATTAGGAACTTCTTAATTGGTAACTTCTTTCTAATTCCCTTTCTTTTCTTTTCTTTTTTAAATTTCATTACACTCTTTTAGGTTTAGGTTAGAATCTGAATTGGAGGGCTGAGAGTGTTTCATGCCCAAGTGAGTCTGTGACAACACTCGACATCTTTTGAGTGAATGAAGATTAGTTGAGGGGTTATCTATCCATCGCAGGATTAGACACCACTTGAGATCCTTAGAGTTAATTGAAGTAATGGCTGCAAATCAACCGGTAAATCAATAACTTCAACCTAGGGCCGAAGAAGTCCAGGATGAGAATGAGGTGCATTAAGCACCCCTACCACGTACTTTATGAGATTATTTATAACCGGCGGGGGTGAGTACACCCTCATGCATCATTTTTTTAAAAAATAAAAGACATATCAATATCAAGTTAGGGGTAATCCAACTCCTTCCAAATTTCCATGGGCTTGAATATGAAAATCCTAATCTACACCTAAAAGAGTTTGACGAGATTATAACCACTCTATACTTTCCAAACATGTCCGATGACACAGTCAGGCTAAAACTCTTTCCTTTTTCTTTGAAAGAGAAAGCTAAGACATGGTTGCATTCACTACGTCCTCGATCTATTGGTAGATGGAATGACATGACAAGGGAGTTCATAAAGAAAATTTTCTCATACCATAAGGCGAACACTTTTAGAAAGTTGATCATGAACTTCACCCAAAAGGAAGATGAAACATTCTTCCAATGTTAGGAACGGTTCAAGGATCTTGTGTAACGCCCTGAAAATCGGAGGGTCGAGGATAAACTCCACTCTTGAGTTCTAGAACATCACTTATGCAACATTTTCAATGATGGATGAATGTTGTTCATATTAGTGCAGGAAACATGAGTGGGATTAGACCAAAACAACATATCATACTCCAGAGACAGTTAAATTAGCAAGCGGAAGAATGTGATAGATATATAAAATATATGAACTGTTGTAAGTCTCCAGAGTGTGAACATGTTACCAGGTTAAACATATACATGTATACTCCAAAATAGAAAGAAAAGAATATATATGGGTGTGTAAATAAAAGGCAAAATACCAAGTGTATTAGCATCTAATCAGTATCCTTGTAACCCGTCAATCAGAACCCCCATATAGGAAGGATCCTCCTCATCATCATCAAGTCCATCTCTGCTTCGCAAGCATCACCAACATCTGAAACTAAAATAGGGACTGGTGGGTGTCCGGAACACCATCACATAACGTGGGAGTGAGTAGCTAACTCAGTGGAATCATAGAGCAAAGGTTAACATGTTATCAAATCAATCAAGCGATAATGGTAAAGAAAGCAATCAAACATTCCTAAACACTGTGATTAATGCAAGAATGAAATGACATGATAGATGCCCTCGCCGACATATTCCCTCATGCGACACCATCTTACGTCCGTGGCATACTTTCTTCCCTCAGTGCTCCACATCTTCCAGGCACATGCAATGCGAAATGAATATGATTACCGAGTTGTTATTAGTCCTTTTCATACAACAGGATTGGAAAACTAGGGTACTTCTCTTATATCATTCCCAACAAGGATCCTGTCTAGGGTCGTCACTCCTAGTAGTCTCATACGATGATATATTTCTAGGTCACTGCAAGGGCTGTTGCACACACTCGTTGCTCCACTCCCCCATCACCTTATCAATACAGGCCTAGTTGTACTCTTGTTGCTACGGAAGGGTCGTCACCTCACATAGACTCAGAGTACGCTCGAGGTCACTACAAAGGGCTGTCAGGGCTGTTGCTCGCACTCGTTGCACCGCTCCCCCATCACCTTATCAGTATAGGCCGACAGCAAGAATATAGTGTCCCATACCACCATAATCTGCTCACGAGTCTGGGTTACTCACTGGTCACTATGGGGAGGTTTGTGGCTCCAGCGTAGGCCGACAGCTCGACCATGGTGTCCCATACCACCATGCCTGGCTCATGAGTCTTATTGGATCAAGGTACCATGGTTATCAGGATTTTCACTGGTAAGTTCAATACCCTAGGTTCAGGCAGTTATGACCAATACAAGGTGAACATACAATGGTCAGTCGGGTTACTTGATGAGTCCGACTAGTGCGAGCGCACATTGAATCGATCGACATGAAGTGCACAAGCACCTCGTGTGGCCTAACCACTGCCGACGACTCTAGTACGACTCGGGTTCGTCATACACATCCTTTGTGGTGAATAGAATCCAACCACGAATTCTAAACTGTTACCGACTGCCTGGACTAAAGTATAGTCCCAAGCACATGTAATCTAAATCAATAATCATATGAGAGAGACAGAATTGAAATACAAGAAATTTCAGCATGTTGTCAGCATGCTATAACATACATCATAAGCAGTTAACCATACACAAGTACTTCACACATAAGGAAATCAATTGAAATACAACAAGCGTAGAGGAAATCATATACATCATCAAATTAGTTGAGAATCCAGTCTCAACGCTAATCTACAACACCATATACTCAATACTTACTAATACATACATTTATACAAACACTTATACTACTCAACTCCAACGTACTTGACGTATGTTGATTACAACATATAAAATGATAGATCCTTATATCAAGGAGATGTCTAATACACAACAATCATGTTCTTACATTTAAAACATATGGCAAGCATAAATCATATTGATTTAGGCATTTCAACAAACACTTAGTCTACACACATTAGTCTACATAGCATATGTCGGCCAATATGTGCATTAGGGAGAATCTCTTCGCCAAACAGATCATACACATATAACTAGTATAGGACACGGTAAATACTCATGGCAATCATATCAGCAAAATACGTACGTATACAGTATTTCCTACAAATACCTAAAATATCCTAAATCTCATATTCTTCATATGTATTCGAAATGAAAAATGGACAGCATGTTCTACATGTCAAATAGAATCCTTATCAGCAATCTACCATTAAACGGCATTGAAAGCTTTGAAAACAAGTAATCTAAGCATCTAAAATCCGCACCTTAAACTAGAAATTGTGAAACGGAGTTGATTCAGACGATAAGTCTTCGTCAGCGGCTCAAGGGAAACCTATACCACGAAATAGGTTAGCTACATCATCACTTATGCTATTTGGAACTCTAGAACAGGTTAGGGTTATGATTTCTTACCTAAGAACGGAGCTGGAATCGCCAAAATCACGATGCAGGTGGATGGCTTTGGCACGTGGAGCAGCAGGGAAGAATCCCTGGGAGAAACTCCAACTCTCTCTCACTTTCTCTCTCTTTTCTCTCCTCTCTCTCCTAGGGTTTTCTCCAAATTCGTATGGGTTAGAAAGCTAAGGGTTTAAGGCCCTTTTATAAGCCCAAACATAACCAAAATAGACTTTAAGTCAAGGTATACTTGGGATATAGCCAAATCGAGTCTTTCCTGATCCAAAAGAACATTTCTGGAGGTCCCCTGACTGAATACGGTCGGACTTAAGCTTGTGGATGTTGGATCCTGATCACATTACATTTTCAGTTCGATAGGGTTTCCAGATCGCATGTGGCGGACCAGTTTCAGTTCAGCAGTCACTGAGACTCGATCAGGGATTCCAAGCATACTGACCTGAGTGGGAAATGTTCCCTGATCCGAGGGTGTATTTGGGTCAGATTCCAACGATCAGAACGCTTAAAAATAACGCGCAAGTGAATTGTGCCAGATTTCATAAAAATGTATTTAATTTTCTAAGTATTTTCCTTTTTCTCACTCTCTTCACTTCAGACTTAGTAAAATGGTGTCAGGATATCGGTTGGGCTTGATTTTTGAAATGATTGTCAAGTCCAACTAGGCGATCGTAATTGTCTAAGATTATAGACATCAGACTTTCGACGTGTGGTCTCGATCCAATACAAAGTTTTAAAGGGTTCATGAGAACAAACAGGTTTAGAGTTTGATCCTAGGTTTTAGAGTAACGTAGCGTCAACGATTCTATAGATTTTGGGTCTTACGGATCGTATTTAAAGTGGTTGGTGCTTATTTCACAGGTAATCTAGTGTAGCGCTGGCTAATTCACATTAAATTCTAAAGAATTAGGTTCTAAATGATTTCTTTGGCTTTGGAATTGGGTTCTGAGAGGTTACCAAGGTGTTATGGTTGACCCATTGCCTAAGGACGTCTAACCCCAAGTTGCCAAAAATTCGGGGTGTTACATCTTGTTAGTTCATGCCCATGACACGATTTTGAAATGTGGCGCATCACAAACTTTTTCTATGATGGACTGACATCTCCTATGCGCCAATTAGTCGAGACAATGTGTAATGGAGAATTTATGAATAAAAGTGTCGATGATGTGTGGGACTACTTTGATAAGCTTGCTGAAAACACACAATCATGGGACGTCTTCCTAAAATCAACCACCATATCTAGGCTGACTCAATCTAAAGAGAGGGGTGGAATGTATCTCCTGAAAGAGGATGATGATATCAATGCTAAAGTGGTTAATCTCACCAAAAAACTCAAGGCCATGGAATTAAAGAAGGATAAGGCTAAGGAAAATGTTTGTAGTATTTGTGCTTGCAACATTCATACAACTAAAAATTGTCTAACAATACCTACCTTCAAGAGGTGCTGAATGAGTAATCTAATCTCGTGAATAATTACCAAAGACCTTTCAATGGACCTACCCCTAATACATACAATCCTAGTTGGAGAGATCATCTAAACTTCAATTGGAGGAATGGATAAACTATTACACCTTAAGGTTTCTTCAACCAAATCCTAAATCAAGAGAACCCTCAAGAGGAACTAGTTCTAAAACATCTTAAAAAATAAGAAATTTTTAATTAGGGGATGCTACAAGTCATTTAAGACCTTACAAAATCCATATAAGGGCTTGACATAAGGGACACGATTGGGAATAAGGGGACCCTTCCAGTTGAATCTCTTCCTAATCGAAAACCACAATATGAAGTTAACGACCCAATCTCTTCAAACCAAATGGAGTAAGGTAAATCTATCACCATTCTTAGGAGTGGAAAGATGTAAGGCCCGTATCCTAGTCCGTTCTATTCCGTAGACTTCCACGATGCTCCTAGTCAAATTTCGGTGACCCGCGACCTGTAACAAGCATTTGCACATGACCTTAAGTCGCATCTCGTATATTTGAGTCGACCTGACCCAAGACTTGTAACCTAACGACCATGCCGTTGCCGCGGTTCCAACGTCGTATCTTACGCCCCTATGCGATACCCGGGGTAAGAGTTGTGGGCCCACGTTTATTTTGAGAAAACGCAGCACATTGCAAATCTCGAGAAGAGAATCTCTACAATCTATCAAATTAATCCTATCAATCAATTAAGTACAACACCTATCCCTCTCTCACCCAAAAGTCAACATAACCCATGCCTCTCATGTCACTCTCTTACACAACCCATACCACCCATCACCTGTCACCCATTCCTTTTCATCCCATCACCTCTCTATCTCTTTCTCAATCCATTCGCAAGAAACCCAAGGGAGAAATAGTCCAAGCTCTTCCCAAGAAGAACCTAGTGTGGCCCACTTCCTACCCCCTCAACTCTCATCTGCACCCTTCAAATCTCATCATCCTCCATTAAAGGGAAAGCCTAGGAACTCAGGAGATCAAGGAGCCTATAAGAAGTGAAATTGATAGGTGTTTATAGGATTAGATTGTGATTTTTATGATGGACCAAGTGGGGCCTACCGATTGATGGTATGGATCCTATTTGGGACCCATCTTGATGCATGTATTGTAATCTTAGGAGGGGTCATAGTGGCGGAGCCCTCCATCTCATGATTTTTTTATCTCTTTCTCTCTCCTTCTTTCTCTCTCCTTTTGTGCATGATGACCCACCTTGATGTATGATCCACGCTGTCCATTTTGTGGGCCACACCACTACCTAAGTAGGGCCCACCTTGTTGCTATGGTTGGGGCCCATTCTAGCTATCCACTCAGACTGGCCCAGACCAAAGGGAAATATAAATATCGTCTGGATCCACCAGCTGGTGGGATGCATTTATGTGGACCTCACCTTGTTGTATGCATGTGGTGCATCTACATTGTCCAGACTCAACGACTAGATGGGCCAAGAGCTGCTGGACGACTGCTGTACAGACTGTCCAGCAGGCCTGGACGCTGGAGAACACAATAACATCTTGATTCAAAGTGGATGGGTTGCACCCATGTGGGACCCACCAAATGCAGTGCTTCATCCACGTCATCCTGTATATGGACGTGGACCCCACTCGTTGCACTATGCAGTATCCACTCCGTCCATCCAAATTCTAGATAATTTTGGAGCCCACACGTATGATGTATGTATTATATGTACACTGTTCATCTATATGGGGCCCCTACATGATGTGCACGTGGCATCCTCATGGCTCAACTGGGACAGTGGGACCCACCAGATTTATATATTTTATTCACACCGTTCGTGGGACGAGTGACCCACCGTGATGTGTAAGACCCAAGGCCCCACAATCTGGTTCATACACTAGATAGGCATTGGCTGTAGGTCCATTGGCCACGAGAATGTTTTGACTTGATCACAATGTGGTTTTATTATCGAGCCGCAAGCAGTATTTCAACCCGATGTCTGAATTTTAAGATATGGACTTAAACAATCTGACAAATGATAATTATGTTCTTATTTTATTTGGTGGAGCCTCACCATCAAGTTTTTAAAATCTGTTAGGTCTGAAAGCCTAACCGTTGTGACCATAGTCGAGTTACGGAGTTACTGGCGAAAATGGTATGTCAACAGGACACTCGGATTTTAAGTTATGAATAGATATGCACATGTATATTTTGATAAAATAATTCAAATGACCTTGATGTTTTTAAAATCCATGGAATACTTTAGTTCAACTTACTTAAATAACATTGTTATATTGTTACCATAAGCTTACACTTCTTAAAAACATCACAAAACACCTCTCAAACCTTCTTTTTAGACAAAAAACTAATTTTAAATTCAATTTCAATTCCATAAACATAAAAACCCTCTTTCACAATCTCATTTCCAACACTCTCTTTCTTGTTGAGTGTGAAGTTTTTGAGTGTGAAGTAGAGAAGAAGAAGAAAAAAAGGAAATAGAAGCTGAGGTTGAGAGCCAATCCTCTGATAGTTATAGGTGAGTGCATCGATTAGGAGCACGCATATATGTGCGTTGGGTTTCCTTGAAAACCCTATTGCTGTATTTTTGTCAAGCCCCAAACTCAAAAATCGGCTTCATACAAATCTCGATCATCGAATTCGGTGCCAACTGCCTTCGTAGTACCCCATTCTCGGCTCCTAGCATCCATATGCCAGATTTCGATCCTGGGATCCTACAAGGAGGATTTTTTTTTCAATATGCATTTAACTCGTAATAAGCATAACTACAAGATTACCCAATTCACAAAGGCAACATCATCATCATATATCCACTAATATAATCATTTCAGTACAATGCTGAAAGATAAATACACAAATAAAAAATCGAGCTCCAGAAGACCACTGTATGCTCCAAGCTCAACACTGCTGCAACCTAACATCACCTATACGCATCTATCGTGCATAAGCTTATAGAAATCCAAGAGGGTGGTGTAAGTGTGTGCACAAGGTAAGTGCCAAGTATTCAATACAATGCCATAATCGTACAATACCAAAAATACTTGTAATCCATAAATCGTACAATGTCGGAATAAGCAGAAATACTGACAAGATCATGAATTATCAGAGTAAACAGAAATATTGACAAGATTAGGAATTTTCAGAGTAAGCAGAAGTACTGATAAAGTTATAAATCACACGATAACAGAGTAAGAAAAAATACTAACAAGTGCATGAGTCATACAATATTAAAATACACAATAGAAATCAACTATGTAAATGAGGAGCCATAGAGAGCCAAATACAGATGCAGAGGATACAATGCAATATACATTCCTGATGAGTAACACAAACTGCGTAAGCCATACCACATGCCACGGATGTAATGCAACATATAGTGCGAATGGAATGACCATGCTGGAGTGTGAAGTCAGGATGATAGTACGTAGTATCGTAGGCTACGGGGTCTATCACAAAGGAATTCTATCCAAATCAGTCCCACATCAAAATTTGGATAGTCAGACTCAATGCGGTAAACTCCTGATCTCAGGTTAATCATGTGCCCCAACTGAAATCTTAGCCATTGCGAAGGTACACGTAACAAATAATTACGCACCACCAGCCCAAGTGAATAGTGAGTGATTGAATGAATGAGTATGCAAGTCCTGCTCAATAAGTCCATGTATCAGTACGATTCATCTCTGGGATCATCACCGGGGTTTAGTACACTCCAAATGGCACTGCACCTCTCCCAACAGTACAGTCCAAGCGAGTGTAAGAAACCTCACTATCCACCTGGACAATAGTCTGTTAATACCTATCCAGCACATCGATAAAGGACCCATTCACAAGCTGGTTAAACTTAGCCTAGTATTGTCCCCTACACTTGGGCGAGTAAGGCCACGCCCTCTCCCAACTGACCATGACACAGTGGAAAACACGACCTCATGGTATTTAGCACTCGAGCGCTCATGTATCTACTCAGTCTCGACGTTGGTGGGTCCTCTGGTCCTCTGGTACCGATATATCCACCCATGGGCCATGAATACATCACCATGGGCCTTGCCCATGGGCCTTAAATACATCACAATGGGCCTCATTACATAGACCTCCTATTCATCACATTAGGCCTTAAACATGGGCTGAATACACATCACAATAGGCCTCAACTACGGGTCGCGTAGACATCATATAGGTCTCGACAATCGGCTTCGGCATTCGAAATTGGTCTTAACAATTGGAATTGACACTTCGAATCGGCCTCAACACTCGGCCTCATATACATCAAATGGGCATAATCACATGGGCCTCATGTATATATCAAGGTGGGCATAATCACATGGGCCTCATATATATATCAAGGTGGGCCTCAACGGATGGGCCATAATTACATAAAGATGGGCCTCCTTAAATGGGCCTTATATATGTCAAGGTGGGATCCATCCGAGTGGGCCACACATCACACAAAAATGAGAAAGAGTGAGGGATAGAGAAGCACCCATCGATCGGCCTTCTTCTTGGACTTTCTTCTTTCATAAACGCCCCCTAGAGCTTCAAAGGGTGCAAATCAACGATCAAGATTGATTTTAGAGGGTGGGATTGGGTGGTAGGGAGTGGGCCATGCCAAGCTTCTCTCATGGAGCTTGGACGATGGACTCTCATGGGTTGCTTGGGAGAATGAGAAAGAAAGATGAGAGAGAGAGGTGTAAGAGAGAGAGAGAGATGGGTGTGATGGGTGTGAGTGAGTGATGTGTACTTGTGTAAGTGAGAGTTGACTTTAGGGGAGGGTGGTTGTACTTAGGGATGGGTGAGTGATGGAGTGTGATATGTACTTTGATTGATGGGATTGATGTGATGGATTCTCTTAAGATTGTAACACGTGGTATTTTTCTCAAATTGAATGCAAGCCCACATCTCCTGGCTCGAGTATCGGATTAGCACACGAGATGCGGCATCGGAATCGCAGCGACAATGCGGTCACAAGGGTACAAGTCTTGGGTCGAACTGACTCTGATATACAGAACATGACTCAGGATCACGCGCAAACACCGATAATAGACTGTGGGTCACTGGAATTCAACCAAGAGGACCGCGGAGTCCTATGGAACAGTACTAGCTAGGATATGGGTCTTAAAACTCTCCCCTCCAAATAAAAGTTTCATCTTCAAAATTTAAACTATAACACAACCAATATAGAGATCACCAAGGGAGGGAAATCCTATTCGAACACAACATGCCAACATAATCAAACACTTAAGAGATGGGGACAATGACTGTGAATCTCAGCCTCTTGCTCCCAAATCGCGTCATCACTACTACGATGATCCAACTGGACCTCGAATCCTTGATCAGAAACGATCGAAATTAAAATACTATGCAGCCTCACAATATCAACAATAGGGAGCTATGTCAAAAAATCTCTAAGTTATTCAAAATTGGGGACCTAATCATTTTAAGTTCTCAACAATCATAGAGTGCAGGGTAGCTATCAATAGATATATGATGTTATCTTTAGTTATTCCCAAATTATGCTCTGATACTAACTTCTGTTATGCCCCAAACCCAGAAATCGGCTTCATACGAATCCTGATCGCCGAATCCAGTGCCAACAACCTCTATAGTATCCCATTCTCGGCTCCTAACATTCATATGTCAGATTTCGATCCTAGGATCCTACAAGGAGGATTTTTTTTTTCAATATGCATTTAACTTGTAATAAGCATAACCACAAGATTACCCAATTCACAAAGGCAACATCATCATCACATATCCACTAATATAATCATTTGAGTACAATGCTAAAAGGGAAATACACAAATAAAAAATCAAGCTTCAAATGACCACTATACGCTCCAAGCTCAACACTGCTGCAACCTAACATCACCTGCACACATCTATCATGCATAAGCTTATAGAAAGCTTAGAGGGTGGTATACGTGTGTGCACAAGATAAGTGCTAAGTATTCAATACAATGCCATAATCATACAATATAGAAAATACTGGTAATCCATAACTCGTACATTGTCAGAATAAGTAGAAATACTGACAAGATCATGAATTATCAGAGTAAACAGAAATATTGACAAGATCAGGAATAATCAGAGTAAACAGAAGTACTGACAAAGTCATAAATCACACGATAACAGAGTAAGCGGAAATACTGATAAATGCATGAGTCATACAATATTAAAATACGCAATAGAAATCAACTATGCAAATAAGGAGTCATAGAGAGCTTCCTGATGAGTAACACACACAGCGTCAACCATACCACATGCCGTGGATGTAATGCAACATGCAGTGCGAATGGAATGACCATGCTAGAGTGTGAATTTGGGATGACGATACGTAGTATCACAGGCTACTGGGTCTATCACAGAGGACTTCTATCCAAACAAGTCTCATACCTAAATTTAGATAGTCAGACTCAATGTGGTAAACTCTTGATCTCAGGTTAGTTGCGCGACTCAACCAAAATCTTAACCATTGCGAAGGTACACGTAACAAATATTTACGCACCACCAGCCCAAGTGGATAGTGAGTGAATGAATGAATGAGTATGTAAGTCCTACTCAATAAGTCCACATATCAGTACGGTTCATCTCTGGGATTATCACTGGGGTTTAGTACACTCTAAATGGCACTGTCCCTCTCCCAGCAGCACAGTCCAAGCGAGCGTAAGAAACCTCACTATCCGTCTGGCCAATAGTTTGTCAATACTTATCTGGCACGTCAATAGTGGACCCATTCATGAGCTGGTCAAATCAGCCTAGTATTGCCCCCTACACTCTAGCGGGTAAGGCCACTCCCCCTCCTAACCAACCACGACACTGTGGGAGACACGACCTCCTGGTATTCAGCATTCAGGTGCTAATGTATCCACTCGGTCTTGACATTGGGGCATCTTCTGGTACCAAGAGGATTTAGAAATTTTTACCCAGGGTCATCTATGGCAACCCGATGCTAGAACAAATTTCTGGTGTCCTGTCTGGCCATCCATGACATGCCTGTGGAGGCTACAGCCCTGATGTCGCTAGGGCGTATAGTAATCACAACATAATGCAAGATGCAGAGTCATACAATCCAGTCATGCATCAATCCTGTACATGTCGTACGCTCATATGAGATAACCTCCACTTATCAGGGAGTCTCATATCATCCAACCCAATGACATACGCAATGGTCAATCACATCTCATAACAAACATGCAGATGATGCATATGGGCATGTATCATGATGCTATGTTGTCACATACTCATAATCGCTATCAACGATCGGCCTCGACAATGTGGACATTTAACCAACATTGCCCTCAAGGAATGGCTCACATAGAATCAAACATATAATGGGCCCACGGCCTCACACAAAGGCCTAATATACAACACAATGGGCATTACTTAAGGGCCACATATACATAATAGGTGGGCCTTGCTCATGGGCCCCAAATACATAACATGTGGGCCCTACACATGGGTCTTGAATACATCAAATAGGCCATGCGTCATGGGCCTAATATACATCACAATGGGCCTTGACCGTGGGCCATGAATACATCACCATGAGCCTTAAATACATCACAATGGGCCACATTACATAGATCTTCTATTCATCACATTAGGCCTTAAACATAGGCTGAATACACATCACAATAGACCTCAACTATGGGTCGCGTATACATCATATAGGTCTCGACAATCGGCCTCGACATTTAAAATTAGACTTACCAATAGGAATCGACACTTGGAATCAGCCTCGATACTCTGCCTCATATACATCAAATGGGCATAATCACATGGGCCTCATGTATATATCAAGGTGGGCATAATCACATGGGCCTCATATATATATATATATATATATATATATATATATATATATATATATATATATAAAGGTGGGATCCATCCAAGTGGGCCACACATCGCACAAAAATGAGAAAGGGAGAGGGATAGAGAAACACCCACCGATTGGCCTTCTTCTTGGACTTTCTTCTTCCATCAACGCTCCCTAGAGCTCCAATGGGTGTGAATCAATGGTCGAGATTGATTTTAGAGGGTGGGATTGGGTGGTAGGGAGTGGGCCATGCCAAGCTTCTATCATGGAGCTTGGACGATGGGGTCTCATGGGTTGCTTTGGAGAATGAGAAAGAGAGATGAGAGAGAGAGGTGTAAGAGAGAGAGAGATGGGTGTGATGGGTATGAGTGAGTTATGTGTACTTTTGTAAGAGAGAGTTGACTTTAGGGGAGGGGTGGTTATACTTGAGGATGGGTGAGTGATGGAGTGTGATGTATACTTTGATTGATGGGATTGATGTGATGGATTCTCTCAAGATTGCAACGCGTGATATTTTCCTCGAACTGAATGTGGCCCTACATCTCCTGGCTCGGGTATCGGATTAGCGCACGAGATGCGGCATCGGAACCGCGGTGATAACGAGGTCGTAAAGGTACAAGTATTGGGTTAAACAGACTCTGATATACGAAACAAGACTCAGGATCATGCGTAAACACTAATAACAGATCGCGGGTCATCGAAATTTAACCCAGACGACCGCGAAAGCCTATGGAACGGTACGGGCTAGGATATGAGTCTTACAAGTTTCATTTAGGGTTAAGTTATTACTGGATTTTCATTTAGGGTTAGGTGATTGCTAAAATTTTTGCTTTAGGGTTAGGTTATTGGTGGATTTTCTGATTTAAGGTTAGGTGACTGTTAGATTTTCATTTAAGGTTAGGTGATTGCTAGATTTTCATTTAGGGTTAGGTGATTGTTGAATTTTTTGCTTTAGGGTTAGGTTATTGCTGGATTTTTCTGATTTAGTTAGTGCGATTATTAATGGAAGGTTGGATGATAGAGATGGGTTAGTTTTATTTAAATTCATACGTATTGCCATCGATTTCTCGTTGTCCCTTACAAAGTCTGCCCACTACCTGTTTGACAAAATGTTTAAAAGAATTATCTTTCCTCCTTTTGATGTAGTTAATTCTTGAGAAAAAGCATGCTTGTGGCATAAAGTCTTATAGCGGAATGAATTCCGGATTGGATTTAGATTGGCTAAGTCATGTGCATATCATATGCATGGTTTATAGTTGTTGTATCATTGTATGATTGAGAGTGAATGATTCATATCATGGTATGGTGATCATAGTGGGTTTTGTTGCGACAGATGATGTGTCTATGATTAGTATTTGAACCATCTAGATATAGGATGCATTATATGAGACCCCTACGAGAAACTTAAAATTCATGAAGAGACCACATGAGGAAGGTCATCCTTTTCTTCTCTTAAAAAATATGATATATTGTGCTTGTGTGTGGACTCATGCATACGATGATTGTAAATGCAATGAAACATACTTTGTTATGACTTGAGTTGGACACCACACCAAAAATTTGTAATTCAACAGGATATGATTAGAGGGTCCTTGGGTGAAAGTCCCTAAACCCTGATTGGTACCATTGGGAGCAACCAATGCCTAGACTGGGTGAAAGAACAGAGTGTTGAAATGTCAAAATACCAATGTAGGCAACGACTCCCACCGACGCGTGTCGATTGGTTGAGAGATTTGACCTAACCTTCTTATGGGAAAACAAAGATAGGTTGTGTGTGACGAGCTCGTAAATTGTCCACTATCATTTTTTCAATTGACTTATGACTAGTTCAGCCTGTGAACTATATAGTTCCACCTCTGTAGTTAACCATGGTGGAAAAGTCTATACAAGTGGGTAGTAATCATATGCGAGTCCCACCTCTGTTTCAAACCTTGGTGATCCAATTGGGAAATTTGAAAAGTTGTAGAAACGTTAAAAGAGTATGTATGTTACAAGTGGGTAGAAGTTATACCTATGTATATAAACATGATTTGGAGCATAAAAAGTGGCATAATGCATTGCATCTTTATTTAATTGTTACCGTTCCAGCAAGCCAGTGCATTATATGAGAATGACATGAAACATGCATTTTCATTGCACACACGCACTCACTGGGCTTAGTAGCTCAAGCTTTTCTTTCTATTTTTTTACAGGTGAGAGTAGGGAGCTGCAGGAGTAGAGGCTACAGACTCCAGTTGTCCTTTTTGTTTTGTACATATCAGTGTATATATATTTTTGTAATACCCTGAATATGTACATCAGGTATAGTAAATATGACATGGTTTATGTTTTGGTTTTGCCTTGATGTGCTTAGTTGTACACAGTAATATATGTTGAATATGATGAATATTTGAGAAATGGTACGTGTTTGTCGTCTTTACTTTCAGAAATCCTCCTTGTGGAGCCCTGCTTATAGGACTTAGTATGTGATAGTTGGAAGTCCTAAAATCGAAGTTCTACAGAGGTTATCAACCAAAATTTGGTGTATAGTAATCATGGATTACCAATGCTAGATTTAGGGTCATGACAAAAAATGGTATCAGAGCATGATCTGGGAAATATCTGCATAAATCATATATTTACTATATGTTGTTGTTGTTATTGCATTAGAGTCGTTAGGTTCATGCTTTGCGAAGTAGAGGAGTTGTATGGTTATTTAGTATTGTGTATATTGTATTGGTTTACTTGTTCTTTTTAAGCTAATTCGATGTTTTATCTATAGGATGCCGCCTAGAAAGAATCCTATTTAGACTCCTCCAGTGCAACCCAAGTCTAAGTTAAAATCTACGTCAAAATCTGATCCAGGTCTAGTTATACTTGTTCCTGCAACACAACTTCAACAACTGTTGCATACTATGTCAACTATAACAGCTAATCAAAAGCAACGATCTAGTTACACTCCTGAGACATTAGCGCACGATCGGGCCAGTGCTCTTTTTATGGATTTTAGACGTCTAGATCTACCTTATTTTTTTTGGTAAGCTAGATCCTATGGCAGTTGAGTTATGGAAGTCAGAAGTAGAGAAACTTTTTTAAGTTATGGATTGTACTTCCAAGCAATGTGTTACCTTAGCGACTTATCAGTTTTAAGAAGAGGTAGAACAATGGTGGAAGTCAGTGGTTCGTTCAGTAGATCCGAACTTTGTGTGGACATGGGAAGCATTTAAAGACCAGTTCGATCATAAGTTTTTTCCTGTAACTGTTTGTCGACAGAAAGCACATGAATTTGATTCTTTAGTTCAGGGTGAGATGTCTGTTGCTGACTATGAGGCTTATTTTATAGAATTATCTCATTTTTCTCCACATTTAGTAGCCAATAATGATTTGAAGGCAAGGAAATTTGAGGGTGGTTTGTGTCCTAGTTTACGATCTCGAGTTAGAGGGTTTGAGTTGTCGACTCTTGAGGGAGTAGTAGTGAAGGCATAAATTTTTTAGTCTGATTGGAACCAACAACAAAGTATGCATCCATCTACTTCTAATCAACAAAGGAAGAGGAGATTTATTTCAGAGAGTGGTAGTAGTTTTCAACCCTTTTCATCCTCAAAGAGGCCTACAATTAGATATGATAATGCAGCTAGACCTGATGAGGCCCCCAGTATCACCATCTGTTCCTCAATGACAGTTTTTAGGCAGACCTAATGTTAGATCCCTAGTATCACCGTCTGTTCCTTAGCAACAGAAACCTGTTATAATTGTGGTGGTGTAAGGCACTGTAAAAAGGATTGTCCCAATCCGCAGAAACAACAGCCATATCAACCACCTAGACATCAACAGCCCCAGCAGCATAGGCCACCATATAGGACACAGTATAGGCCCCAACAACAACAGTCTTAACAACAGTCACAACAGCAACAAAGTAGAGAACCGTTACCCCTTCAAACGTAACCTCGTGTTTATGCAATCCAGAAGAGAGATTCTTAGAACAAGGGAGGAGTCATAGAAGGTATACTTGTAGTATCATCCCTTTTTGCACATGTCCTTTTTTATTCTGGCGCATCACATTCATTTATAGCAAATAGTTTTTGTCAGTCGTTGGAATTGCTGAGAACATCAATGACCAAGGGATTAGAGCTCTTGACTCCTTTAGGGAAAAGAATGGTGTTGAGTTCTATATGTCAGGACTGTCCTGTTTACATAGCAGAGTATTCCCTTCCAATCAATTGTTATGTCTTGGTGTTGTTAGAGTATGATGTGATTTTGGGAATGGACTGGTTATCTAAGTACCATGTAGTGTTGGATTGTACAGTTAAGACAATCACCTTTTTTATACCTGACCAACCTTGATTTCAGTTTGTGGCTGATCCTAAAGATAATTTTATAAAGACTTTGATGTCCTGTATTCATAAAGAGTCCAAAGGGGTATGTATTGAACAGTTGCTGGTAGTACGTAATTTTCCAGATATTTTTCAAGAAATTCCAAGTTTGCCACCCGTTAGACATACAAAATTTCAAATAGATCTTATCCTTGGCATTGCCCCTATATCCAGAGCCCCTTATCGTATGACACCGTTAGACTTACATGAGTTGTAAAGGAAGATAGATGAATTACATCGTTTAGAGTTTATTTGATCGAGTACTTCACCTTGGGGAGCGCCTATGCTTTTTGTAAAGAAGAAGGATGATTCTTTACGGTTGTGTGTTGATTATAGAGGACTTAATGAGGTTATGATTAGAAATAAGTATCTGCTCCCAAGAATAGATGATTTGTTCGATCAGTTGACTAGTGCATAGTATTTCTCGAAGATAGATTTATGGTCTAGGTATCATCAGATTCGGGTTCGGGAGAAGGATATCCCGAAGATAACTTTTGTGACTCGTTATGGACAATTTGAATTTTAGGTCATGTCATTCAATTTGACTAATGCACACGTAGTATTTATGCAGTTGATGAATGAGGTATTCCGTCCTTATTTGGACCAGTTTGTTGTTGTTTTTATTGATGATATTTTAAGATATTCAAAGACAAGGGAAGATCATGAGTGCCACTTAGAGATGACATTGCAAACCCTTCGTGCTTACTAGCTATATGCTAAGTTAGAAAAATATCAGTTTTAGCAGGAAGAAGTTAATTTTTTGGGGCACATAGTTTCAAAGAATGGAATTTCCTGAGATTGAAGCACATAGTTTGTAATACCCTGTTCAGTTGATCTAACTAAGGTTGAAGCATTTTTGCAATGGAAACAACCAAAGAGTTCATCTGAGATTCAGAGTTTCTTAGGTCTAGCAGGGTATTACAAACGTTTTGTTAAAGCATTTTCTTATATAGTTACCCCACTGACTTGATTGACTTGAAAGGATGCAATGTTTTTTTGGAGTGGAGCCTATGAGCGGGCATTTGCGGAACTAAAAACTCATCTTATAACGGCACTGATTCTCACTCTTCCATCTAAGAGCGAGGGATTTGTTGTTTATACAGATGCCTCGCTTATAGGTTTGGGGTGTGTCCTAATGTAACAGGGCAAGATAGTAGCATATGCATCTTACCAACTTAGGCCTCACGAGCAAAATTATCCCACACACGACCTAGAGTTAACATCGGTAGTTTTTGCCCTCAAAGTATGGAGGCATTACTTGTATGGGGCTAGATTCGAACTCTTTTCAGATCATAAGAGCCTGAAATACCTCTTTTCCCAAGCCAAGTTGAATACGAGGTAGAGACATTGGATGGAATTGATGAAAGACTATAATTTTGATCTTCAGTACCACCCAGGAAAAGCTAATATGGTGGCAGATACTTTAAGTCGTCAGCCACAGGCCCAAGTGGCATAATTGATGACGCAAGAGTGGAAAATGGTAGAAGATATAGTAAATTTGATTTTGAGATGACTCTACAGTCCTTAGTTGTATAATTAGCAAACTTGATGATTAAGCCCTCTTTGATATCTCAAGTAATAAAGCCTAATAGTTTGATCAATGGGCGTTGTTTTGTAAAGATGTGATAATAGGGAAAAGTCAACCAGAGTGGCAGATAGGTTTGAATGGTGGACTTTAGTTTCAGGGCAGGTTATATGTTCTAGATATCTCAGAATTGAAGAAGGCCCTTATGGATGAGGCACATCACACTCAATTTACTATCCACCCAGGATCTACGAAGATGTATAAGGGCATGAAAAGGAAATTTTGGTGGACTGGAATGAAATGTGAAGTTGCTAGGCATGTGTCAGAGTATGACATTTGCAAACGAGTAAAGGCAGAGCACCAAAAGCCTGCGAGGGAATTGCAACCTTTAGAGATACTAGGATGGAAGTGGGAACATGTAACTATAGATTTCATTATGGGTTTACCAAGAACGTTACGTCGACATGATGCTATATGGGTTATTGTAGACCGTTTGACAAAGACAACCCACTTTCTTCCTATTTGTATTTCTTAGTCTAAAGATCGTTTCACAACTTTATTTATAAACGAAATTGTTAGATTACATGGTGTACCTATTTCGATTGTATTTGATCGAAATCCGAGGTTTACATCAAAGTTTTGGAAGAGTTTTTAAAAAGCAATGGGGACAACTTTAAGATTTAGCATAGAATATCATCCACAAACAGATGGGCAGTCTAAAAGAGGTAACCAGATTCTTGAGGACATGGTCAGATCATGTGCATTAGATTTCTCTTGTAGTTGGGATGACCACTTGCCTTTAGCAGAATTTACGTATAATAATAGTTTTCAGGCTACTATTGGCATGAAACCCTATGAGGCGTTATATGGTAGACCTTATAGGTCCCAAAGTTGTTGGACTGAGATTAGTGAGCGATGTCTTTTAGGTCCTGAAGTTTTCTGGAAAATGTTTGAAAAGATTGATCTTAATGCTTACAGCTCAAAGTCGGCGGAAGAGTTTTGCAGCTGGCGTAGACCCTTAGAGTTTGTCGAGGGAGACCATGTATATCTATGAGTTTCACCAGTGAAAGGTGTAGTATGATTTGGTTTTAAGGGAAAGTTAGCCCCGAGGTTTATAGGGTCCTTTGATATTATTGAACGAGTTGGCACCATAGCTTATCGTCTTGCTTTGCCACCCCAATTATCTAGAGTTCATAATGTTTTTCATGTCTTGATACTCCGTAAATGTGATCCGAAGATAATAACACCTTTTATTGACTGATAATCCTTAGTAGTTCAGGAAGATGCATCCTATATAGAGCAACCAATTTGTATTTTGGATAGAAAAGAACAAGTTCTTCGTATTAAAGTCATTCCCTTAGTTAAAGTCCGATGAGGTTATCATTCTGTATAAGAAGCAACCTGGGAATGGGAAGCAGAGATATGCAATTGTTACCCTCATCTATTTGATTCCTAGGTACGTATAAGTATAATATGGTTATGTTGTATTGTACTGTTATAACTGGATACGTTTTAAAATTTCGAGGACAAAATTATTTTTAGAAGGGGAGAGTTGTAAGACCCGAGTCCCCGCAACTTGGTTCGTACACTAGATAGTCGTTGGCTCTAGGTCCATTAGCCCCAAGAATGTTTTGACTTGATCACAATGTTGTTCTATTATCGATCCACAGGCTGTATTTCAACCCGATGTTTGAATTTTAAGATACGAACTTAAAATTAAACAATTTAAGAAATGACAATTATGTCCTTATTTTATCTGGAAAATCCCCACTATTGATTTTTCAAATTTTGTTAGGTCCGAGGACCAAACTTTTGTGACCGTAGTTGAGTTACGGAGTTATTGGCGAAAACGGCATGTCAATAGGACACCCGGATTGTAAGCTATGAATATATATGCACATGTATATTTTGATAAAATAACTCAAATGACCTTGATGTTTTTAAAATCCTTGGAATACTTTAGTTCAACTTAACTAAATAACATTGTTATATTGTTACCATAATCTTACACTTCTAAAAAACATCATAAAACACCTCCTAAACCTTCTTTTTAGACAAAAAAATAATTTTGAAACCAATTTCAAGTCCATAAACATAAAAATCCTCTTTCACAATCTCATTTCCAGCACTCTATTTCTTGTGGAGTGTGAAGTTGAGAAGAAGAAGAAGAAGAAAAGGAAATAGAAGCTGAGGTTGAGAGCCAATCCTCTGATAGTTACAAGTGAGTGCATCGATTAGGAGCACGCATATATGTGCGTTGGGTTTCCTTGAAAACCCTATTACTTGATTTTCATTTAGGGTTAGGTGATTGCTGGATTTTCATTTGGGGTTAGGTTATTGTTGAATTTTATGCTTTAAGGTTAAGTTATTGCTAGATTTTCTGATTCAGGATTAGATGATTGCTGGATTTTCATTTAGGGTTAGGTGATTGCTAGATTTTCTTTTAGGGTTAGGTGATTGCTGAATTTTCTGCTTTAGGGTTAGGTTATTGCTAGATTTTTTGATTTATGGTTAGGTGATTGCTGGATTTTCATTTATAGTTAGGTTATTGATGGATTTTTTAAAGGTTATTGTTGAATTTTTCTCTTTTAGTTAGTGAGATTATTAATAGAAGGTTGAATGATAGAGATGAGTTAGTTTTGTTTAAATTCATACGTATTGCCATTGATTTCTCGTTATCCCTTACAAAGTCCACCCACTACCTATTTAACAAAATGTTTAAAAGAATTATCTTTTCTCCTTTTGATGTAGTTAATTCTTGAGAAAAAGCATGCTTCTGGCATGAAGTCTTATAGTGGAATGAATTCTGGATTGGATTTAGATTGGCTAAGTCATGTTCATATCATATGCATGGTTCATAGTTGTTGTACCATTGTATGATTGAGAGTGAAGGATTCATATTATGGTATGGTGATCATAGTGGGTTGTGTTGTGACAGACGATGTGATGTGTATATGATTATTATGTGAACAGTCTAGATACAGGATGCATTACATGAGACCACTATGAGAAACTTAAAATTCATGAGGAGACCACATGAGGAATGTTAAGCCCCAAACTTGGAAATCGGTCTCACAAAATTCTCGATCATAGAATTTGGTGCCGACAGCCTCCGTAGTACCCCATTCTCGGCTTCCAGCGCCCATACTTCAGATTCCGATCCTGGGATCCTACAAGGAGGATTTTTAATATATATTTATCTCGTAAGAAGCATAATCACAAGTTTACCCAAATCACAAAGGCAACATCATCATCACATATATAATAATATAAATATTTGAATACAATGCTGAAAGGGAAATACATATGTAAAAATCAAAGCTCCAGAAGTCAACTACATGCTCCAAGCTCCACGCTGCTGCAACCTAACATCACCTGCACGCATCTATCGTGCATAAGCTCATAGAAAGCTTAGACGACAGTGTAAGTGTATGCGCAATATGAGTGTACTCAAAATGCAATATCAGAGTAATGCGGAATCATATTGATGAATACACGAATGCAATCAGCCATACCAAGACTATGCAGTATAAAATATGAATGTTATAGGCCATATCAAGACCATGCGATGTGAGATGAAACTCAAGCATGTCAATGCTCATCCAAATCCACATATCAATGCAACTCATCACTGGAGCATCAAGTATCAGTACAATTCTCATTCTGGATAATCATCGGGGTTTAATACACTCCAAATGGCACTGCCCCTTTCCCAGGCGCGCAACTCAAGTGAGCGTTAGAAGCCTCACTATCTACCTGGCAAATAGTTTGCCAATATCTATCCGGCACGTCGATAGCAGACCCATTCACGAGCTGGTCAAACTTAGCCTAGCAATACCCCCTACGCTCGAGCGACCACGACACAGTTGGAGACATGACCTCCTGGTATTCGGCCCTCGTGCTCTCATGTATCCACTCGGTTTCGACGTTGGAGTCATCCTCTAGTAACATTGGGTTTATGAATTTTCACCCAGGGAAATGTATGGCGCCCCGATGCTAGAAACAGTATTTTCGGTATCCAATCTATCCATCCACAATGTGCCTATGGAGGCCATAACCCTGATGTCGTTAGAGTGTACAGTAATCATAATCACACAAATGTAAAATGCATGAGCCACGCAGTCCAATCATGCATCAATCCTTCACAAGTCGTGCAATCATGTGGGATTACTCCGCCTATCAGGGAGTCCCATAAACCGCCTGCACTATGGCGTATGTAATGGTCAATCACTTCTCATAAAAAACATACAGATGATGCGTGTGGGCATGTATCATGGTGTTATGCTGTCACAAACTCATAATCGACGACGATAGTTAAAATCGGCAATCTGCACCGATAATCGACCCCGACACAAGGCGGGGTCCATAAATGAATGGCCAATGACGGATCAATTAAAATCAATAGAGCCCAAGTGTTTGGGTTAACCCACAAGAGAATAATGAGGAAAGGCCCAACAAGGCCTAAGGGAAGGTCACAATGTGGACGTCCAACCATCATTGCCCATCTATGTGGACCTTTAACTAACATTTCTCCCAAGGAATGATGCTCATAGGGTCAATCATATAATGGGTCCACGGTCTCATATAAGGGTCTAATACACATCATCATGGGTCTCGCTTATGGGGCATATATGCATCACATAGGCCTCATTCATGGGCTAATATATATATATATATATAACATCGAGCCATATAAAATGGGTTGAATCAAATGGGCTAAATCAGATGGGCCGATTCAAATGGGCTGATTCAAATGGACTGATTCAAATGAGCTGAATAGAATTAACCGAATCAAATGAGCCCCAAGTACATCACATCGGCCGCACCAAAGGGCCCCAATATGTCAAATGGACTGAAAATACATCACAATGGGCCACAGGACAGCCTTGGATATATCACACTAGACCATGACCATGGATCTCTCATGCTTGACATTGGGCCTTGCCATCTGGGCCAAAAATACATCATAATGGGCCATGACCCTCGAGCTTCAAATACGCAACAAGTGGGCCCCATCACATGGGCCATAAATACATTACATCAGGCCTTGCCCAAGGGCCTCGAATACATCACATTGGGCTTCGCCCATGGGCTTCAAATACATCACAATGGACCACAACCCATGGGCTTCAAATATACAATAGGCAGGCTCTACACATGGGCCTCAACACTTCACAGGTGGGCCCTGCACATGGGCCTCAAATATACATCGAGATGGGCCTCATGGATGGGCCACACCAATGGGCCTTAAGTGGACGTAGACCACGCCATAAATCATTTCAATAGTTATATGTGTAACATGTATATCACGGTACGCTATCATTCTATGGTGTACATGGCGCTCTAATGATGATCAGTACCCCCCAAACATTGCCTATGTAATAGTACGGTCCAAACATTATCCATGTAAATCAGCACCATCCAAACACTGTCTATGTAAATATGCACCGTCTAAACATGTCCAACACCGTCCAACACAATCTGGACAGTGTGGATGAAATAAATACATCATGGTGGTGTCCACGTACATGGCCCACTAGAGGTTTGAATCTGCTTCATTTTTAGACTCAAGCCTAAGACAATCTTGCCAATTGGATGAACGGTTTGGATATAACACATACCTCTGATCAGACCCACATAACTTGTTGATGTCAATACAGCAGCTAGGTGGGGTCCGTGTGACGCCCCAAACTCGAAAATCGGGCTTATAAAATGTAACACCTCGAATTTTTGCTAACCTGAGATTAGACGTCCTTAGGTAATGGGTCAACCATAATACCTTGGTAACCTCTCAGAACCCAATTCCAAAGCCAAGAAATCGTTTAGAATGAAATTCTTTAGAAATTTAACATGAATTAGCCAGCGCTACGTTAGATTAGCTGTGAAATTAGCAATGATCGCTTTAAATACGATCTGTAAGACCTAAAACCTGTAGAATCATTGACGCTACGTTACCCTAAAATCTAGGATCAAACTCTAAACTAATTTGCCCTCAGGAACCCTTTGAAACTTCGTATTGGATCTAGACCGCGTGTCGAGATTCCGATATCTACAATCTTAGACCATTACGACCACCTTGTTGGACTTGACAATTGTTTCAAAAATCAAGCCCAACTGATGTTCTGAGGCTATTTCATTGAGCCTCGAGCAAGGAGTGTGAGAAAGAGTGAAATTCATAAAAAATTAAATATCTTTTAAATAAATCTGGCACGTTTCGCTTGCGGGTTAAGTATAAGCATTCAGACCGTCGAAATCTGACCCAAATACACCCTCGGATTAGGGAACATTTCTCACTCAGGTTAGTGTACTTGAAATCCTCGATCGAGTCTCCGTGACCGCTGAATTGAAACTGGTCTGCCACGTGCGATATGGGAACTCTACCGGATTGAAAACTTGGTGTGAGCGGGATCTAATATTCATGAGATTAAGTCCGACCGCATTCGGCCAGGGGACTTCCCAAAATGCTTTTTTGGATCGAAAAAGACCCGATTTGGCTATAACCCAAGTATACCTTGACTTGGAGTCTGTTTTGGTTATGTTTGGACTTATAAAAGGGGCTTAAACCCTTAGCTTTCTAACCCATACGAATTTGGAAAAAACCCTAGGAGAGAGAAGAGAGAAAAGAGAGAGAAGTGAGGGAGAAGCTGGTGATTTCTCCTGGGCTTCTTCCCTGCTGCTCTACGTGCCAAATCCACCCTTTTGTATCGCTTTTCCGGTGACTTCGGCTTCGTTCTAGGTAAGAAAACCCTAACCTCAACTTGTTTTAGAGATTCCTTCGATACATGTAGCGAAGTAGCTGATGTATCTTGTGTTATAGGTCGTCATACAGGCGTTGACGAAGCGTAGACTTCCTGTTCGATTCGTTACACTTCTACGGCGAAAGGTGCGGATCTTAGACGCTTAGATTACCTGTTTTCAAAGCTTTCAATGCCGTTTAATGGTAGATTGCTGATGAGGATGCTATTTGACATGTACAACATGCTCTCCGTTTTTCATTCCATATATGTACGAATCTATATTGCATAAGTGATGTTCTGGAACTCGGGAGTTGGGTTTCTACCCGACCCCCGATTTTTGGGACGTTACATAAAATTTCTAACACCGAATCTGGTGCTGACAGCCTCTGTAGTATCCCATTCTCATCTCTCAACATCCATATGCTAGATTCCGATCTTGGGCTCGTACAATGAGGATTTTTCAATGTACATTTAACTCGTAATAAGCATAACTACAAGTTTACCCAAATCACAAAGGCAACATCATCATCACATATCCACTAATATAAACAGTTGAATACAGTGCTGAAAGGGAAATACATATGTCAAAATTAAAGCTCCAGAAGTCAGCTACACACTCTAAGCTCGAGGTTGCTGCAACCTAATGCCAACTGCACGCATCTATCATGCATAAGCTTATAGAAATCTTAGAGGGTGGTGTAAGTGTGTGCACAAGATAAGTGCCGAGTATTCAATATAATGTCTTAATCATACAATATCAGAATTACTGGCAAGATCATGAATCATACGATATCAGAGTAAACAGAAATACTGCAAGTTTATAAATCATACAATATCACAGTACGCAATACAGATCAGTTATGCAAATGAGTAGTCATAGAGAGTCAAATATCAGATGTCGAGGGTACAATGCAATACATAAATCCTGTAAAGTCTATTTAGGCCATATAAGTGCAGAAATATAACAACCCAAAATGTCATATACCTTTAGATATAATGCAATATGCGATGCGAATGAAATGACCAAGCTGGAGTGTGAAATCGGGATGATACTATGTAGTATCACAGGCTATAGGCCTACCACAAGGGAGTTCTATCTAAACCAGTCCCGTATCTAAATTTGGATAGTCAGAATCAATGTGGTAAACTCCTGATTTTGGGTTAGTTGCGTGCCCCAATCAAAATTTTGGCCATTGCGAAGGTACACGTAACAAATAGTTATGCACTACCAGCTCGAGTGGATAGTAAATGAATGAGTATGTAACTCCTGCACAATAATTCCACATATCAGTACTGTACATCTTTGAGATCATCACCGGGGTCTAGTATACTCCAAGCTGGCTACCGCCCCATCTGGCTGTGTAGCCTAAGGAGTGGAAAAGACCTCACTACCTGCCTACTAGTAGTATACCAATGCCTACCCAGCTCGTTAATAACGGACCCATTTAAGAGTTAATCAAACTCATCCTAGCTTACAGCCCCCTCACTCGGGTGAATAAGGCCACACCCCCTCCCAATCGGCCATGACACAGTGGGAGATGTGGTCTCCTGGTATTCAACACTCGAGCGCTCATGTATCCACTCGGTCTCGACGTTGGGGCATTTCCTGGCCTCGGAGGTTTAGGGACTGTCACCCACAGACATCCAAAGTGCCCAGATGCTCGAACCCAAATATTTTCGGTGTCCCATCTGGTTATCCACGACATGTCTGTGGATGTCACAACCCTGATATCGTTAGGGCATACAACAATCACAATCACACAATACAAGATGCATGAGTCATGTAGTCCAATCATGCATTAATCCTGCACATACCGTGCGCTCATATGGGATAACTCCACCTATCAGGGAGTCCCATAAACCATCTGTACTATGACATATACAATGGTCAATCATGTCTCATAATAAACATGCAGATGATGCGTATGGGCATGTATCATAATGCTATGTTGTCTCATACCATAATCAGTATCAATAATCAGTATTAACAATTGGCCTCGACAATGTGGACATTTAACCAACATTGCCCCAAGGAATGGCACACATAGAGCCTAACATAAGCAGACCCATGGCCTCACATAAGGGCCTAATATACAACACCATAGGCCTCACACAAGAGCTTAATACACATCATAATGGGCCTCTCATATGGGCCTAATATATATTACGATGGGTTTCATCGCCTGGCCCTCAAATGCACCACAATGGTCATCATCACAGAGGCCTCATATACATCAAATCATAAGAGGCCTTAAATATGGGCCACATATATATCACGTTGGGCCTTAACAATCAGCCTCGATATCCAGCCTCAACAATCAGAATCGAAATTAATCTCAATAATCGGCCTCAATATCCAACCTCGACAATCAGAATCGGAATCAGCTTCAATAATCAGCCTCGACAATCAGAATCGACCTCGATAATCGAAATTAGAATCATCCTCAACAATTGGCCTTGACAATCAGAATCAGCATCAACAAATTAGAATCGGCCTTGACGATCAGAATTAGCCTTGACAATCAAAATCAGAATCGGCCTTGATAATCGGAATCAGAATCAGCCTTAATATTCTGTCTCGACAATCGAAATTGGCCTCGACAATCAGAATCAGCCTCAATAATCAGATTCGGATTCGGTCTTGATAATCGGCTTCGATAACTAGAATCGTCCTCGACAATCAGAATCAGATTCGGCCTCAACAATTAGCCTCAACAATCAAAATTGGCCTTAATAATCAGCCTCGATAATCGAAATCAGAATTGGCCTCAATAATCGGCCTCAACAATCAGAATCAGAATTAGTCTCGATAATCATAATCAGAATTGGCTTCAACAATCAGCCTCGACAATTAAAATCAGCTTCAATAATCAGAATCAGAATCAGTCTCAACAATCGGCCATGACAATCAGAATCGGCCTCGAGATCGGCCTTGAGAATCAGAATCGGCTTCAATAATCAGAATCAGAATCGCCTCAACAATCGGCCTTGACAATCGAAATCAAAATTGGCCTCAACAATCGGCCTCGACAATCGAAATCGGCCTCGACAAGCAGAATCGGCCTCAATAATCGAAATCGACTTCAACAATCATCCTCGACAATCGGAATTAGCCCCTACAATCAGCCTCGACAATAAGAATAGGCCTCAATAATCAGAAATGGAATTGGACTCAACAATCAGAATCAGCCTCAATAATCAGCCTCGATAAATCAGAATCAGCCTCGACAATCAGAATTGGCCTCGATAATTGGAATAGGCCTTGATAATCAGAATCGACCTCGATAATTAAAATCGATAATCGATCTCGATGCAAGGCAGGGTCTATAGATAGACAACCGATGATGGTCCAAGCAATATCAATGGGGCTCATTCGTTTGGGTTAACCCACTAGTGAATAATGAGAATGGGCCTAACCAGGTTAAAGGGAAGATCACCATGTGGACATTTAACCATCATCGCCCAGCAATGTGGGCATTTAACCATCATTGCTCCCAAGGAGTGGCCCACATAGAGCCAAACGTATCGTGCATCCATGGCCATGGACAAGGACCTAATACACATCACTATAGGCCTCACTCATGGGCCGCGTATACATCACATGGGCCTTGGCACATTGTAACATCCCAAAAATCGGGGGTCGAATAGAAACCCAACTCCCGAGTTCCAAAACGTCACTTATGCAACATAGATAATGATGAATGCATGTTGTTTGTAGATGGTATTAAAAAAGATTGAGACTAAGCCAAAACAACATATCATACTCTAAAGACAGTTAAATTTTGTAAGCGAAAGACTGTGATAAATACATGAAATATATAATTGATTGTAAGTCTCCAGAGTGTGAACATGTTACCAGGTTAACTATATACATGTATACTCCAAAGATGAGCAAAAAGAATATACATGAGTGTTTAAATAAAAGATAAAATACCAAGTGTATTGGCATCTAATCATTAACCTTGTAACCCCGTCGATCAGAACCTGCATATAAGAGAAATCCTCCTCAACATCATCAAGTCTGACTCTGCTTCGCAAGCATCGCCATCATCTGAAACTAAAAAAAATAGGGAATGCAAACACCGTCCCGTAACGTGGGAGTGAGTAGTTAACTCAATGAAAATTATACAACAAAGGTTAACATGTTATCAATTCAATCAAGCAGTAATGATAAAGTAGTATAATCAAACATTCCTAAATACTGTAATTAATACAAGGATGAAATGACATCATGTATGCCCTCGCCAACATACTCCCTCATGCGACACCATCTTACGTCCGCGGCATGCTTTCTTCACTCAGTGCTCCACATCTTCCAGGCACATGCAGTGTGATATGAACATGATTACTAAGTTATTATTAGTCCTTTTCATATAGCAGGATTGGGAAGCTAAGGTACCTCCCTTATATCAATACCCAAATAATGATCCATTCTAGGGTTGTCAGTCCTAGCATATCTCATACAAGGTACAGTTCTAAGTCGCTGTAAGGGCTGTCAGGCCTGTTGTATGCACTCGTTGCACTGCTCCCCCATCACCTTATCAATACAGGCCTAGTTTATACTCTGTTTACTGTGGAAAGGCTCGTCGCCTCTCCGTAGATTCATAATATGCTCGAGGTCACTACAAAGGGCTGTCAGGACTGTTGCTCCCACTCGTTGCATCGCTCCCCCACACCTTATTAGTGTAGGCCGACAGCAAGAATATAGTGTCCCATACCACCATAATCTGCTCACAAGTCTGGGTTACTCACTGGTCACTATGGGGAGGTTTGTGGCCCCAGCGTAGGCCGAAAGCTCGACCACGGTGTCCCATACCACCATGCCCGACTCATGATTCTTAGGGGATCGAGGTACCAAGGTTAGAGGGGCTTTCCATTGGTAAGTTTGGTACCTTAGGTTCAAACAGTAGCGTCCAAACATGGTGAACAAACATCAGGCCAATCGGGTTACTTGACAAGCTTGACTAGTACGAGCGCATGTTGAGTTGATCGACACGAATGCACAAGCACTCGACGTAGCCTAACCACTGTCAGCAAGCAATGTACGGCACGAGTTCGTCCAGACATGTCCTAAGTGGCGAGACAATCTCAGCCACCAAGCAGAGTCTATTACCGATTGCCTGGACTATTTCATAGTCCCAAACACGTACAATTACAACAAATAAGCATATAAGATTATCAAGGCAGTGATGAATAAATAAATCTATCCTACAGCCATTTGAACATACTATGGAAACATGGATATACAGTACATAAAGGAAATCATACACACATCTAGACATGAATCATGTACAATCCATGGATGTAAACATGCACACAGCTAAGGCAGTTGGGATTCATATCTCAACTCCCTTATAAATCACAATTTACTAACTACTAACACATTCAGACATTTTATACAAGCACTTAGACTACACCTATTACATAGTACATATTATGTATTAATTAGCATACGTATTAGGGCAAAACCTTTCATCAAAGGGTTATCGCCTATACAACAATCATATATCCACGACAGTCTGTCATGGCGAGCACACTTACAAAGTCTATACTCATTCTGCCATTTTCACAAACACTTAGGCTACACATACTAACTACATATCGTATATTGGTATATCATGTATTTGGACTAAACCTTTAGCCCAGAAGTTGTTACACATACATCCAGCATACATAGATGGCAGTTAATCATGGAAAGCACAAATCTGAATTTTATACGTATACGGTATTTTCTACAAATACGAGGAATACAGTATAATTAACATAATTAACGTATAACTAAAAATTAAAACGGACAACACTTTGTACATATGAAATAGCATCTTAAGCAAGAATAAATCATTATTTAACATTGAAAGTCTTGAAAATCATAACCTAAACGTATATAGTCCGTACCTTAAACCAGAAATTACGAAATGGAGTTGATTCAGACGATAAGTCTTCGTCAACGGCTCAACGGCAACCTATACCATGAAATAGGTTAGCTACATCATCACTTATGCTATTTGGAACTCTAGAATAGGTTAGGGTTATGATTTCTTACCTAAGAGCGGAGCTGGAAGCACCGGAATGGCGGTGCAGAAGCGGCGTTGAAGCACAAGGAGTAGCAGGGAAGAATCCATGGAAGAAAAACCCCATCTTCTCCCCCACTTTCTCTCTCTTTCTCTCTCTCTTTTCTAGGGCTTAGGAAATTCGTATGGAATGAGAGAGTAAGGGTTTAAGCCCTTTTTATAAGTCCAAAAGTGATGAAAATGGCCTTATGGCCAAGGTATACTTATTTTATAACCAAAGTGGGCTTGTTCTGATCCAACGGAGCACTTCTGGCAGCCCCCTTCTGCGTGCGGTCAGACTTAAGCTTCCTGACGTTGGATCTAGGTCAGGCAGAGTTTTTTTAGTCTGATCAGATTTCCAGATCGCCCGTGGCGGACCAGTTTCAGTTCAACAGTCACCGGTACTCGATCAGGGCCGCAAGTGCATTGACATGAGTGGGCCATTTCTCCTGATCCGAGGGTGAATTTGGATCAGATTCTGACGGTCAGAACGCTTAGAAAAGGCACGCAAGCGACACGTGCCAGATTTTATAAATTTTATTTAATTTCTAACATTTTTCACACTCTTCACTCAGAACTTAAGAAAATGGTCGTGAGACATCATCTGGACTTGATTTTTGGGGTGATTGTCAAGTCCAACTAGGCGGTCATATTCGTCTAAGTTTGGGGTAATCGGACTTCTGATGTGCAGTCCAGATCTGATACGAAGTTTTCGAATGCTCCCATGAGTAACCGGGTTTAGAGTTTGATCCTAGGTTTTAGGGTATTGTAGCGTCAACTATTCTATACGTTTTGGCTCTACCAGATCGTATTTAAAGTGATTGGTGACAATTTCACAGGTCGTATAATCTAACACTTAGTTAGTTTCATCTAATTTCTAAAGGAAGTAGCCTATAATTATTTCTGTTTGAGATGAGATTTGAAGGGTGGAGTGGGGGTGCTTGGAAATGGAAAAAGGAATAGTTTGCAGAGGGACTTTTGGAGAGATTTGAGAGATTTTTCAAGAAAAGGAAACCTTGGAGTGGTTGTCTGTGAAGGAAGTAGTAGATTGGAAGGGTTTTGATCGACGGCCCATACATCAGGGAGTTTCCCTAGCCCCCAAACAAGATCGGCTCGAAGCGTAGTCCCATCTGGGCCCATTTACCGGCGAGGCCCTCGCCGACCACTGGGCCAACTGGCGAAGGTTAGCCCCTTGGGCGAGGTCCTCCTGCCCCCCAGGTCCCAAAAAGGTGTGGGGCCCACCCTAGATCCCTCTGGATTGGTGTGGGTCGGCCCCCGACTCCCTTTGAGGCGTCTTCGGGGCTAATTTATAAAATGGAATGAGTTTATGTGATGTGTAGCATATTATTTTGAGGTAGGAGACGCTAATCTATCCAACTAACCTATTTATTTTGTTAGATTCCAAAAGGTTAAGGGTCAAAACCCATTTTATCCATTTATTTACTATTTATGGTAATTTTTAGTTTCGGTATTGTTCTTTCTCATTTATACCCTAGGATTGGTGTGTATTATGAATGTTCTTAAAAAAAATAAAGAATAAAGTGGTGGAGGGTGAGACTTTGAAGAAATTGGATAAAAAGACGTTTTAGGCTTTGAGATTGAGTGTAAGATGTTGGGGTTGAACTACCACCTAAGGACATTCATTTCTAAGTTTGGAATGGAATGAAACATAGTCTAAACCCTTCGATTGATGGTCTATAAGTGATTTGGGGTCGTTGTGTGTGATCAGGAGTGTGCACGGACTCAATCTCGATGACCGTTTACAGTGAGTTTTAGTTTAAGTATAGTTTTTTACTATTTAAACTTGAGGATTCGTGTCTAATATGAAAGTACTTGAAGTTTGAAGAATGAGGTGAAAGGTAAGTTTTGAAGGAAATGGGTTGAAAAGTAATTTCTCTGGTTTTGGAATTGAGTTTTGAAAGTGATAAGGTTGACCCATTGCCTAAGGATGTCTAATTCCAGGTTGGCAAAAATCTGGGGTGTTACACACATGGGCCATAAATTTATCATATCGGGCCTCTTAAACATCAAGTGTGCCACATCAACGGGTCGCACTAATGGGCCTCATATACATCAAGTGGGCCACATCAACGGGCCGCACAAATGGGACTCATATACATCAAGTGGGCCACATTAACGGGCCACACCAGTGGGCCTCATACACATTAAGTGAGCTGCATTAATGGGCCGCACTAATGGGCCTCATACACGTCAAGTGAGCTGCGTTAATTGGCCTCACTAATATATCAAGGTGGGCCTCAGGGATGGGCCACAAATATATCGAGGTGGGCCATAAAAACATCATATTGGGCCTCAACAAAGGCCACAAATACATAACAGGTGGGCCTTGCATATGGGCCCTCAAATACACCACATGGGCCATATAAACATCAAGTGGGCCGCACATATATAACACATCGGGTCTCATGGACGGGCTACAAATTCATCGAGGTGGGCCCCATGGATGAGCCATAAATACGTCAAGGCGGTCCTCATGGATGGCCACAAATACATAAGGTGGGCCTCATCACATGGGCCACACCAAATATCATTTCAATAGTTGTAGGTGTAACATGTGTATCCCCGCACACTATCATTCTATGGGGCACATGGCCCATTAGCACTGTCCAAACATTGTCTATGTAAATCAACACTGTCCAAACAATCTCCAGCACCATCCAACACTATTTTAATGGTGTGGATGAAATGAATATGTCAAGGTGGTGTCCACGGTTTAGATGGGGCCCAGACATCAATACATCAGCTATATAGCTGATGTAAAGTACACTAGCTAGTCAGCTTCTATCCTAAGGTGGGTCCACATGCGTGGCCCACCAGTCTAGGTGAATGGATGGATGGAGTGGATTACACATACATCACGGTGTGCTACACCTACCACCGCCCAAATACAGACGATGTGGATATAAGATACTTACATCAAGGTGGGTCCTACGTGGAGCCCATCAGACATATATATATAGTGTATATATATAATATAATATAATTACTTTATCATACTTTCTTCTTTCTTTCTTTCCTTTTTTTTGAAAAAATGGTTCCAACATCCAGACCTGGATGTGGACAGATGGACAGCTTTGATAATCACATGCATGTGGAGTCCACATGTGTGTGGGTCTCATAGATGCTTTGCAGCATGGATGAATCACATATATCATGAGTGGGGTCCACAAGATCGTCCAACTTGTCCAGCACCGTCCAAATGGTCTGGATGGTGTAGATGAAATAAATACATCATTATGTGGCCCAACAACAGGTGGGCGGTTGGGATCCAACACATGTGATCATGTGGGACCCACTAAACTTACTGACGTCAGTCAGCCGGTTGGGGTCCCACCATTGGATGGTTTGGATGCAACACACGCATCATGGTGGGCTCCACGGTGATGGATGGCATGGATATGTCACACGCATCGGGTAGGCCACACATCAAGAGGGAGAGGGAGAGGAAGAGAGAGAGAGAGAGAGAGAGAGAGAGAGAGAGAGAGAGAGAGAGAGAGAGAGAGAGAGAGAGAGACGATCGTGAGAGGGAAGGGATCCCACCACTATGGGCCCTCCCTATACATGCATACATCAAGATGAGTCTCACGTATGTGGGCCCTCAAATCATAAATTAATAAATAAAAGTACTCACCTTTGATCCTCTCGGACTCCTCCTTCCACTGATGCGATCTAGAGCTCCAAGGGGTGGATTTTAACGGTTGAGATTGGCTTAATGTTCAAAGGGAACTAGTTTCATTTCTAAGTTCTATGATCATCCAAACAATCATTTTGGGGGCCTGAGTTTGGGTTTCTACATTCTCCATATCCTACTTATAAGGGAATTCCACATCAATTTAAATAACCTTCCTAATAATTTCTGAGGGAACCTAGGTTCATGTTTCTACATTCTCAAAGCGTACTTTGCTCAGATGGAATTTCATATGAGTTTGGATTGCCATCCAAGTCACTTCTAAGGGAACCTAAGTTTGGATTTCTACATCCCAATCATTCTTCTACATCTAGGGAAATTAATTCTAAGATTCATTTCTAATGTCAAACATCCTAACTTGAAACATTTAAAATTTGTATAAGATCATTTTCCAAGGCCAAGTTTGTCCAAACTATGCTCTGATATCAACTGTAATGCCCCATCTTTTCAGGACCCGAGTATATGACCCGTGTCCTAAAATCCGAGTGTTAACCTTAAAGGATGGTCAAATTCAAGTGTACATTTTTTTCCTCATCAGAGTAAGCAAGCGAGCGTAGTGTGGACAAATCGACATAAAGGAAAATTTTATTATCATTCAAATATACAAAAAGCTGCCCAAAATATCTCTGAATTTAATAAGTACATGATCTACAAGAATTTAATACATGAAGAATAGCAGGAAGTATAAAAATATAAGTCGCAAGACCACGCAGCTCCTCCAAGAAAATACAATCATGCATCTCTGGCGATCGTACCCTGCTCCTCATCAAGTTTGAACATACATACCACTTAAGCTAGCTGTACTACCTATACAGTTGTATATTTGATGGATGAGTGGCCAACTCAGTGTGAATTTTTCTCAAGATTACACACCGCCGCATTAGGTAAGCATATTTATAAAACAACTAGACAACCAAAACAGAGTAAATGCAGTCTTATTAGATGCATGGATGCATGAATGCAATCATAGACCCAGGAAAAATATCCAGATGGTCTATGCCCCAGGAAAAACATCCAGACAGGCTGTGCCTCAGGAAAAACATCTAGACAGGCAATGGGATGGTCACCCAAGGATGTGACTGGTCATCAGCGCAACACTCGGCGTAATCGCATGGGCATGAGTGATCTAAGTCATCATCATAAATCGAATGACTGGTCATAAGCGCAACATTCAGTGTAATCGCAGGGTAAAGTGATCCAAGCCATCGAAATATGCCATGCATGCATGATTAGCCAAGTCATTATTAGTCCATTTATAACCAGCTAATTTAGATAAGCTCAAAGGTCACTATGGGGAGCACATGACCCAACGTAGGCCGACAGCTCGGGCATAGTATCCCATTACCACCATCCCCGGCCCATGAGGCTACCATCTTAGGATGTTTAATGGAAACCTGTCAACAAGTGGCCAATCATATTACAATATATGATGCTTACCATCGCATGGTTCCACAGTATAAAACATCGAACCCATATAGGGAAAACATCAAAATAAAACCATGTAGGGCGGGTATTAAAATACGTCACATAGGGTGAATTTCAAAACTATACGATAAAGATCATCCTTAAAAACCATTGGACATAACAACCCTGAATGGTAGGCCCACATCAATGATCCATCTAGACCACTAAACAATAACCATTAGATCGAAGGTCCATCGTAACCACCATCAATCAAGTTATATCCCAAGTATGGGTGTACATTTATAGGTGGGGGGGTTTCCCACTAATGTACCAGTTTAGAGTCCATAAGTAATACACAAATAATCCATAAGCATGAACAAATACATAAGATGAACATTAAGAGGGAAATATAACAATTCAATTTCCACCAGCTAACACATGTAATTATAAGAGAGAGATCAATTATAAATTTAAATAAAAACTATAACTTAAGCTAATGAGAAGATGGAAAGATCAAGGGAAAGAATCATCACCTGATGAGACGAATCACCTTCCAGTGTCACTAAGTACTTGCGCCCTTAGAATTGTATCCTACCACAAATCATGAGCTTGTACAATTAGGTCCAAGTTTTATGCACTACCTAGGTTTAAGATCACGGCCTAGGATTTTGAATTATTTATTTTAGGGTTTTTACTATATAACTAGTATTTTCGCTTAGGGTTTAGTTTTAAATTTAGATTCTAGGATTTGAACTTTACTTAGTGTATTAGTTAAAACCAAATCTTAATAATTACAAGATAACTATTAGTGTTAGTGTTTATATTAGCTAATATGTTAATAGTGATAGTTCATAGGTTCATATCCAAATAAATCGATATTAAATTCTACACCTAGATCCAAACCCAACACACCATCTACATTTAAAGCATTGATCTAGGGTTTAGATTACTTTGGTCTAGGATATTTATTCTAGAGTTTTAGGTCTAGGATAAATTTTTATATTAATTTCTAATAGACAAAACAACCATATTAATAATGTTACTAATTAAAAATAGTAATCCAATAACGGCTAATGATGTATAGTCGATAATACTAATGATTTCAAAACAACCATCAACCTTAATAATATATTTAACATTAGCTAATGTGATACTAATACTCATTGTGATGAAAATACATAGTATGGTCTAATAATAATATTTAATACTTGACAAAATAAAACACTACTATTTTATGACAATAGCGATTATATGTACTAATTTATTTCTGTATGGATAATTTACTAAAGTCTATTCATGCTTAATAATTGCTACAAACATGGAAATGAAACTAATGGTATTTCAAAATAATCTAATTTGGGAATAGAGAGTTAACTTACGATTCGATCACCTGGCTTGACGATTTGACTCAACCGAGTTGACTCAGTAAGTCAAAGTCCCATTGCCCTAGTTCTACGTTCCTTCTCCTTGCTTTCTTCATTCTTCTCCTTCCTCCTCATTTTTTTTTCTTTTCTTTTCTTGCCTAGGCTAACCCAGAACAAACCAGGTCTAACTCGACTCAACCGAACTCAGCCTCAACCGAGTTGACTAGGCAACAACTGTAACTCAACCTCCTTGTGTTCCTTCTTCTTCTCCTTTCTATTCTCTCCCATCTGCTAGGACTCTAGTGAGGTTTAGAGCAGACCCAACCCAACTCAACCCAGCTGGCTCAACCTGTACTCGAACCCAACCCCTCGGTGAGTCAAACTCAGCTCGATTCGAGTTGGTGTAACACACACCCACTCTTTCTCCCCCCCCCCCCCCCCCCCCCTCTTTTCTTCTTCATTTCTTTCTTTTCTTTCTCTCTTCTTATTCCTCCTTCTATTTCTTTCCCTGTCAGCCGAAACGTCCAGCAACTCACTAGCACTTTGATCAGTTCAGCGGACTGGTGCGTCCCAAACTGAGCTTGGTTGGAGTTGCTGCAGCACAGGGTAGCCAGTCATCGATCTCCCTTCCTCCTCACTCTCCTTCTTTATCTTGTTGGAACCCTCAGACCAGTTTTGAGCACATTAGAGCATGGGTCTGCGAACTCGACAGGCCCAAACTCAGAAGACTCGGACGATGCAGTGCAGTGACCGCTGCTGCTTTTCCTCTCATCTCGTTACCTCCTTCTTCTCTGTTTCACTTCTCTTTCTCGTTCCTCACCTACTACCTTTCTTCTTGTCATGTCTTAGCAACCTAAGACCCAGCTTAACTGAGTCCGAGCGAGTCAACATTCTGGTGAAGACAACATGGCTGTCAATGGCGAAATCCCACCTGAATGATTTTCTTTTGATCTGGTGGTTATGGATGACTAGGATAGGTGCAAGGGTGCTTGTCGAATGAAGTTTTTGAAGTTTGAAGGAGGTTTGGGTGGTGGGTTTCAAATGGAGAAGAAAACGGATGGTTTCTCTTAGGCGGCCGCAAGGAGGGGAGAAAGGCTCATTGCTATTCCATCCAGCTACCTTATATCATGCCCTACATTCCCTTAGAGTCATCGGATCAGGGCTGGATGGCTTGGATCGAATCCCGCCATATGGTTTTCTCAAAACCATGGGAAGGATAGGCGTTGGTTTTGCATAGAAAACCTAGCACGTGATTAGCTTGTGGATGGTTTGGGTACGTCCGAAACAGGGGCATGTGATTGGAGGAGAGGTCCTCACATGGATCGTGCCAGCTGGCTAGATAAAGAAAGGAAGCAGTTTTCCATTTTTGGAAATAAGTGTTTGTAGGTCTTGCTTGGGTCGAAGATGGTGTGTATGCACACGTGCGCCAACACGTGGAAATGGGTAGGTTTTGATTGGACCTATACCACACACACGATGGACGGATTAGATCGTCCATATGATCTAAGATGGTGGCCCATAGCAGGCCTCAAATGGACATCGTCCGTCGGCTGGCACAAACTTGAGAGAGGGAGAAATCTCTCCTATTTTGAGATAGCACAGGTCTGCCCACTTTAACTGACCCCTTCGGATCCGTTCATGACGTGTGCATGTGTATCCCATGCACATGCGAATGATTATGGGGCCCACGAAGATGTTTGGATAGAATCCACTCCGTCTATTCGGTTCATTCACTCATATAAGGCCATGATCTCAAGAATGGGGCTGACCTAAATCTTAAGTGGGCCATACTCCAAATCAAGGTCTTTAAGCGTCGGTTACGTCGATCTAATGGTTGGATCACCCTAAAATTGAATGTCAAAGGTTAAAATGATCTATGGAACCATTTAACTAGAAATTAATGGTTGGGTTATGGATTAAATGGTCTAATATATATTTATAATATTAAATAACATTTTTGTAATGTCGTATATTTGATTTCAATTTATTTTTATATTTTCTATTATCAATTATTTATTTTTAATTCTCATAGTTCTCTCTTTTAGGGATGTCCTGTATGTTTTTCAAGGATAAATTATTTATTTGTATTTAGATTTATATATATATACACAAATATATGTATATTTCTAATTCATTCACGTGGGTCATAGCCCGATTAGGAACATTTATTCATTCGTTCTGTTTCCTTGTAAGTCCTTGGTTATAAAGATTAAATTATTTGGGTTTACAAGTGGGCCAAATTGCATAGGTTTTAATATTTAGTTATCAATTTATTTAAATTATTGGTTGGATATGAGATGTTGGCATTTTGACTATTAAAATTTAGTAATGGGTTGTGGCTTATTAAATGATGGTGAGCAATTATAATCGGAACACCCGAGTACTCCAAAGCACGGGGCGTTACAGTGCAGCACGTGTGGGGTGAGCCCATGCCTCCAAATGGATGGTCGGTGGAGGACACATACATCTCTGGTGGGGTCCATGTCCTCGGGATGTTGGGACCACAGAACTTGCTAATGTAAATGGGCAGCAGCCCCACCATCCAAAGGACGGATGACTAGAATCAACAGATACATCATGGTGGCCCCTACGTACTGCACTCAGCACGTTATCAAGATGGGCCCCACATCCCATCTATGGACAGGGTGGATAACATATAAGCATTAAGGTGCGTCCCACTTGGATGGGGTCCACTGTTAGATGGACGGTGTTGATAAAATTCATACATTAGTGGTCGGCCCTACCCAGCACATCCAAATGGACGGCTGGATGGCATGGATACATCCCAGTGGGCCGCACAATCATCACACAAAAAAGGAGAGAGAAAGAGAGATAGGATGGTGGAGGCACCTCGCTACTATGGGCCCCTCTATACAATGCATACATCAAGTGGGTCCCACCATATGTGGGCCCTCAAATCATAAAATCCAAACAAAATCACCCACCTTTAATCTTCTTGGACTTATTCTTCCATCAACACATCCTAGAGCTCTAAGGGATACATTTCAACGGTGGAGATGGTCTTTGAATAACGAGATTAAGTGGTAGGGAGGTGGGCCACACTAGCTTCTCCTCTTTCCCATGAAAATGTTGGACGTGGGTTGCTTGGGGAATGAGGGAGAGAGATTAGAGAGAGGGTTGTAAGAGAGAGAGAGAGATGGGTGAGTGATGGGGAGTGATGGGTGTGTAAGAGATGGGATGAAAAGGTATGGGTATTATTGACTTTGGGAAAGAGAGAGGTATGGGTTGATGGGAAGTGTACTTGACTTGATTGATTTGATAGATTCTCTAGGGATTGCAAATGCACGACATTTTTCTTGAATTGAACGCGGACCTACATCTCTTGGCCTGGGTATCGTATCAGTGCACGAGACTCGACATTGGACCGCGGCGATGACACAGTCGCAAGGTTACAAGTTTCAAGTCAAGCTAACTCAGATCGACAGGATGTAACTCAAGGATGGGCGCAACTGCTATCTACGCGTCGCCGGTTGCCGAAATTCAACCGAGATGACTGCGGAAGCTTACAGATTGGTACGGGCTAAGAAATGAGTCTCACAAGGAAGGACATCCTTTGCTTGTCTTGAAAAACATGATATATTGTGCTTGTATGTGGACTCATGCATACGATGATTGTAAATGTGATGAAACATACTTTGCTATGACTTGAGTTGGACACCACACCGAAAATGTGTAATTCAACAGGACATGATTAGAAGGTTCGTGGGTGAAAGTGCTTAAACCCCGATCGGTACCATTGGGAGCAACCAATGCCTAGACCGGGTGGAAGAACAGAGTGCTGGAATGCCAAAATACCAAAGTAGGCAGTGACTCCCACTGACGTGTGTCGATTGGTTGAGAGGTTTGACCTGACCTACTTATGGGCAAGCAAAGATAGATTATGTGTGACGAGCTCATAAAATTTTCACTATTATTTTTCCAGGTGACTTATGACTTCTTACTGTTAGGCAGATAGTGAGGTTCAACACAAGTGGGTTAGACTAGTTCGGCCCGTGAACTATGTAGTCCCACCTCTGTAGTTGACCACGGTGGAAAAGTCTATACAAGTGGGTAGTAATCATATGTGAGTCTCACCTTTGTTTCAGACCTTAGTGATACAATTGGGAAATGTGGAAAGTTGTAGAAACGTTGAAAGAGTATGTATGTTACAATTGGGTAGATGTCACACTTT
Source organism: Magnolia kwangsiensis (assembly GCA_037074715.1). Taxonomy (NCBI): domain Eukaryota; kingdom Viridiplantae; phylum Streptophyta; class Magnoliopsida; order Magnoliales; family Magnoliaceae; genus Magnolia; species Magnolia kwangsiensis. The sequence continues at coordinate 116,161,815 of CM073572.1, read as the reverse complement.
TGTATATAAACATGATTTGGAACATTAAAAGTGGTATAATGAATTGTATCTTTATTTGATTGTTATCAGTCCAGCAAGCTTGTGCATTATATGAGCATGAGATGAAACATGCATTTTCACTGCACACACGCACTCACTGGGCTTAGTAGCTCAAGCTTTCCTTTCTATTTTTTTTTACAGGTGAGAGTAGGGAGCTGTAAGGATAGAGGCTACAGACTTTAGTTGTCCTTTTTTTTTTTATATACATATCAGTGTATATATATAATTTTATAATACCCTGAATATGTATATCAGGTATAGTAAATATGACATGGTTTATGTTTTGGTTTTTCCTTGATGTGTTCAGTTATACACAGTAATATATGTTGAATATGATGAAAATTTGAGAAATGATACGTGTTTGTCGTCTTTACTTTTAAAAATCCTCCTTGTGAAGCCCCGCTTATGGGACTTAGTATGTGATAGTTGGAAGTCCCAAAATCGGAGTTCTATGGAGGCTATCAACCAAAATTTGTTGTATAGTAATCATGGATTACCAACACTAGATTTAGGGTCATGACATGATGGATGCGTTGTATCCTCACCATCCAATCCCTGGATGGTGGGATGTAGATCGGCTAGAGTACCTCACATTAGCTATATAACTTTTGTACTGACGTCAGCAAGTTCTGTGGGTCACACATAAGGTATGTGCTTTATCTATGACCGTCCATCTCTATGGGACCAGTAGTATAGCTGTTGTACTGACGTTAGTGAGGTCTGTGGGCCTGATTATCCGATATATGTTATATCTCAACCATCCATTAAGTAGCTTGACATTAGCAAGTTATGTGGGTCTCATCATGATGCATGTGTGGTATCTAAGCCGTCCATCTGCTGGGCCCCACTAGATGTATTGTTGTTGTATTTCACGTCAGCAAGTTCGGTGGGTCTGATCATGTGGTGTATTTCATCCATACCATCCATCTGTATGGACCCCACTGCGATGCATGAGTTCCATCACACATTGTCCACCCATTTGGGGACATAAACCCCACTTTGATGTATGTGTTACATCCAAACCATCCATCTGGATGGTGAGCTCGTCTTAAGGCTTAAGACTAAAAATAAGACAAATTTATTTATCAAGTGGGCCACACTGTAAAAACCGTGGGGATTAAATGTCTACCATTGAAACCCTTTTGGGGTCACGGGAGTTTTGGATCAATATGAAATTTGTTTCCTCTTAATTCAGGTCTTTGTGATCGTATAAACAGTTTGGATGGAAAATCAATGTTATGGTGTGGTCCAGGTGATCTTTAAATCATCATCTCCGCTCCATTGTGGTATAGTCCAAATGATATTTAAATCATCATCACCACTACCATTGTGGTATGGTCCAGGCGATCTTTGAATATAATTCATATTCTTTTTAGGTAATACTCTAAACTGATCTCTAAAAATAGATGTATGGTGTAGATGGATCGGTTAAGTCGGTGGTCCCATTGGCGCGACCTATGTGATGCGGCCCACTTGATGAATATGAGGCCCATTGGTGCAGTCCATGTGATGTGGCCCACTTTATGTATATTAGCCCATATGATGAGGCCCAATGTGTATTGTATTCAGGCCCATCTTGTAAGCCCGCCTCGAGGTATATGATGTGCATGTGGCCCATATATTTTGTTGGATTATGGGCCACCCCATGAGGCCCAATGTGATGTATTTATGGCCCATTGATGAGGCCTGATGTGATGTAATTGAGGCCCATGGTTTATGGCCCATTGTGATATATTTGATGCTCATGGGTTGTCGGCCATTGCGATGTATTTGAGGCCCATGGATTGTGACCCATTGTGATGTATATTAAGCCTGTGCGAGAGGCCCATTGTGATGCATATGAGGCCCATGTAATGCGACCCATTGTGAAGTGTATTAAGCCCATGTGATGCAGCCCATTTGATGTATATGAGGCCCATGTGATGCGTCCCATTGTGATATGTGAAGCCCATATGATGAGGCCCAGTGTGATGTATATAAGGCCTATATGATGAGGCCCGATGCGATGTATATGTGGCCCATGAGATGTGGCCCACTTGATGTATATGTGGCCCATGTGATGTGGCCCATTGTGATATCTGAGGCCCATTATGTTGTATATGAGGCCCTTATGTGAGGCCATGGGCCCCACTATATGTTTGGCCCTATGAGGGACACTTCTTGGGAACAATGCTAGTTGAATGTCCACATTGATGGGGAATGTTGGTTGAATGTCCACATTATGACCTTCCCTTAGGCCTCGTTAGGCCCATTCTTGATATGAGTAGACCGTTTAGGCCCATCCTTAACATGAGGAGAGTACATCATCATCATATAACATGCTTAGTATAGCTCCACTATCTATGACCATACGCATCATATGTATGCTTGTTATGAGGAGTGATTGATCATAACACATGTCATTGGGCAGATTATTCCCTGACCGGATGATATGACTCATACATCTCGCATTTGGTGATATGACCACCATAAGCCCTAGCAATATCAGGGTCGTGGCCTCTATGGGCATGTCGTGGATGTCCAGATGGGACACCAGAAATCTTTTTTACATGGGGTGTCATAGATGTCCTTAGGTGAAAGTCCCTAAACTCTCTTGGTACCAAAGGATGCCCCAACGTCTAGACCGAGTGGATATATATGAGCGCATGAGAGTCGTATACGAGTAAGTCGCTTCTCCCACTGTGTCATGGTCAGTTGGGATGGGGTGTGGCCTTACTCACCTAAGGGAGTAGGCAATGTCAGGCTGAGTCTGATCAGCTCATAAATGGGTTTGCTATCGACGAGCCAGGCCGATATTGGTAGGCGGATAGTGAGGTCTCTTCCACTTACCCAGTTGTATGCTTAATGGGGCGGCAGGTGGCGTAGAGTGTATTAGACCCTGTTGATGAACCTAGAGATGTACTATACTGATATGTGGATTTATTGAGTAGGAGATGGATACTTAGCATTTTACTCATGTAACATCCTGAATTTTTACCAACTTGGAGTAGGACATCCTTAGGCAATGGGTCTATCATAACACCTTATTGACTTAGGAGAGAGTGATCGAACTTAACAACATCAAAGGACCCTAGGATCAAGCCATTCGGCTAATCTAAACACTAAAGTCTTAGCCTAGGGTTTAGCTATAGAAGCGACCCCTCTTTGTCCTCATGAATCACATAGAAGCCCTAGGGGCTTCACCTAGGGCTATTTCTATTTCACTTATACCTCATTTCTAGTCCGTTATACCCTTTTCACTCTCAATTCATCACCCCATTCCCTTCCCAATATTTCAAAACTCAATCCCAAAGTCTCAAATCCCCCTTTCAACCCATTTCCTTCGAAAATTTCACCTTCTACCACCATATTCTTTAAATCTTTCTAGTTACTTTCATATTAGAAACTAATCCTAAAGTTTAAATGATGAAGAATAATAATTAAACTAAAATTTACTATAAATAGTAAATATATAAATGAAATGAGTTTTTGACCATTAAGCTTTTGGAATCTCACAAAATAACCAAGTTATTTAGATATCTTAGCTTGTCCTACCCCAAAATCATATATTTCATGTTGAATAACTCATTCTGGTTTGTAAGATACACTCGTTTCAAAAATTGAGTTACAGAACCACCACCAGGACCACCAGACGACCACGTCGGCACCGCCCAGTAGGCGGTGCACCACCGGTGCACCAAATTTTGGTGGACCCTTGTTGAGTTTTTTTGCATTTTCAAGGTGACTTCAAAAAGTAATATCTCCCTCAATATAACTTTAATTTAGGTGATTTAAAAGTCATATTGAAGCTTTTCAAGTCTAGTTTTATGTAAAAATAAGTAAAAAATAAACTAAAAATTTTAACATATTTAAATGTAGGTTGATGTGACAACTATTCAAAAATTTTTAGTTCAGACAGCTGCTACGTCTAGAATTTTTTGAATTTTTCTAGAACATGAAATATAATGAAATTTGGTGGAGATAAAGTAGACTTGATGATGAACTACTAAAAAAATAATTAAAATAATATACTAACTAAAAGTGTCAAAAAAATATAGAACTACATAAGGACTGCATCCTATAGTATAATTTAGGCAAAATTTAGTTAGGTACTAAACTAAATAATCGGTGGATTTAGCTTGGACCACCATCTTCACAAATGGCAAGACCTAAAACCATTAATACTACTGATGTAACATCCTTAAAATACCTATGAGAAATCCTAAGAGCTTGTCACTCTTAGGAGTACATTGAAACTCCATATCGGACCTAAACTGCATGTTGAGAGTCCGATGACCATGAAACTATAGGATTATGTCCGTCCTACTAAGCTTGAAGACCATCAAGAGAATTAAGCCCAAATAATATTTAGAAATGCACAACTTGAGCCCTGGGCAAAGTGTGTTAGAAACGCGAATATCTTTAGAAAATGTAATGAAGCTTGAGTGAATTGGGCCATTTGTTCACACGAAAAATTGGGGATTTTAGACCATCAGTTTTTGACCTAACTTCACCCATGGGAAAAGGAAATTTTCCTGCACATATCTGTATACTTGTGGCCCAGATCAACCAAGTTCGACCGTTGATCTGACACCGGTCCTCCACGGTTGATCGACTTGTCTGATCACACCAAAATCACATCCTGACATACATCTATTGTCAGGGAACTTACCCTTTGACGTATGTGAGTAGTGGGCCTCCTCATGAACCCTATTTGTCAAAAAAAGCTACCCAAAGGATATAAACCATGTATATAGTGGCCCTGGGGCCATTTACATCTGTACTAGGCCTATAAATAGCCTCCCACACACCCTCTCTCTCCCATATACGAATTTCTCCAAACCCTAGGAGAGAAGAGAGAAAAGAAGAGAAAAGAGGAAGGAGAGAAGAGAAATCTCTGGAGATTGCTGCAGTGGTTCTCTCCTACTACTCCACGTATTGATTCATCTCTCCACTTCGCTACACGATCGTTTTTGGCTACAATTTGGGTAAGAAAACCTAACCCTATTATCGTTGTAAAGATCCAGATTGAGTAATCGACAAATTAGCTGACCTATTTCATGATTTAGGTACCCGTCATTCCGTTTTTGGGAACATAGAATTCAAATCGAGTCCGAATCGAGTATTCCGACAAAAGGTGTGGACTATAAATATTTAGGTTATGGTTTTCAATGCTTTCAATGTCAGTAATGATTTATTTCTGACTTGATTACTGCCATATTGTCTTAGATACACCGTTGTTAATATAATATACATGTATGAACTGTATAGTACAAAATACGCATCTCATGTGTTTGTTGAAATGTTTGTATGAACATGTAAATATGGTTTATGTTTGCTATGACTACTAAACTAGGATTCATCGTTGTCATATGCATGCCGACCTCTCTATGTAAGGATTTGCTAAAATATATGTTGTAACTAATCTAGTCTATGTATTTGGTGAAGTGTAGTTTAAGTGTTTGATGAATTTTCTGAATGAGAAATTGTTGATGATTTGTATGTATTACGAGTGTTAAGATAGGATTCTTTCTTACCTTATACATATGTATAGTTTCTTTCATGAAATCATATTCGCTTCTATGTAAATGATTGATAAAATGCTAATATGTGGTAACATGATCAAAGCATTTGATAAAATGCTTAAATGAGGATTTCACTTGGATTGTTTGTTAAATGCTGAATTGATTATCACATGTATTTAATTGCTGCATCTGAGTAAGACTGGGGCTACAACCTAGCCCAGGCAATCGGTAACAATTCTTGTTTCGGTGGCCGAATTAGTCTTGCCACATTGGGTATACTTGATGAATCCAGGTCACATGACAATTGTCGATAGTGGTAGACCACGAGGGGTTTTTATGCGCTCCATGTTGATTAAGTTAACATGTGCCCGTACCAATCAAACTTGCCTAACAAACTGATCGGCCTATTATGTGTTTACCATGTATGGACACTATTGCTTAAATCTAAGGTCCCTTTCACCAATGTAAAGGTCTACTTTAACCATGGTACCACGATCCTCCAAGACGCATGAGCCGGACATAGTGGTATGAAACATCGTGTTCGAGCTGTCGACCTACGTTGAGGTGATAAGCCACCCCGTAATGACAAGTGAGCAGACTCAGACTCGTGAGCCGGGCATGGTGGTATGGGACATCGTGTTCAAGCTGTCGGCCTATGCCGAGGTGATTAGCCACCTTGTAGTGATCGTGAGTATAAACTATTAAACTTGCCTATTGACTGCCTTTCATTAGGAGTGATGCCCCTATAAATTGCCTATCGTATGTGCTTGACTAGGAGTGATGAACCTAGATGGATCCTTCAGTTTAGGTCAATGATATAAGGGGTGGTACCCTAGCTTTCCAAATCTGTTGTATGAATAAGCTTAATTAACTACTGGGCTAGCATGACCATGCATTGCACTGCATTAGTTAGGACATGCTTTAAAGGCGTGAAAGTCGCATAGGAGGTAGTGTTGTCATATGCGATATAGTGTCGGCATCACTTGTTGAGGGAGCTTTAATGTGAGGGCATGCATCATTACTTGCACTCCATTCCTACATTAACCAGAGTAGTTAGGAAGTGATTGTTATGTTGCTTTATCATTACAGCTTGACTGAATTGATAACATGTTAACCTTTACCTTATAGTACCGCTAAGTTGGCTACTCATTCCCACCCTGGTACGGTGTTTTAAAACACCAACCAGAATCTAGTTTAAACGCAGGTGATGATGAAATCTATGTAATGGAGCATGACTTTATGGATGAGGAGGAAGAGTTCTCCTACTTTCATCTCTCAGGTGGGTCTATGTAGACCTCGTGCTGATGCGTAGGGACTACAGGGATATTTGGCGTAGTTGGACACATCTACTTTCCCACATTTTATTATTTTGAAACAATACATGTATATATTAAACCCGGTTACGTAATCATACTCTTGAGGTTTGTGAAACTCCCACATGCTTAAATATATAAGTTTCAGACTTCCGCTTGCTTAATTTAATTACATCCGGAGTATGATATACTGTTTTTGTATAATCTCACTCATGCTTAACTCTTTGATATGGACGAAATTTGAACATCATCATCCATACTGCGTAAGTGATGTTCTGGATCTCAGAAGTAGAGCTTTGCTCGACCCTCAAAATTCAGGGCATTACAAGTTGGTATTAAAGCATGATTTGGATTAAAATGGACCTAAGTTATAGGTAACATAATGCACTCTGATGCACTCTAACTTAGAAAGGGAGCAATAGAATCTAGAAACCACATTAGGATCTCAAGTTTCACCAACAGGCGAAACCAAACGTTGTAGGTTAGTTCCTAATGTATACCTAAGGCTGGGGGATTCTAACACCCCGGTGTAGCCTGGCTGTGGTCCGAGTGTAGGTTGTCATCCAGGTCCTGTTAGGATCGATCGGGCTTTAAAAATAATGCTCTAGTTGGTAGGGCACTGGATAAGGTTACTCCCACATCAGATGGATGTGGGCACTGACCTTAGGCTATATGTGGAGCTCCCACCTTCCCTGTATGAGGCCTTTTGGGGGAAATCCTCGAGAACAAAATCGTGCGGGCATACATGCATGCCTAAAGCAGACAATATCATACAGTGTCGATGGGGCTATTACAAATCACATGCATTGACCCAAATCACCTCTAAACCATCTGTCGACGAGTTCAAATCTTTAGATAATGAAGTCTAAACCTAGAACAGATCCAAAGGATGCGAATATGCGCTTGATAGATTACGAGAACATATCGTGCTGGCCTAAAACCCCAATGCACTAGATTAGGTGGGGCTCAAGGGGTCCTATGCACCCATACGACACCCCCGAGAGGGGGTGGCCACTGCCCCAGGGTAGAGCCACTGCCGGACACCCCAGAGGGGAGTGGCGGCACCGCTCAGACAGCGGCGCATTGCCGGCTTCCACAAAAGGGCGCAGCGGCGCACTGCCGTTAGCCAACCCATGTGGGAATGCTTTGTGATGATGACGTTGCCTTTGTGATTTGGGTAAACTTGTGGTTATGATTATCTACATAGAAATTCATGTTGAAAATCCTCCTTATAGGATCCTTGGATCAGAATCTGGTGTATGGGCATTGGAAGCCGAGAATGGGGAACTATGGAGGCTGTCGGCACCAGATTGGGCGATCGACAATTTTATGAGCCTTATTTTCGAGTTTGGGGCGTGAAAGAAGTTGGTATTAGAGCATAACTTGGGAATACCAGAGGATAACATCACATATCTACTGATAGCTACCCTACACTATGATTGTAGAGAACTTAGAATGATTAGGTACCCGAGTTTGAATAACTTAAAAACTTTCTTTTAAGACCCGTATCCTAGTCCGTATTGTTCCGTCGACTGCCCTGATCCTTCTCATCGAATTCCAGCAATCCGTGATGTATAATCGACGTTTGCGCACGACCCTAAGTCATATCCTGTAGATTTAAGTTGGCTTAATCCAAGACTTGTACCATTACGACCGCATCGTTGCTGCGGTTCCAATGCCGTGACTCGCACACCGATCCGATACCCTAGTAGGGAGATGTGGGCCAGCATTTATTTTAAAAAAAATGTCATGCATTTGTAATCCCAAGAGAATCTTTACAACATGTCCCATCAATCAATCAATCAATTACTTTATGTCAAGTACACATCACCTTTCACCCCATCCCCAAGCAACCACCAAGTCAACTCTTTCTCACCCTCTCTCTTACACAACCATATATGTTAAGTATACATCACACAGCTATCCCTCACTTCTCTTTGTAACGCCCTGAAAATCGAGGGTCGAGTATAGCTCAGCTCCCGAGTTCCAAAACATCACTTATGCAACATATTTAATGATGATTGTATGTCGTTTGTATGAGTGCGTAAAACATGAATGAGATTAAACCAAATCAGCATAACATAATCCCGGGACAGTTGTAATATACAAGAGAAAGACTAAAACGAATAGATAAACCAGTATAAGTCCCTAGAGTATGTAAGTGTTGCCAGATCAATAGTTACAAGTATTGTTTCAAAATATAAAATGTCAAAAGAATGTAGTAGTCCAATATAAACATAACCCTAAATCTCCGTCAATCAGGACACGACTCACATGAACTCGCCTGAATACTGCATGTACGAGAATGCCTCCTCATCATCCTCGAACTCCGGCTCTTCCTCGTGGGTCACATCATCATCTACAACTAAGACAGAATCTGGTTGGTGTTTAACATCGTCCCAGAACGTGGGAGTGAGTGGTAAACTCAGTGGAACTATACAGCAAAGGTTAACATGTTATCAATTCAGTCAAGCGGTAATGATAAAACAGTACAACAAATAAGTCCTAAATACTCTGATTAATGCAAGAATGAAATGTAGTAATGATGCATGCCCTCGCCTACACTCCCTCAGCGTCTTCATCTTACTGCGTGCATGACAACCACCCGAAAATGTTCTTCCTCGCCAAAACACATGCAATGCGGTGCATGAACGTGATTACTAAGTTCATATTAGTCCTTTTCATACAGCATGATTTGGAAGCTAAGGTACCTCCCTTATATTAATTCTCAAACTATGATCCATTCTAGGGTCGTCAGTCTTAGTAAATCTCATACGATGTTATGGTTCTAGGTTGTTGTAAAGGGCTCGTCACCAATCAATACAGGCCTAGTTATACCCTAGTTGCTACAATAAGGCTCGTCGCCTCAATGCAGTTTCAGGGTATGCTCGAGGTCCTTATAAAGGGCTCGTCACCAATCAGTGTAGGCCAACAGCTCGAATACAGTGTCCCATACTACCGTATTTAGCTCACGAGTCTGGATTGCTCATTGGTCACTATGGAAAGGCTCGTCGCCCCAACGTAGGCTGACAGCTCGACCATGGTATCCCATACCACCATGTCCGGCTCATAAGTCTTAGCGGATCGAGGTACCAAGGTTAACAGGATTTCACTGGTGAGTTTGGTACCTTAGATTTAAGCAGTAGCATCCATACATGGTGAACATACATCGGGTTAATTAGGTTAATTGAAAAGATCGACTAGGATGAGCGCATGTTAAGTTAATCGACATGAAGTGCATAAGCACTCCGTGTGGCCTAACCACTGTCGACATCCCAAATACGGCTCAGATTCATCGAACAGATCCTGCGTAGGGAAACAACTTCATCTACCAACACAAGGCCTATTACCAATTGTATGGACTGTGATATAGTCCCAACCACGTGTAATCACAACAATTAAGTATATAAGATAAGTAAGCAATAAGGAATACTTAAGTCAAATTCTACAACCATGTGATCATGTTATGGAATATAACTTAAACATGAATATACAATACATGGAGGAAATCATACACACAGTTAAACATCAATAAGCAGGCTATACAGTACATGGAGGAGATCATACACATAACTAAGGTAGTTAGGATTCATATCTCAACTCCCTTATAAATTATAATTTTCTAACTACTAACTCATTCAAATATTTTTACAAACACTTAGACTACACTTTCCAACATACATCACATATGTTGGTTATATTACATAGTTGGGCAAATCCTTTTGCCAAAGAGTTGTCACATACATAACAACCATGTACCTACGACAGTTAATCATGGCAATCACAAATTCAGATTTCAAATGCATACAAATATTTCAACAAACACATGAATTTCCCTATATACCACATAGTTCGTATCTATTTGTAATACGGAACAAATATCACATTTGGCATGTAAAATAGCATTCATGTCAGTGATAAACCATTTATCGACATTGAAAGCCTTGAAAACCATAACCTATACATATATAGTCCGCACCTTAAGCCTGTAAACACGTAACGGATTAGTTTTAGACATTTAGTCTTTGTCAACGGTGGATTAGCAACCTAGAGCATGAACTAGGTTAGCTATTCCATCACTTAGACTATACGAAGCCCAAAAATAGGTTAGGGTTTGGTTTTCTTACCCAAGTATGGAATCAGAATCGCCCGTATAGCGATACGAATGGACGAATTTGGCATGTAGTGTAGCTGGGAAGAACCCTAGAATGAATCTCCAACTCAGTCTCTCTCTTTATCTCTCTTTCCTTTCCTTTTCTTCTCCTTTCTTTGCTAGGGTTTTAGAATTCATATGGAATATGTGAGAGGGGTTTTAAAGCCCTTATATAGGCTCAGAACTGATGGGAATAGCCCCAGAGCCAAGGTATACTTAGGTTATAGCCAAATCAGATCTGTTTCGATCCAACGGAGCATTTCTGGAGGTCCATTTGCTAAATGCGGTCGGACTTAAGCTCTCTGATATTAGATCTTGGTTAAGCTAGTTTTCAGTCCAATCAGATTTACAAATCGCCCGTGGCGACCAATTTCAGTTCGACGGTCACCGGTATTCAATCAGGGCCACAAGTTCATTGGCATGTGTGGGACATTTCTCCTAATCTGAGGGTGTATTTGAGTCAGATTCTGACGGTCTGAATGCTTATAGTTGATCCACACATGACACGACTTAGATTACTTAAATTTAAATTTATTTTCTAAAGATATTTACGTTTCTCACACACTTCACTCCGGACTCAAGTAAATAGTCCCAGGACATCATATGGACTTAATTTTTGAGGTGATTGTCAAGTCCCACTAGGCGGTCATAATTGTATAGTTTCGTAGCTACTGGACTTTTAACGTGCGGTCCAGGTACCATACGAAGTTTTAATGTGCTCCCGAGAGCAACTGGGTTTAGAGATTGCTCCTAGATTTTAGGGTAATGTAGAGTTAATGATTCTACAAGTTTTAGGCCTTACAGATCATATTTAAAGTGATTGGTGATAATTTCATAGGTAATGTAATTTATCACTAGTTAATTCTCGTTTAATTTCTAAAGGATTTAGTCCTTAGTGATTTTTGCCTGAGGTGTTACTCAGGTCTTTGTACGGATTTTTTCAGGACATTACACTCTTACAACCCTTTCTCTCTCTCTCTCATTTCCCAACACAATTCCAAGTAACAAAAAAAAACCCACATCTAAGCTCTTCCCATGGAGAGAAAAGTGCATGTGTGAGGCCTACTTTCCCATCCCAAATCCATCATCCTAGCCATTCAAACCTCATCTCCCTCCATTAAAGTGAAGCACAAGGAGATTAGCTTTCTAATGGACCAAGAAGATCGAAAGTGGGTGCTTCTATAGGCTAGTTTTTCATGCTTTTATGATGGGTCAAGTGAGGCCTACCGATCGATGGTATGGATCTCACTTCGGACCCTAAGATGTGGCCAATGGCCCACCTTGATTATCAATATCATTCCATGATGGGGCCATTCTCCATGGATCCCATCATGATGTTTACTTTCCTAGCTTGAATAGAGGTCATCTAGACCATTTATTTTAGTGGAGAAGAAATCTCCACCGTTGGATTTTGATTTAATGGGCCCACATGCATTGAGACCAACTTAATGTATGATTGATTATAAGGAAGGGCACATAGTGTCGGGGTCCCTCCATCACGCGTGTCCCACTCTCTCTTCCTCTCTTTTTCATTTTCTTTTCATGTGATGATGATGTGGTCGTGTGTCCCACTCAGATGGACCCCACCATGAAGCATATATTTCATCCAAGCAACCTATAAGTGAGGCCCACCTTATATGTGTTGTACCTACACCATCAATCATTTGGTGGCCCACCTGAGCAGGGCCCACCTCAATGAATGTCTGATGCCCAACTGTCCAGCGTCCCTGGGACGCTGGACGTGAACTGAGAAAATACAAATATTAGCTTGTTTCCAAGCTTATGGGGTGGCCCACTCATATAGGGCCCACCTTGATGTATGTTTTCAATCCACACCATCCAACCTTTTCCTCAGACCATTTTAGGCGTTGAGCCAAAAAAAGGGGCTAATCCGACCTTCTGGAGGGCCATAACATAGAAAACGGTGGTTTTCACCATTAAAAATTCACATGATGTGTCCACACACCAAAATATATTGGATATTGGGCTTGTTTAGCTTATCTTGAGCCCTGATGACCAATGGTTGCATCAGATTCACTTGATGCAGGCCCCACATGTGAAAAACTATAAAAATACTATATATATATATATATATAAGGCTGCAGCGCCTGCTATTGCTGTGTAGCAGGACACTGTTGGCTTCAGTGTGAAACAGACAGGGACCCATGACCCCAGCCATGTGCCCCACCATGATGTTTGCTCATCATCCAATCCGTTCATTAGGTGGGCCCCTTCCTGAAGTGGGCCCTCTCCAAAGATCAGCCACATCTAAGGCTCAAGTGGCCCACATCATAGGAAATAATGGAGATTGTATGGCTACCATTGAAACCCATGTTATTGGGTTCACAGAAGTTTTGGATCAGTACGAAATTTATTTTTCCTCGGCGTCCAGGTCTGCGTGACCTTATGGATAAATTGGATGGCAGATAAACATTACGGTGGCCCTATGTGGGACCTGCAATGATATATGTGTTTTATTCAGCCCACCTAGATGTATGTGTTTAATCTATGCTATCCAGCCATTTTAGTTGGCTGCTGGACAGCCAAGGAACATCCCCCCCCCCCCTCCCATGAGGCATGCGATTTATCCATTGTCCATCCCAATGGGACCCACCATGATGCATGGGCTGCATCCAAACCATCCATCCATTTTAAAAGCTCATTCTTATGGCATGAGCTAAAGATGGGGCAGACCTAAAGTTCAAGTGGACCTCACCATTTTAAGTAGTGGTCAATGACGCCCACCGTTCAAAAATCCCTAAGGGCCATAGTAGCTTCCCATTAAGTTGATATTTTTTTACCACTTCATCTATCACTATGTTAATTTATGAATGGGTTGGATGGGAAACATATTTTATGGTGGGCCTTAGGAATTTTAAATGGTGGAAATCATTTCACCACTTATCTTATGTATGGCCCATTTAATATGCATGGGGCCCAATTGGTGTGGCCCATTTAATATATATGGCCATGTGATTAGGCCCATTCGATGTATTTGTGGCCCGTGCTTGAGGCCCACTTTGATATATATAAGGCCCATGAGATTAGGCCCATTTTGATGTATTCTAAGGCTCATGTGATTAGGCCCATTGTGATGTATTCAAAGGCCCATGTGATTAGGCCCATTGTGATGTATTCAAAGGCCCACGGGTTATGGCCCATTGCAAAGTACATAAGGCCCATTGATGTGGTCCAATTGATTTATATAAGGCCCATATGATGCGGCCCATTCAATGTATCTAAGGACCTTGGGTCGAGGCTCAACGGAATGTCCTTAGGGTCCATTGCAATGTGTGATTCTCCATGGTTTATGTAATGATATTGATGCGGGTCGTGCCTAGGGAACAATGATGGTTTGACGTCCACATTATAAGTACAATGTTGGTTAAAAATTCACATTGTAACTCTCCTTAGGGCCCATTAATAGGCCCATACTTGTTAATAATTCATTACTTTATAACATGCTTAGTATAGCTCCATGATTCATGCCATATGCATTATATGTGTGTTTGATATGAGGAATGTTTGATCATAGCATAAGCCATTGGGTTGAGACATTTACGAGACTACTTATGAAATGGAATGCCCCCACATGAGTGCGTGGTACGTGCATGATTGCTGCATGATTTGACGATGTGACTCATGCATCTTACATATGTGTGACTTGATCACTGCACGCCCTAGTGACATCAGGGCCATGGCTTCCACAGGCACATTGTGGATGGTCGTATCGGATAACGAAAATATTGGCTGTAGCATTATGGGCACTTAGGATGTCTTTAGGTGAAAATCTCAGAACCTTTTTGGTACCAGGAGATACTCCAACGTCTAGACCAAGTGGATATACGAGAGCCTGAGTGTCGAATACCAGTAGGCCGCCTCTCCCACTATGTCGTGGTTAGTTGGAAGGGGGTGTGGTCTTATCTGCTCGAGTAAGGGGGCTATAAGCTAGGCTGAGTTTGACCAGCCCGTAAATGAGTTAGCTATCGATGATCTGGGTAGGTATTGGCAGACTACTGGTCAGGCAAATAGTGTGGTCTCTTCCACTTGCTTGACTGTGCAGTTAGGGAGGAGGTAGTCAGTGTGAAGTGTATTAGACCCCGGTGATATCTAGAGAGGAACTGTATTGATATGTGTACTTGATGAGGACTGACATGCTTACTTAGCATCTCATATATGACATTTGGCTACATAGGCCTTGCATCCCATGGCCTTAGTACGACCGATATCATTCATGTCTTGCATCATATAACCTTGGTATGGTTGATAACATTCATGGACTTACCGCATGTTTCCGTATTACTCTGATATTATATACTTAGCACTTGCCTTGCGCACACACTTACACCACCCTCTAAGCTTTTATAAGCTTAAGCACGACTGTTGTGTGCAGGTAGCATTGGACAACTATAGCACTGAGGTAGGAGTGCACATTTGACTATTTTGGAGCTTTTTTATCACCTTGTATTTCCCTTTCCGCATTCTACTTAAAAGTTTTTGATATAGTTGATATGTGGTGATGTTATTTTATGACTTGGTTATACTTGTGGTTATGCTCCATTACAAAAAAAAAATTATTCTGAAAATCCTCCTTGCAGGATCCCATGATTGGAGTCTGGCATATGATTATTAGGAGCCAAGAATGAGGCACTACGAAGGCTGTCAGCATCGAATTCGGCCATCGAGAATTTTATCAGCCCATTTTCTGAGTTTGGGGCGTGACAGAAGTTGCTATCCGAGCATAACTTAGGAATACCTGAGATCACATCACATATCTACTATGAACTTAAAATGAATAGGTTCTGAGTCCGAATAACTTAGCGATTGTTTGACATAGACCTTTAACATTTATACCTTTGAGATTTTCTAAGGCTGATAGACCCTTGTTCCTTCCTATAGGACGTGATGGCTAGAAGAGCGACTTGAGCGAATCAAGCTCCACCACCTACGACTCCCGATCTACCACCTACGACCCCCGCTCCACCACCGGATATTTCTGCTTTCCACCCTGTGGATGCCACTCCTTTACCTGAGACCGGTGCGAATCCGACCATACCTGTGAGTGCTACTTAGGTGCAGCAGATGCTTCAAGCGATGACTGCTATTCTTCACGGGCAGAGAAGGCGTTCTACTGTGACATCAGTCGAGGTTGAGCAGCATCGTAAGACCGCCCTTCTCAAGGACTTCTGTCAGCACGATCCCCCGCGTTTTCGGGGTGAGCCAGACCCTACTGCAACAAAGATATGGTTCTCTGAAGTGGAGAAGATATTTGACACCATGAGATGTATGACCCAACTTCGAGTTTCATTAGCTGTATTTCTTCTCCAGAGTGAGGCTCAGCATTGGTGAGCATTTGTAGCCCAATTGGTAGCGGCCAATTTTGAGTGGACCTGGGAGGACTTTGTAGACCGGTTTGACCAGAAGTTCTTTTCCAAGTATGTGCAATAGTAACACGCATTAGAGTTTGAGACTCTGGTCCAGGGGGACATGACCGTGTCCCAGTATGAGGCTCATTTCGTCACGTTATCGAGATTCATGACGTATCTTGTTGATGATGAGGGGCGAAAGGCTCACCGTTTGAGAACGGTTTGCATCCTACCCTCAGGAGCCGTGTGATTGGACACATGCTTCCGACATTTGAGCAGATCGTGGAGAGGGCACAGTTTTATGAGTCAGATTGGGCCAGTTTGCAGAGAGCCCGTGACCAGAGGGGAGATCAGAAGAGGAAGGTGCCCTCTGGTAGTTCCCAGCAGCAGTAGCATCGTTGACAGCAGCGACACACGACCCGCCTAGCATTTCAAGCACCAACAGTACCCCCAACACCACCTCTGGGACCGTTCATAGGTACTTACTTTGGATGCGGTAGGATAGGACATCATAGACATGAGTGTCCCCATTCACAGCAGTAGCATCTGAGGGCACCACGTCCACCTCTGCGACAGCCACCACAGAAGTAGCAACGACCACAGTACAGCCTCTCGGGCCTCCCTCATAGCAGCAGAGGTAGCAGATCAGACCACCATAGCGGCAGCAGCATTAGTAGAGACCTCAAAGGGTACCTACACCTCCCTAGCCGGCCTAGGGCAGATTTAATGCCCATCAGCAGGACCCTTAGTCATTAGGGGGGGTCGTCGAGGGTACTCTCCCTGTTTCTGCATGCATTGCATGTGTATTATTTGACTCTGGTGCATCGCATTCTTTTGTGGCCGATGATTTCTGTAGATCGACCGGTTTGATGATGGAGTCTGCTCGTGAGGGTTTGTCAGTATCAACGCCCTTGGGTAAGACTGCAGTATTAGACAGAGTTTGCTCGTCTTACCTCATTCTGATTGGGGATATCTTCTTGCCTGCCAACCTATTTGTATTGCCAATGTCCGAGTTTGATGTCATTCTGGGCATAGATTGGCTAGCCGAGTACCATGCCATATTAGACTGCTTCACGAGGACAGTCACATTCTGTATACCTGGCATACCAGAGTTCTAGTTTGTTGCCTAGCCCAGAGGAGAGAAGCTTTCTTACCTGTTATCGTGTGCCGCTGAGGAGTCAACTGCTTTGAGTATTGACCAACTGCCTGTTGTTTGTGGTTTTTCCGATGTATTCTAGGAGATTTCGGGGTTACTACCTCGTCGGCACACTGAGTTTCAGATCGATCTTGTGCCTGGTACCGTGCCTATTTTGAAGGCCCCGTATCGTATGACACCATTAGAGTTATAGGAACTGCAGAAGCAATTGGACGAGTTGCGTGAGTTAGGCTTTATTCGTTAGAGAAATTCACCATGGGGAGCACCGTTACTCTTCATGAAGAAGAAGGATGGCTCGTTAAGGCTTTGTATAGATTACCGCGAGCTCAACAAGGTCACGATCAAGAACAAGTACCTACTTCCAAGGATCGATGATTTGTTTGATCAGCTGCAGGAGGAGCAGCTCTTTTTGAAGATAGACTTGCGGTCCGGTTATCATCAGGTTCGGGTTCGAGATAAGGATATCCCGAAGAAAGCCTTTAGGATGCGCTATGGTCATTTTGAGTTAAAGGTCATGTCCTTCCGACTGACCAATGCACCCGTAGTATTCATTCAATTGATGAACGAGGTCTTCCGTCCTTATCTTGACCAGTTTGTTGTGGTGTTCATCGATGACATTCTAATATATTCGAGGACCCGTGAGGAGCATGAGCGATATCTGGAGATTACCTTGCAAACCCTCCGTGCACACCAGCTTTACGCGAAGCTGGAGAAGTGCGAGTCCTGACAGAAGGAGGTGAAGTTCCTTGGTCATGTAGTGACGAGGCAGGGTGTCGCAGTAGACCCCTCGAAGATCGATGCAGTGCGTTAGTGGGGCCAGCCCAAGAAGGCATCCGAGATCTGCAGTTTTCTTAGTTTGGCGGGCTACTACCGACGTTTCATTGAGGGGTTCTCTTGTATTGTAGCCCCGTTGACCAGGTTGACCCGGAAGGGTGCTGAGTTTGTTTGGAGCAACGCTTGTGAACAGGTATTTATGGAGCTGAAGGACCGCCTCACGTCTGCTCCTGTCCTCACTCTTCCTTCTGGGAGTGATGGATTTATTGTATTTACCGATGCCTCATGAGTTGGCTTGGGTGCTGTCCTAATGCAGCACGGGAAGCCGATGGCTTATGCATCTCACCAGCTCAAGTTCTACGAGCTGAACTACCTCACTCATGATTTAGAGCTGGCAACAGTTGTCTTCGCACTAAAGGTGTGGAGGCACTATCTTTATGGGGTGAGATTCGAGTTCTTCTCCGACCACAAGAGCTTGAAGTATCTGTTCTCTCAGTCCGAGCTGAACATGAGGCAGAGGTGTTGGGTGGAGCTCCTGAAGGACTATGATTCTGACCTCCAGTACCACCTGGGCAAGGCGAACATGGTGGTGGATGCCTTGAGCCGTCAGCTACAAGGCCTGGTGGCGCACATGATGATTCAGTAGTGGAGGATGCTTGAGGATGTATCTGCATTTGACTTTGAGATCGGTTTGCAATATTCTATTGTGCAGTTATCGAGCCTATCGATTCAACCCTCTCTTATCGCAAGGGTGATTGAGGCTCAGCGGGTAGATGAGTCATTGAAGGAGTACCGAGCAGAGGCAGCATCTGAGAGTCAGACAGATTGGTAGAATGGTTCTGATGGTGGATGTAAGAACCGTATCCAAGTCCGTACTATTCCGTCAACTCCTACGATCCTCCCAGTTGAATTCTGACAACCTGTGACCGATGATCGATGTTTACACTCGACCCTAAGTCGTATTCTGTATATCTGAGTTGGTTCAATCCGAGACTTGTACCATTGTGACCACACCGTTGCCGCAGTTCCAATGCCGTGACTTGTGCATCGATCCGATACCCTGGCAGGGAGATGCAGACCCGCGTTCAATTCGAGGAAAAACACTGCGCGTTGTAAATCTCAAAAGAATCTCTACAACATGTTCCATCAATCTCATCAATCAATCCCATCAATCATCTCATGTCATGTATAAGTACCCATGCTTCCTTTCTCCACAAGTCAAGCAAACCTCAAAGTCAACCAACCTCTCACCTCACCCATCACTCACCTCACATCCCCTTACAACTCTCTCTCTCTCTCTCTCTCTCTCTCTCTCTCTCTCTCTCTCTCTCTCTCTCTTTTCCTTCACATTTCCAAGAAACATTTTCAAGAGAGAGAGAGTGGTGCACGTCCAAGCCCTCCCATATGAGAGAAGTGATTTTTGGTGGCCCACCGTCCCACTCTAAAACCCATCATCTTAGTCATCCATTTCTCATCTTCCACCATTAAAGTGAAGCACAAGGAGACAGGCTTTCCAACGGACCGAGAAGATCGATAGGTGGATACTTTTATAGGCTAGATTTTTATATTTTTAAGATGAGCCAAGTGAGGCCTACCGATCAATGGTATGGATCTCACTTTGAACCCTAAGATGTGGCTGATGGCCCACCTTGATTATCAATATCATTCCATGATGGGCCATTTTCCATGGACCGCATCATGATGTTTACCTTCCTAGCTTGTATATGGGTCATCTAGATCATTTATTTTCATGGAGAAGGGATCTCTACCGTTGGATTTCAATTTTTATGGGCCCACATGTTATGGAACCCATTTGATTTATATTATAGATCATGGAAGGGAGGGCCCATAGTGTCGGGGTCCCTCCATCACATGTGTGTCCCACTCTCTTTCCTATCTCTCTCTCCCTCTCTTTTTAATTCTTCTTTCATATGATAATATGATTGTGTGGCCCACTTGATGAGTTGTGGGACGTCTAAACCTTTCATCAAAAGGGACCTCACCTTGATGTGGGTCTCATGTACGCCACCCATCATTTGGTGGCCTACAAAACTCATCATTTGGTGGCCCACATGGGCAGCCCACTTGAAACAGTCCAACCGTCCAGCGTCTAAGGACGTTAGACGTCAAGTGAAAAACACAAATATTGGCTTGGTTCATAAGCCTTGACGAGGGCCTCCTATGTAGGCCCCACTTTAATGTATGTATCCAATCCACGCCTTCCCTCTCGATCCCCAGATCATTTTAGGCGTTGAGCCAAAATATAGGGCTGATCCAATTTTCTAGCGGGCCATACTTCAGGAAACAGTGATTTCCACCGTTAAAATCTTCCCTGATATTTCTATGCACCAAAAAAATACTCAATATTGGACTTGTTGGATTTGTTATGAGCTATGAAATCTAATGGCTGGAGTGGATTTACTTGGAGCGGGCCCCACACACGAAAAACCTCAAAAAATAAGGTTTTTTAAAAAAAAATAAGAAGAAAAGGAAGCAACAGGGCTGCTGCTGCCAGAGGTACAGGCAGCGCCTGCGCTGTTGAGACGGGCGGGCGTATGAGTAGAAACCCACGGCTCCAGCCATGGGCCCTACTATGATGTTCATTTGTCATCCAACCAGCTCATAAGGTGGGCCACTCCTTGAAGTGGGCCCCCTCAAATTTTCAATCACATCCAACGCTCAGGTGACCCACATCATAGGAAATAGTGTGAATTGAATGTCTACCATTGAAGCCCTTTCATGGGCCACAGAAGTTTTGGATCAAGATGAAATTTGTTTTTCCCTTTCATCCAGGTCCGTGTGACCTTACCAACCGATTGGATGGAAAATGTATGTTATGGTGGGCCCCACGTGGGAGCCCATAGTGATGTATGTGTTGTACTCCCACCGTCCAGGCGGACGGTGGAGTCTACGGTGATGTATGTGTTATATTCCCACCGTTCAGCGGATAGTGGAGCCCACTGTGATGCACGTGCTAGGCTGGGACCGTGGGTCCCAGCCAGCCATGATGTATGCGTTCTATCTAAACCGTCTGTCCACATGCGTGGACCCATCTTAACTCATGTGTTGTATCCACCGTCTAGCAGCTGGACGGTGGTGCACACCGTGTTGTATTTACCATCCAAACTGTCTATCCATTTTTGGGCTACCGAGAGACCCAATCTACACGTGTTGTATGTGTGGAGGTGGGGCCCACAGATGTATGTCTTGTATGTCTCACCGTCCAGGATTGGTGGGGGATGCATTGTACATCCCAGCCATCCGTCTAGCACTCATTGATGCTGGAGTATGTGATATTTAAATAATATTATATATTATATATGATATATACATATCTGGTAGTTGGTGGGCCATGCACGTGGGACCCACCAGAGGGATTGAATGGTGTACGTGACATAGCTCAATGGTTGTGTTATATAGAGGGACGGTGGATTGAATTATGAGGTGCGTGTTTTATGTAATCCGTCCATCCATGTGGACAGTAGGCCAGCGATAACATAACTATTGTATTCGGGTCATCAGCGTGTGGGCCTATTCCTGAGGCATGTGTAAAATTTGAACCGTCCATCTGTGTGGCCCATGTGGCATAAGTGTTGTGAACCACACCGTCGCTGCATGTGGGAGCCACGTAATGTAAGTATTTTATCCTCACCGTCCAGCTGGGACGGTGGGATGCACATGAGGCTTGTGTTGCATTCAGCACCATCCAGCAAGACGGTGAACCATCTGATGGATGTGTTTCAACCACCGTCCAGTGTGGACAACAAGGGCCACCTTGAAAGATATATTTTGATCCACATTGTCCACCGTCCAAAATGGTGGGACATCCCCATGGCATATTTGTTTTATCTATACCATCCAACCACATGTAGAGATCATTTTATGGCATTACAACGAGAATGAGGTGGATCTAAATTTCAAGTGGGCCCACCATTATATCCACGCTGTCCAGCAGCCATGGGCCCCAACGTGATGTATGTGTTGTAAATCCACACCGATGGTGGGCACTTGCATGATGAATGTGTTTCATACCTACGCGGTCCGCTCGATGGGACCCATCTATTGTGAAAGGCCCACCTGCTGTGTGACCCATTGTGATGTATCTAAGGCCCATGGGTTGTGGCCCATTATGGCTTATTTGTGACCTACATGTTGTATATGAAGCCTGTTGGCACGACCCATTGATGCAGCCCATTCAGTGTATATGAGGCCCGTTGTGATGTATTTAGGGCCCATGGGTTGAGGCCCATTGTGATGTATTTAGGGCCCATGGGTTAAGGCCCATTGTGATGTATTAGGGCCCATGGTTGAGGCTCGTTGTGATGTATTTAGGGCCCGTGGGTTAAGGCTTATTGTGATGTATTAGGACCCATGGGTTGAGGCCCATTGTGTTGTATAAGGGCCCATGGGTTAAGGCCTATTATGATGTATTAAGGCCCATGGTTGAGGCCCATTGTGTTATATAAGGGCCTGTGGGTTGAGGTCCATTGTGATGTACTTGGAGCCTATGGGTTGAGGTCCATTGTGATGTATTTATGGCCCATTGTTGAGGCCCACCTTGATACATATATAAGGCCCATTTGAGGAGGCCCACCTTAATGTATTTGTGGCCTATTGTTGAGGCCCACCTTGATACATATATAAGGCCCATTTAAGGAGGCCCACCTTGATGTATTTGTGGCCTGTTATTGAGGCCCACCTTGCTATTTATAAGGCTCATTTGATGTATCTAAGTCCCATGGGTCGAGGCCCAACGGGATGTCCTGAGGGTCCCTTGCAATGTGTAATTCCTCCATGGTTAGTGTAATGATGTTTTATGGCGGGTCATACCTTGGGAGCAATGTTGGTTTGACGTCCACATTGAAAGAATAATGTTGGTTAAATGTCCGCATTATTACTCTCCCTAGGGCCCATTAATGGGCCCATACTTGTTACGTGTAGGCCGTCTAGGCCCATCTTCGTTGTAAGGATAGTTCATCACTTTATTACATGCTTAGTATAATTACATGCTTCAAACACATATGCATCATATGTATGCCTGATATGAGGAATGTTTGATTATAGCATATGCCATTGGTCAGACTATTTACGAGACTCCTTATGAGACGGGGTGCCCACATTATCGCGTCGTACGCGCAGGATTGCTGCATGATTGGATAGTGTGACTCATGCATCTCACATATATGTGACTTGATCATTGTACACCCTAGCGACATCAGGGTCGTGGCCTCCACAGGCACATCGTGGATGGTTAGATGAGACACCAAAAATACTTAGTTTTAACACTGTAGGCACTTAGGATGTCCTTAAGTGAAAATCCCAGAACCTCCTTGGTACCAGGAGATGCTCCAACGTCTAGACTGAGTGAAATATGAGCGTCGGTGCCTAAACCATCAAGCCGTGTCTCCCACTGTGTCGTGGTCGGTTGGAAGGGGGTGTGGCCTTATCCGCCAGAGTGAGGGGGCTATAAGCTATGCTGAGTATGACTAGCTCGTGAATGGGTCCGCTATCGACGTGCTGGATAGGTATTGGCAGACTATTGGCCAGGCGGATAGTGAGGTCTCTTACGCTTGCTGGACTGTGAATCTAGGGAAGAGGCAGTCAGAGTGGAGTGTAATAGACCCCGGTGATTTCTCAGAGAGGAACCATACTGATATGTGGACTTGATATGAGGACTGACATGATATTATGACACCCCGTCACTGTTGTACATGTGGACGGGCGCACGTGGGCGAACGCTGATGTGGGCGAGTGTGATGTGGGCGGGGCTGAGGCCTCGGCGAGCTACCACATTGGGTGAGCTACCAGCGGTTGGTAGGCTAATGTGCTGACAGGCTACTAAGTAGGAGTTGCATACTCATTCATTCATCCATTCACTATCCACTCGGGCTGGCGGTACATAACTATTTGTTACGTGTACCTTCTCAATGGCTAGGATTTTGGTTGGGGTGCACGACTAACCTAAGATTAGGAGTTTACCACATTGTGTTTGACTATTCAAATTTAGGTATGAGACTGGTTTGGATAGAATTCCCTTGTGATGGACCCCATAGCCTGCGATACTACGTACTATCATCCCGACTTCACATTCCAGCATGATCATTTCATTCGCATCTCATATCACATTGCATCCTCCGTACTTAGTATTATAGATTACGATGTTTTGCACTTATATGGCATAGATGAGATTGATGATTTTTATGGTTCGTTTGGATTTGCATATTGCATTGCATCCTCAACATCTTTTACTGTCTTATTAAGTTTTGCATTGCATGGCCTTGGTATGGCCGATAACATTCATGCCTTGCATCACATAGCTTTGGTACAGTTGATTGTATTCATGGACTTACCGCATATTTCCGCATCACTCTGATATCGTATGATTCATGATCTTATCAGTATTTCTGCTTATCCCAATGATGTGTGATTTATGAGCTTTATTGTATACCTGGCACTTACCTTACACACACTTACACCACCCTCTAAGGTTTTGTAAGCTTATACACGATAGATGCGTGCAGGCGACATTAGGTTACAACAGCGTTGAGCTTGGAGCATGCAGCGATTTTTAGGAGCTTCGATTTTGATACATATGTATTTTCCTTCCAGCATTGTATTCAACTGTTTATATTAGCAGATATGTGATGATGATGTTGCCTTTATGATATGGGTAAACTTGTGGTTATGCTTATTACAAGATAAATGTACGTTGAAAAATCCTCCTTGTAGGATCCCAGGATCGGAATCTGGCGTATGCTGCGCTGGGAGCTGAGAATGGGGCACTACGCAGGCTGTCGGCACTGGCTTTGGCAATCGAGATTCCTGTGAATCCAATTTCTGGGTTTGGGGCGTGATAATGGACTTCGCTTTAGAGGCCAATTATGTGTCCCAGATATTTTTAAGTTGTGCCGAGATCAAATGACCGAGGCACATCGATCGCAGTTCTCTATCCACCCTGGCTCGACGAAGATGTATCGCGATATGAGGCGTTAATATTTTTGGACGAGGATGAAGTGTCAGATAGCCAGTTTTGTAGCCGAGTGTGACACGTGCCAACATGTCAAGGCCGATCATCAGAGACCCCCTGGTCTATTGCAGTCGTTAAGCATCCCGATATGGAAGTGAGAGCACATATCTACTGATTTTGTCATGGGTTTACCGAGGACCCAGTGCGGTCATGACGTCATCTGGGTTGTTGTGGACCATTTGACAAAGTCAGGACATTTTCTCACGATTCGTGAGACTTGGCATACGGACTGGCTCGCCAAGATATTTATTAATGAGATCGTGAGACTACACGGTGTTCCTATCTCGATCGTTTCAGACTGAGACCAGAGGTTCATGTCTCAATTTTGGAGGAGCTTCCAGAGAGCGATGGACACTGATTTGCAGCTCAGCACCGCGTATCATCCGCAGACCGATAGGCAGACCGAAAGGGTCAACCAAATCCTTAAGGATATGCTTCGTGCCTGCGTGATTAGTTTCTCGAGTAGTTGGGACAAGCACCTACGATTGGCTGAGTTCATGTACAACAACAGCTATCAGGCGACCATTGGCATGGCTCCTTTTGAAGCATTATATGGCTGACCATGCAGACCTCCTAGTTGTTGGACTGAGGTTGGAGAGAGACGTCTCCTAAGTCTTGAGCTTATGCAGTAGACGTCAGAGGCTATTGACATCATCAGGCAGAGGATATGCACAGATCAGAGCCGACAGAAGAGTTTTGCTGATTTTTAGCGTCGTCCCTTAGAGTTTACCGTTGGGGACCATGTGTATCTCAAGGTCTCACCCATGAGGTTGTGGTTCATTTTAGAGCGAAGGGAAAGCTTGTCCCGAAATTTATAAGACCTTTCGAGATCACCAGTCAAGTTGGCGTCATGGCCTATCGGCTTGCCTTGCCACCTTAGTTGTCTGGCATTCACAACATCTTCCATGTCTCTATGTTAAGGAAGTGTGGGTCAGACATAGTGCCTGTTATTGATTGGTAGCCGTTAGAGGTTGGTGAGGACGCTTCTTACATTGAGCAGCTAGTTCGTATCCTTATTCGGAAGGAGCAAGTCCTACGGACCAAGGTCATTCCCTTGGTGATGGTGCAGTGGGGCCATCATAGTGTGGATGAGGCATCTTCGGAGCACGAGATGGAGATTCAAGAGCGCTATCCCCATCTTTTCGATGTTTGATTGTATGATGTATGGTGTTTTGATTATATAGGATGTTATGTTTTCTATTCCCTCATGAGTTATGTCTTAGCTGCGATGGTAGTGTAAATTTTGAGGATAAAATTTTTATTAGGTGGGGAGAGCTGTAAGACCCGTATCCTAGTCTGTACTGTTCTGTCGACTGCCAGGATCCTTCCCATCGAATTCGAGCAATTTGCGACGTATAATCGACGTTTGCGCACAACCCTAAGTCGTATCCTGTAGATTTTAGTTAGCTTAATCCAAGACTTGTACCATCGTGACCGCATCGTTTCTGTTGTTCCAACACCACGACTTGCGCACCAATCCGATACCCTGGTAGGGAGATGTGGGCCGGTGTTTATTTTGAAGAAAATACCACGCATTTGTAATCCCAAGAGAATCTCTACAATATGTCCCATCAATCAATCAATCACTTTATGTCAAGTACACATCACCTTTCACCCCATCCCCGAGCAACCACCAAGTCAACTCTTTCTCACCCTCTCTCATGCACAACCATACATGTGAAGTACACATCACACATCACTCATCCTTTCACGCACCACACCCATCCCTCACTTCTCCTACAAACTTCTCTCTCTCTCTCTCTCTCTCTCTCTCTCTCTCTCATTTCCCAACATAATTCCAAGCAACAAAAAAAAACCCACGTCCAAGTTCTTCCCATGGAGAGAAAAATGCATGTGTGAGGCCCACTTTCCCATCCCAAATCCATCATCCTAGCCATTCAAACCTCATCTCCCTCCATCAAAGTGAAGCATAAGGAGATTGGCTTTCCAACGGATCAAGAAGATTGAAGGTGGGTGCCTATATAGGCTAGTTTTTTCATACTTTTATGATGGGCCAAGTGAGGTCTACCGATCGATGGTATGGATCTCACTTCGGACCGTAAGATGTGTCCGATGACCCACCTTGATTATCAATATCATTCCATGATGGGGCCATTCTCTATGGACCCCATCATGACGTTTACTTTCCTAGCTTGAATAGAAGTCATCTAGACCGTCTATTTTTGTGGAGAAGAAATCTCCACCGTTGGATTTTGATTTAATAGGCCCACATGCATTGGGACCCACATGATGTATGATTGATTACAAGGGAGGGCTCATAGTGTCGGGGTCCCTCCATCACCCGTGTCCCACTCTCTCTCTCTTTCTCCCTCTCTTTTTCATTTTCTTTTCATGTGATGATGATGTGGTTGTGTGGCCCACTCAGATGGACCCCACCATGAAGCATATATTTTATCCAAGCAATCTATAAGTGGGGCCCACCTTATATGTGTTGTACCCACACCATCAATCATTTGGTGGCCCACCTGAGCAGGGCCCACCTCAATGCATGTCTGATGCCCAACCGTCCAGCGTCCTTGGGACGCTGGACGTGAACTGACAAAACATAAATATTAGCTTGTTTCCAAGCTTATGGGGTGGCCTACTCATATAGGCCCCACCTTGATGTATGTATTCAATCCACGCCATCCATCCTTTTCCTCAGACCATTTTAGGCGTTGAGCCAAAAAATGGGGCCAATCTGACCTTCTGGCGGGCCATAACAAAGAAAATGGTGGTTTTTACCATTAAAAATTCACATGAAGTGTCCACACACCAAAATATATTGGAATTGGGCTCGTTTAGCTTATCTTGAGCCCTGTCGACTAATGGTTGTATCGGATTCACTTGATGCGGGCCCCACACGTGAAAAACCACAAAAATACCGTGATTTCAAAATATATATATAAGGGTGCATTGCCTGCTGCTACTGTGCAGCAGGACGTTACTGGCGTCAGTGTGAAACGGGCAGGGACCCATGGCCCCAGCCATGTGCCCCACCATGATGTTTGCTCATCATCCAATCCTTTCATTAGGTGGGCCCCTTCTAGAAGTGGGCCCCCTCCAAAGATCAGCCACATCCAAGGCTCAGGTGGCCCACATCATAGGAAACAATGGAGATTGTATGGCTGCCATTAAAACCCATGTTGTTGGGTTCACAGAAGTTTTGGATCCATACGAAAATTGTTTTTCCTCAGCGTCCAGGTCTGCGTGATGGCAGATAAACATTACGGTGGCCCTACGTGGGACCCACAATGATATATGTGTTTTATTCCCACCGTTCAAGCGGACGGTGGAGCCCACAGTAATGTATGTGCTTTATTCACACCGTCCACGGTAGGTGACCTGGATGTATGTGTTTAATCTATGTTGTCCAGCCATTTTAGTTGGCTGCTGGACAGCCAGGGTACCACCCCCCCCCCCCCCCCCCCCCCCCATGAGGCATGTGATTAATCCATGTTGTCCATCCCTATGGGACCCACCATGATGCATGGGCTGCATCCAAACCATCCATCCATTTTAAAAGCTCGTTTTTATGGCATGAGCTAAAGAATGGGGCAGATCTAAAGTTCAAGTGGACCCCACCATTTTAAGTAGTGGTCAATGATGCCCACCGTTCAAAAATCCCTAAGGACCATAGTAGCTTCCCATTAAGTTGATATTTGTTTCCCACATCATCTATCACTATGTTAATTTATGAATGGGTTAGATGGAAAACATATTTTATGCTGGGCCTTAGGAATTTTAAATGGTGGAAATCATTATCACCGCTTATCTTATGTATGGCCCATTTAATATGCATGGGGCCCAATTGGTGTGGCCCATTTAATATATATGGCCATGTGATTAGGCCCATTCGATGTATTTGTGGCCCGTGGTTGAGGCCCACTTTGATATATAAGGCCCATGTGATTAGGCCCATTTTGATGTATTCTAAGGCCCATGTGATTAGGCCTATTGTGATGTCCTTAGGGTCCATAGCAATGTGTGATTCCCTATGGTTTATGTAATGATATTTATGGCGGACCGTGCCTATGGAACAATGATGGTTTGACGTCCACATCGTAAGTACACTTTTAGTTAGATGTTCGCATTGTAACTCTCCTTAGGGCCCATTGATAGGCCCATACTTGTTAATAATTTATTACTTTATAACATGCTTAGTATAGCTCCATGATTCATGCCATATGCATCATATGTATGCTTGATATGAAGAATGTTTGATCATAGCATAAGCCGTTGGGTTGAGACATTTACGGGACTCCTTATGAGACAGAATGCCCCCATATGAACGCGTGGTACGCATAGGATTATTGCATGATTTGATGACGTGACTCATGCATCCCGCATATGTGTGACTTGATCACTGCACGCCCTAGCGACATCAGGGTCGTGGCCTCCACAGGCACATCGTGGATGGTCGTATCGGATACCGAAAATATTGGCTCTAGCATTGTGGGCACTTAGGATGTCCTTGGGTGAAAATCTCAGAACCTTTTTGGTACAAGGAGATGCTCTAATGTATAGACCGAGTGGATATACGTGCGCCCAAGTGCTGAATACCAGTAAGCCGTGTCACCCACTATGTCGTGGTAGGTTGGAAGGGGGTGTGGCCTTATCCGTCCGAGTGAGGGGGCTATAAGCTAGGCCGAGTTTGACCAGCTCACAAATGAGTCCTCTATCGATAAGCCGGGTAGGTATTGGCAGACTACTAGTAAGGTAGATAGTGTGGTCTCTTCCACTTTCTTGACTATGCAGCATGGAGGAGGCAGTCAGTGTGAAGTGTATTAGACCTAGGTGATATCCAGAGAGGAATTATATTGATATTTATACTTGATGAGGACCGACGTACTTGCTTTACTTCTCGCATATGACATTTGGCTACATAGGCCTTGCATCGCATGGCCTTGGTATGGCCGATATCATTGATGTCTTGCATCATATAGCCTTCGTATGGCTGATAGCATTCATGGACTTACCTCATGTTTCCACATTACTCTAATATTATATACTTGACACTTGCCTTACACACACACTTACACCACCCTCTAAGATTTTGTAAGCTTATGCAGGACCGCTGCGTGCAGGTAGTGTTGGACAGCCGCAGTGCTGATGCAGGAGTGCGCATTCGACTATTTTAGAGCTTTTTGATCACCTTGTATTTCCCTTTCCACATTGTACTTAAAGTTTTTGATAGAGTTGATATGTGGTGATGTTGTTTTGTGACTTAGTTATGCTTGTGGTTATGCTCCATTACAAAAAAAAAATCATTCTGAAAATCCTCTTTGTAGGATCCCATGATCGGATTCTGGCATATGATTGCCAGGAGCCGAGAATGGGGCACTACAGAGGCTGTCGGCACTGGATTCGGCCATCGAGAATTTTGTGAGCCCATTTTCTAAGTTTGGGGCGTGACATTTCTGGTGTAGCTCCCTACCGTTGAGATTGTGAAGATACAACGTATTCCAGTCTTGATTGTTTCTGATAGCGATCTGAGGATCAGTGCGGTTATCATAGTGTAAATGAGGCGTCTTGAGAGCAAAAGCCTGAGATTCGCAAGCGCTATTTTATTGTATTTTATTTTTGATATATATAATGTTATGATTTCTCCTCCCTTCCCTTATGAGTTATGTCTAGTTGCGTAATAATGTAAATTTTGAGGATAAAATTTTTATTAGGAGAGGAGAGCTAAGGCCCATATTAGTCTGTACCATTTCGTAGACTTCCACGATCCTCCCCATCGAATATCGATGACCCGCGACCTATAATTGGCGTTACGCCTGACCCTAAATTACGTCTTATATATCTGAGTGGACTCGACCCGAGACTTGTACCCTACCGACTACGCCATTGCCGCAGTTCCAACGTTGCATCTTGCACACTTATGCGATACTCAGGCCAAGAGTTGTGGGCCCACGTTTATTTTGAGAAAACACCACGTGTTGCAAATCCTGAGAAGAGAATCTCTACAATCTATCAAATTAATCCCATCAATCGATCAAGTACAACACCCATCCCTCCCTCACCCCAAACTCAACACAACCCATGCCTCTCATGTCACTCTCTTACACTACCCATACCCCCATCACTCATCCCTTTTCATCTCATCACCTCTCTCTCTCTCTCTCTCTCTCTCTCTCTCTCTCTCTCTCTCTCTCTCTCTCTCTTCTCAATCCATTTCCCAAGCAACCCAAGGGAGAAATCATCCAAGCTCTTCCTAGGGAGAGCCCAGTGTGGCCCACTTCCTACTCCCCTCAACTCTCATCTCCACCCTTCAAATCTCATCATCCTTCATCAAAGGGAAAGCCTAGGAGCTTGGGAGATCAAGGAGCCTAGAAGAAGTGAAATATGTGGGTGTTTATTGGATTAGATTATGATTTTTGTGATGGACCAAGTGGGGCCTACTGATTGATGGTATGGATCCTATTTGGGACCCATCTTGATGCATGTATTGTAATCTTAGGAAAGCTCATAGTGGCGGAGCCCTCCATCTCACGATTTCTCTCTCACTCTCTCTCCTTCTTTCTCTCTCCTTTTATGTATGATGGCCCACCTTCATGTATGATTCACGTTGTCCATTTTGTGGGCCTGCCCAAGCGGGGCCCAGCTCATTATTATAGCTGGGGCCCATTCTAGCTATCCACTCGTACTAGCCCAAATCGAAGGGAAATACAAATATCGGCTTGATCCACCAACTGGTGGGCTACACTGATGTGGACCCCACCTTGTTGTATACGTGTGGTGCATCCACGCCCTCCAAACTCGACTGCTAAATGGGTTAGAAGCTGCTGGACGGCTGTTGTCCAGACTATCTAGCAGGCATGGACGTTGGAGAACATAATACCAGCTTGATTCAACGCAGGCGCACCACCAACCGGGTAGGCATTAGTATACTGCTGGCAGGTGGGTAGTGAGGTCTTTTCCACTTACATGGCTATGTGGCTAGGGAGGCGGCAGCCAATGCAGAGTGTACTAGGTCTCGGTGATAATCCCAGAGATGTACGGTACTGATATGTGGACTTATTGAGTAGGATTGTGTAACGTCCCTGAAAAATCCGTACAAAGACAGGTTGCATACTCATTCATTCATTCATTTACTGTCCACTCGGGCTGGTGGTGCGTAACTAATTTGTTATGTGTACCTTCACAATGGCCAGGATTTCGGTTGGGGCGTGTGACCAACCTGAGATTAGGAGTTTACCACATTGAGTCTAGCTATCCAAATTTAGGCATGAGACTGGTTTGGATAGAAGTCCCTTGTGATGGACCCCATAGCTTACGATACTTCGTACTATCATCCCCACTTCACACTCCAGTTTGGTTATTTCATTCACATAGCATATTACATTGTATCCTTAGTATATGATATTTGGCTTACTATATCTCCGCATTACATAGCTGATCTGCATTACTTCCTCAGTATATGATATTGGCTTATTATGTTCTTGCATCTTATGGCCTAGATATGGCTGACGGTATTTGTGGACTCATCAAGATTCGCATATTGCATTGCATACTCTGATATTGAATGACTTATTGACTTTTCAGTATTTCCGTTTACTATGATATTGCATATTTGGTACTTACCTTACGCACACATTTACACCACCCTCTAAGCTTCCTATAAGCTTATGCATGATAGATGCATGCAGGTGGCGTTAAGTTGCAGCAGCGTTGAGCTTGGAGCATGCAATTGTCTTTTGGAGCTTTAATTTACAATATATGTATTTCCCTTTCAGCACTGTAATTAAATATTTATATTAGTGGATATGCGATGATGATGTTACCTTTGTGATTTGGGTAAACTTGTGGTTATGCTTCCTACGAGATAAATGTACGTTGAAAATTCTCCTTGTAGGATCTAGCATATGGGCAGTGGAAGACGAGAATGAGGTACTACGAAGGCTGTTGGCACCGAATTCTGTGATCGAGAATTTTATGAGCTCTGTTTCTGAGTTTGGGGCGTGACACTTAAGACTAAAAATAGGACAAATCTATTTATCAAGTAGACCACATTGTAAAAACCGTGGGGATTGAACGTCTACCATTGAAACCCTTTTAGGGTCACGGGAGTTTTGGATCAATATGAAATTTTTTTCCTCTTAATTCAGGTCTTTGTGACTGTATGAACAGTTTGGATGGAAAATCAATGTTATGGTGTGGTCTAGATGATCTTTAAAACATCATCTCTGCTCCATTGAGGTATGGTCCAGATGATCTTTAAATCATCATCTCTGCTGTCATTGTGGTATGGTCCAGATGATCTTTAAATATAATTCATATTCTTTTTGGGTGATACCCTAAAATGATCACTAAAAATAGATGTATATAAGGCCTATGTGATGAGGCTCGATGCGATGTATATGTGGCCCATGCGATGAGGCCCACTTGATGTATATGTGGCCCATTATGATATGTAAGGCCCATTATGTTGTATGTGAGGCCATGGGCCCCACTATATGTTCGGCCCTATAAGGGCCACTCCTTGGGAGCAATACTGGTTGAATGTCCACATTGATGGGCAATGATGGTTGAATGTCCACATTATGACCTTCCCTTAGGCCTCGTTAGGTCCATCTTAATATGAGTAGGCCATCTAGGCCCATCCTTGACATGAGGAGAGTACATCATCATCATATAACATGCTTAGTATAACTCCATAATCCATGCCCATACGCATCATGTGTATTCTTGTTATGAGGAGTGATTGATCATAATACATGTAATTGGGTGGATTATTGCCTGACTGGATGATATGACTCATACATCTCGCATTTTGTGATATGACCACCATATACCCATCGACCTCAGGGTCTTGGCCTCCACTAACATGTCATGGATGGCCTGATGGGACATGAAAAATCTTTTCTATATGGGGTGTCATAGATGTCCCTGGGTGAAAGTCCCTAAACCCTCGTGGTACTAGAGGGCACCCCAACGTCTAGACCGAGTGGATATATATAAGTGCATGAGGGCCTATACTAGTAAGTCGCGTCTCCCACTATGTCAGGGTCTGTCAGGAGGGGGAGTGGCCTTACCCACCTGAGGGAGTAGGCAATGTTGGGCTAAGTCTGACCATCTCATAAATTAGTCTGTTATCGATGAACTAGGCCGATATTGGTAGGCGGATAGTGAGGTTTCTTCCACTTACCCAGTTGTGTACTTGATGGGGAAGTAGGTGGTGTAGAGTGTACTAGACCCCAGTGATGATCCTAGAGATATACGGTACTGATATGTGGACTTATTAAACAGGAGATGCATACTTAGCATTTTACTCATTTATTCATTCATTCATTATCCACTCGGGCTGGTGGTGCTCAACTAATTGTTATAAATACCTTTGCAATGACCAGGATTTTAGTTGGGGCACGTGACCAACCTGAGATCAGGAGTTTATCACATTGAGTCTATCTATCCAAATTTAGGTATGGGACTAGTTTAGATAGAAGTCTCTTATGATGGACCCCAAAGCCCGTGATACTACATACTATCATCCCAACTTTCAGCTTGGTCATTTCATTCGCACCGCATATTGCACTGCATCCTCGACACATAACATTTGGTTTACTATGCTTCTACATTGCATAGCCTAAATAAGGTTGATGGTATTATGGACATCCTAGGATCTGCATATTGCCTTACACCCGCAGCATATGACATTTTGAGTTGTTATATTTTTGCATTTATATGGCATAGATACGACTGATGGTATTCGTGGACTCGTTAGGATTTTCATATTTCATTACATCCTCAGTATATGTCCATGTATTGCATAGCTGATTTGCATTGCATACTCTGATATTATATGACTCATGTACTTGTCAGTATTTCTGCTTACTGTGATATCATACGATTCATGAACTTGCCAGTATTTGTGACTTGTATGATTTATGGAATTGTATTGAATACTTAACACTTACCATGCGCACGCACTTACACCACCCTCTAAGCTTTCTATAAGCTTATGCACGATAAATGCGTGCAGGTGGCGTTAGGTCACAACAACATTAAGCTTGGAGCGTGCAGCTATCTTCTAGATCTTTGATTATCGATATATATATTTTCCCTTCGGCACTGTATTCAACTGTTTATATTAGTGGATATGTGATGATGATGTTGCCTTTATGATTTGGGTAAACTTATGGTTATGCTTATTTATAAAGAAATTCATGTTGAAAATCCTCCTTATAGGATCCTAGGATTGGAATCTAGTGTATGGACGTTGGAAGCCGAGAATGGGGTACTGGGGGCTGTTGGCACTAGATTTGGTGATCAGAAATTTTGTTAAGCCTGATTTTCAAGTTAGGGTGTGACAAAAGTTAGTATCAGAGCATAACTTGGGAATACCTGAGGATAACATCACATATCTGCTGATAACTACGCTACACTCTACGATTGTAGAGAACTTAGAATGATTAGGTCCATGAGTTCAAATAACTTAGAAACTTTCTGATATAGCTCCCTACCATTGAGATTATGAGGATGTATTGTATTCCATTCTCGATCATTGTCACTGCGATCCGAGGCTTAGTGGGGTCATCATAGTGTAGATGAGGCACATTGGGAGCAAGAGCCTGAGATTCACAAGCACTATTCAATTGTATTTTTCTTCCGATATATATAATGTTAAGATTTCTCCTCCCTTCCCTTATGAGTTATGTCTTGTTGCGTAATAGTGCAAATTTCGAGGGCAAAATTTTTATTAGGAGGAGACATCTTAAGGCCCGTATCCTAGTCAGTACCATTCCGTAGATTTTCACGATCCTCCCCATCAAATTCAGGCTACCCGTGACCTGTAACCGTCATTTACATGTGACCCTAAGTCGCATCCCGTATATCTGAGTCAACTCGACCCGAGACTTGTACCCTAGCATTCGCATCATCGCCATGGTTCCAACTCCACATCTTGCGTACCTATGCGATACCCAAACCAAGAGTTGTGGGCCTGCATTTATTTTGAGAAAACGTTGCACGTTGCAAATCCTGAAAAAGAGAATCTCTACAATCTAATTAAGTATAACACCCATCCCTCTCTCACCCAAAAGTCAACACAACCTATGCCTATCATGTCACTCTCTTACACAACCCATACCACCCATCACCCATCACCCATCCCTTTTCATCCCATCACCTCTCTCTCTCTCTCTCTCTCTCTCTCTCTCTCTCTCTCTCTCTCTCTCTCTCTCTCTTTCAATCCATTTCCCAAAAAACCCAAGGGAGAAATCGTCCAAGCTCTGCCCAAGGAGAGCCTAATGTGGCCTACTTCCTACCCCCCTCAACTCTCATCTTCACCCTTCAAATCTCATCATCCTCCATCAAAGGGAAAGCCTAGGAGATCGAGAGATCAATGAGCCTAGAAGAAGTGAAATCAGTGGGTGTTTATAGGATTAGATTGTGATTTTTGTGATGGACCAAGTGGGTCGTACCAATTGATGGTGTGAATCCTATTTAGGACCCATCTTGATGCATGTATTATAATCTAGGGAGGGCTCATAGTGGCGGAGCCCTGCATCTCACGATTTTTCTCTCTCACTCTCTCCTTCTCTCTCTCCTTTCGTGTATGATGGCCTAGCTTGATATATGATCCACGTTGTCCATTTTGTGGGCCACACTGCTGCCCAAGCAAGGGCCTTCTCGTTGTTATGGCTGGGGCCCATTCTAGCTGTCCACTCGGACTGGCCTGGACTAAAGGGAAATAAAAATATCGGCTTGATCCACTAGCTGGTGGGAAACACTAATGTGGACCCCACCTTGTTATATGCATGTGGTGCATCCACACCATCCAGATTTGATGGCTAGATGGGCCAGGAGCTGCTGGACGGCTACTGTCCACTACTGTCCAGACCATCCAGTAGGCCTAGACGCTGGAGAATACAATACCAGCATAATTCAAAGCAGGTGGGCCACACCCACGTGGAACCCACCTAATGTAGTGCTTTCTGAGTTTGGGGCATGACAAAAGACCATTGACAAAACTATTCCAGTTAGGACTGAAAAGCCTAAGGACCCGGAAGAGGACAACAATGATAGGCCTAGCATTACTCCACAAGAATTAGAATCAGAACTTCAATGCAAACCAATTGCTCCATTCCCCCAACGGCTGGTTTCACTAAAACCTCTCTTTAACTCTCAGGACATTCTAGAGGTGTTGAAACAAGTGAAGGTCAATATTCTTCTACTGAATGCGGTTAAATAAATACCTTCATATGCCAAATTTTTGAAAGACTTGTATATGACCAAAGGACAACAAAATATTTAAAAGAAAATCTTCTTAACTAAAAAAGTGAGTGTCATCCTAAAGCAATATGTGCCACGAAAATTCAAAGATCTCAGTAGCCTAACCATATCTTGTGTAATTGGGAACTATCGAATTGAGCATGCACTTCTTGACTTAGGAGCAAGTGTAAATCTAATTCTCTACTCAATCTACAAACAGTTAGGTTTGGGTGAATTAAAACCTACCTTAACCATATTACAACTTGCTGATCGCTTAGTTCGTGTACCGAGAGGGATAATTGAGGATGTGTTGGTCCAGGTTGACAAATTCCCATCATTCTTGGTCGCCTGTAGATTTTATCATCCTGGGTACGGAACCTATCGGTAACACGAGCACTTAAATTCCCATCATTCTTGGTCACCTGTTCCTTGCCACTTCAAACGCAATCATTAATTATAGGAATGGAGTCATGAGTATGTCTTTTTCAACACACGCAAACGGTTAAAGGATGATGACGATTTCCATGACATTAACATGATTGACTATTTTGTGGAAGATAGAACACTTTTGACCTATTCCTCTGACCCTCTAGAGACGTGCTTGGCTCACTCCCATGATTTAGATGGTGATATGATTAGGGAGACGGGTACCATGCTTGATACTGTGCCGGTACTTGAAGTTAACCGATGGAGGCCACAATTTGAAGAATTTTCTTAAACCAATGTAATACCTCTATCATCTAACCTTAAGGCACCAAAGCTTGACCTAAAACCATTACCCTCTAATTTAAAATATGTCTATTTAAGTCAAGATGAGACATACTCGGTGGTGATTTCATCCCACCTTTAGCAAGAATAAGAGAGTATGCTCATAGCTAATCTCATTGAGCATAAAGGAGCCCTTGGATGGGCAATTGCAGACCTCAAGAGAATTAACCCTTTAGTTTGTACTCACCGCATTTATCTTGAGGATAATGTGAAGACTTCTAGGCAACCACAACGTAGATTAAATTCAAATATGAAGGAAGTGGTTGAGGCCAAGGTTCTTAAGCTGTTGGATGTGGGTATCATATACCCTATATCTGATAGCTAATGGGTGAGTCCAACTCAGGTGGTTCCTAAGAAGTCCAGCATCACCTTCGTAGCCAATGCCAACAATGAACTTGTGCCAACTAGAGTTACTACTGGTTGGAGAATGTGCATTGACTACAGTAAATTAAATACCATCACGAGGAAGGACCACTTTCCTTTGCCCTTTATTGATCAAATCTTGAAAAGGGTAGCTGGTCACTTGTACTATTGTTTCCTTGACACGTACCCAGGCTACAACCAGATTTTCACGCCCCAAACTTGGAAACCGAGCTCATAAAATTCTCGATCGCTGAATCTAGCACCGACAGCCTCCATAGAACCCCATTCTCGGCTCCTAATGCCCATTCGCCAGGTTTTGATCCTGGAATGCGACAAGGATGATTTTTAACATCAGTTTGATTCGTAATAAGCATAACCAAAGGCATAATCCACAAACAATAAATAAAAACTCCATTATATTTCCACTAAGATAAAAAACTTTATAAGTACAATGAGCATAAAGGGAAATACAATGATGATAGACCAAAAGCTCCAAAATAATCTGCCAGGTGCTCAAGCCTCAGCGCTGCTGCGATCCAACGTCACCTACACGCAACGGTCATGCATAAGCTTAAAAGAAAGCTTAGAGGGTGGTGAAAGTGTGTGTGCAAGGTGGT
Source organism: Magnolia kwangsiensis (assembly GCA_037074715.1). NCBI lineage: Eukaryota > Viridiplantae > Streptophyta > Magnoliopsida > Magnoliales > Magnoliaceae > Magnolia > Magnolia kwangsiensis. Next base: position 116,122,519 of record CM073572.1, on the reverse strand, counting down.
AATGCAGTTTTACAGTATTAGAGTAATGCAGAACATGCTGATGAATCCATGAATACCATTAGTCGTGCCAAGGCTATGTGCGATGCAAGGCATGAATGATGTCGGCCATACCAAGGCCATGCGATGTGAGATGCAAGTCAAGCATACAAACCCTCATCTAAGTTCACATATCAATACAGCTCAAATTTGGGATATCACTAGGGTCTAGTACACTCTAAATCAGATCGTTGCCCCATCGCGTGCAATAAGATAAGTGGAAGAGACCTCACTATCCGCCTGCCAATATCGGGCTCGGCTCGTCGATAGCGGACCCTTTCCTCGAGCTGGTCAAACTCAGCCTAGCTTTGCCCCCTTCACTCGGGCGGGTAAGGCCACACCCCCTTCCAACCGACCACGACACAGTGGAAAGCACGACCTTCTGATAATCGGCACTCGACGCTCATGCACCCACTCGATTTAGACATTGGAGCAACCTCCTGGTACCATAAGGGTTTAGGGCAGGGATATCTATAGCACCCCATGTAGAATAAGATTTTTGGTATCCAATCCTGCCAACCAGATACACCTGTAGAGGCTACGGCCCTAATGTTGCTAGGGCGTACAGTAACCATGTCACACAATGCAAATGCATGAATCACACCATCCAGTCATGCAGCAATCCTACATGCATCATGCGCTCATATAAGGCAACACCGCCTATCCGGGAGCCCTTAAACAATCTGCCCAAAGGCCTATGTTATGATCAGTCACTTCTCATATTAAGCATACATATGATGCGTATGATCATGAATCATGGAACTATACTAAACATGTTACAAAATAATGCACTATCATTACAATGTAGATGGCCTAGACGGCCTACACACAACAAGTACGGGCTTATCAATGGGCCCTAGGGAGAGTTATAATGTGAACATTTAACCAACATTATACTTGCAATGTGGACGTCAAACCATCATTACTCCTAAGGCATAACCCGTCGTAAACATCATTACATAAACCATGTTGGGATCACACAATGCAATGGAATTTAGGTACATCCCATTGGGCCTTAAATACATTAAATGGGTCATATCATATGGGCCTTATATTCATCAAGTGGGCCACATCAATTGGGCCACACCAATGGGCCTTATGTACATTGTAATGGGCCATAACCCATGGGCCTTATATATGTATATATATGTGTGTGTTTGTGTGTGTGTATATATATATATATATATATATATATATATCAAAGTGGGGCTCAACCACGGGCCACAAATACATTAATATGGACCTCAACTAAATGGTTGGACGGTTTGGATGAAACTCATACAAATCTCCAAAATGGTTAGACGGTTTGGATGAAACTCTTGCATCATGGTAGGTCCCATAGGGATGGAAGGCATAGATTAATCACCTACTCCATGGAGGAGGTCTATACTAATGAAAGGTGCGGACACAATACATACATAAGTGGGTCCTAGGTAGGACCCACTAAAATGTTTATTTTTCAGCCAAACTGGGGCTAACATGATATTTATTTTCCATCCAAACTATTCATAGGGTCACATGGGCCTAGGGCCCACTGTAATATTTATTTGCAATCCAATATATTCATAAGGTCACGTGGACCTTCGGTCCACCAAAATGTTTATTTACCAACCAACCAGTTGGTAAGGACACGTGGACCAGGGGCCCACTGTAGTGTTTATTTGCCACCCAACCTATTTATAAGGTCACACGGTCAGGGGAGGGGGGGGACCCACCGAAATGTTTACTTGTCATTCAATTGATCTATAAGGACACGTGGACCTGGGGGTGGGCCTGGGGCCCACCATAATGTGGTTCATAAATCTAGTCCACCCATTATGTGTGCCCCACCTGGCTGAGGGTTCAGACCAAGTTTTAGCCGCATCTAAATTTCAGGTAGCCCCACCGAGTGATCTTATATGTTTTAGGCGTGTTCTCACATGATTTTAGATGGTATGGCCCACCTAAGTTTCGTATATGGATGATTTTCTTCAGGGGGGCCACTGCCCTAAGGACCCACCCAATGCATGACATTGATGTTCGAAACGCATCACGGTGGGGCCCACAGCTGGGGCCGTGAGGCCCAGCTTGTCCGTCCGCCCGCCCACTGACAGCGGCAGCAGCAGATGCTGCTGCCTTATTTTTTTTAAAACTAGATTCCCTGTGTTTTTTCATGGGTGGGGCCCACATCAAGTAAATCCAACCCATCCATTGCACTTTGTGGCTCAAGACCATCCAAACGAGTACAATATTTGATATTTTTTCGGCGCATAAAAATGTCAGGGTGACTTTCAACGGTAGAAACCACTATTATACATGTTATGGCCCGCCTAAAGATCAGATGGACCTCATTTTTTGGCTCAATGCCTAAAATGGTCTGAGGAAAAGGATGGATGGCGTGGATTGAATACATGCATCAAGGTGGGGCCTAAATGAATGGGCCACCCCATAAGCTTGGAAACAAGCTAATATTTGTGTTTCTCTTTGACGTCCAGCGTCCCTGGATGCTAGACGGTTTGGATGCGGCTCCTCCATTGAGGTGGGCCCAGCTTTGGTGGACCACTAAATGATAGATGGAGTGGGTACAATACATATAAGGTGGGCCCCACTTGAAGATAATTTTGATAAAATACATGCTTCAGGGTGGGGTCCATCTAAGTGGGCCACATAACCATATCATGATCGCATATAAAAAAATGAAATAGAGAGGGAGAGAGAGAGAGATAGAGAGTGGGACACGTGTGATGGAGGGACCCTGACATTATGGGCCCTCCCTTACAACCAATCAAACATCAAGTGGGTCCCATTACACGTGGGCCCATTAAATCAAAATCTAACGATGGAGATCCCTTCTCCACTAAAATAGACGGTCTAGATGACCCTAGGTATACAAGAAAAATAAACATCATGATGGGGTCAATGGAGAATGGTCCCATCATGGAATGATCATGAAGATCAAAGTGGGCCATCGGCCACATCTTAAGGTCCCAAGTGAGATCCATACCATTGATCGGTAGATCTCACTTGGCCCATCTTAAAAACATGAAAACTACCCTATCAAAGAACCCACCGCTTGATCTTCTTACTCCCTTGGCTTTCTTTGCTCCTTATCTTCGACTCTAATGGAGGAGATGGAGTTTGGATGGTTGAGATGGAAGATGAGAGGGTAGAAAGTAGGCCAAACTTATAGCTTGGAAGATATGGGGAGAGGCTTGGACGTGTGATGCTCTTTCTCTTGCTTGGGATAGTGAGTTTTGGGAAATGAGAATAAAAGAGAGGGTTGTAAAGAGAGAGGAATGATGGATGATGGATGTTTTGATGTGGTGAGTGATGGGTGTAAGAACTTTTTTTTACTTTTTGTGGTAGAATGTGTAAGAAAGGTAAGGGCTTTATAAGAGATTTTTGACTATTTTGGTTGCTTGAGAATGGGTGAAAGGTGATGTGTACTTAACATGATGGGATTGATTGATTGATTGATTGATTGATGTGGTAAGTTGAAGAGATTCTATCAAAATTCGCACGCGTGGCATTTTCCTCGCACCGAATGCTGGCCCGCATCTCCTGACCAGGATATCGCCTCGATGCGCTAGTCGCGACATCAGAATTGCGCTAGGGTACAAGTGTTGAGTTGCGTCGACTCGGGTTGACGACGTGTGAATCAGGGTCATGCACAAATACCGGTTAAGGGTCAAAGGTTGCCAGAATTCGAGCAGGAAGATCGTGGAATCCTACGGAATGGTACAGACTAAGATACGGGTCTTACACAGATAGAGATAGCTCCTGAAGATCAGGAAAAGATCACATTCACATGCCCATTAGCACATTTACTTACCGAAGGATGCCATTTGTATTATATAATGCCCCTGCCACTTTTCAGCGATGTATGATGAGTACTTTTTCTGATATGGTGGGGAAATATGTAGAGATCTTCATGGATAACTTCTTTGTTTTTGGTTCATCCTATATCAATTCTTTAGAGAATCTTAAATGTGTGTTGAAGCGATGTGAAGAAAAGAATTTGGTACTCAACTGGGAGAAGTGTCATTTCATGGTTCGTAAGGGAATTGTCCTTTGACATACCATCTCATCCAAAGGAATTGAGGTAGATAAGACTAAAATTGATCTTATCTCTAACTTACCTCCACCTAAGAGCATACGAGATGTACGATCCTTCTTATGACATGCAAACTTTTTTAGGACATTCTAAAGGATTTTAGTCATCTCTCTCATCCTTTATGTAATCTACTTCAAATGGATTCACCATACGAGTGGACTGAGTAATGTTAGGAAGCTTTCACTAAGCTTAAGGGTATATTAACCACTACACCTATCATGTAGCCACCTGATTGGAGCCTTCCTTTTGAACTTACATGCGACGTGTCTGACTATGCTTTTGGGGCTGTTTTAGGCCAGAGAAAAGAAATGAAGCCCTACGTTATTCATTATGCAAGTAGAACTCTAAATCCCGCCCAAGTGAACTACTCGACTATGGAAAAGGAACTCTCAGCCGTAGTGTTCGCTTTGGACAAATTTAGGTCCTACTTGATCGGATCTAAGATCATCATTTACACAGATCATGCGATGCTCAAATATCTTCTTTCTAAGATTGATGCTAAGCCCCTCTTAATTAGATGGATCCTCCTACTCCAAGAATTTGATTTATAAATATAAGATAAAAAAGGAGTAGAGAACGTAGTGGCTGACCATCTTTCTCGCCTTGATCTTCGTAATTCCCATGAGACGACCCATATCATTGAAATGTTCCCTGATGAACAACTGTTCAAAGTCTCCCATTCATCTTGGTTTGCTGATATTGCTAATTATCTTACCACAGGTTTTACATCGACACATTGGATTGTTGAAGATAAGAAGAAATTCTTCATCGAGGTGCACAAATTCTTCTGGGATGGTCCTTATTTATTTAAATATTGCTCAGACTAAATCTTAAGAAGACGTGTGCTAGACAATGGACATCAAAGTGTCACCTCCTTCTATCACTCTCAAGCCTGTGGTGGTCACTTTTCTGCTAAAAAGATCACGACCAAAATTCTACAGTGTGGCTTTTACTGGCCCACTATGTTCAGGGACACTCATGAGTTTTGCAAAGCTTGTGAGCATTGTTAGAAAATGGGACCATTCCCCCAATCCTTTGGAAATCTATACATTTTGCTAGCAGTAGACTATGTCACTAAATGGGTCGAAGCAATTCCATGCCGGAGCAATGACCATCAAACGGTCACTAAATTCTTAAAAGAAAACATCCTTTCCCAGTTTGGAACAACTTGAGCCCTCATTAGTGATGGAGGCTTACGTTTTTTTTTAATAAGTCATTTGTAAATTTAATGAAAAAATATGGCATCTCCTGTAAAGTGAGCACTCCATACCACCCACAAACAAGTGGGCAAGTTAAGATTTCTAATAGGGAAATTAAGCATATATTGAAAAAGACGGTTAACCTTGATCATAAGAATTGGTCAATCCAATTGACCCATGCTTTATGGGCTTACCATAATGTATTTAAAACCCCTATTGTAATGTCTCCCTATAGACTTGTCTGGAGGAAGGCTTGTCACTTGCTTGTGGAGTTAGAACATAGACCCTACTGGGCAATTAAAAATTTGAACTTCAATTTGAACAACGCTGGCTTGGTACGTAAACTTCAATTGAATGAACTTGAAGAAATTCAGAATGATGCGTATGAGAACTCGAGAATTTACAAGGATAGGATGAAGGTGTTTCATGACCAACACATTTCTCAAAAATCATTCACACCAGGTCAGAAGGTGCTCTTGTATAATTCTCGATTACATCTCTTTCCTGGAAAACTACGATCTCACTGGATTGGCCCTTTCACTATTACCAATGTTTATCCTCATCTCTTTTTGGGCTGTCGAGATTTGAAATCCAAATAATGGGAATGAATTCAAAGTGAATGGACATCGATTAAAGCCATTTGTGGAATAATTTGATTCAGAGGACATGTCCATACCTCTGAATGATGTTGTTTATCAAGATTGATCTCCTAATTTGACGGAGGTATAGTTCGGTTTTCTATTTTTCGTTCTAGGATAGTTAGCTTTACGTCGTTCTAGGATAGTTTGCTTTCATGTTCTATTTAAAATAATCAGCTTTATGCTGTTAGAGGTAGTTGCTTTCTGTTTTTTTTAAGATAGTTTCTTTTTGAACTCTTGTGCTAACCACTTCCATGCTGAGATCCTTTGAAATAAGCCTCAAAGTTTCCTCGTTAGGTACTATGTAACGCCCTAAAAATCGGAGGTCGTGTAGAAACCTAATTCCCGAGTTCCAGACCATGACTTATGCAACAAATATGCTTATGATTCAGTGTTGTCTGAGTTAGTGCATTAACATGAGTAAGATTATACCAAAACTGTAATTCATACTCCAGATCTAGCGATAAAACGCAAGCGGAAGACTGAAGAATATATATATATCTGTATGAAAAATAAAACAATCTCGAACTGTCTCCAAAGTATGAATACATCTCTGAGTCTCATATACATATATCAAACCAAAAATAAAATGTCGTATGATAGTCCAACTAGCAAAATCCCACTGATCCAGGCCACCTATGCAAAGCCATCAGAGAACTGCATGTATAAGAACTCGTCCTGGTCCTCGTAGTAGTCCGGCTCCAGCTCCTGAATCGCCTCACAACCTGCATCTAAGACAGAGTCTGGTAGGTGTTGCAAACACTGTCCCGTAATGTGGGAGTGAGTGATCAACTCAGTGGAATCATAGAACAAAGATTAGCATATTATCAAATCAATTACGCGATAATAGAAAAGCAAACAATCAGACATTCCTAGATACTGTTGTTAATGCAAGAATGAAATGACATGATGGATGCCCTCACCGACATACTCCCTCATGCGACACCATCTTACGTCCGCGGCATGCTTTCTTCCCTCAGTGCTTCACATCTTCCAGGCACATGCAGTGTGATGTGGATATGATTACCAAGTTATTATTAGTCCTTTTATACAGCAGTAATAGGAAACTAAGGTACCTTCCTTATATCAATCCCAACACAGATCCTGTCTAGGGTCGTCACTCGTAGTAATCTCATATGATGTTATATTTCTAGGTCGCTGCAAGGGCTGTCAGGGCTGTTGCTCGCACTCGTTGCACCGCTCCCCCATCACCTTATCAATACAGGCCTAGTTGTACTCTTGTTGCTACGGAAGGGTCGTCGCCTCACGTAGACTCAGAATACGCTCGAGGTCACTACAAAGGGCTCGTCACCAATCAGAGTAGGCCGACAGCTCGAATGTAGTGTCCCATACCACCACAATCGGTTCACGAGTCTAAAGTGCTCACTGGTCACTATGGGGAGGTTTGTGGCCCCAACATAGGCCGACAACTCTACCACGGTGTCCCATACCACCATGCCCGGCTCATGAGTCTTAATGGATCAAGGTACCATGGTTATCAGGGTTTTCACTGGTAAGTTCTATACCCTAGGTTCAAGCAGTTATGACGAATACAAGGTGAACATACAATGGTCAGTCAGGTTACTTGACGAGCTTAAATAGTACGAGCGCACTTCAAGCTGAACGACATGAAGTGCATAAAACACCTCGTATGGCCTAACCATTACCGTCAACCTAAAGCATGACTCGCGTTCGTCGATGCGTCCTTCGTGGCAAATAGAAGCCAACCACGAATTCAAATCTATTACCGACTGCCTGGACTAGAGCATAGCCCCAAGCACTTGTAATCTATATCAGTGATCATATGAGAGTAACAGAAATGAAATACAAACAATCCAAGAATGTTAACAACATGTTATAACATACAACGTAAGCAAATCAACCAAACACATGTATTCCATATATGTAAGGAAATCAATTCAATGTAACAACATGGAGGAAATCATGTACATCATCATATTACTTGAGAATTCAATCTCAAACTAATCTACAACAACATTTACTCAATACATACTAATACAAACATTTTTACAAACACTTAGTCTACACACATTAGTCTACATAGCGTATGTCGGCCCAAAGTGCGCATTAGGACGAATCTCTTCTCTAAACAGATCATACACGCATAACTTGTATAATAACACAACAAATACCCATGGCAATTCTATCGGCAAAATACGGACATATACGGTATTTCCTACAAATGCCTAAAATACCCTAAATCTCATATTCTCCGTACATAATCGGAATGAAAAACAGACAGCATGTTCTACATGTCAAACAGCATTCTTGTCGATAATCTACCATTAAACAACATTGAAAGCTTTGAAAACAATTAACCTAAGCATCTAGAATCCTCACCTTACGTCGTAGAAGCATAACGAATCGAATAGAAACTCTTCGCTTCGTCAACGTCTGTATAACGACATATATCACAAGATAGATCAGCTTCTTCGATACTTGTATCGATAGAATCCCTAAAAAAGGTTGAGGTTAGGGTTTTCTTACCTAGAATGAAGTCAAAATCACCGGAAGAGTGATTAGAACACGGTGATTACGTACGTGTAGAAGCCGGATCGAGTGTCAGGGACTTTCCCTCACAACTCTCACAGAATCTCTCACCTTTCTCTCTTCTCTTTTCTAGGGTCTTTTGTAAATTCGTATGGGAGGGCTGTGGGAGGGTTTAAGGTCTTTAAATAGGTTAGAAACTCACCTACTTAGACTTTAAACCAAGGTATACTTGGGTTATAGCCAAATCAGGTCTCTTCCGATCCAAAAGAACGTTTTTGAAGGTCCCCTGACCAAATACGGTCGAACTTAAGCTCATGGATGTTGGATCCTGATCACATTAAGTTTTTAATTCGATCGGCTTTCCAAATCGCACGTGGCAGACAAGTTTCAGTTCAGCGGTCACTGAGATTCGATCGAGGATTTCAAGTACACTGACTTGAGTGGGAAATGTTCCCTGAACCGAGGGTGTATTTGGGTCAGATTCCAACGGTCTGAATGCTTATACTTAACCTGCAATTGAAACGTGCCAGATTTATTTAAATCACATTTAATTTATAAAGAATTTCACTCTTTCTCACACTCCTTACTCCAGGCTCAATGAAATAGCCTCAGAATATCAGTTGGGCTTGATTATTGAAATGATTGTCAAGTCCAACTAAGCGGTCATAATAGCATGAGATTGTAGATATCGGACTTTCGACGCGCGGTCTAGATCCAATACAAAGTTTCAACGGGTTCCTGAGAGCAAACGGGTTTAGAGTTTGATCCTAGGTTTCATGATGTTATAGCGTCATTGATTCTACAAGTTTTTGGTCTTGCAGAACGTATTTAAAGCGAACAGTACTAATTTCACAGCTAATCTAACATAGCGCTAGTTAACTTACGCTTATTTTCTAAAGGAATTAATCCTAAGTGATTTCTGATTGAGGTGGTACTCGGGTCTCTGTATGAATTTTTTCGAGACGTTACATACTATCTCTCCGTCACTTTTCTTTCCATTACATTGTTCTTTTATAAATCATGCTTATTTATTTTATATTGAGGACAATGTAGATTTTAGATTGGGGATGGGAGATTAGGTTACCTAATCAGTTTTTTCTCAGTTTTGAGCAAAATTTGGAAAAGAAATTGAAAAATTTTCAATTCTCATATATTTGGAAAGTGATAAGTTTTGTATTTAAGATTATTTTGAGTATGAAAATAAGGTAGAAATCGATTTTTGAATTGTTGGAATTGATCAACTAAGTAACCTTTCACTTATGGTTCTTTCATTCAATTGATTAAGAGGAAGTTTGAATATTATGTTATTCACATTGTTTTCTGTGAATAGTATTATATTTTCTAATTGTTAGTATGGTGATCATTGAAAGATATTGAGAACTGAGTCTAGAGAATTTTATCCACCTTAAAAGAAGAAAAGAACTAGTTAAAAAATAGGAGATCGACAAAAAGGTCATAAAGAATGACGAATGACAACATCTTTAAGGGGAATGAAAATTGTCTTTGAAAAGATACAATGTCTAAAAAAAAGTAAAAAAAGATGAAAAGACTGAATGAATACAAATGACTGTCGATATAAAATTAACAACTAGAAAAATAAGGAAAAGGAGATAAGTTCGGAATCAGTACTTAGGTTTTCGACCAATTTGGAAGTGATGAGCATGGCTAACATTATGAAAAGATAGTATTTTCACTCAGCACATTGAAAAAATTGATCTACGAGCTATGCTTTGACCTAATGGAATAAAGGATTTATTTGATCGGTTGCTTATGTAGTAACTCACCTTCTCATCTTGAGTCTACTCATGCATACTTGATCACACAAAAGATCATTTCCTGAACAAAGTTTGAACATTGCGCATTAAAGATCATTTTTCTCATACTATGCTTGGGACTAGCAAAATGCTGGTTGGGGATTGTGTTAAGGGTCAGATATTGCATATCAGACTCCATTTATTACTTGGTTTTATAAACATGATAATGCTTAATATTTTATTTTAACCATGTTTGTGTTTCAAGGTGAATTCAAGAGCTTAGATTGAAAAGGATGCTAAAAGCATGGATTTAATACTCAAGAATTGTCAAAGCCAGTGAACAAATCAACCATTAAATTTGGGCCTCCTAATTTCTAGATTTACTTTAAATTTGGGCTCGACCCCTTAAAATAGTTGGAAGAACGAATGAATGGCACGGATTTCCCATTACATCATCGTGGACACCACAATTGGAGGCTTGTGAGTGTACAAAAGATGCACACTTGCACCGCACGAGATCGGGAATCCGGTCAAGGGTCGTTTGAGCCGACAGAATCCGAAAGGGAGACATCTCTCGCGTTCACAGAAGCCGCGAGCACAGTCCACCCAGGCGAGAGGTGGGCCACCATTATCATACGTGGGGAAGATCTGGACCGTCTATCCTGTTTAGAGGGAGATTTCGACCCCATCCTAGTCGGGTTGGCACATCGAAAATGGCCCACACGTGCATAAATTGGTCTACAATTCGGACAGTGTCGGGACCCTGTTTCCACGTCTGCAAATTCGAACAAAAAGAGATTCGAGGATTCGGTGCACCCATCACCGAAGGAGAGGGACGAATCAGAACTGTCCATCAAATACAAAGGACCCATCGAACCAAACCTTTAGAGGAATCCTAGTGAAAGATGGCCAGTGCAATTGCCACTTTGATAAATAGATCCAACAATTAACAGATTGCGTGAGGTGGAGTCTGAACCCCTTGCAACCAAGAACAGAGATCTGGACCATCCATTAGGTGGCTGCACATGGCTGGGATCGGAAAATCTGACCACAGTTAGGCTGAAAAGAAAGGAGTCCCAAATGATCGGTGAGTCACACAGATCCCTTCGTCCAGTTTCACCACGAGCGGAAGTACGAAACAGGGTCGATTTTTTGACCCCAGCCGACCTATGGACAACCTATATAAAGAGGTGAGTAGGGGAGAACATGAAAAGAAGAGAAGGAGAACAGAAGCAGATTGATAACGTGGATAGGCCATCTTAAGGGTTTTTTCTTTCTTCCCTTTTTTCTTAATTTTTCTTGTTATGTTTTTAAGAGATTCTTGATTAATCAAGTTTATGATTGGCTAAACCTCTTAGCTAGGGCTAAGAGGTGAACCTTGTAGCATGATGGGTTATTTTCGATTGCTTTGATTCTTGTTGTTGAAGTCTCTTTGAATTTAGTTTGATTATAAGAAATACTTTCCATTTTTAATGATTTGTTGTCACTTAAATGACAATGAATTTGAGATAGCTTTGATTATGTCTTTTTATTGAGATTTGTGAATTTAGGAAGTCCTATTATTCACCATCGTCCCCTGGGCATGGTTGGATGATGAAATTCTCCCTAAGTCTCACAATTCTCTCAGACTGGTTGTGGATTGGTAAATTCTATTATTTGCTCTTTCTCATGGGCATGGTTTTGTGATGGAATCACTTCTAGTTCTAATACCTTTCATCCATTGAGAATTGGATCAAAGGAAGTTCAGATTTAATTTTTAATGAGATATCCTCCAATTAGATGAAGATGGATTCTGATTACAGTTGTGTTCGTGAATCAAGCATAGATCGCCTTGATCTTAACAAGTGGATCCTTGGAAACCCTAGTTTCTCACTTTTGAATTTCACAAGTTTTTCATTAAGTGTTTCACAATTATGCTATCACATATGCTCGATTAGGTTTCTATCTTCTTCTAGTTCTAGTTCTTGTTGCTTTCAGAAAACACACGAGATTAGTCCCTATGGATTTGACCTTAGTCACACTGAGATTATTACTACATCGCAGCCTTACACTTGGGGTTGTGAATTAGCCCCTGAAATGGGTCCGCTACTTGTGTGACGGGTGGGTATTGGCAAGGCTATTGGCCCCCCACTGACAAGGCTAGTATGCGAGGCCTTTATTCAACATGTTTTGGAATTGCTCTAGATACCAGGCCCCGGTGAATCCCCATGATGATAACTATAATGTGATGTGGACTTTTAGAGGAGGATTTACATGCCTGCATATGCCCAGCATACTTTTGCATATCATCTCTTGCCTTGCATCATGCCCTCTGGGCATTTTCCTCGCACCGAACGCTGGCCCGTATCTCCTGACTAGGGAATCACCTCGGCGCGCGAGTTGTGGCATCGGAACCACGGCGACGGCGCGGTCTCTAGGGTACAAGTCTCAGGTTGAGTCGACTCGGGTTGACGGCATGTAAATCAGGGTCATGCGCAAATACCGGTTAAGGGTCGAAGGTTGTCAAAATTTGATCAGGAAGATCGTAGAATCCTATGGAATGGTACGGACTAAGATACGGGTTTTACAGCTCTCTGCTCCTAATAAAAATTTCATCCTCAAAATTTATACAATCATCGCAACTAGCCATAACTCGAGAGGAAGAATAAACATAACATTATCATACATAAAATCAGAGATAGCATACAAAATACAACACATAATCAATCATAAAAAAGGGGGGGATAGCGCTCTCGAATCTCGGCCTCGTGCTCCCAAGAAGCCTCCTCAATAGAATGGTGACCCCACTAAACCTTCACCAACGGAATGACTTTGGTTCGGAGGACCTGCTCCTTCCGATCAAGGAGACGAACTGGCTGCTCGATGTAAGAAGCGTCCTCATGAACCTCTAACGGCTACCAATCAATAACAGGAACAATGTCTAACCCACACTTCCTTAACATAGAGACATGAAAAATATTATGGACCCCAGACAACTGAGATGACAAGGCAAGCCGATAGACCACGGCACCAACGCGTCTAGTGATCTCAAAAGGTCCTATAAATCTTGGGGAAAGCTTGCCCTTTGCTCCAAATCGAACTATGCCCTTCATGGGCTAGACCTTGAGATACACATGGTCCCCTACATCAAACTCCAAGGGACGACACCGACGATCAGCAAAACTCTTCTACCAGCTCTGAGCTGTGCGCATCCTCTGCCTGATGATATCAATAGCCGTTGACGTCTCCTGCACAAGCTCGGGCTCTAGGAGACGGCGCTCTCCAACCTCGGTCCAATAACTCGGTGATCTACATGGTCTTCCATATAGTGGCTCAAAAGGAGTCATGCCGATGCTCGCCTGATAGCTATTATTATACGCGAATTCAACCAATCACATATGCTCATCCCAGCTACCCCCAAAATTAATCGTGTAGGCCCGAAGCATATCCTTAAGGATCCAGTTGACCCTCTCGATCTGGCCATCGGTTTGTGGATGGTATGCAACGCTAAGCTGCAAATCAGTTCCCATCGCTCGCTGGAAGCTCCCCCAAAACTGAGACGTGAACCTCGAGTCTCGGTCAGAAATGATCCAGACTGGAACACCATGCAGTCTCACAACCTCCTCGATAAATAACCTAGCAAGACGGTCCACAGACCAAGTCGTATGTATTGTAAGGAAATGTGACGACTTCATCAGACGATCCACAACAACCCAAATGGCATCATGACCGCGCTGAGTCCTAAGAAAGCTCAAAATGAAATCTGTCAATATGTGCTCCCACTTCCACATCTGGACACTCAACGACTGCAATAGACTAGGGGGTCTCTGATGATCGGCCTTGACACACTGGCATGTATCACACTCGATCACAAAACTGGCGATCTGGTGCTTCATCTCCACTTAAAAATACTGTCGCCTCATATCATGGTACATCTTCATCGAGCCAGGGTGGATAGAAAACCGCGATCGATGTGCCTCGGTCATAAAATTTCTGCGTAACTCAGGAATATCTGGGACACATAATCAACCTCTGAGGCGAAGTCCACCATTTGTACCAATCTACCAATCTGTCAGACTCTCAGATGACGCCTCAGCCATATAACTCTGTAACGACTCATCAGCCTACTGAGCCTCGATCACCCCTGCAAAAAGAGAGTGTTGAATCGACAGGTTTGATAACTGCACGATAGAAGACTGCAGGCCGAACTCAAAATCATCCTCTACGATATTCTCGAGCATCCGTCACTCCTGAATCATCATATGCGCCACCAGGCCTCGTGACTTACGGCTGAGGGCATCTGCCACCAAGTTTGCCTTACCCGAGTGGTACTGAAGATTGAAATCATAGTCTTTCAGGAGCTCCAACTAGCTCCTCTGCCTCATGTTCAACTCAGACTGCGAGAAGAAGTACTTCAAGCTCTTGTGATCGGAGAAGAGATCGAATCTGACCTCATAGAGATAGTGCCTCCACACTTTCAGTGTAAAGACAACTGCGGCCAGCTCTAAATCGTGCGTAGGGTAATTCAGCTCATGGACCTTGAACTGATGAGACACGAAGGCCACTAGTCTCCAGTGCTGTAACATCCCGAAAATCGGGAGGTCGAGTAAAAACCTAACTCCCGAGTTCCAAAATGTTATTTATGCAACATAGATATGTATGATTGAATGTTGTCTGTGTTAATGTATTAAACATGAGTGGGATTATGCCAGAACAGCATATCATACTCCAGAGATAGTTAAATTAACAAACGAAAGACTGTGATAGTAGGCATAACATATATAAACTTTTGTGTGTCCCCAGAGTGTGAACATGTTACCAGGTTAAACATATACATGTATACCTCAAAATAGAAAGAAAGAATATATGTGAGTGCTCTAAAAATATAAAATGACAAGTGTCAAGGTATCTAATCAGCCTCCCTGTAATCCCGTCAATCAGAACACGCATAAAGGAGAGATCCTCCTCGTCATCATCAAGTCCAGCTCTGCCTCGTAGGTCGCGCCATCATCTGCAATCACAATAGGGACTGGTGGGTGTCCGAAAACACCATCCCGTAACGTGGGAGTGAGTGATCAACTCAGTGGGATAAGAAAGCAGAGATTAGCATGTTATCAAATCAATCATGCGATAATAGTAAAGCAGTAAATCAAACAATCCTAATACTGTTGTTAATGCAATATGACATGACATGATGGATGCCCTCACCGACGTTCTCCCTCATACGGCACCATCTTACGCCCGCGGCATGCTTGCGTACCGCTCAGTGCTCCACATCTTCCAGGCACCTGCAATGTGATGGTGATATGATTGCCGAGTTATTATTAGTCCATTCAAACAGTAGGATTGGAAAACTAAGGTACTTCCCTTATATCAATCCCAACACAGATCCTGTCTAGGGTCGTCACTCCTAGTAATCTCATACGATGTATATTTTGTAGGTCGCTACAAGGGTGGTTGCTCGTACTCGTTGCACCGCTCCCCCATCACCTTATCAATACAGGCCTACTATACTCTCACTGCTATGGAAGGGTCGTCACCTCCCGTAGACTCAGAATACGCTCGCGGTCACTACAAAGGACTCGTCGCCTGATCAGTGTAGGCCGACAGCAAGAATATAGTGTCCCATACCACCATAATCTGCTCACGAGTCATAGGTGCTCACTGGTCACTACGGGGAGGTTTGTGGCCCCAGCGTAGGCCGACAACTCGACCACGGTGTCCCATACCACCATGCCCTGCTCATGAGTCTTCGTGGATCGAGGTACCATGGTTGACAGGGTTTACAATGGTAAGTTCAGTACCCTAGGTTCAAGCAGTTATGACTCATACAGGGTGAACATACAACGGTCAGTCGGGTTACTTGACGAGCTCGACTAGCACGAGCGCATCTCGAGTCAAACGACATGAATTACGTAAAATACCTCGTGTGGCCTAACCACTGCCGCCAACTCCCAAATACGGCTCGCGTTCATCGACGCGTCATTCGTGGCAAAGATAAGCCAACCACGAACTTGCTCGATTACCGACTGCCTGGACTAAGTATAGTCCCAAACAATTATGAATTCACATCAGCCATAATGTAAGAGTAATGGAAATGAAATACAACCATGTGATCATGTTAACACATGTTATAACATACAACTTAAGTAAATCTTCCAACGCATGCATTTCATACATATAATGAAATCATGCATATAGCTAACATGTAAGAAACCATTTACATCAGCATATTAATTGAGAAATCAATCTCAAACTAATTCATAACACCATTTAATTCAATACATACTAATACAAGCATTTATACAAACACTTAAACTACACACTTAAGTCTACATATAGTATGTCGACTCAAAGTGCGCATTTAGGTGAATCTCTTCGCCGAACTAATTATGCACGCATTCCTAGTATCCTAATGTGACAAGAAGCCATGTCAATCACATCAGCAAATTATGGATGAAAACAGTATTTCCTACAAATGACTAAAATGCCCTAAATCTCATATTCTTCATCTGCTTACGAAATAGGAAACGGACAGCATGTTGTACATGTCAAACGGCGTTGTCGTCGATAATCTACTATTAAACGACATTGAAAATGTTGGAAACAGTCAATCAAAGCGTCTAAAATCCGTACCTTTTCTCCTATAGGTGTATTAATTCGAACGGAGCGTATACGCTTCGTCTACGGCGAACCGGGAACCTAATTTACAAGATGCATCAGCTACCATGCTATGGAAACTAAGGAACCTCAAATCAGCAACTATTTAGGGTATTTTCTTACCTAGAAATGCGTCAAAATCACCGGCAAAGTGATTGAGGCGCGTTGCTTAATCACGTGCAACACGTGGCACAAGCAGCAGGAAATTCTCTTCCACTCTCTCTCACAAACTCTCACTTTCTCTCTCTCTTGCTAGGGTTTCTAGAAAATTCGGATGGATGAGAGGACTGAGGGTTTAAGCCCCTTTTATAACCTAATTATCACCCAAAACATGCTTGGGAACAAAGTTTACTTGATACCTAACCAAATCGGGGCTGTTTCGGTCCAAAAGACCATAACTGGCGGTCCCCTGGCCGAACGCGATCGGACTTAAGTTCATACAAGTCGGATGTCGCACACATCCAATTTTCAGACCAGCAGTGTTCCCAGATCGCACGTGGCGGTCCAGTTTTAGTTCAGCGGTCATTGCACCTAGATCAGGTCTATAAGTCTCGTAATATGAAATAGAAATTTTTCCTGATCCGAGGGTGTAATTTGGCTGAATTCTGACGGTCATAACTCTTAATAATAACGTGCCAAGTCGTGTGCCAGATTTGAATTTCAAATTTTAATTTTAACCCTATTCTCACTCTCTTCACTCCAGGCTCAATGAAATATCCTGTGAATGTCGGTTGGACTTCATTTTCGAAATGATTGTCAAGTCCAGATAGGCGGTTATAACGGTCTAAAATTGTAGGTATCAGACTTTCGACGCGCAGTCTATATCCAATACAAAGTTTTAAAAATCTCCAGAGAGCAAACGGGTTTAGAGTTTGATCTAAGGTTTTAGGATATTATAGCATCATTGATTCTACAAGTTTTGGATCTTGTAGATCGTATTTAAAGCGGTCAGGGACTATTTCACAGCTACTCCAGCGTAGCGCTAGCTAACTTATGCTTAGTTTCTAAAGGAATTAATCCTAAGTGGTTTCTTTGGCTATGGAATTGGGTTCTGAGCGATTTCCCAGGTGTTTTAGTTGACCTATTGCCTAAGGACATCTAATCCCAGGTTGGCCAAAATCCAGGGTGTTACAATCTACCTCCCTTAAAACACAATTTCGTCCCCGAAATTGGCGAAGGGTAAGGAGTACTTTTTCTAAGGAAGGTTCAAATCCTATTTAATAACCTCACCTTACATATATCCTAACTCAAATGTTTCGATCCTGGGCAAGTGGGTAAGAGGCCATCCACACTTTCGCTGTGCCACTCTGATCGAACGGTTGCATTGGCTGAGCTAATTGGATTGGACTCAATACGTTCTACCCCCCTTAAAACTTGGTTCTACTTAAAGTTCAAGAATCTATGCATCACTCCGTATATCGGAACGAGGTGTAACTTAGGGGCTATCCTTGACATGAATTGGAAAACAACCTCTCATTACATTAGTTTTCCTTTGCTAATGATGCGTTCTATGGCATGGGTATCTATGGCGATAGAGATGAGCCTAATCTCTATTATGGTTGAGTTTAGGGGCAGGCATGAGTTGGTGGCAAGATATCTAATTCTCTATTGGCTACTCTACTGACTATATGTCCTTAACATTTACCAAAGGCAATGTGATCACGTTTGGTTGTAGGTGGTTGGGCCATCACAGAAGAAAGGTTGTGTAGTAGGTCTGAGCCAGATACATAGACTTTCTGTCTAGCTAGGACAGAAAAGTTGTTATATCAGTCCTCAATCCTAGTCGATGCCGATCTTCTGCTTGATGAGAGCATTGGATCCATTGGTAACTACTAGGATTAAGAAGTCGATTCAAACCGCGAATACTTCGCTGATAAATGCATTTCCTTTATTTCGCGTTCTCGAATGCAATAAGTCCTTGGGGAAGGCAATTCTAAGGGGCGTGCTAGTTCATTCTAAGTTCAATCTGAGGGATTTATAAATTTTCCCTAAGAGTGAATGGTTCTAAGCTAAAACCACTTTCCTATGGGTTACAACAGAAATCTATAAGTAATAAGGGGATCTATCAAAGGAATAAGGTTCTACTTCAACCCAATCTAACCTACAATTCCATAGCATATACAGGCTTTACATTACTTAAGGTAACTAGTAGACTAGTCTGTAATCTACAGCCTAATGGAACAGCATTCCTAGTCCCATGTCGGGATTGGAAGTGGCATGCTTGGTAGGAGGGTGGGGTAGGATAAAAACTAATTTTGTAGGCTTAATCCCAAGATTTTCGATATGGCTGTGGAAACCATAGGATACACCCAAACTAGGGACAATACCTTACAGCGAACGAAACGGCATGCATTCCATTCAACAAAATTTACTACAATCCATGGAATAAAGTTCCACATGGATTATGACAGGAACACATTCGGCTATGCTAAGGCCAAACCACTAACACAAACACATTTTCTACCTCTGACTTCACTAAACCTAACAACAACAAAACACAGAAATCTCAAAACGGTAATCAAAAAATCTACAAGACAACGACACAGATGCCTAATTCTACCAAAGGACTCTACCACGGTCCCGACTTACCTTCTTTAACACTGTCGATCTAATACTGTCTATTGATCACTAGAACACTCTCGGCCATATATTTTCAGTATTCCTTAAGCAAAGAAAATGGAGAAATGGGATTGAGAAGGAGGATGGTGGAAAGAGAGAAAAAAAAAACAAGGCTAAAACAGCCTTAACAGTAGCCATGGAAAGTGGAGGAAATACGGAGAAATGGTTGCCCAAATGGACAGAATGAAATCTAGGCGTTGTAGAGGGATGCTTCAAGCTTCCCTAGGATGGATTTTTAAAAAGAAAAGAGAATGAAAAAGGGGAATGGAACTCCTCAAGATTTCAGCTCATTTTGGGGGTTGTAGGAGCTCCAACAAATGAAATTTGTAAGAGGAGTTACAAACTACAATAGAGTGATGGAATGGAGTCATTTTCAGCAAGAAATGGGTTTGGGAAGGATTTGGAGCAAGGATTTGAGAGACGGCAGCAAGAAAATAAGCAAGGGGCTTGGGAAGGGGGCTGTTTGTGAAGGAAGTATCCTATTTAGGGGTTTTCTATGGACGGACCATACATGGGGGGTGTACTACCCAAACCAGCACGTGCGCCCGAAATTTACATCAAGTGGGCCCCACCGGATGGTGATGGCATCGCCGGCCATCTTACAAGGTGGCCGGTGGGACCACATGGGTCGGGTCCCCCCTAGTCTAGGGACCCCAAAAATATATGGGCCCCACTTTAGCTCATCCTAGATTGCCCTAGGGAGGCCCAAACATGCATTCGGGGCTTTCTGAGGCCAATCTGTAAACTTGAATGCAACCCCCTATCATGCAGCATATTATTTTAGGGTAGAAGGAGCCAATACATCCATCTAGCCCATTAGTTGCTAAAGATTGTAAACTTGGAATGGCCTTATGGCCAGTTTTCATGAAATTTTACTATTCATTGTAAAATTTTGTTAAAGTATGATTTTATAACATTTTCACATTAGGATCAATGCCTAACATGAAAATAATAAGAAAGAATTGAAGAATGGAGTGGTGAGAGGAAGAATTTTGAAGAATCTAGGTGAAACGGGGTTTTTAAGCCCTAGCGATTGAATGTAAGGGTTGTGGCTGTCCCACAGCCAAAGGATTCACATTTACAGGTTTAGAACCGTTCAAAGAACGTCTCAACCCACCTACCTATAACCTAGAAGCTACTTAGGTTGCTTCACGCGACCCTGGATGCGTTACGGACTCGATCGCGCGATCGATACGAATAGACTTCACCTATTGGCGAATCTGTGATCCTATAAGTGTTTCTAGACCCTTCTCGCACCCACCTAAATTAAAGGAAGCGATAGCGTACGTCGCGTGACCATAACCCAGGCCCGGTATAATCTCATTCATGCTCTGATACCATCTGTAACATCCCAAAAATCGGGGGGTCGAGTAAAAACCTAACTCTGGAGTTCCAAAATGTTATTTATGCAACATAGATATGTATGATTGAATGTTTTCTGTGTTAATGTATTAAACATGAGTGGGATTACGCCAGAACAGCATATCATACTCCAGAGTCAGTTAAATTAACAAACGGAAGACTCTGATAGTAGGCATAACATATATAAGCTTTTATGTATCCCCAAAGTGTGAACATGTTACCATGTTAAACATATACATGTATACCTCAAAATAGAAAGAAAGAATATACATGAGTGCTCTAAAAATATAAAATGACAAGTGTCAAGGTATCTAATCAACCTCCCTGTAATCCCGCCAATCAGAACACGCATAAAGGAGAGATCAACCTCGTCATCATCAAGTCCAGCTCCGCCTCGTAGGCCGCGCTATCATCTGTAATCACAATAGGGACTGGTGGGTGTCCAAAAACACCATCCCTTAACGTGGGAGTGAGTGATCAACTCAGTGGGATAAGAGAGCAGAGATTAGCATGTTATCAAATCAATCATGAGATAATAGTAAAGCAGTAAATCAAACAATCCTAATACTGTTGTTAATGCAATATGACATGACATGATGGATGCCCTCACCGACGTTCTCCCTCATACGGCACCATCTTACGCCCACGGCATGCTTGCGTACCGCTCAGTGCTCCATATCTTCCAGGCACATGCAATGTGATGGTGATATGATTGCCGAGTTATTATTAGTCCATTCAAACAACAGGATTGGAAAACTAAGGTACTTCCCTTATATCAATCCCAACATAGATCCTGTCTAGAGTCGTCACTCCTAGTAATCTCATATGATGTATATTTGTAGGTCGCTGTAAGGGCTGCCAGGGCTGTTGCTCGCACTCGTTGCACCGCTCCCCTATCACCTTATCAATACAGGCCTACTGTACTCTCACTGCTACGGAAGGGTCGTCGCCTCCCGTAGACTCAGAATACGCTCGCGGTCACTACAAAGGACTCGTCGCCTGATCAGTGTAGGCTGACAGCAAGGATATAGTGTCCCATACCACCATAATCTGCTCACGAGTCATAGGTGCTCACTGGTCACTACGGGGAGGTTTGTGGCCCCAGCATAGGCCGACAGCTCGACCACGGTGTCCCATACCACCATGCCCGGCTCATGAGTCTTCGTGGATCGAGGTACCATGGTTGACAGGGTTTACAATGGTAAGTTCAGTACCCTAGGTTCAAGCATTTATGACTCATATAGGGTGAACATACAACGGCCAGTCGGGTTACTTGACGAGCTTAACTAGCACGAGCGCATCTCGAGTCGAACGACATGAAGTACGTAAAACACCTCGTGTGGCCTAACCACTGCCGCCAACTCCAAAACACGGCTCGCGTTCATCGACGCGTCGTTCGTGGCAAAGATAAGCCAACCACGAACTTGCTCGATTACCGACTGCCTGGACTAAGTATAGTCCCAAACAATTATGAATTCACATCAGCCATAATGTAAGAGTAATGGAAATGAAATACAAACATGTGAGCATGTTAACACATGTTATAACATACACCTTAAGTAAATCTTCCAACGCATGCATTTCATACATATAATGAAATCATGCATATAGCTAACATGTAGGAAACCATTTACATCAGCATATTAATTGAGAAATCAATCTCAAACTAATTCATAACACCATTTAATTCAATACATACTAATACAAGCATTTATACAAACACTTAAACTACACACTTAAGTCTACATATAGTATGTCAACTCAAAGTGCGCATTTAGGCGAATCTCTTCGCTGAACTAATTATGCACGCATTCCTAGTATCCTAATGTGACAAGAAGTCATGTCAATCACATCAAAAAATTATGGATGAAAACAGTATTTCCTACAAATGACTAAAATGCCCTAAATCTCATATTCTTCGTCTGCTTACAAAACAAGAAACGGACAGCATGTTGTACATGTTAAACGGTGTTGCCGTCGATAATCTACTATTAAACGACATTGAAAGTATTGGAAACAGTCAATCAAAGCGTCTAAAATCCGCACCTTTTCTCCTATAGGTGTATTAATTCGAACGAAGCGTATACGCTTCGTCTACAGTGAACCGGGAACCTAATTTACAAGATGCATCAGCTACCATGCTATGGAAACTAAGGAACCTCAAATCAGCAACTATTTAGAGTATTTTCTTACCTAGAAATGTGACAAAATCACCGGCAAAGTGATTGAGGTGCGTTGCTTAATCACGTGCAACACGTGGCACAAGCAGCAGAAAATTCTCTTCAACTCTCTCTCATAAACTCTCACTTTCTCTCTCACTCTTGCTAGGGTTTCTAGAAAATTCGGATGGGTGAGAGGAGTGAGGGTTTAAGCCCATTTTATAACCTAATTCTCGCCCAAAACAGGCTTGGAAACAAAGTTTACTTGATACCTAACCAAATCGGGGCTGTTTCGGTCCAAAAGACCATTTCTGGCGGTCCCCTGGCCGAACGCGATTGGACTTAAGTTCATATAAGTCGGATGTCGCACACATCCCATTTTCAGACCAGTAGTGTTCCCAGATCGCACGTGGTGGTCCAGTTTTAGTTCAGCGGTCATTGCACCTAGATCAGGTCTATAAGTCTCGTGATATGAAATAGAAATTTTTCCTGATCCGAGGGTGTAATTTGGCTGAATTCTGACGGTCAGAACTCTTAATAATAACGTGCCAAGTCGTGTGCCAGATTTGAATTTCAAATTCCAATTTTAACCCTATTCTCACTCTCTTCACTCCAGGCTCAATGAAATATCCTGTAAATGTCGGTTGGACTTCATTTTCGAAATGATTGTCAAGTCTAGCTAGGCGGTTATAACGGTCTAAAATTGTAGGTATCGGACTTTTGATGCACAGTCTAGATCCAATACCAAGTTTCAAAAAGCTCCAGAGAGCAAACGAGTTTAGAGTTTGATCCAAGGTTTTAGGATATTATATCACCATTGATTCTACAAGTTTTGG
The DNA here is from genome assembly GCA_037074715.1 of Magnolia kwangsiensis. Lineage (NCBI taxonomy): Eukaryota > Viridiplantae > Streptophyta > Magnoliopsida > Magnoliales > Magnoliaceae > Magnolia > Magnolia kwangsiensis. The sequence goes on along the minus strand of CM073572.1, from coordinate 116,098,673 downwards.
ATCTTGTAGAACGTATTTAAAGCGGTCAGGGACTATTTCACAGCTACTCCAGCGTAGCGCTAGCTAACTTATGCTTAGTTTCTAAAGGAATTAATCCTAAGTGGTTTCTTTGGCTATGGAATTGGGTTCTGAGCGATTTTTCAGGTGTTTTAGTTGACCCATTGCCTAAGGACGTCTAATCCCAGGTTGGCCAAAATCTGGGGTGTTACAAGTGCTGCATCAGGACGACACCCAAATCAATATGTGAGGCATCGGTAAATACAATAAATCCCTCACTCCCAGAGGGAAGAGTGAGGACAGGAGCGGATGTCAGACAGTCCTTCAACTCCATAATGCTCGCTCGTAGGCGTCACTCCAAATAAACTCTGTGCCCTTCCAAGTCAACCTGGTCAACCGGGCTGCAATACGAGAGAAGCCCTCAATGAAACGCTTGTAGTAGCTCGCCAAACCAAGGAAATTGCGGATCTCAGACTCGTTCGTGGGCTAGTCCCATTGACGCATTGCCTCAAGCTTCGAGGGATCCACTGCGATCTCCTCCCTCGTCACCACGTGACCGAGGAACTTCACCTCCTCCTTCCAGAACTCGCACTTCTCCAGCTTTGCATACAGCTGGTGTGCGCGGAGGGTCTACAAAGTAATCTTCAAATACTGTTCGTGCTCCTCACGGGTCCTCGAATAGATGTCATCGATGAAGACTACAATAAACTGATCGAGATATGGGTGAAAGACCTCGTTCATCAGCTACATGAAGACCGCGGGTGCATTGGTCAGTCCGAAGGACATGACCTGAAACTCAAAATGACTATAACGAGTCCTGAATGCTGTCTTCGGAATGTCCTCCTCTCGGACCCGAATCCAATGATAACCGGAATGCAGGTTGATCTTCGAAAAGAACTGTGCACCCTGCAGTTGATCAAACAAATCATCAATCCTCGGGAGCGGGTACCTATTCTTGATCGTGACTTTGTTGAGCTTGGGGTAATCTATGTAGAGCCTCAAAGAGTCATCCTTCTTCTTCACGAAGAGTACCAGTGGTCCTCACGGAGAACTGCTCGGATGGATAAAGCCCAACTCATGTGACTCGTCCAACTGCTTCTGTAGTTCCCGCAACTATAATGGTGCCATACGATATGGGGCCTTCGAAATAGGCACAGTACCAGGCACGAGATCTATCTAGAACTCGGTGAGTCGATGAGACGGTAATCCTGAAATCTCCTAAAACACATTAGGAAAATTGTAAACCATAGGCAACTAGTCGATATAAGCAACAACAGGCTCCTCAATGGCGCAGGACATCAAGCAAGACAACGGTTCTCCTCTGAGCTCTGCAATGAACTAAAACTGAGGCACGCCGGGTATACAAAATGTGACTGTCATCATGGCGCAGTCCAATATGACATAGTACTCGGCAAGTCAATCTATGCCCAAGATAACGTCAAAGCCTAACATCGGCAATGTAAACAGATCGACAGACAAAAAGGTATCTCCGACTAGAACGGGGAAAGATGAGCAAAATTAGCCCAACACTGCAGTCTTCCCCAAGGGAGTCGATACTGACAGACCCTCATGAACAAACTCCAATAATAAGCCAGTCGATCGGCAGAAACTCTCGGCCATAAAAGAATGCGATGCACCAGAATCAGACAACACACGTGTAGTGCATGAAGAGACTAAAAGTATACCCTCAACGACTCCTTCGGATGACTACGGGTCCTGCTGAGCCGAAATGGACCTACCCTGAGCCGGCTGGGGAGGTGCCTCTCCCCTCTGAGAGTGCTGCTGTTGCTAAGGTCACTAAGGAGGTCAAAACTGCTGCCTCTACTGCTGCAGCCTCGGGGGCTGATGCTGATGTTACTGTTGAGGTGACCTTAGTGGTGGGGGCTGCTGTCGGGGTCTCTGCTTCTGTGGACCTATCTACTGTTGCTGCTGCTGCTGAGGGCGGGAACACTCCCATACACGGTGCCCAGTCACACCACACCCAAAATAGGTACCAGTGAACTGCCTCGGAGGTGGTGCTGGAGGTGCTGCCGGTGCTTGGAAGGCTGGGCGACCTGCACGTCTCTACTGCTGTGGTCGACGCTGCTGGGAGTCATCAGAAGGAACCTGCCTCATTCGGTCTCTCCTTTGACCATGATCAGACTGAGAACTGGCCCACTCGGCCTCAAAAATCTGGGCCTTCCATACCACCCCCTCAAAAGTCGAGAGCTCATGCCCAATAACACGGCCTCGAAGACCGTAACGCAAGCCGTCCTCAAATCGGTGGGCTCTCTGCTCATCATCTACCAAGTAAGGTGCAAATCTGGATAGCCCTACAAAGCTAGCCGCGTAGTGGGCAATTGTCATATCGCCCTGCACCAAGGCCTCGAACTCTAACGCTCGATGTAGTCGGATGTGATCAGGGAAATACTGTCGGTTAAACCGATCTACGAAATCCTTCCAAGTCCACACAAAATCTGTGCCTGCTGCTCGAGAGACTGATGTCCACTAATGCTCGGCCTCACTATGGAGGAGAAATACTACTAATTGGACTCACCGCTCAGTCGTACATCCCATCGTATCAAAAATCTTCTCCACATCAACACGCCACCTCTCAGCTACTGTCAGGTCAGGCTCACCCTGGAAAGGCGGGGGATCGAGTTGTCAAAACTCTCGAAGGAGGGCACTCGTGCACTCCTGCTCTGCCTGTGCCGGTGAAACAATGGGGTGCCAGCTCTGTCCCTGAAGTGCGGCCATCACAGCCTACAACATCTGCTGTAACTGGGTGGCACTAACGGATACAGTCGGATCTGCACCAGTCTCTGGGGGAGGAGCTGTATCCATAAGCTGGGCAGTAAGAATCTCTGGTGGTGGAGTGGGCATCGTACGTGGTAGGGCGAGACCCATAGGTGGGGGAGCGGGAGTCTCAGGTGGTGGAGAGGGAGTCGACCGGATTACTCTCACACGCGCCATGTCTTATAGGAAAGAGCGAAGGCACCTATCAAATTTTGAAAGCTCTCAAAGGCACATATGTTAAGGGTCGATAATAAAAGATCGCTAGGCTATCCGAACTTTGGGACTTAGTCATTCTAAACTCATAGCAGACAAGTAATGTTGTTCTCAATTATTCCCAAGTTATGCTCTGAAACCAACTTCTGTCACGCCCCAAACTCTGAAATCTGGCTCATAAAATTCTCGATTGCAGAATCTGGCACCGACAACCTCCGTAGAACCCCATTCTCGGCTCCTAGCACCCATTCACCAGGTTTCGATCTTGGGATGCTACAAGGAGGATTTTCAACATCAGTTTGATTTGTAATAAGCATAACCAAAGGCATAACCCACAAATAACAACCAAAAACTCCATTACATTTCTACTATGATCAAAAACTTTACAAGTACAATGAGCATAAAGGGAAATACAATGATGATAGACCAAAAGCTCCAAAATAATCTGCCATGTGCTCAAGCCTCAGCACTGTTGCGATCCAAAGTTACCTGCATGCAATGGTCGTACATAAGCTTATAGAAAGCTTAGAGGGTGGTGAAAGTGTGTGCGTAAGGTGGTAATGCAGTTATACAATATAAGAGTAATGCAGAACATGCTGATGAATCCATGAATACCATTAGCCATGCTAAGGCTATGCGATGTAAGGCATTAATGATGTCGACCATACGAAGGCCATGCGATATGAGATGCAAGTCAAGCATACAAACCCTCATCTAAGTCCACATATCAATACAACTTAAATCTGGAATATCACTGGGGTCTAGTACACTCTAAACCAAATCGCCAACCCATAACGCGCAATAAGGTAAGTGGAAGAGACCTCACTATGCATCTGTCAATATCGGGGTCGGCTCGTAGATAGAAAACCCATTCCTCGAGCTGGTCAAACTCAGCCTAGCTTTGCCCCTCCACTCGGGCTGGTAAGGCCGCACCCCCTTTCAATAGACCACGACACAGTGAAAAGTATGACCTTCTGGTAATTGGCACTGGTGCTCATGCACCCACTCGGTCTAGATGTTGGAGTAACCTCCTGGTACCATAAGGGTTTAAGGACTTTCACCTAGGGATATTTATAGCACCCCATGTAGAAGAAGATTTTTAGTATCCAATCCTGCCAACCACAATACACCTATGGAGGCTACGACCCTGATGTTGCTAAGCCATACAGTAACCATGTCGCACAATGCGAATGCATGAATCACACCATCCAGTCATGCAGCAATCCTGCGTGTATCGTGTGCTCATGTAGGGCAACACCGCCTATCCGAGAGCCCTTAAACAATCTACCCAAAGGCGTATGCTATGATCAGTCACTTCTCATATTAAGCATACATATGATGCGTATGATCATGAATCATGGAACTATACTAAACATGTTATAAAATAATTCACTATCCTTACAATGCAGATGGCCTAGACGGCCTTCACACAACAAGTACGGGCCTATCAATGGGCCCTAGGGAGAGTTGTAATGTGGACATTTAACCAACATTATACTTACAATGTGGACGTCAAACCATCATTGCTCCCAAGGTATAGCCCGTCGTAAACATCATTACATAAACCATGTTGGGATCACACATTGCAATGGACCTTAGGTACATCCCCTTGGGCCTTAAATACATCAAATGGGCCATATCATAAAGGCCTTATATTCATCAAGTGGGCAACATCAATTGGGCCGCACCAATGGGCCTTATGTACATTGCAATGGGCCAAACCCATGGGCCTTATATATGCGTATATATATCAATCAAAGTGGGCCTCAACCACGGGCCACAAATACATTAAGATGGGCCTCAACTAATGGCCTTATAAAAATCTCCAAAATGGTTAGACGGTTTGAAAGAAACTCATGCATCATGGTAGGTCCCATAGGGATGGAAGGCGTAGATTAATCACCTACTCCATGGTGGAGGTCCATACTGATGAAAGGTGTGAACACAATACATACATAAGTGGATCCTAGGTAGGACCCACCAAAATGTTTATTTTCCATCCAAAATGGGGCCTAACATGATATTTATTTTCCATCCAAAATGGGGCCTAACATGATATTTATTTTCCATCCAAACTGTTCATTGGGTCACATTGGCCTAGGACCCACTTTAATATTTATTTGTAATCCAATCTATTCATAAGGTCACATAGACCTTGGGCCCACCAAAGTGTTTATTTACCAACACACCTGTTGGTAAGGACACGTGGACCAGGGGCCCACTGTAGTATTTATTTTCCACCCAACCTATTTATATGGTCACACGGTCAGAAGGGAGGGGGGGACCCACCGAAATGTTTACTCACCATTCAACCTGTCTATAAGGACACGTGGACCTGGGGGTGGGCCTAGGGCCCACCGTAATGTGGTTCACAAATCCAGTCCACCCATTATGTGTGCCCCACTTGGCTGAGGGTTCAAACCAAGTTTCAGCCGCATCCAAATTTCAGGTAGGCCCCACCGAGTGATCTTATATGTTTTAGGCAGGTTCTCACATGATTTTAGATGGTATGGCCCACCTGAGTTCCTTATACGGCTGATTTTCTACAGGGGGACCACTGCCCTAAGGACCCACCCAATGCATGGCGTTGATGTTTAAAACACATCATGGTGGGGCCCACAGCTGGGGCCATGAGGCCCAACTTGTCCGTCTGCCGACCCACTTGCTGCTGCCTTATTTTATTTTATTTTAAAAAATTAGATTTCCTGTGGTTTTTCACAGGTGGGGCCCACATCAAGTAAATTCAACCCGTCCATTGCACTCTGTGGCTCAAGACCATCCAAACAAGTCCAATATCCGATATTTTTTTGGCGCATAAAAATGTTAGGGTGACTTTCAACGGTAGAAACCACTATTATAAATGTTATCGACCTCATTTTTCAGCTCAATGCCTAAAATGGTCTGAGGAAAAGGATGGACGGCGTGGATTGAATACATGCATCAAGGTAGGGCTTAAATGAATGGGCCACCCCATAAGCTTGGAAACAAGCTAATATTTATGTTTCTCTTTAACATCCAGCGTCCCTGGACGCTAGACGGTTTGGACGTGCCTCCTCCATTGAGGTGGGCCTAGCGTAAGTGGGCCACCAAATGATAGATGGTGTGGGTACAATACATATAAGGTGGGCCCCACTTGAAGATAATTTGGATAAAATACATGCTTCAGGGTGGGGTCCATCCAAGTGGGCCACATAACCATATCATGATCACAAATTAAAAAAATGAAATTGAGAGGGAGAGAGAGAGAGATAGAGAGTGGGACACGCGTGATGGAGGGACCCTGACATTATGGGCCCTCCCTTGCAACCAATCATACATCAAGTGGGTCACATTACACAAGGGCCTATTAAATCAAAATCCAACGGTGGAGATCCCTTCTCCACTAAAATAGATGGTCTAGATGACCCTAGGTATACAAGAAAAATAAACATCATGATGGGATCCATGGAGAATGACCCCATCATGGAATGATCATGAAGATCAAAGTAGGCCATCGACCACATCTTAGGGTCCCAAGTGAGATCCATACCATTAATCGGTAGATCTCACTTGGCCCATCTTAAAAACATGAAAACTACCCTATCAAAGCACCCCACCACTTGATCTTCTTTCTCCCTTATCTTTATTTGCTCCTTAGCATCAATTCCAAAGGAGGAGATGGAGTTTGGATGATTGAGATGGAAGATGAGAGGGTAGAAAGTGGGCCGCACTTGTAGCTTGGAAGATATTGGGAGAGGCTTGGATGTGTGATGCTCTCTCTCTTGCTTGGGATAGTGAATTTTAGGAAATGAGAATGAGAGAGAGGGTTGTAAAGAGAGAGGAGTGATGGGTGATGGATGTGTTGATGTGGTGAGTGATGGGTGTAAGAACCTTTTTTGACTTTTTGTGGTAGAATGTGTAAGAAAGGTAAGGGCTTTGTAAGAACTTTTTGACTTTTATGCTTGCTTGGGAATGGGTGAAAGGTGATGTGTACTTGACATGTACTTGACATAATGGGATTGATTGATTGATGTGACAAGTTGTAGAGATTCTCTCGAAATTCACACGTGCGGCATTTTTCTCGCACCGAACGCTGGCCTGCATCTCCTGAACAAGGTATTACCTTAGCGTGCTAGTCATGGCATCAGAACCGCGGCGACAGCGTGGTCACTAGGGTACAGGTCTCGGGTTGAGTCGACACGGTTTAATGGCGTGTGAATCAAGGTCGCTCGTAAATACGGGTTAAGGGTCGAAGGTTGACGAAATTCAACCGAGAAGATTTCAGAATCCTATGGAACGATACGAACTAAGATACGGGTCTTACATAGATAGAGATAACTCCTGAAGATTAGGAAAAGACCACATTCACATGCCCTTTGGCACCGTTGCTTACTGAAGGATGCCATTTGTACTATGTAATGCCCCTGTCACTTTTCAGCGATGCATGATGAGTATTTTTTCTGATATGGTGGGAAAATATCTAAAGGTATTCATGGACAACTTCTCTATTTTTGATTCATCCTTCATCAATTCTTTGGAGAATCTTAAATGTGTGTTGAAGCGATGTGAAGAAAAGAATTTGGTACTCAACTGGGAGAAGTGTCATTTCATGGTTCGTAAGGGAATTATCCTTTGACATACCATCTCGTCCAAAGGAATTGAGGTACATAAAGCTAAAATCGATCTTATCTCTAACTTACCTCCACCTAAGAACATACGAGACGTACGATCCTTCTTATTACACGTCAAATTTTTTAGGACATTCATAAAGGATTTTAGTTATCTCTCTCATCCTTTATATAATCTACTTTAAATGGATTTACCATACGAGTGGACTGAGCAATGTTAGGAAGCTTTCACTAAGCTTAAGGGCATATTAACCACTACACCTATCATGCAGCCACCCGATTGGAGCCTTCCTTTTGAACTTATGTGCGATGTGTTTGACTATGCTTTTGGGGCTATTTTAGGCCAGAAAAAAGAAATGAAGCCCTATGTTATTCATTATGCAAGTAGAACTCTAAATCCCACCCAAGTGAACTACTCGACTACGGAAAAGGAACTCTTAGCCATAGTGTTCGCTTTGGACAAATTTAGGTCCTACTTGATCGGGTCTAAGATCGTCATTTACACAGATCATGCGATGCTTAAGTATCTTCTTTCTAAGATTGATACTAAGCCCCTCTTGATTAGATGGATCCTCCTACTCCAAGAATTTGATTTGAAAATAAAAGATAAAAAAGGAGTAGAGAACGTAGTGGCTGACCATCTTTCTCGCCTTGATCTCTATAATTCCCTTGAGATGACCCATATCATTGAAATGTTCCCTGAAGAATAACTGTTCAAAGTCTCTCGTTCACCTTGGTTTGCTGATATTGCTAATTATCTTGCCACAGGTTTCACATCAACACATTGGACTGTGCAAGATAAGAAGAAATTTTTCACGAAGGTGAACAAATTCTTTTGGGATGATCCTTATTTATTTAAATATTGCTCAGACTAAATATTAAGGAGACGAGTGCCAGACAATGGACATTAAAGTGTCATCTCCTTCTATCACTCTCAAGCTTGTGGTGGTCACTTTTCTGCTAAAAAGACCACGACCAAAATTCTACAGTGTGGCTTTAACTGGCCCACTATGTTTAGGGACACTCATGAGTTTTGCAAAACTTATGGGCATTGTTAGAAAATAGGATCATTCCCCCAATCCTTTGGAAATCTATACATTTTGCTAGTAGTAGACTATGTCACTAAATGGGTCGAAGCAATTCCATGCCGGAACAATGACCATCAAACGGTCACTAAATTCTTAAAAGAAAACATCCTTTCCCGGTTTGGAATGCCTTGAGCCATCATTAGTGATGGAGGCTTACATTTTTTTAAATAAGTCATTTGCGAATTTAATGAAGAAATATGACATCTCCTGCAAAGTGAGCACTCCATACTACCCACAAACAAGTGGGCAAGTTGAGATTTCTAATAGGGAAATTAAACACATATTGAAAAAGACGGTTAACCTTGACCATAAGGATTGGTCAATCCAATTAACCCACGCTTTATGGGCTTACCATAATACATTTAAAACCCCTATTGTAATGTCTCCCTATAGACTTGTCTATGGTAAGTCTTGTCACTTTCTTGTGGAGTTGGAACATAGACCCTACTGGACGATTAAAAATTTGAACAACGCTGGCTCGGTACGCAAACTTCAATTGAATGAACTTGAAGAAATCCAGAATGACGCGTATGTGAACTCGAGAATTTACAAGGATAGGATGAAGGTGTTTCATGACCAACACATTCTTCAAAAATCATTCACACCATGTCAAAAGGTCCTCTTGTATAATTCTTGGTTACATCTCTTTCTGGGCAAACTTCGATCTCACTGGACTGGCCCTTTCACTGTTACCAATGTTTATCCTCATCTCTTTTTGGGCTGTCGAGATTTGAAATCCAAACAATGGGAATGAATTCAAAGTGAATGGACATCGATTAAAGCCATATGTGGAACAATTTGATTCAGAGGACATGTCCATACCTCTGAATGATCCTGTTTATTAGGATTGATCTCCTAGTCTGACAGAGGTATAGTTAGGTTTTCTGCTTTTCGTTCTAGGATAGTTTACTTTATGCCCTTCTAGGATAGTTTTCCTTCATGTTCTATTTAGAATAATCGGCTTTATGCTGTTAGAGGTAGTTGCTTTTTGTTTGTTTTAGGATAGTTTCTTTTTGAACTCTTGTGCTAACCACTTCCATGCTGAGATCCTTTGAAATAAGCCTCAAAGTTTCTTCATCAGGTACTATCTCTCCATCACTTTTCTTTCCATTACATCGTTCTTTTGTAAATCATGCTTATTTATTTTACATTGAGGACAATGTAGATTTTAGGTTTGGGACGGGAGATTAGGTTACCTAATCAGTGTTTTCTTAGTTTCAAGCAAAATTTGGAAAAAAAATTGAAAATTTTTCAATTCTCATATATTTGGAAAGTGGTAAGTTGTGTATTTAAGATTGTTTTGAGTATGAAAATAAGGTAGAAATAAAATTTTGAATTGTTGGAATTGATCAACTAAGTAACCTATCACTTAGGGTTCTTTCATTCAATTGATTAAGAGGAAGTTTGAATATTATGTTATTCACATTGGTTTCTGTGAATAGTATTATATTTTCTAATTTTTAGTATGGTGATCATTGAAAGATATTGAGAACTGAGTCAGGAGAATTTTGTCCACCTTAAAAGAAGAACAGAACTAGTTAAAAAAATAGGAGATTGACAAAAAGGTCATAAAGAATGACGAATGACAACATCTTTAAGGGGAATGAAAAATGTCTTTGAAAAGATACAAAGTTTAAAAAAAGAAAAAAAGATGAAAAGACTGAATGAATACAAATGTCTGTCAATATAAAATCAACAACTGGAAAAATAAGAAAAAGGAGATAAGTTCAGAATCAGTACTTAGGTTTTCAACCAATTTGGAAGTGATGAGCATGGCTAACATTATGAAAAGATAATATTTTCACTAAGCACATTGAAAAAACTGATCTACGAACTATGCTTTGACCTAATGGAATAGTGGATTCATTTGATCGATTGCTTATGTAGTAACTCACCTTCTCATCTTGAGTCTACTCATGCATACTTGATCACACAAAAGATCATTTCCTGAACAAAGTTTGAACCTTGCGCATTAAAGATCATTTTTCTCATACTTTGCTTGGGACTAGAAAAATACTGGTTGGGGATTGTGTTAAGGGTCAGATATTGCATATCAGACCCCATTTATTACTTGGTTTTATGAACATGATAATGCTTAATATTTTATTTTAACCATGTTTTTGTTTCAAGGGGAATTTAAGATCTTGGATTGAAAAGGATGCTAAAAGCATGGATTTAATGCTCAAGAATCGCCAAAGCCAGTGGACAAATCAACCATTAATTTTGGGCCACCTAATCTCTAGATTTACTTTAAATTTGGGCTCGACCCCTTAAAATAGTTGGAAGAACGAATGAATGGTGTGAATTTCCCATTACATCATCATGGACACCACAATTGGAGGCTTATGAGTGTACAAATGATGCACACTTGCATCGCACGGGATCGAGAATCCAGTCAAGGGTCGTTTGACCCGACCGAATCTGAAAGGGAGAGATCTCCTGCGTTCGCAGAAGCTGCGAGCACCGTCCACCAGGGCGAGAGGTGGGCCACCATTATCATCCGTGGGGAAAATCTGGACCGTCTATCCTATTTAGAGGGAGATTTAAACCCCATCCTAGTCAGGTTCATACATCGACAATGGCCCGCACGTGTGGAGATTGGTCTACAATTCGGACAACATCGGGACCCTGTTTCCACGGTTGCGAATTCGAACAAAAGGAGATTCTAGGATTCAGTGGGGCCATCACTGAAGGAGAGGGACGAATCAGAATTGTCCATCAAATACAAAGGGCCCATCGAACCAAACCTTCAGAGGAATCCTGCCAAAATATGGCCAGCACAATTGCCACTTCGATAAATAGATCCAACAATTAACAGATTACATGAGGTGGAGTCTGAACCCCTTGCAACCAAGAACAGAGATCTGGACCATCCATTAGGTGGCTGCCAATGGCTGGGATCGAAAAATCTGACCACAGGTAGGCTGAAAAGAAAGGAGTCCCAAACGATCAGTGAGTCGCACAGATCCCTGCTTCCAGTTTCACCACGCGTGGAAGTGCAAAACAGGGTCGATTTTTTGACCCCAGCCGACCTACGAACAACCTATATAAAGGGGTGAGTAGGGGAGAACATGAAAAGAAGAGGAGGAGAACGGAAGCAGATCGATAACGTGGAGAGGCCATGTTAAGGGTTTTTTCTTTCTTCCCTTTTTTCTTAATTATGCTTGTTATGTTTTTAAGAGATTCTAGATTAATCAAGTTTATGATTGGCTAAAGCTCTTAGCTAAGGCTAAGAGGTGAACCTTGTAGCGTGATGGGTTATTTTTGATTTCTTTGATTCCTGTTGTTGAACTCTCTTTGAATTTAGTTTGATTATAAGACATACTTTCAGTTTTTAATGATTTGTTGTCACTTAAATTACAATGAATTTGCGATAGCTTTGAGTATGTTCTTTTTATTGAGATTTGTGAATTTAGGAAATCCTATTGTTCACCATCATCCCCTGGGCATGGTTTGATGATGAAATTCTCCCTAACTCTCACAATTCTCTCAGACTGGTTGTGGATTGGTAAATTCTGTTGTTTGCTCTGTCTAATGGGCATGGTTTTGTGATGGAATCACTTATAGTTCTAATACCTTTCATCCATTGAGAACTGGATCAAAGGAAGTTCATATTTAATTTTTAATGGGATATCCTCCAATTAGATGAAAATGGATTCTGATTACAGTTTTGTTCATGAATCAAGCATAGATCGCCCTGATTTTAACAAGTGGATCCTTGGAAACCCTAGTTTCTCACTTTTAAATTTCACAAGTTTTTCTTTAAGTGTTTCACAATTATGCTATCACATATGCTGGATTAGGTTTCTATCTTCTTCTAGTTCTAGTTCTTGTTGCTTTTAGAAAATACATGAGATTAGTCCCTGTGGATTTGACCTCGATCTCACCGAGATTATTACTACATCGCAGCCTTGCACTTAGGGTTGTGAATACCAACCCCTGAAATGGGTCTGCTACCTGTGTGATGGGTGGGTATTGGCATGGCTATAGGTGTAACACCCCGAATTTTGGCCAACCTGGGATTAGACGTCCTTAAGCAATGGGTCAATTAAAACACCTGGGAAATCGCTCAGAACCCAATTCCATAGCCAAAGAAATCACTTAGGATTAATTCCTTTAGAAACTAAGCATAAGTTAGCTAGCGCTACGCTGGAGTAGCTGTGAAATAGTCCCTGATCACTTTAAATACGTTCTACAAGACCCAAAGCGAGTAGAACCAATGACGCTATAACACTCTAAAATCTCGGATCGAACTCTAAACCGGTTTGTTCTCTGGACCTCTTTGAAACTTTGTATTGGATCTAGACCGCGCGTCAAAAGTTCGATACCTACAATCTTAGACCGTTATAACCGCCTACCTGGACTTGACAATCATTTCAAAAATCAAGTCCAACCGACATTCACAGGCTATTTCATTAAGCCTGGAGTGAAGAGAGTGAGAATAGGGTTAGATTTGGAATTTAAAATTCAAATCTGGCACACGACTTGACGCATCAGTATTAAGTGTTCTGACCGTCAGAATTCAGCCAAATTACACCCTCGGATCAGGAAAAATCTCTATTTCATATCATGAGACTTGCAGACCTGATCTACGTGCGGTGATCGCTGAACTGAAACTGGACCGCCACGTACGATCTACGAACACTGCTGGTCTTAAAATGGGATGTGAACAACATTCGACATGTATGAACTTAAGTCCGATCGCGTTCGGCCAGGGGACCACCAGAAAGGGTCTTTTGGTTCGGAACAGCCCTGATTTGGATATAACTTAAGTATACCTTGACCTGAAGCCTGTTTTGGGCATGTTTGGGCTTATAAAAGGGCTTGAAATCCTCACTCCTCTCAACCATCCAAATTTGTTAAAAACCCTAGCAAGAGTGAGAGAGAAAGTGAGAGTTTGTGAGAGTGAGTGGAAGGGAATTTCTTGCTGCTCATGCCACCTGTTGCACGTGATTAAGCAACGCGCCTCAATCACTTTGCCGGTGATTTTTCCACATTTCTAGGTAAGAAAATACCCTAAACAGTTGCTGATTTGAGGTTCCTTAGTTTTCATAGCATGATAGCTGATGCATCTTGTAAATTAGGTTCCTAGTTCGCCGTAGACAAAGCGTATACGCTCTGTTCGAAACGATACACATTTAAAGTGAAAGGTGCGGATATTAGACGCTTTGATTGACTGTTTCCAATGCTTTCAATGTCGTTTAATAGTAGATTATCGATGGCAACGCCGTTTGACATGTACAACATGCCGTCCGTTTCCTGTTTCGTAAGCAGACGAAGAATATGAGATTTAGGGCATTTTAGTCATTTGTAGGAAATACTGTTTTCATCCATAATTTGCTGATGTGATTGACATGGCTTCTTGTCACATTAGGATATTAGGAATACGTGCATAATTAGTTTGGCGAAGAGATTCGCCTAAATGCGCACTTTGAGTCGACACACTATATGTAGACTTAAGTGTGCAGTGTAAGTGTTTGTATAAATGTTTGTTTTAGTATGTATTGAATTAAATGGTGTTATGAATTAGTTTGAGATTGATTTCTCAATTAATATGCTGATGTAAATGGTTTCCTACATGTTGGCTATATGCATGATTTCATTATATGTGTGAAATGCATGCGTTGGAAGATTTACTTTTGTTGTATGTTATAACATGTGTTAACATGCTCACATGGTCATATTTCATTTCCATTACTCTTACATGAATGCTGATGTGGATTCATAATTGTTTGGGACTATACCTAGTCCAGGCAGTCGGCAACCGAGCACGTTCGTGGTTGGCCTATCTTTACCACGAACGACGCGTCGATGAACGCGAGTCGTGTTTTGGAGTTGGCGGCAGTGGTTAGGCCACACGAGGTGTTTTATGCACTTCATGTCGTTCGACTTGAGATGCGCTCGTGCTAGTCGAGTCTGTCAAGTAACCTGACTGGCCATTGTATGTTCACCCTGTATGAGTCATAACTGCCTGAACTTAGGGTACTGAACTTACTATTGTAAACCCTGTCAACCATGGTACCTTGATCCACAAAGACTCATGAGCCTGGCATGTGGTATGGGACACCGTGGTCGAGCTGTCGGCCTACGCTGGGGCCACAAACCTCCCCGTAGTGACCAGTGAGCACCTATGACTCATGAGCAGATTATGGTGGTATGGGACACTATATTCTTGCTGTCGGCCTACACTGATCAGGCGACGAGTCCTTTGTAGTAACCGCGAGCGTATTCTGAGTCTATGGGAGGCGACGACCCTTCCATAGCAGTGAGAGTACAGTAGGCCTGTATTGATAAGGTGATGGATGAGTGGTGCAACGAGTGCGAGCAACAGCCCTGGCAGCCCTTGCAGTGACCTACAAAACATACATCGTATGAGATTATTAGGAGTGACGACCCTAGACAGGATCTGTGTTGGGATTGATATAAGGGAAGTACCTTAGTTTCTCAATCCTGCTATATGAAATGGACTAATAATAAATCGGTAATCATATCACCATTACATTGCATGTGCCTGAAAGATGTGGAGCACTGTGGGATGATTGCATGCCGCGGTCGTAAGATGGTGCCGTATGAGGGAGATCGTCGGTGAGGGCATCCATCACGTCATGTCATATTGCATTAACAACAGTATTAAAATTGTTTGATTTACTGCTTTACTATTATCGCATGATTGAATTGTGAACATGCTAATCCTTGATCTATTATTCTACTGAGTTAGCTACTCACTCCCACGTTACGGGATGGTATTTTCAGACACCCACCAGTCCCTATTTTGGTTGCAGATGATGGCGCTGCGAGAGAAGCGGAGCTGGACTTGATGATGATGAGGAGGATCCCTCCTTTATGCGTGTTCTGATTGACGGGATTATAGGAAGGTTGATTAGATACCTTGACACTTGTCATTTTATATTTTTAGAGTACTCATGTATATTTTTTCTTTCTCTTTTGAGGTATACATGTATATGTTTAACCTGGTAACATGTTCACACTCTGGACACACAAAAAAGTGTATATATGTTATAGATACTATCACAGTTTTTCTCTTGTTAATTTAACTGTCTCTGGAGTATAATATGCTGTTCTGGCGTAATCCCACTCATGTTTAATACATTAACATAGACAACATTCAATCATACATATCTATGTTGCATAAATAACATTTTAGAACTCGGGAGTTGGGTTTTTACTCGACCCCCAATTTTTGAGATGTTACAGATGCTCTGATACCATCTATAACATCCCGAAAATCGGGGGTCGAGTAAAAACCCAACTCTCGAGTTCTAAAATATTATTTATACAACATAGATATGTATGATTGAATGTTGTCTATGTTAATGTATTAAACATGAGTGAGATTACGCCAGAACAGCATATCATACTCCAGAGACAGTTAAATTAACAAGCGAAACATTGTGATAGTATGTATAACATATATAAACTTTTGTGTGTCTCCAGAGTGTGAATATGTTACCAGGTTAAACATATACATGTATACCTCAAAAGAGAAAGAAAGAATATACATGAGTGCTCTAAAAATATAAAATGACAAGTGTCAAGGTATCTAATCAACCTCCCTGTAATCCCGTCAATCAGAACACGCATAAAGGAGGGATCCTCATCATCATCATCAAGTTCAGCTCGGCTTCTCACGCAGCGCCATCATCTGCAACCAAAATAGGGACTGGTGGGTGTCCGGAAACACCATCCCGTAACGTGGGAGTGAGCAGCTAACTCAGTGGAATAATAGAGCAAGGATTAGCATGTTCACAATTCAATCATGCGATAATAGTAAAGCAGTAAATCAAACAATTCTAATACTGTTGTTAATGTAATATAACAGGACGTGATGGATGTCCTCACCGACGATCTCCCTCATACGGCACCATCTTACGACCGTGACATGCAATCATCCCACAGTGCTCCACATCTTCCAGGCACATGCAATGTAATGGTGATATGATTACCGAGTTATTATTAGTCCATTTCATACAGCAGGATTGGAAAACTAAGGTACTTCCCTTATATCAATCCCAACACAGATCCTGTCTAGGGTCGTCACTCCTAGAAATCTCATACGATGTATATTTTGTAGGTCGCTGCAAGGGCTGTCAGGGCTGTTGCTCGCACTCGTTGCACCGCTCCCCCATCACCTTATCAATACAGGCCTACTGTACTCTCACTGCTACGAAAGGGTCGTCGCCTCCCGTAGACTCAGAATACGCTCGCGGTCACTACAAAGGACTCGTTTCCTGATCAGTGTAGGCCGACAGCAAGAATATATTGTACCATACCACCATAATCTGCTCACGAGTCATAGGTGCTCACTGGTCACTACGGGGAGGTATGTGGCCCCAGCGTAGGCCGATAACTCGACCACGGTGTCCCATACCACCATGCCCGGCTCATGAGTCTTTGTAGATTAAGGTACCATGGTTGACAGGGTTTATAATGGTAAGCTCAGTACCCTAGGTTCAAGCAGTTATGACTCATATAGGGTGAACATACAATGGCCAGTCAGGTTACTTGACGGACTCGACTAGTACGAGAGCATCTCAAGTCGAATGACATGAAGTGCATAAAACACCTCGTGTGGCCTAACCACTGCCGCCAACTCCAAAACACGACTCGCGTTCATCGACGCGTCGTTCGTGGCAAAGATAGGCCAACCACAAACTTGCTCGGTTGCCGACTGCCTGGACTAGGTATAGTCCCAAACAATTATGAATCCACATCAGCATTCATGTAAGAGTAATGGAAATGATACGACCATGTGAGCATGTTAACACATGTTATAACATACAACTTAAGTAAATCTTTCAACGCATGTATTTCACACATATAATGAAATCATGCATGTAGTCAATATGTAGGAAACCATTTACATCAGCATATTAATTGAGAAATCAATCTCAAACTAATTCATAACACCATTTAATTCAATACATACTAATACAAACATTTATACAAACACTTACACTACACACTTAAGTCTACATATAGTATGTCGACTCAAAGTGCGCATTTAGGCGAATCTCTTCGCCAAACTAATTATGCACGTATTCCTAATATCCTAATGCGACAAGAAGCCATGTCAATCACATCAACAAATTATGGATGAAAACAGTATTTCCTACAAATGACTAAAATGCACTAAATCTCATATTCTTCGTCTGCTTACGAAACAGGAAACGGACGGCATGTTGTACATGTCAAATGGCATTTTCATCGATAATCTACTATTAAACAACATTGAAAGCGTTGGAAACAGTCAATCAAAGCGTCTAATATCCGCACCTTTCACTTTAGATGTGTATCGTTTCGAACGGAGTGTATATGCTTCGTCTACGGCGAACTAGGAACCTAATTTACAAGATGCATCAGCTATCATGCTATGGAAACTAAGGAACCTCAAATCAAAAATTGTTTAGGGTATTTTGTTACCTAGAAATGCGGCAAAATCACTGACAAAGTGATTGAGGTGCGTTGCTTAATCAAGTGCAACAGGTGGCACGAGTAGCAAGAAATTTCCTTCCACTCACTCTCACAAACTCTCACTTTCTCTCTCACTCTTGCTAGGGTTTTTAGCAAATTCGGATGGTTGAGAGGAGTGAGGGTTTCAAGCCCTTTTATAAGCCCAAACATGCCCAAAACAAGCTTCAGGTCAAGGTATACTTAAGTTATATCCAAATCGGGGCTGTTCCGAACCAAAAGACCCTTTCTGGTGGTTCCCTGGCCGAACGCGATCGGACTTAAGTTCATACATGTCGAATGTTGCTCACATCCCATTTTAAGACCAGCAATGTTCGTAGATCGCACGTGGCGGTCCAGTTTCAGTTCAGCGGTCACCGCACGTAGATCAGGTCTGCAAGTCTCATGATATGAAATATAAATTTTTCCTGATCTGAGGATGTAATTTGGCTGAATTCTGACAGTCAGAACGCTTAATACTGATGCGTTAAGTCATGTGCCAGATTTGAATTTTAAATTCCAAATCTAACCCTATTCTCACTCTCTTCACTCCATGCTCAATGAAATAGCTTGTGAATGTCGGTTGGACTTGATTTTCGAAATGATTGTCAAGTCCAGGTAGGCGGTTATAACGGTCTAAGATTGTAGGTATTGGACTTTCGACGCACGGTCTAGATCCAATACAAAGTTTCAAAGAGGTCCAGAGAACAAACCGGTTTAGAGTTCGATCCGAGGTTTTAGAGTATTATAGCGTCATTGGTTCTACTCGCTTTAGGTCTTGTAGAACGTATTTAAAGTGATCAAGAACTATTTCACAGCTACTCCAGCGTAGTGCTAGCTAACTTATGCTTAGTTTCTAAAGGAATTAATCCTAAGTGATTTCTTTGGCTATGGAATTGGGTTCTGAGCGATTTTCCAGGTGTTTTAATTGACCCATTGCCTAAGGACATCTAATCCCAGGTTGGCCAAAATCTGGGGTGTTACAATAGGCCCCCCACTGACAAGGCGAGTATATGAGGCCTTTATTCAACAAGTTTAGGAATTGCTCTGGATATCAGGCCCCGATGATTCCCCATGATGATAACTATAATGTGATGTGGACTTTTAGAGGAGGATTTGCATGCCTACATACACCTAGCATACTTTTGCATATCATCTCTTGCATTGCATCATGCCCTCTGGGCTTTATGTGGAATTACTTGGTCACTATGCTTTAGCTTATGTACTTTGATATTTGATTGTTATTATATGTTTATACACTACACACACACGAGTGTACTCACTAGGCTTTTTGCCTAAGCTTCATATTTCTCATTTTTTTAGGGCAGGAGTAACTTGGAGGACATAGCTTTCTCAATGCATTATATCTATTTTGTGATTTGACAATGTTGATGTTGTATACATTTTAGAAAAGCATTGTACTTGTAACCATCAGGATTTATAATGGAGACTGTTGCGTAGTATTGTGATTACGGATTATCATGCTCAGGTATTATTATAAAAAAAAAAATCCAGTCAAAAATCTTCCTTGTGGTGTGCCAAACTTGGGACTTGGTGTATAGAAGTTGAGTGCCAAATTCGGGGCATTATGGAAGCTATTTGTCCCCGGATTTGAGGCGTGACACTACCTATCTTTAAATATACACTATATGTTGAAGGTTTAAAACATAATTTGCTGATCATATCTCAAATTTGTTATAATAGTCATAGTGTAAATTTTTCAGATCACGGATGTGAGATAATTAACAATTAAGGTCATATAATACTAAATGGTCGAAGAATCTCTGAAATTGTTATATCATTGATGACTCTTACTCTACAAATCACTCTTGTTACATAGTCCAAACAGACAAAACTAAACTTTGGCATCAATGTCTTGGACATGTAAACTATAGAGACTTATATAAATTAAGAAAGAGAGATCATCTACGTAGTCTACCTAAATTAAAAAAGGTAAAAAATAAAGTATATGGTACCTGTCAAATAGGCAAACAAATTAGGAGTAGTCACAAAAAGATGAACTCCTTAGCTACTACTAGACTGCTTGAACTACTCCATATGGACTTAGTTGGACCAGCTTGAATAGAGACTAGAGGTGGAAAGAAATATTTTCTAGTTGTAGTAGATGATTACACTAGATATTCATGGGTAACCTTCTTAAGAGAAAAGTCGGATGGTTTTAATGAAGTTAAAAAGTTAATTAAATGCATACAGACTAAAAAAAGGCTATCTGTAATTAGAATAAGAAGTGACCATGGTATTAAATTTGAAAATAGCAATTTTGAGAAGTACTGTAATGACCATAGAATACTACATGATTTTTCTGCTCCTAAAACTCCTCAGTAAAATGGCATTGCTGAGAGGAAAAACAGAGTTATTTAAGAGATGGGTAGTGTTATGCTAAATAGTTTAAAATTAGCTAAAAACTTATGGGTTGAAGCTGTTAATACTACTTTTTATACTATTAAGAGTGAGATAAAATAAAACAACTTATGAACTTTAGTTTGATAAAAAACCAACTGTTAAATATTTTCGCAGTTTTAGAAGAAAATGCTTCATTTTACGAGATCGAGAAAATCTAAAAAAATTTGAAGCTAGAAGTGATGAGGGAATATTTTTATAATATGCTTTAAACAGTTGATCATATCCTTTCATAAATAAAAGAACTGGGGTGAGACAAGAATTTGTAAATGTTTTTTTGATGATTAAACTATCACGCCCAAACTTGATCAACATGATGAATAACTGTTATTAAGATTTTAAATTAGAGTTTTAGTTGGTTGATTGATTTCCTTATCTTAATTAAGATGTAGCCTAATACTACACTTTCAATTCCATTCTGTTCAAGTTGAGGTTGAATCGAGTCAAGTTTATCTCAAGAAGACTCAAGGGTACACACACTTCCTATCAACATTGTAGGAGATTCAAAACATGAGGTGATGACTTCTTCCCCTTAAGCTTTCCATTTCCAAATTAGTTTAAGTAATAGTTTTCATTAGAAACAAAATTATTATCTCATAGCATGCGACCTCTTACACTAGTTATGAATTCTTAAGACATGATATCTTATTTATATTCGATAGTTGTGAACCATGGTTGCATGCGATAGTTACATGATAACTCCCATTTTAATCGATAGTTCTCATTATGACCAATTGTGATTATTATGCTTAACATATGTTTGCCATGCTATAGCTATATACTTTTACATGAATTGTTGTAAATCATGGATCTATATTCACTACCCGCACTAGTGGGTAATCCCTCTTGTGTATGTGAACCCATACTTAGGATGTAACAAGATAGAGTGTGGTAAGAAATGGACCCTCGATTTCGAGGTTATATTGGACATGGAACATTAATGTGGGATTTACCATCCATAGATCGTATGGCTTGAGTGGCTTAAAAATGACCTCTTTAACTGCTTTGATTTAACCTTGCCTGACCCCTTTATCATCTCGATTTAATGTTCTGAGTACCCTTTGACTGTTGTGATTTAATATTTGTCCTATGTTTTGATGTTTGCTTGGCATGGCTTCGATGGCCTATACCCATGCAATGAAAATCCCTACTTATTGAATTTGATTTGTCACTAGTCGATGGGCATGCATTAAACATTCTAAGGTGAGAGAACCTCATGAGTCGGGGATGGTGGGAATGGGACACTATGTCTAAGCTGTCGGCATACGCTGGGTGACGAGCCCCCTATAGTGACCCTTGAGTTACTTAAATTGGCTGGTTGTAATTGGAATAATAATAGTTTAGCAGTCATGCATTCATAGCATACTAGCGATGACGGGTGGCTAATTCTGGATGTTGTAGCACGTGCCCTTAGGTTTAGTGGGGTATCGTTTCGCTAGCTCCTAGATCATTGACTATCGACCTACGTACGTGATGTACGATGGCTTGGTCATTATGTTGTATGTGATGTACACACGTGATGTGTTACAGTAGTGACCAGTCATATGCATAGGTGACGAGCCCAAGTTCGACTGGATGAGCATCCCCAGGTCGATGTGCATTCACGCATTCATGCATTTAAATAAGACTGCATCATGTATTGTTTTAGATGCCTTGTTATTTTTAAACTATGCTTAACTAATGCGGCGGTGTGTAATCTTAAGGAGAATTCATACTGAGTTGGTCACTCATCTATCGAATATATAACCATATAAGAAATACAAGTGACTTAAAAGATATTCATGTCCAAAATGATAAAGAGCAAGGTACAATTATCAGGGATGTATGGCCGTATCTGCCAAGAGAAGTTGCGCGATCTTGCGGCTCAAGTTTATGTACATTTCATTATTTCTCATGTGCAAATTATGTAATTCTTGTATTTTTTTTTTATAGAGAGACATTAGTTTGTATAAGTCATTATGTGCAGCTTCTTGTATATTTTGAATGTAAGTACAAATTTTCCTTTATGTTTGATTTGTCCATCTTCCACTAAACTGCTAACTCTGAAAGAAAAAGAAAAGAAAAAACATATCTGAATTCTACTATCTTTAAAGGTTAACACTCGGGTTTTTTGAGAACGAGTCATATACTCGGGTTTTGAAAACTCAGGGTGTTATAGTTGGTATCAAAGAATAGTTTGGACAAACCAGGCCTTGGAAAATTGAACTTATACAAACTTCGAATGTCACAGGTTAGGATGTTAGAATTAGAAATTTGAACCTAAGTGAATCTCCCCTAGACTTAGGTTAAGTTTGAGAATGTAAAAATACAAACTTAGGTCCCTTGAGAAATTCTTAGAATAAGCATTTGAACTTATGAAAAGTTTCCTTAAAAAAATTTTAAGAAGATAGATACTTCAAACTTTAGGCCCCTTGAAATTTTTAGGCTAGACCTTTGGACTTTAAACTCATGTAAAAATCCCTTATAATCAAAGAAATTGAGAATATAGAGATTCAAGATTTTAGGTTCCTTAGAGAATTGTTTGGATAATTGTAAAACTTAGAAACTAAACTTAGATAACATGGGATGACAAGTGCCCACCATGATGCAATTAAGATTAATGAGAATATCCCTTATACTTAACTCCTAAGAAATAATTTTTAGGAACATAGATTTGACAATTCTTAAAATCTTTTAACTAGGAATAATAGTGTCATAATAATCAACAAATGGAACGAAATTAGACTTCATAGGAAAGTCCTTACTCACCATTTTACACATTATGTCAAACATAAGCACTCTCTAATCTTAAGAAATTGTAATAGGAAATGTAATTTGAATTCTCTAATACATCTCTTTACTTAGAAATAATATTTTCTACAAATTCTAGCACGTGAAATTAATTAGAGGTGAAGTTATGGAATTTTGGGTAGATTTTCAACCCTAAGCAGCACATATTAGGATTACATTTGAAATCCTAGATACATTTAGAAAAATTTCAAAGTCAAGTTTCATGTAGAAATCCTGATCTTGAAATTCCAAGTAGTGCATAGATAATTAAAGTACGCACTAAAATTATAATGGGCCACGTAGACTTATAAGATTACATGATATTTCCCAAAAGTCTAGAACAATTGGGATCACAGAATGATGGAATCATGGTTAAGAGAAGTACACGCAGTTTAACTCGAATTCTAAGTCGTAGCAAATCTCAATGATCTTGATGCCCTGATCAAGCAAAGGATCGAGATTTAATAGGATTGTGAATTGATATCAGTAAGTCCTCTGTTATGAGTAGGCAAAGGATTGACGTATCATGCTCAAACCCATTACAACCATCTATTTGTGTTAACTCGAACATTGAAAATGGAAAATTGTATCGTACTTTAGACAACGGGGAACTATCAATTAGGTAAAGGAAAAGAAAGATAAGACATTATTCTAGCCACATAAATGAGCTTGTAATCCTAGTAAATATTATAATATTAGTAGTTGGGGTGTGCATTATCGAGTCTCAAAGGAAAATTTTCTTTAAGGGGGTAGATTGTAATAACCCATGTTGTAGTAGCAAGTCATGGGCACTTGCGTGCACAAATAAACTTAGTGGAAAACCAATGTAGTGAGAGGTTGTTTCCCATTTCATGTCAAGGATAGGCCCTAAGTTTCACCTCGTTCCGATATACGGATGGAGACATAGATTCTTGAACCTTAAGTAGAACTAAGTTTTAAGGGGGGTAGAACATTAAGAGCCTAACCTAGTTAAGTCATCCGTTTGATCAGAGTGGCGCAACGGAAGCGTGGTGGGCCCTTGCCCCACTGGCCCAAGATCGAAGGAAATTCAGAAAAATAATTAAGGCTTAAGTGTTGAACCCATGCATATTAAATCATAGGCCTAGCAGTGTGAGCAAGCGAAGGTCAGTGTATCCATAAACCTACTCATTAAATACGAGCATAATAGAAGCATTGGCTGATTCTGTATGATTAGGAATCCTTTAGGATGATCTATTAAAGTGTTTATTAATCCCTACCTTGGAAATAGATTCAGGCGAGAACTCTCCTAGATTAAGATCCAAAGCACAACCTTATAAATAAGACTTTTGAACCTTTTAGTGATTGACATTCCCTAAGCTTTTAGAGTGATCGGACTACGGAGTTACTGGAATGAACAAATGCGAAACATTCGCAGCTTGACCCAAATTCTCAATCCTGGACGGCTACCAATGGACTCACTGCTTAGCCGAGCAGAAGACCAGGATCCACCAGGATTAAAAAGGGATACAACGTTGTCTACCCTGGCCAGGCAGACATTCGATGTATCGGAATCAAGCCCACTACAACCGTCTCTCTGTACTGGTCAACCACTAAAAATATATATCTTACTCTAAGTAGATGGGAATTGTCGTCAAGATGTCAAACAGGTAGAGAAATAAATTGTAGCAAACCGTTAGGGTCTAAGTAATGCATAAAGAAGTAAGTTTTAAGGGGGGTAGACCGAAAGGAACCAGACTTATATGGATCGTATACACCCTACCACGTATAGAAACATGAAATCAACAAAACTTAGGTGAAGGAAATGATTAATCTTTCCTCATTACCCTTAGCCAATTTCGGGGACGAAATTCTATTTTAAGGGGGGTAGATTGTAACACCCCAGATTTTTGCCTACCTGGAATTAGACGTCCTCAGGCAATGGGTCAACCATAGCACCTTAGGAGCTTCTCAAAATTCAATTCCAAAGCCAGAGAAATCATTTAGAACCTAATTCTTTAGAAATTTAACGTGAATCAGCCAGCTCTACACTAGACTTCCTGTAAAATTAGCACCAACCACTTTAAATACGATCTGCAAGACCCAAAACCTCTAGAATTGTTACCGCTACATTACCCTAAAATCTAGGATTAAACTCTAAACCTGTTTGCCCTCAGGAACCCTTTGAAACTTCATATTGGATCTAAACCGCGCGTCGAGAGTCCGATATCTACAATCTTAGACCATTATGACCGCTTAGTTGGACTTGACAATCGTTTCGAAAATCAATCCCAACTGATGTTCTGAGGCTATTTCATTGAGCCTGGAGCAAGGATTGTGAGAAAGAGTGAAATTCATTAAAAATTAAATTTGATTTAAATAAATCTTGCATGTTTCTCTTGCGAGTTAAGTATAAGCATTCAGACCATCAGAATCTGACCCAAATACAGCCTTGGATCAGGGAACATTTCTCACTCAGGTCAGTGTACTTGAAATCTTGATCGAATCTCCATGACCGCTGAATTGAAACTGGTCCACCACGTGCGATCTGGGAACACTATCGGAACGAAAACTTAATGTGATCAGGATCCATTATCCATGAGCTTAAGTCCGACCGCATTTGGTTAGGGGACCTCTAGAAATGCTCTTTTGGATCGAAAAAGACCCGATTTGGCTATAACCCAAGTATACCTTGACTTAAAGTCTGTTATGGTTATGTTTGGACTTATAAAAGGGCCTTAAACCCTTAGCTTTCTAACCCATACAAATTTAGGAAAAACCCTAGGAGAGAAGAGAGAAAAGAGAGAGAAAGTGAGGAAGAAGCTGGGGCTTTCTCCGGGGATTCTTCTCTGCTGCTCCACGTGCCAAAACCATCCACCTGCATCGCGATTCTGGTGATTCCAGTTCCGTTCTTAGGTAAGAAATCATAACCCTAACCTGTTCTAGAGTTCCAAATAGCATAAGTGATGATGTAGCTAACCTATTTCGTAGTATAGGTTGTCGTTGAGCCGTTGACGAAGACTTATCGTCTGAATCAACTCCGTTTCACAATTTCTGGTTTAAGGTGCGGATTTTAGACGCTTAGATTACCTATTTTCAAAGCTTTCAATGACGTTTAATGGTAGATTGCTGATGAGGATGCTGTTTGACATGTAGAACATGCTGTCCATTTTTCATCTCGAATACGTACAAAGAATATGAGATTTAGGGTATTTTAGTTATTTGTAGGAAATACTGTATACGTACATATTTTGCCGATATGATTACCATGAGTATTTGTCGTGTACCTATACTAGTAATACGTGTATGATCTGTTTGGCAAAGAGATTCGCCCTAATGCACATATTGGCCGACATATGCTATGTAGACTAATGTGTGTAGACTAAGTGTTTGTTGAAATGCATAAATCAATATGATTTATGCCTGCCATATGTTTTGAATGTAAGAACATGACTGTTGTGTATTAGACAACTCCTTGATATAAGGAATCTGTCATACTATATGTTGAAATCAACATACGTCAAGTACGTTGGAGTTGTGTAGTCTAAGTGTTTGTATAAATGCTTGCGTGAGTAATTACTTAGTAAATGGTGTTGTAGACTAGTGTTGAGATAGGATTCTCAACTACGTTGACGATGTGTATGATTTCCTCCATGCTTGTTGTATCTCAATTGATTTCCTTATGTGTGAAGTACTTGTGTATGGTTAAATTGCTTATGTTGTATCTTATAACATGTTACTAACATGCTTGGATTACTTGTTATTCCAATTCTGTTTATCTTATATGATTACTGATTTACATCTTTGCGCTTGGGGCTATACTCTAGTCCAGGCAGTCGGTAATAGTTTAGAATTCGTGGTTGGATTCTATTCATCACGAAGGATGTGTATGACGAACCCGAGTCGTACTAGAGTCGTCGGCAGTGGTTAGGCCACACGAATGCTTGTGCACTTCATGTCGGTCGATTTGATGCGCTCACCCTAGTCGGACTCATCAAGTAACCCGACTGACCATTGTATGTTTATCTTATATTCGTCATAACTGCTTGAACCTAGGGTACTGAACTTACCAGTGATAACCCTGATGACCGTGGT
Source organism: Magnolia kwangsiensis (assembly GCA_037074715.1). Taxonomy (NCBI): domain Eukaryota; kingdom Viridiplantae; phylum Streptophyta; class Magnoliopsida; order Magnoliales; family Magnoliaceae; genus Magnolia; species Magnolia kwangsiensis. The sequence continues at coordinate 116,071,282 of CM073572.1, read as the reverse complement.
ACCTTGATCCACTAAGACTCATGAGCCGGGCATGGTGGTATGGGACATCGTGGTCGAGCTGTCGGCCTCCGCTGGGGCTACAAACCTCCCCGTAGTGACCAGTGAGCAACCTAGACTCGTGAGAAGATTATGGTGGTATGGGACACTATATTCTTGCTGTCACCCTACACTGATAAGGTGATGGGGGAGCGGTGCAACGAGTGCGAGTAACAGCCCTGGCAGCCCTTTGTAGTGACCTCTAGCGTACTCTGAGTCTACGTGAGGCGACGACCCTTCCGTAGCAACAAGAGTACAACCAGGCCTGTATTGATAAGGTGATGGGGGAGTGGAGCAACGAGTGTATGCAACAACCCTGGCAGCCCTTGCAGTGACCTAGAAATATAACATCGTATGAGACTACTAGGAGTGACGACCCTAGACAGGATCCTTGTTGGGAATGATACAAGGAAAGTACCCTAATTTCCCAATCCTTCTGTATGAAAAGGACTAATAACAACTCGATAATCATATTCATATCGCACTGCATGTGCCTGGAAGATGTGGAGCACTGAGGGAAGAAAGCATGCCGTGGACATAAGATGGTGTCGCATAAGGGAGTATGTAGGTGAGGGCATCCATCATGTCATTTCATTCTTGCATTAATCACAGTATTTAGGAATGTTTGTTTTGCTTGCTTTACCATTATCGCTTGATTGATTTGATAACATGTTAACCTTTGCGCTATGATTCCACTGAGTTAGCTACTCACTCCCACGTTATGGGACGGTGTTGCGCACACCAACCACTCCCTATTTTAGTTTCAGATGGTGGCTATGCTTGCGAAGCAGAGCCGGATTTGATGATGATGAGGAGGATCCCTCCTATATGCAGGTTCTGATCGACGGAATTACAGGGAGGTTGATTAGACGCCATGACACTTGTCATTTTATATTTTTGGAGCACTCATGTATATCCTTTTCTTTCTATTTTGGAGTATACATGTATTTAGTTAACCTGGTAACATGTTCACACTCTAGAGACTTACAATCATTTATATATTTTATATATCTATCACATTCTTCCGCTTGCTAATTTAACTGTCTCTGGAGTATGATATACTGTTTTGGCTTAATCCATCTCATGTTTTATGTACTATTACCGCCGACATTCATCCATCATTAAAAATGTTGCATAAGTGATGTTTTGGAACTCGGGAGTTGGGTTTCTACCCGACCCCCGATTTTTGGGGTGTTACAAAAGTAATCCATATCCATAGTTAGGTCATCCATCCATTTAAAGATGGACCACTACATCATCAAGTGACTCTATTTTTAGGATTCCAACCACCCTGATAAACCAACCACTTTAATAGACAAATCAAACCATCCATTGTCAACGTCAAACCCTGAATCCTCGTATCCACCATTTATCAGGCCGTGCCAGTCAATGTTGGAATCCATTACTTGACCACTACAACTAAGCCATTCATTAAGCAACATCAGGTAGACCATACATGTACATTAGGACTCCTCAGATAAACTATGAATTAATCACAATGTTCCATTTATCAATTTAATGATTAATTTCCATAACTTGACCGTTGGGTTGTAAAACTAACCATAAACTGACCAAGTAGTAGTCATGCTCGAGTTTTGGGCACCTGACTTAACGAGACATGATTCAAACCATTGATGACTCTAATAAAAGGTGGGTCCTACGTAAAATACTACCACTAATGAAAGTAAATGAATAAATAAATAACTAAGTAAATATTTATGTATACACATATAATAATAATGTACAAAGATAAAATGAGTAATAACATTATAATAATGCAAAAAATATTAATATAGACTTTAATAGTAGTATGGGTATTATCAACACATGAAACAAATGGTCTCGAATGCATAGATGATCCCTAAGGGTCTTTTAACCGTTGATGTTCAAATTTGGGATGACCTGATTGTCAGATCAACACGAATCTATAAATAAGACCCAAATTAAGTTGTGGCACCCACGTGAACTTTTGATCTACCTAATCTTTAGTTGGAGGCTCTGGTTGGGACCTCCAAAGAGAATGGACGGGGAAAATCCATTAAAATCATCACGGTGGACCCCATGTACATGGCGCATGTGCATAGGGTTTGTACACCCGCTGAACACTGGGTCAAGAAACCCATTCAATCGGGTTTAACACGATGACTTACCAAAAAGGAAAAGTCCTTCCTCCTTTCTGCGTTTCCTCCTGTGGGCCTTTTAAAATTCTCATCGTCCGTGCGTTCAGTTTGTAACCCACCATCATGATCAACATCATGATCTAATCCGTCCATCTGGTAGAGGGGCCACAAGAGACCTAAACCCTATAAGATTGCAAGCTGGTGGGCCCATGTGAACACACGACATCAATTATAAGATGGCCAACATGCAGAAGAATTATGTTTCTAGCCACTTCAAAAATAACCCATTATGATTAATGTGGGCCACCTTAAGCTAATCCAAACTATCCACCACGTTCAGGGCTCAGGCTCGACCAAAACCCAACCCATCTCACATGTAGGGGTGCATACGTGTGAGCATGAACTCTGGTGCAATCAGGTTCAACGCAAGCTTTTTAGAAATGGTGTTCTCTTGCTGCTGCTAGACTGACGATCCACGTGAAGGGGGATGTTCCATTCTCAGCCCTCTGTTTAGGCAGATCCCAACCATCCACTCCAAACCACCTTAGGGTTTTTCCATCAGCGGTACCACCTTAGGGTTTTTCCATCAGCGGTAAAGAAAAACCAGTGGCCATTTTTTGGCTTCGATGGATGTACGTAAGAACTATTGCAAAGAAGATTAATTTTAGGCTGTTCATACTCATCCAACGGCTAAGAGGCTTAGGGAAGTGTTATAAAGAATGTAAGGATCAAATGCATTGGCAGCTTCTTTCATTTTTTGGAAAACCTAAAAAATAGTTGAAAACTTCCAACAGTGAACCCATTATCCAAACCTTCCCCAAACTTCAAAAACACATGTCTGTAAGCTCACTGGAGCTTAACCAGACCCTCCATAAGAGCTAGTTCGAAGGAAGATGTTGTGCGGAAGAAAACTCCATTAATGGCGGTCTTCTTCTCCACCTCATCTGTTGGGTTATCGGGCGACTCTGCTTGGGTCGATAGGGGCTTGTGTAACAGCTGCATGAGGGGGAAGAAGATAGAGGGAGAAAATAAGATAAAATATGGAGGAAGAGAGAAGAAAAAGTAAGGGAGTCGGGTGTAAGACTTGGACTCAAGTCACACTGAGTCGCTGCTCATGGTGGGAGTTGCTGCCAAACTCCCGCCCAAGCTCAGGTCGAGTTGGACCGAGCACGCTGAGTTGGAATGCGCCTGTGACGAGTCCAGCCACCTCTGGACTTTTCAGAGACAGAAAGGAACAAGAAAAAGGGTGAAAGAAGGGCTGCATGGATGCACCCGCTTGAACTGAACCAAGTTGCTAGGTCGAGTTGTGTGAGACGGGGCTGATGTCCATCCGAGTTAGATGTAGGTTGGTCCAGTCTAGCCTTTTGGGAAGTCTAGGGAGAGAAGGGAAGCAGGAAGAGAAGAAGAAAAAGAAAGAAAGAAAGAGAACTAGGAGAGAAAGAGAGGTGTTGGTGGCCGTTGGGCTAACTCGGTGAAACTGAGTTTGACTTGGTCAAGTCAGGTTTGGGCCTGGTCTAAACGTTACTGGATTTTCAACATGTGAAAAATAAATAGAAGGATGGAAACAGAGAGAGGGAGAGAGAGAGAAGGAGAAGAAGAGAAAGGAGGGAGAGAGAGAGAGAGAGAGAGAGAGGTGGGTGGTTGTACTGAGCCGAGTCAACTCGGGTGCCGAACTGAGTTGCTTCAACTTGAGCCAACTAGGTACGTCTTTTCCTTCCACCTTGCATTAGATTTTAAATTAGATTTTTACTTGGTTGATTGATTTCCTAATCTTAATTAAGATGTAGCCTAACATCGCACTTTCAATTCCATTTTGTTCGAGCTGAGGGCGAGTCGAGACAAGTCTATCTCAAGAAGACTCTAAGGGTATACACACTTCCTTTCAACATTGTAGGTGATTCAAAACATGAGGTGATGACTTGTTTCCCTTAAGCATTCCATTTCCAAATTAGTTTAAGTAATAATCTTTATTAGAAACAAAATTGTCGACCTCTTACACTAGTTATGAATTCTTAAGACATGATTTATATCTGATTTATAGTTGATAGTTTACTTACATGATAACTCCCATTTTAATCGATAGTTCACATCATGACCTGTTGTGATTATTATGCTTAATATATGTCTGCCATGCTATAGCTATATACTTTTACATGAATTGTTGTAAGTCACTTATGGATCTATATTCACTATACGCACTAGTGGGTAATTCCTCTTGTGTATGTGAACTCATACTTAGGATGTAACAATATAGAGTGTGGTAAGAAATGGACCCTCGATTTGGAAGTTATATTAGAAATGGAATATTAATGTGAGATTTACCATTCATAGGTCATACGGCTTGAGTGGCTTAGAAATGACCTCTTTAACCACTCTGATTTAACCTTGCCTGATCCCTTTGCCATCTCGATTTAATGTTTCGAGTACCCTTTTACTGTTGCGACTTAATATCTGTCCCATGTTTTGATGTTTGCCTGACATGGGTTCGATGGCATATACCCATGCAATGAAAATCCCTACTTATTGAATTTGATTGGCCACTGGTCAACGGGCATCCATTAAACATCCTAAGGTGGGAGACCCTTATGAGCTGGGGACAGTGGGAATGGAATACTATGCCCGAGCTATCGGCCTACGTTGGGTGACGAGCCTTCCGTAGTGACCCTTAAGTTACTTAAATTGGCTGGTTGTAATTGGAATAATAATGGCTTGGCTAATCATGCATTCATAGCATACTGGCAATGATGGGTGGCTAATTCTAAATGCTGTAGCACGTGCCCTTAGGTTTAGTAAGGTATCATTTTGCTAGCTTCCAGACCATCGACTATCAACCTACGTACGTGATGTACGATGGCTTGGTCATTATGTTATACTAATGTTTGCACGTGATGTGCTACGCTGGTGACCAGTCATATGTATGGGTTACGAGCCCAAGTCCGACTGGATGAGCATCCCTTGGTCGATGTGCATTCATGCATCCATGCATTTAAATAAGACTGCATCATGTATTATTTTGGATGCCTTAGTGTTTTTAAACTATACTTAACTAATGCGGTGGTGTGTAATCTTGAGGGGAATTCATACTGAGTTGGTCACTCATTCATCAAATATATAACCGTACAGGAAATACAGGTGACTTAAAAGATATTCATGTCCATAATGATAAAGAGCATGGTACAATATTAGGGATGTATGGTCGTATTTGTCAAGAGAAGCTGCATGATCTTCCGACTCAAGTTTATGTGCATTTCATTATTTCTCATGTGTAAATTATGTAATTCTTGTATTTCTTTATATAGAGACATTGGTTTGTGTAAGTCATTATGGGCAGCCGCTCGTATATTCTGAATGTAAGTGTAAATTTTTCTTTATGTGTGATTTTTCCATCTTCCACTAAACTGCTAACTCTGAAAGAAAAAAGAAAAGAAAAAAGATATCTAAATTCAACTATCTTTAAAGGTTAACACTCGGGTTTTTGGAGAATGAGTCATATACTCAGGTTCTGAAAACTCGAGGCATTAATCTCCCATCCCCATAGTCCTCTTATAAGTGGTTTATTTTCTATTTTCTTCTAGATTTAAGATCTTAGGTGAGTTTTATTTGCAAATCTTGTATTTTCTTTGAAACTAGAATCCTTATTTTAGTGGATTTTCTTTAAAAATATGATCTACTCAAACCCATCACCCTCTTTGTTATTCCTTGTTCATCTTCTTCCATGGAACATCAGATTAAATACACGATTTGTAGACCACATTCTGGTTCTTCATTCTGCTCCCTTCCTCAGGTTGTGTAGTCCATTCGCACACCAAAGGATGATCCAAAGAATGTAGTGGGATTTCTACTCTCGGGGCATTTTTATTGAGCGATCAGTTAATGTTGATGACATCACTCGATATGGTCTTGTTAAACTACTCTTCGAGGTAGGATGGGAGAAGATTTTTAAATGGGGCCGGGCAACTTACTGGTCCATTGCACAAGGGATGTATGCATCCATTAATGAAGTTTCTATAGAAAATTTATCATTTAATATTCAATTTCTGGAAGAAACTATCACCATCACACCCTCTATCATATCATCTGTTATGGACATTGAGATGGCAGATGACAGGTTACCCATAACACCTCTTTTTGAAGATATGTACACTTCAGAAAGAACTATTATTACATGGGTGTTATGTGGATTTAATGCAAAATGGAGGTTCGGTAACTCTCTCACCATTTATAATTTACTTCTAAAATATAATATTCTTCATCTCATCTTTACATTTAATGTTTATTCAAGGGCTGGGAATAAGACTGATCTTACTCCCTTCATGATGCGTATTATGCATTTTGTTGCATCCGATATTCACAATTTGTCTTTTGTCTTTGATATCATATTTGATCATTCGGTATCATTTCCATCCTCGTCATGATTCCATTCCTTTTGCATTCCTTATGACTTCCCTTGCTTTACTGTTTAATGCTCAAATTCCCGTGATCGAAGCACTGGAATCCGAACTTCCCTTTTGTAATGCAAACTTAAACATGATGAAGTTAGATATGAGGCCTGAGCAGCAAGGCAATCAGGAAGAGGATCTTGTAGGCTATATCAACATAAATGATAACTTTTGCAGACTGGGAAGTTTTTTCTGATATAAATGATTCAGATTTCCAACCTTCGCAATTTTCTGATAGGTTGAAGAGTTTAGAGAGAAAGGTGGATGCCTTGCATGTATCCCATGATTTATTGCTTTAAACTCAAAAACAACCTATGAAGTACATGAAAAAGTACCTTCATCAATTTAATTGGAATTTGAAAATCAATGATCCTAAGATGCCTGCACCTTCCTCTGGTTTTGATTGGTAATTTTACTTATGATGTGTAATAACCATTATTCTCTCTTTGGATTTCATGAACTCCTTATTGGCTTTTCTTTAAGCACATTTGGATAATTGTCTTTATTTGTTTTGGATGATTTTATCACTAATATTAAATGACCTTCTATTCTTATGTTCTATATCCTTGATATTCATGTTGCATACTTCATTTAATTTTTCTTCCTATGTCAACTTCTGACAAAAGGGGGGAGAAAATAGTTATAGAAATATGAGATACGAGCACAACTCCTCACTTGAATGAATATTACCTGCCATCACATGCATGAATTGTATGGAATTATATTTTTTTGGCATGTGATAAAGTATTGGATTGTATGAAAATATATTTTGCGTGACTGAGTGCTCATGGGAAGTTACAAATGCTATTACTGAGGGGGGAGCATCAAGATCTTCAAGATATGGTATCATTGGTGGTGTATAGATGTTCCTTTAAACTAGAGATCATATTTGTATGATGAGTCTATGAGATGTGGTAATATATCATGATGAGCTGTATGTTTGTATGATGAGTTACGCATGATTGTGTTTTGTCACAAAATTGACAAAGGGGGAGATTGTAACTGCTTATACTTAAGCACAATTAAGATTGTTAAATTTCTTAGTCCTGAAAGTAGCACAAGCACTCATGAAGATATGCTTTGATAAGTCATGAAGACCTCATAAAGACTTAATCAACATCTTAAGGAAGACTCAACATCTCAAGACTTTAAAGCCTTACTTGGTTCAAAGATCAAAACACTTTGTATGTGTCAACTATCAAGTGGTATTACTTTAGATTGACCCGAGGTTAAGTGTATTTCACATAATATCACTATAACATATTATTCTAAGTAAAATACATTGGAGTTAGGCTAGGCTGACCTCATGTTCGGCCAACCTAACTACCTTTGGCTAACCCAACATTATTCAGGCAAGTATACAATAAAACATAAATTTTCCAGAGCAAGTTCGGCCAACCTAAATTTGGGTTCGGCTAGCTTAACCTATTCACTCGGCCATCCTAAAGGATGTTCCGTCAAGTTTCTAGCGAGATAAGATTCCGGATGCCATTGATATTTAGCCAGCCGAATTTTGGCTTGAACCAGCCGAAGTTTTGAAAATTTTCATCCCGTGAAATCTAAAGATCTGTTGGAATTCGACCAGCTGAATTTTTAATACCTTTGGCTATATAAATAGAGGCTTTCTCTCGCTTTTTCAAAGAACGAAAAACACAAATCCATCTTCTTAAGAAAAGAGTGAAAGTCCAAGCCTCCTTAAGTTATTTGAGGGGGTAATTCTTGATTTAACTAATTCTATTATCTTTCTCAAGTTTTTTAAAACTATTTTAATAGAGTAATCCATACTCTACTTGAGATTTAGAGAATCAAATTTGCAGCATTAGGGTATTGTTTATTTCATTGAAAATATATTAGATCCCTATATTCTTTTTGGGTTGAACACATACACGGCTTCATCTATATCCTAAGAAAGAAGATTGCTGCATTCAAAGCTACAGTTACGTCTTCGACTCGCCAATTGAAGATAAGTATTGTTTTACTTGCATTTTTATTTAGGTTTTTCTAAGATAGCCCAAAAATCTCAGAAGGGTTGTTTTATGGTGAGCCCATGAAAATCATAAAGTGAGTTTTGTTGTGGTGAGCCCGTGAAAGTCACACAGTGGGTTTTGGTTGTGGTGAGCACATGAAAATCGCACAGACTGTATAAGGTTGTTAAGGTGAATCTGTGAAAACCTTGAATAGTGAAAGCCAAAATTACGAGGGTAATAATTTTAGGAGTGGAGTTAAACACCGAACCACTATAACTTCTTGCGCATTGTGGTGATTGATTTATTCTTTATATGCTTTCTTTGTGATTGATTGTCTCTTACTAAGTTTGATATTTTGATCTCAAAGACGTCATGAAATAAGATTGTCGTGCCTAAATCTTTTAGGTGAAGGTTGTCCTATGAACTATTTGATATCAAGAATTAAATACTCTAAGCAATTGAGTATATTTGTTTTATTATGCCACATTGTATCGAAATATTTTGTATTGTCCTATTCACAACATATAGATCTCATCCTTTCATCATCTTGATTGCACAACCATTCCTATTTTCTCTGCCACTGCATCTTCCTTTATTCTAACAGTTTTTCTTCTTCTCTTCTCTTCCAACGATGTTGGCTGATATTCCATTAAAGTTTTGGCGCAGCGATTTTATACCAAAATCAAACAACTTCTTAGAAGTTTACTCGAGAGTATGGGCCTTTATGATGAGGTCACAAAAAGTTTTTATATCTACACTAATCAAGCTAAACGTGACTTCTGGTTTCATAAATCCTGAACATAGTTTGACTTGCTCCAATTCTCCTGCAAGTTGTCAACACAATGGCCCCAAAGTTCTCCACCGATCGATAAATTCTTCTACTGGTTCATCTTCCCCTTGGTAGATAATAGAGAAAAAGTTTATTGTGAAAGCATCTGCATTTGTTCTCAAGTACGAATAGATTTTGGAGCCAAAGCTGAATACCATGTAAAGGCTTTTCTTGTTAATAACGACCCAAAAAATCGCAAGCAATATTGAGGAACTATGGAGAAATTTCCCGTCATCGTTATGAAATGCATCAAATGTTCTTCTGGCGACCCGTCTCCGTTAAATTTCTGAGAATTCAGATATTTAAAATTGAAAGGGAACGATATCTCGTCTATTTTGCAGGAATACGGTGTATGATAACAGAATCTTTTATTCTGATCTTTTTCTTTTTCTTGATGAATGATTTTAACGACCATCTTTTCTTGTGATCCTTCTGCTTGTTGTTCAGTATTGTCGATGGCAGTTGTTGTCGGAATATTATAAGCTTCTTCAATCAAGTGCTTTTTTGGCAAAAACTGATCAGACTGCTTAGTGCCTGACATAAATACTTTTACTTCTTTGTTCTTCAATTGCTCTTACCTTGAAGGATGAAGTGAATGTCACATCATTGATGACTTTGAAGAAGATGAATCGTTGTTCGATTCGAAGTTAGTGTGTTATTGTCTCAAAGAACTAGTTGATTCAAATCGCAACATTCTTGATGTAAGAGTTCACATTGAACTCATCATAGGGAATGATGTGCTGCGAAAGATTTCCCGTTATTCTTCTAAACTCATAATGATTCTATTGAAGATTTCTTTACCGTCCTAGTTGGTTGTGCCCAAAACCTTCTGGAGTAATGGGTGTTTTAGTTAGAGCTGGGCATGGGAGGACTCGACTCTCCTAAATCGACTCGGCCAACTCATTTGGAGTCGAGTCGACTCAAACAAAATGTGTGAGTACATCCGAACTAAGTAGGCTTCACCCAATCCGAACTCAAACTGAGTAAAGTTCGAGTTACCCAATAACTTGACTTGACTCAACTCGAAACTCAATCTGGTCAGACTTGACTCAATTTAAAACTGAGTTAACTCGGATTCGGGTATATATAAAATAAAAAAATCCTAATTTTTAAGTATCTCTAACCTTATATGTTGCACCAGACCCCACCCTTACATGATCCCAAACTCTCTCTTCCTCCCTCATCCTCCTCCTCTTCCAATCCCAGCAACCACCCACCACTTCCAATCCTAGCAACCAGCCACCACCATCACTACTGTAAGACCCATATCCTAGACCGTACCATTTCGTCGACTCCCGCGGTCCTCCCTATTGAATTTTTACAACCTGAGACCTGTAAACAGCATTTGCGCACGACCCTAAGTCGCATTCCGTATATTAGAGTCAGCTCAACCCCGAAACTTGTACCCTTGCTACCGCGTCGTTGCCACAGTTCCAACGCCGTGACTTGTGCCTCGATGTGATACCTAGGCTAGGAGTTGTGAGCCCGCATTTATTTTGAGGAAAAGGTTGCGCATTGCGAATTCTGAGAGAATCTCTACAATCCATTATATCAATCAATCAAGTACATATCCTATCACAAGTACAAGTCAAGTACAATTAACCCATCCCTCTTCCATTCACAAAGTCAACTCTCTCTCACTCTCCACCCATCCCTTTCTTACACTCACCCATCACCCATCACTCACTCTTAAATCACCTCTCTCTCTCTCTTTCTCATTTTCTCACTCCATTTAAGCAATTCTAAAGGAGAGGAAACGTCCATGAGAGGAGCTAAGTGTGGCCCACTCCCTACCCCAAGATCTTTCATCGTAGCCCTTCAATCATCATCATCTTCCATCAAAGGGAAAGTCACGGAGTTTAGCAGTCCAAGGAGCTAAAGAAGGAGCGATATAGGTGGGTGATCCACCATTGATTTTCATTTGATGGCCCACTTATGATGAGACTCATTTTGATGTATGTGTTGTGAACCAAGAGGGACTTATAGTGGCAGGGTCCCTCCATTACGCCATCTCTCTCTCTCTCTCTCATATTTTTTATGGTGATGATGAGGAATGTGGCCCACCCATATGGATCCCACCTGGATATATGTATCGCATAAGCGTCGTCCTCCAACCAGGACCACCCTGCTGGCAGTCCTATAGCAACACCTTGCTGCCCATACATGAGTGGACTCTGGATGAAGGGAAAACACAAATATCTACTGGATATCCCAGCTGGTGGACCATACACGTGGGACCCACCTAATGTATGTGAAAATCCCCACCGTCCATCTGTTTTGAATCCAAACCATCCGTCTGATGGACGGTGGGCCAGCAACCACTGCAACAGCTGTTGTACATGTAGTCACGAGCACCATGGGCCATGCTGTGATGTATATGTTATATACCCCCACCGTCCATCTGTTCTTCATCCAAACCGTCCATCTGATGGACGGTGGGCCGGTACCTGCTGCAAATAGCTGTTGTACTTACATCAGCAAGTTCTGTGGGTCTAATCCTGATGTATGGACCTCATCCACACCATCCGTGCATAGCACGTGGGGCCCACCTCGATGAGGTGCTGCATCCAGCACGTGAAACTCCACTGTGATGCATGTGTTTCATCATCATCGTCCATCTGATGGGGCCAACGTGACCTATGGGTTTCATCCACACCATCCAGACCTTGGACGGTGGGAACCCACCTCTTTGCATGTGGCCTACAGCCACACAGTCCATCTGTTGTGAGCCCATGCAGCATCTGATGTTGCCCCCTTGATGTCAGCAAGGTCTGTGGGACCCTCATGAGGTATGCATTTCATCCTGACCATCCATTTAAGGATGGTGGATCAGTAGCCCAATTAGGTGGACTTGATCATGAGATATATGTTATATCAAAACCGTCCATCCGTTTGGGGACGTAAACCCCACATTGATGTATGTGTTTTATACACTCTATCCATCTGGCCCACCCCACACGTGTAGCATGTGTGGGGGTGGGACCCACCATGATGTCAGTGTTTATATCCATACCGTTTGTACTTTGATGGTGGTAGGTGTAGCCCACCATGCTCAATGTGTTTTTATCCAGGCCGTCCATTAAATGGGCCGCCTCGCAGGCCCTCAGTGATGTGTATTTAATCTAAGCCATCCATCGATTGGGCCATCCCGCAGGCCTGACTATGATGTATTTGCGGCCGTTCCATTGAGGCTCGATGTGATGTATTTGAGGCCCATGTTTGAGGCCAAATATGATGTATACCCGACCCATGTGTTGGGGCCCATTGTGATGTATCTGAGACCTGTGTATTGTGGCCCATTTGATGTATGTGAGGCCCATATAATGAGGCCCGATGTGATGTATATGAGGCCCATGAGTGAGGCCCAATGTGATGTATTTGTGGCCCATCTGTTGAGGTCCAATATAATGTATTTATGGCCCATATGATAAGGCCCGATGTGATGTATATGTGGCCCATGAGTGAGGCCCATCGTGATGTGTATTAAGGGCCCATCGTGATATGTATTAAGGCCTTGAGTGAGGCCCATTGTGATGTATATTAGGCCCTTGTGTGAGGCTGTAGGCCCACTATACATTTAGCTCTATGTGGGTCACTCCTTGGCAACAATGTTGGTTAAATATCTACATTGATGGGCAATGATGGTTAAATGTGCACATTATGACCTTCTCTTAGGCCCTTTATTATGCCAATTATCGATGCCTATTATTGATGTTGATTATCGGTGCCAATTATCAGGGTCAATTATCAATGCTGATTATCGAGGTGGATTTTCGATACTGTATAGGTGTCGATTATCGATACTGATTATCGGTGCCGATTATCGAGGTTGATGCTGATCTTTGAAGTCGATTATCAAGGATGATTATCGATGTTGATTATCGGTGCCGGATATCGATGTCGATTATGAGTATGTGATAGCATAACATCATGATACATGCCCAAAAGCATCATCTGCATGTTTGTTATGAGATGTGATTGACCATTGCATGTGTCATTGGGCTGATTGTTTATGGGACTCCCTGATAGGCGGAGTCGTCCCACATGGCCGCACGGTATGCCCATAATTGATGTATGATTGGACTGTTTAATTCATGCATCTTGCATTTTGTGATATGACTACTATACACCCTAACGATATCGGGGTTGTGATCTTCACAGGTTCATCGTGGATGGCCAAATGGGATGCCAAAACTATTTGGTTCTAGCACTGTGGGTACATAGGATGTCCTTAGGAGAGAGTCTCAGAATCCTCTAGTACCGAGGCAGAACCCAACATTTAGACCGAGTGGATACATGAGTGTCTGGGTGCCAAATAACAGTAGGTAGTGCCTCCCACTGTGTTGTGGTCGTTTGGGAGGGGGCTATAAGCTAAGTAGAGTTTGACTAGCTGCCAAATGAGTCTGTTATCGATGAGCCGGGTAGGTATTGGTAGACTACTGGCTAGGCGAATAATGAGGTCTTTTCCACTCGCTGGTTGTGAAGCTAGGGAGGTGGTAGCCATTGTGGAGTGTACTAGACCCTGGTGATATCACAAAGATGAGCTATACTGATATGTGGACGTATTGATGAGGAGTTGTATACTCAGCATTTTACTTATTCATTTATTCATTCACTATCCACTCGAGCTGGTGGTGTGCAACTAATTGTTGTGTACCTTCACAATGGATAGGATTTCAGTTGAGGCACACGACTAACCTGAGATTAGGAGTTTACCACATTGATTATGGCTATCCAAATTTAGGTATGTGATTGGTTTGGATAGAAGTCTCTTATAATGGACCCATAGCCTACAATACTACGTACTATCATCTCGACTTCACAGGCCAACTTAGTCATTTCATTTGCACCACATATTGCATTGCATCCTAAGCACTTAGCATTTAGTTTACTATGCTTCTGTATTGTATAGCCCAAATGAGGTTGATGGTATTCGTTGACTCGTCAGGATTTGTATATTGCATTGCTTCTTCAGTATGTGATATTTGGCTTACTATGTCTCCGCATTGCATAGCTGATCTACATTGCTTTAATAGTATATGTTATTAGCCTATTATATTTTTACATCACATAGCCTGGATAAGGCTGATGGTATTTATGCACTTATCAACATATTTCTGCATTGCTCTGATATTGCATACTTGGTACTTACCTTGCGCACACACTTACATCACCCTCTAAGCTTTCTATAAGCTTATGCGCGATAGATGCATGTAGGTGGCGTTAGGTTGCTGCAGTGTTGAACTTGAAGTATGTAGCTATCTTCTGGAGCTTTGATTATTGATTAATATATTTCCCTTTTAGCACTTTATTGCAATGTTTATATTAGCATATATGTGATGATGATGTTACCTTTGTGATTTGGGTAAGCTTGTAGTCATGCTTCTTACGAGATAAATGTACATTAGAAAACCCTCCTTATAGGATCGCAGGATCAAAATCTGGTGTATGGGTGCTGGAAGCTGAGAATGGAGTACTGCGAAGGCTGTTGGCACCAGATTCAATGATCGAGAATTTTGTGAGCCCGATTATCGGGTTTGAGGTGTGATAGAAGTTAGTATCGGAGCATAACTTAGGAATACCTGAAAAAAACATCACATATCTGCTGATAGCTACCCTATACTCTATGATTGTTAAGAACTTAAAATGATTAAATCCCTAAGTTTAAATAACTTAGAACTTTCTGATATAGCTCCCTATCGTTGAGGTTGTGAGGCTGCATAATATTCCAGTTTCGATCATTTCTGACCCAGATCTGAGGATCAGTGGGGTCATATAGTGCTGATAAGGCGTCTTGGGAGCAAGAGGCTGAGATTCGTAGATGTTATCCCCATCTCTTGGGTGTTTGATTATGTTAGTATGTTATGTTCTAATTATATCTATAATGACAGGATTTTCCCTCCCTTAGTGAGTACTGTATTGGTTGTGTTGTGGTTTAAATTTTGAGGATGAAATTTTTATTAAGAGGGGAGAGCTGTAAGACCTGTATCCCAGACCGTACCATTCCGTACACTCCTGCAGTCCTCTTTGTCGAATTCTAGCAACCCGTGACCTGTAATCAGCATTTGTGCCCGACCTTAAGTCGCATCCAGTATATCAAGTTGGCTTGACCAGAAACTTATACCCTTATGACCGCACCATCACTGCGGTTACAACAACCCGATTTGCATGCCGATGTGATACCCAGGCCAGGAGTTGTATTCTTGCATTTATTTTGAGAAAAATGTCGCGTGTTGCTAATTCTGAGAGAATCTCTACAACCCATCACATCAATCAATCAAGTACACATCCTATCATAAGTACAAGTACAAGCAACCCATCCCTCTCCCATTCCCAAAGTCAACTATCTCTCCACCCATCCCTTTCTTACACTCACTCTTACATCACCTCTCTCTCTCTCTCTCTCTCTCTCTCTCTCTCTCTCTCTCTCTCATTTTCCCACTCCATTCAAGCAATTCTCAAGGAGAGTAAACGTCCATGAGAGGAGTCAAGTGTGGCCCACTCCCTATCCCAAGATCTTTCATCCTATCCCTTCAATTACCATCATCTTCCATCAAAGGAAAAGCCATGGAGTTTAGGAGTCCAAGGAGCTAAAGTAAGGAGTGATATAGGTGGGTGATCCACCATTGATTTTCATTTGAGGGCCCACTAATGATGGGACCCATTTTGATGTATGTGTTGTGAACCAAGAGGGGCCCATAGTGGCGGGGTCCCTCCACTACGCCTTCTCTCTCTCTCTCTCTCTTTCATATTTTTTATGGTGATTATGAGGCGTGTGGCCCACCCGGATGGACCCCACCTAGATATATGTATCGCATCCACGTCGTCTGCCAAGCAGGGCCACCCTACTGGCCGTCCTGTAGCAACACCTAACTACCCGTACTTGAGTGGACTCTAGATAAAGGGAAAACACAAATATCTACTGGATATTTGGCTGGTGGACCACACATGTGGGACCCACCTGATGTATGTGGAAATCCCCACCGACCATCTATTTTGAATCCAAATCATCCGTCTGATGGACGGTGGGCCAGCAGCTGCTGTACGTGTAGCCACGAGCACCGTGGGCCACACTGTGATGTATATGTTTTATACCCCCACTGTCCATTTGTTCTTCATCCAAACTGTCCAACTGATGGGCTTCTACGTCCAGTTCTATGGGTCTGATTATGAGATCCGGCCCATGCATTATTCTGGTCATTAAGCGCGTGATCACGGGACCCACCTATCCCTATTGTTATACTTCCCTAGAAAGCCATAATTATGATGAAGTCACCCTACCCTACCCATAGCCATAACTTCTTATAAGCAACCACCCCTTCCCTTTTCCCCATAAGTCAAACTCATTAATTACCATCACCTCTCTCTCTCCTATCTCTCTCTCTCTCCCTCCCTCTTTCTTTTTCATTTTTTCCTTCATTGTTGCAAGCTTGGGACATCGAAGAAACCCAAAAATCTAGCCATCTCCCATCCAATCTCCCTACTAATCCAACCCACCAAACCCTATCTCAACCATTAAATCAACCTCCTTGGAGCTCTAAGACTTCTTGGAGGAAGGAGGAGTTCAAGATCTTAAGGTGGGTGCTTCCTTCTCTCTGTCACGCACCAAACCCGGAAATCAAATTCATAGGAATCCCGATCGCCGAATCTGGTGCCGACAGCCTCCGTAGTACCCCATTCTCGGCTCCCAGTGCAACATATGCCAGATTTCGATCCTGGGATCCTACAACGAGGATTTTTCAATGCACATTTATCTTGTAATAAGCATAACCACAAGTTTACCCAAATCATAAAGGCAACATCATCATCACATATCCACTAACATAATCACTTTAATACAATGCTGGAAGGAAAAATACATATGTATCAAAATCAAAGCTCCTGAAAATTGCTGCACGCTCCAAGCTTAATGCTACTGCAACCTAACACCACCTGCACGCATCTATAGTGCATAAGCTTACAAAAGCTTAGAGGGTGGTGTAAGTGTGTGTAAGGTAAGTGCCAGGTATATAATAAAGCTCATAAATCATACATCATCGGGATAAGCAGAAATACTGACAAGATCATGAATCATATGATATCAGAATAAGCGAAAATAATGATAAGCCCATAAATCATACAATATCGAAAATACTAATAGGACAAATCAACTATGTGAACGAGGAGTCACAGAGAGCTAAATGTCAGATGTCGAGGGTACCATGTAATATGTAATTCCTGCTAAGTTTGTCTAAGCCATATACATGCAACAACATAGTAACTCAAAATACTAAGTACTACGGATGCAATGCAATATGTGGTGCAAATGAAATGACCATGCTGGAATGTGAAGTTGGGATGATAGTACGAAGTATCATAGGCTATGGGGTCCATCACAAGGGACTTCTATCCAAACCAGTCTCATACCTAAATATAGATAGTCAGACACAATGTGGTAAACTCGTGGTCTCAGGTTAGTTGCGCACTCAACCGAAATCCTGGCCATGCAAAGGTACACGTAACAAATAGTTATGCACCACCAGCCCAAGTGGATAGTGAATGAATGAATGAATGGATATGCAATTCCTGCTCAATAAGTCCACATATCAGTATAGTTACTCTCTGAGAAAATCATCGGGGTCTATTACGCTCGACACCGACTGCCTCCTCCCTAGCTGCATAACCCAGTGAGTGGAATAGACCTCACTATCCGCTTGGCCAGTAGTCTACCAATACCTACCCGGCTCGTCGATAGCGGACCCATTTACAAGCTGGTCATACTCAGCCTAGCTTATAACCCCCTCACTCGGGCGAATAAAGCCACACCCCCTTCCAACCGACCACGACACAGTGGGAGACACGACCTCATGGTATAGTCACCGATGCTCATATTCCACTCGGTCTAGACGTTGGAGCAACTCCTGGTACCAAGGAGGTTCAGAAATTTTCACCCAAGGACATCTTAAGTGCCCACATTGCTAGAACCAATTATTTTCGGTGTCCCATCTAGCCATTCACGATGTGCCTGTAGAGGCCACGACCCTGATGTCGCTAGGGAGTAAAATGATCAAGTCATATATATGCAAGATGCATGAGTCACACTATCCAATCATGTAGCAATCCTGCGCGTACGGCGCGATAATATGGGTACTCTGTCTCATAAGGAGCTCCATAAATTGTCTGCCTAATGGTGTATGCTATGATCAAACATTTCTCATATCAGGCATACATATGATGCATATGGGCATGAATTATGAAGTTATACTAAGCAATTTATATGGTGATGAACTATCCTCACAATGAAGATGGGCCTTGATGGCCTATGCACAACAAGTATGGGCCTATCGATGAGCCCTAAGGAGAGTTATAATGCGGACATCAAACCAACATTGCTCCCAAGGCATGGCCTACCATAAATGTCAACACATAAACCACAGTGGAATCACATTACAATGGGCCTTAATCCATGGGCTCCAAATACATCACAATGGATCTCAACCCATGGGCCCTATACACATCACAGTGGGTCTCAACAACGGGCCTCAAAATACACAACAGGCGGACCCTGCACCTGGGCCTCAAAATACACAAGAGGTGGGCTTCCACAATCCATATAGGCCCCCCACCAGATGGATAATTAGGATATACAATGCATATATCATGGTGGGATCCATCGCTAATGGCCAATAAGGGTGAAAAACATACATCATACAGCCCTATGGCCTGGTGTAAATATACAACACATACCTCAAGATGGACCTCAAATGCACTGTCCACATGGACGGTGTGTAGAATACATACATTAAAGGGGACCCACATCGCAAGATGAAACACATACACTAGAAATGGGTCCCACACATACATATTAGGCCTCTTACTGGGCCTCAAATACATCTCAATGGGTTGGGCCCTGCTCATTCTAAATGGGCTCATCCATGAACAACTTGGATAAAACACGTACATCACGTGGAGGCCACGTGAATGGGTGGTGTGAATATAAAATATATACATCTAGGTGGGCTGCATTAAAGGGGCCTTATGTACATTGCAATGGGTCATATCCCATGGGCCTTTGAATACATCACAATGGGTCTCGTAACATGGGCTTTATATATCAAAGTGTGCCCTAACTATGGGCCACGAATGCATCACAATGAGCCTTTGAATACATCACAATGGGTCTCGTAACATGGGCTTTATATATCAAAGTGTGCCCCAACTACGGGCCACGAATGCATCAGATGGGCCTAATAAATGCCAAGGTGGGCCTTAATAATGGGCCACAAGTACATCAAGTTTGGGCTCAACCCATGGGCCCTATACACACCACAGTGGGTCTCAACCCACGGCCTTTATACATCACAATGGGCTTCGACCCATGGGCCTTAAAATACATCAAAATGGGCCTAATTTCATGGGCCTTAATACATTACAATGGGCCTTAACCCATGGGCCATATATATATTAAATGGGCCACATTAATTGGGTCGTACAATGGGCCTTAGATTCATATCAAGGTGGGCCTCAACAACGGCCCTAAATAAATCAACATGGGCCCTATACACGTACCAAGGTGGGCCCACTTGATCCATAGATCTGACTCATTTTTAGCTCAAGCCAGTAAGACAAACTGACCAACTAGTGGATGGTTTGGATGCAACACATGCATCAAGGGTGGGGGTCCACATACAGGCTATATAATATATACAATATTATATATAATATAATATATCTATACACACACACACACACACACACACACACTACCACTGTCCACACTACCACCGTCCACGGTCAGTGGACGGTGCTAGTGAAACACATACATCACTGTGGGTCCCACGTGGGGCCACCATAACATATATTTTCCATCTAACTTGTTGGTAAGGTCGTACAAACCTGGATGAAGGGGAAATATAAATTTCAGCTTGATCCAAAACTTCTGTGGACCTAAAAATAGTTTCAATGGTAGGCTTTAAATCACCATTGTTTCCTCTGATGTGGGCCACCTGGGCTTTGGATGGGCCTGATTTTTGGGTGAGGCCTTCTTCAGGTAGGGGCCCACCATATGGACGGGCTAGATGGCAAATAAACATCAAGGTGGGGCCCACATGGGGAGCCGTGGGCCCTGACGTCCTCCCGCCCTCTGAGCGCAGGTGCTGCCTGCGCCTCTAACCAGCAGCGTCTGCTGCTTAATTTTATTTTTTTTATTTTGATTAAAAACCTATTTTTTTAAGATTTTTTGGGTGTGGGGCCCACATTAGTGAAATCCACCCTAGCCATTGGATTCTACAACTCAAGGCCAACTAAATGAGTCCAATGTTCAATGTATTCCGGCGTACAAACAATTTTAAATTGAATTTAAATGGTGAAAATGACTATTTCCAAAGGTATGGCCCACTAGAAACTTGGATCAGCTTCATTTTTCAGCTCAATGCCTGAAATGAGTTGGGAAAAAGGATGGACGGCTTGGATTGGATCCATACATCCACGTGGGGCCCTATACAAGTGGTCCACCCCCAAAGGCTCGTGAATCAAGCTAATATTTTTTGGTTTACATTGGTGGGCCCTGCTCAGGTGGGCCACCAAATGATGGATGGTGTGGGTACAACATGTATGCAAAGTGGGCCCCACCTACAAATGGCTTAAAAAAATACATGTTTCATGGTGGGGTCCATCCTGGAGGGCCACGAGGCCATATCATCTCATAAACACACAAAGAATGAGAGAGGGAGAGAGAGATTGAGAGGGACACGTGTGATGGAGGGACCCCAGCACTATGGGCCCTCCGTTGAATAATCTACAACATACATTAAGTGGGTCTCATTTCATATGGTCCCACCAATCAAAATCAACGGTGGAGATCCTTTCTCCACTGAAATGGACGGTCTAAAAGACCATTTATGCAAAGAAATTAAACATCATGATGGGGTCCATGGAGAATGGCCCCATCATGGATTGATCTTGAAAACAAAGTGGGCCATTGGCCACATTTAGGGTCCAAAATGAGATTCATACCATTGATCGGTAGGCCTCACTTGGCCCATCATTAAAACAAGAAATCTACACCTATAGAAGCACCCACCTATCGATGTTCTCGGTTCGTTGGATAGCCTATCTCCTTACACTTCACTTTGATGGTGGAAGATGAAGAATGGATGGCTAGGATGAGAGATTCAGGATGGGAAGTGGGCCACACAAGGTCACTTCTCTCTTGGGAAAACCTTGGACGTGTGCACCCTTGGTTGCTTAAAATTTTTAGGTGAGAAATGAGAAAGAGAGAGAGTTGTAAGGAGAGATGTGAGGTGAGTGATGGGGTGATGGTTGATGGATGTGAGTGATGGGTGAGGTGATGGATTGGTTGACTTTTGGGTTTGCTTAGTTGTGGAGAAAGGAATCATGGGTGTTTTGTACTTGACATGAGAGGTGATTGATGGGATTGATTTGACATATTGTAGAGATTCTCTTGGGATTGCAAATGCACACTGTTTTCTCTAAAATAAATGTCGACTCACATCTCTTAGTCAGGGTATCGGATCGGTGCACGAATCGTGGCGTTGGAACTGCGGCGACGGTGCGGTCGTGATGGTACAAGTCTAGGATTAAACCGACTCAGATATATAGGATATGACTTAGGGTTGAGCACAAATGTCGATCATCGGTCGCAGGTTATCGGAATTCGACCGGGAGGGTCACGGGAGTTGACGGAACAGTACGAACTAGGATACGGGTCTTACACTCTCCCTCTTCCTTTCTTTTTCATTTGTTTTATGTGTAATGATGTGATTGTGTGGCTTACTCAAATGGACCTCACTTTGGTGTATGTCTCATCCACACCCTTCAACCATTTTGGTGGCCCATCTGAGCAAGGCCCACCTCTTATATGTGTTAAGCCCAAACTGTCCAGCATCCAGGGACGCTAGACGTCAAAACAATATTAGCCTGATTCTAAGCCTCTTTGGATGAACCATTCATGTAGGCCCCACCTTGATGTATGAACTTAATCCAAGTCATCCGTCCTTCTCCTCAGATCATTTTAGGTGTTGAGCCGAAAAATGAACTCAATCTGATTTCCTGGCAGGCCATAACATTGAAAATAGTATTTTTGCCGTTGAAATACACCCTGATATTTCTGTACACTTAAACCCATCGAATATTGGGCTTAATGGGTTTGTATTGAGTCATGGGAACTAGTGGCTGGGTTGAATTTTCCTAAGGAGGACCCCACCTATGAAAAACTATGAGAAAAAGGTTTATATATATATATATATATATATATATATATATATATATATATTGTAACATCCCGGATTTTGGCTAATCTGGGATTAGACGTCCTTAGGCAATGAGTTAACTAAAACACCTGAGAAATTGCTCAGAACCCAATTCCATAGTCAAAGAAATCACGTAAGATTAATTCCTTTGGAAAATAAGTGTAAGTTAGCTAGCGCGACGCTAAAGTAGCTGGGAAATAGTCCCTGATCACTTTAAATACGTTCTACAAGGCCCAAAGCGAGTGGAACCAATGGTGCTATAATGCTCTAAAGCCTCGGATCAAACTCTAAACCGGTTTGTTCTCGGGACCTCTTTGAAACTTTGTATTGGATCTAGACCGCGCGTCGAAAGTTCGATACCTACCATCATAGACCGTTATGACCACTTAGCTGGGCTTGGCAATCGTTTCAAAAATCAAGTCCAACTGATATTCAGAGGCTATTTCATTGAGCCTAGAGTGAAGAGAGTGAGAATAGGGTTAGAATTGGAATTTAAAATTCAAATCTGGCACATGATTTGATGCATCAGTATTGAGCGTTCTGACCATCAGAATCCAACCAAATTACACCCTCGGATCAGGAAAAATTTTTATTTCATATCACGAGATTTGTAGACCTGATCTAAGTGCGATGACCGTTGAACTGAAATTGGACCGCCACGTGCGATCTGGGAACCCTACCGGTCTAAAAACTTGATGCGTGCTAGATCCAGTATGCATGAGCTTAAGTCCGATCGCATTCGGCCAGGGGACCACCAGAAAGCATTTTTTGGACCGAAACAGCCCTGAATTGGATATGCACTAAGTAAACTTCATTCCCGAGCCTATTTCGGGCGTTTTTAAGCTTATAAAAGGGGTTGAAACCCTCACTCCTCTCTCCCATCCGAAATTGCAAAAAGCCCTAGATTGGGAGAGAGAAAAGGTGAGAGTTTGTGAGAGAGAGTGGGAGTGATTTTCCTGCTACCTGCTGCTGCTGCTGCACGTGCTTAGGCGACGCACTCCGATCACTTTTTCGGCGATTTCAACGCACTTCTAGGTAAGGAAAACCCTAACCACTTGCTGATTTGGGGATTTCTTCGATTCAAATAGAATAGTAGCTGATGTACATGTGTATCAGGTTGTCTGATCGCCGTAGACGAAGCGTATACGCTCCGTTCGAATCACTTCACCTATAAGGGAAAAGGTGCGGATTTTAGATGCTTTGATTGACTGTTTCCAAAGCTTTCAATGTCGTTTAATAGTAGATTCTTGACGGCAACGCCGTTTGACATGTACAACATGCTATCCGTTTCCTGTTTCGTAAACCAACGAAGAATATGAGATTTAGGGCATTTTAGTCATTTGTAGGAAGTACTGTTTTTACTCATATTTTGCTGATGTGATTGACATGGTTTATTGTCGCATTAGAATGTTAGGAATACGTGCATAATTAGTTTGGCGAAGAGATTCGCCTAAATGCGCACTTCGGGTCGACATACTATATATAGACTTAAGTGTGTAGTGTAAGTGTTTGTATAAATGCTTGTATTAGTATGTATTGAATTAAATGGTGTTATGATTTAGTTTGAGATTGAATTCTCAATTAATATGCTGATGGAAATGATTTCCTATATGTTGGCGATATGCATAAGTTCATTATATGTACGAAAGGCATGTGTTAGATGA
This sequence comes from Magnolia kwangsiensis, assembly GCA_037074715.1. NCBI lineage: Eukaryota > Viridiplantae > Streptophyta > Magnoliopsida > Magnoliales > Magnoliaceae > Magnolia > Magnolia kwangsiensis. Next base: position 116,046,977 of record CM073572.1, on the reverse strand, counting down.
TTTACTTAAGTTGTACGATATAACATATGTTAACATGCTCACATGGTTGTATTTCATTTCCAATACTCTCACATGATCACTGACGTGGATTCATATGTGTTTGGGACTATACGTAGTCCAGGCAGTCGGCAACCAAGCGAATTCGTGGTTAGCTTATCTTGGCCACGAAGGACGCATCGATGAACGCGAGTCGTGTTGGAGTTGGCGGCAGTGGTTACGCCACGCGAAGTGTTTTATGCACTTCATGTCGTTCGACTTGCGATGCGATCGTGCTAGTCGAGCCCGTCAAGTAACCCGACTGGCCGTTGTATGTTCACCCTGCATGAGTCATAACTGCTTGAACCTAGGGTACTGAACTTACCATTGTAAACCCTGTTAAGCATGGTACCTTGATCCATAAAGACTCATGAGTCAGGCATGGTGGTATGGGACACCGTGGTCGAGCTGTCGGCCTACGCTGGGGCCACAAACCTCCCCGCAGTGACCAGTGAGCACCTAGACTCGTGAGCAGATTATGGTGGTATGGGACACTATATTCTTCCTGTCGGCCTACATTGATAAGGTGATGGGGGAGCGGTGTAATGAGTGCGAGCAACAGCCCTGGCAGCCCTTTGTAGTGACCGCGAGCATATTCTGAGTCTACGGGAGGCGACGACCCTTCCGTAGCAGTAGAGTACAGTAGGCCTGTATTGATAAGGTGATGGGGGAGCGGAGCAACGAGTGCATGCAACAGCCCTGGCAGCCCTTGCAGTGACCTACAAAATATACATCGTATGAGATTACTAGGAGTGAGGACCCTAGATAGGATCTGTGTTGGGATTGATACAAGGGAGGTACCTTAGTTTCCCAATCCTGCTGTTTGAATGGACTAATAATAACTCGAAAATCATATCACCATGCCATTGCATGTGCCTGGAAGATGTGGAGCACTTGAGGGTCGATTGCATGCCGCGGACGAAGATGGTGCCGTATGAGGGAGATCGTCAGTGAGGGCATACATCACGTCATGTCATATTGCATTAACAACAGTATTAGGATTGTTTGATTTACTTCTTTACTATTATCGCATGATTGATTTGATAACATACTAATCTCTGCTCTCTTATCCCACTGAGTTGATCACTCACTCCCACGTTACGGGATGGTGTTTTCGGACACCCACCAGTCCCTATTGTGATTGCAGATGATGGCGCGGCCTGCAAGGTGAAGTTGGACTTGATGATGATGAGGAGGATTCCTCCTTTATGCGTGATCTGATTGACGGGATTACAGGGAGGTTGATTAGATACCTTGACACTTGTCATTTTATATTTTTAGAGCACTCATGTATATTCCTTTTTGTTCACTTTTGGAGCATACATGTATGTATATAACTTGGTAATATGTTCACACTTTGGAGACATACAACAATTTACATATGTTATACCTACTATCGCAGTCTTCCGCTTGCAAATTTAATAGTCTCTGGAGTATGATATGTTGTTCTGGCTTAATCTCACTCATGTTTAATACATTATCACTGACAACATTCAATCATACATATCTATGTTGCATAAATAACATTTTGGAACTCGGGAGTGGAGTTTTTACTCGACCCCCCAATTTTCAAGATGTTACATATATATAAGTAGTTGACGCTGCAGCTGTAGCAGCAGCAGTAGGATGCTGCCATGAACGTGATTCAGGCAGGGAATAGGGTCCCAACCGTGGGCCCCACCTTGATATGTAATGTGCATCCACATCGTGCATTTTGATGGCCCCCTTCTGGATGTAGGCCACCTTAAAAATCAGCCGTGTACGTGACTCAGGTGGCCCACGTCACAGGAAACAGTGGATTGAATTGTCTGCCATTGGAATCCTTTTGGATTCACAGGAGTTTTCGATCCGTATGAAATTTATTTTCCTCTTCATTCCAGGTCTGTGTGACCTTGTTAACGGATTGGATGGTAGATAAACCTTACAGTGGGCCCCATGTGAGACCCACAATGATGTATGTGTTTTATTCTCACCGTCCACGGCATTAGACGATGGAACCCACCATGATGTATGCATATTCACGCCATCCATCCTTCGGCGTCCTAGCAGCCCACGTTAATGGGTGTTTTTCCCATCCAAACCATCCATCCATTGGATTTGTTGGTAGGCCCCACTCTAATGGATGTGTTTCGTCCAAACAGTCTGTCCATCTGACGTGCTAGTGGACCCTACTTTTATGTATGTGTAATATTCCACTTCCAAATGGCTGGACGGTGGACTGTTTTAAATATAATAATAATCTGTTTTAAATATAATAATAATAATAATAATAATAATAATAATAATAATAATAATAATGATATATATATAATATCATATATATAGCAGTGGTGGTCCATCCACATGGATCCCACTTATAAGGCCCATCATCATGCGCGTGTGAAAAATCCACGCCGTTCACACATGACAACAACACGTGGTGTACGTGTTTTATGTCCAGGCCGTCCAGGGGCCTGGACGTAGTAGCATCACCATTTTTATATTTTATAATATAATATTATGTGTGTCTATATATATATTTATTTATATATTACATGTGGTGGTCCCACATGGGACCACATGTGATGCATGATAGTGGTGAGGACACCACCTAATGTATGCGTACTATCCTGGCCGTCCAGTCCATCTAAGGACATGGACCCCACCCACCTTGATGTATGGAATTATCCACTCTATCCATTCACCTAGCTGGGACGGGCAGGAGCTTTGAGTAACCACCCTGATGTAAGTGTTTTTAATCCACACCATTCGTACTTGGACGGTGGAGTAGCCCACCATGATATGAGTATCTTATCCTTACTAGATGTGAGGGGGACGTGTGGCACACATGTGGACGGGACCCACCTGAATGCATTTATTATATATCCACTATGTCCATCTGCCCTAGACAGTGGAATGGATCTCACTGTAACGTATGAGCTTATGCACACCATCCATCCATTTCAACTTACATGGGGCCCACCCCACACGTGTTGCATGTGTGGATGAGACCCACCTTGATGACGTGTTGTATATTCGCTCCGTCTATGGCAGATGGGACCCACCTTGATCATGTGTTGTATATCCGCTCTGTCCATAGCAGGTGAGAACCACCTTGATGTATATGGTCTATATTCGCCTGTCCATCTGGACAAGTGGTGTAAGGCCACCATGATGTACTATTATATTCAATTATCCTTCCGCTTAAGGACATGGACCCCACTTGAATGTATGTGGTTCTCCAGCCGTCCATCTGTCCAGGGTGGTGTGGGAACCCGCCGTGATGTATGTATTCACCACGCCACCCATCGACATGTGGGGCACACCATGACGAATATGTTTCAACCATGCTGTCCATCTGTTTTGCTGAACCGTGGACTGCCCCATTTGGCCCACTTAAAATATATGAGGCCCACCTATTGTATGAGGCCCATTGTGTAGTATTTTAGGCCCAGAAATCAGACCAATGTGAAGTATTTATAACCTTTGAATGAGGCTCAATGAGATGTATTTGCACCCCATTTGATGAGGCCCATGTGATGGGGCCCACCTGTTTTGTATTTGGGGCCCATGGGTTGTGGCCTATTGTAACGTATTGAGGCCCATAGATTATAGCCCATTGTAACACATTCGAGGCCCAGGTAGTGTGGCCCATTATGATGTATTCGAGGCCCGTGGAATATAACACATTGTGATATATTTAAGGCCCATAGGATGTGGCCCCTCATGATGTATATTAGGCCCATGTCAGAGGCTCATTGTGATGTATTCATGGCCTAACGGTAAGGCCCATTGTGATATGTATTAGGCGCATGATGTGTGGCCCACTTCATGTATTCGAGGCCCAGGTACGTGGCCCATTTGATGTATATGATACCCATTAATGTGATCCACTTTATGTATATTGAGGACCATGGGTCATGGTCCATGGTGATGTATATGAAGCCCGTGTATTCGGCCCATTGTGATGTATATTAGACCCTTGTATGAGGCCATGGGCCCACTATATGTTCGTCCCTATGTTGGCCACTCCTTGCGAGCAATGTTGGTTGAATGTCCACATTGATGGGCAATGATGGTCAAAATCCTCATGTGACCTTCCCTTAGGCCTTTGATTAGGCCGATTGTTGATCGAGGCCGGTTATCGATCAAATCCGATTGTCGTGGCCGATTGCCAATTAGCGATCAAGGCAGATTATGGAGACCGATTATCGATTCTGATTGTCGAGGCCCAATGTGATATATATACGGCCCACATTTGAGGCCCATTGTGATGTACATTCAGCCCATGTTTAAGGCCCAATGTGATGTATATGAGGCCTATGTGATAAGGCCCATTGTGATGCATTGAGGGCCAGGCAATGGAGCCCATCGTAATGTATGTTAGGCCCATGTGAGAGGCCCATCATGATGTATATTAAACTCTTGAGTGAGGCCCATGGTGTTGTATATTAGGTCCTTGTGTGAGGCCATGGGTCCATTATATGTTTGACTCTATATGGGCCATTCCTTGGGGGAAATGTTGGCTAAATGTCCACATTATCAAGGTTAATTGTCGATGTCGGTTATTGATACCGATTATTAGTATGTGACAGCATAGTATCATGATACATGCCCATACACATCATCTGCATGTTTGTTATGAGATGAGGTTGACTATTACATGTCATTGGGCAGGTTGTTATGAGACTCCCTGATAGGTGGAGGTTATCTCACATGTATGCACGGTATGCGCAGGATTGATGCATGACTGGATTGTATGACTCATGAATCTTGCATTGTGTGTTGTAATTACTATACGCCCTAGTGATATCAGGGTCATAGCCTCCACAGTCATATCATGGATGGCCAGATGGGACATCAAAAATGTTTAGTTCGAGCATCGGGCTGCCATAGATGACCTTGGGTGAAAATTCCTAAAACCCTCTTGGTACTAGAGAACGCCCCAATGTCGAGACAAAGTGGATACATGAGCACCTAAGTACCAAATACTAGGAGGCCGCGTCTCCCACTGTGTCGTGGTCGGTTGGGAGGGGGCGTGACCTTACCTACCTGAGTGAGGGGGCAATGTCTAGGTTGAGTTGATTCAAGGAATGAGTCCGCTATCGACGGGCCAGGTAGGTATTGGCAGACTACTGGTCAGGAGAATAGTAAGGTCTCTTCCACTTACCTAGTTGTGTGCTTGATGGGGCGGCAGGTGGCATGGAGTATACTAGACCCCGGTGATGATCCCAGAGAGGAACCGTACTGATATGTGGACTTATTGAGCAGGAGTTGCATACTCATTCATTCATTCTTTCATTGACTATCCACTCGGGCTGGTGGTGTGTAACTATTTGTTACTCATGCCTTCATAATGGCTTGGATTTTGGTTGGGGTGCGAAACTAACCTGAGATCAGGAGTCTACCACATTGAGTCTGACTATGTAAATTTAGGTATGAGACTAGTTTGGATAGAAGTCCCTTGTGATGGACCCCATAGCCTGCGATACTACGTACTATCATCTCGACTTCACACTTTAACATGGTTATTCCATTCGCACAACATATTGCATTGCATCCTCGACATCTGATATTTGACTCTCTATGACTCCGCATTTACCTAACGAATCTGTAATGCATACTTTGATATTGTATGACTCATGACTTATCAGTATTTCTACTTACTCTGATAATTTATGATCTTGTCAGTATTTCTGCTTATCTCGATATTGTACGATTTATAGATTACTAGTATTTCTGGTATTATATGATTATGACATTGTATTAACTACTTGACACTTACCTTATGCACACACTTACACCACCCTCTAAGCTTTATATAAGCTTATGCACGATAAATGCATGCAGGTGATGTTAGGTTGTAGCAACGTGGAGCTTGGAGCATATGTCTGACTTCTGGAGCTTTAATTCTTACATATGTATTTCCCTTTCAGCATTGTATTCAAATGTTTATATTAGTGGATATGTGATGATGATGTTGCCTTTGTGATTCGGGTATACTTGTGGTTATGTTTATTACAAGTTAAATGTACATTAGAAAAAAAATTCTCCTTGTGGGATCCTAAGATCAGAATCTGGCATATGGACGCTAGGAGTCGAGAATGGGATACTACGGAGGCTGTCGGCACTGGATTCGGCAATCGAGATTCCTGTGAATCTAATTTTTGGGTTTGGGGCACCACCTCTCTACATGTGGCCTACAGCCACACCGTCCATCTGTTGTGAGCCCATGCAACATCTGATGTTGCCCCCCTAATGTCAGCAAGGTCTGTGGGACCCTAATGGGGTATGTGTTTCATCTTAACCGTCCATTTAAGGATGGTGGATCAGCAGCTCAATTAGGTGGGCCTCATCATGAGATATATGTTATATCAAAATCGTCCGTCCGTTTGGGGACATAAACCCCACATTGATGTATGTGTTTTATACACTCCATCCATCTGGCCCACCCCACACATGTGGCACTTGTGGGGGTGGGACCCACCTTGATGTCAGTGTTTTATATCTATACCGTCTGTACTTAGATGGTGGTAAGTGTAGCCCACTAGTTAAATGTGCTTTATCCAGGCCGTCCATTAAATGGGCCGCCTCGCAGGCCCGCTGTGATGTGTATTTAATCTAAGCCATCCATTGATTGAGCTGCCCCGAAGGCCCAAATATGATGTATTTGTGGCCCATCCGTTGAGGCTCGATGTGATGTATATGAGGCCCATGTTTGAGGCCCAATATGATGTATACATGACCCATGTGTTTAAGGCCCGTTGTGATGTATCTGAGGCCCGTGTATTGAGGCCCATTTGATGTATGTGAGGCCCATATAATGAGGCCCGATGAGATGTATATGAGGCCCATGAGTGAGGCCCATTGTGATGTATTTATGGCCCATCCGTTGAGGCCCAATATAATGTATTTATGGCCCAAATGATGAGGCCTGATGTGATGTATATATGGCCAATCATGATGTGTATTAAGCCCTTGAGTGAGGCCCATTGTGATGTCTATTAGGCCCTTGTGTGAGGCTGTAGGCCCACTATACATTTGGCTCTATGTGGGCCACTCCTTGGGAGCAAAGTTGGTTAAATGTCGACATTGATGGGCAATGATGGTTAAATGTCCATATTGTGACCTTCTCTTAGGCCCTTTATTAGGTCAATTATCGAGGCCGATTATCAATGCCAATTATCGATGTTATTTAACGGTGTCGATTATCGATGCTGATTATCGAGGATGATTATTAATACTGTATAGGTGTCGATTATTAATGCTGATTATTGGTGCCGATTATCAAGGTTGATGCTGATCATTGATGCCGATTATCGATGTTGATTATCGGTGCCGGTTATCAATACCAATTATGAGTATGTGACAGCATAGCATCATGATACATGCCCATAAGCATCATCTGCATGTTTGTTATGAGTTGTGATTGGCCATTGCATGTATCTTTGGGCTGATTATTTATGGGACTCCCTGATAGGTGGAGTCATTAACATGAGCGAACAGTATGCCCAGGATAAATGTATGATTGGAATGTGTGACTCATGCATCTTGTATTTTGTTATATGACTACTATACGCCCTAGCGATATTAGGGTTGTGGCCTTCACAAGTTCATCGTGGATGGCCAGATTGGATACCAGAAATATTTGGTTCTAGCACTATGGGCACATAGTATGTCCTTAGGAGAGAGTCCTAGAATCCTTTGATACTGGGGGAGACCCCGACGTTTAGACCAAGTGAATACATGAGTGTCACGGTACCGAATACTAGTAAGCGGCGTATCCCGCTGTGTCATGGACAGTTGGGAGGGGATGTGGCCTTATCCACCTTAGTGAGGGGGCTGTAAGCTAAGCTAAGTTTAATTAGCTCCTAAATGAGTCCGTTATCAATGAGCCGGGTAGGTATTGGCAGACTACTGGTTAGGTGGATAGTGAGGTCTTTTCCACTTGCTGATTGTGCAGCTAAGAAGGCGACATCCATTGTGGAGTGTACTAGACCCTGGTGATATCACAGAGATGAGTTATACTGATATGTGGACTTATTAAGGAGTTGTTGCAACACCCTGAAAATTGGGAGTCATGTAGAAACCCGACTCCTGAGTTTCAGACCATCACTTATGCAACAAATATGATTATGATTCAATGTTGTCTGAGTTAAAACATTCACATGAGTAAGATTATACCAAAACTACAATTCATACTCTAGATCCAGTGATAAAACGCAAGCGGAAGACTGAAAAATATGTATCACTGTACGAAATAAAATAATCTCAAACTGTCTCTAAAGTATGAATACATCACTGAGTCTCATATACATGTCATAAAGCAAGAAATAAATGTCAAGTGATAATCCACTAGCATGTCCCGCCGATCCAGGCTACCTACGCAAAACTGTCGGAGAACTGCATATACGAGAACTCATCCTGATCCTCATAGTAATCCGACTCTGCGTCCTGAATCACCTCATCACCTGCATCTAAAACAGGGTCTGGTGGTGTTGCAAACACCGTCCCGTAACGTGGGAGTGAGTGATCAACTCAGTGGAATAATAGAGCAAAGATTAGCATGTTATCAAATCAATCACGCGTTAATAGTAAAACAAACAATCAACCATCCCTAGGTACTATTGTTAATGCAAGCATGAAATGACATGATGGATGCCCTCACCGACATACTCCCTCATGCGGTACCATCTGCGTCCGGCATGCTTACATCCCACAGTGCTCCACATCTTCCAGGCACATGCAGTGCGATATGGATAATGATTACCGGGTTATTATTAGTCCTTTTCATACAGCAGGATTGGGAAACTAAGGTACATTCCTTATATCAATCCCAACACAGATCCTGTCTAGGGTCGTCACTCCTAGTAATCTCATACGATGTTATATTTATAGGTCGCTGCAAGGGCTGCCAGGCCTGTTGCTCACACTCGTTGCACCCTCCCCCATCACCTTATCAATACAGGCCTAATGTACTCTCGTCGCTACAGAAGAGTTGCCGCCTCCTGTAGACTCAGAATACACTCGCGGTCACTACAAATGGCTCGTCACCAATCAAAGCAGGCCGACAGCTTGAATGTAGTGTCCCATACTACCACAATCGGCTCACGAGTCAAATGTACTCATTGGTCACTACGGGGAGGTTTGTGGCCCCAGCGTAGGCCGACGGCTCAACCACGGTGTCCCATACCACCATGCCTGGCTCATGAGTCTTTATGGATCAAGGTACCATGGTTAACAGGGTTTTCAATAGTAAGTTCAGTACCCTAGGTTCAAGCAGTTATGACTTATACAGGGTGAACATACAGTGGCCAGTCGAGTTACTTGACGGGCTCGACTAGTACGAGCGCATCTCAATCTGAGCGACATGAAGTGCATATAACACTTCGTGTGGCCTAACCACTGCCGCCAACTCAAAACACGACTCGCGTCCATCGACGTATCCTTCGTGGAAAATAAAAGCCAACCACGAATTCAATCCATTACCGACTGCCTAGACTAGGTCATAGCCCCAAGTATTTGTAAATCCACATCAATAATCATATGAAAGTAATAGAAATGAAATACAACAATACAAGCATGTTAACACATGTTATAGCATACAAAGTAAGAAAATCAATCTAACACATGTATTCCATACATATAAGGAAATCAATTCATATGGAAAACATGATGGAAATCATATACATCCGCATATTAATTGAGGATAGAATCTCAAAACTAATTCACAACACCATTTACTCAATACATACTAATACAAACATTTATACATACACAGTCTACACACTTTAGTCTACATAGCGTATGTCGACTCAAAGTGCGCATTAGGGCGAATCTCTTCGCCAAACAGATCATGCACACATTCCTAATATCCTAACACGACAAATAACCATGATAAACATTTTAGCAAAATATGGACGTAAACAGTATTTCCTACAAATGACTAAAATACCCTAAATCTCATATTTTCCATACGCAGTTGAAATGGAAAACGGACAGCACGTTCTACATGTCAAACGGTGTGCTCGTCGATAATCTACTATTAAACGACATTGAAAGCTTTGAAATCAGTCAATCAAAGCGTCTAAAATTCGCACCTTTTGCCTTAGACGTGTATCGATTCGAATAAAACGTATATGCTTCGTCAACGGCGTAATGGCGACCTAATGCACAAGATACGTAAGCTACTTCACTATTGAATCAAAGAAATCCCTAAATCAGCAAGTGGTTAGGGTTTTCTTACCTAAAAGTGCATTGAAAATCACCGAAAAAGTGATTTGAATATGTTTCTTTGGTATGTGCAAAAGATGGAGCAAACGGCAGGAAGTTCTCTCACAAAGTCTCTCACAATCTCTCACTTTCTCTCTCTCTCTCTTTATGGTTTTAAGAAAATTCGGATGGGAGAGATATGAGAGGGTTTAAAGCCCTTATATAGGCTAAAAACTAACCTAAATAGACTTGGGAACAAAGTATACTTGAGTTATAACCAAATCGGAACTTTTTCAATCCAAAAGAGTGTTTCGGGAGGTCCCCTGGCCGAACGCAGTCGGACTTAAGTTCATGCCTATTGGATCTTGCTCACACGAAGTTTTCAAACCGGTAGAGTTCCCAGATTGCACGTGGCGGTCCAGTTTCAGTTCAGCGGTCATCGTACCTAAATCAGGTCTACAAGTCTCATGATATGAAAGAGAAATTTTTCCTGATCCGAGGGTGAAATTTGGCTGAATTCTGACGGTCAGAACGCTTAATAATAACGCACAAAGACTCGTGCCAGATTTGGAATTAATTTCCTAAACCTTTACCCTATTTTCACTCTCTTCAGTCCAGGCTCAATGAAATAGCCTCAGAACATCGGTTGGGCTTGATTTTCGAAATGATTGTCAAGTCCAGCTAGGCGGTCATAACGGTCTAAGATTGTAGATATCGGACTTTCGACGCGCGGTCTAAATCCAATACGGAGTTTCAGAGGGTTCCTGAGAGCAAACGGGTTTAGAGTTTGATCCAAGGTTTCAGGGTATTATAGCGACATCGATTCTACAAGTTTTGGGTCTTGCAGAACATATTTAAAGTGATCAGGGACAATTTCATAGCTGCTCTAACGTAGCGCTAGTTAACTTACGCTTATTTTTTAAAGGAATTAATCCTAAGTGATTTCTGATTGAGTTAGTACTCAAGTCTCTGTACGGATTTTTTCGAGGCATTACAGTTGTATACTCAACATTATACTGATTCATTCATTCATTCACTATCTACTCTGGCTAATGGTGTGCAACTAATTATTATGTACCTTCACAATGGCCAGGATTTTGGTTGGGGCGCGTGACTAACCTAAGATCAGGAGTTTACTACATTGAGTCTGGCTACCAAATTTAGGTATGGGACTGGTTTGGATAGAAGTCTCTTGTAATGGACCCCATAGCCTGTGATACCATATACTATCATCCCGACTTCACACTCCAGCATGGTCATTTCATTTACACCACATATTGTATTGCATCCTCAGCACTTAGCATTTAGTTTACTATGCTTCTATATTGTATAGCCCAGATGAGGTTGACAGTATTCGTGGACTCGTCAGGATTTTCATATTGCATTGCTTCTTTCGTATATGATATTTTTCTTACTATGTCTCTGCATTGCATAAATTATCTACATTGCTTCCTTAGTATATGTTATTGGCCTATTATGTTTTTGTATCGCATAGCCTGGATAAGGCTGATGGTATTTATGCACTTACTGACATATTTCTGCATTCCTCTGATATTGCATACTTGACACTTACCTTGTGCACTCACTTACACCACCCTCTAAGCTTTCTATAAGCTTATGCACGATAGATGTGTGCAGGTGGCATTAGATTACTACAGCGTTGAGCTTGGAACGTGCAACTGTCTTCTAGAGCTTTGATTATCGATATATGTATTTCTCTTTCAGCACTATATTCAAATGTTTATATTAGTGGATATGTGATTATGATGTTGCCTTTGTGATTTGGGTAAACTTGTGGTTATGCTTCTTACGAGATAAATATACATTGAAAAATCCTCCTTGTAGTATCCCAAGATCGGAATCTAGTGTATGGGCACTAGGAGCTGAGAATGGGGTACTATGGAGCCTATTATTAGTCGTAATTGATTCAGCCTTCTCTGGTACTTTCTTGGATGGTGATTACACATTGTTGATATAATCCACAACGAATCCATTGGGTGTAAAGTAGACAATTATGGTAGTTGGGAGGAAGGTCATTGTGATGATTTAAGAAAGAAGTACCTGATATTCCAGCAAACTGTTAGTTATTTCGATTAATTCGAACCGTACTTTGTTTTAAAGATGAAGGGGAGGTTGTTCTTGTTGAGAGTCATCATTTTGGAACCATTACGACGACGATCGATGATAAGCACTCTTTCGATTATTCTGAAGTTAGTATGAAATATATATATTTCAAACAGAGAGTCTAGGTTCGATCCCCAGTGGAGTCGCCTTTTTATTTCGACAAGAAAAGAATGTATCACGGTTTGAAATATTCATGTTCAATAATAACAAAGGAAAGATAGAAGAATATTCATCATCATATATTTATTGATTTTAGATTCATATTACATCCTCATGTTTTCCTTAATTTTGAAACAAAGTACGATAAATAAATGCAATAGAGGAAGGAAAAGTAATTCAATGGTGATTTCAGCAGCATTGCGGTCGCTTCGCCCCATTAATCGAAGAATATGTATATAGGAGATCCAATCGCAAAGGAATCCACAAAACTGTGGAAACATATAGGCTATAAAATTCCTTGTTATGTGGGTGCACAACAGATCCCCTATTGCGCGGGCACGCAATAAGGCAGTTGCGTAATAGGGCGGGGGCACAACAGGTCTTTCTAGTTGCTTCTCTCCCACAAAATAACTGAGTGTTGAGACTCTTTAACTCTAAGAACTCCCGAGCTTCTCAATCTTCTCTATTGTTGCAAATGAAGAAGGGAGGGGGATATTGATGGGCTTTCGCATGTATGAACCCTAAAATCCTCACAACAGAATGTTGTTGCGCAGGTGCGTAATACACTCCTATTGTGCAGAGCGCAACAGGCTTCCTGGCTAGTCTGGGCATTCTCTCCCTGAAACATCACTCCTGACCCATTCTCTATGTTGCGCAGCATGCAACAAGGCAGTCTCCTAAGAACTTAATGTATTTTTATGCCCTAACATTTTGGTCTTCAGCTTTCAAGGGATCAATCGACTACATGACACATGGACTCACATGATTGACAAACAAATGCACAAATTGAAATTAGGGTTGAGACTGCTAATTGAAGTATGGAATACTATTCAAGTGTCCTAGGAGGGGGGGTGAATAGGACTTTTTGATAATATTTACTTATTAAGAACAAATAATTCCTGACTTAAACTAATTAATAAATTAAGCTAAGGCAAAGTAACTCTAAGGCTTCCAAGCCTCAGAGGATCCAATCACATAAGTTACAAATGATTTGCATATATAATAACTAGCCTGATGATATAGTGTATATGAGTGTGTTGGATGCATTTCATTTCAATCTTAAACAATCTTTCTAATCATGCATCATTACTAAGCATTTAAAGCATATAATGATAATTAATCAGATGCTCAAAGACAATCCCAATCACAACAATATATAGTGGTTCAGCTATGTGGTTACTCCACTCCCGGTGGACACACTTAACCCGTGAGTGTACTAGATTTCACTATCCAATAGTATTAAATTAGGTTAGTCATGAACCTTTATAACATACACAAGGTTAAACTAAGGAGCCTACACAAGAAATCCTTAAGTGCCTACACAAGCAACAGGTTTTACACAAGCACACAACTAGGAGCCTACACAAGACAATAGGTCTTACACAAGGACATAAGTAGGAGCCTACACAAGGCAACCTACGCCTACACAAGGAAATGGGTCCTACACAAGGACACCCTATGTATTCACCTATTGGAAGCCTATGAAAGGTCTTGGCGAGTTTGCATAATCAAACTCTAAAACAAAATCCTACACAAGGAAAGGAGTTCAGAATCAATGGACTCTTGATACTTGAAAGTGAGAGAGCCCCGTTTTTAGCACATGTTGATGATGATCTTCTTTGTGGTGAAGGATTTTCAGTTCCCTTGATCTGCAACAACTATAAATGCTCTAATGCAAGTCGCCAGTGTTGGGTCAATGTATTTTGGTGAATCTTACCTATTGAATGTGGGTTTTTTCAATGTCGATGAGATTCTCAAATATTAAGCATTCACAGGACTCCAACTCAATGGGTTACCAATGAATGAGTCGCTGGAAGATCCTTAAATCGTGGAGTTCATTCTTCAATCCAATTATTGATTTTTCAATGATTGCATTTAAGATAGGGTTGAAAGATGAACTCCCATAAGAAAACGGATTTAAGATAGTGGGTGGTATTCCTATAATAATAACTCTCTTAAATCTCACTATTTTCCTCATTAAGAATCAAGAAAGTAGGCCCTCAAATAAATAGACAAAAATCCCATCGGTAAAAAATGAGTAGATTTTTTACAAGATTCAACGTCATCGAAATCTCCTTCGAAAATATCGAATCCCTGCACTAAGATCTTCATATAAGTGTCGTATAGATCTACTCGATGTCGTCGAGTGTCGTTCGATTCCATTGAAGGTGACCTTCTATGTCATCGAATGTTGGCTCGATGTCATTGGGATTTTCTTTAAAAACACTTGGAGCTTCCTAGATAGTAACGTCTTGAAAAAATCCGTACAAAGACCTGAGTATCACCTTAGGCAGAAATCACTAAGGATCGAATTCTGTAGAATTTAGGTGAAGTTTAATTAAGTATTAAACTAATTTAATCGATGGATTAGCTTCAACCACTATCTGTACGAACCGCAAGACCCAAAACCATTAGAATCGCTAGTTCAACATTACCCAGAAACCTAGGAGCAATCTCAAAACCAAGATACTCTTAGGAGCACATTGAAACTCTGTATCAGGCTTGGACCGCACGTCAAAAGTCCGACGGCTGCAAAACTATAAGGTTATGACAACCTTACTAGGTTTGACAATCATCGCGAGAATCAAGTCCAAATAGTATTCAAAAACATACAACTTGAGCTTGGAGCAAAGTGTGTGAGAAATGCAAATATCTTTAGAAAATGAACTTAAACTTAAGTGAATTAGATCGTTCACTTGCAAGCCAAATTTAAGGTTTCAAACCATCAGATTTTGACCTAACTATACCCTTGGATCAAGAAAATTTCCCTACACATGTCAGTATACTTGTGGGCCTGATCGAATCACGATGACCATTGAACTGAAACAGGTCCTCCATGATCGAGTCACTAATTTGATCGGACCAAAATCTTAACTTGGTGTGAATCCATTGTTAGGGAACTTTCTCCATATAGTATGTAAGCATTGGACCTCCAGATGAGCTCTGTTGTCCCGAAACAGCCACCCTTTGGCTATACCTTAAGTATACCATGGCCCTATGGCCATTGACATCACTTCTGGGCCTATATAATGCCCCAAACCCACCCTTCTCTCATTCCATACGAATTTTCTCTAACCGTAGGAGAGAGAAGAGAGAAAAGAGGAGAAAAGAGTTGAGATTGAAGGGAGATCCTGGGAGTTTACTACAGTACTTCTGTTCTGCTACTCCACGCATCGAATTGCCTTTACATATAGCTACTTAACTTGTTTTAACTCTATTTTTGGGTAAGAAATCCCAACCCTAATCAGTTTTAGGAATCCAAATAGAAAAACTGATGAAATAGCTAACCTATTTCAATGTTTAGGTAGCGGTTGTGCGTAGACAAAGACGTGGTGTACGAACCGAGTTTGTAACGAGCGTACCGACGAAAGGTACAGACTATAAACATTTAAGTTATGGTTTTCAATGCTTTTAATGTCAGCAATAATTTATGTTTGACTTAATTGCAGCCATATGAGCTTAATGACGACATTTTTAATATAACATGCATGTGTAAAATAAGTTGTATACTAAATTCATTCTATGTGTTTGTTGAAATGTTTGAATGAATAAGAAATTATGATTTATGCTTGTCATGACTATTAACCTAGAATTCATGTTTGCTGTACGTATGACAACTCTTTTATGAAAGGATTTGTCATAATATATGTTATAACTAATTTATTACATATATGTTGAAATGTATAGTCTAAGTGTTTGATAAAACGTCTGAATGAGAAATTTTCTTGTAGAAATGTATTTAATGAGAGTATTGAGATAGGATTCTCAATTTTCTTATATATAGTTACAGTTTCCTTCATGTAACCTATCTTGCTACTACATGATTTATGGATGAAATGCCTACATATGATAACATGTAAAATATGGTTGTTAAAATGCCCGAATGAGAATTGTATTTGAATTATTTGTTAAATGTTATTTCGACTATCACATATGAATTCTTATTGTATTTGAGTATGATTGAGACTAATACGTAGTCCAGGCAATCGATAAACGTTTCCAATCGAGTGGTCGAACTAGACTCGCCACAACAGATACGTTTGGTGAATCCAACTCGTATGGTGATTATCGACAGTGGTTAGGCCATGAGGAGTGTGTATGCTCTCCATGTTGATTAATTTAGCATGCGCACATACCAATCGAACTTGTTAAGTAACCCGATTGGCCTAATGTGTATTTACCATGTATGGACGCTACTGCTTGAATCTAAGGTACCACTTACCAATGTAAAACTCGTTTAACCTTGGTACTATGATCCGCTAAGACTCATGAACTAGGCATGGTGGTATGGGACACTGTGGTCGAGTTATCGTCTTACGCTAGGGTGACGAGCCTCCCCATAATGATCAGTGAGCAACCCAAACTTATGAGCCGAATATGATGGTATGGGACACTTTATTCGAGCTGTTGGCCTACGATCAGGTGATAAGCCTCTCATAGTGACCTAGAGTATGAAATAGGCCTACGCTAAGGTGACGAGCCTTCCGTACTGACCTCGAGTGAAAACTCGTGAACTTGCCTATCCACTGCTTTTTGAATCAGGGGTGATGTTGTCCTATAACTTGCCTATCGTATGTAATTAACTAGGATTGACGACCCTAGATGGATTATTATTTGGGTAAATGATATAAAGGGAGGTACCTTAGCTTCCTGAATCTGCTGTTTGAATAAGCCTAATCAAGAACTCGTCTAACACATGCATGCACCGCATTGCATGTGCTTTGGCGATGAAGGCACAGTGGGAGTAACATATGTGGCCGTGAGATGGTGTCATTGAGGGAGTGCAGGTAAGGGCATGCATCATTATAACATATCATTCCTGCATTAACAAGAATACTTAGGACATGATTATTATACTGCTTTATCGTTATTGCTTGACTGAATTGATAACATGTTAACCTTTGCCCTATAGCTCCACTGAGTTGATCACTCACTCCCGCTTTGGGATGCTGTTTTAAAACATCAACCAGACTATGTTATAGATGCAGGTGGTGACGATGTCTACACTACTGATTGGAATTTCATAGACGAGGAGGAAGAATTCTCCTACAATCAACTATCAAGCGGGTCTATGTAGACCATGTATTGATCGATGAAATTACAGGGATTATATGATCTAGTGGGACTTTCACATTTCGTATTTTGTAAATTTTATATCAACACATGTATATATTCAACCTGGTAACATAATCATAATCTGGAGATTGAGAAACACTTATACATTTTATACCTGTTATGGGGAGATCTGAGCCCACGACAGGACGTCGGTCTGAGCCGACCCACTGCCATGACGTCCGAGGCAATACCCGTCCGACCTGATACAAGCATCACATGAAGATAATGAGTTGGCGTCTTCAGCCGAGGTGCAGGTCGGAACGGTTCTGATACTCCGATCGGATCACCTATCATTTGCTAACTACGACTAGCTTTGCCGACCACAATGGATCTGACCTAATGGGTCGGGTCGGATACCGCTCGGACTTAGAGACCGCATCCATTATTCTATGGTCAGATGAGCCGAGCCGAGTGGACGAGTAATGGCTTACGCCAAATGTGAAAGTTGCCATAATTGATCGTGGCCTATAACTTCATCCGCAGATGCGCATTATACAAGACACGATCACCAGATTATGGGAAATATCTCCATGATCCGGGAATCCCCCTGATCATGCCGAGATTGTCGGACCAGGCCATACCACAAACCAGTATAAATAGAACACGACACCATATCTACAGGTACGCAATAGCAAAGGCTCTCTCCTACTCTCTACTTAGACCCTGATTCCCCTGACCTGACTTAGGCATCGGAGGGTCCCCCAACTTAGCCAGGGCCACCTTTGCCACTTCTCTTGGCGCAAGTTCCAGAGGTGGTACGCTGAAGGGAGGGAGACGTGGAGGAAGGGCCGACCAAATTTAGACATCAAAATTTTTTGGCATCGTCTGTGGGAAGTGCAGACTAAAACTCAGGTTCTCGTTTCCCATCTTTTAAGCAATGTCGAGGAAAAAGAAGGCTGCAGTTATGGAACCGGAACTAAATGAATGAACTCTCTCATCATCACCACTTCACGCTGAATCCATACCAGGGCCTTCCCAACGTTCTCGCAATCAGTCGAGTAAATATCGCACCATGCAGAACGAAATCCAGGCCCTATGCGACGACATAAATAAAATGAAACAGCAGAAGGAGCCACATCTACCCCCGATTCAGGAAAACCCCATTCTCGAGCCAGTTGGTTTGTTCGTGGAGACCCGCTCTATGTTGAGGAGTGTGAGACCTGAAGCTCCCCAGCATTCGGGGGTGCTGCGTTCAGGTCAAAATCCTCCTGCGGCGCGTGCTGAAGGACCCATGTGGAATGCCACTACTCGAGCACCTACTACCATCCATTCAGCCACCTCCGCTCTGGCACCCACGGATCTTCGCCATCAATTAGAACGGAGGAGAGAAAGAAGAACTCTGGAGATCGAGGACGCCCCAGAGGTAATCGCTGAAAACAAAGATCCTTGGAAGGCACGATTTGCGGAACTAAACGACAAGTTCTTGACATTGGAGAAAAAGTAACAATAATGAACAGTTCCTGCTACGATCCAGACAATGATGGAAGAGACCGAGCCTCCCTTCACCCCTGCCATCATGGCTGAGGTGATGTCGCAGAGGTTTCGGATGCCTCCTGTCATCCAGTATTCAGGATCTGGAGACCCATCCGAACATCTGGAAGCCTACCGATCATGGATGTAAATCCAGACCGCAATGGACGCGATGATGTGTAGAGGGTTTTCCATAACCCTTACAAGGTCCACTCGGATTTGGTATCATCAGCTCAAACCAAACTTCGTGGGCTCTTTTACAGAATTAAATCGACTATTCCTTACGTAGTTTATAAGCGGTAAGAGAAGTCGAAAACCCAACACTCACCTGCTCACCATCAAACAAGCTCTGAAAGAATCATTGAAAGATTACATCACTCGTTTCAATGAGGAAGCATTGCAGGTTGAAGACTATGATGACAAGATGGCTTTTGTTGCCATTTTAAGTGGACTAAAAGAAGGAAAGTTCGCTTTCTCCATCGGAAAGAATTCGTCGAGAACGCTAGCAGACTTCATGACGAAGGCTTAGAAGTATACCAATGCCAAGGAGTTAACTAATGCTCATAAAGGTATGTAAGTAGCTGACCTGACAAACAAAGGGAAGAGGCCTAGGAACAAAGAGTCCCAGCCGAATAGCAAAGGGGCAGACGACCGCGCTTCCCGCAATCGTCGGCCGAGCCGCAGGCCAGAAGGGAAATTTCATTCTTATGCTCCTCTTAATATGTCTGCCGATCAAATCTTGCTAGATATCCGAGGAGACAAGCTACTTAACTGGCCAGTCTACATGAGAGCTGACCCAGAGCATCGGGACAAGTGAAAATTCTACCGCTTTCACCGGGATCATGGTCACAACACGGACGATTGTGTGGACTTAAAAGACGAGATCGAATCCCTCATCCGCAAGGGACACCTACATCAATACACCAAAAAAGAGAAGTCTATTCGGAGAGAGGAACGACCACCAGAGCAGTCGAGTAACCCCCCAGAAGAGCCCACTGAAATCTGCACCATCTTTGGGGGCTCAGCTGGGGGAGGGGATTCAAACAGGGCTCAAAAAGCTCATTCCCAGAGATTCGAGCCGGAACACCACGTTCATCTGACGGTGCCTCCCAGCAAGGAACTTCGAGTCACTCCGTGCAGCCTGACTTTCACGGAAGATGACACACTCCGGATCCAACACCCGCATGATGACGCACTAGTGGTCACGATGACCATAGAAAATCATAAGGTATATCGCATTCTAGTCGACACTGAAAGTTCAGTCGATGTAATGTACTCCAAAGCGTTCGAAAAGATGGAAATTTCACCGTCATGACTCCGACCTGTGAAGACTCTCCTACACAGCTTCGCTGGAGATAGAATAATCTCTGAAGGAGCCATTTTCCTCCCAGTAACAGCGAGAGAAGGGCAACATCAAGTCACACTCCTGGTGAACGTTTTGATTGTCAACATTCCTTCTGTGCACAATGTGATCCTGGGCCGACCCTCCCTTAACGCAATGAGAGCGGTCGTCTAAACTTATCATTTGATGATGAAGTTTTCAACTGAAGGTGGGATCAGATATCTTCGAAATGACCAATGTGAGGCCCAAAGGTGTTATGCGATAGTAGTAAGAAAAGGAGCTACTAAGCAGGCGCTCGTCATGGATGCCTTGGACCCCCGAGGATCGAAAGAAAGCTCATTAGTCAAATATCTGGAAAAAGTCTCCCTCGATGAATCAGACAAGATCAAAACTGTTCAGCTCGGGTCATCATTGAATTTCAAGCAGAGGAACGCGTTGTTGTCCTTCTTGAAGCAGCACCGAGATGTCTTCGAATGGTCACATGTAAATATGCCAAGGTTGTCTCCTGACGTGTTGGTGCATAGATTGAATATGGATCTGGATCATAAGCCAGTGAAGCAAAAAAGAAGGTCGTTCGATGCCGAACGATATGAAGCCATTGCCGAGGAGGTCTCCGTCTTGCTCGATGCGGGAATCATAGAAGAGGTATATTACCCTGACTGGATCGCGAACGTCATGCTCGTCAGGAAATCTAATGAAAAGTGGCGGGTCTGTGTAGATTATTCAGATCTGAATAAGGCATGCCATAAGGATAGTTTTCCGTTGTCTCGGATCGATCAACTGGTGGACAACACGGCCGGACATGAGTTACTCTCATTTTTAAGGATAGTTTCCCGCCTCCCTTATCTAAGACTGAAGAAGGGGAGCCCTTGTTCCTCTACCTCGCGGTTTCGACTTCAGCTGTCAGCTCAGCCCTGATCAGAGAAGTCAGAAGAAAGTAATACCCCGTATACTATGTGAGCAAAGTCATGGTACCATCGGAGATAAGATACCAATCCTTGGAAAAACTGGCGCTCTGCCTCTTTGTCTCAGCTAGAAGATTACGACCGTACTTCCAAGCTCATTCCATAGTAGTGTTGACCGACTCTCCTCTGAGGCAGGTCCTCCAGAGACCCGAAGTTTAGGGTCGGATGACCAAGTGGGCTATTAAGCTCAGAGAGTTTGACATTCAATTTTGCCCTAAGGTAGCAATCAAGGGTCAAGCTGTAGCCGACTTCATCGCCGAGTTCACAACTTCGAGTGAGGAACAAATCAGTAAGGAAGTCGAGATGACACCGCTCGTCCCGTTGAGCGACCAAGAGGCAGTGTCGGATCCGAGATGGGTCCTTTATGTTGATGGATTGTCCAACGTCAAAGCAGGAGCCGGTGTCATCCTGGTTGCACGCGATTCAACGATAATCCAATACGCAATCAGACTTGGGTTCAAAGCTTCTAACAACGAGGAAGAATATGAATCATTGTTAGCTGGACTCAGGCTGGCGGCAAGCCTGGGTGTTCAGACTCTACAAGTCCGTTGTGATTCACAGCTGGTAGTAAATCACATCTCTTTGGAGTATGAAGCCAAAGAAGTCAGGATGATCGCCTACCTCGAGGAGGCGAGGAAACTGATCGAGAAATTCAGGAGTTGCATAATCCAGCAGATCCCTAGAGTTGAGAATCATGGGCCGATGCCTTAGCAAGACTCGCCTCGGCCTCTGAAGAAAATATTCTGCCTTTTGTTCAAGTCAAATTCGTTGAGCATCGAGCATTGTCCAGTCGGAGAAGGTCAATTCTGTTCAGTCCATTCCAAGTTAGATGGACCCAATTTTTAATTATCTATCGTTTAGTGAAATCCCCTCAGACAAGTTAGAGGCGATGCGACTTAGGGTCAGAGCGGCCCGGTACGTCATATTGGATGGAGTGTTGTATAAGAAGGGGCTTCCCAGCCTTGCCTTAAATGCCTCAGACCGGATGAGGCCAACTACGTGATTTGGGAGATTCACGAGGGAATCTGCGGAAACCACTCTGGCAGTCGAGCCTTAGCCATGAAGATACTTCGTTACGGGTATTTTTGGCCAACTATTAAACAGGACTCGAAGGATCTTATTTGAAAGTGTGACAAATGTCAACGTTTTGTAGCCATGCCGAGGCAGAAGAGATAACTCCCAAGAGTAAGACGTGGTCGTTCACCCAATGGGGGATTGAAATCATCAGTCCTTTACCTATAGGGAAGGGACAAGTCAAGTTTGTCATTGTTGCAGTTAACTACTTCACCAAGTGGGCCGAGGCCGAGCCTGTCGCAAAGATCACCGAGCAAAAAGTGATCGATTTTGTATGAAAAAATATCATCTGCCGATTCGGAATCCCACGAACTATCGTATCTGATAACAGCCGACAATTCGATAATGACAAGTTTTGTGGTATGTGTCAGGGACTTAGCATCATAAATGCTTATTATCGCCTCGGCACCTGCAGTCAAATGGACAGGTAGAAGCGGTCAACAAGATCATCAAGCACCATCTCAAAACAAAGCTGGAAAAGGCAAAGGGTAACTGGGTTGAGGAGCTCCCCTTCTTCCTTTGGGCTTACAGGACCACAGCCCAAACCTCAATGGGTGAAACCCCGTTTTCGTTATCCTATGGCTCAGAAGCAATGATGCTAGTAGAAATCGGACTCCCTATGGCACGAGTGAGGAACTTCGAAGAGAATCGAAATTCTGAGCAGATCGCCGCTAATCTGGATTTACTTGAGGAAGTCAGAGATATTTTCAAGCTCCGAGCAGTGGCTCGACATCAACAAGTAGCGCGTTTCTACAACTGGAAGGTTAAGGTCAGGCATTTTCGTCCTGGGGACTTAGTCCTCCGTTGGGTCTTCCAGAACACAGCCAAACTGGGATCAGGAGCACTCAGACCTAACTGGAAAGGACCATATCGCGTGGTCAGATCCACCAAACCAGGCTCGTATCACTTGGAAGACCTCGAAGGCCGTCAACTCCCTCATCCTTGGAATACTGAGCACCTAAAGATCTACTACCCATGACGAACTAGCCTTTAAGGCTCCTAATAAAGTGTACGCCTCCGAGCAACTAGCCTTTAAGGATTTTAATAAAAGTTCTAATTCTACTTCACGAATGTCTACTCAATTGCCTTATCGATACGGGCACGAACTTAATGGTCCAACCCCTTAAAGAAGAGGTCGGAACCTAATCCTACAAAGGTTCGACTAGGCATTCCCTTGAGGAAAAAAGCCTAATAATGACCCAACTCTCCAATGGAGAACTCGGCTTATCACACGACAGAATAGAAGGTCCTCGCCGGACAAGCGACGAGCCGAGTACCCTAAAAGATCAGACTTAACTAAAACTTGGACTGAGGAGGCTCGGAGAACCAACTAAAAGATAATGAAAGGGCCAAACCCGTAAAGAGGTCAGCTTGGCAATATCCCAGAATAAATCAACGTAATGACAAATACCCTTGAATACTCAAGAAATGTTTCTCATTCGGTAAATCCCCTTCGGAGGAGCAAAAAATACATCAACAGTTAAAAAAATTAATAAAAAATAAAACATTAGGTCTTCACACGGGAGGAGACGCTTGGGAGTTGGGGGCTTGATCCAGCGGAGGACTTCGGCAGGGGAATCTTCAGGATCTTTGGGCAGTAGAGGATCAAGATCAAGGTATGGGTATAAACCTAGGACTACTTTGATACAAGCATCAAAATCACGGTTGTAAAATATCGCAGCTTCGGCATCCCTCTCTCTTTGGAGGTCTTGAAGTCTTCAATTGCGGCGGCAACTGTTGTTGCCAAAGAGACCTCATTCTTGGCCCGCTGAGCCTCCACAGCCTGAGCAATGGATTGAGTCCGCTCTTCAGCCACCTCAGCTTTAGTGCACTCCAAGGCCTCACCCAGCCGAGTGGTCTCCTCAGACAATGAATCTGCATGAGCTCTGGTGCGGGTCGGCTCAGAGGTCGTTGCATCATTACGGGCTTTGAAGTTATCCGCCCTCTCCTGCAGCAGCAGCTCCCTGGCCTCTAAGTCGACCACAACCCCCTGCAGTCAACTCCCTCTGGCTCTCTCGTCCAAAAGCTGTCAGCGCAGCTCACTCTACTCGAACCTCAAGATGGTGGATTCATCTCGTAAGGCTGTCATCTCAGCCTTAAGGGCCTCAAGCTCGATGCCCCTCCTCTCGTGCTCCCATGCTTTCTCTCGAGCCAAAAGTAATTTCAAGACAGCCTGAACAGAAAACGAGAAGTAGTACCTAAGAAGATATATACAGTAACATTGAGAAGGAAAGGGAGGGTCCTCTTAGAAACGTACCGTGTAACACACGGAAGCTATATCGTTCAAAAAGGAGCTATCTGACCTGCCGAAGTTTCAAGCTATATCCTCCTCGGGGGCATGCTTGGCAGCCCACGAAGCCAAATAGGCCATATGGTAGACCGGCTTAAACTTCCCTCCACTGGTCCCCACCTGGGGCGAGACTACAGCCTCCTCCACCCTTACCCTACTACCGGCTAAGTTTTGACCCTCGACGCGGACACCTCCCCCGACCGGGGGGAGGGGGAGCACATTGTCGGCCATTCTAATGGCCTCCTCCCATTTAGAAGAAAAAGGGATAGCAATGGGGGGCTCGAGGGCTGTGGTAGGAGCCTCCGCAATAGGGGGAATGACGGTAGGAGGGCATGGCTCGGAACTGCTGGGGTGTCGTCCATGGTCGTATGAGTAAGCACCAAGGGAGGAGCTACCACCGGGCCCCTGGTAGGACCGAAAAGCATAGGAAGCAGAGCTGTCGGAGGAGCCATAACCGCACTAGGGAGCACCGGAGTCGGCGCTGCACTCGACGTCTATGGGTGAGCAAGCACCATAAGTGTCAAGCCGACGAGCCTTAGAGCGGGGGCTGCAGAGGTCGGCGCGGCAGTAGATTCCCCCTCACAAGGGGGGACCTGCTTCTTCGGAGTGATCTTCACCCGGGGGCATCCCTGAACAACTTGGCCGCTGTCGGAGCCGCCTTCCTCTTCCGAGAGCCAGACGCCTCAGCCATGCCTGCTAGAGAAATGACAGTGTCAGTGACTGAGTAGGTGAAACTAGGCTCATCAGAAATATTGGGACAACTTACTGAAAGACGTACGCAAGGGCTGTGACTTGCAAAGCCCGGACCAATGAAGATTGGTCGCTGTGATCAAGTCAGTCCAGGAGCGAAGCCCCTCTGATCGTGCCCTAGCCTTTTCGATGCAGTTCTTCTGGGCTGGGTCGAGGAGTGGCACTCCCTTCTAGAAACCTATAAAAGAAAACAGAGCTTCACTTCGATTGAAACAAATGAAAACAAGGGCAGTGGTACAGATACTTGTTAAAATTTGACCTGATTTTGTGAAGTGGGTCGGAATCCGTGTCGTTAAGGTTCCAAGCTCCGCTGCTGGTGCCTCCCATTCGCCTGCCGCCCAGAACCGTTTATTTTTCCAGTCCTTATTGGAGGATGGTAGGTTCATCACTAGCCCCGACACCTTACTGCCTTAGGTCACGAAGTAGTATAATGGGTAGTTGCTATCGTGCTTGACCAGGTACAAACTCATCAGCTCTTCTGAGGTCAGCTTAGAGTTTTCGACTTGTCGCTAGATGATGAATGCGGAGATCAACACCCTCCAGGGGTTGGGAGTGAATTACCCCGAAGTCATCCCAAGGTAGGCCGCAACCTTCCGAACGAAGGGGTGAACTGGGAGACAAAGCA
The DNA here is from genome assembly GCA_037074715.1 of Magnolia kwangsiensis. Taxonomy (NCBI): domain Eukaryota; kingdom Viridiplantae; phylum Streptophyta; class Magnoliopsida; order Magnoliales; family Magnoliaceae; genus Magnolia; species Magnolia kwangsiensis. The sequence goes on along the minus strand of CM073572.1, from coordinate 116,020,836 downwards.
CACACAATAATGCACAGAGGAAGATTACGACTTTTTCCTTAGTGGGAGCACCATCCGTGTCCATAGGCCCAGGGGCCCTTATCTGAACGGAGTTCAAAATTTAAAATTCAGAATGGATCTAATCCATTTGAGATTCTGACAAAACGGAACCTCCCGGGACCACTGTCGCTATGCGCCCACTTGCGGACATTTCAGTGGCCTCAGCTGTGCTAACTTGGCGAGCTCGGGTGACCTTCTTTTTGTTGGGTTGCTTGGTCTTTGCACCCATCCCCTTTTGTCTCCAAAACGGGAGGTAAGTGTTACGGCTTCAAAGGGGCCTTTAGAAGAACCACTTCCGTCTTTAGAACTTCCCGGCTCGGAGTCCTCAGCGTACTCACGCACCATTTCGAGGTTGGAAGACATTATGAAAAGAAGGATGAAGATCAACGGAGGGAACTCATCGGACGACTACCGAAAATCGTTTTCTACTGAAAAAGGGTGATCGGTCGAAATCGCCCACCGAAAACGTCAAATTCGATCGGAATCGCCTCGCTGAAAATTACCTCCTCCGGTATGCTCTGAAGATCACAATGTAAGTAACAGGAGAAAATTCAAGGATCCCTTATATAAGCTACGAATGATCTCCGCATTAATGGCAACCCATAATGGCCGCAGCCGAATCGGCCCAAGCAAATCTCCAAGCACACGTGGCCACACTTTGTTGGGGGAATTCTCAACTGACAGTACGACTCTGACATCAGATAGCGTGCTTCAACATGCGAAGTGATGCCCGAGCAGTGGGAGCTGTCATATACACGTCTCCTTAGACCTGCGTGGCGACCCCTCATAAGCTGGAAGGATATTCAGAATCGTAACCATTGCCACACGTCCACTAAAGTGACTCACACGTGCATAATCTTAAGATTTGACACTTTGAGTTCGAAGACCATCATTAATGCAGTATGGGTGGGAGATCTCCTGGATGAGTACTCTCCGAGACCGCAAGTAGACTTAAAGAGTAGGGGGTTTCTATTATGGGGAGATCTGAGCCCACGACAAGACGCCGGTCTGAGCTAACCCACTGTCATGATGTCCGAGGTAATACCCATCTGACCTGATACGAGTGTCACACGAAGATAACGAGCTGGCGTCTTCGGCCGAGGTGTAGGTCAGAACGGTTCTGATACTCCGATCGGATGACCTATCATTTGCTAACTACGACTAGCTTTGCCAACCAAAATGAATCCAACCTAACGGGTCGGGTCGAATACCGCTCGAACTTAAAGACCGCATCCATTATTCTATGGTCGGATGAGCCAAGCCAAGTGGACGCGTAATGACTTATGTCAAATGCAGAAGTTGTTATTAATGATCATGGCCTATAACTTCATCCGCAGATGCACATTATACAAGACACGATCACCAGATTATGGGAAATATCTCCACGATCCGGGAATCCCCCCGATCGTGCCGAGATTGTCGGACCAGGCCATACCATAGACCAGTATAAATAGAACACGACACCACATCTACAGGTACGCAATAGCAAAGGCTCTCTCATCTACTCTCTACTTAGACCCCACCTGACTTAGGCATCGAAGGGTCCCCCCGGCTTAGCCAGGGCCACCTTTGCCACTTCTCTTGGTGCAGGTTCCAGAGGCGATACGCTAAAGGGAGGGAGACGTGGAGGAAGGGCCGACCAGATTTAGACATCAACAATACCTATCTTAGTCTTTTGCTTGCTTAACGTAATTATCTCTTGAGTATGATACACTGTTTTAGTATAATCTCACTCATGTTTTATGCACTGATATGGACGACATTTAATCATTATATCTATGTTGCATAACTGATGCATTGGAACTTGGGAGTTGAGCTTCTACTAGACCCCCAAATTTTGGAGCATTAGAAGTTGGTATCAGAGAATGATTTAGATTAAACTAGACCTAGGTTATGGTAACACGATGCACACTGATGTACTTTGACTTAGGAGGGGGTGATAAAATGTTGAAATGATCGTAGGATCCCAATTATCACCGACGGGCGAAACTGACCCTTGAAATGTGACCCATATGCATCTGTGATCATGTGAAATGATCCTAAATCTCTTTCTATACCACTAATTGATGGGTTTGGATGATAATTTAGCACATCCCATACTCAAATAACTCAAAAAGCGTGAATATGCATTCGTTAGGACCCGAAACAGCCTCAAACGGATGAGGGGGCCCAAAACACCCAAATTAGTGGGACACAGGGGGTCCCCCATCCATTTTTAGCACCCCGAGAAGGGGGTGGCCACTGCCCAGGGGCATCAGCACTGCACCCAGGCCAATAGACTGCGGCGCACCGCACCGGGGTCCAGCGGACCACGGCGGTCCCAAGGGTCAGGCGGCCTGCCACCCTTCGAACTTTTGTGGGGCCCTCCAAATTCATGTGGGGGCCTCTATTTTCACCCCTTTACCCTATTTCCTTCATGTCACCCCATCCTAAGCCCCCTAGCTCTCAAAAATTCTCATTTTCTTCTCAAATCTCCCTCATTCTCGTATCTTCTTCTTCTTCTCCAATACCCATAAACCCACCACTATTTTCCTGAAAAACCCATCTCCTACCACTTTTAATCTCCCTTTTTCTTCTCATTTGAGCACACAAGTTCACCATTGTGTCTCATAAAGCCTAAAACCCATCAAGTCATCTCCTCCATCAAGATTTCTTCACTTCCATGGCTCTTTTTAAGCTAGTAGTTGTCATCTTTTCGCTCTCCACACTCCTTTCTCTCATGGGAAAGAGAAGAGCATCCACTGATGAAACCAGACCTAGTCGCCCGACCCGTCCAAGGAGGAAAGCGGGCACTGAAGCAAGCACAAGTGCCGCCCAAGAGCAAAGGACGAAGCGGGATCTCGATCCCTAGATTTCACTCGAAAGAGTTCTACCGACGGGCATTGGACATGGTAAGTTTCATGGCCATAAAGTTGTGTTTGAAGCACATGTGGAAGAAAATCTATTTGGGCTATATCTAGTAATGGACTTTTTGTTGGAATCTGGGTGGGGTCCCATATTTGAAGGCAAGTCTCATGCGTGTGAGAACACTGTCCGAGACTTATATGCCCACATTCAGGATCCACTACTGGAGCCTTTACAGTTTGTATGAAGGCGGGAAGCAACGGTCAATGTAGACGTGCTAGCTCGAATCATGGAGATTCCATATGGAGAGGTACACGCTAACGAGAAGAATCTCAAGAGTATGCGAGAAAGAGATCACCACACGCGGTTTCTTTACGGCCGACTGGCCCACTGAAAGTGAGACAATTGCCTCCCAACGACCGAGATGACTCATGACTTCCGCCTACGCTACCATATATTCATATATAATGTGTATCCTAGGCAGGGCAACCACACTGAATGCACTCATTTGATGCTAGACTTCCTGTATAGAGCTGGGTAGGGAGACAAGTTATGTCTGCCTACATTTACTCTACTACAGATAATTCAGACTGTATGCTCAGATGTCTCACTTCTTGACTTATATGCAAGGTTGCTCAAGAGTTTGGCTACAGGCTTAACATGGATGAGCTTGTGCTGATCCACTTCATTACTAATACTACGCTCAACAACATGGGAATCGGCCATCGACAACATCAAGCCCGACTCGATGAGTATGGGGGCGAGACAAAAGGTGAAGAAGAAGAAGAAAGTAATGAAATAAAGGAAAAGAGCAATGAAGAAGAGGAAGGAAATTAGACAAAAGAAGGAAGTGAGGAAGGAGGAAGTGAGGAAGAAGAAGAGGAGGCCCAAGACTCTGATGGGGGCTCTCCTCCTGCTATGCATGAGACTATCGTGATTGGGTTGCCTTAGAAGCCCGCTTGGCTCAGATTGAGAAGACCCAGGCCACCCTGAGACAGGAGGTCAGAGAGACCTGGGCCGAAGTGAAGCAAGGGCTTGAGGAGAATAAGGCCTATATGAAACAGAAGTTCAAGAAGATTTCCCACACCCTAAAGACCCTCCTGTGCTGTATGCAGGACAAGGGTGCTCCTCCATCACCAGACTCGGACGGCTAGTCATGCGATGCAGTCGTCTTTTAGTTTGCTTTGTTTCTAGCTTTCTTTTGTAATAGTCTTGGTAGGCTTGGTTGGTAGTTAGTGTGTTTTAGTGTTTAAAGCTTTGCTAGATTATCTCACATGCATCTTCTGTCATGATCCATGTAAGACTACATCTCATGTATTATGATAATTTTTTTAGTTAAATGAAATGCATGAAGCTCCTTTTGTTATGAAATATGTAGAATGTTTGAGAAATAGAGTGTTATCATGGTAAATCTTACACGTGTTACACCCTATGTTGTGTATAAGGAATGCCTCCAAAAGTCACTCGAAATATAATATGTCTTGCACTCGACGAATCGTCTGACGGGGCACCTCCCCTGAGTGATAGCCACATGGACCCCAGTTTGGGCCCTGATAATGACACTTTGCCGGATTCACAACCAACCACTAGCCCCACCAATGGGCCAACACCTTTTGCACCACTGGTTTCAGAATAAAACCGTGTGTTTACCTCGATGCCACACATGCCTTCGGAGACTTCTCCTCCTGATAGATTAGAGCAGATGATGCTCCTTATGTAGCAGCAGCAGTAGATTTGGACCACCATTGCGGGGGCTCTTGCCTAGAACATGAACGTGGTCCCGCCTGCACCACTCGTGTACCTTGCTAGAAACATGAATGCCGGTGGTTTATTTGAGTGATTCCAGTGCTTCCGACCTCCTACTTTTATGGGTACTCACAGACCCGAGGAGGCCGAATACTGGCTTGACCCCATCTCTAAGATGCTAAAACTATTGCACTACACTGAGGCAGAGTAGGTTGAGATGGTTACATACATATTCGAGAAGGAGGCTAGTTCATGGTGGGACAACGTCATACAGACAATGGCTGCTAGGTACGTATGGACGTGGGAAGCTTTTGAGATCTGCTTTCATGAGAAATACTTCCCCCTCACTTACCGCAATGAAAAGGAGGGAGAGTTTCTTCACCTCCGGTAGGGAGGGATGACGGTGGCAGAGTATGAGAACCGCTTCATGGAGCTTGCCAGCCCCACTCTGCGATCAGCACCGCTTGCATAGCCATCTTATCGGCCACCTGCACCTCAATTTAGGCCACCTTAACAACCTATGGTAGCGCAGCTAAATCGTCCTCCAGCTGAGGTTTTCGAGACAACAACTGCAGCACCATTGGCTTTCAAAGTCACAACACATGTCCAAGGTACACCCATATTTCTATTGGTGGACACCGGGTCCACTATTTCGATCATATCATACACAACAGTCATGCAACTAGTGTTGGAAACTACTTCTATGGTTAGGGTGAGACTCCTTACTGCCATAGGGACCTTGTCAGACTCCACCAATACTTTTAGAGGTTGCTCGATAGCCTTAGGAAGTAGAATAGTGCTCGTTGACCTGATGGTCGCCCCAATATGTCATTATGATGTCATTCTTGGTATGGATGGGCTCACCAAGATGAAGGCAAAAATCGATAGCAATACCAGATTGGTGACAGTCCATGAACCTGAGGGCAAGACCTTTACTTTCCTAGTGCAAGTCAATTAGTACTACCGCATTAGTTGTTATGCTACCTTGTTAGAGAATGTTGATGGTCCGACACTTGAGAATACTCCTGTAGTCTGAGATTTCACGGACGTGTTCTAGACGATACCTGAACTATCTCCTCAGCACGATATCAAATTTACTATCGACCTTGTGCATGGTGCGACACCCATTTCTCTACCGACGTATCACATGCCTTCATGTGAAATGGAGGAATTGAGAAGACAGATCGACGGTGTAACACCCTGAAAATCGAGGGTCGTGTATAAACTCAACTCCCGAGTTCCAGACCGTCACTTATGCAACAAAATGATTATGATTCAATGTTGTCTGAGTTAAAGCATTCACATGAGTAAAAGTATACCAAAACTGCAATCCATACTCCAGATCCAGTGATAAAAGCAAGCGGAAGACTAAACAATATATATATCACTATATGGAAAAACAAAGTAGATCTCAACTGTCACTAAAGTATGAATACGTCTCTGAGTCTCATATACATATACATGAACAAAATCAAACGTTCAAAATAGTCCCACTGAAGTCTCATCAACCCAGGTCACCTAAGTAAAGCCATCATGGTACTGCATGTACGAGAACTCGTCCTGGTCCTCGTAAAAGTCTGGCTCTGTGTAACACCCTGAAAATCGGGGGTCGTGTATAAACTCAACTCCCGAGTTCCAGGCCGTCACTTATGCAACAAAAATGGTTATGATTCAATGTTGTCTGATTTAAAGCATTCACATGAGTAAAAGTATACCAAAACTGCAATTCATACTTCAGATCCAGTGATAAAAGCAAGCGGAAGACTAAACAAGATATATATCACTGTATGGAAAAACAAAGTAATCTCAACTGTCTCCAAAGTATGACTACATCTCTGAGTCTCATATACATGTACATAACAAAAGAATAATGTTCAAAAAGAAAAGTCCCACTGATGTCCCCTCGATCCAGGTCACCTACGGGAAGCCGTCATGATACTGCATATACGAGAACTCATCCTGGTCCTCGTCATCATCTAGCTCCACCTCCTGGATCTCATCGTCACCTGCAACTACAACAGGGTCTGGTGGGTGTTGCAAACACCATCCCGTAACGTGGGAATGAGTGATCAACTCAGTGGAATCATAGAGCAAAGATTAGCATGTTCACAATTCAATCACGCGATAATAGTAAAGCAGTAAATCAGACAAGTCCTAAAACTGTTGTTAATGCAAGATGATATGACGTGATGTATGCCCTCACCGACGATCACCCTCATACGGCAACATCTTACGACCGCGGCATGCCACACTCCCTAGAGTGCTCCACATCTTCCAGGCACATGCAATGCTATGGTGATATGATTACCAAGTTATTATTAGTCCATTCAAACAGCAGGATTGGGAAACTAAGGTACCTCCCTTGTATCGATCCCAACACGGATCCTGTCTAGGGTCGTCACTCCTAGTAATCTCATACGATGTACATTTCGTAGGTCACTGCAAGGGCTGCCAGGGCTGTTGCTCGCACTCGTTGCACCGCTCCCCCATCACCTTATCAATACAGGCCTACTGTACTCTACTGCACGGAAGGGTCGTCGCCTCCCGTGAACTCAGAATACGCTCGCGGTCACTACAAAGGGCTCGTCGCCTGATCAGTGTAGGCCGACAGCTAGAATATAGTGTCCCATACCACCATAATCTGCTCACGAGTCAAGGTGCTCATTGGTCACTACGGGGAGGTTTGTGGCCCCAGCGTAGGCCGACAGCTCGACCACGGTGTCCCATACCACCATGCCCGGCTCATGAGTCTTCGTGGATCAAGGTACCACGGTTAATAGGGTTTACAATGGTAAGTTCGGTACCCTAGGTTCAAGCAGTTATGATACATACATGGTGAACAAACATCGGCCAGTCGGGTTACTTGACGGGCTCGACTAGCGCGATCGCATCTCGAACTGAACGACATGAAGTGCGTAAAACACTTCGCGTGGCCTAACCACTGCCGCCAACTCTCAACACGAATCACATTCATCGACGCGTCATTCGTGGCTATGACCAGTCAGCCACGAATTTGCTCGGTTACCGACTGCCTGGACTAAGTCAAGTCCCACACATCTATGGAATCACTATAAAAGGTATTGGAATTGAAATACATCATGTGAGCATGTTAGCACATGTTATAACATTCAACTTAAGCAAATCTTCAAGGCATACTTCCCATGCATATTCAACTTAAGCAAATCCTCAAGCACATACATTCCATGCATGTAGTGAAATCATGCATTTTGTCAACATGTAGAAAATCATTTAGGTCGGCATAATAATTGAAAAATCAATCACAAAGTATCAAATAACATCATTTAATTCAATACATACTAATACAAGCATTTATACAAACACATGCACTACACACTTAGGTCTACATATAGCATGTCGACCCAAAGTATGCAACTAGGCGAATCTCTTCGCCAAACTAATTTTGCACGCATTCCTAACTTCCTAATGCGACAACAAACCATGTCAATCACATCAGCAAAATATGAATGCAAACAGTACTTCCTACAAATGACTAAAATGCCCTAAATCTCATATTCTTCGTTAGCTTACGAAACGGGAAACGGAGAGCATTTTGTACATGTCAAACGGCGATGCCGTCAAGAATCTACTATTAAACGACATTGAAAGCATTGGGAACCGTCAATCAAGCGTCTAAAATCCTCACCTAGTGTCTTGTAGACTCGGGAATTGAAGCGGAGTGTATATGCTTCGTCTACGGCGAGTAAGGAGCCTAATACATAAGATCCATAAGCTACATCGCCATGGAAACAAGAAAAACTCAAATCACCAACTATTTAGGGTTTTTACTTACCTAGGATTGCGGTGGAATCGCCGGGAAAGCGGTAGAGGAGTGTCGCTTAAGCACGTGCAACACGTAGCACAAGTGGCGGGAAGAACTCTCCCACTCTCTCACAATCTCTCACTCTTTTTCTCTCTCCCAAGCTAGGGCTTCTCTCAAATTCGGATGGGAGAGAGGAGTGAGGGTTTCAACCCCTTTTATAGCCTAAAACATTCCCAAAATGGGCTTGGGAACAATGTTTACTTGGTGCCTAACCAAATCGGGGCCGTTTCGGTCCAAAAGGGCATTTCTGGAGGTCCCCAGGCCAGATGCGGTCGGACTTAAGCTCATGCATACTAGATCTAGCATACATCCAGTTTTCAGACCGGTTGGGTTCCCAGATCGCACGTGGCGGCCCAGTTTCAGTTTAACGGTCACCGCACCAAGATCAGGCCTATAAGTCCCGTGATATATAATAGATATTTTTCCTGATCCAAGGGTGTAATTTGGCTGTATTCTGACGGTCAGAATGCTTAATACTGATGCGTCAAATTTGTGTGCCAGATTTGAATTTGAAATTCCAACTATGTCCCTATTCACACTCTCTTCGGTCCGGGCTCAATGAAATAGCCTGTGATCATCGGTTTGACTTGATTTTTGGAATGAGTGTCAAGCCCAGCTAGACGGTCCTAACGGTCTAAGATAGGAGGTATCGGACTTTCAACGTGCGGTCTAGATCCAATACAAAGATTCAAAGTGGTCCAGAGAACAAACCGGCTTAGAGTTTGATCCGAGGCTTTAGAGCATTATAGCACCCTTAGTTCCACTCGCTTCGGGCCTTGTAGAACGTATTTAAAGTGATCAGGGACCATTTTCCAGCTATTCTAACGTTGCACTAGCTAACCTAGTCAAATTTTCCAAAGGAATGAATTCTACGCAAATTCGGGTCGAGTTGGTACTCGAGCCCAAGGATGGATTTTTCACGGGCGTTACAATCTACCCCCCTTAACAAATAATTTCGTCCTCGAAATTTTGTACCTTTTTGTACTCCTCGAGAAGCTGTGGGTAGTTCTTTCTGATCTCGGCTTCTGTCTCCCAAGTAGCCTCCTCCTCAGTATGATGCGTCCATAGTACCTTCACAAGGGGAATCACCTTGCTACGCAGTACCTGCTCCTTCCGGTCTAAGATGCGTGTCGGTCGCAGGATATAAGTAACATCCTCTCCTAACTGCACCTGCTCCCATCTGATGATATGAGAAGGATCAGCAACGTACTTCTTCAGCATAGAAACATGAAATACGTTGTGGACGCTCGCGAGGGGCGTGGGTAAAGCCAATCGGTAAGCCACTGCTCCCACACGATCGAGGATCTGAAATGGACCAATGTATCGCGGTGCCAGCTTCCCCTTCTTTCCGAACCGAAGGACTCCCTTCATAGGGGAAACTCGCAAAAACACATGATCCCCGACTGTGAACTCTAGTGGTCTCCGTCTCGTATCGGCGTAGCTCTTCTGTCTGCTCTGCGCTGTAAGAAGCCGACGTCGAATAATATCAATCTTCTCTGACGTCGCCTGCACCAACTCTGGGCCAATCAAGCTGCGCTCACCGACCTCTAACCAGCAATGCGGTGCGCGACAAGGTCGCCCATACAGCGCCTCATAAGGTGCCATGCCGATACTCGCCTGGAAGCTATTGTTGTATGCAAACTCCGCATATGCAAGACAGTCATCCCAACTGTCCTTGAAGTCCAATGCGCAAGCTCGCAACATGTCCTCCAGGATCTGGTTCACTCGCTCTGTCTGTCCGTCCGTCTGTGGGTGGAAGGCAGTACTGAACTTCAACTTCACACCCATAGCCTCCTGAATGCGAGTCCAGAAAATAGAAGTGAACCGCGTGTCTCTGTCCGACACGATCTCCAACGGAACTCCATGCAGACGCACGATCTCTCTAATATACAATCTAGCCAGCTCGTCTGCAGAGTTCGTAACTCTGATCGGTAGGAAGTGCGCCGACTTCGTCAATCGGTCGACGATCACCCAAATAGAATCATGCCCCTTCCTCGTCTTCGGCAACCCAGAAATGAAGTCCATGGAAATGAAATCCCACTTCCACTCTGCAATCGGCATAGGCTGCAAAAGTCCAGGTGGTCGGCGATGCTCTGCCTTCACCTGTTGACAAGTGAGACAACGGGACACGAACTCAGCAATGTGGGTCTTCATACCTTCCCACCAGTACGTCCTCTTCACGTCACGATACATCTTCGTGCTGCCAGGATGCATCGCGAGTCTAGTAGAATGCGCAGCCTCGAGAATCTCTCGTCTCAAGTCAGGGACATCAGGAACGCATAGGCGGCCACGGTAACGTAAACCCCCATCCATGCCAACTCGCCAGTCGGCGTCATCATCATCACTGGCCTGCTCTCGAAGCTCAGTAAGATGCGCGTCGTCCCTCTGCGCCTCGATGACACGGTCATCGATCGGGGATCGCACCTGAACATGTGCGATGAACTCAAATGGCTCCTCTACGGTGAGTTTCTGCTCAAAGTCTCGCAAAAACTCAACCATATCCCACTCGGCAACCATCAGCGGAGCCGCAAACTCTATCGCCTTCTTGCGGCTCAACGCATCAGCCACAAGGTTCGCCTTCCCAGGATGGTAAGAGACTTCAAACTTGAAGTCCTTCAGCGTCTCCATCCATCGCCGCTGCCTCATATTCAAGTCCCGCTGTGTGAATATGTACTTGAGGCTCTTGTGGTCGCAAAAGAGCTCGAACTCCTCTCCATAGAGGTAATGTCTCCAGAGCCTCAGTGCGAATATCACGGCTGCCAACTCCAGGTCGTGTGTAGGGTAATTCTCCTCGTGCTTCCTTAATTGTCTCGAGGCATATGAAATTACCCTGTCCCTCTGCATAAGGACACAACCCAAACCAACGCTAGACGCGTCAGTGTATATAGTGTATTTAACCCCTTGCTCTGGCAATACTAGCACAGGGGCGGACGTAAGTCTGTCCTTCAGCTCCTGAAAAGCTGACTCCGCCTTATCATTCCAGGCGAACTTCACGTCCTTCCGTGTCAACTGAGATAAGGGTCTCGCGATCTTCGAGAAATCCTGAATGAAGCGCCGATAGTAGCCAGCGAGACCCAAGAAACTCCTCACCTCAGTGACAGAACCAGGCTGCTCCCAGTCCTGCACCGCAGCTACCTTAGACAGGTCAACTGCCATGCCATCCTTGGACACCACGTGTCCCAGAAACTTCACCTCCTGCTTCCAGAAGTCGCACTTCTTATACTGTGCGAACAACTGGTGCTGTCTGAGCGTATCAAGGACCAAACGCAAGTGCTCCTCATGCTCATCTCGACTCCTAGAGTATACCAAAATGTCGTCGATGAAGACAACGACGAATCGATAGAGGAAAGGCCGCAATACTCGGTTCATCAGATCCATGAACACGGCCGGTGCGTTCGTGAGACCGAACGACATCACGAGGAACTCGTAGTGACCAAAACTGGTCCTGAACGCTGTCTTCTGCACGTCCTCATCTCTGACGCGCAGCTGATGATATCCTGACTGAAGGTCAATCTTCGAGAAGTACTGCGCTCCTCTCAACTGATCAAACAAATCATCGATCCTGGGCAAAGGGTACTTGTTCTTCACTGTGAGTTGGTTCAGCCTGCGATAATCAATACACAATCGCAGCGAACCATCCTTCTTCTTCACGAACAAGACCGGTGCTCCCCAAGGAGATACGCTAGGCCGTATAAGGCCAAGCTCTAGTAGACCATCAATCTGCGTCCTCAACTCCTCCATCTCACATGGTGCCATGCGATACGTCGGCAGTGAGACGGGTGTAGAACCAGGAATCAGATCGATAGTGAAATCGATCTCACGTCGGGGCGGCAAACCAGGGATCTTCCTGAACAGATCCCCGAACTCAGAAACAACTGGCGTCTGCTCAAGTACCTGGGCACCAGCGTCGCGCAATAGAGTGGCGTAGCTAAGAATGCGGAAAGGAAGATTTACCCGCACTGAAAATGTGAAAGGCGTGCCCTCAGGCTCGTACACCGTCACCACACGAGCCTCGCAGTCAATCTCGGCTCTCGCTGCAGTCAACCAGTCCATGCCAAGAATGACGTCGAGATATACGAGCGAGGGATCGACGACCAAATCAAGAGTCATCGTCCTGCCTCCCAGATCAAGTAAACAACCCTCACACATCTGGGTGACATCCGAATAATCTCCATGAGCTGCAAGGACTCGCACGCTATCCATAGTAATAGTCTGCAACCCAAGACGTCTGACTACGGCACGCGATATCAAAGAAATCGTGGAACCAGTGTCCACCATGACAAGAACGGGAGTACCTCCGATATGGCCCGTGACCTCGAAGGCTGAATGCTGGAAAGTCGGCGTCGTAGCTGCCTCAGCGGTCAGTGCATGAACTCGAGCCTGCTGTGGCCGGTTCGGCCGCTGTGTCAAGGGCCGTGGGGGCTGTCGAATCTGCGATACTGTGGGTCTGAAAGAGGACTGCGCAGGAGCTGACCGTATAGGCGGTGCTGATATCGCCTGTGGACGTACACGATCAATCTTCTGCGGCGGCGAGAACCCACTGTCCCGCATCCTCGCAAAGCAACTCGGCGCTAGGTGGCCCGTCCTCCCACAGTATGTGCATGATAGATCAGGGCGCCGAAACGGTCCTACTGGCGCCGTGGTCCTGGTAGGAGGATCAATGCGAGGCCTCTTGCCCGCGAAGGGCCTATCTGGCAACTCCGGTCGCGGCCTAGAAGTAGTCGGGCCTCGTGATCGCGCAAGTCGATCCACGTCCTGCTCTGCCCGCATGGACATGTGAACCAACTCCGCATAGGAGGAGAAACTGATGCAGCACATCTTCGACCGAATATCCGGTCGCAAGCCCTCCAAAAAGCGCCGTATGCGCATCTGCTCATCAGCTAAAATCGTCGGGACGTACCTGCCCAACTCTGTGAACCGATGCTCATACTCGGTGACCGTCATCGCTGCCTGCCTGAGACGGAGAAACTCATTCTCCCTCTCGTGTCTGTAGGTCTGAGGATAATACTTCTCATGGAAGCGAAACTCGAATGCTGCCCATGTCCATACGAAGTCTGCGGTAACAGTCCGCAATACACTATCCCACCACATACTGGCCTCTCTCTCAAACTGGAAGGTAGCCAGCTCTACCTGCTCTGCCTCAGTACAGTGCAACATGCGCAGAATCTTCGACACTCGGTCGAGCCAAAACTCAGCCTCCTCGGGTCTGTGAGAACCCGTGAAAGTAGGAGGCCGCAAGCGCTGAAATCGCTCCAGAAGGCCCCGTGTGTCGGCAGGGTTCCCCGCAGGGAAAGCAGGCTGCGCAGGAAGTGCTATGCCCTCATCCTGGGCGTAAGCATAGGCATCCTCAGCTGGATGCGCAGGTGGTGCAGGCGGAGTAGATGCAGTCGCACCCCCACCCTGGGCTAAAGTCCCGACTATAGTAGTCAATAGCTGCTGCTGCTGTAGCATCATAGCCATCATCTGCTCGAATCTATCAGGTGGTGGAGCAGGCTGTGGCGGATGAGGTGCGGAAGTAGATGCGCGCTGTGGCTCTCTGACTGATGGTGTAAATGGCGGTGGTCCATCTGTAGGACCAGTAGCAGGCTGAGACGATCGAACAGTCTCAGGAATCGGGCCCACAGCAGGGTCCGGACGAGTGCCAGACTGAGAAGGAGCCTGATCCATCTGCTCTAACAATGAAAGCCGAACCGCGCTCCTCGTAGTCTTAGGTGGCATTCCCTATATTCAAAATAGGGCGCAACCTTGTCAGTCTCAATTGCACAAATACACCACAATCATTCACTAAAGGGTCAAAGGCATTCCATGCATTTCAATTAATCAAAATGGTCACAATACAAGGGATATATCCTTACAAGCATCATGACTAGAATGACATGGAAATTAAGACAGTTAAGCAACAGCAACATAAGCAAAGCACTAGCCCTAATAGGCTTTACACACATAAAACGGAAAATGGCTATCTACTCATAACAACATCAAAGATCGCGTCGCTAGTCGGAGTCTGGCGACGGAGGAGGAGCACCCTTATCCTGTAAGCAACACAGGATTGCCTTCAAGGTGCGAGTCACCTTGCCAAATTTCTTCTTCGTAACGGCCTTGGCATCAGCGACCTCTGCTCGAAGTTCTTGGACTTCCCTTCGCAAAGCGGTCTGACTCTCCTCCATCCGAGCAATGCGATCGTCAATAGTAGTCTGCGCAGAAGGAGGAGGGCTCTCATCAGTATCCTGAGCCTCCTCTTCTGCTTCTCCCTGAGTCTCTTCCTGAACCTCTGCACTAGGTTCTCCTTCGCTTTGATCTTCCTCTTCATCAAAGTCGTCCCCACTATCCCTTTCAAGTTGATTTTCACGGTATTGCGACCCGATCTTCATCTTAACCATTGTCGACTCATCGATGGTGTGAATCGATACCGGCAATTCGGGTCCAAGTCTATAGGCAAACTCAAGCGCAATCTTGCAAATGAGTCGGCCAAAGGGAAGGGATTCGGATGTTCTTCTCGACCTGGCTATGAGAACTATCTGCCGTAAGATGAAAGTGGCCATACATACGTTCTCTCCCTGGGCCACCAGAAATAAGAAATCGACCATAAGACGTGTACATTCAATGCGGTTCGTCGACCTAGGATAAACATTGAACGTGCAGATGTGATGCAGCAGACGCAAATCCTCAGACATGTACGTCGCCTTGAGGCTATTATTAGGCTGCCATGGAACCAACTTACCGCACAGAAACCTGGTGCGGCGATCTCGTTCACGTCTAGTCCTCAAATTCTTCTCACTTGGATGTACATCACCTAGAGGCACGTTGAGAAGTCGCGCAACCAACTGGACGTCGATCGTAGCCATCCGATCTCTACCAAAAGGGATTTTGAACTGCAAGGGCTCCAAGGTAGGACTCTGGATGCTAGCATAGAAGGCACGAACAGTGCTCACATTAGCACGAGCGCGAGCTTCAAAGATCGGTCCCCAGTGCGCAGCTTCAATGCGTTCGAACAACAGATATTCGCCGAACAATCGCCCATCTACGTCCGCCTCAAATAACACTCTACGATCAGTGTATTCACCATGAGGCATCTCTGATAGGATGGTTCGTCCAAGGTGTGCATGGGGATCCAAATCCCGCTTCGTACGACACTCCAGGACTGCAGCTGGACCTGCGGCGGCGCTTGAACTTGCGGCACCACCCCGCGGTCTTCTCAATCGAGCAGGGCGGCTCGGCCCAGCCTCGTCTGTTGCAGTTTTCCTCTTACCCATCAAAGACAGGATGGATGAGAGTGACAAAAGACCCAAAATAGCTTCCACGAAAGCCATGGAAAACGCCGAAAATACGGAGAAATGGCTGCCCAATCTGACAAAAGGAAATCTAGGCGTCGTAGAGGGATGCTTCAAGCTTCCCAAGGCTGTAGTTTCAGGGAAAAATAAGAACAAAAAGATGGAATGGAGCTGCTCACGATTTCAGCACTATTTGGGGGATTTTGGAGCTCCAAACGGGAAAATCTTCAAGGAAAGAGGCTGCCAACACCCAATAATCGATGGGTGGTGGTCGGTTTTGGCCAAGGAAGGGATTAGGAGGGGTTTGGGTCGCCGGGGTTTGGAATGGAGCGCTGAAAATCGAAGATAGGGCATGCAAGGGGGCTGTTTGTGAAGGAGAGGGGTGTTTTAGGGGTTTTCGTGGGATGGGAGGTACATAGGGGTGATGGGGGGTGTATTTAAGTGGGTGCGCCCAAAGGGCAGCACCGTCCGAGGTGGCCGGCCGGCGATGCATCGCCCGGCCGGCGATGGCATCGCCGGCCAACCTCCAGGTTGGCCAGCGGGACCCCATGGGTCTGGTCCCCCATGGTCCCAGGGTCCCAAAAAGTCTAGTCCCACCCCTTAGTTCATAGTATTTTGGTCCCTATGAGCCCAAACATGTTTTTGGGGCTTTTCGGGTCCACATTGCAGTCCCGAATACCAAACCATATGATGCAGCATATGGATTTGGGGTAGAAGGATCCAGTACATCTTTCTAGCTCCTTAGTTGCTAAAGAAAGTGAAGTTAGAATGGCTTTATGGCCATTTTTTATGAAATTTTACTATTCACTGTAAAATTTGGTGAATGTACTAATTTGTGTTATTTTCACATTAGGTTTGATGCCTAACATGAAATGGATACAAAAGAACTGAAGGTTGAAGTGTTTAGAGAAGGAATTTTAAGAATTTTTGGCAAAACGGGGTTTTTAAGCCCTGGCGATTGATTACTGGAGTCGTGGTCATTCCACGGCCCAAAGATTCACTTTTGCGGTTTAAAACCGCTCATAGGACGTCTCCACCCGACTTCCTACAGCTTAGAAGTGATTCGGGTCGCTTTACGCGACCCGAGATGCGTCACAGACTCGATCTTGCGATCGATCCTTATAAACTTCGCCTATCGGCGAATCTGTGATCCTAGAAGTGTTTCTAGACCCTTCTCGCACCCACCTAAGTCAAATGAAGTGACAGCGTACGTCGCAAGACCATAACCCAGGCCCAGTATACTCTCATTCATGCTCTGATACCAACTTGTAACACCCTGAAAATCGGGGGTCGTGTATAAACTCAACTCCCGAGTTCCAGGCCGTCACTTATGCAACAAAAATGGTTATGATTCAATGTTGTCTGATTTAAAGCATTCACATGAGTAAAAGTATACCAAAACTGCAATTCATACTTCAGATCCAGTGATAAAAGCAAGCGGAAGACTAAACAAGATATATATCACTGTATGGAAAAACAAAGTAATCTCAACTGTCTCCAAAGTATGACTACATCTCTGAGTCTCATATACATGTACATAACAAAAGAATAATGTTCAAAAAGAAAAGTCCCACTGATGTCCCCTCGATCCAGGTCACCTACGGGAAGCCGTCATGATACTGCATATACGAGAACTCATCCTGGTCCTCGTCATCATCTAGCTCCACCTCCTGGATCTCATCGTCACCTGCAACTACAACAGGGTCTGGTGGGTGTTGCAAACACCATCCCGTAACGTGGGAATGAGTGATCAACTCAGTGGAATCATAGAGCAAAGATTAGCATGTTCACAATTCAATCACGCGATAATAGTAAAGCAGTAAATCAGACAAGTCCTAAAACTGTTGTTAATGCAAGATGATATGACGTGATGTATGCCCTCACCGACGATCACCCTCATACGGCAACATCTTACGACCGCGGCATGCCACACTCCCTAGAGTGCTCCACATCTTCCAGGCACATGCAATGCTATGGTGATATGATTACCAAGTTATTATTAGTCCATTCAAACAGCAGGATTGGGAAACTAAGGTACCTCCCTTGTATCGATCCCAACACGGATCCTGTCTAGGGTCGTCACTCCTAGTAATCTCATACGATGTACATTTCGTAGGTCACTGCAAGGGCTGCCAGGGCTGTTGCTCGCACTCGTTGCACCGCTCCCCCATCACCTTATCAATACAGGCCTACTGTACTCTACTGCACGGAAGGGTCGTCGCCTCCCGTGAACTCAGAATACGCTCGCGGTCACTACAAAGGGCTCGTCGCCTGATCAGTGTAGGCCGACAGCTAGAATATAGTGTCCCATACCACCATAATCTGCTCACGAGTCAAGGTGCTCATTGGTCACTACGGGGAGGTTTGTGGCCCCAGCGTAGGCCGACAGCTCGACCACGGTGTCCCATACCACCATGCCCGGCTCATGAGTCTTCGTGGATCAAGGTACCACGGTTAATAGGGTTTACAATGGTAAGTTCGGTACCCTAGGTTCAAGCAGTTATGATACATACATGGTGAACAAACATCGGCCAGTCGGGTTACTTGACGGGCTCGACTAGCGCGATCGCATCTCGAACTGAACGACATGAAGTGCGTAAAACACTTCGCGTGGCCTAACCACTGCCGCCAACTCTCAACACGAATCACATTCATCGACGCGTCATTCGTGGCTATGACCAGTCAGCCACGAATTTGCTCGGTTACCGACTGCCTGGACTAAGTCAAGTCCCACACATCTATGGAATCACTATAAAAGGTATTGGAATTGAAATACATCATGTGAGCATGTTAGCACATGTTATAACATTCAACTTAAGCAAATCTTCAAGGCATACTTCCCATGCATATTCAACTTAAGCAAATCCTCAAGCACATACATTCCATGCATGTAGTGAAATCATGCATTTTGTCAACATGTAGAAAATCATTTAGGTCGGCATAATAATTGAAAAATCAATCACAAAGTATCAAATAACATCATTTAATTCAATACATACTAATACAAGCATTTATACAAACACATGCACTACACACTTAGGTCTACATATAGCATGTCGACCCAAAGTATGCAACTAGGCGAATCTCTTCGCCAAACTAATTTTGCACGCATTCCTAACTTCCTAATGCGACAACAAACCATGTCAATCACATCAGCAAAATATGAATGCAAACAGTACTTCCTACAAATGACTAAAATGCCCTAAATCTCATATTCTTCGTTAGCTTACGAAACGGGAAACGGAGAGCATTTTGTACATGTCAAACGGCGATGCCGTCAAGAATCTACTATTAAACGACATTGAAAGCATTGGGAACCGTCAATCAAGCGTCTAAAATCCTCACCTAGTGTCTTGTAGACTCGGGAATTGAAGCGGAGTGTATATGCTTCGTCTACGGCGAGTAAGGAGCCTAATACATAAGATCCATAAGCTACATCGCCATGGAAACAAGAAAAACTCAAATCACCAACTATTTAGGGTTTTTACTTACCTAGGATTGCGGTGGAATCGCCGGGAAAGCGGTAGAGGAGTGTCGCTTAAGCACGTGCAACACGTAGCACAAGTGGCGGGAAGAACTCTCCCACTCTCTCACAATCTCTCACTCTTTTTCTCTCTCCCAAGCTAGGGCTTCTCTCAAATTCGGATGGGAGAGAGGAGTGAGGGTTTCAACCCCTTTTATAGCCTAAAACATTCCCAAAATGGGCTTGGGAACAATGTTTACTTGGTGCCTAACCAAATCGGGGCCGTTTCGGTCCAAAAGGGCATTTCTGGAGGTCCCCAGGCCAGATGCGGTCGGACTTAAGCTCATGCATACTAGATCTAGCATACATCCAGTTTTCAGACCGGTTGGGTTCCCAGATCGCACGTGGCGGCCCAGTTTCAGTTTAACGGTCACCGCACCAAGATCAGGCCTATAAGTCCCGTGATATATAATAGATATTTTTCCTGATCCAAGGGTGTAATTTGGCTGTATTCTGACGGTCAGAATGCTTAATACTGATGCGTCAAATTTGTGTGCCAGATTTGAATTTGAAATTCCAACTATGTCCCTATTCACACTCTCTTCGGTCCGGGCTCAATGAAATAGCCTGTGATCATCGGTTTGACTTGATTTTTGGAATGAGTGTCAAGCCCAGCTAGACGGTCCTAACGGTCTAAGATAGGAGGTATCGGACTTTCAACGTGCGGTCTAGATCCAATACAAAGATTCAAAGTGGTCCAGAGAACAAACCGGCTTAGAGTTTGATCCGAGGCTTTAGAGCATTATAGCACCCTTAGTTCCACTCGCTTCGGGCCTTGTAGAACGTATTTAAAGTGATCAGGGACCATTTCCCAGCTATTCTAACGTTGCACTAGCTAACCTAGTCAAATTTTTCAAAGGAATGAATTCTACGCAAATTCGGGTCGAGTTGGTACTCGAGCCCAAGGATGGATTTTTCACGGGCGTTACACTCTGCCTCCTGGATCTCGGCATCACCAGCATCTAAAACAGGGTCTGGTGGGTGTTGCAAACACCATCCCGTAATGTGGGAATCAGTGATCAACTCAGTGGAATCATAGAGCAAAGATTAGCATGTTCACAAATCAGTCATGCGATAATAGTAAAGCGGTAAATCAGACAATCCTAATACTATTGTTAATGTAATATGACATGACGTGATGTATGCCCTCACCGAAGATCTCCCTCATACAGCACCATCTTACGACCGCGGCATGCAATTGACTCTTAAGTGCTCCCCATCTTCCAGGCACATGCAATGGTATGGTGAAATGATTTCCAAGTTGTTATTAGTCCATTCAAACAGCAGGATTGGAAAACTAAGGTACTTCCCTTATATCAATTCCAACACAGATCCTGTCTAGGGTCGTCACTTCTAGTAATCTCATACGATGTATATTTTGTAGGTCGCTGCAAGGGCTGCCAGGGCTGTTGCATGCACTCGTTACACTGCTCCCCCATCACCTTATCAATACAGGCCTACTGTACTCTACTGCTACTGAAGGGTCGTCGCCTCCCGTAGACTCAGAATACGCTCGCGGTCACTATAAAGAACTCGTCGCCTGATCAGTGTAGGACGACAGCTAGAATATAGTGTCCCATACCACCATAATCTTCTCACGAGACTAGGTGCTCACTGATCACTATGGGGAGGTTTGTGGCCCCAGCATAGGCCGACAGCTCGACCACGGTGTCCCATACCACCATGCCCGGCTCATGAGTCTTCGTGGATCAAGGTACCATGCTTAACAGGGTTTATAATGGTAAGTTCAGTACCCTAGGTTCAAGCAGTTATGACTCATGCAGGGTGAACATACAACGGTCAGTCGGGTTACTTGACAGGCTCGACTAGCGCGATTGCATCTCAAGTCGAATGACATGAAGTGCGTAAAACACTTCGCGTGGCCTAACCACTGCCGCCAACTCCAAAACACGGCTCGCGTTCATCGACGCGTCGTTCGTGGCCAAGACCAGCCAACCACGAGTTCGCTCGGTTACCGACTGCCTGGACTGAGTATAGTCCCAAACAATTATGGAATCACATCAGCAAATCATATGAGAGTATTGGAATTGAAATACAACCATGTGAGGATGTTAACACATGTTATAACATACAACTTAAATAAATCTTCAAGTACATACATTTCATGCATATAATGAAATCATGCATATAGTCAACATGTAGGAAATCATTTATGTCAGTATATTAATTGAGAAATCAATCTCAAACTAATTCATAACATCATTTAATTCAATATATACTAATACAAGCATTTATACAAACACATACACTACACACTTAAGTCTACATATAGTATGTCGACCCGAAGTGCGCAATTAGGCGAATCTCTTCGCCAAACTAATTATGCATGTATTCCTAACTTTCTAATGCGACAACAAACCATGTCAATCACATCAGCAAAATATGAATGAAATCAGTACTTCCTACAAATGACTAAAATTCCCTAAATCTCATATTCTTCGTTGATTTACGAAACAAGAAACGGATAGCATGTTGTACATGTTAAATGGAGATGCCGTCAATAATCTACTATTAAATGACATTGAAAGCATTGGAAACCGTCAATCAAAGCGTCTAAAATCCTCACCTTGTCTCTTATGGATGTGTAAATTCGAACGGAGCGTATAAGCTTCGTCTACGGCTACTAGAGGACCTGTTTTACAAGATCTATTAACTATCAAGCTATGGAATGAAGGAAACATCAAATCAGCAACTTTCTAGGGTTGTTTCTTACCTGAAAATGCGGAGGAATCACCGGCCAAGTGATTGGAGGGTGTTGCTACAGCACGTGCAACAAGCGGCACGAAGGCAGGAAAATTCTCTCCTACTCTCTCTCACAAACTCTCACCTTTTCTCTCTCCCAAGCTAGAGTTTTTCTCAAATTCGGATGGGAGAGAGGAGTGAGGGTTTCAACCCCTTCTATAAGCTTAAAAATGCCCAAAATAGGCTCAGGTACAAGGTTTACTTAGGGCATATCCAAATCAGGGCTGTGTCGGTCCAAAAGATGATTTCTGGTGGTCCCCTGGCCGAATGCGATCGGACTTAAGCTCATGCGTACCGGATCTAGAATACATCAAGTTTTCAGTCCGGCAGGGTTAGCAGATCGCGCGTGGCGGACCAGTTTCAGTTCAGCGGTCACCGCACGTACATCAGGGCTGCAAGTCTCATGATATGAAATAGAAATTTTTCCTGATCCGAGGGTGTAATCTAGCTGAATTCTGATGGTCAGAACGCTTAATACTGACATGTCAAGTCGTGTGCCAGATTTGAATTTCAAATTCTAAATCTGTCCCTATTCGCACTCTCTTCAGTCCGGGCTCAATGAAATAGCCTGTGATTATCGGTTGGACTTGATTTTCGAAATGATTGTCAAGTCCAGCTAGGCGGTTCTAACGGTCTAAGATAGGAGGTATCGGACTTTCGACGCGCGGTCTAGATCCAATACAAAATTTCAAAGTGATCCAGAGAACAAACCTGCTTAGTGTTTGATCCGAGTTTATAGAGTATTATAGAGTCATTGGTTCTACTCGATTTGGGTCTTGTAGAACGTATTTAAAGTGATCAGGGACTATTTCCCAGCTACTCCAGCGTTGCGCTAGCTAACTTAGTCTTATTTTCTAAAGGAATTAATTCTACGCAATTTCGGGTCGAGTTGGTACTCGAGTCCAAGTACGGATTTTTCACGGGCATTACAATCTACCCCCCTTAACAAATAATTTCATCCTCAAAATTTATACCTTTTTGTACTCCTCGAGAAGCTGTGGGTAATTCTTTCTGATCTCGGCTTCTGTCTCCCAGGTAGCCTCTTCCTCAGAGTGATGCGTCCACGTACCTTCACAAGGGGAATCACCTTGCTACGCAGTACCTGCTCCTTCATGTATAGGATACGCGTCGGTCGCAGGATATATGTAACATCGATCTGAGAGTAGCTAAGTTAGAACCTGTACATGTGCGATGAACTCATAATGTGCGATTAATTATCCTACTCCAGAGTAATTAGTTTGCGGCCCAGATCGCACCTGTACATGTGCGATGAACTCATACGGCACCTCTACGGTGAGTTTCTGCTCAAAGTCTCGCAAAAACTCAACTATATTCCACTCAGCAACCATCAGCGGAGCCGCAAACTCTATCGCCTTCTTGCGGCTCAACGCGTCAACCATAAGGTTCGCCTTCCCAGGATTGTAAGAGACTTCAAACTTGAAGTCCTTCAACGTCTCCATCCATCGCCGCTGCCTCATATTTAAGTCTCTCTGCGTGAATATGTACTTGAGGCTCTTGTAGTCGCAAAAGAGCTCGAACTCCTCTCCATAGAGGTAATATCTCCAGAGTCTCAGCGCGAATATGACGGCTGCCAACTCTTGGTCGTGTGTAGGGTAATTCTCCTCGTGCTTCCTTAATTGTCTCGAGGCATACGAAATTACCCTGTCCCTCTGCATAAGGACACATCCCAAACCAACGCTAGACGCGTCAGTATATATAGTGTATCTAACCCCTTGCTCTGGCAATACTAGCACAGGGGCGGACGTAAGTCTGTCCTTCAGCTCCTGAAAAGCTGACTCCGCCTGATCGTTCCAAGCGAACTTCATGTCCTTCCGTGTCAACTGAGATAAAGGTCTCGCGATCTTCGAGAAGTCCTGTATGAAGTGCAGATAGTAACCAGCGAGACACAAGAAACTCCTCACCTCAGTGACAGAACCAGGCTGCTCCCAGTCCTGCACCGCAGCTACCTTAGACAGGTCAACTGCCATGCCATCCTTGGACACCACGTGTCCCAGGAACTTCACTTCCTTCTTCCGGAAGTCGCACTTCTTGTACTGTGCGAACAACTGATGCTGTCTGAGCGTATCCAGGACCAAACGCAAGTGCTCATCATGCTCCTCTCGACTCCTGGAGTACACCAAAATGTCGTCAATGAATACAACGACGAATCGATAGAGAAAAGGCTGAAATACCCGGTTCATCAGATCCATGAACACGGCTGGTGCGTTCGTGAGACCGAACGACATCACGAGGAACTCGTAGTGGCCAAAACTGGTCCTGAATGCTATCTTCTGCACGTCCTCATCCCTGACGCGCAACTGATGATATCTGTAACATCCTGAAAATCGGGGGGTCGAGCAAAAACCCAACTCCCGAGTTCCAAAATGTTATTTATGCAACATAGATATGTATGATTGAATGTTGTCTGTGATAATGTATTAAACATGAGTGAGATTAAGCTAGAACAGCATATCATACTCTAGAGATAGTTAAATTAACAAGCGAAAGACTGTGATAGTATGTATAACATATCTAAACTGTTGTATGTCTCCAGAGTGTGAATATGTTACCAGGTTATATACATACATGTATACTCCAAAAGTAAACCAAAAGGATATACATGAGTGTTCTAAAAATATAAAATGACAAGTGCCAAGGTATCTAATCAACCTCCCTGTAATCCCGTCGATCAGCACATGCATAAAGGAGGGATCCTCCTCATCATCAACATCATCAAGTCCGGCCCCGCCTCGCAGGCTGCGTCATCATCTGCAGTCACAAAAAGGTCTGGTGGGTGTCCAGGAACACCGTCCCATAACGTGGGAGCGAGCAGCTAACTCAGTAGAATAATAGAGCAAGGATTAACATGTTCTCAAATCAATTATGCGATAATAGTAAAGCAGTAAATCAAACAATCCTAAAACTGTTGTTAATGCAATATGACATGACGTGATGTATGCCCTCACCGACGATCTCCCTCATACGGCACCATCTTACGACCGCGGCATGCAATCGACCCTCAAGTGCTCCACATCTTCCAGGCACATGCAATGGTATGGTGATATGATTTTCGAGTTATTATTAGTCCATTCAAACAGCAAGATTGGGAAACTAAGGTACTTCCCTTATATCAATCCCAACACAGATCCTATCTAGGGTCGTCACTCCTAGTAATCTCATACGATGTATATTTTGTAGGTCGCTGCAAGGGCTACCAGGGCTGTTGCTCGCACTCGTTGCACCACTCTCCCATCACCTTATCAATACAGGCATACAGTACTCTACTGCTACTGAAGGGTCCCGTAGACTCAGAATACGCTCGCGGTCACTACAAAGGGCTGTCAGGGCTGTTGCACGCACTCGTTGCTCCACTCCCCCATCACCTTATCAATGTAGGCCGACAGTAAAAATATAGTGTCCCATACCACCATAATCTATTCACGAGTCATAGGTGCTCACTGGTCACTACGGGGAGGTTCGTGGCCCCAGCGTAGGCCGACAGCTCGACCACGGTGTCCCATACCACCATGCCCGGCTCATGAGTCTTCGTGGATCAAGGTACCATGGTTAACAGGATTTACAATGGTAAGTTCAGTACCCTAGGTTCAAGCAGTTATGACTCATGCAGAGTGAACATACAACGGCCAATCGGGTTACTTGACGGGCTCGACTAGCGCGATCGCATCTCAAGTCGAACGACATGAAGTACGTAAAACACTTCGCGTGGCCTAACCACTGCCGTAAACTCCAAAACACGACTCGCGTTCATCGACGCGTCGTTCGTGGCAAAGATAAGCCAACCACGAATTCGCTCGGTTACCGACTGCCTGGACTAAGTATAGTCCCAAACAATTATGGAATCACATCAGCATTCATATGTGAGTATTGGAAATGAAACACAACCATGTGAGCATGTTAACACATGTTATATCGTACAACTTAAGTAAATCATCTGACACATGCCTTTCATACATATAATGAAATTATGCATATCGCCAACATATAAGAAATCAGTTCCATCAACATATTAATTGAGAATTCAATATTAAACTAAATCATAATGAAATCATCAAGCACATGTTATAACATACAACTTAAGTGAATCATCAAGCACATGCATTTCATTCATATAATGAATTCGTACATATGGCTAACATGTAGGAAATCATTTACATCAGCATTTTAATTGAGAAATCAATCTCAAACTAATTCATAAGACCATTTAATTCAATACATACTAATATAAGCATTTATACAAACACTTACCCTACACACTTAAGTCTACATATAGTATGTCGACCCGAAGTGCGCATTTAGACGAATCTCTTCGCCAAACTAATTATGCAAGTATTCCTAACATCCTAATGCGACAACAAATCATGTCAATCACAACAGAAAAATATGAATGAAATCAGTACTTCCTACAAATGACTAAAATGCCCTAAATCTCATATTCTTCGCCGGTTTACGAAACAGGAAACGGACAGCATGTTGTACATGTCAAACGGCGTTGCCGTCGATAATTTACTATTAAACGACATTGAAAGCTTTGAAAACAGTCAATCAAAGCGTCTAAAATCCGCACCTTTTCCCTTATAGGTGAAACGATTCGAACGGAGCGTATACGCTTCGTCTACGGCGAATAGAGAACCTGTTTTACAACATAAATCAGCTATCTAGCTACGGAAACGAAGAAACACTAAATCAGCAACTTATAGGGTATTTTCTTACCTGAAAACGTGGAGGAATCACCGAAAAAGTGATCGGAGTGCATTGCCTAAGCACGTACAGCACGTGGCACAAGCAGCAGGGAATTCTCTCCCACCTTCTCTCACAAACTCTCACCTTTTCTCTCTCCCAATCTAGGGATTTTTGTAAATTCGGATGGGAGAGAGGAGTGAGGGTTTCAACCCCTTTTATAAGCTTAAATGTGCCCAAAATAGGCTCGGGTACAATGTATACTTGATGTATATCCAATTCGGGGCTGTTTCGGTCTAAAAGATCATTTCTGGAGGTCCCCTAGCCAAATGCGGTCGGACTTAAGCTCACGCATACTGGATCTAGCATAAATCAAGTTTCAGTCCGGCAGGGTTCGCAGATCGCACGTGGCGGTCCAATTTCAGTTCAGCGGTCACCACACGTAGATCAGGGCTGCAATTCTCATGATATGAAATAGAAATTTTTCCTGATCCGAGGGTGTAATTTAGCTGAATTCTGACGGTCAGAACGCTTAATACTGACGCGTCAAGTCGTGTGCCAGATTTGAATTTTAAATTCCAAATCTGTCCCTATTCACACTCTCTTCGGTCCGGGCTCAATGAAATAGCCTGTGATTATCGGTTGGACTTGATTTTCGAAATGATTATCAAGTCCAGCTAGGCGGTCCTAACTGTCTAAGATAGCAGATATCGGACTTTCGACGCACAGTATAGATCCAATACAAAGTTTCAAAGAGGTCTAGAGAACAAACCGGCTTAGAGTTTGATCCAAGGTTATAGAGTATTATAGAGTCATTCGTTCTACTCGATTTGGGTCTTGTAGAACGTATTTAAAGTGATCAGGGACTATTTCCCAGCTATTCTAGCGTTGCGCTAGCTAACTTATGCTTACTTTCTAAAGGAATTAATCCTAAGTGGTTTCTTTGGCTATGGAATTGGGTTCTGAGCGATTTTTTAGGTGTTTTAGTTGACCCACTGCCTAAGGACGTCAAATCCCAGATTGGCCAAAATTCGGGGTGTTACATCTTGACTGAAGATCAATCTTCGAGAAGTATTGCGCTTCTCTCAACTGATCAAAAAAGTCATCGATCCTGGGTAAAGGGAACTTGTTCTTCACCGTGATCTGGTTCAGCCTGCGATAATCAATACATAATCGCATCGAACCATCCTTCTTCCTTACGAACAGAACTGGTGCTCCCCAAGGAGACACACTAGGCCGTATTAGGCCAAGCTCCATCAGACCATCAATCTGCGTTCTTAACTCCTCCATCTCACACGGTGCCATGCGATACTTTGGCAGTGAGACGGGCGAGGAACCAGGAACCAGATCGATGGTAAAATCAATCTCTCGTCGGGCGGTAAACCAGGGATCTTCCTAAACAGATCCCCAAACTCAGAAACGACTGGCGTATGCTCAAGTATCTGGGCACCAGTGTCGCACAATAAAGTAGCATAATTAAGTATGCGGAAAGAGAGATTTACCCGCACTGGAAACATGAAGGATGCTCCCTCTGGCTCGTAGGCTGTCACTATACGAGTCTCGCAGTCAATCTCGGCCCTCGCTATAGTCAACCAGTCCATGCCAAGAATGACATCGAGATAAACCAGAGCGGGATCGACGACGAGATCTAGAGCCATCGTCTTGACCCCTAGATCCACCAAACAACCCTCATACATCTAGGTGGCATCTGTAAAGGACCCGTGGGCTGTATAAACTCGCACCCCGTCCATAGTAATGGTCTGTAGCCTAAGATGCCTGACTATAGCACGTGATATCAAAGAAATCGTGGAACCAGTGTCCACCATCACGAGAATAGGAGTACCTCCAATATGGGCAGTGACCTCGAAGGCCGAATGCTGAGAAGTCGGTGTCGCAGCTGCCTCAGCTGTCAACGCATGAACCCGTGCTTGCTGTGGCCGGTTCGGCCGCTGTATCATGGGCCGTGGAGGCTGTCTGATCTGCGATACCGAAGGTCTGAAAGAAGGGTGCGCAGGAGCTAACCGTATAGGCGGTGCTGATATCACCTGTGAACGTGCACGGTCAATCTTCTGCGGCGGCGAGAACCCACTGTCCCGCATCCGAGAAAAATAACTCTGCGCCAAGTGGCCCGTCCTCCCACAGTATGTGCACGATAACTCGGGGCACCGAAACGATGGTGCTGGCGCTAGAGCCATAGTAGGAGGGTTGACATGAGGCCTCTTGCCCGCGAAGGGCCTGTCTGGCAAGTTTGGTCGTGGCTTAGAAGCAACAGGGCCACGAGATCGCGCAAGTCGATCCACATCCTGCTCTGCCCGCATAGACATGTGAATCAACTCCGCATAGGAGGGAATGCTCACGCAGCACATCTTCGACCGAATATCCGGTTGCAAACCCTCTAAAAAGTGTCGTATGCGCATCTGCTCATCAGCCAAAATAGTCGAGACATATTTGCCCAACTCCATGAACCGATGCTCATACTCCGTAACTGTCATGGCTCCTTGTCTGAGGCGGAGAAACTCATTCTCCCGGTCATGCCTGTACGTCTGGGGATAATACTTCTCGTGGAAGCTGAACTCAAATGCTGCCCATGTCCATATAAAGTCGACAGCAACGGTCTGCAATACGCTGTCCCACCACAAGCTGGCCTCTCTCTCAAACAGGAACGTAGCCAACTCTACCTGCTCAGCATCTGTACAATGTAACATCCACAGTATCTTTAACACACGGTCGAGCCAATACTCGGCCTCCTCGAGTCTATGAGAACCCGTAAAAGTGGGAGGCAGTAAGCGCTGGAATCGCTCTAACAAGCCCCGTGTATCTGTGGCATTCCCCACAGGATAAGCAGGTGGTACAGGATGAACTATGCCCTCATCCTGGGCATAAGTATCAGCATCCTCGGCTGGATGCGCAGGTGGTGTAGGTGGAGTCACACCCCCACCCTGGGCTAGTGTCCCCACAATGGTAGTCAGGAGCTGCTGCTACTGCTGCATCATAGCCATCATCTGCTCAAGTCTGTCAGGAGGTGGAGTAGGCTGTGGCGTGTGCTGCGTCGAATTAGAAGCACGATAAGGCTCTCTGACTGGCGATGTGAACGGCGGTAGTCCAACTATAGGACCAGCAGTAGGCTGAGACGCACGCATTGTCTCAAAAATTGGGCCCACAGCAGGGTCCGCATGTGCATCAGACTGCGAAGGAGCCTGATCCATAGGCTCACTCAATGCAAGCCGAGCCGTGCTCTGCGTAGCCTTAGGCGGCATTCCCTATATTCAAAATAGAGTGCAACCTTGTCAATCTCAATAGCACAAATACACCGCAATCATTCACACAAGGAGTCAAAGGCATTTCATGCATTTCATTTAATCAAAATTGTCACAATACAAGGGATATGTCCTTACAAGCATCATGACAGAAAGTACATGAAAACTAAGACAGTTAAAATTTACAACAGTAACATAAGCAAAGCACTAGCCTTAACAGGCTTACACAACTTAAAGTAGGAAATGACTAACTACTGATAACAACATCATAGATCTCGCTAGTCTGAGTCAGGTGACGGAGGAGGAGCACCCTTATCCTGCAAGCAGCATAGGATCACCTTTAAGGTGCGAGTCACCTTGCCGAATTTTCTCTTCGTAACGGCCTTGGCATCCTCGACTTCAGTGCGAAGTTCCTGAACTTCGCTTCGCAAGGCGATCTGGCTCTCCTCAATCCGGACAATGCGATCATCACCAGTAGCCTGAGCAGAAGGAGGAGGGCTCTCATCTGTATCCTGAGCCTCCTCTTCTGCCTCTTCCTGGACTTCTTCCTGAACTTCTGCTCCAGGTTCTCTCTCACTTAGATCCTCCTCATCATCAAAGTCATCCTCGCTATCCTCCTCAAGCTGATTCTCACAGTACTGAGACCCGATCTTCATCTTGACCATAGTTGACTCATCAATGCTATGAATCAGAACTGACAATTTCGGCCCAAGTCTGTAAGTAAACTCAAGCGCGATCTTGCATATCAGTCGGCCAAAAGGAAGCAATTTGGACGTTCTTCTTGACTTCTCTATGAGGATTATCTGTCGCAAGATAAAAGTGGTCATACACACATTCTCTCCCTGGGCCACCAGATACAAGAAATCAACCATAAGGCGCGTACACTCAATGCGATTCGTCGACCTGGGATACACATTGATATGTGCAGATATGGTGCAGTAGGCGCAAATCATCAGACATATACGTCACCTTGAGGCTATTATTAGGTTATCATGGAACCAGTTTACCGCATAAAAACCTGGTACGGCGATCTCGCTCATGCCTACTCATCAGATTTTTCTCACTAGGATGAACATCACCAAGGGCACGTTCAGAAGTCGCGCAATCAACCGCACATCGATCGTAGCCATCCGATCTCTACCAAAGGGAATTTTGAACTGCAATGGCTCCAAGGTAGGATTCTGGATACGAGCGTAGAAGGCACGAACGGTGCTCACATTAGCACGAGCGCTAGCTTCAAAGATCGGACCCCAATGCGCAGCTTCAATGCGCTCGAACAATAAAAATTCACCGAACAGTCGTCCTTCCACGTCTGCCTCAAACAACACTTTGTGATTAGTGTATTGGCCATGAGGCATCTCTGCTAGAATCACTCACCCAAGTTAAGTATGGGGATCCAAATCCCGCTTTGTATGGAACTCTCGGGCTGTGGTTGGACCTGCGGCGGTGCTTGAACTTGCACCACCTTGTGGCCTTCTTGATTGAGTAGGGTGACTTGGCCCAGCCTCATCCACTGCAGTTTTTCTTTTACCCATCAAAGATAGGATGGTAGAGAGTGACAAAAGGCCTAAAATGGCTTCAACAAAAGCCATGGAAAATGGAGAAAATGCCAAGAAATGGCTGCCCAAACTGGAAAAGGGAGATCTAGGCATTGTAGAGGGATTCTTCAAGCTTCCCTAGGATGTATTTTTAAGGAGAAATGAAAATGAAAAAGGGGAATGGAGCACCTCACGATTTCAGCTCGATTTGGGGGTTTTTAGAGCTCCAAAAGATGAAATCTTCAAGAGGGAGGGCTGAAAACTTCAAAGGAACGATGGAGTGTGGTTATTTTTGGCCAAGGATGGATTTAAGGGTGGTTTGGAATCATGAATTTTGGAGATAGCAGCTGAAAAATAAGAATGGAGCTATGGGAAGGGCTGTTTGTGAAGGAAGTGCATGATTTTAGGGTTTTCTACACACGAACCACACATGGGGGGTGTGTAGTACCCAAAATACCCCCAGATCTCAGACCACACATCAAACGGACCACAGTGGCCGGCGATGCATCGCCGGATCGGCGATGGCATCGCCGACCATCTCCCTGGTCGGGTGATGGGACCATATAGGTATGGTCCCCCATGGTCCAGGGATCCCAAATAACTATGGGCCCCACCTTGGTTCATTGTATTTTGACCTATATAGGCCCAAACATGAGTTCAGAGCTTTTTGGGGCCATTCTGTAATCCCGAATACAAAACTCTATCATGCAGCATATGATTTTGGGGTAGAAGGAGCTAGTACATCCATCTAGCCTATTAGTTGCTAAATAAAGCGAAGTTAGAATATCCTTATAGCTAATTTTTATGAAATTTGACTATTCACTTTAAAATTTTGTGAAAGTATGATTTTATATTATTTTCACATTAGGATTGATGCCTAATATGAAAAGGATAAGAAATAATTGAAGATTAGAGTGGTGAGAGGAAGAATTTTGAAGATTTTTGGTGAAACGGGATTTTTAAGCCATGACGATTGAATACAGGAGTCGTGGTTGTCCCGTGGCCCAAGGATTCACACTTACGGATTTAAAATCATTCAAAGAATGTCTCAACCCACTCACCTACAACCTAGGAGCTATTCGGGTTGCTTTACGCGACCCTAGACGTGTTACGGACTCGATCACGCGATCGATTCGAATAGTCTTCGCCTATTGGCGAATCTGCGATCCTAGAAGTGTTTCTAGACCCTTCTCGCACCCACCTAAGTCAAAGAAAGTGAAAGCGTACGTCGCGTGACCATAACCCAGGCCCAGTATACTTTTATTCATGCTCTGATACCAACTTGTAACACCCTGAAAATTGGGGGTCGTGTATAAACTCAACTCCCGAGTTCCAGACCGTCACTTATGCAACAAAATGATTATGATTCAATGTTGTCTGAGTTAAAGCATTCACATGAGTAAAAGTATACCAAAACTGCAATTCATACTCCAGATCCAGTGATAAAAGCAAGTGGAAGACTAAACAATATATATATCACTATATGGAAAAACAAAGTAGATCTCAACTGTCACTAAAGTATGAATACGTCTCTGAGTCTCATATACATATACATGAACAAAATCAAATGTTCAAAATAGTCTCACTGAAGTCCCATCAACCCAGGTCACCTAAGCAAAGCCATCATGGTACTGCATGTACGAGAACTCGTCCTGGTCCTCGTCAAAGTCTGGCTCTGCCTCCTGGATCTCAGCATCACCTGCATCTAAAACAGGATCTGGTGGGTGTTGCAAACACCATCCCGTAACGTGGGAATGAGTGAACAACTTAGTGGAATCATAGAGCAAAGATTAGCATGTTCACAAATCAATCATGCGATAATAGTAAAGCAGTAAATCAGACAATCCTAATACTATTGTTAATGAAATATGACATGACGTGATGTATGCCCTCACCGACGATCTCCCTCATACAGCACCATCTTACGACCGCGGCATGCAATTGACTCTTAAGTGCTCCACATCTTCCAGGCACATGCAATGGTATGGTGAAATGATTTCCAAGTTGTTATTAGTCCATTCAAACAGCAGGATTGGAAAACTAAGGTACTTTCCTTATATCAATCCCAACACAGATCCTGTTTAGGGTCGTCACTTCTAGTAATCTCATACGATGTATATTTTGTAGGTCGCTGCAAGGGCTGTCAGGGCTGTTGCATGCACTCGTTACACCGCTCCCCCATCACCTTATCAATACAGGCCTACTGTACTCTACTGCTACTGAAGGGTCGTCGCCTCCCGTAGACTCAGAATACCCTCGTGGTCACTACAAAGGACTCGTCGCCTGATCAGTGTAGGCCGACAGCTAGAATATAGTGTCCCATACCACCATAATCTGCTCACGAGACTAGGTGCTCACTAGTCACTACGGGGAGGTTTGTGGCCCCAGTGTAGGCCGACAGCTCGACCACGGTATCCCATACTACCATGCCCGGCTCATGAGTCTTCGTGGATCAAGGTACCATGGTTAACAGGGTTTACAATGGTAAGTTCAGTACCCTAGGTTCAAGCAGTTATGACTCATGCAGGGTGAACATACAATGGCCAGTCGGGTTACTTGACGGGCTCGACTAGCGCGATCGCATCTCAAGTCGAACGACATGAAGTGCGTAAAACACTTCGCGTGGCCTAACCACTGCCGCCAACTTCAAAACACGGCTCGGTTCATCGAGGCGTCGTTCATCGCCAAGACCAGCCAACCACGAGTTCGCTCGGTTACCGACTGCCTGGACTAAGTATAGTCCCAAACAATTATGGAATCACATCAGCAAATCATATAAGAGTATTGGAATTGAAATACAACCATGTGAGCATGTTAACACATGTTATAACATACAACTTAAATAAATCTTCAAGTACATACATTTCATGCATATAATGAAATCATGCATATAGTCAACATGTAGGAAATCATTTATGTCAGCATATTAATTGAAAAATCAATCTCAAAATAATTCATAACATCATTTAATTCAATATATACTAATACAAGCATTTATACAAACACATACACTACACACTTAAGTCTACATATAGTATGTCGACCCGAAGTGCGCAATTAGGCGAATCTCTTCGCCAAACTAATTATGCACGTATTCCTAACTTTCTAATGCGACAACAAACCATGTCAATCACATCAGAAAAATATGAATGAAATCAGTACTTCCTACAAATGACTAAAATGCCCTAAATCTCATATTCTTCGTTGATTTACGAAACAGGAAACGGATAGCATGTTGTACATGTCAAACGGCGATGCCGTCAATAATCTACTATTAAACGACATTGAAAGCGTTCGAAACCGTCAATCAAAGCGTCTAAAATCCTCACCTTGTCTCTTATGGATGTGTAAATTCGAACGGAGCGTATACGCTTCGTCTACGGCTACTAGAGGACCTGTTTTACAAGATCTATTAACTATTAATCTATGGAACGAAGGAAACATCAAATCAGTAACTTTCTAAGGTTGTTTCTTACCTGAAAATGTGGAGGAGTCACCGGCCAGGTGATTGGAGGGTGTTGCTACAGCACGTGCAACAAGCGGCACGAAGGCAGGAAAATTCTCTCCTACTCTCTCTCACAAACTCTCACTTTTTCTCTCTTCCAAGCTAGGGTTTCTCTCAAATTCGGATGGGAGAGAGGAGTGAGGGTTTCAACCCCTTTTATAAGCTTAAAAATGTCCAAAATAGGCTCAGGTACAAGGTTTACTTAGGGCATATCCAAATCGGGACTGTTTCGGTCCAAAAGATGATTTCTGGTGGTCCCCTGGCCGAATGTGATCGGACTTAAGATCATGCGTACCGGATCTAGCACGCATCAAGTTTTCAGTCCGGCAGGGTTCGCAGATCGCGCGTGGCGGAGCAGTTTCAGTTCAGCGGTCACCGCACGTAGATCAGGGCTGCAAGTCTCATGATATGAAATAGAAATTTTTTCTGATCCGAGGGTGTAATCTGGCTGAATTCTTATGGTCAGAATGCTTAATACTGACACGTCAAGTCATGAACCAGATTTGAATTTCAAATTCTAAATCTGTCCCTATTCGCACTCTCTTCAGTCCGGGCTCAATGAAATAGCCTGTGATTATCGGTTGGACTTGATTTTCGAAATGATTGTCAAGTCCAACTAGGCGGTTCTAACGGTCTAAGATAGGTGGTATCAGACTTTCGACACGCGGTCTAGATCCAATACAAAATTTCAAAGTGGTCTAGAGAACAAACCTGCTTAGAGTTTGATTCGAGTTTATAGAGTATTAGAGAGTCATTGGTTCTACTCGATTTGGGTCTTGTAGAACGTATTTAAAGTGATCAGGGACTATTTCCCAGCTACTCCAGCGTTGCGCTAGCTAACTTAGTCTTATTTTCTAAAGGAATTAATTCTATACAATTTCGGGTCGAGTTGGTACTCGAGTCCAAGTACGGATTTTTCACGGGCATTATAGACGGTCTGTTAGAATCGGGTTTCATACGTCTAAGTGTATTTCTTTGGCGATCACCAGTATTGTTTGTGAAGAAGAAGGATGGATCACTGTGATTGTGTATTGATTATCGTAGGTTGAACCAAGTGACAGTGAAGAACAAGTATCCTTTGCCTAGGATAGATGATCTGTTCGATCTGTCGAAAGGGGCACAGTATTTTTCAAAGATCGATTTATAATCAGGGTATCACCAGTTGCGCATCAAGGATGAAGACGTGTAGAAATCAGCGTTCAGTACTAGCTTTGGGCACTACGAGTTCCTTGTGAAGTCGTTTGGACTCACAAACACACTAGCCATGTTCATGGACCTTATGAACTGGGTGTTTTGGCCGTATTTGTACCGATTTATCATCGTATTTATAGATGACATCCTGATATACTCTAAAAGTCAAAAAGATCATGAGGAGCACCAGTGAGCAGTCTTTGATACTCTTAAGAAGAACCAGTTGTTTGCTCAGTACAAGAAATGTGACTTCTGAAAAGAAGTCAAGTTCCTGAGACATGTGGTGTTCAAGGAAGGAATAATTGTGGACCTTGGTAAGGTGACCACAATTAAGGATTAAGAGTAGCCCGGTTCAGTTACTGAAGTGAGGAGCTTCTTGGGACTCACTGACTACTACCATTAATTTAATAGGGACTTTTCCAAATAGCTAAACCATTTTCTCAGCTCACTCAGAAGGATCTTAAGTTTTCCTAAAATAAGAAAGCAGAAGCAGCCTTTTAGGAACTAAAGGACAAGTTGACGACTGCACCCGTGCTAGTATTGCCAGAGCAGGGGGTCAAATATACCATTTACACCAATGCCTCTTGTGTTAGTTTAGGTTGTCTTCTTATGCAGAAGGACAGAGTGTTTGCTTATGCCTTGCGACAGTTATGGAAACATGAGGAGAACTACCCTACGTACGACCTGGAGTTGGCAGCCGTCATCATTGCATTAAAGCTCTGGAGACATTACCTCTACAGAAGGAGTTCAAGCTCTTTTGTGACCACAAGAGCCTCAGGTACATATTCACACAGAGAGATTTGAATATGAGGCAGCGACGAAGAATGGAAACCTTAAAAGACTTCAAGTTTGAGGTCTCCTACCATCCTGGCAAGGCCAACCTTGTGGCAGAAGCGTTGATCTGCAAGAAGACGATAGCATTTGCAGCTCCATTGATGATAAAGGAGTGAAATATGGTAGAGTTTGTGTAAGACTTCGAACAGATAGTAGAGGACTCATTCGAGAGCGTTGCACATATTCGTGTGCAGTCACTTATCAATGACTGAATCATTGTGGCACAGAGGGAAGATGAATGGTTGCTAAAGTTGAGAAAATGGACTAGTGACGATGAAGACTCTAAATGGAGAGTTGGTTCGGATGGGGGTTTACGTTATCATGGCCGCCTATGCGTGCCAAACCTGAATGACTTGAGAAGGGAAGTTCTTGAAGCAGCTCACAATTCGAAGATGGCGATGCATCCTGGTAGTACAAAGATGTATCGGGATATGAAACGTTCGTACTAGTGGGACAACATGAAGGCCCACATAGCAGACTTTGTGTCCCATTGTCTCACGTGCCAGCAGGTTAAGGCCAAACATCGCTGACCTCCTAGTTTACTTCAATCCATGCCTATAGCTGAATGGAAATGAGATTTCATCTCCATGGATTTCATTTTAGAGTTACCGAAGATAAGGAAGGAACATGACTCTATTTGGGTGATTGTGGACCGATTGATGAAATCGACTCATTTCCTCCCGATTAGAGTCTCAAACTCAGTAGACGATTTGGCTAGGCTGTACATCAAGGAGATAGAACGTGTGCATGGAGTGCCTATGGAGATCATGTTGGATCGAGACACGCGACTCAAATCTATCTTCTAGACTCGTATCTAAGAAGCAATGGGGTCAAATTGAAGTTCAGTACTGCATTCCACCTATAGACTGACGAGTAGACATAATGGGTAAATCAGGTGTTAGAAGATATGTTGCGGGCATATGTACTTGATTTTAAAGACAGTTAAAATGACCGTCTTCCCTTTGAAGAGTTTGCTTATAAAAATAGCTTTCAAGCGAGTATTGACATTGCTCCCTACGAGGCCTTGTATAGGCGCTCATGTCGAGCACGGAATTGTTGGGCAAAAGTTGGCGAGAGAATTTTGATTGGCCTAGAGTTAGTGCAAGCGACCTCAGAGAAAATTGACATTATTAGGCGTCAACTTCTTACAGCACAGAGCAGACAAGAGTTATGTCGATATGAGGCGGCAATAGCTAGAGTTTGAGGTTGGGGACCATGTATTCCTGAAGTTTTTCCCAATGAAGGAAATCCTTCGATTTGGTAAGAAGGGGAAACTCACGCCACGATTTATTGGTCCGTTCAAGATTTTAGACCGAGTGGATATGGTAGCATACCACCTCGCTTTGCCCACTCCACTCACAAGTGTGAACAACGTATTTCACGTATCGATGCTGAAGAAATATGCTCCTGATCCTTCCCACATTATCAAATGGGAGCAAATACAATTGAGTGAAATGCTACTTATGTACTGCGACCGATACGTATCCTAAATAGGAAGGAACAGGTGCTACGCAGTAAAGTTATCCCGCTTATGAAGGTACTTTGGACCCATCACACTGAGGAAGAGGCCACTTGGAAAACAAAAGCCAAGGTCCATAAAAACTACCCTTACATTCTCGAGGAGTATGCAAAGGTACTAATTTCGAGGAAGAAAATTTTCTTTAAGGGGGTAGATTGTAATGCCTTGGAAAAATTCGTACAAAGACCCGAGTATCACCTCAGGCAGAAATCACTAAGGATCGAATTCTGTAGAATTTAGGCGAATTTTAATTAAGTATTAAACTGATTTAATCAGTAGATTAGCTTGAACCACTATCTGTACAAACCGCAAGACCTAAAACCATTAGAATCGCTAGTTCAACATTACCCTTTGGTTATTGACATCACTTCTGGGCCTATATAATGCCCTAAACCCACCCTTCTCTCATTCCATACTAATTTTCTCAAACCCTAAAAGAGAGAAGAGAGAAAAGAGGAGAAAAGAGTGGAGATTGAAGGGAGATCCGTGGAGTTTGCTGTAGTACTTTTGTTCTATTACTTCACGCATCGAATTACCTTTACGTGTAGTTATTCAGCTCGTTTCAACTTCATTTTTTGATAAGCAATCCTAACCTTAATCTGTTTTAGGAATCCAAATAGAGAAACCGGTGAAATAGCTAACCTATTTCAATGTTTAGGTTGCCATTGTGCGTAGACAAAGATGTCGTGTATGAAACAAGTTCGTAACGAGCGTACCAATGGAAGGTGCGGACTATAAACATTTAGGTTATATTTTTCAAGGCTTTCAATGTTATGTCTGACTTAATTGCAGCCATATAATCTTAGTGATGACATTTTCGATATAACATGCATGTGTAAACTAGGTTGTATACTAAATGCATCCATGTGTTTGTTGAAATTTTGAATGAATAAGAAATTATGATTTATGCTTGTCATGACTATTAACCTAGAATTCATGTTTGTTGTACATATGACAACTCTTTTGTGAAAGGATTTGTCATAACATATGTTATAACTAATTAGTTATATGTATGTTGAAATGTGTAGTCTAAGTATTTGATAAAATGTCTGAATGAGATTTTTTCTTGTTGAAATGTATTTAATGAGGGTGTTAAGATAGGATTCTCAATTTTCTTATCTATAATTGCAGTTTTCTTCATGTAACCTATCTTGTTACTACGTGATTTATGGATGAAAAGCCTACGTATGATAACATGTGCAATATGGTTGTTAAAATGCCCGAATGAGAATTATATTTTAATTGGTTATTAAATGTTGTTTCAACTATAACATATGAATGCCTATTATATTTGAGTATGATTAGGACTAATACGTAATCTAGGTAATCGGTAACCATTTCCAATCGAGTGGCTGAACAAGACTCACCACAACGGATACGTTCTGTGAATCCGATTCGCACAGTGATTATCGACAGTGGTTAGGTCACAAGGAGTGTGTATGCGCTCCATGTCGATTAATTTATTGTGCGCTTATACCAATCGAACTTGTTAAGTAACCCGATTGGCCTAATGTGTGTTTACCATGTATGGACACTACTGCTTGAATCTAAGGTATCACTTACCAATGTAAAGCGCGTTTAACATTAGTACCACGATCCGCTAAGACTCATGAGCCGGGCATAGAGGTATGAGACACTATAGTCAAGTTGTCGGCCTACGCTGGGGTGATGAGCCTCCCCGTAGTGACCAGTGAGAAACCCAAACTCGTGAGCCGAATACGGTGGTATGGGACACTATTCGAGTTGTCGGCCTATGATCAGGTGACGAGCCTCTCGTAGTGACCTCGAGTATAAAATAGGCCTACGCTAAGGTGACGAGCCTTCCGTAGTAACCTCGAGTGAAAACTCGTGAACTTGCCATCCACTACTTTTTGAATCAGAGGTGATGTTGCCGTATAACTTGTCTATCATATGTGATTAAGTATGATTGATGACCCTAGATGGATCATTTTTTGGGTAAATGTAATAAAGGGAGGTACCTTAGCTTCCCGAATCTTCTGTATGAATAAGCTTAATAAAAAACTCGACTAACACGTGCATGCATCGCATTGCATGTGCTTTAGTGATGAAGGCACGGTAGGAGTAGCATATGCGACCGTGAGAAGGTGTTGCTGAGGGAGTGTAGGTAAGGGCATGCATCATTATAACATATCATTCATGCATTAAAAAGAGTAGTTAGGACATGATTATTGTACTGCTTTATAATTACTGCTTGATTGAATTAATAACATGTTAACCTTTTCCTTATAGCTCCATTGAGTTGATCACTCACTCCCGCTCTGGGACGGTGTTTTAAAACACCAACTAAACTATGTTGTAGATGCAAGTGGCGATGATGTCTACGCTGCTGATTGGGATTTCATAGACGAGGAAGAAGAATTCTCTTATGTTCAGCTATCAGGCGGGTCTATGTAGACCATGTACTGATCGATGAAATTACAGGAATTATATGATCTAGTCAAACTTTCACATTTTTTATTTTATAAATTTTGGATCAACACATGTATATATTCATCCTAGTAACATACTCATACTTTGGGGATTGAGAAACACTTCTATACATTTTTTACCTATCTCAGTATTCTACTTGCTTAACGTAATTATTTCTAGAGTATGATATATTATTTTAGTATAATCTCACTCATGTTTCATGCACTAACATGGACAACATTTAATCATCATTATCTATGTTGCATAAGTGATGTGTTGAAAATCGGGAGTTAAGCTTCTTCTTGACCCCCAATTTTCAGGGTGTTACATAGACAATTTGGTTCACTTTCTCAATGTCATCGAACGTACTTCGATGTCATTGAAATTTGAATTTCGATATCATTAAAGATTTCAAGATTTTTCTTTAAAAACTTCCTGGACAAAACTAGTCCTTTTTTAATGTCATTGAACATTGTTCGATTCATCGAGAATTTTACTAATTTTCCTTTTGAGCTCACTGGAACATTGTCTGCCCATTTTTTGATATCATTGAGATGGGTTCAAAGTCATCGAACATATGTTCGATGTCATTGAAACCTGTTCGATTTCATTAAGAATTTCTCTAGAAATTTAGGTTTGGTTATTGGACAATTTGGGGCAGTTTTTCGATGTTATCGAATAGTTTCGATGTCATCGAACCTTAAGGTTTGATGTCATCGAGTGGTTCTCGATGTCATCTATTGTTGCAGAAAAAACATGTTCCTGTTCAGTTTAGCTTACAACTTGAATTTTCTTTTTCTAACCTTACCAAAATGTTTTCCTAGTTGGTTTTAGGTAAGATTGGATCACTTTTAAAGGGATTCTTAATTGGTGTTTTGGTCATGAGATGTGAGGTTTACTTTACCTTAGAAATACCTTGAACATCTTCACCATGTTGAATCTTCAATCTTGTAATCTTCAATGTGGGGCTCACTCGACTTTTTGAGTCAAATGTGACGTTAATTGACAAACAAAGGCACTTTCACAAATCAGTGCACTAATAGGTGGATCCA
The DNA here is from genome assembly GCA_037074715.1 of Magnolia kwangsiensis. Taxonomy (NCBI): domain Eukaryota; kingdom Viridiplantae; phylum Streptophyta; class Magnoliopsida; order Magnoliales; family Magnoliaceae; genus Magnolia; species Magnolia kwangsiensis. Next base: position 115,978,785 of record CM073572.1, on the reverse strand, counting down.
TGATTATGGGTCCCAACATGATATATGTGCCTTACATCGATGTTGTCCATCCATCTTAACATCATTTTAGGTTACGATACCAAAAATAAAGTAGATCCCGATCTCAGGTGCACCACATTAGAAGAAATGAATACCCACCATTAGAAACTTCTTGGCGGTCACTGGACCGTTTATTTGTCATCCAACCGATTGATAAAGTCACAAAGACATGGACGAAGGGACCACACAAATATCAGCTTATTTAAAACTTTTGTAGCCCTGGAGGATTTTTTAATGTTAAAAAAATAATGTTTCATGTGGTGTGGTCCGCTTAATATGTGGATTTGTTTCATTTTTGGCATCATACCCTTATAGTATCTGTAAAATCAAATGGACAGCATGGATGCAAGGCATATGCATCAAGGTGGGCCCAGAGTAAAGGATCCACCCTCCTCAATGGATCCTAGGATCCCATTGAAGCCACAACTAAGTAGTTATCTCCAACAACAACAAGTTGCCCAAACAAATCCCACCACATGGGGTCACAAGATATCACTTGTGATCATACCACCAGAAAATCAGCTTATGTAGCAGGCTTGTAAGGGTCCACCATCATGTACCTATTTCATCCATGCCATCCATCTGTTTTGCCATCCCAGATTTGCTTCATTGTAATGCCTATTATAAAAAATTTGTTGGCAGCCAGAAAAGTTATCAATGAAGATGAAATTTTATTTATTTATTTACTTTCCATCCAAAGTTGTGTAACTTTATCAATAAGATGGATGGAAAATAAATGTAATAGTGGGCCTTAGGAAGGTTTTAATGGTGAGTGTTATTGTTCCAGTTGTTTCCTATGGTATGGTCTATTTATACCTAATGAACTTTACTTTTCTTTTTTTTGGGCTACTATCTAAAATAAGTTGGAAATTTAAATAGACGGCATGGATATAAAATATATACATGAGGGTCGTCCCCGCATGTTGTTACGAAAATTTACAGAATAGATTTTTCTGTAAAATATGAAAATCAAAGATCAAAATAATCTGAAATAAGGATAGGCTGAAGCACATCTGGGACACTGTCTTTAAAGCGTTATTTGCCCTACTCAAGTGAATTGAGTATGCTGAAAGGTTACAGGCAAACTGCTTCTAGGATACGATGTGCCTGATGTTGGTCTGCACTCAGCAAACATGAAGGCCCACTACTAGAACTCTATTACATAGTCTAGCAGAAATATGAAAAAAGAAAAATCGTAAAAAGAATGGAGATAAGAAGATTTTTGAGTAAGACCACTGCACTGGTCTGTTCTTCTAATTCTTTAGCTATTGGTTCAGTTAAACCGTTTTGGACCACACCATTAGCTGTTCTTCAAGCAATAGTTCAACCTTACTATTGTTGTCACGCCCCAAACTTGAAAATCAAATTCACAGGAATCCCGATCGCCGAATCCGGTGCCGACAGCCTCCGTAGTGCCCCATTCTCGGCTCCTGATAATCATATGCCAGATTTTGATCCTGGGACCCTACAAGGAGGATTTTCAGAATGATTTTTTTTTTTGTAATAGAGCATAACCACAAGCATAACCAAGTCACAAAATAACATCACCACATATCCACTATATCAAAAACTTTAAGTACAATAGGAAAGGAAAATACAAGGTGATCAAGAACTCCAAAATAGCTAGATGCGCACTTCTGTCTCAGCGCTGCTGCTGTCCAACGCTACTTACACGCAACGGTCATGCATAAGCTTACAAAAGCTTAGAGGGTGGTGTAAGTGTGTGCGCAAGGTAAACGTCAAGTGTACAATATCAGAGTAATGCGGAAGTATGCGGTAAGTCCATGAATACAATCAACCATACCAAGGCTATGTAATGCAAGGCATGAATGCTATCGGCCATACCAAGGCCATGCGATGCGAGACATGAATGCCATCGGTCACACCGATGCAATGCAAGGAATACATAGCCGAATGTCATATGCGAAATGTAATCCAAGCAAGTCGGTACTTATTAAGTACACATATCAATACAGTTCCTCTCTGGATATCACCGGGGTCTAATACACTTCGCAATGACTGTCATCTCCCTAGCTACATAGTCAAGCAAGTGGAATAAACCTCACTATCTGCTTGACCAATAGTCTGTCAATACCTACCCGGCTCGTCGATAGCGGACTCATTTGCGAGTTGGTAAACTCAGCCTAGCTTATAGATCCCTCACTCAAGTAGATAAGGCCACACTCCCTTCCAACTGACCACGATACTGTGAGAGACGCTGCCTACTGGTATTCGGCACTCGGGCGCTCACGTATCAACTCGGTCTAGACATTGGAGCATCTCCTGATACCAAAAAGATTTTAGGACTTTCACCCAAGGACATCCTAAGTGCCCACAGTGCTAAAACCAAGTATTTTCGATATCCGATATGGTTATCCATGATGTACCTGTGGAGCCACGGCCCTAATGTCGCTAGGGCGTGCAGTGATCAAGTCACACATATGCGAGATGCATGAATCACACCATCAAATCATGCAGCAATCCAGCGCATACTGTGTGATCATATGAGGCACTCTATCTCATAACGAGTCCCGTAAATGGTCTGCCCAATGGCGTATGCTATGATCAGTCACTACTCATATCAAGCATACATATGATGCGTATGGGCATGAGTCATGAGATTATACTAAGCATGTTATAAAGTGATAAATATTAACAAGTATGCTCCCAATGCGGACATTTAACCAACATTGTACTTACAATGTGGATGTCAAATCAACATTGCTCCCAAGGCATGGCCCGCCATAAAACCTCATTATACAAACTATGAAGGGATCACACATTGCAATGGACCCTAAGGACGTCCCGTTGGGCCTCGGCCCATAGGCCTCGAATACATCAAATGGGTCACCTCGTATGGGCCTTATATAAATTAAGTGGGCTGCATCAATGGGCCTTATGTACACTGCAATGGGTCATAACCCATGGGGCTTTGAATACATCATAATGGGCCTCAACCCATGGGCCCTAATACATCAGAATGAGCCTCAACCCATGGGCCCTAATACATCACAATGGGCCCTCATAATATGGGCCCCATATTTATCAAGGCAGGCTTTAACACGGACCTTATACAACCAAGGTGGGCCTTAACAATGGGCCATAAATGTGGTAAGTGGGCTACACCACATGGACCACATGCATACAAAATGGGCCACGCCAAACATAAGTGGTAGTAATAATCTCCACCATTAAAATTCCTAAGGCCCACCAAAAAATATATTTTCCATCCAACCTATCCCTAAATTATCATAGTGATAGATGAAGTGGGAACAATTATTATCTTAATGGGGAACTTACTATGGCCCTTAGAAATTTCTTAAACGATGGGCGTCATTATCCACTTCTTCACATGGTGGGTTCCATTTGAACTTTAACTCTGCCTCATCCTTTAACTCATACACTAAAATGATCTTTTAAAATGGTTGGAGGGATGGGATGCAGCACGTGCATCATGGTGGGTCCCACCAGCCGTCCAGCAGCTAAAGAAAATGGCTGGACGGTATGGAAAATACATACATCACAAAAGGCTCCACCGTCCGCCTGGACGGTGGGAATAAAACACATATCATTGTGGGCTCCACGTGGGGCCCACCATAATGTTTATATGTCATCCAACCCGTTGATAAGGTCCACAGACCTGCATGAAGAGTAAAAACAAATTTCATATTGATTCCAAAACTTCTATGGTGCCCAAAAGTGCTCCAATGGTAGCCGTTCAATCACCCTGTTTTCTATGGTGTGGGCTACCTGAGCTTTAGATGTGCCTCATTTTTGGGGAGGGCCCACCTCAGGGGGTGGGCCACCTCATGGACAAGTCAGATGGCAAATAAACATCAAGGTGGGGCCCACACGGTCAGCCGTGGGACCCTCTGACGTCTGCCCACAGCGCAGGATGCCTGCGCGTCCTCTCCAGCGTCTAGAGGCAGCAGCCTCTGCTGCTTTTTTTTTTTTTAGAAATTGTGGTTTTTCAAGATTCATCATGCTGGGGCCCGCATCTGATGAATCTACTCCACTCATTGGATTCCACAGCCCATAACAAGTCTATCAAGACCAATATTGGGCCTTTTTCAGTATGTAAGAAAAATCTGGATGGATTTCAACGGTAATGATATTGTTTTCAACACTATGGCCCACTAGATACTCCGATCAACCTCATTTTTCGGCTCAATGCCTAAAATGAGTCAGGGAGTGAGGTGGATGGTTTGGATTATAAACATACATCAAGGTGGGGCTTATATAAGTGGCCATTCTCCCATGCTTGAAAAAATCAAGCTAATATTTGTGTTTTCCTTCCACGTCCAGCGTCCAAGGATGCTGGACGGTTTGGGCGTACATGATTAAGGTGGGCCCTGCTTTAGGTGGGCCACCACATGGCTACATAATATAGATATAACATATCTAAAGTGGGCCCCACCTACGGATGGCTTGGATAAAATACATATTTCATGGTGGGGCTCATTCAAGTGGGCCATATGGCCACATCAATATACAAAGAAAATAAATAAAAAGGAGAGGGAGAGAGAGAGAGAGTAAAAGAGTGGGACACACGTGATGGAGGGACCCCGGCACTGTGGGCCCTCCCTTGAGATCAATCATACATCAAGTGGGTCTCATTACATGTGGGCCCATAAAATTAAAATCCAATGGTGGAGATCCCTTCTCCACGAAATTAAACGGTCTAGATGACCCATATACAAGCTAGGAAGGTAAACATCATGATGGGGTCCATGGAGAATAACCCCATCATGGAATGATATTGATGATCAAGATGGGCCATCTGTCACATCTTATGGTCTAAAGTGAGATCCATACCATTGATCGGTAGGCCTCACTTGGTCCATCATAAAAGCATGAAAACTAGCCTATAGAAGCACCCACCTACCGATCTCCTTGGTCCGTTGGAAAGCTTATCTCCTTATGCTTCACTTTGATGGTGGATGATGAGATTTGGATAGCTAGGATGAAGGTTTTGGGATGAAAAAGTGGGCCACTAAAAATCACATTTTTCTCTCACTTGGGAAAGCCATGGACGTGCACTCTCTTGGTTGCTTAGAATTGTTGAGAAATGAGAGAGAGAGATGGGATGTAAAGAGTGATGAAGTGATGGGAAGTGAGTGATAGGGTGATGGACATATACTTGACATGTATGAGTGTGTAAGAGAGAGAGAGGGAGAGAGTTGACTTTAGGTAAGGGTGATGTAAGAGGGGAATGGTTGCTTGTACTTGACATGAGATGATTGATAGATGGACTGATTGATTGATTGATGGGACCTATTGTAGAGATTCTTTTTGAGATTTGTAACGCGCGGTATTTTTTCTTGAGCTGAACGCGGATCCACATCTCCCTGCCAGGGTATCGGATCGGTATGCGAGTTGCGGCGTTGGAACCGCGGCGACTGTGCGGTCGCGATGGTACAAGTCTCAGATTCAGTCGACTTAAATATACAGGATACGACTTAGGGTCGCATGCAAACATCGATTATACGTCGCAGGTTGCCGGACTTTGACGAGAAGGATCGCGGGAGTCAACGGAACAGTGTGGATTAGGATACGGGTCTTAGAATTGTTGCTAGGGTCACTGGAGTATAAGAGAGGAGTGACTGTAGCTCAGTTTGTATGGGTCTGCTGGAGTGGATTGAGAGATGGTTTGGAAACCCATTTAGGCCCTGTTTATATTGGTATTTGTGGCTAGGGTTATGGTCCAGGGAATTAACCTCATTAAGCCAATTCTAGCTGTTGAAAAACTAACCGTTTTCTGACTATTGTGTATGGCTCATAACAGCAGCCGCATGCTAACTGTTGTGAGAGCTGGCTAGCCGTTTTCTAGTTGTTGGGCTGGTCATGCAGCAGTTACAACATTGTTTTTGCACTAATGGTACAACTATTACATATCTACTGCAACAATCATATTCAACCCCTCTATATATAATGATGGACTTATCTCTCGATCTTCTAGTCTCTCTTTCAAATAGACACTCTCCTTAGTCACTTAGTTGCACACGTCTCGAATCGGTTCGCGTAAGGTACCACGCTGTTTTTATTTAAACCACAAAATCTTCTCTTTCCTTTTCCATGTAAGACTATTATCAAAACCCCCCAAGAAAAACTTTTGTCACCAGGGAACCTGCTATCGCCTTCACCGATGCATGAGTTTCCATAAACTACCCTACCAATTCGGTCTTCTAAGTGGTCAAAATGGTTTACTTTCGAGTACATCATTCTGAGTATCTGGGATTATCTTTATACAAAAACGGATCACCCGTTATATGATTTATACACAGAGGACCTGCCTAGACGTGGCAAAGATGGCAGACTACCGTTTCAGTAGGCCGAGAACTAGCAGCTTTTTACACTTGGCCTTTTACTTTTGTTTTGGATGTGGTCTCAATCACTTCCGACTTTAGAGCTGGAAAGGACTGAGACTGCAGTCGGGGCTCTTTAATCGCGCCCAAGGACATGCACATATTATTCTCGTGTCTTTAATTTTTACAGGAGGGGGCCACGCAATGGAGATGAACGCTGTTGATTTGATGTGCCACCGCTTTTGGAGTACTGCCTAAAAGTCATTGGTGCCTTGCAAAGTGGATTGTTTAAGAATAGAAATACGGCAGAAATCTGCTCCAGACTGGGATCTTCCTGTCCAGAAAATTTCGGGTCATTGTTCATCCACGGTGGGAATCCTAGGATCAATAGTCTGGATCAATGAATAATAGCCCACTTGTACCAATTGAAAACAAGTGATGTAGGCATTTTCTCTGGTGCACGATATATATTTCCCTCTTTTTCAAAGCTCTGCCGAAATTAGTTGAAAATCAGCGCGTCATCTCCGGTGTCCCGGGGTTCCTACTCCTCCGGGACCTAGCTAGAGACGGACTGTCCTGGCTGGGAATCATTGGAACCGACCTTTATGTATCTGTTTCATGCACACCGTCATTTCAGTTCTACGGATCATTTTTAGGCATGAGCCCAAAAGAGAGGAATATCTAAGGCTCAAGTGGACTACTCCACTGCAAAAAGTGGGGATGGAACATCTACGGTTGAAAACCTTCTGTGGCTGCAGAAGTTTTAGATGAAGCTTATATTTATATATTCCCTTCGTCTAGTTCTGTCTGATCTTCCAAAGAAGTTGAGTGGCAAATAAACGTCGGTGGCCGTAAGAAGGTTTCAATAGTTGATGTCATTGTCACGGCTGCTCCCGTGGCGTAGTCGAATTAAACTTTCGATCTCTTTCTCTGGTTTATAACCTTAAATGCTCCGTCAAGATGAATAGGCAGACCACATGGATAAAACACATACACCGTCGTGGACCCATAGAGCCCCTGTCAGTGCCGTCGCTCTGTAACTAGGGAATTGTAGTCAATCCGTGTCTTCCGTTGGGAACTGGAATTCGTCTTCCGTCTGCAGCTGCTCCCTGTGTCGCTGTATACTGGGACCATATACCAAGATTTGATCCCTCCACGTATTGCAGGAGAAATTTAGGACTGTGGACCCTCCCTTTTAGCCAGCTATTTTTACGAAAGAAAGACAAACTTTTTTTTGCAATTTAGACTTGTATGTGCGGATTACGAATTTTAAGATGAAAATATCTCCTTTTTGCATACTCTTTTAGCCGTGGCTGCTTTTTAGCGTTGCTTTCACTCCCCTTAATGAAAAAACAAGTACTTCCCCTGTACTCTCTTTCAATAAAGAATTGAAGTACAAAGGATTTTTTTTTTCTCATTTTCCTGATTGAAATCTCTATGAAGCATCTAGATATCTATCTAGATATCGTTATTCTACATTTTTCATGTTTCATCTTGACTAGGGTTACGTGAAATCCAATGAACTGGTTGCATCTTCTTGAAAAGGTTCAAAATATTCCCTCACTCCAAAGCACCTCTCTTCAACCTGCATTTGATCGGTACTACTGTAACACCCCGGATTTTTGCCAACCTGGGATTAGACGTCCTTAGGCAATGAGTCAACCAAAACACCTTGGTAACCTCTCAGAACCCAATTCTAAAGCCAAAGAAATCACTTAGGATTAATTCCTTTAGAAATTAAGCATAAGTTAGCTAGCGCTACGCTCGAGTAGCTATGAAATTGTCCCTGATCGCTTTAAATACGTTTTGCAAGACCCAAAACTTGGAGAATCGTTGATGCTACATTACCCTAAAATCCATGATCAAACTCTAAACAGGTTTGTTCTTGGGAATCTTTGTATTAGATCTAGACCGCGCGTCGAAAGTCCGATACCTACAATCTTAGACGGTTATGACCGTTTAGCTAGACTTGACAATCATTTCGAAAATTAAGGCCAACCGACGGTCAGACGCTATTTCATTGAGCATGGATTGAAGAGAGTGAGAAAGGGGTTAGATTTGAAATTTTTAATTCAAATCTAGCACGTGACTTGCCGCGTTATTATTAAGCGTTCTTACCGTCAGAATTCAGCCAAATTACACCCTCGGATCAGGAAAAATTTCTTTCATATCAGGAGACTTGTAGACCTGATTTAGGTACGACGATGGCTGAACAGAAACTGGTCCGCCACGTGCGATCTGCGAACTCTACCAGACTGAAAACTGGGTGTGACCAACATCCAGTGACCATGAGCTTAAGTCCGACCGCGTTCGGCCAGGGGACCTCCCAAAATGCTCTTTTGGACCGGAACAGTCCTGTTTTGGTTATAACTAAAGTGTACCTTGTTCCCAAGCCTAATTTGGAAAGGTTTTAGCCTATATAAGGGCTTTAAACCCTCTCACAACCCTCCCATCCGAATTTGCTTGAAACTCTAGGAAAAGAGAGAGAGAGAAAGTGAGAGATTGTGAGAGAGTGTGGGAGAGATTCTCCTGCCACCTGCACCAGCTTTTGCACGTGCCAAAGCACCGCACTCCAATCACTTTCCCGGCGATTCCAACGCACTCCTAGGTAAGAAAAACCCTAACTACTTGCTGTTTTGGGGTTTCCTTCGATTCATTAGCGATGTAGCTTATGTATCTTGTACATTAGGTCGCCTTTACGCCGTTGACGAAGCGTATACGTTCGATTCGAAATGATATACGTCTAGGGCAAAATGTGAGGATTTTAGACGCTTTGATTGACTGATTTCAAAGCTTTCAATGTCGTTTAATAGTAGATTGTCGACGGCAACGCCGTTTGACATGTACAACATGTTGTCCGTTTTCCATTTCGTAAATATACGGTACATATGAGATTTAGGGTATTTTAGTCATTTGTAGGAAATACTGCTTACGTCCATATTTTGATAAAATATTCTCCAGGGCTATTTATCGTGTTAGAATATTAGGAATGCGTGCATGATTGGTTTGGCGAAGGGAGTCACCCTTAAGCGCACTTTGAGTCGACATACGCTATGTAGACTAAAGTGTGTAGTCTAAGTGTTTGTATAAATGTTTGTATTAGTATGTATTGAGTAAATAGTATTGTGTATGAGTTTCGAGATTGAATTCTAAAGTAATATGCGGATGTAAACGATTTCCATCATGTTGGCTATATGTATTGATTTCATTGTATACATGAAATGCATGTGTGGAATGATTTGCTTAACTTGTATGTTATAACATGTGTCAACATGCTTACAATGTGGTATTTCATTTCTGTTACTCACATATGCTTATTGGTGTTGATGCACAAATGCTTGGGGCTATGACCTAGTCCAGGCAATCGATAATGGATCGAATTCGTGGTTGGTTTCTATGTACCACAAAGGACGCATCGATGAACGCGAGTCGTGTTTCGGGTTGGCAGCAGTGGTTAGGCCACACGAAGGGTTTCATGCACTTCATGTCGTTCAGCTTGAGATGCGCTCGTACTAGTCGAGCCCGTCAAGTAACCCGACTGGTCATTGTATGTTCACCATGTACGAGTCATAACTGCTTGAACCTAGGGTACTGAGCTTACCATTGGAAACCCTGTTAACTATGGTACCTTGATCCATAAAGACTCATGAGCTGGGCATGGTGGTATGAGACACCGTGGTCGAGCTGTCGGCCTACGGTGGGGCCAGAAACCTCCCCGTAGTGACCAGTGAGCACCCTACTCTGAGCAGATTATGGTGGTATGGGACACTATATTTTTGTTGTCGGCCTACACTGATCAGGTGACGAGCCCTTTGTAGTGACCTTGAGTTTATCCTGACACCGCATGGGGGCGACGAGTCCTGATGCAGTCTTAAGGATAATTAGGCCTGTATTGATAAAGTGATGGGGGACAGGTGGAACGAGTGCGAGCAACAGCCCTGACAGCCCTTGCAGCGACCTACAAATATAACATCGTATGAGATTACTAGGAGTGACGACCCTATACAGGATCTGTGTTGGGATTGATATAGGCAAGGTACCCTAGTTTTCCAATCCTGCTGTATGAAAAGGACTAATAACAACCCGGTAATCATTATCCATATCGCATTGCATGTGCCTGGAAGACGTGGAGCACTGCGAGAAGAAAGCATGCTGAGGACGCAGATGTTGCCGCATGAGGGAGTATGTCGGTGAGGGCATCCATCATGTCATTTCATGCCTACATTAACAACAGTATCTAGGAATGTTTGATTGACTGCTCTACTATTAACGCGTGATTGATTTGATAACATGCTAATCTTTGCTCTATGATTCCACTGAGTTAATTACCCACTCTCACGTTACGGGACGGTGTTGCGCACACCAAACAGTTCCTATCTTAATTGCAGATGATGGCGATGCTTGCGAAGCAGAGCCAGACTTGATGATGATGAGGAAGATCCCTCCTATATGCAGGTTCTGATTGACGGGGTTACAGGGTTACTGATTAGATGCCAATATACTTGGTATTTTTCCTTTTCTTACACACCCATTGTAACACCCCGGATTTTGGCCAACCTGGGATTAGACGTCCTTAGGCAATGGGTCAACTAAAACACCCGGAAAATCGCTCAGAACCTAATTCCATAGCCAAAGAAATCACTTAGGATTAATTCCTTTAGAAACTAAGCATAAGTTAGCTAGCGCTACGCTAGAGTAGCTGGGAAATATTCCCTGATCACTTTAAATACGTTCTACAAGACCCAAAGCGAGTAGAACCAATGACGCTATAATACTCTAAAACCTCGGAAGAAACTCTAAACCGGTTTGTTCTCTGGACCTCTTTGAAACTTTGTATTGGATTTAGACCGCGCGTCGAAATTCCAATACCTACAATCTTAGACCATTAGAACCGCCTTATTGGACTTGACAATCATTTCGAAAATCAAGTCCAACCGACATTCGCGGGCTATTTCATTGAGCCTGGACTGAAGAGAGTAAGAATAGGGTTAGATTTGGAATTTGAAATTCAAATCTGGCACACGCCTTGACGTGTCAGTATTAAGCGTTCTGACCGTCAGAATTCAGCCAAATTACACCCTCGGATCAGAAAAAATTTCTATTTCATATCATGAGATTTGTAGGCCTGATCTACGTACAGTGACCGCTGAACTGAAACTGGATCACCACGGGCGATCTACGAACCCTGCTAGAATGAAAACTTGATGCGTGCTAGATCCTGTATGCATGAGCTTAAGTCCGATCGCGTTCGGCCAGGGGACCACCAGAAATGTACTTTTGCACCGAAACAGCCCCGATTTGGATATACCCTAAGTGAACTTTGTTCCCCAGCCTATTCAGGGCATTTTTGAGCTTATAAAAGGGGTTGAAACCCTCACTCCTCTCTCCCATCCGAATTTGAGAAAAACCCTAGATTGGGAGAGAGAAAAGGTGAGAGTTTGTGAGAGTGAGTAGGAGAGAATTTTCCTGCTGCTGCACCACCTGTTGCATGTGCCTAAGCAACACGCTCCAATCACTTCGCCGGTGATTTCTCCACATTTTCGGGTAAGAAAATACCCTAGAAGTTGCTGATTTGAGATTCCTTTCGTTCCATAGCTTGTTAGTTGATAAATCTTGTAAAATAGGTTCTCTATTCGCCGTAGACGAAGCGTATACGCTCCGTTCGAATTCACACCCCTAAAAGGGAAAAGGTGCGGATTTTAGACGCTTTGATTGACTTTTTCCAACGCTTTCAATGTCGTTTAATAGTAGATTATCGACGACATCACCGTTTGACATGTACAACATGCTGTCCATTTCCTGTTTCGTAAACCGACGGAGAATATGAGATTTAGGGCATTTTAGTCATTTGTAGGAAGTACTGATTTCATTCATATTTTTCTGATGTGATTGACATGGTTTATTGTCGCATTAGAATGTTAGGAATACGTGCATAATTAGTTTGGCAAAGAGATTCGCCTAAATGCACACTTCGGGTCGACATACTATATGTTGACTTAAGTGTGTAGTGTAAGTGTTTATATAAATGCTTGTATTAGTATGTATTGAATTAAATGATGTTATGAATTAGTTTGAGATTGATTTCTCAATTAATATGCTGATGTAAATGATTTCCTACATGTTAGTTATATGCATGATTTCATTGTATGTATGAAATACATGTGCTTGCTGATTGACTTAAGTTGTATGTTATAACATGTGTTAACATGCTCACATGGTGGTATTTCATTTCCAATACTCTTATATGAATTGATGATGTGAATTCATGTGTTTGGGACTATACCTAGTCCAGGCAGTCGGTAACCGAGCGAATTCGTGGTTGGCTTTTCTTGGCCACGAACGACGCGTCGATGAATGCGAGCCGTGTTTTGGAGTTGGCGGCAGTGGTTAGGCCACGCGAGGTATTTTACGCACTTCATGTCGTTCGACTTGAGATGCGATCGTACTAGTCGAGCCCGTCAAGTAACTCGACTGGCCGTTGTATGTTCACCCTGCATGAGTCATAACCGCTTGAACCTAGGGTACTGAACTTAACATTGTAAACCCTATTAACCATGGTACCTTGATCCACGAAGACTCATGAGCCGGGCATGGTGGTATGGGACACCGTGGTCGAACTGTCGGCCTACGCTGGGGCCACAAACCTCCCCGTAGTGACTAATGAGCACCTAGTCTCGTGAGCAGATTATGGTGGTATGGGACACTATATTCTTGCTGTCGGCCTACACTGATCAGGTGATGAGTCCTTTGTAGTGACCGCGAGCGTATTCTGAGTCTACGGGAGGCGATGACCCTTCAGTAGCAGTAGAGTACAGTAGGCCTGTATTGATAAGGTGATGGGGGAGCGGAGCAACGAGTGCATGCAACAGCCCTGACAGCCCTTGCAGCGACCTACAAAATATACCTCGTATGAGATTACTAAGAGTGACGACCCTAGACAGGATCTGTGTTGGGATTGATACAAGGGAAGTACCTTAGTTTTCCAATCCTGCTGTTTGAATGGACTAATAATAACTCGAAAATCATATCACAATTACATTGCATGTTCCTGGAAGATGTGGAGCACTTAAGGGAGTGTGGCATGCCGCGGTCGTAAGATGGTGCCGTATGAGGAAGATCGTCGGTGAGGGCATACATCACGTCATGTCAGATTGCATTAACAACAGTATTATGATTGTTTGATTTACTGCTTTACTATTAGCGCATGATTGATTTGATAACATGCTAATCTCTGCTCTCTTATCCCACTGAGTTGATCACTCACTCCGACGTTACGGGATGGTGTTTCCGGACACCCACCAGTCCCTTTGTAACACCCTGAAAATCGGGGGTCGTGTATAAACTCAACTCCCGAGTTCCAGACCGTCACTTATGCAACAAAAATGGTTATGATTCAATGTTGTCTGATTTAAAGCATTCACATGAGTAAAAGTATACCAAAACTGCAATTCATACTTCAGATCCAGTGATAAAAGTAAGCGGAAGACTAAACAATATATATATCACTGTATGGAAAAACAAAGTAATCTCAACTGTCTCCAAAGTATGACTACATCTCTGAGTCTCATATACATGTAAATAGACAAAAGAATAAGTTCAAAATAGTCCCACTGAAGTCCCCCTCGATCCAGGTCACCTACGGGAAGCCGTCGTGATACTGCATATACGAGAACTTATCCTGGTCCTCGTCAATCTCCGGCTCCACCTCCTGGATCTCGTCGTCACCAGCAACTACAACAGGGTCTGGTGGGTGTTGCAAACACCATCCCGTAACGTGGGAATGAGTGATCAACTCAGTGGAATCATAGAGCAAAGATTAGCATGTTCACAATTCAATCACGCGATAATAGTAAAGCAGTAAATCAGACAATTCTAATACTGTTGTTAATGCAAGATGATATGACGTGATGTATGCCCTCACCGACGATCACCCTCATGCGGCAACATCTTACGACCGCGGCATGCCACACTCCCTAGAGTGCTCCACATCTTCCAGGCACATGCAATGCTATGGTGATATGATTACCAAGTTGTTATTAGTCCATTCAAACAGCAGGATTGAGAAACTAAGGTACTTCCCTTGTATCAATCCCAACACGGATCCTGTCTAGGGTCGTCACTCCTAGTAATCTCATACGATGTACATTTCGTAGGTCACTGCAAGGGCTGCCAGGGCTGTTGCTCGCACTCGTTGCACCGCTCCCCCATCACCTTATCAATACAGGCCTACTGTACTCTACTGCACGGAAGGGTCGTCGCCTCCCGTGAACTCAGAATACGCTCACGGTCACTACAAAGGGCTCGTCGCCTGATCAGTGTAGGCCGAAAGCTAGAATATAGTGTCCCATACCACCATAATCTGCTCACGAGTCAAGGTGCTCACTGGTCACTACGGGGAGGTTTGTGGCCCCAGCGTAGGCCGACAGCTCGACCACGGTGTCCCATACCACCATGCCCGGCTCATGAGTCTTCGTGGATCAAGGTACCCCGGTTAATAGGGTTTACAATGGTAAGTTCAGTACCCTAGGTTCAAGCAGTTATGATACATACAAGGTGAACAAACATCGGCCAGTCGGGTTACTTGACGGGCTCGACTAGCGCGATCGCATCTCGAATTGAACGACATGAAGTGCGTAAAACACTTCGCGTGGCCTAACCACTGCCGCCAACTCTCAACACGAATCACATTCATCGACGCGTCGTTCGTGGCTATGACCAGTCAGCCACGAATTCGTTCGGTTACCGACTGCCTGGACTAAGTCAAGTCCCACACATCTATTGAATCACATTAACGCTATATATCAGGGTATTGGAATTGAAACACATCATGTGAACATGTTAGCACATGTTATAACATTCAACTTAGGCAAATCTTCAAGGCATGCTTTCCATGCATATTCAACTTAGGCAATTCTTTAAGGCATCATTTCTATGCATGTGATGCAATCATGCATAAGGTCAACATATAGGAAATCATTTAGGTTAGCATATTAATCATGAAATCAATCTCAATCTACTACATAACATCATTCAATGCAATACATACTAATACAAGCATTTATACAAACACATACACTACACACTTAAGTCCACATATAGTATGTCGACCCAAAGTGTGCAACTTGGCGAATCTCTTCGCCAAAATGATTATGCAAGCATTCCTAACTCTCTAATGCGGCGACAAATCATGTCAATCACGTCAGCAAATTATGCATGGAGACCGTACTTCCTACAAATGACTAAAATGCCCTAAATCTCATATTCTTCGTTAATTTGCGAAACAGGAAACGGAGAGCATGTTGTACATGTCAAACGGCGATGCCGTCGATAATCTACTATTAAACGACATTGAAAGCGTTGTAAACCGACAATCAAAGCGTCTAAAATCCTCACCTAGTCTCTTACGGTCGCGGAATTTTGAACGGAGCGTGTACGCTTCGTCTACGGCTGTAGGAGAACCTGATTTATGGATCTAGTTAGCTAACATGTTGTGCATCTAAGCAAACCCTAAATCAGCAAGTTGTTGGGATTATTTCATACCTGAAAAAGTATAGAAATCACCAGCCAGGTGATTGGAAGGAAGTGCTGATGCAGCAACCGTTGGTGGCTCGGAAGCGGGAAAAATCTCCTCTTCCCTTTCTCTCAAACTCTCTCTCTCTTGTTCTAGGGTTTGTGAAATTCGTATGCAAGGAAGGAATGAGGGTTTCAACCCCTTTTATAAGCTTGGAAACGTCGAAAATAGGCTCCGGGACGAAGTTTACTTATTGCCTATCCATTTCGGGGCTGTTTCGGTCCAAAAACTGATTTCTGGTGGTCCCCTGGTCGATTGCGATCAGACTTAAGCTCATGGGTACCAGATGTACCTCGTATTAAGTTTTCAGTCTGGCAGGGTTCGCAGATCGCACGTGGCGGACCAGTTTCAGTTCAGCGGTCACCGCACATAGATCAGGGCTGAAAATCCCATGATAATAAATGGATATTTTTCCTGATCCGAGGGTATAATCTGGATGAATTCTGACGGTCAGAACGCTTAATACTGACGCGTCAAGTCGTGTGCCAGATCTAAATTTGAAATTCCTGATTCGTCCCTATTCGCGGTCGCTTCAGTCCGGGTTCAACGAAATACTCTGTGATTATCGGTTTGACTTGATTTTCGAGATGATTGTCAAGTCCAGCTGGGCGGTTCTAACGGTCTAAGATAGGAGGTATCAGACCTTCGACGCGCGGTCTAAATCCAATATAAAAGTTCAATATGGTCCAGAGGACAAACCTGCTTAGAGTTGGATCCAAGGTTATAGAGTATTGTAGAGTTGTCTGTTCTACTCGATTTGGGTCTTGTAGAACGTATTTAAAGTGATCAGGGACTATTTCCCAGCTACTCTAGCGTTGCGCTAGCTAACTTACGTTTAATTTCCATGGAAATTATTTATACGCGATTTCGGGTCAAATCGGTACTCGATTCCAAGTACGGATTTTTCACGGGCGTTACAATCTACCCCCCTTAACAAATAATTTCGTCCTCGAAATTTATACCTGTTCGTACTCCTCGAGAAGCTGTGGGTAATTCTTTCTGATCTCGGCTTCTGTCTCCCAAGTAGCCTCCTCCTCAGAGTGATGCGTCCATAGTACCTTCACAAGGGGAATCACCTTGCTACGCAGTACCTGCTCCTTCCGGTCTAAGATGCGTGTCGGTCGCAGGATATAAGTAACATCCTCTCCTAACTGCACCTGCTCCCACCTGATGATATGGGAAGGATCAGCAACGTACTTCTTCAGCATAGAAACATGAAATACGTTGTGGAAGCTCGCGAGGGGCGTGGGTAAAGCCAATCGGTAAGCCACTGCTCCCACACGATCGAGGATCTGAAATGGACCAATGAATCGCGGTGCCAGCTTCCCCTTCTTCCCGAACCGAAGGACTCCCTTCATAGGGGAAACTCGCAAAAACACATGATCCCCGACTGTGAACTCTAGTGGTCTCCGTCTCGTATCGGCGTAGCTCTTCTGTCTGCTCTGCGCTGTAAGAAGCCGATGTCGAATAATATCAATCTTCTCTGACGTTGCCTGCACCAACTCTGGGCCAATCAAGCTGCGCTCACCGACCTCTAACCAGCAATGCGGTGCGCGACAAGGTCGCCCATACAGCGCCTCATAAGGTGCCATGCCGATACTCGTCTGGAAGCTATTGTTGTACGCAAACTCCGCATATGCAAGACAGTCATCCCAACTGTCCTTGAAGTCCAATGCGCAAGCCCGCAACATGTCCTCCAGGATCTGGTTCACTCGCTCCGTCTGTCCGTCCGTCTGTGGGTGGAAGGCAGTACTGAACTTCAACTTCACGCCCATAGCCTCCTGAATGCGAGTCCAGAAAATAGAAGTGAACCGCGTGTCTCTGTCCGACACGATCTCCAACGGAACTCCATGCAGACGCACAATCTCTCGGATATACAATCTAGCCAGCTCGTCTGCAGAGTTCGTAACTCTGATCGGTAGGAAGTGCGCCGACTTCGTCAATCGGTCGACGATCACCCAAATGGAATCATGCCCCTTTCTCGTCCTCGGCAACCCAGAAATGAAGTCCATGGAAATGAAATCCCATTTCCACTCTGCAATCGGCATAGGCTGCAAAAGTCCAGGTGGTCGGCGATGCTCTGCCTTCACCTGCTGACAAGTGAGACAACGGGACACGAACTCAGCAATGTGGGTCTTCATACCTTCCCACCAATACGTCCTCTTCACGTCACGATACATCTTCGTGCTGCCAGGATGCATCGCGAGTCTAGTAGAATGCGCAGCCTCGAGAATCTCTCGTCTCAAGTCAGGGACATCTGGGACGCATAGGCGGCCACGGTAACGTAAGCCTCCATCCATACCAACTCGCCAGTCGGCGTCAGCATCATCACTGGCCTGCTCTCGAAGCTCAGTAAGATGCGCGTCGTCCCTCTGCGCCTCGATGACACGGTCATCGATTTGGGATCGCACCTGTACATGTGCGATGAACTCAAATGGCTCCTCTACGGTGAGTTTCTGCTCAAAGTCTCGCAAAAACTCCACCATATCCCACTCGGCAACCATCAGCAGAGCCGCAAACTCTATCGCCTTCTTGCGGCTCAACGCATCAGCCACAAGGTTCGCCTTCCCAGGATGGTAAGAGACTTCAAACTTGAAGTCCTTCAGCGTCTCCATCCATCGCCGCTGCCTCATATTCAAGTCTCGCTGCGTGAATATGTACTTGAGGCTCTTGTGGTCGCAAAAGAGCTCGAACTCCTCTCCGTAGAGGTAATGTCTCCAGAGTCTCAGTGCGAATATAACGGCTGCCAACTCCAGGTCGTGTGTAGGGTAATTCTCCTCGTGCTTCCTTAATTGTCTCGAGGCATACGAAATTACCCTGTCCCTCTGCATAAGGACACAACCCAAACCAACGCTAGACGCGTCAGTGTATATAGTGTATCTAACCCCCTGCTCTGGCAATACTAGCACAGGGACGGACGTAAGTCTGTCCTTCAGCTCCTGAAAAGCTGACTCCGCCTTATCATTCCAGGCGAACCTCACGTCCTTCCGTGTCAACTGAGATAAGGGTCTCGCGATCTTCGAGAAATCCTGAATGAAGCGCCGATAGTAGCCAGCGAGACCCAAGAAACTCCTCACCTCAGTGACAGAACCAGGTTGCTCCCAGTCCTGCACCGCAGCTACCTTAGACAGGTCAACTGTCATGCCGTCCTTGGACACCACGTGTCCCAGAAACTTCACCTCCTGCTTCCAGAAGTCACACTTCTTGTACTGTGCGAACAACTGATGTCGTCTGAGCGTATCCAGGACCAAATGCAAATGCTCCTCATGCTCCTCTCGACTCCTAGAGTATACCAAAATGTCGTCGATGAAGACAACGACGAATCGATAGAGGAAAGGCCGAAAAACCCGGTTCATCAGATCCATGAACACGGCCGGTGCATTCGTGAGACCGAACGACATCACGAGGAACTCGTAGTGACCAAAACTGGTCCTGAATGCTGTCTTCTGCACGTCCTCATCTCTGACGCGCAGCTGATGATATCCTGACTGAAGATCAATCTTCGAGAAGTACTGCGCTCCTCTCAACTGATCAAACAAGTCATCGATCCTGGGCAAAGGGTACTTGTTCTTCACTGTGAGTTGGTTCAGCCTGCGATAATCAATACACAATCGCAGCGAACCATCCTTCTTCTTCACGAACAAGACCGGTGCTCCCCAAGGAGATACGCTAGGCCGTATAAAGCCAAGCTCTAGCAGACCATCAATCTGCGTCCGCAACTCCTCCATCTCACAAGGTGCCATGCGATACGTCGGCAGTGAGACGGGTGTAGAACCAGGAATCAGATCGATAGTGAAATCGATCTCACGTCGGGGCGGCAAACCAGGGATCTTCCTGAACAGATCCCCAAACTCAGAAACAACTAGCGTCTGCTCAAGTACCTGAGCACCAGTGTCGCGCAATAGAGTGGCGTAGCTAAGAATGCGGAAAGGAAGATTTACCCGCACTGAAAATGTGAAGGATGCGCCCTCAGGCTCGTATGCTGTGACTATACGAGTCTCGCAGTCAATCTCGGCTCTCGCTGCAGTCAACCAGTCCATGCCAAGAATGACGTCGAGATAAACGAGCGAGGGATCGACGACCAGATCAAGAGTCATCGTCCTGCCTCCCAGATCAACCAAACAACCCTCACACATCTGGGTGACTTCCGAAAAATCTCCATGAGCTGCAAAGACTCGCACGCTATCCATAGTGATAGTCTGCAACCCAAGACGTCTGACCACGGCACGCGATATCAAAGAAATCGTGGAACCAGTGTCCACCATGATAAGAACGGGAGTACCTCCGATATGGCCCGTGACCTCGAAGGCTGAATGCTGGAAAGTCGGCGTCGTAGCTGCCTCAGCGGTCAGTGCATGAACTCTTGCCTGCTGTGGCCGGTTCGGCCGCTGTGTCAAGGGCCGTGGAGGCTGTCGAATCTGCGATACCGTAGGTCTAAACGAAGGATGCGCAGGAGCTGACCGTATAGGCGGTGCTGATATCGCCTGTGGACGTACACGATCAATCTTCTGCGGCGGCGAGAACCCACTGTCCCGCATCCTGGAAAAGCAACTCTACGATAAATGGCCCGTCCTCCCACAGTATGTGCATAATAAATCAGGGCGCCGAAACGGTCGTACAGGCGCCGTGGTCCTGGTAGGAGGATCAATGCGAGGCCTCTTGCCCGCGAAGGGCCTATCTGGCAACTCCGGTCGCGACCTGGAAGTAGTCGGGCCTCGAGATCGCGCCAGTCGATCCACGTCCTGCTCTGCCCGCATGGACATATGAACCAACTCCGCATAGGAAGGGAAACTGACGCAGCACATCTTCGACCGAATTTCCGGTCGCAAGCCCTCCAAAAAGTGCCGTATGCGCATCTGCTCATCAGCCAGAATCGTCGGGACGTACCTGCCCAACTCTGTGAACCGATGCTCATACTCAGTAACCGTCATCGCTGCCTGCCTGAGATGGAGAAACTCATTCTCCCTCTCGTGCCTGTAGGTCTGGGGATAATACTTCTCATGGAAGCGGAACTTGAATGCTGCCCACGTCCATACGAAATCTACAGCAACAGTCCGCAATATACTATCCCACCACATACTGGCCTCTCTCTCAAACAGGAAGGTAGCCAGCTCTACCTGCTCTGCCTCGGTACAGTGTAACATGCGTAGAATCTTCGACACTCAGTCGAGCCAGAACTCTGCCTCCTCAGGTCTGTGAGAACCCGAAAAAGTAGGAGGCCGCAAGCGCTGAAATCGCTCCAGAAGGCCCGGTGTGTCGGCAGGATTCCCCGCAGGGAAAGCAGGCTGCGCAGGATGTGCTATGCCCTCATCCTGGGCGTAAGTATAGGCATCCTCAGCTGGATGCGCAGGTGGTACAGGTGGAGTAGAGGTAGTCGCACCCCCACCCTGGGCTAAAGTCCCAACTATAGTGGTCAATAGCTGCTGCTGCTGTAGCATCATAGCCATCATCTGCTCGAATCTATCAGGGGGTGGAGCAGGCAGTGGCGGATGAGGTGCGGAAGTAGATGCGCGCTGTGGCTCTCGAACTGATGGTGTAAATGGCGGTGGTCCACCTGTAGGACCAACAGCAGGCTGAGACGATCGAACCGTCTCAGGAATCGGGCCCACAGCAGGGTCCGGACGAGTGCCAGACTGAGAAGGAGTCTGATCCATCTGCTCAGACAATGAAAGCCGAACCGCGCTCCTCGTAGTCTTAGGTGGCATTCCCTATATTCAAAATAGGGCGCAACCTTGTCAGTCTCAAGTGCACAAATACACCACAATCATTCACTTAAAGAGTCAAAGGCATTCCATGCATTTCAATTAATCAAAATTGTCACAATACAAGGGATATATCCTTACAAGCATCATGACTAGAATGACATGGAAATTAAGACAGTTAAGCAACAGCAACATAAGCAAAGCACTAGCCCTAATAGGCTTTACACACATAAAACAGGAAATGGCTAACTACTAATAATCAACATCAAAGATCGCATCGCTAGTCGGAATCTGGTGACGGAGGAGGAGCACCCTTATCCTGTAAACAACACAGGATTGCCTTCAAGGTGCGAGTCACCTTGCCAAATTTCTTCTTCATAACGGCCTTGGCATCAGCGACTTCCGCTCGAAGTTCTTGGACTTCCTTCGCAAAGCGGTCTGACTCTCCTCCATCCGAGCAATGCGATCGTCAATAGTAGTCTGCGCAGAAGGAGGAGGGCTCTCATCAGTATCCTGAGCCTCCTCTTCTGCTTCTTCCTGAACCTCTTCCTGAACCTCTGCTCTAGGTTCTTCTTCGCTTTGATCTTCCTCTTCATCAAAGTCGTCCCCACCATCCCTTTCGAGTTGATTTTTACGGTATTGCGACCCAATCTTCATCTTGAGCATTGTCGACTCATCGATGGTGTGAATCGATACCGGCAATTCGGGTCCAAGTCTATAGGCAAACTCAAGCGCAATCTTGCAAATGAGTCGGCCAAAGGGAAGGGATTCGGATGTTCTCCTCGACCTGGCTATGAGAACTATCTGCCGTAAGATGAAAGTGGCCATACATACGTTCTCTCCCTGGGCCACCAGAAATAAGAAATCGACCATAAGACGTGTACATTCAATGCGGTTCATCGACCTAGGATAAACATTGAACGTGCAGATATGGTGCAGCAGGCGCAGATCCTCAGACATGCACGTCGCTTTGAGGCTATTATTAGGCTGCCATGGAACCAACTTACCGCACAGAAACCTGGTGCGGCGATCTCGTTCACGTCTAGTCCTCAAATTCTTCTCACTTGGATGTACATCACCTAGAGGCACGTTGAGAAGTCGCGCAACCAACCGGACGTCGATCGTAGCCATCCGATCTCTACCAAAAGGGATTTTGAACTGTAAAGGCTCCAAGGTAGGACTCTGGATGTTAGCATAGAAGGCACGAACAGTGCTCACATTAGCACGAGCGCGAGCTTCAAAGATCGGCCCCCAGTGCGCAGCTTCAATGCGTTCGAACAACAGATACTCGCCGAACAATCGCCCATCTACGTCCGCCTCAAATAACACTCTACGATCAGTGTATTCACCATGAGGCATCTCTGATAGAATGGTTCGTCCAAGGTGTGCATGGGGATCCAAATCCCGCTTTGTACGGCACTCCAGGACTGCAGCTGGACCTGCGGCGGCGCTTGAACTTGCGGCACCACCCCGCGGTCTTCTCGATCGAGCAGGGCGGCTCGGCCCAGCCTCGTCTGTCACAGTTTTCCTCTTACCCATCAAAGATATGATGGATGAAAGCGACAAAAGGCCCAAAATGGCTTCCACAAAAGCCATGGAAAACGTCGAAAATGCTGAAAAATGGCTGCCCAATCTGAAAAAAGGAAATCTAGGCATCGTAGAGGGATGCTTCAAGCTTCCCAAGGCTGTACTTTCAGGGAAAAATACAAACAAAAAGATGGGATGGAGCAGCTCACGATTTCAGTACTATTTGGGAGATTTTGGAGCTCCAAATGGGGAAATCTTCTAGGAAAGGGGTTGCCAACACCCAATAATTGATGGGTGGTGGTCGGTTTCGGCCAAGGAAGGGTTTAAGAGTGGTTTGGGTCGTCGGGGTTTGGAATGGAGTGCTGAAAATCGAATCTAGGGTATGCAAGGGGGCTGTTTGTGAAGGAGAGGTGGGTTTTGGGGGTTTTCGTGATGTGGGAGTTACATAGGGGTGATGTGGAGGCCATTTAAGTGGGTGCGCCCGAAGGACAGCACCAACGGAGGTCGCCGGCAGGCGATGGCATCGCCGGTCAACTCGCAAGTTGCCCGGTGGGACCCCATGGGTCTGGTCCCCCATGGTCCCAGGGCCCCAAAAAATCAGGTCCCACCCCTTGGTTCATAGCATTTTGGTCTCTATGAGCCCAAACATGTGTTCGGGGATTTTCGGGTCCACATCGCAATCGTGAATACCAAACCATATGATGCAGCATATGAATTTGGGGTAGAAGGAGCCAGTACATCTTTCTAGCTCCTTAGTTGCTAAAGAAAGTGAAGTTAGAATGGCCTTATGGCCGTTTTTCATGAAATTTTACTATTCACTGTAAAATTTGGTGAATGTGCTAATTTGTGTTATTTTCACATTAGTTTTGATTCCTAATATGAAATGGATAATAAAGAACTGAAGGTTGAAGTGTTTAGAGAAGGAATTTTGAAGATTTTTGGTGAAACGGGGTTTTTAAGCCCTGGCGATTGATTACTGGAGTCGTGGTCATCCCACGGCCTAAAGATTTACTTTTGCGGTTTAAAACCGCTCATAGGATGTCTCCACCCGACTTCCTACAGCTTAGAAGTGATTCGGGTCGCTTTACGCGACCCGAGATACGTTACAGACTCGATCTTGCGATCGATCATTATAGACTTCGCCTATCGGCGAATCTGTGATCCTAGAAGTGTTTCTAGACCCTTCTCGCACCCACCTAAGTCAAAGGAAGCGACAGCATACGTCGCAAGACCATAACCCAGGCCCAGTATACTCTCATTCATGCTCTGATACCAACTTGTAACACCCTGAAAATCGGGGGTCGTGTATAAACTCAACTCCCGAGTTCCAGACCGTCACTTATGCAACAAAAATGGTTATGATTCAATGTTGTCTGATTTAAAGCATTCACATGAGTAAAAGTATACCAAAACTGCAATTCATACTTCAGATCCAGTGATAAAAGCAAGCGGAAGACTAAACAATATATATATCACTGTATGGAAAAACAAAGTAATCTCAACTGTCTCCAAAGTATGACTACATCTCTGAGTCTCATATACATGTAAATAGACAAAAGAATAAGTTCAAAATAGTCCCACTGAAGTCCCCCTCGATCCAGGTCACCTACGGGAAGCCGTCGTGATACTGCATATACGAGAACTCATCCTGGTCCTCGTCAATCTCCGGCTCCACCTCCTGGATCTCGTCGTCACCTGCAACTACAACAGGGTCTGGTGGGTGTTGCAAACACCATCCCGTAACGTGGGAATGAGTGATCAACTCAGTGGAATCATAGAGCAAAGATTAGCATGTTCACAATTCAATCACGCGATAATAGTAAAGCAGTAAATCAGACAATTCTAATACTGTTGTTAATGCAAGATGATATGACGTGATGTATGCCCTCACCGACGATCACCCTCATGCGGCAACATCTTACGACCGCGGCATGCCACACTCCCTAGAGTGCTCCACATCTTCCAGGCACATGCAATGCTATGGTGATATGATTACCAAGTTGTTATTAGTCCATTCAAACAGCAGGATTGAGAAACTAAGGTACTTCCCTTGTATCAATCCCAACACGGATCCTGTCTAGGGTCGTCACTCCTAGTAATCTCATACGATATACATTTCGTAGGTCACTGCAAGGGCTGCCAGGGCTGTTGCTCGCACTCGTTGCACCGCTCCCCCATCACCTTATCAATACAGGCCTACTGTACTCTACTGCACGGAAGGGTCGTCGCCTCCCGTGAACTCAGAATACGCTCACGGTCACTACAAAGGGCTCGTTGCCTGATCAGTGTAGGCCGAAAGCTAGAATATAGTGTCCCATACCACCATAATCTGCTCACGAGTCAAGGTGCTCACTGGTCACTACGGGGAGGTTTGTGGCCCCAGCGTCGGCCGACAGCTCGACCACGGTATCCCATACCACCATGCCCGGCTCATGAGTCTTCGTGGATCAAGGTACCACGGTTAATAGGGTTTACAATGGTAAGTTCAGTACCCTAGGTTCAAGCAGTTATGATACATACAAGGTGAACAAACATCGGCCAGTCGGGTTACTTGACGGGCTCGACTAGCGCGATCGCATCTCGAATTGAACGACATGAAGTGCGTAAAAAACTTCGCGTGGCCTAACCACTGCCGCCAACTCTCAACACGAATCACATTCATCGACGCGTCGTTCGTGGCTATGACCAGTCAGCCACGAATTCGTTCGGTTACCGACTGCCTGGACTAAGTCAAGTCCCACACATCTATTGAATCACATTAACGCTATATATCAGGGTATTGGAATTGAAACACATCATGTGAACATGTTAGCACATGTTATAACATTCAACTTAGGCAAATCTTCAAGGCATGCTTTCCATGCATATTCAACTTAGGCAATTCTTTAAGGCATCATTTCTATGCATGTGATGCAATCATGCATAAGGTCAACATATAGGAAATCATTTAGGTTAGCATATTAATCATGAAATCAATCTCAATCTACTACATAACATCATTCAATGCAATACATACTAATACAAGCATTTATACAAACACATACACTACACACTTAAGTCCACATATAGTATGTCGACCCAAAGTGTGCAACTTGGCGAATCTCTTCGCCAAACTGATTATGCAAGCATTCCTAACTCTCTAATGCGGCGACAAATCATGTCAATCACGTCAGCAAATTATGCATGGAGACCGTACTTCCTACAAATGACTAAAATGCCCTAAATCTCATATTCTTCGTTAATTTGCGAAACAGGAAACGGAGAGCATGTTGTACATGTCAAACGGTGATGCCGTCGATAATCTACTATTAAACAACATTGAAAGCGTTGTAAACCGACAATCAAAGCGTCTAAAATCCTCACCTAGTCTCTTACGGTCGCGGAATTTTGAACGGAGCGTGTACGCTTCGTCTACGGCTGTAGGAGAACCTGATTTATGGATCTAGTTAGCTAACATGTTGTGCATCTAAGCAAACCCTAAATCAGCAAGTTGTTGGGATTATTTCATACCTGAAAAAGTGTAGAAATCACCAGCCAGGTGATTGGAAGGAAGTGCTGATGCAGCAACCGTTGGTGGCTCGGAAGCGGGAAAAATCTCCTCTTCCCTTTCTCTCAAACTCTCTCTCTCTCTTGTTCTAGGGTTTGTGAAATTCGTATGCAAGGAAGGAATGAGGGTTTCAACCCCTTTTATAAGCTTGGAAACGCCGAAAATAGGCTCCGGGACGAAGTTTACTTATTGCCTATCCATTTCGGGGCTGTTTCGGTCCAAAAACTGATTTCTAGTGGTCCCCTGGTCGATTGCGATCATACTTAAGCTCATGGGTACCAGATGTACCTCGTATTAAGTTTTCAGTCTGGCAGGGTTCGCAGATCGCACGTGGCGGACCAGTTTCAGTTCAGCGGTCACCGCACATAGATCAGGGCTGAAAATCCCATGATAATAAATAGATATTTTTCCTGATCCGAGGGTGTAATCTGGATGAATTCTGACGGTCAGAACGCTTAATACTGACGCGTCAAGTCGTGTGCCAGATCTAAATTTGAAATTCCCGATTCGTCCCTATTCGCGGTCGCTTCAGTCCGGGTTCAACGAAATACTCTGTGATTATCGGTTTGACTTGATTTTCGAGATGATTGTCAAGTCCAGCTGGGCGGTTCTAACGGTCTAAGATAGGAGGTATCAGACCTTCGACGCGCGGTCTAAATCCAATACAAAAGTTCAATATGGTCCAGAGGACAAACCTGCTTAGAGTTGGATCCAAGGTTATAGAGTATTGTAGAGTTGTCTGTTCTACTCGATTTGGGTCTTGTAGAACGTATTTAAAGTGATCAGGGACTATTTCCCAGCTACTCTAGCGTTGCGCTAGCTAACTTACGTTTAATTTCCATGGAAATTATTTATACGCGATTTCGGGTCAAATCGGTACTCGATTCCAAGTACGGATTTTTCACGGGCGTTACACCCTTTTTGTGATTGCAGATGATGGCGCTGCTTGAGAAGCGGAGCTGGACTTGATGATGATGAGGAGGATTCCTCCATGTGTGTTCTGATTGATGGGATTATAGGGAGGTTGATTATATACCTTGACACTTGTCATTTTATATTTTTAGCGCACTCATGTATATTCATTTTGTTTACTTTAGGAGTATACATGTATGTATATAACCTGGTAACATGTTCACACTCTGAAGACATACAATAGTTTATATATGTTATACATACTATCACAGTCTTTCGCTTGTTAATTTAACTGTCTCTGGAGTATGATATGTTGTTTTAGCTTAATCTCACTCATGTTTAATACATCATCACAGACAACATTCAATCATACATATCTATGTTGCATAAATAACATTTTGGAACTCGGGAGTTGGGTTTTTGCTCGACCCCCCGATTTTCGGGATGTTACAGATGGTATCAGATCATGATTTAGATTAAACCGAGCCTGGGTTATGGTCATGCGATGTACTCTGTCGCT
Source organism: Magnolia kwangsiensis (assembly GCA_037074715.1). Taxonomy (NCBI): domain Eukaryota; kingdom Viridiplantae; phylum Streptophyta; class Magnoliopsida; order Magnoliales; family Magnoliaceae; genus Magnolia; species Magnolia kwangsiensis. The sequence goes on along the minus strand of CM073572.1, from coordinate 115,950,662 downwards.
TCCTTTGACTTAGGTGGGTGCGAGAAAGGTCTAGAAACCCTTATAGGATCGCAGTTTCGCCAATAGGCGAAGTCTACTCGTATCGATCGCGCGATCGAGTCCGTAACGTATATAGGGTCGCGTGAAGCGACCTAAGTAGCTCCTAGGTTGTAGGTAGGTGGGTTGAGACATTTTTTAAACAATTCTAAACCCGTAAATATAAATCCTTGGGCTGTAGGACAACCACAACCCCTGCATTCAATCGTTAGGGCTTAAAAACCCCGTTTCACCTAAAATCTTCAAAATTCTTCCTCTCACCACTCCAATATTCAATTATTTCTTATCCTTTTCATGTTAGGCATTAATCCTAATGTGAAAATTACATAAAATCATACTTCAACAAAATTTTACAGTGAATAGTAAAATTTCATGAAAAATGGCCATAAGGCCATTCTAACTTTTTTTTCTTTAGTAACTAATGGGCTAGATGGATGTACTAGCTCCTTCTATCCCAAAATCATATGCTACATGATAGGGGTATGTATCCGGGATTACAGATTGGCTCCGGGAAGCCCCGAACTCATGTTTGGGCCTATATAGGTCAATATACAATGAACCAAGGTGGGACCCATAGTTATTTGGGGTCCCTGGACCATGGGGGACCAGACCCATGTGGTCCCACCGACCAGATCACCAGATGGTCGGCGATGCCATCGCTGGCCACTGTGGCCCACTTGATCTAAAATCTTGGATCTGGGGGTATTTTGGGTAATACACATCCCCCAGGTGCGATTCGTCCATAGAAAATTTCAAATAGGGGTACTTCCTTCACAAACAGCCCTTCCCCTAGCCCCATTTACGTTTTCTAGCTGCCCTACCTCCAAATCGTGGTTTTAAACCACTCCCAAATCCATTCTAGGCCAAAAACGACCACACTCCATCGTTCTATTGAAGTTTGCAGCCCTCCCTCTAACATATTTCATCTTTTGGAGCTCTAAAAACTCCCAAATCGAGCTGAAATCGTGAGGTGTTCCATTTTCCTTTTTCATTCTCTTTCCTTTTTGAAAATTCAGCCTTTGGGAGCTTGATGCATCCCTCTATAGGGCCTAGATTTGTTTTAGTCCATTTGGACAATAATTTCTCCGCATTTCCTCCGCTTTCCATGGCTATTGTTTAAGCTGTTTTAGCCTTTTTCTCTCTTTCCACCATCCTCCCTCTCAAGCCTATTTCTCCATTTTCTTTGCTTAAGGGATACTGAAAATATATGGCCGAGAGAGCTCTAGTGAACAACAGACAGTATTAGACTCGACAGTGATAAAGAAGGTAATCGGGACTGTGGTAGAGTCCTTTGGTAGAATTAGGCATCTGTACCATTGTCTTGTAGATTGTTTGATTACCGTTTGAGATCTCTGTGTTTGTTGTTGTTCGGTTTAGTAACAACAGAGGTAGAAAGTGTGGAACTTTGTTCCATGTATCATGACTAACATACCACTTCCAATCCCGCCATGGGACTAGGAATGCGGTCTCATTTAATACAACTAAACGCTAACGGCCACATAGACCCTTGGCGTTTTGGATCTAGTGTTAGCACTCTTAGATTTGAAGGATCTGACGATATAGGAAAGTAAAAATTTTCTTTCGATGATCTTGACCCTAAGCGATAGAGCAATTCCCTGTATTAGTAATGGTATGGAACCATTTAACGTATAAACTTAGGCTTTGGATTATAGCTACTGCGTTACAGACTAGGCTACTAGTTACCTTAAGTAGTGTAAAGCCTGTATATGCTAAGGAATTATAGGTTAGGTTTGGTTGAAGTAGAACTTTATTCCTTCGATAGATCCCCTTATGACTTATAGACTTCTATTGTTGCCCATAGGAAGGAACCATTCACTCTCAGGGAACATGTATAAATCCCTCAGATTGAACTTAGAATGTACTAGCACGCCCAGTAGAATTGCCTTCCCCAAGGGCTTATTGCATTCGGGAACTCGAAATAAAGGAACTACATGTAAGCAATGTATTCGCGGTTTGAATCGACTTCCTAATCCTAGTGGTTACCAATAAATCTAATGCTCTGATCAAGCAGAAGATTGGCATCGACTCGGATTAAGAATTAATACAATAAATCTTTTGTCCTAGCTAGACAGAAAGTCTATGTATCCGGCTCAGACCCACTATACAACTTTTCTTCCGTGTTGGCTCGACCACATACAACCAAACGTGATCACATTGTCTTTGGGAAATGGCGAGGACTTAAAGCCAGTAGAGAATTTGACATCTTGCCACTAACTCATACCTGCCCCTGAACTTAACCACAACAGAGATTAGGCTCATCTTTATCATCATAGATACTAATGCCATAGAACGCATCATTAACAAAGGAAAACTACTGTAATGAGGGGTTGTTTCCCAATTCATGTCAAGGATAGCCCCTAAGTTACACCTCGTTCCGATATATGGAGCGATGCATAGATTCTTGAACTTTAAGTAAAACTAAGTTTTAAGGGGGTAGAACGTATTGAGTCCAATCCAGTTAGGTTAATCAACGCTACCGATCGATCAGAGTGGCGCAGCGGAAGCGTAGTTGGCCTCTTCCCCACTGGCCTAGGATCGAAACATTTGAGTTATGATATACGTACGGTTAAGTCAATAAATAGGATTGACCCTTTCTTAGAATGTCAATACTAAAGTCTTACTAGATACTCCTTACCCTTCGCCAATTTCGGGGATGAAATTGTGTTTTAAGGGGGGTAGATTGTAACACCCCGGATTTTGGCCAACTTGGGATTAGACGTCCTTAGGCAATGGGTCAACTAAAACACCCGAAAAATCTCTCAGAACCCAATTTCATAGCCAAAGAAATCACTTAGGATTAATTCCTTTAGAAACTAAGCATAAGTTAGCTAGTGCTACGCTAGAGTAGCTGGAAAATAGTCCTTGATCACTTTAAATACGTTCTACAAGACCCAAAGCGAGTAGAACCAATGACGCTATAATACTCTAAAACCTCGGATGAAACTCTAAACCGGTTTGTTCTCTGGACCTCTTTGAAAATTTGTATTGGATCTAGACCGCGCGTCGAAAGTCCAATACCTACAATCTTATACTATTAGAACCTCCTTGTTGGACTTGACAATCATTTCAAAAATCAAGTCCAACCGACATTCGCGGGCTATTTCATTGAGCCTGGACTGAAGAGAGTAAGAATAGGGTTAGATTTGGAATTTGAAATTCAAATCTGGCACACGACTTGATGTGTCAGTATTAAGCATTCTGACCGTTAGAATTCAGCCAAATTACACCCTCGGATCAGGAAAAATTTCTATTTCATATCATGAGATTTGTAGGCCTGATCTACGTGCAGTGACCGCTGAACTGAAACTGGACTGCCACGGGCGATCTACGAACCCTGCCAGACTGAAAACTTGATGCGTGCTAGATCCTGTATGCATGAGCCTAAGTCCGATCGCGTTCGGCTAGGGGACCACCAGAAATGTATTACACCGAAACAGCCCCGATTTGGATATACCCTAAGTGAACTTTGTTTCCAAGCCTATTCCAGGCATTTTTGAGCTTATAAAAGAAGTTGAAACCCTCACTCCTTTCTCCCATCTGAATTTGAGAAAAACCCTAGATTGGGAGAGAGAAAAGGTGAGAGTTTGTGAGAGTGAGTAGGAGAGAATTTTCCTGCTGCTGCACCACCTGTTGCATGTGCCTAAGCAACACGCTCCAATCACTTCGCCGGTGATTTCTCTGCATTTTCAGGTAAGAAAATACCCTAGACGTTGCTGATTTGAGGTTCCTTTCGTTCCATAGCTTGTTAGTTGATAAATCTTGTAAAACAGGTTCTCTATTCGCCGTAGACGAAGCGTATACGCTCCGTTCGAATTCACACCCCTAAAAGGGAAAAGGTGCGGATTTTAGACGCTTTGATTGACTTTTTCCAACGCTTTCAATGTCGTTTAATAGTAGATTATCGACGGCATCACCGTTTGACATGTACAACATGCTATCCGTTTCCTGTTTCGTAAACCGACGGAGAATATGAGATTTAGGGCATTTTAGTCATTTGTAGGAAGTACTGATTTCATTCATATTTTTCTGATGTAATTGACATGGTTTATTGTCGCATTAGAATGTTAGGAATACGTGCATAATTAGTTTGGCAAAGAGATTCGCCTAAATGCGCACTTCGGGTCGACATACTATATGTTGACTTAAGTGTGTAGTGTAAGTGTTTGTATAAATGCTTGTATTAGTATGTATTGAATTAAATGATGTTATGAATTAGTTTGAGATTGATTTCTCAATTAATATGCTGATGTAAATGATTTCCTACATGTTAGTTATATGCATGATTTCATTGTATATATGAAATACATGTGCTTGATGATTTACTTAAGTTGTATGTTATAACATGTGTTAACATGCTCACATGATGGTATTTCATTTCCAATACTCTTATATGAATCGCTGATGTGAATTCATATGTGTTTGGGACTATACCTAGTCTAGGCAGTCGGTAACCGAGCGAATTCGTGGTTGGCTTTTCTTGGCCACGAACGACGTGTTGATGAACGTGAGTCGTGTTTTGAAGTTGGCGGCAGTGGTTAGGCCACGCAAGGTGTTTTACGCACTTCATGTCGTTCGACTTGAGATGCGATCGTGCTAATTGAGCCCGTCAAGTAACCCGACTAGCCGTTGTATGTTCACCCTGCATGAGTCATAACTGCTTGAACCTAGGGTACTGAACTTACCATTGTAAACCATGTTAACCATGGTACCTTGATCCACGAAGACTCATGAGCCGGGCATGGTGGTATGGGACACCATGGTCGAACTGTCGGCCTACGCTGGGGCCACAAACCTCCCCGTAGTGACCAATGAGCACCTAGTCTCGTGAGCAGATTATGGTGGTATGGGACACTATATTCTTGCTGTCGGCCTACACTGATCAGCTGACGAGTCCTTTGTAGTGACCGCGAGTGTATTCTGAGTCTACGGGAGGCGACGACCCTTCAGTAGCAGCAGAGTACAGTAGGCCTGTATTGATAAGGTGATGGGGGAGCGGAGCAACGAGTGCATGCAACAGCCCTGATAGCCCTTGCAGCGACCTACAAAATATACCTCGTATGAGATTACTAGGAGTGACGACCCTAGACAGGATCTGTGTTGGGATTGATACAAGGGAAGTACCTTAGTTTCTCAATCCTGCTGTTTGAATGGACTAATAATAACTCGAAAATCATATCACAATTACATTGCATGTGCCTGGAAGATGTGGAGCACTTAAGGGAGTGTGGCATGCCGCGGTCGTAAGATGGTGTCGTATGAGGAAGATCGTTGGTGAGGGCATACATCACGTCATGTCATATTGCATTAACAATAGTATTATGATTGTTTGATTTACTGCTTTACTATTAGCGCATGATTGATTTGATAACATGCTAATCTCTGCTCTCTTATCCCACTGAGTTGATCACTCACTCCGACGTTACGGGATGGTGTTTTCGGACACCCACCAGTCCCTTTTTGTGATTGCAGATGATGGCGCTACTCGAGAAGCGGAGCTGGATTTGATGATGATGAGGAGGATTCCTCCATGTGTGTTCTGATTGATGGGATTACAGGGAGGTTGATTAGATACCTTGACACTTGTCATTTTATATTTTTAGCGCACTCATGTATATTCGTTTTGTTTACTTTAGGAGTATACATGTATGTATATAACCCGGTAACATGTTCACACTCTGAAGACATACAATAGTTTATATATGTTATACATACTATCACAGTCTTCCGCTTGTTAATTTAACTGTCTCTGGAGTATGATATGCTGTTTTAGCTTAATCTCACTCATATTTAATACATCATCACAGACAACATTCAATCATACATATCTATGTTGCATAAATAACGTTTTGGAACTCGGGAGTTGGGTTTTTGCTCGACCCTCCGATTTTCGGGATGTTACACCCATGTATATTCTTTTTATCATTTTTGGAGTATACATGTATATGTTTAACCTGGTAACATGTTCACACTCTGGAGACCCACAACAGTTCATATACTTTATATATCTATTACATTCTTCGGCTTGCTAATTTAACTATCTCTAGAGTATGATATGTTGTTTTGGCTTAGTCTCAATCTTGTTTAATACCATCCTACAGACAACATGCATTTAATATTATCTATGTTGCATAAATAACATTTTGGAACTCGGGAGTTGGGTTTCTACCCGACCCCCGATTTTTGGGATGTTACAGTTGGTATCAGAGCATGTTGAGATTAAAATGGACCTGGGTTATGGCCACGTGACGTACGCTGTCACTCCTTCGACTTAGGTGGGTGCGAAAGGAACCTAGAAACACTTATAGGATCGCAGTTTCGCCAATAGGCGAAGTCTACTCAAATCGTTTATTTGATCGAGTCCGTAACGTATCTTTGGTCGCGTGAAGTGACCTAAGTAGTTTGTAGGTTGTTAGTAGGCGGGTTTGAGAGGTTTCCAAAAGATTTCCAACTTGAAAATGCAAGTCCTTAGGTTGTGGGGCAACCACGACCCTTATACTTAATCTCAGGGCTTAAAAACCCCGTTTCACCCAATTCCTTCAAAATCCTTCCTCTCACCACCCCATTCTTCAAATTTTTCTCAGTATTTTCACATTAGGCATAAATCCTAATGTGTAAATGACATAAAATTATACTTAGACAAAATTTTACAATGAATAGTAAAAATATGTAAGAATCGGACTTTTGGTCATTCCAATTATGGAATTTCTTAAAAAAAAATAGGTTAATTGGATGGATTAGCTTCTCTTACCCCAAAATCATATGCTACATGATGCATAAGTTCATTCTGGCTCACAGACTGGCCTCGGAACACCCCAAATGGAGTTTTAGGCCTCTCTAGGCCAAACTACAATGAACTAGGGTGAGACTCACATATATCTGGAGTCCCTAGGGCAGGGGGAACCTGACCCATATGGCCGGACTGGCCAAATTTGAAGATGGCCGGCGATGGCATCGCTGATCCGGCGATGCATCGCCGTACAATGGGCCCCACGTGCGCTGAAACTCGGGCGCACGCCCCTTTTGGGGTAGGGCACCCCTCGCATATACGGTCCATCCCTTAAAACCCCTGAAATCTATACTTCACAAAAAATGCCTCCAAGCCCTCCATTTTCATTTTTCTTGCTGCCCCCTCTCAAAACTCATTCCCAAACCACTCCCAATCCCTTCTCCTGCTAAAACTGATGCCTGTTCACCCCTTCATTGCTGTTATCAACCCTCTCCCTCTCCAATCTCGTCGTTTGAAGCTCTCACGACCTCCTATCACGACTGAAATCGTGTGGAGCTCCATTCCCATTTAGCTTTCTCTTTTTCCCTTGAAAATCCAGCCTTTGGAAGCTTGATTTATCCCTCTACAACGTCTAGATTCACTTCAATCAGTTTGGGCAGCCGTTTCCCCCCCAATTCCCACATTTTCCATGGCCGTTGTTGAAGCCATTTTGGCTTTTTTCTCTTTCTCCACCATTCTCTCTTTGATGGGAAAGAGGAAGACTGCCACAGACGAAGCTGGGCCTAGTCACCCTTTGTAATCAAGAAGGCCGAGAGGTGGCGCCGCTAGCTCAAGCGCTGCCACAAGTCCAAGCACAACTCGTGAGTTTCATACAAAACAGGATTTGGATCCCCATGCTCACATAGGGCAAGTACTGTTAGCAGAGTTACCTCATGGCACTTATACTGACCGCAGGGTCCTGTTTGAAGCGCATGTGGATGGGCGGCTCTTTGGTGAATATCTGTTGTTTGAGCACATTGAGGCTGCACACTGGGGTCCGCTCTTTGAAGCACAGTCTCGAGCGAACGTGAGCACCGTTCGTGCCTTCTATGCTCGTATCCGGGATCCTACGTTGGAGCCATTGCAATTCAGGATTCCCTTTGATAGAGACCGGATGGCTACGATCGATGTTCGGTTGATAGCTCGCATTCTGAAGGTGCCTCTTGGTGAAGTTCATCCTAGTGCTAAGAATCTGAAGAGTGCTCGTGAGCGAGATCGCCGTACCAGGTTCCTATGTGGTGATTTGGTTCCGTGGCAGCCTAACAGGAGCCTCTTAACGTCCCATATGTCAGATGATTTTCGCCTACTGCATCACATTTGCACGTTCAATTTATATCACAGGTCGACCAACCGCTGTGAATGTACACGCCTCATGGTCGATTTCTTGTATCAAGTGGGCCAGGGTGAAAATGTGTGCATGGCCACGTTTATATTGCGACAGATCGTCCTCATAGCAAAGTCGAGAAGAACGTCAGAGTCTCTTCCTTTTGGTCAGCTCATATGCAGGATTGCACTTGAGTTTTCATATAGACTTGGGCCAGAGATGCCTGTACCGATCCACTTCATCGACGAGACTACCATGAACAGGATGAAGATCGAGCCTTGACAGCGAGAGGCTCAGCTTGATGCTGACAGCGAGGGCGATTATGATAGCGAAAAGGATGCAAGTGAAGAAGAAGCTAGGGCAGAAATAGAGGAAGAAGCCCAAGAAGAAGAAGATGAGGAGGCTCAGGATACTGATGAGAGCTCTCCTCCAGTGACTCGGGCTACTAGAGATGCTCACATTGCCCGACTCGAGGAGAATCAGGTTGCCTTGCGATGGGAAGTCCAGGAACTTCGGGCCGAAGTTGAGGATACCAAGGCCGTCATGAAGAGAAAATTTGGCAAGGTGACTCGCACCTTGAAGGTGATCCTGTGTTGTTTGCCGGATAAGGGTGTATCCTATGGTTTCCACGACCATGTTGTAAATTCCGGTATTAAACCTATGAAATTAATTTTTATCCCACCCCACCCTCCTACCAAGCATGCCACTCTCAATCCCGACATGAGATTAGTAATGCGGTCCCAGTTAACACAATTTGAGACCACTGGCCATATAGGCCCTTGGAGTTTTGGACTTAGAGTTAGTGCTCCTAGATTTGAAGGATCTGACGATATAGGAAATCCAATCCCATTTAGATAATCTTGACCCTAAGCGATAGAACGATTCCCTGTATTCGTAATGGTATGAAACTATTTCGCGTATAAGCTTAGGATGTAGATTACAGACTAGTCTACTAGTTACCTTAAGTAGTCTAAAGCCTGTATATGCTAAGGAATAGTAGGTTAGATTTGGTTGGAATGAGACTCCCTTCCTTGGGTAGATCCTCATAACATTCATAGGCACCTTTAGTAACTCTCAGGAGGCTTATTTACCTTAGAACTATTCATTCTCAGGGACAACTTCTACTTCCCTAAGATTAAACCTAGAATAAACCAACACACCCCTTAGAATTGCCTTCCCCAAGGGCCTATCGCATTCGGGAATGCGGAGGAAAGGAACTACATGTAAGCAATGTATTCGCGGTTTGAATCGCCTTCTAAATCCTAGTAGTTACCAATGAATCCAATGCTCTGATCAAGCAGAAGATCGACATCAACTCGGATTAAGAATTGATACAATAAATTTTCTGTCCTAGCTAGACAGAAAGTCTATGTATCCGACTCAGACCTACTATACAACTTTTCTTCCATGTTGGCCTGACCACCTACAACTAAACGTTATTGCTTTACCTTTGGGAAATGTTGAGGACATCTAGCCAATAGAGAGTAGGCTTATTTTTATAACCATAGGTACCAATGCCATAGAACGCATCATTAACAAAGGAAGACCAATGTAGTGAGAGGTTATTTTCCCTTTTATGTCAAGGATAGCCCCCAAGTTGCACCTCGTTCCGATATACGGATCGATACATAGATTCTTGAACCTTAAGTAGAACTAAGTTTTAAGGGGGGTAGAACGTATTAAGCCCAATCTACTTAGGATTATCTAAGACAACCGTTAGATCAGTGTAGCGTAGCGGAATCGTAGTTAGCCTCTTCCCCACTGGCCCAGGCTCGAAACAGTTGATTTAGGTCATACATAAGGTTAGGTCATTAAATAGGATTTGAACCTTCCTTAGAATGTCAATACGAAGGACTCTCTAGGTACTCAATACCCTTAGCCAATTTCGGGGATGAAATTTTATTTTAAGGGGGGTAGATTGTAACACCCTGGATTTTTTTCAACCTGGGATTAGACGTCCTTAGGCAATGGGTCAACCAAAACACCTTGGTAACCTCCCAGAACCTAATTCCAAAGCCAAATAAATTACTTAGGATTAATTCGTTTAGAAATTAAGCGTAAGTTAGCTAGCGCTATGCTAGAGTAGCTGTGAAATTGTCTCTGATCGCTTAAAATACGTTCTGCAAGACCCAAAACTTGTAGAATCGTTGATGCTACTTTACCTTAAAATTCAGGATCAAACTCTAAACCGGTTTGTTTCGGGAACCCTTTGAATCTTTGTATTGGATCTAGACCGCGCGTCGAAAGTTCGATACCTACAATCTTAAACGGTTATGACCGCTTAGCTGGACTTGACAATTCTTTTCAAAAATCAAGGCCAACCGACGTTCAGAGGCTATTTCATTGAGCATGGAGTGAAGAGAGTGAGAAAGGGGTTAGATTTAGAAATTTTAATTCAAATCTGGCACGTGACTTGGCGTGTTATTATTAAGCGTTCTGACCGTCAGAATTCAGCCAAATTACACCCTCGGATCAGGAAAAATTTCTCTTTCATATCATGAGACTTGTAGACCTGATTTAGGTACGACAACTGCTGAACTGAAACTGGTCCGCCACGTGCGATCTGCGAACTCTACCATACTGAAAACTGGGTGTGAGCAACATCCAGTGACCATGAGCTTAAGTCCGACTGCATTCGGCCAGGGGACCTCCCGAAACGCTCTTTTGGATCAGAACAGCCCCGTTTTCGTTATAACTTAAGTGTACCTTGTTCCCAAGCCTAATTTGGGAAGGTTTTAGCCTATATAAGGGCTTTAAACCCTCTCATAACCCTCCCATCCGAATTTGCTTGAAACCCTAGGAAAAGAGAGAGAGAAAGTGAGAGATTGTGAGAGAGTGTGGGAGAGATTCTCCTGCCACCTGCATCAGCTTTTGCACGTGCCAAAGCACCGCACTCCAATCACTTTCCCGGCGATTCCAACGTACTCCTAGGTAAGAAAAACCCTAACTACTTCTATTTTGGGGTTTCCTTCGATTCATTAGCGATGTAGCTTATGTATCTTGTGCATTAGGTCGCCTGTACGCCGTTGACGAAGCGTATACGTTCGATTCGAAACGATATACGTATAGGGAAAAAGGTGAGGATTTTAGACGCTTTGATTGACTGATTTCAAAGCTTTCAATGTCGTTTAATAGTAGATTTTCGACGGCAACGCCGTTTGACATGTACAACATGCTGTCCGTTTTCCGTTTCGTGAACGTACGGTAAATATGAGATTTAGAGTATTTTAGTCATTTGTAGGAAATACTGCTTACGACCATATTTTGATAAAATGTTTTCCATGGCTATTTATCGTGTTAGAATATTAGGAATGCGTACATGATTGGTTTGGCGAAGGGATTCACCCTTAAGCGCACTTTGAGTCGACATGCGCTATGTAGACTAAAGTGTGTAGTCTAAGTGTTTGTATAAATGTTTGTATCAGTATGTATTAAGTAAATGGTGTTGTGTATGAGTTTTGAGATTGAATTCTCAAGTAATATGCGGATGTAAACAATTTCCATCATGTTGGATATATGTACTGATTTCATTGTATACATGAAATGCATGTGTGGAATGATTTGCTTAACTTATATGTTATAACATGTGTCAACATGCTTATAATGTGGTATTTCATTTCTGTTACTCACATATGCTTACTGGTGTTGATGCACAAATGCTTGGGGCTATGACTTAATCCAGGCAATCGATAATGGATCGAATTCGTGGTTGGTTTCTATGTACCACAAAGGATGCGTTGATGAACGCGAGTCGTGTTTCGGGTTGGCGGCAGTGGTTAGGCCACACGAAGTTGTTCATGCACTTCATGTCGTTCAGCTTGAGATGCGCTCGTACTAGTCGAGCCCGTCAAGTAACCCGACTGGCCATTGTATGTTCACCATGTATGAGTCATAACTGCTTGAACCTAGGGTACTGAGCTTACCATTGGAAACCCTGTTAACTATGGTACCTTGATTTATAAAGACTCATGAGCCGGGCATGGTGGTATGGGACACCGTGGTCGAGCTGTCGGCCTACGGTGGGGCCAGAAACCTCCCAGTAGTGACCAGTGAGCACCCTACTCTGAGCAGATTATGGTGGTATGGGACACTATATTCTTGTTGTCGGCCTACACTGATCAGGTGACGAGCCCTTTGTAGTGACCTTGAGTTTATCCTCACACCGCATGGGGGCGACGAGTCCTGATGCAGTCTTAAGGATAATTAGGCCTGTATTGATAAAGTGATGGGGGAGAGGTGGAACGAGTGCGAGTAACAGCCTTAACAGCCCTTGCAGCGACCTACAAATATAACATCGTATGAGATTACTAGGAGTGACGACCCTAGACAGGATATGTGTTGGGATTGATATAAGCAAGGTACCCTAGTTTTCCAATCCTGCTGTATGAAAAGGACTAATAACAACCCGGTAACCATTATCCATATCGCATTGCATGTGCCTGGAAGATATGGAGCACTGCAGGAAGAAAGCATGCTGCGGACGCAGATGGTGCCACATGAGGGAGTATGTCGGTGAGGGCATCCATCATGTCATTTCATGCTTGCATTAACAACAGTATGTAGGAATATTTGATTAACTGCTCTACTATTAACGCGTGATTGATTTGATAACATGCTAATCTTTGCTCTATGATTCCATTGAGTTAATTACTCACTCCCACGTTACGGGACGATGTTGCGCACACCAAACAGTTCCTATCTTAATTACAGATGATGGCGATGCTTGCGAAGCAGAGCTGGACTTGATGATGATGAGGAGGATCCCTCCTATATGCAGGTTCTGATTGACGGGATTATAGGGTTACTGATTAGATGCCAATATACTTGGTATTTTTCCTTTTCTTACACACCCATGTATATTCTTTTTATTATTTTTGGAGTATACATGTATATGTTTAACTTGGTAACATGTTCACACTCTGGAGACCCACAACAGTTCATATACTTTATATATCTATTATATTCTTCCGCTTGCTAATTTAACTGTCTTTGGAGTATGATATGCTGTTTTAGCTTAGTATCAATCTTGTTTAATGGCATCCTACAGACAACATGCATTTAACATTATCTATGTTGTATAAATAACATTTTGGAACTCGGGAGTTTGGTTTCTACCCGACCCTCAATTTTCGGAATGTTACAACTACGGCAGTCGGAGGTATAAATCTTGAAAAAAAAAAGCTACACTTGTACAATGGCATTGCATGCGAAGTTTGGTCAATTCCTTGTGCTATGCTTAGTCAATTTCATGCATTAGGCTTAGTTAAATTTATGTGTTGATCGATTGAATCCATGTCAAACTCGCTCAATTCAATTTGAATCTCACTCAATTCTATGTTAGGGCTCACTTAATCTGATGCTATGCTTGCTAAATTCCATATTTACCCTACTCAATTTCATGCTAGGATCGCTCAATTTAATGTTTGCCCTGCTTAATTTCATGGTAGATAAGGTGAATTTAATGTTTGCATCATAAATATCATACTAGGATCGCTCAATTTAATGTTTGCCCAGCTTAATTTCATGGTAGATAAGGTCAATTTAATGTTTGTTGCGATAAATTTCATACTAGGATGACTCAATTTAATGTTTCCCCAGCTTAATTTCATGGTAAATAAGGTCAATTTAATGTTTGCCGTAATAAATTTCATGCTAGGATCGCTCAATTTAATATTTGTCCAGCTTAATTTCATAGTAGATAAAGTCAATTTAATGTTTACCTCGATAAATATAATGCTAGGATTGCTCAATCCACTATTTTCCTAGCTCAATATTATCCTATGCTCACTCAATTTACAGTTTTCCCATTCAATATCCATGCAATGCTTGCTCAATTTAATGTTTTTCCCGCTCAATATCATGTTATGCTTGCTTGAAGAAATGTTTGGCCAACTCAATATCACGCTATGCTCGCTCGAAATATTATTTGCCCACATCAATATCATGATATGCTCACTCGATTTATCGTTTGCCCAGCTCAATATCATGCTATACACTCTCGATTTAATGCTTACTTGCATAGCTGAATTTATAGTTTGTCCCGCTCAATTTTCAGTTTGCACCATTCAATTTCATGCTTGCCGTGCAAATGTGTCATATTTTTCGGCTGAATTTTCCAGTTTGTCCCGCTCAATTTCATGTTTTCCCCGCTCAATTTCATGCTTGCCTTAGTTTTCCCCACTCAATTTCATGTTTGCCCCGCTTAATTTCATGCCTGCCCTTCTTATTTCCTAGTTTGCCCCACTTAATTTCATGCTTGCCCCACTTATTTGCTAGTTTGCCCTGCTCAATTTCATGTTTGCCCCACTCATTTCCTAGTTTGCCCCGCTCAATTTCATGCTTGCCCTGCTCATTTGTTAGTTTGCGCCACTTAATTTCATGCTTGCCTCGCTCATTTCCTAGTTTGCCATTCTCAATTTCATGTTTGCCCTGTTCACTTTCATGCTTGCCCCACTCATTTCATAGTTTTCCCCGCTCAATTTCATGCTTACCCTGCTCGTTTCCTAGTTTGCCTCACTCAATTTCATGCTTACCCCACTCGTTTCCTAGTTTGTCCCACTCAATTTCATGTTACTCCTGCTCAATTTCTATTTTGACCTACTCAATTTTTAGGTTGTCTTGCTGAATTTCATATGTGCCCTGCTCAAACTGATAATGCTTTCGTCCCTCAATGGCATGATAGATAGTGTCACAAAATTAAACAAGCACCACTTGAAACCATTCGTTAACGATGATGGTCCTTTATTATTTAATCGAGTTTTGTCATATGGCATGGTTCCATTGATTCATGATTCACTGGTAATGTGTCATTGTATTGGTTTTCAGATAATGGTTGTAAGAATCATGTGCCCTTTTGGTGAGGAGTTAGAATTTGAAAACAATCGATACTCGTACACGGGTGGAACATCAAAACAAACGACGCTACATCTCGAGACTACGTACAAGGAGCTTCGATCTAGAATTTACAAGATTATTAAGAGTACACCAGAAGATTGTGATATTAGGATGAAAGTATTGAATCCTTGCACTAACGAATCAATGCCTCTAATCGAAATCAAAGAGGATGATGACATCAAAGAGTTCTTGTCTTACCAGTTTGAACATTCGAAAAAATTCATCTCGTTAGTCATCGAAACAATCCAACACATCAATACCACAACATATATGGGCAGTGTGGCTGAGGAGTATGGTGTGGAATTCAAATACAATCCTTCTCCATTACAAGTGGTAGTAAGCAATAATCAATTACCGAGCCGCCACAAAAAGTAAACTTCGTGACTAAGCAAGTCAGTGGTGTAGTTGACAATAATAGTAATTATGAATACAAGACACCGCTGTTATCATCAACAGCAGATCTGCCATCATCATCCACCATCCCATCTATGTGTGTAAGCGACATTCCGCTTTGAGACCTCCCTGAAACATTAAACCTCATGACTCGTCAAGTTCTCGTGTCATTTGATGATGATGCACTCACCAATGCAAAAATGCTAAAATATACTGATTTGTTATGTGAACTGACCGATATAACTGAAGGGCAAATGTTTAAGGACAAGAGTCAATGCTAGTATATTTTGAGTCAATTTGCAATTCGAAATAATTTCCAGTATAGAGTACTATACTCAAATTCGAGCGGATTTATCGTGATATGCTTCAAAGATACATGCAAATAGAGGGTTCATGCATCTCGGGTGAATGATATGGGTATATTCAAAATACGGACTTATACATTAAAATACATGTGCGACATGACATGGATGAAAAGCGATCACCAGCAAGCCAACAGTAAGCTAGCGTGTGATTTGGTTATTAGCCGCATTGAACAACGCCTAGGGTTGGGGCCACGTGATATTATCTTCATCGTGAAAGAGAAATATAATATTCGTATCAGTTATTGGAAGGCATGGAAAGCTAGGGAGCTTGCAATTAATCATGTGATGGGGTCTTACGAAGACTCCTACAATCAACTCCCTTTGCATTTGCATGAGTTGAGGAGGGCCAACCCAGGGACAGTTACTGTTGTTTCTGTAAACTAATAGACTTGGAAGTTCAAGAGATGTTTTCTAGCTCTCGAACAATGCATTCGAAGTTTTCAGAAATCATTGCGGAGGGTATTAGTTATTGACGGGACACACTTAAAGGATAAATAGACGGGTGTGCTATTCATTGCCATGGCCTTAGATGAGGACAATCATGTATTTCCACTTGCACTTGACATCGGGGAATCAGAGAATAGCAGTAGTTGAAATTGGTTCCTTACCCATCTTAACAATGTGTTAGGGTCTGTGGAGGGTCTTGTCATTATATCTGACCGACATAAAGGTCTAATGAAAGAGGTTCCCCAAGTCTTTCAGCATGTAATCCATGGGTATTATGCGTACCACATCTACAGAAACTGGGTGGACACTTTTAAGGACAAGTCATTGGAGATGTATTACTGGATGGCTGTGAAGACTTGTAGGAGGGTCAAATTTGAAAAAATAATGTATGATATCGAAATGGCCAATCCCGCAGTACATGCATGGCTGACAGAAATCGGGTACGAGAGATGGGCATCTTCGTACTTTCCAGAAAGAAGATTTAACTTGGTCATGACGAACATTTTTGAGTGCGTTAATGCCCTTTTCAAAGAAGCATGCGAATACCCCATTACGAAATTGATAGAGGCTGTAATATTGAAGTACAAGAATTGTTTTAAAAGAGACGAGAATCTGCAGCATCATTTGTGGGTCCATTGACACCATGGGCGGAGAAACAGTTAAAGGATACCATGCAGAAGGCGCGAGATGTTCACTGCCATGCTATTTCTCGAGATGAGTACTATGTCGTTGGAGATTATAACGATACAATGAAGCTCAGTGAGTTTTCATGAACATGTAGTGAGTTTGGCATGAAGGGGTACCCTTGTATGCATGTCCCATTAGCCTGTATAAACTACAATATGGATCACTACTTATACTGCTCCCCATTCTACACGGCGCATAATTATCTACCCAGGTATGGTGAATCGGTGTATCCAGTACGCGACAATAGGGAGTGGAAAATTTTAGCAAGGATGAAGGAGTATTATGCGGAGATTAAACCCCTAAGACAGAGGAAGTCAGCTGGAAGACCCAAAAAGCTTAGAATTTCATCGCGTGGAGAGGAATCGAAAATAGTAAGTGTGGGTGATGCAAACAAACCGGGCATAATCACCGGTCATGCAAGTTTTCGATACCCAGTGTATAGCATATCGTGTAATTTATGTACTTTGTATGATACATACAATTGAAAGTTATATATTACTCCTAGTTGATCTTCATGCATAGCATATCGTGTAAAAATGCACCAACCATCAGCCCTATCTATACATGCATTCCAAAATGCCCCTATTGTAAAAAGAAATTATCCACCATATTACCTACATAATAAGGGTGACATCTGGAAAATCAATACCACGTGCAGATACATCAGAAGTCATAAGAATAAGACCTTTTGACTTTCGGAACTCATCTCCAACCCTGGTTCTATAGCTCTACAGCTTTCTAGGGATCTCTTGCACATTCAGGTTCAAGTCGAAAAGAAGGTTAATAACCAGTCTTGTGACCATTGTAGTAGTACAAAAGACAAGAACCTGCAATTAACTTCGGCTGGTATAAACCAGAGGTTGCCGATCGAAGAATCTTGGAAAAATTTGATTTCGATAACTGTGACCAAGTAATGATGCATACCTTATAGTCAATATCTTCTGATATATGCTCTGTGAGAATGCTATATAGTATTGAAAAATGTCTGTTAAGAGGGGCAACTAAATGTGTCTGTCTGACCTGAGTCACAGTCCACATTGAAATATTTATGGAAAAAGCAACTGAATAGGATGAGCCACCCTGTAACGACCCGAAAAAATCCGTACCAAGACCCGAGTACCACCTCGATCAGAAATCACCTAGGACTAATTCTCTTAGAAAATGAACCTAAGTTACCTAGCGCTACGTTAGACTGGCTGTAAAATTAGTACTGTTCGCTTTAAATACATTATGCAAGACCTAAAACTTGTAGAATCAATGGCGCTATAATACCCTGAAATCTAGGATCCAACTCTAAACCCAGTTGTTCCATGGCATGTTTAGTAACTTTGTATTGGATCTAGACCGCGCGTCAAAAGTCCGATATCTACAATCTCAGACCATTATGACCGCTTAGTTGGACTTGACAATCGTTTCGAAAATCAAGCCCAACTGATGTCCTGACACCATTTTACTGAGTTCGGAGTGAAGAGAGTGAGAAAAGGAAAAGATTTGGAAAATTAGTTCCATTTTTATGAAATCTGACACGTGTCATTTGCGCATTATTTTTAAGCATTCTGACCATTAGAATTCAACTAAATTTCACCCTCGGATCAGGAAAATAGGCCCTTTCATGTCATGCAACTTGTAGTCCTGA
The DNA here is from genome assembly GCA_037074715.1 of Magnolia kwangsiensis. Taxonomy (NCBI): domain Eukaryota; kingdom Viridiplantae; phylum Streptophyta; class Magnoliopsida; order Magnoliales; family Magnoliaceae; genus Magnolia; species Magnolia kwangsiensis. The sequence goes on along the minus strand of CM073572.1, from coordinate 115,932,093 downwards.
TTTAGGTTCGGTAACCGTTAAATTGAAACTAGTCCGCCATGGACGATTTGGAAATTCGATCAGACTGAAAACTTAACTAATTAAAGATCCGATGATAGTAAGCTTAAGTTCGACCGCAATTGATAACAGGACCTCCAGAAATATTCTTTTGGATCGAAAAAGACCTGATTTGGTTATAACCCAAGTATACCTTGGTTTAAAGTCTAAATAGGTGAGTTTCTAACCTATTTAAGGACATTAAACCCTCTCACATCCCTCTCATACGAATTTGCAAGAAACCCTAGGAAAGAGAAGAGAGAAAAGGGAGAGATTGTGTGAGAGTTGTGAGGGAAAGTTCCTGTCACTCGATCCTGCTACTACACGTGCTTAGCCATCGCGTTCTAATCACTCTTCCGGTGATTCTGACTTCATTCTAGGTAAGTAAACCTTAATCTTAACCTGTTTTAGGAATTCTATCAATACAAGTAGCGAAGTAGCTGACTTATCTTGTGATAAAGGTCGTCATATTGACGTTGACGAAGCATAGAGTTCCTATTCGATTCATTACGCTCGTACGGCATAAGGTGCGGATTTTAGATACTTAGGTTATCTGTTTTCAAAGCTTTCAATGCTGTTTAATAGTAGATTAGTGACAAGGATGTTGTTTGACATGTAGAACATGCTGCCTGTTTTTCATTTCGAATACGTACGAAGAATATGAGATTTAGGGTATTTTAGGTATTTGTAGGAAATACTGTATACGTATGTATTTTACTAATATGATTGTCATGTGTACTTGTCGTGTACCTATGCTAGTTATGCGTGTATGATCTGTTCGGGGAAGAGATTTGCCCTAATGCACATTATTGGCCGACATACGCTATGTAGGCTAATGTGTGTAGATTAACTGTTTGTATAAGGTTTTGTATAAGTATTGAGTAAATGTTGTTGTAGATTAGTTTGGAGATTGGATTCTCAACTAATATGATGATGTACATGATTTCCTCCATGTTTGTTATATTGAATTGATTTCTTTATATATATGAAATGCTTGTGTTTGGTTGAATTACTTATGTTGTATGTTATAACATGTTGCTAACATGCTTGGATTATTTGTGTTTCATTTCTGTCACTCTCATATGATAATTGATTTAGATTACAAGTGCTTGGGGCTATATTCTAGTCCAGGAAGTCGGTAACAGATTTGAATTCATGGTTGGCTTCCATTCGCTACGAAGGATGCGTCGACGAACCCGAGTCGTACTTTGGTTGACAGCAGTGGTTAGGCCACATGAGGTGCTTATGCACTTCATGTCGTTCAGCTTGAGGTGTGCTCGTACTAGTCGAGCTCGTCAAGTAACCCGACTGACCATTGTATGTTCACCTTATATTGGTCAAACTGCTTGAACCTAGGGTACTGAACTTACTAGTGAAAACCCTGATAACCATGGTACCTTGATCCATTAAGACTCATGAGCCGAGCATGGTAGTATGGGACACCGTGGTCGAGCTGTCGGCCTACGGTGTGGCGACGAGCCTCCCCGTAGTGACTAGTGAACACCTTAGAATCGTGAGCCGATTGTGGTGGTATGGGACACTACATTCGAGCTGTTGGCTTACTCTAATTGGTGACGAGCCCTTTGTAGTGACCTCGAGTGTATTCTGAGTCTACGTGAGGTGACGACCCTTCCATAGCAACAAGAGTATAACTAGGCCTGTATTGGTAAGGTGATGGGGGAGCGGTGCAATGAGTGCGAGAAACAGCCCTGACAGCCCTTATAGTGACCTAAAAATATATCATCGTATGAGACTACTAGGAGTGACGACCCTAGATAGGATCTTTGTTAGGAATGATATAAGGGAAGTACCTTAGTTTCCCAATCCTGCTGTTTGAAAGGACTAATAACAACTTGATAATCATATCCATATCGCACTGCATGTGCCTGGAAGATGTGGAGCACTGAGAAAAGAAAACATGTTGCGGACGTAAGATGGTGTCGCATGAGGGAGTATGTCGGTGAGGGCACGCATCATTACTTCATCTCATCCTTGCATTAATAACAGTATCTAGGAATGTCTAATTGTTTGCTTTACTATTATCGCGTGATTGATTTGATAACATGCTAATCCTTACTCTATGATTCCACTGAGTTGATCACTCACTCCCACATTATGGGACGGTGTTTGTAACACCTACCAGATTCTGTCTTAGATACAAATAGCGAGGCGATTCAGGAGCTGGAGCCAGACTACTATGAGGACCAGGACGAGTTCTCGTATATGCAGTTTTCTGACGGCTTCGCATAGGTGGCCTGGATCAGTGGAATTTTACTAGTTGGACTATCATATGACCTTTGATTTTGGTTTGTTATATGTATTTGTGACTCAGAGTTATATTCATACTTTGGAGACAGATCGAGATTGTTTTGTTTTATGTATAGTGATATATATATCTTTCAGTCTTTCGCTTACGTTTTATCACTGGATCTGGAGTATGAATTGCAGTTTGGTAAAATCTCACTCATGTTAATGCACTAACTCAGACAACATTTAATCATAAGCATATTTGTTGCATAAGTGATGGTCTGAAACTCGAAAGTTTAGTTGTCACTCGACCCCCAAATTTCAAGGTGTTACAAGTTGGTATCAGAGCATGATTTGGATTAATCTGGACCTGGGTTAGGGTCACACATCGCACTTTGACTCCACCATAATGTAGGAGGGTGCGAGAACAAGTTAGAAACAACACTAGGACTCCCGGTTTGTCGTTCGGAAAAAGTTTACTGAAAATGATCACCGAGATCGAGTCCATGCACGCTCCTAATCACACACGGTGACTCCAAAGCACTTTTAGACTGTCAATTGATGGGTATAGTCCGTATTTTAGTCCATTCCAGCCGTTAGAAATCCCTAATTTTGAATAGGGATTAGGTTAGCTCCGAAACTACCTGAAATGGTTTGAAACGGAGATAGGGCTCAAATCCAACGCATCCAGGGGGTTCCAAGGGGGGACCCATATGTTTTTTTTCCTTAGGGGGGTAGGAGGAGCTCGCCCATATGGCGAGGCCTCACCAGAAGGTCCAGAGAGCGGCGAGGACCTTGCTGGTTCGACGAGGCCTCGCTGGTTGGGGGGCTTTTCGGGTCGAGCCACCCAGGCCGATCACTTTTGGGGTTAAATGGGTCCCCTTCATACAGGGTCGCCCCTTAGTTTATTCAAAAACACCTACATCCTTCACAAAATGACCTTCCAAGCTCTCCTTTCCTTCTCAAACCGCTGTTTTCTCTCTCCAACCTCCCTTTCAATCATTTCTTCTTTCATTTTCTGTTATTTTCTTTAGCCGTCTACTGTTCTCCACCATAACCAACAGTCATTTCATCCAATTTTTGTGTGTGGAGCATTCAAGCTCCCATTTGAAGCTCCAAAATGTGGTGGCCTTCAACTCTCTGTCTTTGGTATTTTCCTCCTTTCTTTCTCCTTTTCTTAGCCTATTGCATCTCTGTTGCTGACCCTAAACTCATGGCAACCCATTAGGTCAGCCCTTTCTCTCCCCTTCATCGCTTTTTCATGGCCTTTATATAGGCTATTTTAACCTTTTTCTCCCTTTCCACCGTCCTCTTTCTCATGGAAAAGAGGAAGGGTGCCGCTGATGAAGCTGGGCCTAGTCGCCCTTCATGTTCAAGAAAGCCAAGAGGTGGCGTCGCTAGTTCAAGTGTCGTCGCTAGTCCAAGTGTTGGGAGAGAATTACACACGAAGGGGATTTGGATCCCCATGCTCCCATAGGGAGAGCACTGTTGGCAATTTAGCCCATGGCGTGTATACGGATCGTAGGGTTCTTTTTGAGGTGCAGGTGGATGGGAGAATTTTTGGTGAATTTCTGTTGTTCGAGCGCATCGAAGCTGCTGGGTGGGGTCCGCTCTTTGAAGGTCAGTCTCGTGCTAATGTGAGCACTGTTCGCTCCTTTTATGCTCATATTCGGGACCCTACGCTGGAGCCACTGCAGTTCAGGATTTCCTTTGATAGAGATTGGGAATCCATGATCGTTGTTCGGTTGATAGCTCGACTTCTAAACGTGCCTCCTGGTGAGGTACATCCAAGTGCTAAGAATCTGAAGAGTGTTCATGAGCGAGATCACCGCACCAGGTTTCTATGTGGTGGTTTAGTTGAGTGGCAGCGTAATAAGAGCCTCTTAGAGACCCACATGTCGGATGATTTTCGTCTGCTTCACCACATTTGCACATTTAATGTTTATCCCAGGTGGAGCAATCACAGTGAATGCACGCGTCTCATGGTAGATTTCATGTATCAAGTGGACCAGGGAGAGAACGTACGCATGCCCATGATTGTGCTGCGACAGATCATCCTCGTAGCGAAATCGAGAAGAACATCTGAGTCACTTCCCTTTGACCGGCTCATATGCAAGATTGCGCTTGAGTTTGCTTACAGACTTGGGCCGGAGTTGCATGTGCCGGCTCATTATATCAACGAGGCTACTTTGAACCAAATGAAGATAGGGCCTTGACAGCGTGAGGCTCAGTTTGATGATAACAGCGAGGGTGAATATGATGGTGAAGAGGATGAAAGTGAAGAAGAAGGTGGGGCAGAAATAGAGGAAGAAGGCAAGGAAGAAGAAGAAGAGGAGGCTCAGGATACTGATGAGAGTCCTCCTCCTGTGACTCAGGTTGCTAGGGATGCTCCCATAGCCCGACTTGAGGAGAGTCAGGTTGCTTTACGACGGGAAGTCCAAGAACTCTGGGCTGAGGTAAAATAAGAGCTTGAGGATACCAAGGCCGTCATGAAGCAGAATTTTGGCAAGGTGACTCGCACCTTGAAGGCCATCCTGTGTTGCCTGAAGGATAAGGGTGCCCCTTCTCCGTCACCAGATTCTGATGCATAGGCTTTCTGTAGCCGTTGTTTGTTAGTTTGTTGCTTGTTTTAGTATTTTCTTGGTGTTTGTTTGATTGTTGATTGGTGTTTGTAGTTAGTGTTGAAGCTTCGTGTGTGAAGGTTAAGTGTTTTGTTCACATGCTTTTTCTGTCGCGATTCATGTAATGTTGCAAATCATGTATTGTGACATTTTTTTAATGAAATGCAATGCATGTGTTTTCCTTGGTTTGTGAAGTACAGACTGTGAATGGATTGTATGGATGCCTAATTTCTTCGGTTGCTACCCTTTATTGTGTGTAGGGTATGCCACCTATTCGAGATCGTCGGCCCGTCTCTCTTTGGGTGCTCACTTGACGGGGCACTCGCCCTGAGAGATACTCCTATGGACCCTCATGCGGGCCCAACTAGTTTAGATCTCAGGCCGAGTTCTCAGCCGGCTTCTGGTCCTACTATAGGGCCACCTCCTATGACACCTTCTGTGGTGCCTCTGGTTACGCCAGTGCCTCCTAAGCAGCATCGTGCATCTGCGTCGATGCCCTCTACTTCACAGTCCGCTCCATCTTTTGATAGACTTGAGCAGATGATGTTGTTGATGCAGTAGCAAGAGATACAGCAGCAGCAGTAGCAGCAGTTTCTGTCCTCCATGGTCGATGGCGGCGACTCCACCTGCCTCGCCTCTACACCTTGTTGGACAGGCTAGTGAGAGCTCTTTCGAGCGATTCCAGCGCTTGAAGCCTCCCACATTTTTAGGTACTCACAGACCTGAGGAGGCTGAGTATTGGTTAGACTGCATCTCGAAGATGCTGAGACCGTTGCACTGTTCTGAGGCGGAACAGGTTGAGCTGGCCACCTTCATGTTTGAGAAGGAGGCTAGTCTATGGTGGGACAACATTCTCCACACAGTTGCGGAGGGGTATGAGTGGACATGGGCAGCGTTTGAGGCATGATTCCATGAGAAGTATTTTTTCGTCATGTACCGGCACGAGAACAAGTTTACGGAGCTAGGGAGGTATGCTCCATTGATTCTGAGTGACCAGGCGATGAGGATGCGGCATTTCTCTAAGGGTTTGCGGCCCGAGATCAGATCGAAGATGTGCTGTGCGAGCATTTCTTCGTATGCAGAGTTGGTGAGTATGTCCTTGCGTGTAGAGCAGGACGGGGACAGGTAGACCCACACGCGAGCACCTATGGTCCCTAGGCCGCGACCTGAGTTCTAGAGTAGGCCTTCTTTCGCTAAGAGGCCTCGATTTGAGACACCGCAGGGGTCTTCTGCATCTCCTGCTTATATGAGGCGTCCTGATGTGTGGTGCTGCTATTGCAAGAAGCCTGGCCACACCGAGACTTCTTATTTTTTCAGGATGCGAGACAGTGGGTTCTCGCCGCCTCAGAGGATCGTTCGTCTGATGCCTCAGACCATCTCACCACCACCCCTTCGTTCTGCACCAGCTCATCCGTCCTTCAGACCTCCAGTACCTCAGTTCCGGCCGCCTCAATCACCCATGGTACTGCGGCCGAATCGACCATAGCAGGATCAGGTGCATGCGCTCACAGCTGAGGCATCCGAGGTATCAGACAGTAGTCCTATGACTTTAGAGGTTACGACGCAAATTTCAAGTATTTCCATTTTTCTACTGGTGGACACTGAGTCCACTACTTCCCTCATTTCATGCATAACAGTCAAGAGACTGGGATTGGCTACAGCCCCCGCGAAGGGGACGACTCTCATTACGACTACAGGAGATTTTTTCGACATTACTAGAGTCTGCGAGAGTTATTTGATAGACTTGGGTAGCAGGATGGTGACTGTTGACCTGTTGGTTGTCTCCCTATTCCACTACGATATCATACTTGGTATGGATTGGCTCACCGAGATGCGAGCTGAGATTGACTGCGAGACTAGGTTGGTGACAGCCTATGGACCTGAGGGCATAGCTTTCACCTTTCTGGTTCAGGTCAGTCATCCTTCTCGACTGAGTTGTTGCATTGCTCTGTTGGATTATGATGATGATCCAGGGATGAGAGACATCCCTGTAGTACGAGATTTTGATGATGTATTCAGGTCGATCCTGGGGCTACCTCCTCGGCGTGAGGTCAACTTTACTATCGATCTAACGCCCGATGCGACCCCCATTTCGCTACCGACGTATCGTATGCCTCCATGTGAGATGGAGGAACTGAGGAGTTAGATTGATGAGCTGCTAGAGAAGGGTTTCATACGCCCTAGCGTGTCTCCTTGGGGAGCGCCCGTGTTGTTTGTAAAGAAGAAGAATGGTACTCTGCGATTATGTATTGATTATCGCAGGCTGAATCAGGTGATGATAAAGAACAAGTATCCCTTGCCTAGGAGAGATGACTTGTTTGATTAGTTGAGAGGAGCACAGTACTTCTCAAAGATTGATCTTCAGTTAGGGTATCACCAGGTGCGTGTCAGGGATGAGGACGTGCAGAAGACAGCTTTCAGGACCAGCTTTGGCCATTATGAGTTCCTCGTGATGTCGTTCGGTCTTACGAACACACCAGCCGTGTTCATGGACCTGATGAACCGGGTATTTCGGCCATTCCTCTATCGATTCGTCATTGTATTCATTGATGATATCTTGATATGCTCCAGGAGTCGAGAGGAGCATGAGGAGCACTTACGCTCAGTCCTGGATGCTCTTAGACGACATCAGTTGTTTGCTCAGTTCAAAAAGTGTGACTTCTGGAAGGAAGAAGTCAAGTTCATGGGACACGTGGTGTCTACGGAAGGCATATCGGTAGACCTCGCCAAGGTAGTCGCAGTGCAGGATTGAAAGCAGCCTGGTTCGGTTACCGAGGTGAGGAGCTTCCTGGGACTTTCTGGCTACTATCGACGATTCATTCGGGACTTCTCCAAGATAGCCAGACCCTTGTCTCAGTTGACACGGAAGGATCTGAAGTTCACCTGGAATGAGAAAGCGGAATCAGCTTTTTAGGAGTTGAAAGATAGGCTGACGTCTGCCCCTGTGCGAGTATTGCCAGAGCAGGGGGTTAGATATACGATTTATACGGATGTGTCTTACGTTGGCTTAGGTTGTGTCCTTATGCAGATGGACAGGGTGATTGCATATGCCTCGAGACAATTAAGAAAGCACGAAGAGAATTACCCTACACATGACCTAGAGTTGGCAGCTGTTATCTTCGCACTGAAGCTCTGGAGACATTACCTCTATGGAGAGGAGTTCAAGCTCTTTTGCGACCACAAGAGCCTCAAGTATATATTCACGCAACAAGACCTGAATATGAGGCAGCGACGTTGGATGGAGACCTTGAAGGACTTTAATTTCGAGGTTTCCTACCATCCGGGCAAGGCGAACCTTGCGACTGACGCGTTGAGTCGCAAGAAGACAATAGAGTTTGGGCTTCGCTGATGGTTGCCGAGTGGAACATGGTTGAGTTTTTGCGAGACTTTGAGCAGAAACTCACTATGGAGGAGCCATTCGAGGTTATCACACACGTTCGGGTGTGACCTCTTATCGATGACAGGGTCATCGCGGCGCAGAGGGACGACGAGCGTCTGATTGAGATTCGAGAGCAGGCCAGTGATGATACAGATGCTTAGTGGCGAGTTAGGACAGATGGGGGCTTACGTTATCGTGGCCGCCTATGCGTTCCAGATGTCCCTGACTTGAGATGAGAGATTCTCGAGGCTGCACACAGTACTAGACTTGTGATGCATCCAGGCAGTACGAAGATGTATCGTGACATGAAGAGGATGTACTGGTGGGATGGCATGAAGACCCACATTGCAGAATTTGTGTCCCATTGTCTCACTTGCCAGCAGGTGAAGGCAGAGCATCGCCGACCTCCTGGTCTCCTTCAGTCTATGCCTATAGCTGAGTGAAAGTGGGACTATATCTCTATGGATTTCATCTCGGGACTGCCGAAGACGAGGAAGGGATATGATTCTATCTGGGTGATCGTCGACCGCTTGATGAAGTCGGTGCACTTCCTTCCGATCAGAGTTACGAACTCTGCAGACGAGTTGGCTAGACTGTACATCAGAGAGATTGTTCGTCTACATGGAGTTCCCTTGGAGATCATGTCGGATAGAGACACGCGGTTTACTTCCATTTTCTGGACTCGCATCCAAGAAGCGATGGGTGTGAAGTTGAAGTTCAGTACTGCATTCCACCCACAGACCGACAGACAGACGGAGCGGGTGAACCAGATTTTGGAAGACATGTTGTGGGCTTGCGTGTTGGATTTTAAGGACAGTTGGGATGATTGTCTTTTATATACAGAGTTTGCGTACAATAACAGTTATCAGGCGAGTATCGGTATGACACCTTATGAGGCCTTGTATGGACGTCCTTGTCGAGCACCGCATTACTGTGTTGAAGTTGGTGAGTGGAAATTAATTGGTCCTGAGTTAGTACAGGTGACCTCAGAGAAGATTGACATCATCAGGCATCGACTTCTCACAGCGCAGAGCCGGCAGAAGAGTTATACCGATACGAGACGGCGACTGCTAGAGTTCGTAGTTGGAGATCACGTATTCTGAGAGTTTCTCGTATGAAGGGAGTCCTTCGGTTCGGGAAGAAGGGAAAGCTCATGCTGAGATTTATTGGCCCATTCCAGATACTTGATCGAGTGGGGGCGGTTGCGTATCATCTTGCTTTGCCCACACCACTCGCAGGCGTGTATAATGTTTTCCATGTGTCCATACTGAAGAAGTATGTTCTTGATCCTTCCCATATCATCAGATGGGAGCAGGTGCAGTTGAACGAGGATGCCACTTATGAGATGCGCCCAACGCCTATATTAAACAGGAAGGAACAGGTATTGCGTAGCAAGGTCATCCCCCTTGTGAAGGTATTATGGACGCATCATACCGAAGAAGAGACTACTTGGGAGACCGAAGCCGAGATCAGAAAGAACTACCCATAGCTTCTCGAGGAGTATGAGAAGGTATAAATTTTGAGGATGAAATTTTCTTTTTAGGAGGGTAGATTGTAACGACCTGGAAAAATCCATACCAAGACCCAATTACCACCTCGATTAGAAATCACTTAGAACTAATTCTCTTAGAAAATGAACCTAAGTTACCTAGCGCTATGTAAGACCTGAAACTTGTAGAATCAATGACGCTATAATACCCTGAAATCTAGGATCCAACTCTAAACCTAGTTATTCCAAGGCATGTTTGGTAACTTTGTATTGGATCTAGACCCCGCGTCGAAAGTCCGATATGTACAATCTCAGACCATTATGACCGCTCAGTTGGAATTGACAATCACTTCGAAAATTAAGCCCAACTGATGTCCTGACATCATTTTACTGAGTTCGGAGTGAAGAGAGTGAGAAAAGGAAAAGATTTGGAAAATTAATTCCATTTTTATGAAATCTGGCACGTGTCGTTTATGCGTTATTTTAAGCATTCTGATCGTCAGAATTCAACTAAATTTCACCCTCGGATCAGGAAAATAGGCCCTTTCATGTCATGTAACTTGTAGTCCTGATTTAGGTTCGGTAACCATTGAATTGAAACTGGTCCGCCATGGATGATCTGGAAATTTGATCGGATTGAAAACTTAACTGAATAAAGATCCGATGCTAGTAAGCTTAAGTCCGACCGCAATTGATAACAGGACCTCCAGAAATATTCTTTTGGATCGGAAAAGACCCGATTTGGTTATAACCCAAGTATACCTTGGTTTAAAGTCTAAATAGGTGAGTTTCTAACCTATTTAAGGACCTTAAACCCTCTCACATCCCTCTCATACGAATTTTCAAGAAACCCTAGGAAAGAGGAGAGAAAAGGGAGAGATTGTGTGAGAGTTGTGAGGGAAAGTTCCTGTCACTCGATCCTGCTACTACACGTGCTTAGCCATCGCGTTCTAATCACTCTTCCGGTGATTCTGACTTCATTCTAGGTAAGTAAACCTTAACCTTAACCTGTTTTAGGAATTCTATCAATACAAGTAGCGAAGTAGCTGACTTATCTTGTGATAAAGGTCGTCATATTGACATTGACGAAGCGTAGAGTTCCTATTCAATTCATTACGCTCCTATGGCGGAAGGTGCGGATTTTAAATGCTTAGATTATCTGTTTTCAAAGCTTTCAATGTCGTTTAATAGTAGATTAGTGACAAGGATGCTATTTGACATGTAGAACATGCTGCCTGTTTTTCATTTCAAATACGTACGAAGAATATGAGATTTAGGGTATTTTAGGTATTTGTAGGAAATACTGTATACGTACGTATTTTGCTAATATGATTGCCATGTGTACTTGTCATGTACCTATGCTACTTATGCGTGTATGATCTGTTCGGCGAAGAGATTCGCCCTAATGCACATTATTGGCAGACATACGCTATGTAGGCTAATGTGTGTAGATTAACTGTTTGTATAAATTTTTGTATAAGTATTGAGTAAATGTTGTTGTAGATTAGTTTGGAGATTGGATTCTCAACTAATATGATGATGTACATGATTTTTTCCATGTTTGTTATATTGAATTGATTTCTTTATATATATGAAATGCTTGTGTTTGGTTGAATTGCTTATATTGTATGTTATAACATGTTGCTAACATGCTTGGATTATTTGTGTTTCATTTCTATCACTCTCATATGATCATTGATTTAGATTATAAGTGCTTGGGGCTATATTCTAGTCCAGGCAGTCGGTAACAGATTTGAATTCGTGGTTGGCTTCCATTCGCCACGAAGGACGCGTCGACGAACCTGAGTTGTGCTTTGGTTGGCGGCAGTGGTTAGGCCACACGAGGTGCTTATGCACTTCATGTCGTTTAGCTTGAGGTGCGCTTGTACTAGTCGAGCTCGTCAAGTAACCCGACTGACCATTGTATGTTCACCTTGTATTGGTCATAACTGCTTGAACCTAGGGTACTGAACTTACCAGTGAAAACCCTGATAACCGTGGTACCTTGATCCATTAAGACTCATGAGCTGGGCATGGTGGTATGGGACACCGTGGTCGAGCTGTCAGCCTACGCTGTGGCGACGAGCCTCCCCGTAGTGACCAGTGAGCACCTTAGACTAGTGAGCCGATTGTGGTGGTATGGGAAACTACATTCGAGCTGTCGGCCTAGTCTGATTGGTGACGAGCCCTTTGTACTGACCTCGAGCGTATTCTGAGTCTATGTGAGGCGACGACCCTTCCGTAGCAACAAAAGTACAACTAGGCCTGTATTGGTAAGGTGATAGGGGAGCGGTGCAACGAGTGCGAGCAACAGCCCTGACAGCCCTTGTTATGACCTAGAAATATATCATCGTATGATACTACTAGGAGTGCCGACCCTAGACAGGATCTTTGTTGGGAATGATATAAGGGATGTACCTTAGTTTTCCAATCCTGCTGTTTGAAAGGACTAATAAAAACTTGGTAATCATATCCATATCGCACTGCATGTGCCTGTAAGATGTGGAGCACTGAGGGAAGAAAGCATGTCGCGGACGTAAGATGGTATCGCATGAGGGAGTATGTCGGTGAGGGAACGCATCATTACTGCATCTCATCCTTGCATTAATAATAGTATCTAGGAATGTCTGATTGTTTACTTTACTATTATCGCGTGATTAATTTGATAACATGTTAATCTTTGCTCTATGATTCCACTGAGTTGATCACTCACTCCCACATTACGGGACGGTGTTTGCAACACCTACCAGACTCTGTCTTAGATGTAGCGAGGCGATTCAGGAGCTGGTGCCGGACTACTACGAGGACCAGGATGAGTTCTCGTATATGCGGTTTTCTGACGGCTTCGCATAGGTGGCCTGGATCAGCGGGATTTTGCTAGTTGGACTATCATATGACCTTTGATTTTGGTTTGTTATATGTATTTGTGACTCAGAGTTATATTCATACTTTGGAGACAGATCGAGATTATTTTGTTTTACATACAGTGATATATATATCTTCCAGTCTTCCGCTTACATTTTATCACTGGATCTGGAGTATGAATTGCAGTTTGGTAAAATCTCACTCATGTTAATGCACTAATTCAGACAACATTTAATCATAAGCATATTTGTTGCATAAGTGATGGTCTGAAACTCGAAAGTTGAGTTGTCACTCGACCCCTAATTTTCAGGGCGTTACACACCCATCTAAAAAAATTTGTCATCACCAATCAAGAAGAAATCATGCATATGCTTTACCTGTGAGTGTCTCCTCATACCTTGTATGATAAATACTATTGAAAGTTATGTATTGCTCATAGTTGATCTTCATGTTTCTCAAGTTAGAACATGTTGAAGGAATCACACCACTTAGCCCATTACTATCCATGCATATGTTAAAAGCAATAATAGATCATTAATCCAATTAGAAGATTTCTTATGCTCTTATTAGCTAGGGATTCCACAAACTGATTGCATGAACTTAATTGAAAGTTCAAATAAACCCTTTATTTCTCATCGATGGACAACCACACTTTTCCACCCATTTTCTGGTGCTTGTCTATCCGTATGCGAAGATGCAGGCACTGTAACCATCAAAGGCAGATTTGATCATTGGCTCAACTTTGGGAAAAAAAATCATCTAAAAGTTTTCAAGAATGAATCCAACTTCACAATTTCACATTGAGAAGCAACTAGGAAATTGGATTTATAGTAAAAGAGAAATGGAAACTATCTAACATACTGACAGATTCAAAATAAGCACCCCATGTTTGGGCACTAACCTAGTCACTGTTGGACCTCCTTCATACCTAAAGACAAAGAGATGTAAATTAGCTCACGAGTGCCTCATCAGCAAGGCATCCGACCAGATTAACGGTCTCAATCAACAAACATGTTTGCGATGGTTTTGGTGGTGGAGCAACACCTAATAGAACTTCACGAAGCATAACATAATAGCATCTCTCTATGCCACATTACACCATTCAGTACAGAATCTTTACGTATATTATTGCATCAGAATGGACGATTAACATAAAGACTATCTGAAATCATTTGCTACTGTGGAGTATAGATAATCAGGAAGGAACATATGATATGACTTTAAAGAAAATGCCTTTGATATATAGTAGGATACCAAATTACTACTTCAATGAATTACTTATAACAGATAGAAGGATCAATTCCCCCATAACTCATCTCGGATTTCTCCTCTACCAGTTCGACAACACTTCATTTTTGTTTTCATCCCATGCCGCCCCCGCCTAGATGAAAATATACCCACTGACTAATGGAGAATAAAATGCTATAATCGGCATTCCTAGACCACGAAAGTAAGAAAACCTGTAACTAATTCATTAGTAGGGTTCTTGGATGGGTAATTTGTCACTGTTGAGAAGAAATCGAGAGCATGAATAGGAGATATAACATGTATCAAATAATCTTATTGTGATAAGATTTAAATTTGAAATTTCTCTCTATACAATAAAAATATAAAATATGTAAGGGAAACAAACAAGTTGAATCTTTACCAAATTCAGGGAAAAATCATATATGCACTTCATTATGGATATTGATAACTATTTAAAACTTGACTGGAATCAATCAGAGCCAGAAGATAATAAGCATCCAAATAACATCAAAGGCAGCAAGTTCACATATCATGAGAAAACATATAAAATTGCCATAGACAACAAATTCATTAGTTCACCAAAAAAAGAATTTAGATGGCGAGCTGTAGTAAACTTAAGGCTGGGTTGAGTTCTTTTTTCAGTTTTGTCGAATGGGAAGATTAATATAAGAGTGACAGTCGGGTGTGGCAGAGGACTGAGGGAATAGTTTATGAATAATGAATTCTATGAAAAAGGTGGATGGCATAGTTAGGATTCTTGAGTCCATCTACAGTCCAGAGGAAGTGCATAAATAAATTTCATCCTAACACTAAATACTATAATCAAAATAAGTACCCCAAGTTTGGGCACCAAAATCATAGTCCCCTACATCAGTTAAAGTAAAATTAATGCCACTATTTAAAGAAACAATTCGACAATAATATCCGATAGGCTTGACATCCCAAAAAGATACTTGATGCACAAGCCAACAGACATGACTAAACCGCTATCTAGCTGGACGAATCACCATCCGGTGGAGCAACATCATCACGACGGCAGGTGATTGTGATAATAAGGGTGTCAATCTTACACTCGACCCGTTCCATACACTTCTGGATGGCCTCAGAAATCTACTCTAGTCGCGTGAGTCGTCTATCCTGCTCATCCATGTTCTTGACAATGTATGCCCCGCGGTTACATATGACATCCTTTGACTAGTATGACCATATGAGGATTGTGGCACCTCAGGTTGCTCTCCCTTTATAGGATAGTAGGTGTCGGCTACCTCTGTCTCAGCCGCGTCTATCTCTACAGCCTCTGTCTATGTTGTCTCTGCTTCTGTCTCTCCCATAAAATCTTCACTGCGCCTTACTGATGTCGATGCCCCTTTCAACCCCAGTTTCATGCGCTTGATGTTGTTTTGTATAAACATTTTTACGGGTCTGGGTCGATCAGTGGTGGGCATTAGGCCAACATGACGGGAGAGTAAACATAATAAGTGTGGGAATGGAATGACATCCCTTCTGGTGATCGCTATGCTGTCGGCAATTATTTGAGTAATGATGGCGGGTAGACACAGAGGAATACCATGACAGATGCTGTATAGAATATCTAGCATATACACAGTAATGTCAAAATTATTCGAGTCCCTCGAATATACATTCCAGGTGAAGATACTATGTAGCACCTTATACTTGTCTGCCAGGTGCATTGCTCTCAGTGCATTACCCTTATGCCACAAAACATTCTGTCCTTCACAAACATACTTCGTCATTTCTATCCGCATAGCTGGGTCATCAATGTCGTGATCCGTTAAGCCTCGACCTGTGGCTGGAATCCCTAAAAGTTGTGCAACTACCCCAGTATTAATGGTGGTGGTGGTCTCTCCAATGGTCACCTGAAATGAAGTAGGGTGCATTACCGATGAGTGACAGTATGATAGAAATATGATCACTTGCTCATTTCTAACTATCTCTCCAAAATCTAACAGGTTACTCTACCTAACATTCTCCAAAATCTGTGGAATTCTAAATTGCTGGATGTACGCTCGATCGACCTTTTTCTCATATACTATTTTTCATAGGCGATATTTATCATACATGTTCACAAGGTGAGGAGGAACTTGTGTGATCAATTGTTCTGGTTGTATTGGTGGAGGGGGATCCTGAATTGGAGTACTCCTTTGAGTATGAGCTCGCCTGGCCGGCGATTCAGTCGGAGAAGTCCATTCATCTGCCCATTCCGATGTACGTCTTGAATGGAGTTTTATACGATTTCCCCTGGATGACTCTCCAACCATAGCCTTTTTTCCTTTATTCTTAGGCATTATGAATATTGAGATGATAGTACCTGTTACAAACATTAAAAAATACTATAAAATAAGGGAATTAAGGTAATTAATGTAATAAAACCATCTGAAGGAAATCTGTTGATATTATGTGTAAGAATGTTCCCTTTGTTCAAAACTTACTCAAAATCAGTAAGTGGTTCATATGCATAAAATTCGGTCACAACCATATTCTTACAAAAGAAACATTAAAAGAATTCTTTTTCAATTAAAAAATTTCTCATTAAAGAAAGGAAAACACATCACAATGGAGGGAAAGAATCCTCTATGATAAGGAAGGTAGGGCTAATCCTCCATCCACAAAATTGGCCATTTGATGAGCATCTCTACAAAACACTCCCATCATTGCTTCACGTGGATCCTTGCAACAGTCAAATACTACTTTCCATCACACCCTTCAACCAAATTAGTCCCTTCGAAAGCAACAGATCAAACAACACTTGGTGAATCAAAACACAACAAACCAATGATGGATCACTAAGAGTTCAAAAAAAAAAAAAGTGTTGGATCACCAAAGTTTAAAAGAGAAATGGATTAGTTACAATAGCCCAAATTATATTTCTATTAATTTGGAACTTTTGGCCGGTGGCAAGCTCACTCAATGAATCAATGATGTTTATGGGCCACCTGCTCCCACAGCCAGT
The DNA here is from genome assembly GCA_037074715.1 of Magnolia kwangsiensis. NCBI lineage: Eukaryota > Viridiplantae > Streptophyta > Magnoliopsida > Magnoliales > Magnoliaceae > Magnolia > Magnolia kwangsiensis. The sequence goes on along the minus strand of CM073572.1, from coordinate 115,915,237 downwards.
GATGGACAGTACTAATGGGTCACTCACCACCCATATTACTAGAGACATGAAAAAGCATAAACAATTCAAGTAAACAATATCATTCAATACATTCAAATTATAGCAAAAGAAGACAACGGTGGAAAAATAAAGGAATTTTTTTTAAAATAAACTAATTCGGATCTGAAATGCTGTGAATAAGTATATTAATGAAAACGTGCACTGTCAACAGATGCATGCAGATTGACATAACATATACGAGAAAAATAGATTGTTAGAATAAAAGAATGGTACATATTCAACATTCACATCATATACGAGAAAAACATTCACATCCTATATGAGAAAAACTGTTCATTCACATCCCAAATTGTATGATCAGTGTTTGCAATCTTAATAGCATCGGTATCACAGTTCACACGAAATTCAGATATTTGGTCCAATCAAAAACACCCAACACCAGCAATGATATTTTTTCCCTTTATTTCCAGATTTTCTTCACATAAGCTACAACAGCAAAGGCAGGTTAGACCAGATTCCTCTATTCTTATATCAAAGACCATCATCATAGGCTCATAGATTTGTAACTGGGGCTTCTCTCTATAAGAATGATAAGAAGATAGACTCCAATGAAACTTCACCACCATTTCAAAAATGGTGGGGACATGACCTTTATATACATTGTATGACACATTTCCCAAATCATAACCGTTATAAGATGATCAAGAACTTATCCACCATCATTGCTTTAAGAACCTGTACAAACCAATCACAGTATTTCATATTGATTATAATGAACACAAACATACCGAGATCGTTAAAGAAGAAATACCTTGAAGAGCCTAGTTTCTAATGTGGAGAAATCCTGTTGAGATGAAGTGGAGGGAACATTTTGGAAGAAGATGTCTAAAAAATGGATGCAAAAGTGAAATAAAGGATGGTTGGTGAAGCAGTTATTGCAGTTTTTTTTTTCAAAACCGATCATCGTTGATAATATCGACAACTTGTCGATATATCGACATATCCGAATTTCAACAATTAGATTACAGGAAAGTTCAATTCTGTAATAGTTATTATCGACAACTAGTCGATATATCGACAATATGCTGTCGATGGTCTCTAGAAAATGTCGATATATCGACAAAAAATGCAATTCTTGTGGTTTGGTCACTGGATACTTTTATACTTAATCCAATATTATCGACAATCTGTCGATATATCAATATGTGGATATATCGAGAGTGTCTCGATATATTGACATAAACTAGAAAATGCATCAAAATTTTGCTAGACATTTGCACTCCAAATTCGATAATATCAATATAGTGTCAATATTATTGACAACTTACGTCGATTATATCTATGATATGTAGATCATATTAGTAATTAACGTGCATCATATCGACGATATATCGATAACGTCGACCATACATTTCTGATTGCTTAATTCGTAGATATCATCGACATATCGTCGATGATCCATCATTTCATCGATATGATCTATAAGTTCTCGATTTATCGAGTAAATTTGGAATTTTTGGGTTTGGTCGCTGTACAAATACAGACAAAATTCGATAATATCCACAATATGTCGATATATCGATATCTCGAGTGTAAAAATCTACTATCGATATATCGACATATCATGAAATTTCACCAAAGCTTCCTTAACAATCTTCATTCATATTCAATATTATCGACATTGTGTGGATCTTATCGATGACTTACATAGATAAGATCAATGATATGTCGATAATATCAACAACTTACTTTATATCATATCAATGATATGTCGATAAAATCGACTTTACATTTAGAAATTTTGATACCTAAATCAGTGGATTATGTTGCTTCAACGAGATATCTAAATCAGTGGATATTGTTGCTTCTAGAGGTAATAAGATTGTTAGTTGTTGAGTGGTCTGTTAACATAAATAAATTAAAGGGATGTAATTTTTTGTTTCTAGGTATGTAGCAGGCTATGTAGGTCCCTCGGCGGTGCAGCCTATATTATGTGACTTTTCAAAAAACAAAAAAAAAAAAGCATATCAAGTATGGAGTTATGTAATTAATATTCAAAAAAGTAAAGAATTGTGATTTACAAGCATTCTCAAATACAACTCCAAATTCACAATTCATCCAGAAGTAGAGAATCAGCCTCGAAGTTCCAATCTTGGAAATGTGAGAAAACACAGGATTCCAAGCATCATTTTTCCATTCTCTACTTCCAAATATGCAAGTCTCCACGAACACTTGCACCCACCCTTCATCCTGATTAGAGTGGAAGCACCAACTCTTCAGCCTGACTAGAGTGACAGCACCAACTCTTCAGCTTGTCATTCCATAACAGCAAATGGAACCATAGATAATCGAGAGTGCAACTCCTTTCCTGTGCTAAGAGACTTGTAATGGTTAAAGGATGATCTTTCCCTCTTCCTCAAATATATACCATGGTATTTATTAGGACATAAAGGGGTATTAAATCACATAGAAGATAATGTGAGTGGTTTGTCCACTTGTCCAACTATACAAGCAAAAATCAGAAGAGAAAACTTGAAGCAAATGACGGTAATGGTGTGAGTCTCACCTACAACCCGCTTTTAAGAAACTTTTAGCATTTTAGGGTGTGAGTTTGTAAGTACCAGCAATGGTTACACATTTATTTAACAGATAAAAGACCAGAGATTGATTAGTTAGCCTCTTCCAGTCTGAAAAACTTTTGGGTGAGACCTGGACCGACCCATTCAGTGTCTAGGTGAGACTCTGCTCGCCTGAGTAAGTGTAACCCTGACCTGGCTCATGGTGCCGAACTGGATTGAATCTGACAAGGATCATACAATTCCACTTGGGTGCATTGGAAGAATGAGCACAATGATCATACAATTCCACTTGGGTGCATTCAGAAGAATGAGGGCAGGTTGGATACTGTATGCGTGGGATCCAAGGTAAGAGGGAAAAAAGGAAATAAAATAATTATGGTACCATGTATTCCATGAGAACTATTGAAACACAAGTTTCAATTTTTGGTTCTTAATTGAGTGGTAAGTGGAAAATTTAATATTCCCCACATAATACTCACCCAGTTTCCCCAACTGCAGTTTGACATGAACCCATAGTTTCCAAACATGGCCTAAAGAAAACACAAACATCTCTTACCTCCCTTTAAAAACCATCCCATTGCAGTAAAAAAGAGAAGGAAGTGCCCTACAGTGGTTACATCATTGTGCATAGAATCCATATAATGTGTAATATCGAGACATTGAACTTGATCTAGAGCAATTGCCAAGCGTCGAGTTCCATGTGCATTAAACTTGATCGACGAACATATTAAGACAAACTGAAAATATTGTGGGACAGTATCAAGTTCATTTCATCATTTACTAAAATTAGAAAGGATGTTATACATCAAAACTTACACTTCTGGTAAGTATGCAGAAAATTTCCAAGTATGTGCATTTCAGTCCGAGTTCTTTCTCTAATCACGATAGACTTGAGAGGAATCCGGATCAACCCTCCCGAGGCTATCGTGATTAGAGAAGGAACTCGGACTGAAATGCATATACTTGGAAATTTTCAGCACTCCAAGATTGCTGTAAACCTCCGAATAATACATTCTTATAAAATCTTTCTCCCATGCACTGCAAAAATATCACCTACTGACTACAGACAAGCAATCATATGCAAATGACTTCCTCCAATCGGTGGTGAATTTTTGCATGTCTATTCCCTCCAAGGTGAGACCGCTACACAAAATGTCAATGAATTTCATCACGAATATACCGCGGTCATAACCATTATCTTGCTTCAGCGTGGACTCATCAAATCTGACGGTCCACTTCTTCCCTTCAAGCGTAATACCGTTTTCAGTGGCATTGAAGAGAACGGGGAGTGCATTGGTCATATTCTTCATCTTATGCTTGAACTTCGGCATTAGATATGTGTATACGCTATTTACAATAATGATTTCTCTTTCTCTAGGATAGATGACTAGAAAAAACCAATTTGAATTGTTATGATTTATTGGCGCATAGACCTATCTATGATTCACAAAATAATATATTTGTCAAAACATGATAGAACATATAACTGTAAGAGATGAAGTTCTGTGACGAGTGCATTACCCATTCATAACACCAAAAGGCTTTGACGTATGGTTCATCTCACTGCCTGACAATTGCGTAGGCCGTGGTCAGATGGCCTATTAGCGACGACCGTTCCAATACTAAATTGGAGACCCGATATGTGATCAAAACCTACAAACACCCCTTGAGGCTTTGTTATTACAAACATGATTAAAGTTCAATACATGTAATAAAATAAAATTTTCAGACAAATTAATGATTGCTATAATAAACATTTACCGTAAAATATGTAAGACAGAACTTGCAAACCTGAGGATATGCTATTGAGTGGGCGTTATGCTTTTTCTCAAGGAACTCAATGTATGTGTCGATGACTTAATCAATAGGATAGTACAATTTCATCATAAATTCATATAACAATTAATTACATGGCAATCGATGCATATGGAGAATAAATTAGTAATGCTTTCCTCGCTATCAACCCAAGCATCCTTCATCCATATCATACTGAACCATTTCCCCATTAGCATGTCCTTGTTTGCTTTAGACCAGTCCTCTGCCTCTTTCACCTCCTGTGTAGATAGTATCCTGAAAGGATCCATCTGTTAAGGGAATGGTATTGGAGAAGTAGCAAAAACTGCAACTTGCTCAGGTTCACAAACTGCCCTAGGGGTTATATCGAATGCAGACAGGGACAAGTATGGAGAAACCTTGTAATATGACGGCTTTGGTATCCTTTTGGTTCTCCTTTCATAAATGGGATGAGAAGTAGATGCATGTCCAAGTTTTTTATCTTCAATATCATTTACTTCCACTCTATTCCTCAACTCCTCACCCTCCTCTTCCATCACAAAATGTCTCCTCTATTTAGGACTACCTTCGTTCTCCATATTAAACTCATCCCTCTCATTCGCTAACTTTTCCTCATCCTTGAAGAACCATTCCTTGTCCGCCCCAGGGGTTGTATTGAATGCAGACAGGGACAAGTATGGAGAAATCTTGTAATATGACGACTTCGGTATCCTTTTGGCTCTCCTTTCATACACGACATGAGAAGTGGATTCATTCCATACATTACCTTTAACATTACTATACGATTGCACATCTAGATCCACATGTCCAAGTTCTTTATCTTCAATATCATTTACTTCTACTCTCTTCCTCAACTCCTCACCCTCCTCCTCCATTATAAAACATCCCCTCTGTGTACGACTACCTTCCTTCTCCTTATTAAACTCCTCCATCTCTTTCGCTAACTTTTCTTTGTCCTTGAAGAACCATTCCTTGTCTACAAAGAACAAATTCTTCTCCCTCTTCAGTAACGTTTCCCTGTCATCAAACAGTGCTTCTTTCCTTCTCATCTCTGCCCTCTCTTTTCTCAATTCGTCCCTCTCATTTTTCAATTCCTCTCCCTCCTTCTTCAACTCTTCCCTTTCAATCTGAAATTTTTCCATAAGAACAACATTCGGTATACCCCCCCCCCCCCCCCTCAGTACCTCTCCCTCTACGCCTTTCTCATCACCATCATCTGACTCGTCATCCTCCTCGTGATCAATCTTATTACCCTCCTTATCATCTTCATGGGTCTTAGTAAGCTACAAAATATATAGATGGATATGTAAGAGTAAGGATAACTTTACAATGGCAGACACCAAATTATAGTTCATTTTTCGTAACATCTCACCTGAAAACTTTCACACACTAAGCAAACGACATTCGTTTCCTATTCTTATAGTTGGTTCTAATTTCATTACTACTGGTGTCTACAAAAGAACAAAGAGTAATGTTAAATAAAAAAGCATACACGTCAAGTTAAGCAAAGTAAATGATGGAGATATATATAAATAAACTTACAACTTTACTCTCGAAAATAGCATGTATTCTTTTATACCTCCAACCCTTCCAGCCTCGATATTGAATGAAGCATGGAATTTGATGCAGAACATACGAAACAACATAGTCTTGTAGGGCCGGTAATATCTCTACTGCTTATACCTGTTAGAATGAAATTGTACCAAGTTAAAAATCCATAATTGACTATAGAGGGAAAATATATACAAAGTAAAAGGTGTTCTTACTTGTAGAGAAAGGACGCAACCACATACAGTGTACTGAGGAGAACTTGATGCAGCAACAACAAATTCGATTACTTGCGACATTGTATAGTATCCCAAACTACCCCAGGGATACCTATAGAAATCATCTAGCGAGTCCATTAGGTAAATATAATTCATGTTGCACATGATTTTCGGTTCGATTCCTCTAAGAAAGTGCTCCATAACTAGAAGTAGGGCAACCTGCATGATGTCCTCATGCTTATTGGTGTCAACTAATCTCTTAAACACCTCTATTAGGTGCTTCTTTAATATTGGATATTCTTTGAAGTATTTCTCTTAATGTACGCGTAGTGCAACAATTCTTCGGTACAGTTAGATCTCCAATCTTAAGACTGGTAATGAGGGAGAAGTCCATCTCGGTAAAGTGCAATCGCCTCCCCTTGATCTCATATACTAGATCACCTTTGTATCTTACCAAAAGAAGGTGAAATAGAGCCCCTAAAAATCTAAAGGATGTGTAACGCCTCGAAAAAATCTGTACAGGGACTCGAGTACCAACTCGACCAGAAATCACGTAGGATTAATTCCTTTAAAAAATAAATGTAAGTTAACTAGCGTTACGCTAGATTAACTGTAAAATTAGCATCGATCGCTTTAAATACGTTCTGCAAGACCCAAAACTTGTAGAATCAATGACGCTATAATACCCTGAAATCTACGATCAAACTCTAAACCCATTTTCTCTCAGGAACCCTTTGAAACTTTGTATTGGATTTAGACCGCGCGTCGGAAGTCCGATATCTACAATCTTAGACGGTTATGACCGCTTAGCTGGACATGACAATCGTTTCAAAAATCAAGCCCAATCGATGTTCTGAGGCTATTTCATTGAGCCTGGAGCAAAGAGAGTGAGAAATGGGTAAAGGTTTAGGAAATTAATTCCAAATCTGGCACGAGTCTTTGCGCGTTATTATTAAGCATTCTGACCGTCAGAATTCAGCCAAATTTCACCCTCGGATCAGGAAAAACTTCTCTTTCATATCATGAGACCTGATTTAGGTACGATGACCGCTGAACTGAAACTGGACCGCCTCGTGCGATCTGGAAACTCTACCGGTCTGAAAACTTCGTGTGAGCAAGATCCAGTAGGCATGAGCTTAAGTCCGACCGCGTTCAGCTAGGGGACCTCCCAAAACACTCTTTTGGATCGAAAAAGTCCCGATTTGATTATAACTCAAGTATACTTTGTTTCCAAGTCTATTTAGGTTAGTTTTTAGCCTATATAAGGGCTTTAAACCCTCTCATATCTCTCCCATCTGAATTTACTTGAAACCCTAAAAAGAGAGAGAGAGAAAGTGAGAGATTGTGAGAGACTTTGTGAGAGGACTTCCTGCCGTTTGCTCCATCTTTTGCACGTACCAAAGCAACGCATTCAAATCACTTTCCCGGTGATTTTCAATGCACTTTTAGGTAAGAAAACCCTAACTACTTGCTGATTTAGGAATTCCTTTGATTCAATAGCGAAGTAGCTTACGTATCTTGTGCATTAGGTCGCCGTTACGCTGTTGACGGAACGTATACGTTCTATTCGAATCGATACACGTCTAAGGTGAAAGGTGCGGATTTTAGATGCTTTGATTGACTGATTTCAAAGCTTTCAATGTCATTTAATAGTAGATTATCGACGAGCACGCCGTTTGACATGTAGAACATGCTGTCCGTTTTCCATTGCGACTGCGTATGGAAAATATGAGATTTAGGGTATTTTAGTCATTTGTAGGAAATACTGTTTACGTCCATATTTTACTGAAATGTTTGTCATGGTTATTTGTCGTGTTAGGATACTAGGAATGTGTACATGATCTGTTTGGTGAAGAGATTCGCCCTAATGCGCACTTTGAGTCGACATACGCTATGTAGACTAAAGTGTGTAGACTAAGTGTTTGTATAAATGTTTGTATTAGTATGTATTGAGTAAATGGTGTTGTGAGTTAGTTTTGAGATTAAATTCTTAATTAATATGCTGATGTTTATGATTTCCATCATGTTGGATATATGTATTGATTTCATTATATATATGAAATGTATGTGTTGCTTGATTTGCTTACGTTGTAAGTTATAACATGTGTCAACATGCTTGTATTGTTTATATTCATTTCTGTTACTCTCATATGCTTACTGATGTTGATATACAAACGCTTGGGGCTATAACTTAGTCCAGGCAGTCGGTAATGGATCGAATTCGTGGTTGGCTTCCATTTGCCACGAAGGACGCGTCGATGAACGCGAGTCGTGTCTTGGGCAGGCGGTAGTGGTTAGGCCACACGAAGTATTTCATGCACTTCATGTCGCTCAGCTTGAGATGCGCTTGTACTAGTTGAGGCCATCAAGTAACCTGACTAGCCATTCTATGTTCACCATGTATGAGTCATAACTGGTTGAACCTAAGGTACTGAACTTACCATTGAAAACCCTGATAACCATGGTACCTTGATCCATAAAGACTCATGAGCCGGGCATGGTGGTATGGGACACCGTGGTCGAGATGTCGGCCTACGTTGGGGCCACAAACCTCCCCGTAGTGACCAGTGAGCACATTTGACTCGTGAGCCGATTGTGGTGGTATGAGACACTACATTCGAGCTGTCGGCCTGCTCTGATTGGTGACGAACCCTTTGTAGTGACCGCAAACGTATTCTGAGTCTACGGGAGGCGACGACCCTTCCGTAGTGACGAGACTACATTAGGCCTGTATTGATAAGGTGATGGCGGAGCGGTGCAACGAGTGCGAGCAACAGCCCTGACAGCCCTTGCAGCGACCTACAAATATAACATCGTATGTGATTACTAGGAGTGACGACCCTAGACAGGATCTGAGTTGAGATTGATATAAGGAAGGTACCTTAGTTTCCCAATCCTGCTGTATGAAAAGGACTAATAACAACCCGATAATCATTATCCATATTGCACTGCTTGTGCCTGGAAGATGTGGAGCACTGCGGGAAGAAAGCATGCCGCGGACGCAGATGGTGCCGCATGAGGGAGTATGTCGGTGAGGGCATCCATCATGTCATTTCATGCTTACATTAATAACAGTACCTAGGGATGGTTGATTGTTTGCTTTATTATTAATGCATAATTGATTTGATAACATGCTAATATTTGCTCTATTATTCCACTGAGTTGATCACTCACTCCCACGTTACGGGACGGTATTTGCAACACCACCAGACCCTGTCTTAGATGCAGGTGATAAGGCAATTCAGGATGCTGAGACGGATTACTACGAGAATCAGGATGAGTTCTCGTATATGCAGTTCTCCAATGGCTTTGCGTAGGTGGCCTGGATCAGCGGGACATGCTAGTTGGACTATCACCTGACATTTATTTCTTGCTTTATAACATGTATATGAGACTCAGTGATGTATTCATACTTTGGAGACAGTTTGAGATTATTTAATTTTTGTACAGTGATATATATATTTTTCAGTCTTCCGCTTGCGTTTATCACTGGATCTAGAGTATGAATTGCAGTTTTGGTATAATCTTACTCATGTGAATGCTTTAACTCAGACAACATTGAACCATAATCATATTTGTTGCATAAGTGATGGTTTGGAACTCGGGAGTCGGGTTTCTACACGACCCCCAATTTTCAGGGTGTTACAGGATGTAACATGTAATAGAAACGAGAAAGGCGATTGCCTAAATAAATTTAGGCGACTATTGTGCTTCTCCACTCCACCCTTCACCTTGTCAAACCCCCATGTGAGTGTACACCTACATGTTGGGTTGGAGATTACGACAGAATATTCGTCACTTGCAAAGATGAATTGAAAATATATCAAACATAAAATTCACAAGATAAACGTTGTGGACAAAATTAGAAAGGCAATTTGTTCTTTTAAAAAATATTTTTGACACCTTCTATGATAAATTTAGCAGCGCAAACTAGAAAATCAGCAGGGCAAACATGAAATTGAGCGGGGCAAACTAGAAAATCAGTGGGGTAAGCATGAAATTGAATGTTGCTCTGGTTGCTTTGGTAGTTCACATGGTTGGAGTTGGTTATAAAGAGTGCTCCATGTAGAAACCTCTGCCATGTACTTCCTAAAAGCCAACCTAAATTCAAAGGAGAAGACTAAGATAATAATGGTGAGGATGATGCATTTGTAAATTCATACACATATATAAACATACATACTTATAGAGATATATAGATATGCATATGCACATATAGATACAGATACAGGCATGTGGTTTTGATTGTATGTGGCGATCACACAATGCAATTCTTGAGATTCTAAAAAAGTCCATCTTTTTCATAGCCAACAATCATGGCCACCTAAGACCTATCACTTGCCATGAAAGAGAAAAAAATAACATGTGAATCTGTTGCAGACCCAGGCCAGAGAAAAAACCAACAACATGAAAGAGAAAAAACTAATAACAAGACAGGCCTAGAAGCTAGACAGTCCACTGCCATCTCATGAGATCCTTATGCCATCACTTCTTTTAGTGAAGTAAATTGTACAAATCTTATGGGATGCCTATCAAACAAAGATCAAACTGAAGACTAATTCGATTTCCATGATAAATGAATTAGATTATAGAACCTGAATTGTAAATCATAGGATGTTAACCACAAGCTCATGTTATGAGAACCCAAAATGTGATTCAAGATCATGATAGTCCAAGGGACACCTGAGGTCATGTTGGGTCCTCTAGAGGTCATGTTGGGCTCAAGTTGCCCTCAACCCAACCCAACCTACCCCTTACTACAACTTGGGTTTGGATCAACTGGCCCAACTTGAGATGGGGTCAGGTTCACTTAGGTTGTCACGGTCTTAAGCGGGGCAAACATGAAATTGACCTTATCTACCTTGAAATTAAGTTGGACAAACATTAAATAAGCCTCGATGAAATTTATCAAGGAAAACTTTTAGTGCTTGTATGTAACAGTTATTTATTATCTGCAAAGGTGATGTGAAGAGTTTATCCAAATTACTTGTCTTCCTTTTTTAGCAACCAGCCAAGGAAAACGTACCTAAATAAGACTTTTATTTCACTACTAAACTATGTAGGTGTCCCAATAGAATATTTTATGGATCTTCTGAGGAATGCTTTGAATGATGCTCGAAATATTCATTTCAATAAGTACATTGCATTGAGAGGTTATGTTTTCTACTTAAGACTTATTAGATGTGTTGTTGAAAGTGAGATGAAATGCACTTGTTCATCCACTTGTTCCAACTGAATAACCTAAAAAATGTTCTTTGGGCAATTTGTTCTTTTAAAAAATATTTTTGACACCTTCTATGATAAATTTCACTAATTACTAGTCCTTACAATTGTAGCTGCATTGAATCACGGAGACATGGATGATTTTCTTGCGTTGAGAATGATTCTCTATGGAATTCCTCTTGATGAACCGTATTTGAAAGCTCACTTGTCAGTGCTAATGAGAGAAGAATTAAAAAGTCTTAAGGGAGGAAGGCTTCATGCACAAGTCTTTGGAGAATGTTGTTGGAAATTCTAAATATGCACAAGTCTTTCTCAATATCATTAATTTTGGCACTTGATTTTTTCATGTCATTTAATTGGTGGACATGAACATGTTATTTCATTAACAAGTACATGAGTTCCTCACTATATTAGTAAAATATGAAGTTTCCTCGTATGTCTTAGCTAAAAAATGGTCAATTATTCTTTTCTCAAGTGTATTATTTAAGAATCTTTTTTCTTTGAAAGGATTTTCACAAGAATTGAGCAGGGCTAACTTGAATTTGAGCAGGGCAAGCAAGAATTGAGCGGGGCAAACATGAAATTGAGCTAGGTAAGCATGAAATTGAGGGGGGCAAACATGAAATTCAGTGGGACAAACTGGAAATTGAGTGGGGCAAGCATGAAATTGAGAGGTGCAAACTGGAAATTCAGTAGGGCAAACATGAAATTGAGTGGGGAAAACTGGAAATTGAGCAGGGCAAACATGAAATTTAGCAGGGAAAGCATGAAATTGAGCGAGGTAAACATGAAATTGAGTAGGGAAAACATGAAAATGAGCGGGGCAAGCATGAAATTGAGTGGGGTGAACATGAAATTAAGCAGGACAACTGGAAACTCAGTAGGGCAAACATGAAATTGAGTGAAGGAAACATGAAATCAGCGAGGCAAACTATAAAATCAGCCGGGCAAACATGAAATTAAGTGAGGGAAACATGAAATTAGCGGGGGAAACTAGAAATCATTATGCCCACTGTTTCCCATGGTATGATTCACTTGATATTTTGATATGCTTCAATTTGGGGCTCAACCGCTAAAATTATATGGACAGCGTGGATATACTACATACATTCAATGTGGGCCCATCTAAGTGTAGGTTATAGGTTTAGGTTATAGGTTTAGGTTTAGGGAACTGAGAATAGGTTAAGGTTTAGGTTTAGGAAATCGGGTTCGGGATCGAGTTTAGGTTTGGGTTTTTAAGTTTAGGTTTAGATTAAGGAGTTGAGATTAGGATTAAGTGTAGGTTTAGGTTTAGGGATTTGAGAATACATTTAGGTCATAGGTTATAAGTGTCGGTTATAGATTTATGTTTAAGTTAGGTTATAGGTTAAGGTTTAAGAAACTGAGAATAGGTTAAGGTTTAGGTTTAGGAAATCAGGTTCGAGACCAGGTTTAGGTTTGGGTTTTCAAGTTTAGGTTTAGGTTAAGGAGTTGAGATTAGGATTAGGTGTAGGTTTAGGTTTAGAGATTTGAGAATACATTTAGGTTTTAGGTTTAGGTTATAGGTTTATGTTTAGGTTATAAGTGTCAGTTATAGGTTTAGGTTTAAGTTAGGTTATAGGTTAAGGTTTAAGGAACTGAGAATAGGTTAAGGTTTAGGTTTGGGAAATCAGGTTCGAGACCGGGTTTAGGTTTGGGTTTTCAAGTTTATGTTTAGATTAAAGAGTTGAGATTAGGATTATGTGTAGGTTTAGGTTTAGAGATTTGGGAATACATTTAGGTTATAGGTTTAGGTTTAGGTTATAAGTGTCGGCTATAGGTTTAGGTTTAAGTTAGGTTATAGGTTAAGGTTTAAGGAACTAAGAATAGGTTAAGGTTTAGGTTTAGGAAATCTGGTTCGGGACCAAGTTTAGGTTTAGGTTTTTAAGTTTAGGTTTAGGTTAAGGAGTTGATATTAGGATTAGGTGTAGGTTTAGGTTTAGGGATTTGAGAATACATTTAGGATTTAGGTTATAAGTGTAGGTTATAGGTTAAGGTTTAAGTTAGGTTATAGGTTAAGGTTTAGGGAAGTGAGAATAGGTTAAGGTTTAGGTTTAGGGATTTAAAAATACATTTAGGTTTTAAGTTACAAGTCTACGATATAGGTTTTGGTTTAAGTTAGATTATAGGTTAAGGTTTAGGGAATTGAGAATAAGTTAAGGTTTAGGTTTAAGGATTTGAGAATACATTTAGGTTTTAGTTTTAGGTTTAGGTTTAGGTTTTAGGTTTAGGTTTAGGTTTAGGTTTTGAGCGGGGACAAACATGAAATTCAGTAGGGGCAAACATGAAATTGAGCAGGGGAAACATGAAATTGAGTTGGGAAAACTAGAAATTGATCGGGGCAGGCATGAAATTGAGCGGGGCAAACTAGGAAATGAGCGGAGCAGGCATGAAATTAAGCAGGGAAAACATGAAATTGAGCGAGATAAACTGAAAAATCAGCGGGGCAAACATGAAATTGAGAGGGGAAAACATGAAATCAGCGGGGCAAACTATAAAATCAGCGGGGCAAACATGAAATTAAGTGGGGGAAACATAAAATCAGCGGTGCAAACTAGAAAATCATTATGCTCACTGTTTTCCGTGGTATGATTCACTTGATATTTTGATATGCTTCAATTTGGGGCTCAACTCCTTAAATTAGATGGAAAAACAGATGGACGGCGTGGATATACTACAGGAAACAGATTGGCTACTCCCCCTGCCACCAGCCAATGGTTGGTGTTCGGTGCTCTGTGGGACTCATCATGATGTATGTGTTTCATCCATGTCATCCATCTATTTTTATAGATCATTTTATCATATTATACAAAAAATTGAGGTATATCCTGATCTCAATTACACCACATTACAGGAAATAATTTTTAATGAACATCGACCATTAAAAACTTTTTAGGGGCCATAAAAGTATTAGGTCAAGATGATCTTTATTTTTAGCCTTCATTTGGGTCTTTATCACCTAAAAACTAGATTGGATTTCAGAAAAATAGTATAGTGGGCCTTAGGAGGATTTAAATGATGAATATCCAATCACTATTATTTTCCTTTAGCGAGCCACCAGCCAAATTTTCATCTAATTTGGGGCTCAACCCCTTAAATTAGATGGAAATTGAGCAGATAAAATGGATGAACGGAATAGATGAAACACATACACCATGGTGGGGCCCATAGAGCACCGACCACCAGCCATGTACACCATGGTGGGACCCATAGAGCAATGACCACCAGTCACGTACACCATGGTGGGGCCAAAGAGCACTGACCATCAGCCACGTACACCATGGTGGGGCCAAAGAGCACTGACCATCAGCCACGTACACCATGGTGGGGCCCACAAAGCACCGACTATCAGCCACGTAGATCATGGTGGGGCCCACAGAGCACTGGAGGAGTAGCCAATCTATTTCCTATACCTATACATTCAATGTGGGCCCAATTGAGTTAAAAATATAACTGTGCTATGTGCTTTCTTCACCTGACCAACCATTTTCAGAAGAAGACAAATGTTCATAAGAGGGGCCCACAAAAAGGGTTTTTTGGTCTTTCTAACTGGGCGAAAAAAAGGGGTGAAAGCAACAGCAGTTAAGTAGCAGTGGAAAGGGAAAGGAAACAGTTGAAAGGGAGAAGAAAAGAGTATATAAAAAGGAGGGGTATTTTCATCCTGAAATTCGTAATCCGCATGTGCAGGTCTAAGTTGCAAAAGAAAGTTTGTCTTCTTTCATAAAAATTGCTGGCTAAAAGGTGGGGTCCACAGTCCTAAATTTCTCTTATTGTAAAGGGTACTGTGATTTGACCTTTTTACAATAAGTAAACTATTATTCCATAGAGTAAATGCATGATTTACTTATATAATAAATAAATTATTATTCCATGAAGTTTACACGTGTGTAATGAAGTTTATGTATATGCTACACATGTGCCAGCTAGCATATAGGTGTGAGCTCCCATCCATCCATCATGTTGCTCTACCATGTATAGGCTACACATCATCGGGGTTTGTTTGAGTGGGTATTAATGTATCCCTAGGGAATTCTTAATGGTGGGATGTTCAATCACTAGTGTTTTGTATCGTCCACCCAAGATTTGGATCTATTTCATTTTTGTGACCACGTCCTAAAATGAACTGAAAAAACAGATGGACAAAGTGGATATGCAACAAATCATTAAAGTTGGACCCATGGTAAGGGTAACACACACCAAGGTATTACCCGGTTGACACCTAATCCGCTCCCCCGTGAGCGCCATAGATCCGGGGCTTACGATTTATTATTGATATTGTTAAAAACTCAAATCGTTTTTATAATTGATACTCCGATAGAGAGCGATGGTTCATGTGCTTGCCCTTAATATTGAACATCTCAAATAATTTCAACTCCAATTAAAGTGATAAAATATGGTATGGACTGTAGATAGGTCACATCACTAATAACAAGTAGATCCCCTGAATCTAGCCTCTTATTAATAAATGTTTGCTTGTTCCCCCTACGATTTATTATCGGTATTGTCAAAAACTCAAATCGTTATTATAATTGATACTCTGGTAGAGAGTGATGGTTAATGTGCTTGCCCTTAATACTAAACATCTTAAATAATTTCAACTCCAATTAAAGCACCAAAATATGGTATGGACTGTAGATAGGTCACATCACTAATAACAGGCAGATCCCCCGAATCTAGCCT
The DNA here is from genome assembly GCA_037074715.1 of Magnolia kwangsiensis. Taxonomy (NCBI): domain Eukaryota; kingdom Viridiplantae; phylum Streptophyta; class Magnoliopsida; order Magnoliales; family Magnoliaceae; genus Magnolia; species Magnolia kwangsiensis. Next base: position 115,899,177 of record CM073572.1, on the reverse strand, counting down.
CTTATTAATCAATGTTTGCTTGTCCCCCCAAATTAATGACTACTAAATATTTTAGCCATCTAAGTATCCAACAACCAATTCACCCATATGTAATGCAACGGTGTTGTGTGTAACAACTAATTAGGAAAGGATATATGTTATTACATTAAGTACAACACAATTAAGATCTTTGTGGATATTTCTAATACATGTTGTGGAATTACAGTTGATATTACTTAAAGTGTTACAAGTCATTAATAGAAAGAGTTTGGCTGAGAAGATTGAATGCAAGATGTGATTGAGAGAAAAGAGATGTTGAGGAGGTTACTAGGACAAGTGTCCAAAAAGAATTTGGAAGGTTGGAGTGGCGTTGAAGCAATTACTATCATCAACTGAACGTGGGGAAGAAGCATTTACATCACTACCACAAGGAGATTTATAAATAGCAAAGGATTTGGATGAAGAAAAGTGTCCCACACCAACCTATTCAAACAAATCAAATCAATCTTTCATTTATCCTTTATATTCCTTAGCATAATTAATCATTTACATTCCTTAGTGTCATGCCCCAAACTTAGAAATTGGGCTCACAAAATTCTCGATTGTCGAATTCAGCGCCGACAACCTCCTTGGTACCCCATTCTCGGCTCCTGGCACCCATACACCAGGTTCCAATCCTGGGATCCTATAAGGAGAATTTTTAACATCAATTTAATTCGTAATGAGCATAACCAAAGGCATAACCCACAAATAATAACCATAAGAACACCATCACAAAATCTACTATGATCAAAACTTTGAGTACAATGCGTATGAAAGGGAAATACAATATAATGAAAGTAACAAAAACTCCAGAAGCCCAGCTGCACACTCCAACTGCAGCAAGGCTATGGATGCATCCTAGCGTCACCTACACGCATCAATCGTGCATAAGCTTATAGAAAGCTTAGAGGGCAGTGTAAGTGTGTGTGCAATAAGAGCGTGCTCAGAAAGTAAGGTCAGAGTAATGCGAAATCATACTGATGAGTACATGAATGCAAACAGTTGTACCAAGGCTATACGGTCAAGATATGAATGCCATTGGCCATATCAAGACCATGTGATGCATGATGCAACTCAAGCATACTAATCTCATTTAAATCCACATACAGCTCATCAAATATTAGTACAGTTCTCATTCTGGATAATTATCGGGGTTTAGTATACTCTAAATAGCACTGCCGCTCTCCCAGCCGCACAGTCCAAGTGAGTATAAGAAACCTCACTATCTTCCTGGCCAATAGTCTGCTAATACCTATCAGGCACGTCGATAGCGGACCCATTCACGAGCTGGTCAAACTCATCCTAGTAATCTCCCCTACCCTCGGTTGAGTAAGGCCACACCCCTTTCCAACCAACCATGACATAGTGAGAGACGCAGCCTCCTGATATTTGGCCCTCATGCACTCATATATCCACTCAGTTTAGACATTGGAGTCATCCTCTGGTACCATCGGGTATAAGGATTTTTACACAGGGACATCTTTAATGCCCCGATGCTTAATAATAATATTTTTGGTGTCCAATTCTGCCATCCACGATGTTCCTGTGGAGGTCATAGCCCTAATGTTGCTAGGGCATATAGTAATCATGTCATATAAATGTAAAGTGCATGAATCACACTATCAGTCATGCAACAATCCTGCGCATACTGCATGCTAATGAAGGGAAACTCCGCCTGTCAGGGAGCTCATAAAAAATCTACCCAAAGACATGCTATGATCAGTCACTCCTCATATCAAGTGTACATATGATGCATATGAACATGAATCATGGATCTATACTAAACATGTTATGTGGTGATAGGATCTGTTCATAACGAAGATGGGCCTGAATGACCTACACACTATAAGTATGGGCCTAACAATGGGCCATAGGGGGGGTGATAATGTGGACATTTAACCAATATCACCCTTAAAATGTGGACATTAAACCATCATTGCTCCTAACGTATAGTCCACTGTAAAGGTCAACACGTATACCATGGTGGAATCACACTACAATGGGCCTTATGTGCGTCCTATTGGGCCTCGACCCATGGGCCTCCAATACATCAAATGGCCTTATAACATGGCCTCGTATATATATCAAGGTGGCCTCAACCGATGAGCCATGACTACATTAAGATGGGCCTCCTCAAATGGGCCTTATATACGTTAAGGTGGGCCTCAACAAAGGGCCACAAATACATCAAGATGGGTCTAATCACATGTGCCGAAACAATGGGTTAAATCAATTGGCCAAGTCAAATGGGCCGAGTTGAATGGGCCTAGTTGAATGGGCCAAATCAAATGGGTCAACTGGAATGGGGCAAATCAATTGGCCGATCGAATGGGACGTGCCAATCATCCATCAATAGAGATCATTATAGAGAAATAAATAAATAAAATAAATCATATCCAAAGATCATCTGGACCATACTACAATTAACAGTGGTGATATTAATTTCCCACTTTCAAATTTCGGTGGGCCCACCACAACATTTAATTTCTATCAAGACTATTCCCAAGGTCACAAGGACTTGGGGAAAAGCAAATATCATATTGATACAAAGCTTTTGTAACCCAAAAAGGGTTTCAATGGTAGGAATTCACTCCACTATTTTCTGTAGTGTGGTCCACCTGATAATTGGATCTGTCTCATCCTTTAGCTCATGCCATAAAGTGAGCTTTCACAATAGTTGGATGGCTTGGATGTAACACATGCATCATGTTGGGTCCCATAGATGGACAACATAAATGAGATAGATGGGACCCACATAACTTGGTGGCACCACAACAGCAGATGCACAGTAGCTGGAGTGAGGCACACCAGCCATCCCACTCTCATGGACGGAGTGGGTACAACACTTACATAAGTGGGTCCCATGTGGGGCCCAGCATAATACCTATTTTCCATCTAAACCATTGATAAGGTCACGTGGACCAGATGAAGAGGAAAAACAAATTTCATAATGATCTAAACTTCTGGGACACCTAGAAAAAAGGTTTCAAAGGCAGCCGTTCAATCCCACCATTTCATGTGATGTGGGCCACCTGAGTATTGGATACATCATATTTTTGGGGTGGCCCGCTGCCCTGAGGAGGGCCCACCAAATGCACCATGTTGATGTCCAACACACATCACGGTGGGATCCACAGTTGGGGCCGTGGGTCCCTGCCCGCCCATGCACGCTGGCGTCCAACGCAGGATGCTGCCGGGTCCTCAGCAGCAGCAGCGCCTATGACTGCTTTGTTTGTTTATTATTATTATTATTATTATTATTTATGTTTTCCTAGGGAATTTGATAGGTGGGGCCAGCATCAGGCAGATCCACTCCATCCATTGTGTTTCATGGCTCAAAATAGACTGATCAAGCCTAATATATAGTATGTTTCGATGTATAAAATCATCAGGTGTGTTTTAACGGTAGAAAATAGTATTTCTTACACTATGGCCTGCCAGATAGTCGGATTGGGTTCATTTTTTTGGCTCAATGCCTAAAATGGACTGGAGAATTGGATGGACGACTTGGATTAGGTCCATGCATTAAGGTGGGGCCTATATGAGCAGACCATCCAAAAAAAAATCAAACATATATATTATATTATATAATAATAACATAACGTATTATATCATATACGTTATTGTGCGTGAGAGGGAGGGGGGTAGCATCAGCACTATTAGTGCCCAGCGTCCAGAGACACTGGACGAACGACTGATGGTGGGCCCCACTTGTATTGACGATTTTGATGCAACACATACATCATGCGGTGGGGCCCTTATAGCTAGATGGTGTGGATTACATCCACACCATTGATGGTGTGGTCCATTTAAATGGATGGATACGTGGATGGGTCCCACAGACCCCACTCCAGCTGTAACACCCTGAAAATCGGGGGTCGTGTATAAACTCAACTCCCGAGTTCCAGACCGTCACTTATGCAACAAAAATAGTTATGATTCAATGTTGTCTGATTTAAAGCATTCACATGAGTAAAAGTATACCAAAACTGCAATTCACACTTCAGATCCAGTGATAAAAGCAAGCGGAAGACTAAACAATATATATATCACTGTATGAAAAAATAAAGTAAATCTCATCTGTCTCCAAAGTATGACTACATCTCTGAGTCTCATATACATATACATAAACAAAAAAATAATGTTCAAAATAGTCCCACTGATGTCCCCTCGATCCAGGTCGCCTACGGAAAGCTGTCGTGATACTGCATATACGAGAACTCGTCCTGGTCCTCGTCGATCTCTGGCTCCACCTCCTGGATCTCGGCCTCACCTGCATCTACAACAGGGTCTGGTGGGTGTTGCAAACACCATCCCGTAACGTGGGAGTGAGTGATCAACTCAGTGGAATCATAGAGCAAAGATTAGCATGTTCACAATTCAATCACGCGATAATAGTAAAGCAGTAAATCAGACAATCCTAATACTGTTGTTAATGCAAGATGACATGACGTGATGTATGCCCTCACCGACGATCACCCTCATACGGCAACATCTTACGACCGCGGCATGCCACACTCCCTAGAGTGCTCCACATCTTCCAGGCACATGCAATGCTATGGTGATATGAATTCCAAGTTGTTATTAGTCCATTCAAACAGCAGGATTGGGAAACTAAGGTACTTTCCTTGTATCAATCCCAACAAAGATCCTGTCTAGGGTCGTCACTCCTAGTAATCTCATACGATGTATATTTCGTAGGTCACTGCAAGGGCTGTCAGGCCTGTTGCTCGCACTCGTTGCACCGCTCTCCCATCACCTTATCAATACAGGCCTACCGTACTCTACTGCAACGGAAGGGTCGTCGCCTCCCGTGGACTCAGAATACGCTCGCGGTCACTACAAAGGGCTCGTCACCTGATCAGTGTAGGCCGACAGCTAGAATATAGTGTCTCATACCACCATAATCTGCTCACGAGTCTAGGTGCTCACTGGTCACTACGGGGAGGTTTGTGGCCCCAGCGTAGGCCGACAGCTCGACCACGGTGTCCCATACCACCATGCCCGGCTCATGAGTCTTCGTGGATCAAGGTACCATGGTTAACAGGGTTTACAATGGTAAGTTCAGTACCCTAGGTTCAAGCAGTTATGACACATACAAGGTGAACATACATCGGCCAGTCGGGTTACTTGACGGGCTCGACTAGCGTGATCGCATCTCAAGTCGAACGATATGAAGTGCGTAAAACACTTCGTGTGGCCTAACCACTGCCGCCAACTCTAAACACGAATCACGTTCATCGACGCATCATTCGTGGCTATGACCAGTCAGCCACGAATTCGCTCGGTTACCGACTGCCTGGACTAAGTCTAGTCCCACACATCTATGGAATCATATTAGCAATATATGTAAAGGTATTGGAATTTAGATACAATCATGTGAACATGTTAACACATGTTATAACATTCAACTTAAGCAAATCTTCAAGGCATACTTTCCATGCATGTAATGCAATCATGCATAAGATCAACATGTAGGAAATCATTTAGGTCAGCATATTAACTAAGAAATCAATCTCAAACTACTATATAACATCATTTAATTCAATACATACTAATACAAACATTTACACAAACACATACACTACGCCCTTAAGTCTACATATAGCATGTTGACCCAAAGTGCGCAACTAGGCGAATCTCTTCGCCAAACTGATTATGCAAGCATTCCTAACTCCCTAATGCGACAACAAACCATGTCAATCATGTCAGAAAAATATGAATGTAGACCGTACTTCCTACAAATGACTAAAATGCCCTAAATCTCATATTCTTCGTTAATTTACGAAACGGGAAACGGAGAGCATGTTGTACATGTCAAATGGCGATGCCGTCGATAATCTACTATTAAACGACATTGAAAGCGTTGTAAACCGTCAATCAAAGCGTATAAAATTCTCACCTAGTCTCTTACGGGTGCGGGATTTTGAACGGACCGTGTATGCTTCGTCTACGACAGTAGGAGGACCTGATTTACGAAATACGTTAGCTAACACGCTAAGAATCCAAGTAATCCCTAAATCAGCAACTTTTAGGGTCGTTTCATACCTGAAAGAACGGAGAAATCACCAGCCAGGTGATTGGGAAGAGTTGCTGAAGCAGCAGCAATCGGTGGCTCGGAAGCGGGAAAAATCTCTTCCAATCTCTTTCTCTCAAACTCTCTCTCCTTTATCCTAGGGTTTGCAATTTTCGGATGGGAGAGAGAAATGAGGGTTTCAACCCCTTTTATAAGCTCAAAAACGCCGAAAACAGGCTCCGGAACGAAGTTTACTTAGTGCCTATCCATTTCGGGGCTGTTTCGGTCCAAAAGCTGCTTTCTGGTGGTCCTCTGGTCGATTGCGATCGGACTTAAGCTCATGCGTACCAGATGTAGCACGTATTAAGTTTTCAGTCTGACAGGGTTCGCAGATCGCACGTGGCGGACCAGTTTCAGTTCAGCGGTCACCGCACGTAGATTAGGGCTGAAAGTCTCATGATAATAAATAGAAATTTTTCCTGATCCGAGGGTGTAATCTGGATGAATTCTGACGGTCAGAACGCTTAATACTGACGCGTCAAGTCGTGTGCCAGATTTGAATTTGAAATTCCAAATCTGTCCCTATTCGCGGTCTCTTCAGTCCGGGTTCAACGAAATAGTCTGTGATTATCGGTTTGACTTGATTTTCGAGATGATTGTCAAGTCCAGTTGGGCGGCTCTAACGGTCTAAGATAGGAGGTATCGGACCTTCGACGTGCGGTCTAAATCCAATACAAAAATTCAATGTGGTCTAGAGAACAGACCTGCTTAGAGTTTGATCCGAGGTTATAGAGTATTGTAGAGTTGTTTGTTCTACTCGATTTGGGTCTTGTAGAACGTATTTAAAGTGATCAGGGACTATTTCCCAGCTACTCTAGCGTTGCGCTAGCTAACTTACGCTTAATTTCCATGGAAATTAATTTTACGCGATTTCGGGTCGAGTTGGTACTCGAGCCCAAGTACGGATTTTTCACGGGCGTTACAATCTACCCCCCTTAACAAATAATTTCATCCTCGAAATTTGTACCTGTTCTTACTCCTCGAGAAGCTGTGGGTAGTTCTTTCTGATCTCGGCTTCTGTCTCCCAAGTAGCCTCCTCCTCAGAGTGATGCGTCCATAGTACCTTCACAAGGGAAATCACCTTGCTACACAGTACCTGCTCCTTCTTGTCTAAGATGCGTGTCAGTCGCAGGATATAAGTAACATCCTCTCCTAACTGCACCTGCTCCCATCTGATGATATGGGAAGGATCAGCAACGTACTTCTTCAGCATAGAAACATGAAATACGTTGTGGACGCTCGCGAGGGGCGTGGGTAAAGCCAATCGGTAAGCCACTGCTCCCACACGATCGAGGATCTGGAATGGACCAATGAATCACGATGCCAGCTTCCCCTTCTTCCCGAACTGAAGGACTCCCTTCATAGGGGAAACTCACAAAAACACGTGATCCCCGACTGTGAACTCTAGTGGCCGTCATCTCGTATCGGCGTAGCTCTTCTGTCTGCTCTGCGCTGTAATAAGGCGACGTCGAATAATATCAATCTTCTCTGACGTTGCCTGCACCAACTCTGGGCCAATCAAGCTACGCTCACCGACCTCTAACCAGCAATGCGGTGCGCGACAAGGTCGCCCATACAGCGACTCATAAGGTGCCATGCCGATACTCGCCTGGAAGCTATTATTGTACGCAAACTCCGCATATGCAAGACAGTCATCCCAACTGTCCTTGAAGTCCAATGCGCAAGCTCGCAACATGTCCTCCAGGATCTGGTTCACTCGCTCCGTCTGTCCGTCCGTCTGTGGGTGGAAGGCAGTACTGAACTTCAACTTCACACCCATAGCCTCCTGAATGCGAGTCCAGAAAATAGAAGTGAACCGCGTGTCTCTGTCCGACACGATCTCCAACGGAACTCCATGCAGACGCACAATCTCTCGGATGTATAATCTAGCCAGCTCGTCTGCAGAGTTCGTAACTCTGATCGGTAGGAAGTGCGCCGACTTCGTCAATCGGTCGACGATCACCCAAATGGAATCATGCCCCTTCCTCGTCTTCGGCAACCTAGAAATGAAGTCCATGGAAGTGAAATCCTACTTTCACTCTGCAATCGGCATAGGCTGCAAAAGTCCAGGTGGTCGGCGATGCTCTGCCTTCACCTGCTGACAAGTGAGACAACGGGACACGAACTCAGCTATATGGGTCTTCATACCTTCCCACCAATACGTCCTCTTCACGTCACGATACATCTTTGTACTGCCTGGATGCATCGCGAGTCTAGTAGAATGCGCAGCCTCGAGAATCTCTCGTCTCAAGTCAGGGACATCTGGGACGCATAGGCGGCCACGGTAACGTAAGCCCCCATCCATACCAACTCGTCAGTCAGCGTCAGCATCATCACTGGCCTGCTCTCGAAGCTCAGTAAGATGCGTATCGTCCCTCTGCGCCTCGATGACTCGGTCATCGATCTGAGATCGCACCTATACATGTGCGATGAACTCAAATGGCTCCTCTACGGTGAGTTTCTGCTCAAAGTCTCGCAAAAACTCAACCATATCCCACTCGGCAACTATCAGCGGAGCCGCAAACTCTATCGCCTTCTTACGGCTCAACGCATCAGCCACAAGGTTCGCCTTCCCAGGATGGTAAGAGACTTCAAACTTGAAGTCCTTCAACATCTCCATCCATCGCCGCTGCCTCATATTCAAGTCTCGCTGCGTGAATATGTACTTGAGGCTCTTCTGGTCGCAAAAGAGCTCGAACTCCTCTCCGTAGAGGTAATGTCTCTAGAGTCTCAGTGCGAATATAACGGCTGCCAACTCTAGGTCGTATGTAGGGTAATTCTCCTCGTGCTTCCTTAATTGTCTCGAGGCATACGAAATTACCCTGTCCCTCTGCATAAGGACACAACCCAAACCAACGCTAGATGCGTCAGTGTATATAGTGTATCTAACCCCTTGCTCTGGCAATACTAGCACAGGGGCGGACGTAAGTCTGTCCTTCAGCTCCTGAAAAGCTGACTCTGCTTTATCATTCCAGACGAACTTCACGTCCTTCCGTGTCAACTGAGATAAGGGTCTCGCGATCTTCGAGAAGTCCTGAATGAAGCGCCGATAGTAGCCAGCGAGACCCAAGAAGCTCCTCACCTCAGTGACAGAACCAGGCTGCTCCCAGTCCTGCACCGCAGCTACCTTAGACAGGTCAACTGCCATGCCATCCTTGGACACCACGTGTCCCAGAAACTTCACCTCCTGCTTCCAGAAGTCGCACTTCTTGTACTGTGCGAATAACTGATGCCGTCTGAGCGTATCAAGGACCAAACGCAAGTGCTCCTCATGCTCCTCTCGACTCCTAGAGTACACCAAAATGTCGTCAATGAAGACAACGACGAATCGATAGAGGAAAGGCCGAAATACCCGATTCATCAGATCCATGAACACGGCCGGTGCGTTTGTAAGACCGAACGACATCACGAGGAACTCGTAATGGCCAAAACTGGTCCTGAATGCTGTCTTCTGCACGTCCTCATCCCTGACGCGCAGCTGATGATTACTTGACTGAAGATCAATCTTCGAGAAGTACTGCGCTCCTCTCAACTGATCAAACAAGTCATCGATCCTGGGCAAAGGGTACTTGTTCTTCACCGTGAGCTGGTTCAGCCTGCGATAATCAATACACAATCGCATTGAACCATCCTTCTTCCTCACGAACAAGACCGGTGCTCCCCGAGGAGACACGCTAGGCCGTATAAGGCCAAGTTCTAGCAGACCATCAATCTGCGTCCTCAACTCCTCCATCTCACATGGTGCCATGCGATACGTCGACAGTGAGACGGGTGTAGAACCAGGAACCAGATCGATAGTGAAATCGATCTCACGTCGGGGCGGCAAACCAGGGATCTTCCTCAACAGATCCCCGAACTCAGAAACAACTGGCGTCTGCTCAAGTACCTGGGCACCAGCGTCGCGCAATAGAGTGGTGTAGCTAAGTATGCGGAAAGGGAGATTTACCCGCACTGGAAATGTGAAGGATGCACCCTCAGGCTCGTACGCTGTGACTATACGAGTCTCGCAGTCAATCTCGGTTCTCGCTGCAGTCAACCAGTCCATGCCAAGAATGACGTCGAGATAATAAAGAGCAGGGTCGACGATGAGATTTAGAACCATCGTCTTGCCCCCCAGATCCACTAAACAACCCTCACACATCTGGGTGGCATCTGTAAAGGACCCATGAGCTGTATAAACCCGCACTCCATCCATAGTAATGGTGTGTAAGCCAAGACGTCTGACAATAGCACGCGATATCAAAGAAATCGTGGATCCAGTATCCACCATCACGAGAATAGGAGTACCTCCAATATGGGCGGTGACCTCGAAGGCCGAATGCTGAGAAGTGCCCGTCGCAGCTGCCTCAGCTATCAATGCATGAACTCGAGCCTGCTGTGGCCGGTTCGGCCGCTGTGTCAAGGGCCGTGGAGGCTGTCTAATCTGCGATACCGGAGGTCTGAAAGAAGGATGCGCAGGAGCTGACCGTATAGGCGGTGCTGATATCGCCTGTGGACGTACACGGTCAATCTTCTGCGGCGACGAGAACCCACTGTCCCGCATCCTCGAGAAGCAGCTCTGCGCCAAGTGGCCTGTCCTCCCACAGTATGTGCACGTCAAATCGGAGCACCGAAACAGTGGTACTGGCTCTATGGCCCGAGTAGGAGGGTCGACGCGAGGCCTCTTGCCCGCAAAGGGCCTGTCTGGTAAGTCTGGTCGTGGCCTAGAAGCAGCCGGGCCACAAGATCGCGCAAGTCGATCCACGTCCTGCTCTGCCCGCATGGACATATGAATCAACTCCGCATAGGAGGGAATGCTAACACAGCACATCTTCGACCGAATATCTGGTCGCAAATCCCCCAAAAAGCGTCGTATGCGCATCTGTTCATCAGCTAGGATCGTCGGGACGTACCTGCCCAACTCCGTGAACCGATGCTCATACTCTGTAACTGTCATCGCTGCCTGTCTGAGACGGAGAAACTCATTCTCCCTGTCGTGCCTGTAGGTCTGGGGATAATACTTCTCATGGAAGCGGAACTCAAATGCTGCCCACGTCCATACAAAGTCTGCGGCAACAGTCCGCAGTACGCTATCCCACCACATGCTGGCCTCTCTCTCAAACAGGAAGGTAGCCAGCTCTACCTGCTCGGCCTCGGTGCAATGCAACATCCGCAAGATCTTCAACACCCGGTCGAGCCAGTACTCAGCCTCCTCGGGTCTGTGAGAACCCGTGAAAGTAGGAGGCCGCAAGCGCTGAAATCGCTCCAATAGGCCCCGTGTGTCGGCAGGATTCCCCGCAGGGAAAGCAGGCGGCGCAGGATGAGCCATGCCCTCATCCTGGGCGTATGTATAGGCATCCTCAGCTGGATGCGCAGGTGGTGCAGGTGGAGTAGATGTAGTCGCACCCCCACCCTGGGCTAATGTCCCCACTATGGTAGTCAGAAGCTGCTGCTGCTGCAGCATCATAGCCATCATCTGCTCGAATCTATCAGGGGGTGGAGCAGGCTGTGGCGGATGCGGTGTGGAAGTAGATGCGCGATGTGGCTCTCTGACTGATTGCGTAAATGGCGGTGGTCCATCTGTAGGACCAGCGGCAGGCTGAGACGATCGAACCGCCTCAGGAATCGGGCCCAAAGAAGGGTCCGCATGAGTGCCAGACTGCGAAGGAGTCTGATCCATATGCTCTGTCAATGAAAGCCGAACCGTGCTCTGCGTAGCCTTAGGCGGCATTCCCTATATTCAAAATAGGGCGCAACCTTGTCAGTCTCATTAGCACAAATACACCGCAATCATTCACATAAGGAGTCAAAGGAATTCCATGCATTTCATTTAACCAAAATTGTCACAATACAAGGAATATATCCTTACAAGCATCATGACGAGAAATACATGGGAATTAAGACAGTTAAGCAACAGCAACATAAGCAAAGCACTAGCCCTAACAGGCTTACACACATAAAACAGGAAATAACTAACTACTGATAATAACATCAAAGATCGCATCGCTAGTCAGAGTCTGGTGACGGAGGAGGAGCACCCTTATCCTGTAAGCAACACAGGATCGCCTTCAAGGTGCGAGTCACCTTGCCAAATTTCTTCTTTGTAATGGCCTTGGCATCCGCTACTTCTGCGTGAAGTTCTTGGACTTCCCTTCGCAAAGCGGTCTGACTCTCCTCCATCCGAGCAATGCGATCGTCGATAGTAGCCTGCGCAGAAGGAGGAGGGCTCTCATCAGTATCCTGAGCCTCCTCTTCTGCTTCTTCCTGAGCTTCTTCCTGAACCTCTGCTCTAGGTTCTTCTTCGCTTTGATCTTCCTCATCATCAAAGTCATCCCCACTATCCCTTTCAAGTTGATTTTCACGGTATTGTGACCCAATCTTCATCTTGACCATTGTCGACTCATCGATGGTGTGAATCGATACCGGCAATTCCGGCCCAAGTCTATAGGCAAACTCAAGCGCAATCTTGCAAATAAGTCGGCCAAAGGGAAGCGATTCGGATGTTCTTCTTGACCTGGCTATGAGAACTATCTGCCGTAAGATGAAAGTGGCCATACATACGTTCTCTCCCTGGGCCACCAGAAATAAGAAATCGACCATAAGAAGTGTGCATTCAATGCGGTTCGTCGACCTGGGATAAACATTGAACGTGCAGATATGGTGCAGCAGGCGCAAATCCTCAGACATGTACGTCACCTTGAGGCTATTATTAGGCTTCCATGGAACCAACTTACTGCACAGAAACCTGGTGCGGCGATCTCGTTCACGTCTAGTCCTAAGATTCTTCTCACTAAGATGCACATCACCTAGAGGCACGTTGAGAAGTCGCGCAATCAACCGAACGTCGATCGTAGCCATCCGATCTCTACCAAAAGGGATTTTGAACTGCAAAGGCTCCAAGGTAGGATTCTGGATACTTGCGTAGAAGGCACGAATGGTGCTCACGTTAGCACGAGCGCGAGCTTCAAAGATCGGACCCCAATACGCAGCTTCAATGCGTTCGAACAACAGATACTCGTCGAACAATCGTCCATCTACGTCCGCCTCAAATAACACTTTGCGATCAGTGTATTGGCCATGAGGCATCTCCGATAGAATTGTTCACCCAAGGTGTGCATGGGGATCCAAATCCCGCTTTGTACGGCACTCCAGGACTGGAGCTGGACCTGCGGCGGTGCTTGAACTTGCGGCACCACCCCGCGGTCTTCTCGATCGAGCAGGGCGGCTCATCCCAGCCTCATCTGTTGCGGTTTTCCTCTTACCCATCAAAAATATGATGGATGAGAGTGATAAAAGGCCTAAAATGGCTTCCACGAAAGCCATGAAAAACGGTGAAAATGCGAAGAAGTGGATGCCCAATCTGAAAAAAGGAAATCTAGGCGTCGTAGAGGGATGCTTCAAGCTTCCCAAGGCTGTAGTTTCAAGGAGAAATACAAACAAAAAAGTAGAATGGAGCACCCCACGATTTCAGCTCTATTTGGGGATTTTTGGAGCTCCAAATGGTGAGATCTTCAAGAAGAGGGGCTGCCAACATCCAATAAGTGATGGGTGGTGGTCAGTTTTGGCCAAGGAGGGACCTAGGAGTGATTTGGGACGCCGGAGTTTGGAGATGGTTGCTGAAAATCGAAAATAGGGCTATGGGGAGGACTGTTTGTGAAGGAGGGGTATGATTTAGGGGTTTTCGTGAGATGGGAGCTACATGGGGATGATGCACGTGCCATTTAAGGGCGTGTGCCCAAAAATCATGGCAAACGGACCCCACCGGTCGGCGATGCATCGCCCGACCGGCGATGGCATCGCCGGCCAACTTCCATGTTGGCCGGTGGGACCACATGGGTCTGATCCCCCATGGTCCAGGGGTTCCAAAAATATATGGCCCACCCCCTAGTTCATTGTATTTTGATCTGTATGAGCCCAAATATGTGTTCAGGGCTTTCCAGGACCACATCGCAATACCGAATACCAAACTATATGATGCAGCATATGAATTTGGGGTAGAATGAGCCAGTACACCTATCTAGATCCTTAGTTGCTAAAGAAAGTTAAGTTAGAATGGCCTTATGGCCATTTTTCATGAAAATTTACTATTCACTGTGAAATTTTGTGAAAGTACTAATTTTTATTATTTTCATATTAGTTTTGATGCCTAACATGAAATGGATGAGAAATAATTGAAGATCAGAGTGTTTAGAGGAGGAATTCTAAAGATTTTTGGTGAAACGGGATTTTTAAGCCCTGACGATTGATTACAGGAGTCGTGGTCATCCCACGGCCCAAGGATTCACTTTTGCGGTTTAAAACCGCTCATAGGTCGTCTCAACCTGACTTCCTACAGCTTAGAAGCGATTCGGGTTGCCTTACGCGACCCGAGATGCGTTACAGACTCGATCTTGCGCTCGATTCTCATAGACTTCGCCTATCGGCGAACCTGCGATCCTAGAAGTGTTTCTAGACCCTTCTCGCACCCACCTAAGTCAAAGGAAGCGACAGCGTATTTCGCGAGACCATAACCCAGGCCCAGTATACTCTCATTCATGCTCTGATACCAACTTGTAATACCCTGAAAATCGGGGGTCGTGTATAAACTCAACTCCCGAGTTCCAGACCGTCACTTATGTAACAAAAATGGTTATGATTCAATGTTGTCTGATTTAAAGCATTCACATGAGTAAAAGTATACCAAAACTGCAATTCACACTTTAGATCCAGTGATAAAAGCAAGAGGAAGACTAAACAATATATATATCACTGTATGGAAAAATAAAGTAAATCTCATCTGTCTCCAAAGTATGACTACATCTCTGAGTCTCATATACATATACATAAACAAAAAAATAATGTTCAAAATAGTCCCACTGATGTCCCCTCGATCCAGGTCGCCTACGGAAAGCTGTCGTGATACTGCATATACGAGAACTCGTCCTGGTCCTCGTCGATCTCTGGCTCCACCTCCTGGATCTCGGCCTCACCTGCATCTACAACAGGGTCTGGTGGGTGTTGCAAACACCATCCCGTAACGTGGGAGTGAGTGATCAACTCAGTGGAATCATAGAGCAAAGATTAGCATGTTCACAATTCAATCACGCGATAATAGTAAAGCAGTAAATCAGACAATCCTAATACTGTTGTTAATGCAAGATGACATGACGTGATGTATGCCCTCACCGACGATCACCCTCATACGGCAACATCTTACGACCGCGGCATGCCACACTCCCTAGAGTGCTCCACATCTTCCAGGCACATGCAATGCTATGGTGATATGAATTCAAGTTGTTATTAGTCCATTCAAACAGCAGGATTGGGAAACTAAGGTACTTCCCTTGTATCAATCCCAACACAGATCCTGTCTAGGGTCGTCACTCCTAGAAATCTCATACGATGTATATTTTGTAGGTCACTGCAAGGGCTGCCAGGGCTGTTGCTCGCACTCGTTGCACCGCTCCCCCATCACCTTATCAATATAGGCCTACCGTACTCTACTGCAACGGAAGGGTCGTCGCCTCCCGTGGACTCAGAATACGCTCGCGGTCACTACAAAGGGCTCGTCGCCTGATCAGTGTAGGCCGACAGCTAGAATATAGTGTCCCATACTACCATAATCTGCTCACGAGTCTATGTGCTCACTGGTCACTACGGGGAGGTTTGTGGCCCCAGCGTAGGCCGACAGCTCGACCACGGTGTCCCATACCACCATGCCCGACTCATGAGTCTTCGTGGATCAAGGTACCATGGTTAACAGGGTTTACAATGGTAAGTTCAGTACCTTAGGTTCAAGCAGTTATGACACATACAAGGTGAACATACATCGGCCAGTCGGGTTACTTGACGGGCTCGACTAGCGCGATCGCATCTCAAGTCGAACGACATGAAGTGCGTAAAACACTTCGCGTGGCCTAACCACTGCCGCCAACTCTAAACACGAATCACGTTCATCGACGCGTCATTCGTGGCTATGACCAGTCAGCCACGAATTCGCTCGGTTACCGACTGCCTGGACTAAGTCTAGTCCCACACATCTATGGAATCACATTAGCAATATATGTAAAGGTATTGAAATTTAGATACAATCATGTGAGCATGTTAACACATGTTATAATATTCAACTTAAGCAAATCTTTAAGGCATACTTTCCATGCATGTAATGCAATCATGCATAAGGTCAATATGTAGGAAATCATTTAGGTCAGCATATTAACTAAGAAATCAATCTCAAACTACTATATAACATCATTTAATTCAATACATACTAATACAAACATTTACACAAACACATACACTACGCCCTTAAGTCTACATATAGCATGTTGACCCAAAGTGCGCAACTAGGCGAATCTCTTCGCCAAACTGATTATGCAAGCATTCCTAACTCCCTAATGCGACAACAAACCATGTCAATCACGTCAGCAAAATATGAATGTAGACCGTACTTCCTACAAATGACTAAAATGCCCTAAATCTCATATTCTTCGTTAATTTACGAAATGGAAAACGGAGAGCATGTTGTACATGTCAAACGGTGATGCCGTCGATAATCTACTATTAAACGACATTGAAAGCGTTGTAAACCGTCAATCAAAGCGTCTAAAATTCTCACCTAGTCTCTTACGGGTGCGGGATTTTGAACGGAGCGTGTATGCTTCGTCTACGGCAGTAGGAGGACCTGATTTAGGAAATACGTTAGCTAACACGCTACGAATCCAAGTAATCCCTAAATCAGCAACTTTTAGGATCGTTTCATACCTGAAAGAACGGAGAAATCACCAGCCAGGTGATTGGGAAGAGTTGCTGAAGCAGCAGCAATCGGTGGCTCGGAAGCGGGAAAAATTCCTTCCAATCTCTTTCTCTCAAACTCTCTCTCCTTTATCCTAGGGTTTGCAATTTTCGGATGGGAGAGAGAAATGAGGGTTTCAACCCCTTTTATAAGCTCAAAAATGTCGGAAACAGGCTCCGGAACGAAGTTTACTTAGTGCCTATCCATTTCGGGGCTGTTTCGGTCCAAAAGCTGCTTTCTGGTGGTCCCCTGGTCGATTGCGATCGGACTTAAGCTCATGTGTACCAGATGTAGCACGTATTAAGTTTTCATTCTGACAGGGTTCGCAGATCGCACGTGGCGGACCAGTTTCAGTTCAGCGGTCACCGCACGTAGATCAGGGCTGAAAGTCTCATGATAATAAATAGAAATTTTTCCTGATCCGAGGGTGTAATCTGGATGAATTCTGACGGTCAGAACGCTTAATACTGACGCGTCAAGTCGTGTGCCAGATTTGAATTTGAAATTCCAAATCTGTCCCTATTCGCGGTCTCTTCAGTCCGGGTTCAACGAAATAGTCTGTGATTATCGGTTTGACTTGATTTTTGAGATGATTGTCAAGTCCAGTTGGGCGGCTCTAACGGTCTAAGATAGGAGGTATCGGACCTTCGACACGCGGTCTAAATCCAATATAAAAATTCAATGTGGTACAGAGAACAGACCTGCTTAGAGTTTGATCCGAGGTTATAAAGTATTGTAGAGTTGTTTGTTCTACTCGATTTGGGTCTTGTAGAACGTATTTAAAGTGATCAGGGACTATTTCCCAGCTACTCTAGTGTTGCGCTAGCTAACTTACGCTTAATTTCCATGGAAATTAATTTTACGCGATTTCGGGTCGAGTTGGTACTCGAGCCCAAGTACGGATTTTTCACGGGCGTTACACCAGCACACACACTTCATGCTAGCCACCCTCACTAGGGATTGATACCAAGACTCTAAGTGTTAAAACGAGGTATCTCCACTCAATCCGCCAGTTGAGCTATGGACATGGGTGTGTCCAGACCCTGGACAGCCCGAATGTGGGTGCATTTCATGGTGGGGTCCCACCATTGATGATGGACGGTGTGAATGAAACACTAATTGGTGGGGCCCACTTCATCAAATGGATAGAAAGAGAAAGGGAGAGAGAGAAAGAGATGGTGATGGAGAGGAGGGACCCCACCACTATGGGCCCTCCATTTCTTACATTACATACTTCAAACGGGTCCCACCACATGTGGCCTTGAAAAAAAAAAGAGAATTAACGGTGGATCACCCACCTCTAGGCCTCCTTTTTGCTCCCTTAGGCTTGTATGCTCCTATGTTTAACTTTTAATGGTGGATGATGGAGTTTTGATGGTGGGGATGAGAGATGAGAGGGTGGGCCACACTTAGTATATGGGAGAGATCTTGGACGTTGGAGCTTGCGGGGTTTGAGAAATGAGAGAGAGGAAAATAATGAAAAAGGGATGGATGGAATGGTGACTGTAAGGAAAGGAGATGGGAGGTATGGGTGAGTTTGATTTTTTTTGTAAAAAGAGGGATGGCTAGGGGAGAGAGAGAGAGAGTTGACTTGTGAAAATGGAGGGATGGGTGATGTACTTGGGTATGGGGTGTACTTAACTTGTACTTGACATTGATTGATTGATTGATTGACGGGACATGTCGTAAAGATTCCCTCAAAATTCGTAATGTGCGGCATTTCTTTGAAATGAACGCTCGTCCACATCTTCTGGTACGGGTATCAAATCGGTGCGCAAGTCACGACGTTGGAACCGCAGCTATGGCACTGTTGCTAAGATACAAGTTTTAGGTAGAGCTGTCTTCGATATGCAGGACTCGGCTTAGGATCATGCGCAAACATCGGATACAGGTCGAAGGTTGCCGGAATTCGACCGAAAGGACCGTGGAAGCCTAAGGAACGGTACAGACTAGGATACAAGTCTTACACTTAGTATAATCACTCCTTTACATTCCATAGTGGAACCAGTAGCCTAATCTTACATTATGTGTAGCAGTAATCCTTAGCTAGAACCAAGTTTACGCTCATACGCTAGATAAATTTCCATTGCAATACAAGTAGTTCCTATTTCAAAAAGGCACTTTTGTAGATTTTCCCTGCAGTCAACTTTAAGTGTTTCCATTTTTTTGGTTTTATATTTGAAAGTCCTTTCGTACGGAAGGAAAGGTGCAACCCATTCTCGGAGGACAAACCCTACCCTCTGATAATTTCTTGATCATTTTAAACAACATCTTGCGAATGGCTGAGTAGATGACTGATCTTCTTAGATCTCGGTCATATATTATTAATTTTGACATATCTGACTATCTTGGCACTTTGGGTCAAAGTTGTTTAGTTGAAATTGAGTTGCATAGTTAGTTTTGGCACGCCCACAAATACTACACGTAATTGAATTCTAAATTTAAGAGAGCAATAGTTTTTAGCACACTCGATGGGACACCTGATTCGGTGTATATACTGGTGTGATATAAGCATGTTTAGTTTAGTTATCCAACTTAAAAAATATGAGTCGAAGGGGTACCCAAAGCTCCTCAAAGGCTAATGAGCCTGCAACACCCTTTGTGTTCCCTCCATCTAAGGAAATGCATATGCAATCAACACTTAAACACCTAGGGTCACCATCAAACCCAATGCGCAATCCTCCAAACAAGTATTGAACATCATCATCTCAGATTAACCCTCTCAAGGTGATATTGATTGAGCTGCGTGATATGCAGTTGGGAATCTAACATATCGTGGAGTAAGGGAGGGCTCAAATCGAGCAAGAATGAGCTCAGGCAGAGCAATCACAAATTCAGGTAGAATCCTTCAATAGGCGGATGGCTAGCCAGATCAAGAACTTGAATTGGATGGTGATTATCATTATCAACCTTAATAGAACATTGAGGGTAGTTTTGTTGGAAATTTGGCACCAATACCACCTATACCTCCCTTACCAAGGAGTGCACATCCTACCCAAACATAGGGTTGTGCCTCCGCCTATTGAATTCAGGTGATTATCTTTGGGTTGTGCCTCCGCCTATTGAATTCAGGTGATCTGAGTAGGAAGCCAAAACCATCATTCCCGAATTTCAAAATTAATGGATGCATGAGGGGCACCCTCTCCTTAGGAATTCACCTTAGCATAGGCCATAATATCTAATAGGTCTAGATTCACCACTAGTAGTTGAACCTCAACGTATGGATCATGACCAAGTTATGTAACTAGTCTAGGATGTGGCAAGCCAAGTTTTTAGATGCACTACTATCCCAATATATCACAAACCATATTTGGAACGGATTGACTAAAAATATCCATTACCTATAACCTATTTACCAGACTTTACACTTTTCAATGGCGGCACTGGTCAATCTATCATAGAGCATATAGGTCGATTTACCATGCAATGTGCCAAATTAGCCAATGATGACTATCATAAGTTATAATTATTTAGTCATTCCTTAACTGCAATGGCTTTTACTTGGTATTATAACGTATTGCCAAATTATATCCAAACCTGGAAAGAGATGAAAGAGAAATTCCATGTCCAGTTCTTCTAAAATGATAGAAAAATTTCTTTGGCCAATCTTGCGCGATTCAATCAGTTTCTTGGTGAATCAGTCAAAAATTATATTGCCCGATTCAAGAGAGAAAAGAGCCTTTCCAAGGTGGTCACAAATGAGGTCGAGTTTGTACAACTCACCTAGGATAGTTTGGAATGCAAACTCCGCAAAAAGTTTATCGAGATGGAATTTGTAGATTTATATGATTTGATAAGGAAATTATCTCGATATGAAACTCTTCTTTAAGAGGGAGTGATATAAAAGAAACCATCGGTTAAGACATATTACTATGATATTAACTACATGGTGGCTATGGCCAAGATAGTGGCCAAGAAGCCATTTGTGTGTTCGACATTGGTTAGAATTGAGGCCACTGCATTGACTACACAAAAAAGTCATAAAATGTATTTTTTTAATATTATCTAGGATGAAAAAATATTAGATATCATGTTGGCTAGGAAGTTCATTAAAGTTTCCATTAAATAGAAAATATCTACGATTGAAGAGTTAAAGAAGATTGAATATTGAAAGTGGCACAAAATCCATTCATACTCTACTAACAATTGTGTGGTTTTCAGGAATATTATCCGGGATAACATCGATCAGTGATTGCTAAAATTCCTTGATAAGGATAAGGAAGCAATGCTTATCGATACTGGTGCATTTCCACCTAATCTGGAGGTCAAGATGAAGAGTGGTCAGACCTCTCCCTACTCAAGAGGAGTTCTATATGAGGGTAAGTCACCCTAAATTTTTAGTCATGCGTGAGGGGATGACTTGCACTCAAAAGTGGTGTTGGTAACAACAACAAGCTGCTAAGCGAAGAGAATTAGCCCACTTGAAACATGAGCTGTAACTAGAGGCCATGCTAGACATTGATAATTCCTCACCTGAGAGATAACCATTTGGATGTTAACACGATCGATTTGGTCATGAAGCCAAACACGATCAATTTGGTCATGAAGCCTTGCCTGGGCGCTTCAGCTGTAGCAAGCTAGCCAATTAATGTAAAGCATAGTAGAGACATTAAAGATCTCGAGGGCTCGGTTGAGTATCTCAGTGATGAGTGCTTCTCAAATGATGACTTATTAATTGAAGAGCTTCTAGAAATAACAAGGTTGCTGGAGAAAAACCCACCTAGTCTTGAAAAGGCAAAGGTAGCTTTGACAGAGAATTGACAAGTATTATACCAACTATCACAAATGTTGATGGGTAATAGAATTTGAAAATGGCTAGGGCGCAATGTCCAAATTATGTAATAAGGTTTGGATTATTGCCACTAGTCATGGTGGACTACAATATGGTTATCACACTCCCATCCTATGTTCAGGCCAAGCCATCTCAACCCCAACGAGATGGTAGGAGATGCGGAGGAGATTGGTACTCTAGTGATAATATAACATGGTTCATTCTACCCAGGGGAGGGATCTAGAAGTATACCAATTATCACCGTTGAGCTAGGCATATCTTTTGAGAAGGTAGTTATAGAAAGACTTGCTATTACTATGACCTAGATCATTTAGAGGGATGTCTGATTTGCAAGAGTCCTAGTTGATAATGGGGCAGTTGTGAACATTCTTCCTACCAGAATGATGGCAAAAGTAGGAAAAATCAAGGTCGACTTAATTCCAATTGAGGTCACGGTTACTAATTTTGTCAGTAGAATAATGAAAACACATGGCGTCCTGCCTATCGAGTTGATGATAGGAACCAAGAAAGGGTTGGCCACTTTCTTCATGGTTGACACCTCATCTAGTTATAATGCTTTGTTAGGGAGGGATTTGATACATTCTTTCTCATGCATCCCATTATCTCTGCACTAATTTGTATTTTGTAAAAAAAAAAAAACTAGGACAATGTTGAATTGGTGTTGGACAATAACAAGCCATTTTTGGCTACATCTAATGTGACTGAGGCATACCTATATGGAGATGAAGTTGGATCAATGCATTTCACTGGAAGGAATAAATGTAGGAGCTGAAATGAAATATTTATTGGAATTAATCCAGAAAACATAGTGTAAGACAACCACTATGATACACTTAGATGATGAGCTGCCAAAGGATATAGTACCTTATTAGCTAGGTCCACGTTGCACTATAAAAGAAATCCCTTAACAAGTTCACCATCAGTTGATAGGAGGATGACCGAGGTCATGGCCAGAATAAAGAAGCTCGAGGAAAGCTCGAGTGAGCATTGTAATGGCTGGTTTGTCAACCTAGCCAAAGCTATAGTATCGGCCAATGATTTGGTTGAAGACAACATAGATCTCAAAGATGTGAAGAAAGCTCTAGAAAAGCTAGAGGATTCTCTGGCCTAGGTCTAGGATCCCCTAGTTAAAGTAAATATGGGGACATAGCAAAACCCCAAGATGAGTTTTATAAGCAGTCTATTAGAACTGTAAGTCCAGGCTGAGCTTACTGATATACTCAGAGAGTTTTCTTATTGTTTCGTGTGGGATTACTATGAAATTCCTGGTTTAGATTGAAACTTAATCAAGCACATGTTACCAATAAAGGAAGGGTATTGACCACACAAGCACTCACCCAGGCAGATGATAACAAAGGTTAACAAGAAAATAAAAAGGGAGATTGAATGAATGTTGAAAGCAGGATTCATCAAGTCTATCAAATATGTTGAGTGGATCTCCAATGTGGTTTCGGTCATCAAGAAAAATGGTAAGCTCTGACTATGTATTAATTTTAGAAATTTAAATCAAGACATGCCTAAAGATGAATATCCAATGCTAATGGCCAATTAGTTAATCGACTGAGTAGTTGGGTGTTAGATATTTTCCTTTATGGACAACCATTCAGAATATAACTAAATCAGCATAGTGCTTGATGATGTGCCAAAAATGACATTTAGATGCTCGAGACCTTTGGAAACTTTTTGTTGGGTGGTTATGCCATTTAAGTTAAAAATATCAAAGAGCAATTAACGTTATATTTCATGATATGATTAACCATTTCATGGAAGTATACATTGATGATATAGTGGTTACATCGACCGATGTTGTAGAGTATTTTTCCCATTTGTCTAAATCATATGAGTGAATGAGGGTCCATAGGTTGAAAACGAACCCTCTTAAATGTGTTTTTAAGGTTTTGGCCGATAACTTCTTAAGATTTCTTGTGCATCAGTGAGGATCGAAATAGATCAGAATAAGGCATGAGCAATCATAGACACCCATTCACTGGTAAACAAAATAGAGTTGCAGCATTTTCTCAACCAAGTTAACTTTATGCGCACATTCATTTCCAATTATGCAGGAAAGACTAATGTGTTTTCTCCATTGGTGAAGCTAAAATAGGGAGATGAATTTATATGAGAATATAAACATCGGTTAGCTTTTGAAAAAATCACGGAATACTTGATGAGGCCACCGATGTTGATGTCACAAATTACGGGTTGATCGCTCAAGTTGTATGTCGCGGCTTCTGCAAAGTTAATTGGAGCCTTGCTGGCGCAAGATAAAGATGATAAAAAAAAAGCATGTAATTTACTACTAAGTCAGATGTTGCTTGATACTGAAAGAAGATATTCTGTAATAGAAAAGTTGTGCCTATCGTTGTACTTTATGGCCACTACGTTAAGGCATTATTTGTTGGCCAAGTTAATTAATGCAATTGTAGTGACTAATTTAGTAAAATATATGTTAAATTGGCCAATTTTAAATAGACAAATTAGCAAATGTATTTTCCCCTTATCTAAATTTAATCTTAAGCGCGTGCTTCAAAGATCCATGAAAGGATATGCCACAGTAAATTTTTTGGCCAATCATCCATTTGATATAGAAAGTGAAAGATGAGCTATCGATGTCCTAAAGAGGGGTGAATAGGACACTACCAAATTCTTCGAAATAAAGCAGAATAAATAATCTCAATCGCACAAAGTATTGAAACCTTGATTCCAAATATTTTGTAAGATAACCTTATATCATAATATCTTTGAAATCAAAATTTCAAACTAGCAAAAGATAATAAAATAAATATAGCATTCACCACGAATAATTAAATAAATATAGTATTTACCAAAAATAATGAAATAACCAATCACCACATAGGCACAAGGGGTTATTGTGGTTCGGTGCTTAAACCCACACCTACTCCACTCCTAAAACTACTACCCTCGTAATTTTGGCTTTCAATATACCAAGGTTTTCATAGGTTCACCTTAACAACCTTTTATAGTTCTTATGATTTTCATGGGCTATCACAACAAAACCCCTTTTGTGATTTTCACGAGCTATAACAAATCAACCCACATAGATTTCTAGGCTATCTTAGAGAAACCCAAATAAAAGAATGTAATTGACAATGCACTTTTCATTAAATGACGATTGGAAGATGCAGTCGAAGTTTGAAGCGGCGATCTTCTTTGTTGAGTGTAGAGGAGGAAATATATGCTATATCAGAAAGAATATAGGGATCTAGTGTATTTCAAGAAATGTAAACCCTAATGCTGTAGATTCAATTCTTCATTTCTCATGTGGAGTATAGATTACTCTCTAAAATATATTTTAGATCAGCTTGAGAAAGGAAATTGAATAAGTTAAATGAAATTTATAAATACCGCACAAATAACTTAATGAGGACCTGAGCTTCTCTCTTACTTGCAGAAAATTTTTTAGTGAACTTCATCATAAAATAGAATGAGAGAAGGTCCCTATTTATAGCCAAAAGTTTGGAAATTCGTTTAGCCTAAGAATAGGATCAGCTACCTAGATTCCAACGATTCCGTTCCTACGGTGATCGAATTGCGCAAGATAAGATTTATCCAAAATTCGGCTGGCCAAGCCAAAATTTTGCCGATCAAATTCCCTCAAAAATCCAAGAATATTTTGCTACAAAATGACCCAAACTTTCCTTGAGCTAGCCAAATTTCAAGTTAAGCTGGCCGAACCCAAAGTTAAGCTGGCAGAATTTATAACAGATTTTTCAGATTTTCAAATATGAAAAATTGCCCAAACCTAAAGTTAGGTTAGCCGAAGTAAGTTGGGCTGGCAAACCTAAAGTTAGGTTGGCCAAAGTTTAGTGAACTTATACATAAGTTAGCCCATTTTAATCATTTTTCAAAAGCACCTAACCTAGGGTCTTTCTAGGGTTATTCTACCTGGTGGTTGGTATATACAAAGATCTTTAATCTTGAAGTTGGTATATACAAAGATCTTTAATCTTGAAACTAAGTGACATCATTTAAGTCTTGAGATGTTAAGCCAATCTTAAGCCAATCTTCACAAGTTTCCATATACTACTATTGTGTACTTGCGATTTGACCGATATCTTTGTCTACAAAATTTGACAACATATATGCTACAAATATAAGCACTTACAATCTTTCCCTCTGTCAATTTCATGACAAAATACATATACATCATACACATCACATCATACCATACATATACATCAAAAAATCACAACTCATGATCTGAACCATGAAAAATGAAGCTCTAGTTTTAACAATCATCTATACTCCACCTGTAGCTCCACCTGAGAAATATACCAAGTACTATGCCATCCAAATATATTTCAAGCATATTCATAAGCATTCATAAGAAGTATATCCATGAATTTTCAATTGTTTACATGATTTTATAATTTTAGCATCATCTGCATCACAAATGCACGTATATCATTTACTTCTCCCCCTTTTTGTCACAAGTTGACAAAGGAAGATATTATAATACAGAAGCATTATCAGATGATAGATGAATGAAATGTAAGAGTATCATTAATGCAAGTCAAAAGAAGCATATCATCATATAAAAAGTAAAAAAACACTATATAAAATAGTGTATTAAGTTACCCCAAGCCATTAGCATATAAAGTTATTAGATACCCAACAATAACCAAAAATAATCTCACTTCGACTCAGAAGAGGATGGAGTAGGCATCATAGGATCATTAATTCTCAAACTCCTACTAAATCTATGAAAGCACTTTTTGATGTAGTTCATATTCTTTTTCTGAGTTTGGACTAATGATTCTTGAGATACTTGCAAAGCATCTACTTTGTCTTATAAGGTTAATAAGCTCTCATGAAATTGATAGGGGTGATACTCAAGAATCATTCATATCTTTAGAAGCTTCCAAGTTATTAAAAATGTCATCCATATTAATGTCTTCCTCTTGAGTTTCTTCTTATTTGCCTCTTTGTTCAGGAAGGGGAGTTAGCCGCATCATTTAAGATTTGCAAACCCAATTCGGCTAGCCTGAGCATGAACTCGGTTGGCTGAGTAGCTTGGTTAGCACTAGGCTGGCTGAAAATCCTAATATATATATATATATATATATATATATATATATATATATATATATATATATATATATATATATATATATATATATATATATATATTTCTTTCCTTTTCATACATACATTATTTACAATTAAACAATAGAGAATAAATGGCAAAAGAAAAGTTAAAAATAGAATTATCATTATTTAACAACACAATCCAATATCATGCTTTAAATTTAAGAACTTGACATTGTTAAATGGTTTAGTCAGTATATCTACAAGCTGCTTCTCAGTTTAAATATATTCCAGCATGATAGTCTTAACTTCAACTAGTTCTCGTCTGTAATGATATCTTATGTTAATATGTTTTGTATGAGAATACTGAATTGATTTTTCAATATATTTATCGCACTAGTGTTATCGTAATATAAATTCATCATATTTTAAGTAATTCTATAATCATGTAACATTCGTTTCATCCACATAATTTGAGTGCAAGCATTCCCTGCAATGATGCATTCTTCTTCTACAGTGGATAATGATACAAAATTTTATTTCTTGCTCATCCATGAAACAAGACAGTTTCCTATATAGAAACATCCACCACTTATAGATTTTCTTTCATCAACATTACCTACCCAGTTTGCATATGTGTATACTACGATTTGTATAAACGTATCATGTGGATACCACAAACCTAAGTAAATAGTACTCACGACATATCTGATTATCCGTTTAACAACAGATAAATGAGATTCCTTAGGATTAGATTAATATCTAACACAAATTTCAACTCTAAAAGAAATATTAGGTCTGTTGGCAGTTAAGTACACTACCAATCATGCTGCAATAAAGTTGAGAGTCAACACTCTTATCTAATTCATCTATTGATAATCTAAGTGTTGTACTCATAGGAGTTAAAATTCCTACCATTTTCAAAACCAAATTTCTTGACCAAATTCAGTGCATATTTAGTTTGGGAGATGAATATTCCATCTTCGTGAAATTACGTTTAAACCACTAACTGAAGTACGAAATTATGTCCATGTGTCCTAGGGGGGGGGGGGGGGGGGGGGGGGAGTGAATATGGCTTTTTTAAATTATTAATCCTACTTAATGTAATTATTAAGTTCTCAAACAATAAGAGGCAAGATTAAAGGATTAGTACTTCATAAGCAGAAACTAACATAGTGAAATATATCTCAACTGCACTTTATCAAACATGTAATGTGCATAATTTAAACATAACATCTAATAACAACAACATATCCACAAACATTCATCTAAACGGAGTGATATATAGTGGTTCGGCTATGTGCCTACTCCACTCTCGGTGGACACATCTCTCCTAGAGTGTATTAGATTTCACTATGCAATAGTTTTAAATTAATTTAACCATAAACCTTTATAACCCACACAAGCTTAACTAAGGTACCTACACAAGACACCCCTAGGTGCTTACACAAGGCAACTCATAATGTTTACATAAGACAAACTCTATGCCGACACAAGGCAACCTATAATGCCTACACAAGGTAGTAGGTCCCACATAAGGACACTACACGTATTCTCTCGTCGGAGGCCTACGAAAGGTCTTAGCGAGTTTGAAACCAAACTCCGAATTCCAATCCTAAACAAGAAAAGGGCTTCGGACATAATGGAATCTCTATACTTACTTATAAGTGAGTAAGCCCCTTTTTAGCACGATGTTGATAATGACCTTCCTTGTGATGAAGAGTCTTCAACTCTCTTAATTTGCAACAGCTGTAGATGCTCCAATGGAAGTTTTCGAGTGTTGGGTCAACGTATTTAGTGAATCTTATCTATTAAATGTGGGTCTTTAAGTTTAAATGAGATTCCCCAAGGTTAGGCATTCAAATGATTCTAGCTCAATGATTTGTTAATAAATGAGTAGCTGGAAGATCCTCGAATGCTGCAGTTCATTCTTCAATCCAATCTTATTAATTTTCCTATGATAGCATTTAAGATAGGATTGATTGATGAACTCCTATGAGGAAAAGGGATTTAAGAGGGTAGGTGGTTTCTTCTAGTAATAATTTTCTCAAATCTTTTTTTTTCTCACTTAAGAACCAAAGAAACAAGCCCCTACATTTATAAGAAAAAATCCAAATGGTAAAAAATGGGCAGAAATATTTTAAGATTTAATGTCATTGAAGGGCTTTGATGTCATTGAATCTCCTTCGATGATGTCGAATCCCTACACTAATATTTTCATATAAGTGTTAGACAATTCTTCTTGATGTCATCAAGTGGCCTTGGATGTCATCGAAGAAGAGGATCTTTGATGTCATCAAATGCTGGTTCAATGACATTGGGATTTTCTCTGAAAATTGTTGAAGCCTGTTAGACAATTTGGTTCAATTTTTCGATGTCATCGAACGTACTTCGCTATCATCGAAGTTTGAAATTTGATGTCATCGAAGGTGTTCGATGACATGTGGATCTTCCTTGTGAGTTTCCTGGAACATTGAGTGCCTATTTTTTGAGGTCATTGAGATAGGTTCGATGTCATCAAGAATTTATCAGTAATATGGCTCTGGATGCTGGACTAAGGAGGCACTTTTTCAATGTCATCGAAACTTAAAATTCGATGACATCGATTAGTGTTTGATGCCATGAAATCTTAAGTTTAATGTCATCAAACTGTGTTTGATGTCATTAACAACAACAAATTTTACATATCTTTGTTCAAGTCCATTTGTTGCTGAGTTGTTTTATAAGTCAAGCTTGCCAAGGAGTTTTTCAAGATGGTTCTTGGGCAAGGTAGACCATTTTAAGGGGTTTATTACTTGATAGGGTTGGTTAGGAATGAGAGGTTTAATATAGGTGCCCTTAGGAATGTTGGGTGCAAATTGATTGAAAATCAAAAGATAATAACAATACACCGTTTCTTGCCCAAATCTTGGGCCCCAATCAAAAGAATTCTGAACTATACTGATTCTATCACTATGTTCAGAGACTTTTATAGTCATTTGGTACGAGAGGTTAAAATAAATGCAATTCAGCTAGGTTCAGCCAAGGCCTTTGCAGCGTAGACCCATAAGTGAAAAGCTAACAAGAAACGGTTCAAAGCTAGCAAGAAGGCTAAAAAATATAATTAAGAACAGAAGTCTAAAACACTTCCTCCAAATCTTAAGAAGGGGAATGGAAAGAAGAAGCAGAAAAAGGCTAACATTATCTGCTTCATTTGTAAAAATTTTGGTCATTATACCCTGCAGTGTGCCCATAAAAAGACGGTAATTCTTAGGTCACTAGATATTTTGTATGTAGGCGTTTATTCTAAAATCTTTTCCATTGATAGTATATCTAACAAGTGAATTTTGGATTCAGGCGCAACAAAGCACGTGACATGAAGTCGTCGAGGACCCAAAGAATTTCGGCCTATAGTCAAGGGAAGTTACAAGGTGTATATGGAAAATAATGTTGTTGCAGATATAATAGGGATTAGTGTTTACCATATCCTTACGCACATAGGGCGAATAATAATCCTCCGTGATACGCTTTATGCACCGGGCATGCGTCGAAATTTAATTTTTATTTCTAAGTTATTATTTGATGGTTTTTATATATTTTTTTACATGGAGAAATTTAATTTCAGATTTATTTATTCTCGACATAGAAATTGATAATGCACCTTCAAGATTAAATAACCTCACTTTATGAGAATCTTTGTGATATGTTTTACTGCCTACTCTGCATAAAGGTAAACTTGATAGTAAAACCATTGAATGTGTGTTTATAAGGTATCCTATGCATTCAAAGGGATACGTTCTAGTTTATGAGGACCATGGACGATGGATTGAGATAAAATCTCGGGACATAACCTTCATTGAAAATAGATACCCCAACTGAATGAAGTAAAAGGTTCCAATAGAACCTTTTAAAATACTCGATGTATCTTAGGAGAGTGGGAGTTTTGTTTCTCAATATGATGATGCTCTTATAATTTGTCAGTATAGTGGGAGAACATCTCAGTAGTCTCCTGAGTTACATCGAAGCGAAAGAGGATTAATTCCATGAAGATACTTCAATATTAAGGGGCAAACATACTCTTGCATTACAGTTGATGATGATGAACCTGATTCGTATTAGGATGCATTATTATCTTCTAACTCAACCGATTGGGTGATTGCTATAGACAAAGAGATCACTTCCATGAAGAAGAATAAAGTTTGGGAACTTGTTAATTTATCTTCCAATTACAAAGTGATAGGTAATAAATGGGTACTAAAGATCAAAAGAAAAGCACATGGTACAGTGGACAAGTATAAAGCACGATTACTTGCTAAAGGTTTTACATAGAAAGAAGGCATTGATTATGAGGAGACTTTTTCACCTGTTGCAAAGTTCTCCTCAATCCGTATGATCTTATCCATTATCGCAAGTTTAAACTTAGAGTTATATCAGATAGATGTAAAGACTACATTCTTAAATGGTGACTTGGATGAAGAGATATACATGCAACAGCCCATGTGTGATGCCCTGAAAATCGGGGGTTGAGCATAAAGTCCACTCCCGAGTTCCATAACATCACTTATGCAACATTTTCAATGATGGATGAATGTCAGCTATATTAGTACATAAAACATGAAGTGGATTAAGCCAAAACAACATATCATACTCCAGAGACAGTTAAATTTTACAAGCGAAAGACTGTGATAAATATATAAAATGTATAATTTATTGTAAGCCTCCGGAGTGTGAAAATGTTATCAGGTTAACTATATACATGTATACTCTAAAAATAAACAAAAGAATGTACATGGGTATTTTAAAAGTGCAAGATAACAAGTGTAATGGCATCTAATCAGTAACCCTGTAACCTCGTCGATCAGAATCAGCATATAGGAGAAATCTTCCTCATCATCATAAAACAAAGTTTGGCTCCCCTTCACAAGCATCGCCCTAACCTGAAACTAAGACAGGGTCTGGTTGGTGTGTACAATACCATCCCGTAACGTGGGAGTGAGTAGCTAACTCAGTGGAACAATAGAGTAATGATAAAGTAGTACAATCAAACATTCCTAGATACTCTTGTTAATGCAAGGATGAGATGCAATAATGATGCATGCCCTTACCTACATACTCCCTCATGCGACACATCTCACGTTCGCTGCATGCTTTCATCCCTCAGTGCTCCACATCTTCCAGGCACATGCAGTGCGATATGAACATGATTACCTAGTTTTTATTAGTCATTTTCATACAGCAGGGTTGGGAAGCTAAAGTACCTCCCTTGTATCATTTCCCAACAATGATCCAATCTAGGGTCGTCAGTCCTAGCATATCTCATACGAAGTGCGGTTCTAGGTCGCTGCAAGGGCTATCAGGGTTGTTACATGCAATCGTTACACCACTCCCCCATCAACAAATTAATACAGGCCTAGTTTGTACTCTTGTTACTACGGAAGGGTCGTCGCCTCGACGTAGACTCAGAGTACACTCAAGGTCACTACAAGGGCTGTTAGGGCTGTTACTCACAATCGTTACACCACTCCCCCATCACCAAATCAGTGTAGGCCGACAACTCGAATAAAGTATCCCATACCACATGTATTCAGATCACGAGTCTGGGTTGCTCATTGGTCACTACGGGGAGGCTCGTGGCCCTAGTGTAGGCCGACAGCTCGACCACGGTGTCCCATACCATCATGCCCAGCTCATGAGTCTTAGCGGATCGAGGTACCATGGTTAACGGAATTTCCACTAGTAAGTTTGGTACTTTAGATTCAAGCAGTAGCGTCCATACATGGTTAACATACATCAAGCTAATAGGGTTACTTGACGAGTTTAACTAGTACGAGTGCCCGTTGAGTTGATCGACATGAAGTGTATAAGCACCTTGTGTAGCCCAACCACTGTCGATAAGCAACGCACGGCTCGGGTTCGTCAAACACGTCCTATGTGGTGAATAGGTCTCGGCCACGAACTCAAGGCGTATTACCGATTGCCTGGACTATACAATAGCCCCAACCACATTCCGTTACATCAAATATTCATATGAAATACTCAAAGTAGAAGCGGAGTAATAATTCAAATTATACTACTAAGGAGATTGAGAATCATGTCTCAATCCGCATACAGGTACACCTTACTAACTATAACTCATTCAAACATTTTTACCAACACTTAGCCTACACAATTCATCATACAAGTTATATATCAGGTAACATACATATTAGGGCAAATCCTTTCGTCAAAGGGTTTTTGCCTAAACAATAATCATATATCCATGACAGTTAGTCGTGGCAAGAATGAATGTAGTTTCTATACTCATTTGGTCATTATCACAAACACTTAGACTACACATACTAACATACATAACGTATGTTGACCAAGACATGTATTAGGGCGAACCCTTTCACCAAGGAGTCGTCATGCATATAACTAGCATATACATACGACAGTTAATCATGGAAAACATAATTTTAAATTTTATACGTATACCGTATTTTATACAAATACCAAGAATACGATAAACTCTACATAATACATACATAACTGAAACACAAAACAGACTTCACATTCTACATGTGAAATAATATTCAGATCATGAATCTATCATTATCTGACATTGAAAGTGTTGAAAACCATAACCTAAGCATCTATAGTCCGCACCTTATGCCATAGAATCGTAACGAACTCGACAGAGACTCTAAGTCTTCATCAACGATGAAATGTCAACCTATAGCATGTGTGGAGTTAGCTATTTTACTACTTGAAACATTTGGAACCCTAGAACAGATTAGGGTTAGGTCTTCTTACCTAAGAACGAAGTCAGAATTGCCATAGTAGCGACACGGATGTGATGAATAAACACGTAGAATAGCAGAAGCGATTCTCAAGAATAACTCCTACACCTTCACTCACCTTCTCTCTCTCTTTCCTTCTCTTTCTTTCTTCTCTCTCCCTTAGGTTTAGAAAAATCGTATGGGATATGAGAGAGGGGGTTTAAGCCTCTTATATAGGCTCTAAATTGATGAAAATGGCCCCAGAGCCATGGTATACTTAGGTTATAACCAAATCGGGCTTGTTCCGATCCAACGGAGCACTTCTGGAGGTCCTGTTACTAAATGCTGTTGGACTTAAGCTCTCTAATATCAAATCTAGGTCAAGATAATTTTTTAGTCCGGTCAGGTTTCCAGATCGACCGTGGTGGATCAGTTTCAGTTCAGTGGTCACCGAAAGTCGATCAGAGCCACAAGTGCTATGACATGTATGGGCCACCTATCCTGATCCGAGGGTGAATTTGGGTCAAAATCTAATGGTCAAAATGCTTAAAAATAACGCGTAAGTGAAACGATCCAGATTACTTAAAATTATATTTAATTTTCTAAAAATCTTCGCTTTCTCACTCTCTTCACTCCGGACTCAAGGAAACAGTCCCAGGACATCGTTTGGGCTTAATTTTCGAGGTGATAGTCAAGTCCAACTAGACGGTCATAATGGTCTAAGTTCATCACCATCAGACTTTTGACGTGCGGTCCAGGTTCGATACGAAGTTTCCAAATGATCTCGAGGGAAACTGGGCTTAGAGATTGATCCTAGATTTTATGGTAACATAGCGTTAAAAATTCTATAGGTTTTGGGTCTTATAGATCTTATGTAAAGTGGTTGGTGCTACTTTCGCAGGTAATCTAGTGTAGCGCTAGTTAATTCACGTTAAATTTCTAAAGAATTTAGTTCTAAATGATTTCTTTGGCTTTAAAATTGAGTTATGAGAAGTTACCAAGGTGTTATGGTTGACCCATTGCCTAAGGACGTCTAACTCCAAGTTGGATAAAGTCTGAGGTGTTATACCATGGGTTATGTGGACAAAAAATATCCAAAGAAAGTCTGTAAGTTGTTGAAATCTATCTATGGGTTAAAGTAATCTTTAACACAGTGGTACATGAGGTTTCACTTTGCTATCACTACTTTGGATTCACAATGAGTGAAGAAGATCATTATGTATACATGAAATGGTCTGGAAGATCTTTTCTGATACTATCTCTATTTGTAGACGATATCCTGATAGCTGGTAATGACATGCAATTGTTGATATTGACTAAAGATTGACTATTCTCAAACTTTGAGATGAAAGATCTCAGTTAAGCTAACTTTATTCTTAGGGCAAAAATCATCAGAGATCGTCCTAAGAAATTTTTAGGCTTATCTCAAGCCACATATATACAAAAGCTCTTAAAGTGGTTCTGGATGGAAAATTCAAAAGCTATTGAAGCCCTTATGGATAAATCTACTAAGTTAGACAGAAAGTCATGTTTGAAGCCGATGAATTGGTTATGTCCTCAGTACTTATGCAAGTGCAGTAGGGAGCTTAATGTATAATATGCTTTACACCAAACTGGATATTAGCTATACAGTTGGCATAGTCAGCCGTTATTAGAGTAACTTAGGACAGACTCATTGGCAAGCCATCAAACGTATATTCTGCTATCTCAGAGGAACGAAAGACCGTGTTGAGGCATAAAAAATATTCCATTGCAGTGGTCAGAGAATTCCATAGTGCGGATCTTTTCCATGGTTGTGCACTCCGTATTTTGGTAAAAATCAGCTTCGGGGTTATTTTGGTAAAAATCCATGTCCGGGGTATTTTGGTAAAATTCTATGTTCGGGGTATTTTGGTAAAATTCCATGTCCGGGGGTATTTTGGTAAATTTCATGTCTGGGGGTATTTTGGTAAAAATCCATGTTCGGGGTATTTTGGTAAAACTCAATGTCCAGGGGTAGTTTAGGTATTTCAGTAAAAGGCATTGAAAAGGATGATTTGGTAAAAAAGGATGCACAAGTGTCATTTTAAGGAAGAGAGGTTGTACACCACCACTTAAGAGGGAGCTTGGTGGACAGCATGGTTCAAGAAAAGAAGATGTTCACATGTGAAGAGATAAGTGGTGGTGATCACCACTTTATAAGAGTAGTGAGGCTTATAAATACCCCTCTCCTGCTTCATTTGAAACGTTGAGCAGTTGCTGAGCCAGAAGCAGAGAGAGAGAAGTAAGGTGAAAGAGTGACAGAAGAAAGTTGTTGCGCGGACCTGCACAACAGAAGTTGCTTGCGCGGTCCCGCGCAACGAAAGTGGAAAAGGGTGTTGCACCACTTTTGAAGGAAACTTGAAGAAAGGCTTTTGTGCCAGCCCAAGTAACGAAAGTTGCTTGCGCGGTTCCACACAACTCATGGAGAAAAAACTCCTTACACCAAGTGGCGGAAGCTATGTCCGAACGAAATTCCATTGCGTGGTTTCGTGCAACCGTTAGTTGAATGATATTTTTTTACTTCAGCCACTTGCGATAATATTTCGAAAGATCTGATCCCTTCATTAGCATGAGAAGATCATGTTAGGCCATTGTCCAAAAGATGGGGAAGATCTGAGCTCCAAATGGGTCACAATGCATGTGATAAGTGGACAAACCTCAATAGTTAAGTAGCATTGAAGCCACTATATTGAAATCACGTAACTTGACTTGCTGAAGTATTAAGTGTGGTCCACTGTGATGTTTGGTAAGCAATCCGCTCCATTCACCATCTTCTTCCTACTATGTTAGGACATGAGGTAGAAGATGAGCAAGTTTCGTAAATCAGGTGGGTCGTACGATCTAAATAAGTGGAAACTTACATTCACCGTGAAATCCACTTGTGGAATAGTAGTATGCATGGTTCAAGCCTTATTTACAGATTTTCCATCAATTCCTCAATTACCTTCCGGCGTCAGTTATGTTAGCGGGTATCCACCATTTTTCGTGCTCTTTCCATCGGTTCAGTTTGGGTCTTGATCTCCTAAGGATGTGCAAGATGCTTTCTTAATGGTTATTGTCTGTTCTTGCCCATCGGGTCACTTATATACTGATCCAGGAGCTAAAATTTGACGTGTACGGCTAAATTGTGGTTCTAAGGCTGTACATAACGTTTCAAGTCAAATGGACAGTGGAAACCCCATGATCTTACATTATGGGGGACTTTTTAGGCCCGTTTGATGTGAGTGGACTGATTTCTTCAGGGCCTGGCCACTCTTCAATGGATTTCTTCATATTTCAAAGAAGAATGAACGGAAGGATGCTTTATATTTCAAGGAAATATGACTGGAATGATGCTCAGAATTGATCTCGACGGTCAGATTAGAGGATTCAAGCTTGCACAAGCCCCGTTTCGTAGAAGACTGGTTGATCAGATCGACATTCCTCCTAAGTACTAGGAGATGACTGAAACAGGCGTCGGAATGCTGCCGAAATTTTTACCTGACTATCTTCTCCTTGTTTCATTACATTGTATTAATTGTACTTTATTTTTAGAATCAAGGGAATCTAAGAATGTAAATGAACTCAGATAAATGTGATCAATGTTCTCTTATTAAATTCTTTATTATCATTGAATAAATCCCCCAAATCAAATGCTTTTATTTCCTTGTTAAAACAAAATGGTGACTCTGATGGGGACTTGTTATTCAATGGTAACTTAGAAAATATTCCAAGAACATTTATCACTTTTCGGCATTTGTATAGACGCCAATATGGTGACTCTCAACGGCAATGTCCTCCCCTTCATCTTTGAAAATAAAGCATGATTTTATTTAATAAATTAACTAATACTCTTTCATGCTTTCTCTGAGATAGAATGTCTTATCAATTAGATGCCTAATTACGATTTTATATTTTGTCTTAGGGTAAGTAGAAAGCATCAGAGAAAGCAAAGTCTATTGTGATCATAAGTAGTGAATTTCATTTAATGGACAGGACAATCTCTATTTCGCCAATAGCTCAAGAAGATGAGGAAGGACGGAAGATAGTAACATCCAAAAGTCAGAAAGTTCGATCTACTTCCGTAAGAAGTAGCATCTCGCCAAGTACTGGGTCGATCATGCGAAGTGTCATGAGACACAGTCCCGCTTCGGTTATACGATCATCTCATTCGAGAAAAATAGAAAGGCCCATCACTCCAAAAGGTCTTTCAATACCATCAACTATAATCATAAAGATATCTTCAGTAAAATCATTGTGGGTTAAGAAAAATTACGGGGAAGGCGACCGTAACCAATGAATGTCCACTCATAGCACCTCCTGCAAAAGATTTCAAGCAAACTCATGCATTAAGAATGCCACGATTTTCGTCAGCTAGTCCTTCAAAGCGACGTACATTAGTTTTAAATCAAATAATAGTTCATCTTCTTCAACAGCGTCAGCAGCGCGGTGCTCTTCCTTCTTCGATATCAAAACAATCGAAGTATAAAGAAATAGAAAGATCATTGATAGATATTAATCAACCTGATCAGTTTCCACTTGATGAGCATGTGGCTGAGGAAGTCCCTAATATGCCGACAATGATTGCCATAAACAACACTGAACCACAAGTAGAAAGGCTACAACTGCAAGCAGTTAGATTTCAAGGGCCAATGCCTAATATTACTCAGAATATCACGCAGGGAAAAAATTCAGACAGATGGTTATCGAATCTATTCATCTAGAGAATGAACAAAGTCACAATCAAAAAATTTAATATCAGACACCGTATCCCCCTGAAATAGAAGAAATGTCATTTTCTACTGACTTCAAACACCTAGACTTTCAAAAATTCAACAGGAATGGATCACCAGAAGAGCATATGATGCATTTCATAGCAAAGATGGAAAATTTCTCTAGAGTTCCTCAATATTGTTTGCGATTATTTGGATCTTCTCTGATAGGAAGATCTTTCAGATGGTATTCAGGTTTAATCCCAGGATCTATTCATACCTGGGAACGAATGCAGAATGCTTTTATGTCAAACTTTTCCTCTTCAGATTGAGAAGTTAGTTTGACCGAACTGGCCTCTACTCGCCAAGAAGAAAATGAATCAGTTAAAGAATTCATCAGTCGATGGAAGGACTTGGCAGTATCATGTCAACATCCTTTGTGGAAATCAGAACAAGTAGAACTATGTTTAGAAGGCATAAGACCAGAGCTGGTGTGCCACCTAATTAGTAAAGACTGGAGAACCTTTCATGATTTTGTTACGAAGGCTTATGCTCTTGAAAAGATGATGGGAAGAATGTCTGCTTTTCAGTCAAAATCAGCTCACGTAATTCAGAAAAAAAAAACTAAAGAAGATTATCAGGATGTGGAAAATGACAGCGATGAAGAAGATATAAATGATCATGCAGTTATAATGACATATAGAAGGTACAGGAAAAATAAAGATTATACGAAGTATTCGTTTGCAAGAAAAGATGTGCTTCCAATGCTGAATCAATTGTTAGCTATGAAGAGTATTGAATTACCTCGGCTAAGATACCTCGAAGAAATTGAAAATACAAGAGGAATGGATTATTGCAATTATCACCATAAATTTGGGCATCATACGGAAGATCGTAATTCCCTCAGGAAAAAGATACAAAAGATGATAGATAAGGGAGAAATTGCGATGAAAAGAATATGACAGAAAGAGAAAAATGATAAAAACTTGATAAAGAAAATTCTGGGGGCATCCGTGTTAAAAGACGATCCTTCATATGGTGAACCGTCAGTAATTAACAAGATCGAGCTATCATAGCCTAAATACTCAAATGAAAGAAGCGAGTGAGGAAAATCATGTAAAGCCGCGATAAAAAGCATATTTGTTGCAGATATACATTACAATACTTGCTAGTTCAGGAGATGATCACTATTTTGATTTCGAAAGATATTGGTATGATACTTCCAAAATCAAAAGGGGCCAAGACAGGTGAGTAAAAACTGTGAAATATGTTTCTCACCATAGAATGTATTTCCTTTGTATTCGAATGAAATGAAGGTTTTCAAGCATATTAAGTCATCACCAAATATGAAACACCAATGACAATCACCAAAATTAATAACTATTGCTATCGCCATCAATCGCTTATCAAAAATGTTATCATCGCCAAAAAATTATTGATTCTCAAAACATATAGCAGTAGTGAAATATTAATTATTGATTCTTAGAATATTATCAACAGTGGCGAAGTATCAATTATTGATTTACTGTTCATGACAGTAAAATAAGCAGTGGAATAAACCTACATGGTCAACCACATAAATCTTACGACAGCGATGGCAAATGATCATTTAAGGCAGCCTACAAAGCTTCAACGATTTAAAAAGCCTGAAATTGGCCAGCCCAAAATCTGTGGTAAACTATTTTGCTCCTTGAGCCTTGCCGAAAATCGGCGGTAAACTATCTTGCTCTTTGAGCCTTACCCGAAATCGGTGGTAAACTATGTTGCTCTTTGGGCCCAGTGTCAAGTCCAGTTCAGTCGTCTGGTCGAGTCAAGTTCAGTAAAATCCAGTCAAATTAGGTCTTGTCCAGTCAAGTATGGTCAGTCAAAAGTACAATAGCTTCACTGCTTAAAAGCATAAACTGTGCAATATTCAAATGCAGTAGATACATATTTCACTTTAGAAATGTTCAAATATGCAATTGCCAGATGAAAATTTTAAATATTAAGTAGACAAGATGCAAAAATGTCAGGCTTCACTTCGAAAATATTATCTTCTGAAGAAATCTTTATGCAACATTGACTGGAAAAGGGGGCAGGATCTATGTCTTCAAAGTAATATATGCCTTGGTCTTTCTGTAATCTCTTATGCACGGTGGAGAAATTCATATGTTGAGAATTATGAATAATGATATCACAAGACTCTAAGTACTAGATCTAATGAAAACAAAGAACAAACGGAATCATCATCAATAACTTCTATATCCTTTAAAAAGTTATTAAATGAAAATTAAAAGAAGTATTGTTTATTTTTCAGAATCAGCGAAGATCAAAGGAAAAGTCTATAAAGAAATGCTAAGGAGCACAAACTAAAGATGACACATCTAGGAGTGCGACATAACAAGCAAAGAATACAATGCGAAGCATGATGAAGAGAAGAACTTTTCAATATATTTCAAAATTATCAATGTTGCATAAAGCTAAATTGAAAAAATTACAATGTATGAGATACTAATTCTGATAAATTTGGCAAGAAAGACTATCATTCAGAAAGCTTGGGTTATGCAGATCATAAATAAAGGAAACAATCGAAAACTTGTTGCAGCAGGAGCAGCATTAAAGAGCAACCCTAGACACAGAATTGAAGAAAAGAGTCGCTGGAGTTGATCAAAGAGACCGTTGCAGCAACAACGGTGTTAAAAGATAGTTCTCTGATTAAGTTGCTCAAAGACAAAGTCGTCACAGCTGTTGTGGTGGCAAGTTTCGATGAAAAGAGAATTTCATTTTCTCTAGTGAAGCATCCGCTCGACACTATTGCCTAGGGGCATTCAAATCTTTCGTTCGAGTGTGATCATCAAGTCTTCCATTCGAGCACAATCATCAAGTCTTCCATTTGAATGTGATCATTCAAGTCCTCTATTCAAACGTGATCATTCAAATCTTTCGTTCGAGCACAAGCATTCCAGTCTTCCATGCAAGTATGACCACCCAGTCTTCCATACAAGCATGATCATCCAGTCATTATTCGGTTGCAATTCTTTTAAGATTCTTCATGCGGAGGAAGATCGATCCTCCATTTAATTTCAGGAATCTATCAAAGAAGGATCGAGGAGGCATCTGTTGAGGCATAAAAAATATTTCATTGCAGTGATCAGAGAATTCCATGGTGCGGATATTTTCCAGGGTTGTGCACTCCGTATTTTGGTAAAAATCTATGTTCGGGGGTATTTTGGTAAAATTCCATGTCCGGGGTATTTTGGTAAAATTCCATGTCCGGGGGTATTTTGGTAAATTCCATGTCTCGGGATATTTTGGTAAAATTTCATGTCCGCGGTATTTTGATAAAAATCCATGTTCGGGGGTATTTTGGTAAAAGTCAATGTCTAGGGGTAGTTTAGGTATTTCGGTAAAAGGCATTGAAAATGGTAGTTTGGTAAAAAAAAGGGTGCATAGGTGTCATTTTAAGGGAGAGAGGTTGTACACAACCACTTAAGAGAGAATTTGGTGGACAGCATGGTTTAAGAAAAGAAGATGTTCACATATGAAGGGATAAGTGGTGGTGATCACCACTTTATAAGAGTAGTAAGGCTTATAAATACCCCTCTCCTACTTCATTTGAAAGGTTGATCAGTTGGTGAGCTAGACGGAGAGAGAGAAGCAAGGTGAAAGAGTGAGAGAAGAAAGTCATTGCGTGGACCTGCGCAATGGAAGTTGCTTGCGTGGTCTCGCGTAACGGAAGTGGAAAAGGGTGCTGCACCACTTTTGAAGGAAACTTGAAGAAAGGCTTTTGCGCCAGCTCGCGCAATGGAAGTTGCTTGCGCGGTTCTGCACAACCCTTGGAGAAAAAACTCCATGTGCTAAGTGGCGGAAGCTCTGTCCGAATAAAATTCCATTACGCAGTTCCGTGCAACCATTTATGTTGAATGATATTTGTTTAGTTCAGCCACTTGCGATAGTATTTCAAAAGATCTGATCCCTTCATTAGCATGAGAAGATCATGTTAGGCCATTGTCCAAAAGATGGGGAAGATCTGAGCTTCTAATGGGTCACAACACACGTGATAAGTGGACAAACCTCAATGGTTAAGTAGCATTGAAGCCACTATTGAAATCACGTAAAAGTTACGTGACTTGTTGAAGTATTGAGTGTGGTCCATTGTGATGTTTGGTAAGCAATCTGCTTCGTTCACCCGCTTCTTCCTGCTATGTTAGGACATTGGGTAGAAGATGAGCAAGTTTTGTAAATCAGGTGGGCCATACTATCTAAATAAGTGGAAACTGACATTCACCATGAAATCCACTTGTGGAATAGTAGCATGAATGGTTCAAGCCTTATTTACAGATTTGTCATTAATTCCTCGATTACCTTCCGTCGTCAGTTATGCCAACGTACATCGTCCAAACACCTTGAAATTTTGCAGGTATCCACCGTTTTTCATGCTCTTTCCATCGATTCAGTTTGGGTCTTAATCTCTCAAGGATGTGAAAGATGCTTTCTTAATGGTTATTGTCTGTTCTTTCCCATCAGATCACTTATACATTGATCCAGGAGCTAAAATTTGATGTGTATGGCTAATTTGTGGTTTTAAGGCTGCACATAAAGTTTTGAGTCAAATGGACGACGAAAACCCCATGATCTTACATTCTGGGGGACTTTTTAGGCCCGTTTAATGTGAGTGGACTGATTTCTTCGGGGCTTGACCACACTTTAACGGATTTCTTCATATTTTAAAGAAGAATGACCGGAAGGATGCTCTATATTTCAAGGAAATATGACTGGAATGATGCTCAGAACCAATCTCAACGGTCAGATCAGAGGATTCAAGCTTGCACAAGCCCCGTTTCCTAGAAGACTGGTTGATCAGATTGACATTCCTCCTAAGTATTAGGAGATGAGTGAAACACGCGTCGGAATGCTGTCAAAATTTCTACCTAACTGTCTTCTCCTTCTTTCATTACATTGTATTAATTGTACTTTGTTTTGATAATTAAGGGAATCCGAGGATGTAAATGAACTCAGATAAATGTGATCAATGTTCTCTTATTAAATTCTTTGTTATCATTGAATAAATCTCCCAAATCAAACGCTTTGGTTCCTTGTCGAAACAGACCTAATGTTATATTATGAAGGCACAAGCCTCAAACTCAAAGGATATTTGGATGCTGCTTGGGGTAATAACACCAACGAGGAAAAGTCTACTTCAAGATACGTATTCTTACTCAGAGGGGGAGTTATCTCATATTCTAATAAGAAATAGACATCTACAGCTCTTTCATTTATGGAGGCCAAGTACATTACATGTTGTGCTGCAGTTCAGGTGTGTGTATGAGTTCGCAAACTTTTACTAGGTTTAGGTATTGTACCGGGCATTCGTCAACCTATATTGTTGAAGATAGACAATACTTTTACCATTGACTTGACAAAGGACCCTAAACACCACCAGAAGTCCAAGCACATCGAGATCAAGTATCATTACATCTGCGATCAAGTGAGTGATAGAAGGTCGCGCTTAACTACATTTCTATTAAAGAAATGATGGTTGATCCCATGACAAAACCGATAGCCAGATATCTATTTCAATTTCATGTCAGGCAGATGGGATTGAGGAAAGCTTGAGTGACATGCTTGTATTTAGTACCTTTGATCTTTCATTAATGAATAAAACATTTTATTTATTTGGTATTAAGTACTTATATTAACTAGGTAAGTAGATCATCAGCATTTACTATGAGATCATATAGGATTTTTATTTTTTTATCGGCAAGCTGGTCACCCACTTACACGGGTTGACCAACCTTGAATTTACAAGAGAGGTACATTTGGGGTGATGTTCATACAATGAGGTATGGACTTCTCTTTATTACAAATAATAAAGGATAAGGATATGAGTGAGTCGTATCCGTCTGCAATCTTAAAATATTGCAGATGAGACTGATCAAGTCGAATAACAAAATCGCACTATTCCTTTTCATGTGATTAATGTTATGGCCTGAATTAATAGTTAGGTTGTGAGGTTATGAGATGAGTCGTACCTCATATAGAATATCATGTGTATTGTAGATCCGACATATACCTAGTATTGTCTACTTTACGACGTGGATTGTAGCTATGTGCTGGCACCTTTTACCTATAGATTGCTTTGATTCGATCTAATCATTGCAATGTGTGAGTAGCCAGTACAGTAGGTGACTCTTTGTGCCCTTGGCTACCCTCCTCTTGTGTATAGGAGGATGAGATTGAGTGACGCTACTTTAGTGTACTGTGATGAAAGGTCCTTGATTGGCCAGACTCAGTTATGCTAGGAAAGTAGCTTGATTGATTCCAAATTACATATCTACGTGGGGAAGATCCCGTGACCGCTACACTGAGTTTTTAGAACTATAAATATGCACTTGA
Organism: Magnolia kwangsiensis; assembly: GCA_037074715.1. NCBI lineage: Eukaryota > Viridiplantae > Streptophyta > Magnoliopsida > Magnoliales > Magnoliaceae > Magnolia > Magnolia kwangsiensis. Next base: position 115,854,662 of record CM073572.1, on the reverse strand, counting down.
AGACTATCCGCTAGCAGTATTGATTTATTTTTATTAGACTTTTGCAAACAATATTTTCTTAAAAGTATATATATAAGTATTGCTTTAAATTAATTTTAGTCGAAGTTTATGAAAAATTGAGTTTTCAGAATAGCTCGATAAGTTGGATAAGTATGTATGTTGGTCGAGTACTCCAGATCGGGAGTTAACTTCATTTGGTGTGGTCATGTGAACTAAGACAGACATTGCAAAGCTTGAGTTATTGAGTACTAGTTAGGTGGTCACTTAGTATTTTAACACCTGTAAGAAGATTACGGTGATCCAGCTGGTCCCATGCCTCTGATTCTTTTGATCATGATTTTTAACTTTGATTATTATTAGGCAAGTTAGATGTATAAATTTTTTATTCTTATCCCACAATGTGATTAAGTGGGAGATATTGGACATAAGCCAGTGGGGCCCACTGGTGAGCAATCAATAATGGGTGGGTCCCATGAGTTTAGGCCTCTTCCGTTAGTAGATGGATTTCAAATTCATATTTGAATTTAGATTTAAAAAGAGGAGATAGGGATAAGACTAGATAATTTCTGGTCTCATCCAAACTCCTCATCCTTTCCTACAAACAGGATAAGGCTCTCTTGTGAAGAGAAATTGAGGAATAACGAGAGTAAAAAGAGGAATAGTGATATATATAAAGTTTGTCCGTTTCACTTGTCCTTTAGATGAACTAAGTCATAGATTGTAATTTGGGGCCATCTATATCGTAGAATCATAGGGGTGATTAGACCCATCTGATCCAGTAGTAGTTAGGCGGACCGCTAGATTTGGATCGTTCATCTTCATCTTTGTGGGGGTTCCATATCCTGTAGACCGTCAGATCTTGAGGGCTCACACTTTCGCACATCCTATAGGTCCCATAGGGTAATGCTCACTTCACCGATTCGTAGATGAAAAGAATTTATTACAAACGACCAATACTTCAGAAATCCTTTATAAATCATGGTGTCTTTCTGAAAGAAATCTGAAGTGTCTTCTATGACAACCAACAGATTGATATCAATAAGGGCTCTCTTATATTTCTAAAGAATTTCCTTAATCTATGAACTATAATATTGACGATGGGAGAGAAAGCCGTGCATTCTCAATTCATTGTTACTCCACAAAGAATCTCTGTCATGAAAACACTGCTGGACGATTTTAAAATAGTGAGTGGTATATAATGAAATAGAAGTGAAGACCGCTTAAGTTGAAGTATGAATATGCCAATATGTCCTAGAGGGGGGTGAATAGGACTTTTTAAAGATTTATGAGTTATATTAAAAATCCTATCATTTTAATCCTAATAGGTATGCAATTTTCAAGATTACTCAAATGTAACTCTACTGGCTTTCAAGCCCAGTAGAGGATCCATTCACAAAACTATTTAATTAATAAGCATGAAGCAGTTATAGTATATGATGGATGTGACAGTGTGTGTGAAGTGTGAGTAGATATGAATGCAATTAACATAATCACACAAATGATCAAGCATAAGAATCAATCACAGACACAGTCATTTTTACAGTGGTTCGACTACTTGTCTACTCCACTCTCGGCTGCCATACTCAACCCTTGAGTGTACCGGATTTCACTAAGGAGGTTTCCCATGGTTCACCTCAAACCTAAGGTTTTAAATCAGGTTCACCTTCAACCTTTACACAGAGGTTTCTACCCAGTTCACCTCTAACCCTGGAGTTTTGCTGGCACACTCCTAATAAGATGTTTATGCCCACACAGAGTAAGGGTACACACAACGCACCCAGATGTTTATGTCCACGCAGAGTAAGGGTCCACACAACGCACTCAAATATTTATGCCCACACAAAGCAAGGGACCATACAACGCATCCAGATGTTTATGCCCACATAGAGAAAGGGTCCACACAATGCACCCACACGTACACTCCTGCCAGAGGCCTCCTTTGAGGACTTCAAAGGGTGAGCAACACTTAAGACCCAATCCTATAAAGGAATGATCACAAGTGTCCTCTTGACTCTAGGTACTTATAGATAAGTTTATGAGTCCCTTTTAGCGCAGTGATGAAGAACTCCTTGTTGATGAAGAGTCTTCTGCTCCCTTGATCCCCAACACAAAAGATGTACCAGTATTAGGCTTCAGGTCGGGTCAAAGTTATGATGGAATTCTACTCTCTAAAGATTTTCCTATTAGGAAGATAGAGTGATTCCAATCATCTATACATTCAAGGCATCCCAGCTTAATGATTTTCCATTAAGGTAGTAGCTGGAGGCTCTTTAAATGCGAAAGTTCATTCCCCAATCCACTCTATTGAATATCAATGATGAGGGTGGATTGGAGGATGAACTTCCTGAGAGAAAGGGCTTAAGATAAATTATATAAATTTTTAAACACTCAGAAGCACTCTCTTCTTTCTTTACCAGCAATAAAGACAAGCCTCTCTTTAAACAGACAAAAGGTTCCAACGGATATAAAACGGTCATATTTATGACAGAGTTCGATATCATCGAGCAAGAGTCGTTATGATCGAGCGTATACTCTCGATTGTATCGATGATCCGCTCGATGGCACAAACTCCATGTCATTTTCTTTTGAAACCTTTTGCCAGCTTATCGAGTGGATCGATATAGGTGTCGATGTTATCAGATTTCGAACTTCGATTCCATCGATACTGGGATCGAGCTATCGACATTTGAAGCATGAGAGAGACTAGTTTAGAAATATTTCAGGTTTCTAAGATATGATCGGGGAACAGCCGATGTCATTAGAATTTGTATATCGATGATATCGGAGTCCGTGTCGATGAGATTGATTAATCGTATAGATTTACCCATAAGCTTGCTAAACGATTTGTGTCCAGTCTCGATCTAATCGACCAGGCCTCGATATGATTGACATATGAATATCAATTTCTTGACTGGACCCCTGATCAAAGTTAAAAACAACCTAAAATATTTACTGGAAGAAATGCGCGCCCAAGGTCGATATCATCAATTGACTTCCGATCGAATCAATATTTGATTTTAGATCATATCGGAAGGGTATCGATATATTGAAACACCTTATGAATTTCTTATAAAAAATAGGGACGCCAGAAAAACTGCCTGTCGATATTATCGATCCACTTTCGATGAGATCGATATTTGAATATCGATGACATCGATTGTAACTTCGAGATATCGATAAATTGTCCTGATGAATGTTTGATTGCTGGACGCTTTTTGTCCTCACTCGATTGTATCGATTGAGATGCCGAGGACATCGACAGAGCAGGTAGATCATATCGAAATGTGAATCGATACAATCGACATGGTAAGAAAACTTGAAGATTTTCCTGTTTGGTAAAAATTTTTCTTACAATAAAATCCTAAGGTGTTCTACTTAGTTTTAAGGGTTTTAATCACCTGATGTTTTGGGACATGGGATGTGAGGCTATGATTTACCTATGGAGAGCTTCCACACATCCAATTGAGGCAGACACTTAAATTGATCTTCCTGTTAGGCACTGTTGTCCGACTGACTCAACTTACATCGTAATTGACAAATCAGGGCACTAGTAGGTGCACTTTCAATCTCCCCCTTTGTCAATTACGTGATAAAATACCCAAAACACCCTAAGAAAATATCTAGACAGATACATCCTAAATTTTGTGAACATGTGATTACACAATTTTACAAATTCTAGCACATTCATGTACACACCCATAATTTACTCCTCCTAACTATAAGGACCCCTTTCTCGGTGCAGCTGCTCCCCCTTACACCTACAACATATAAGAACACAAATATCTAATTTTTCACAGAGGTGTTTATAATTTTTCTCTCCCTTTTTGTCAGTCATTGGCAAAGGCATAATAAGTGATATTGACTGAAGAGTTTAGGCATATGGGAGAACCACAGTTAGATGTATATAGATATTCAACAGTGATAAGCACACATCAATGAAGGCAGGAAGCAAATAGATGAAACAGTCAGCACAATCATTGTATAAGCAACAGGAGTGGCAATGAAATAGGATTGAAATTCAGCCATACACAATCAGTATCCAAAAAGGTATACTGCCACAGACAGCAATAAACTATCAACTGACATAAATATCAAACCAATGTAGAGACACCCAAAACAAATAAACAAGGATAGGCCTAAAATCAAGTGTTTACAACTAGACACACTACTCCAACAAATCTATCTACTTCTAACACATAGAAGACCCACCAGTTGTTAGTAGCTCAAGAATCTGCTGCACGGAATGTTAAAGAGCTTCCATCCTGTTTTCTATTCCTGATAGTCGTTGTTCATAGTGTTGGAGCCGCTCATCAATTCCAGTGAGATTGTTTAAAAACTGGTGCTCAAGCACATGACGGTGACGATTTGTGACAGAAGTAGGACTATATTCAGGAGTTTGATTGGATCCCAAGAAAGTTTCTTCATTAGGCACGGGAACACTATCTTCAACAGGTGGAGGGATCTTAGTATGCGATGGGACAGAGACATACACTTGTTACGCTGCATCATGGTCGAACTATACTTCAGGATATACCTTATCAGTTGTTTCCAGTAGACCTGCCCAGTGTGCGAGCTTGCAGATAAGAGATGGAAAAGGCAGAATTTCAAGATGGTCACTTTTGACTACCTTAATTAGCTGGTCTAGTATGAGAGTTGGTAGGCATACAGGGACCTCTTGATAGACATCATACAAAATATTGAGTGCAACGGAGCTCAGGTATGTGTCATTTGCATCACATGGGTACACATTCGTGCTGAAAATACTGTGAAGAAATCGAAACAAGATTCCTAGATGTTTTACTGGAAGGATATTGCCATCATTTCTAGGAATTGTCATACCCTAGCACAGTGCTTGTGTAATTTTCCCCCATCTACCCAATTCGTTTAGATTTCTACTAGTGACAGGAATTTGTGTCACCTCAATGTTTAGAACATGACCAAGGACTGTTGGAGTAATGTGCTTGGTGTGTTGCATGAATTTCAGACATATGCAAGGTGGGTAATCTTGGACAACATGACAACAATTGAAGAACTGCTAGATAATTTCAAACTGATATGGGCCGCCCATATTAAACATATTCTTCCATCATATAGTCTCCATCATGAGATCCACCCCATAGGGTTTGACAGTACTAATGAGAATAGTATGATCGACTATCGTGACATGTTCCCAATCTGATTGGTTTTGAGGTAGTCTAGAATTTTTCTCTTTCTTAATCTTGGAAGATTTTACAGATGAGAAAGCCTAACCTTTCCCTTTAGCCATCTTCCTTGTTTCATTTGGATGCTGAGATTTCATTAAGACTCCGAGAAGATCAACCAAAGAAACTGATCAAGGTAGAGAGATGGGACTAGCTATTGAAAAATGAATTTTTCTCTCAATCAGCCTTTTTATTGTGCGCCATTTGTCAATCATATCGATCATTGTTTTGATACTATCGAGAAGTTACTGATCGATTATATCGATTCTGTCTCAGATGTCATCAACGATCATACGACTTTTTAAATTCTGAAAGGTCGTCGATTGTATCGATACTTGTTCGATATAATCGAAAAGTCATATCCAAGGTGAATGATTTTCTGGTTTTAAAATTCAGATAATTTTTTAAGCATACTCCTAGAATTTCTAAGAAACAATGATATTCTTAGAAAAATAATATGTAATCTATATATATACACAAAAGAAAAAACATTTGACGGTTTGTATACAAAAGGAGGTCTAGAACCTTAGGTATTTAATTTGGGGCTTAGCAAAACTGCATCATTTCAGCAAGTATCGAGATTTCGATGCATAATCTGGACATGTTCCTTCACTCTTAATGCTCCTCTCTATCATTCCTTTCTTCTCTTTTAATAATGTAACAGTGGTTGTTTGTGCGACGACCCTTAATTACTGATTTTCTTGATTGATTTAGGATATCGCTTTCTTCTTTGTTGAATTTGACCACGTGCCCATTATCACAAATCTGAGATATGCTTAGGAGATTATGTGCTAAACCTTTTATGCAGAAGGCATTCTCATTTGTAATCAGATTAATTCCTTTTATGATACCTTGTCCAATGACTTTAGCAGTGGTTCCATCTCCGTAGGTGACTAGCTCATTGTTTAGATTCTGATAACTTAGGAGGGATTTGTCACTTGTGACATGTCTTGAGCAACCACTGTCTAGGTACCATTTAGCCTCATTGCCTGGTAGATGATCTGAAAGTGTAACAAGGTAATTTGTCTTTTCCTTAATTATCTACTTTGTGACAGGAGTTTTTCTTATGGCAGATTTGTTTGTCTTATCTGATTCCACCACTTGATTCACTGAGTCTTTCTTCCTGTCAGATGGTTTGGATGGTGATAGTTGTATATATCCTTTGTTCAACACATCCTTTGAATCACCACTTGTCTGATAAGCCTGATTTTTACCTTTGTTGTTATTGAAAATATCAGTTTTTTCATGTGTTCCATATCCAGTTCTTGTTCTAGATTTTTCATACCCCGAGCCATATTTGTTGTTTCTAGATTTTCCCATACCCAAAAGTTTTTCTAACCTCTCACCACTCTGGAAAAATTTACAGTTTAGTTGGGCTATTTTCCAAGATTCTTCTAATTCATTTTAAAGTGTATAATTTTTATTCTGAAGAATCAAGTTTTCCTCATTTAGTGCTTTAACTTGTTTCTTTAATTTTTCTGACTCAGATTTCAAGAAAATGTTAGTTCTTTCAAGTCTATCATTATCTGAGTGACATTGCTGCAAATCAGTAATTAGATGTGTATTAATATTTAAAGCTTTATCCAGATCTAATTTCAGTAATTCCTTTTTATTTTCAGATATACCAAGTCGTTTAAACACTTTAATGTTATGGATATAGATTTCATTATAAGCATCTTGTAGTTTATCCTTTTTGACTTCTTCCTCTTCTTCTTCAGACTCATCATTATCAGATGAACATGATTCAGTGGCTTATTGTTCTTTCTCAGGTTCAGTTGGAATGATTGAAGCAATGGAGATCATGAGTATTTTCAAGGATTTTTTCTCCATCACTTTCTGAGTCACTATTTTCTGAGTTTCTCTTCTGTATCATCCCATGTGGTGGCCATTGCCTTGCCATTGATTTTTCTATTTAGGCATTTGGTAGACAGGTGTCCATACTCATGACAGGCATAATATTATAGTTCTTTGGTCTGCTTACCAAATTTGCCTGCAGGAGGTTTATAGTTCACCTTTCTTCCTCTGGAAGGACGGCCGCGATTCTTTTGAAAGAATCTGCTGAATTTCTGTGCCAGCAAAGCCACTTCCTCATCTTCATCTTCCTTTTCACTCTCACTGTCCTCAAGTTTTGTTTTCTTTGATGCTCTTAGGACAGTGTTTTTAGATTTTTGGGGTTGTGTGAAGCGTAGTTCAAAAGTTTGTAGGGAGCCTACTAGTTCTTCTACTTTCATCTCATCAATATTCTTACACTCCTCAATTGTTGTTACCTTGGGATTGAACCATTCCGGTAGAGACCTCAGAATTTTACTACATATTTTTTATACCAAAACCTTCTCTCCCAATCCACCCATGGAGTCACAAATGATATTCAATTTGGTGAAAAACTCCATAAATGTCTCATGCTCTTCCATCCTGAGATTTTTGAACTGTGAAGTCAGAAGTTGTAGTTTAGACCTCTTCATAGTGCTTGTGCCTTCATGGGTTGTTTCCAATAAATCCCATGCTTCCTTGGATGTCCCACACATACTTATTTGATTGAATATATTCTGGGACACGGTATAGTAGATGGCGTTCATTGCTTTTGCTTCAGCAGTTCACTGTTCTTTATCAAGCGTCGTCCACTTTTCTTTGGGTTTGGGTTTAGTGATGGTAGTTTCATCTTCAAATATGATTTGTTCAGATGGTATCACATATCCCTTTTCAACTACATCCCAAACATCATGATCCAAAGATCTAAGGAAGTAATGCATTATAGCCTTCTAGTATGCATAATTTGATCCATCAAATACTGGAGGTATAGTGACTGATGAGCCCTCTCCTTTCGCCAGTCAAGATCACTCTCTAGGCGGTGAAGGCCTTAAAGAGAGACCCGCTTTGATACCAATTGAAATAGCGGTGAAGACCGCTTGAGTTGAAGTAGGAATATGCCAATATGTCCTAGAGGGGGTTGAATAGGACTTTTTAAAGATTTATGAGTTATATTAAAAATCCTATCACTCTAATCTTAACAGGTATGCAATTTTCAGGATTACTCAAATGTAACTCTACTGGCTTCCAAGCCCAGTAGAGGATCCAATCACAAAACTATTTAATTAATAAGCATGAAGTAGTTATAGTCTATGATGGATATGACTGTGTGTGTGAAGTGTGAGCAGATATGAATGCAATTAACATAATCACACAAATGATCAAGCACAAGAATCAATCACAGACACAGTCATTTTTATAGTGGTTCGACTACTTGTCTACTCCACTCCCGGCTACCACACTCAACCCTTGAGTGTACTGAATTTTACTAAGGAGGTTTACCATGGTTCATCTCAAACTTAAGGTTTTAAATCAGGTTCACCTTCAACGTTTACACAGAGGTTTCTACTCGGTTCACCTCTAACCCTGGAGTTTTGCTGGCGCACTCCTAACCAGATGTTTATGCCCACATAGAGCAAGGGTCCATACAACGCACCCAGATATTTATGCCCACGCAGAGCAAGGGTCCACCAATGCACCCAGATATTTATGCCTACACAGATCAAGGGTCCACACAACGCACCCACATGTACACTCCCGTCGGAGGCCTCCTTTGAGGACTTCAAAGGGTGAGCAACACTTAAGACCCAATCCTAGAAAGGAATGATCACAAGTGTCCTCTCAACTTTAGGTACTTACAGATAAGTTGAGCAGTCCCTTTTAGCGCAATGATGAACATCTCCTTCTTGTTGATGAAGAGTCTTCTGCTCCCTTGATCCGCAACACAAAAGATGTACCAGTACTAAGCTTCAGGTCGGGTCAAGGTTATGATGGAATTCTACTCTCTAAAGATTTTTCTATTAGGAAGATAGAGTGATTCCAATCATCTATCCATTCAAGGCATCCCAGCTTAATGATTTTCCATTAAGTAGCTGGAGGATCCTTGAATGCGAAAGTTCATTCCCCAATCCACTCTATTGAATATCAATGATGAGGGTGGATTGGAGGATGAACTCCCTGAGAAAAAGGACTTAAGATAAATGATATGAAGTTTAAAAAACTCAGAAGCACTCTCTTCTTTCTTTACCAGCAATAGAGATAAGCCTCTCTTTAAATAGACAAAAGATTCCAATGAATATAAAATGGTCATATTTATGACAGAGTTCAATATCATCGAGCAAAAGTTGATATGATCGAGCATATACTCTCGATTGTATTGATGATCCACTCGATGGCATAAACTCCATGTCATTTTCTTTTGAAACCTTTTGCCAGTTTATCGAGTAGATCGATATAGGTGTTGATGTTATCTGATTTCGAACTTCGATTCCATCGATACTGGGATCGAACTATCGACATTTGAAGCATGAGAGAGACTAGTTTAGAAATATTTCAGGTTTCTAAGATATGATTGGGGAACAGCCGATGTCATCGGAATTTGTATATCGATGATATCGGAGTCCGTGTCGATGGGATCGATAAATCGTATAGATTTACCTATAAGCTTGCTAGACGGTTTGTATCCGGTCTCGATCCAATCGACCAGGCCTTGATATGATCGACATATGAATATTGATTTCTCAACTAGCCCCCCGATCAAAGTTAAAAATAACCTGAAATATTTGCTCGAAGAAATGCGCACCTAAGGTCGATATCATTGATTGACTTCCGATCGAATCGATATTTGATTTCAAATCATATCGGAAGGGTGTCGATATATCGAAACACCTTATGAATTCTTATAAAAAATAGGGGTGCCAAAAAAACTGTCTGTTGATATTATCGATCCACTTTCGATGGGATCGATATTTGAATAGCTATGATATCGATTGTAACTTCGAGATATCGATAAATCGTCCTGAGAATGTTTGATTGCTGGATGCTTTTTGTCCTCACTCGATTGTATCGATTGAGATACCGAGGACATCGATAGAGCAAGTCAATCATATCAAAATGTGAATCGATACAATCGACAGGGTAAGAAAACTTAAAAAAATTTCTGTTTGGTAAAAAGTTTTCTTACAATAAAATCCTAAGGTGTTCTACTTAGTTTTAAGGATTTTAATTACCTGGTGTTTTGGGACATGGGATGTGAGGCTATGATTTACCTATGACGAGCTTCCACACATCCAGCTAAGGTAAACACTTGAATTGATCTTCCTATTAGGCGCTGTTGTCGTACTGACTCAACTTACACCGTAATTGACAAACCACGGCACTAGTAGGTGCACTTTCATATAAAGTGTGAGGATTATAACATGGAATAAGGAATTACATATACGATATCTGCCATGTCTTCTGCTCGAGTCCTCTCTCCATAATTAAACCTTCTAGAATCTTCAGCTCTTTTATGATCCAGTTCGCAATATAAAGTAGTCAGTTTTGTGTCAAATGATCGGAGGGTTTGCTTTGAATCATAGAAAGGTGGCGATGGAGATTCATCAGAATGATGATGGTCTCATCCTTATAAGGATTCTTGAATTTGATCACATTTTTCTAAAATTTGACCATATCCCAAACGTTCTGATAACATTTCTTGTTGTGATCTCTCATCTTATCCTAAAGAATTTCATCTTTGCTCTCCTTTTTCTTATTCATCGAGAAGGACAGAGGAGGGTAATATTCGATAGCTACAGGATGAGTACTGTCGGTATGGAAATTAGTTATAGGCTTCAGCCAATTCTCCTAGTCAAATTCATGACCTTCTGTTGGCTTTCTTTCAAGTTCTCCCATTAGTACGACAGTACAAATAAAGTCGGCGAGAAGCAAGATGCAATCAGTGAAGTTGATAATCGGAGGATCTGGTATCTTGAAAAGAGAGGAATCATCTTCGGATGATTGAGTTCTCTTTTGGGGGTAGTCTTCTATAGATGGAAGGTTTGAAGATTCGACAAAATGTTCACTATGAGAAGAATGTGGTCTCTTAGATCGGGCCATTGAAGATTGAAGAAAAATTCAACAGAATCCGGGCACTTAGAAAATTCTGCAAGAAGACGGATCTGTTGCACACTAAGTCTGTTACCTGCTAAGACCTGTTGCGTGATAACCCTGTTGCATGTAAAGTTTAATCTCAAGTTGGGTCCGGTTGCGCAAAAGATGAGTAGCACATAGAAAAAGGGTTCCTCTCAAAAATTTCTAAGTGACTAAAATAGAGTTGACCTTTGTATATATAATAGTTCGGATTCAGGTCCATTGCGCAGACCTGATAGCACAATGGATGTGTTGGTTGCGTGCAATGTTGCATGAAGCAGTGTTTTAAAAGGGAAGTTGATTCTCCATTTCATCTAATGAAGAAGAACAAATGAAGGGTCAAAGGGACATCTGTTAGTGTACAAAAATTAGGAAGAAAGAAGAAAAGGATGAAATTTATTCGTTACGCGGCGTGCAACAGAAGTTTGGAAGAGCCATTGCGCGGCGCGCAATGGTAGTGCCCAGGCAATCATATGTTATTCTTGTTTCTTGCGTGGATAAGGGTATTCACATGTGCAGAAGGCTATAAATACCCCACCACTCTCTTCATTTCATTCATTAGAAGATTTCTAGAGAAAGTGGAAGAGAGAAGATTCTTCCAAATTCGCCAAGGTACATGGAGTACTTGTTACACGGCATGCAACAAGTGGCCCGCGCAATAGATGATCCATGCAACCAGATGTGACTATTAATCTGATGCCTTGGTAACAAGTCCATTACACGGATAGTAAATTTTTGATGACTAAATTGTCATCTTAAAGATATCAAGGAAAGATTAATTCATGCCATGGGACCAAAGTTCTTCAAGTCTACAAGATCAATCGAGATAATATCATTTCCTCACAATGACTTATGTGATTAGAAGATCACATTGCAATCTGAAATGCAGCCAAAATTGATATCCAAATTTACTCAATTCTTGTATTTTCATTATATGTACTTTATCGTAAAATCAAGGGATAAAGAGAATGTAAATGAATTCATAATAAATGAAATACATTTTGATGATTATTCTCTTTATCTTTGTTTGTTATTATTAAATAAGATAATTCCCAAATCAAATACTTGTTGTTTCTTGTCAAAACACACTAGATGAAACTTCTGAAGGACTATGACTTCGATCCTCAATACCACCCCAGCAAGGCTAATGTGGTGGTGGGTGCCCTTATTCGTCAACCATGGGGCCTGTTACTACATATGATGGTCCTGGTTGAAGATGTTGCTCAGTATGACTTTGAGTTAAGCTTCTAGTCTTCCATCGTACATTTATCGAGCTTATCGATTCAACCATCTCATCCCAAGGGTGATCGAGGCTCAACAAGTAGATCAAACATTGCACGATTACCAAGTAGAGGTTGCATTCAAGGTTTAGAAGAATTGGCAAATTGGGTTTGATGGTGGACTTCATTTTAGAGGCCAGTTGTGTGTTTCAGATATTTAAGAGTTGCGCAGGGATCTAATTACCGAGGCACACTAATCAAGGTTTATTATTTACCCCGACTTCATACAGATGTATCATGATATGAGGAGATAATACTTTTGGGATAGGATGAAGCGTCAGATCGCTAGTTTTGAGGCCAAGTGCGACACTTGACAACATGTCAAGGACAATCATCAGAGACCTTTAGGTCCCTTGTAGTCGTTGAGCATCCCGTCGTGCAAGTGGGAGCACGTGACCACAACCTTTATTATGGGCTTACCGAGAACTCAGCACGATCATAATGCCCTTAAGGTTATTGTTAATTACATGACGAAGTTGGCACATTTTCTTGCAATACATGTGAAAGTGCCCTTGTTTGTCAATTAACGTGAATGTTGAGTCTTAGAGTCTAGTGAGCCCCATGTGAAGAATACAAGTACAAAGACTCACTAATTTGAAGAGGATCAAGTGCGCAACATAAGTAAATTAAGTCTCGCATCCCTGACCAAAACCTCTCAGGTATTAACCTCATTAAAAATAGTCTAAACTTACCGAAAATAATATTTGTAAACCCTTGGTAAGCATGGTTATAGTGATAATTGAAGGTTACAAAGATTAAATTAAATTGAAAATTTTCATGTTCTATTGATGTCATTGGAGTGCAATTGAGACATCTTTAATGTCATTAAAGACCTATCCGATGACATCGAAACAGTGGTCAAATAGTCTAGCAATAAACTTGTAAAAAAAACTAGAAATTGTCGATGGCATCGAAGGATGTTCGAAAACATAAAAACTTAAGTTTTGATGGCATCGAACCTACTTCCATGACATCGAACTTAAGCCAAATCTCTCCAGCAAGATTTGAAGGAACTTTGATATTCTCAATGCAATTGAAGAACCTTTGATGGCATCGAAGATAAGTCATCAATGACAACGAAGGATGTTCAATGGCATCATGACTTGGAGCAGTTTTTCAAGAGAGCTTTTAAGGAAAATATAATATTTCTCAATAGCATCGAAGCACTTTTGATGATATCAAAATTTAAATTTCTTGTTCGATGGCATCGAAGTATGGACAAATTTGTCCAGAAATTTTTCAAAGGGAAATCATTTTATTCTTGATAGCATCAAACCGTATTTGATACAATCAAAATTCAAACTTTGATGGCATTGAAGCATGTTTGATGACATCGATATTATGCTCAAACTGTCCAGCAACCTCAGTGCATTTTTTTAAGAAAATCTCAATGGCATCGAGTCATCTTTCGATAACATCTAAGGATGATCGATGACATCGAACAGAATCTGTCTAGCACCTATTTAAAAACTTTGGTGTAGAGTTCAATGACATCGAAGAAGGTTCAATGACATCAAAGGAAACTTTAATGGCATTGAAGACCCTTTAATGACATCAACAATAACAGATTTCTGCCAATTTTTTACTGTTGAGATTTTACTTTATATATCACTTGGGGTTATTTCCTGGATCTTTTAGCGAGCATTGAAGAGAGCTTTGTGAGAGTTATTACTAGAGTTACTACCCTTACTCTCAAGCCCTTTTTTCTATAAGAGTTCATCATTCAATCCATGGCTTAAAGGCAATCATTGGAACATTCATTGCCTAAATTGAACTATGAATTGTAGCTTTCATTGATGATCTAACAACACTCTTTAATGGTAAATCATTGTGATATGATCTTTAAATGCTTAGCTTTAGGAATCTTCTCTATCTCTTAAAGATCAATCATTAAGTAGACTAGATTTACCCAAACCTTGACCCAACAACCTTAGCATCTTCAATTGGAGCATCTACAATGGGTTACAGTTCAAGGGAGATGAAGAATCTTCATCAAATGGAAGATCTTCATCATCATGTGCTAAATGGGGCTCAATCACTTACAAGTAAGTAATAGAGTCCATTTCATCTAAAGCCCCTTCCTTGTATAGGATTGAGATTCAGAGTTTGGCTTCTTCAAACTCGCCAAGACCTTTCGTAGGCCTCCAACGGGAGAGCACATGTAAAGTCCTTGTGTACGATCTACTACCTTATGTATGTATTTTCTATAGATTCCTTATATAGGATCTATTGCCTTGTATAGGCATTCTTGATAACCTTGTGTAGGTTGTAAAGGTTCATGGTTAGCCTGATTTAAAATAATTGGATAGTAAAATATGATACACTCATGGGTTGAGTGCATTCGCCGAGAGTGGAGTAGGCACATAGTTGAACCACTATATATTGTTATATTTGTGTTTCATGCTTTTACTTATGCTTGTGATGATTCATGATATGCTTGAATTCTGCACACAACATGTTTGATATAATGTAGCTTTCATATGTTTCACTATCCTAGGTTTTTTTTTTTGTGCTTGCTTATCATTTAATCATGTTTACAAGTGCTTAGAAGTTCATATTTGCATTAAGTGGGATTAAAATTTTGAAAAGTCCTATCACTCCCTTCTAAGACATGTGGACATAACTCTGTACTTTAATAGTAGGGTTTACTCACAATTTTGATTTGGTACCAGAGTGGGTTCCTCTTGAAGGGTTTAACAAGTTAGACGGAGATCCTTGATGAAGTTGGAAGTATGTCCAAAGGAGAGGGAACATCATTCACTAGAACATAAAGTTTTGATGGTTTAAATTATGTATACTTGAAAGCTAGAATGAGTATTTTTATACAATCTTTGGACCATGATGTGTGGGATATCGTTGAGAGTGAGTATGTGCCACCAATGGAACAAATTGTACTTGAAAATGGCACTACCACATCTCGACCAAAACAGAGGGAATTTCGAACTGACTATGAAAAACAACGGAAGACATGTGATGCCAAAGAAATGAATATGATTTACTATGCTTCACATGAGGAGTTTAAATGCATATGTATGTGCGAAACATTGAAACAAGAATGGGATCTGTTAAAAACTACCCATGAGGGAACAAGCACAGTAAAATGCTCAAAGCTATAGCTCCTAACAGTCCAATTTGAAAATATAAAATGGAATAACATGAAACATTTATAGAGTTTTACACAAAACTGAATGATATACCTAAATCCTTGTGAGGACTTCGAGAGAGGGTTCTAATACAAAAATTTTGTAGGAAAATCTTAAGATCCCTACTGGAACGAAGAGTGTAGAAATATCGATGGAATGAAAGTAGAAGAAATCATAGGTTCCCTACAGACCTTTGCGCTACACTTTAAAACCCCCACAAAATCCAAACATACTATCCTCAAAGCCTCTAAAAAAAAAGTGAATCTGAAGAGGATAGTAGGGCTGAACGTCGGGCGGGTTGGGTTGGGTCGGTTTGGTGCTCAACCCTAGCCCAACCCAATGTTCCTATACCTCAACCCTAACCCAACCCAGCCCAACCTTGGGTTGGGAATTCTCGACCCAAGCCCAACCTAAGCGGGTTCGGTTGGGTTGGCCAGGTTGGTTAGGTAGATATATGTTAATATTTTCATTATTACATTAGTCTATTATATTTTCAATACAAGTTTTATTTTTTATACCTATAATTTTATTAATTATATATGTAGTTATTTATCGTAAAGAATAATTTTTCTAAACAAACAAGCTAAAATATAGGACAACTACTCCTTCAAAGTCATATTGTGTATCAAGAAATCTATTTGGGAGAGAGAAATTCGGTGTATCTTGTTAAATTGAATCATCAGAAATGACGTGGACCAGTGAAACCTGCCGACACTAGAATTTCCTGTGCCTTCAACACAGATGATCTGCACTCAATTATAATTAACTTATAAGGAATTTCTATATTGATCGGGTTCGGGCAACCCAAGACCTTAACCCGAGCACAACCCAAGTTTTATCAGGTTGGCATTTTTATGGCCCAAGCTTGAAACCAAACTTGATAAATCCTGCCTAAGCCCAACCCAATGTTAGGTCGGTTGGGTTGAACCCGCCCAACTTTCAGCCCTAGAGGATAGTGATGATAATGATGTTGATGAGGAGGTGGCCCTTTTGGCCAAGCGATTCCAAAAATTCTTCAACAAGAATCATGGAAGAACTTTCAACAAGGAGCAATATCCTGACCATAAGCGCCAAATAGGCAAACCATCTAAAAGGTCAAAGCAGCCCCAATGTTATAATTACTGAAAGTATTAGGGGTTCACAATGAACTGGTAGAACTACGGAACCGGATAGGAACCGATCCAACGGTCCAGTTTGGTCCAGTTCTAGACTACACCGGTTCCGATTCCTGTTCCAAAATCCAAGAACCATTGGATACGGTTTCATTCTGGTTTAAGGGCTTTTAGAACTGATCAAAACTATTAACCGAACCATTGAACCGAACTGTTAATCCGAACCGATTCCCGAACCGTGGATCCGAACCATGGATCTGAACTATGGACCCGAACTTACGATTAAAACTAAAAAATAAAAACCATATCTCTCTCTCTCTCTCTCTCTCTCTCTCTCTCTCTTTCTCTCACTGTCTCTCACTCTATCTATGTGCGGCTGTGGCCCCTACGCACTCTCATCTCTTGCCATCTCTCTTTCTATCTCTCTTTCCCTGCCCCCCTCTCTCTTGTTCTCTCTCTCTCTCTCTCTTTCTCTCTCTCTCTCTCTCTCTCTCTCTCTCTCTCTCTCTCTCTCGTCGTCCCTCTCTTGCTGACTGCTCAACCCATCTCACGAGATCCCTCTCTTGCTGACCATCTGACCCATCCCTCTCTCGCTGGTCATCCCTCTCTCTCTCTCTCACTCCCCATTCACCACCGTCGGTCCACCATGATAGCTCTCTCTTCCCATCTCTCTCACTTTCTCTCTCGATCTTTGTTTTCCACCGTGACCAGCCACCACCAACCCCCTTACCACCGCTGACTTCTTTTTATCTCTCTATTGTCTCGTTGTGAATTTCAACAATAGCTTCATCATCATTGTCATGCCCCAAACCCAGAAATTGGATTCACAGGAATCTCGATTGCCAAATCCGATGTCGGCGGTCTCCGTAGTGCCCCATTCTCGGCTCTCAATGCCCATATGCCAAGTTTCGATCCTGGGATCCTACAAGGAGGATTTTTCAACGTACATTTATCTCGCAAGAAGCATAATCACAAGTTTACCGAAATCACAAAGGAAACATCATCATCACATGTCCACTAATATAAACATTTGAATACAATGTTGAAAGGGAAATACATATGCCAAAAAATTAAAGCTCCAGAAAACAGCTGCACGCTCCAAGCTCAATGCTGCTGCAACCTAATGCCACCTGCACGCATCTATCGTGCATAAGCTTATAAAAAGCTTAGAGGGTGGTGAAAGTGTGTGCCAAGTATTCAATAAAGACCATAAATCATCCATCATCAGGATAAGCGGAAATACTGACAAGATCATAAATCATACGATATCAGAGTAAGCAAAAATATGCTGGTAAGTCTGTGAGTCATATAATATCAGAGTATGCAATGTAGATCATAATGAGCTAAATATCATATATTGTGGATACAATGCAATATGCAGATCCTGACAAGTCTATCTAAGCCATATAAGTGTAGAAACGTAGCAATCCAAAATGTCATATGCCGTAGATGAAATGTAATATGTGATGCGAATGAAATGACCAAGCTGGAGTGAAGTCGGGATGATAGTACGAAGTATTGTAGGCTATCGAGTCTATCACAAGGGAATTCTATCCAAATCATTCTCATACCTAAATTTGGATAGTCAAAAATAATGTGGTAAACTCCTAATCTTAGGTTAGTCGCACGCCCCAACCAAAATCTTGGCCATTGCGAAGGTACACATAATAAATAGTTGCACACCACCAGCCCGAGTGGATAATGTAATAACCTAAATAAATCTTGACCATCAAATTTTAACCATTGATTGACATACCCAATTTGTCCAATATAACCAACGATCTATAAGAACAACTGGCTCAATCTCAATCATGATGTGGACATATCTGATCCAACTGTTCATTAACTAATAAATCCATTCAACGATATAACCATCAAACTATCCATATGCTGAAATCATCAGAATACTTGTTCATCCATCTACCACCCATCTAAACCAACCGTCCATCTCACCACTAATCCATAGGTACATAACAAAGTCCATTCCCCGATCTCATCTAGCCATACATTTATCCATCCATCTACCCATACATCCATCTGTCCATCTATTATACCTTGATCCATCCATCCATCTACATCATCCATGTACCATCAAATACATCACAATCACACGAATGCACCAAGAACATCATGCACATCCATCCATCTATCCATACATCCATCCGTCCATCTATTATACATTGATCCATCCATCCATCTACATCATCCATGTACCATCAAATACATCACAACCAACATAATGCACCAAGCACATCATGCACACATACCTTTCACATGTGGCATACATGCATCATATACGTCACATACATGGACCACACACATGTGATGCATGTACCACACACCTGGCGTGCATGGCACCTTACACTATATTAATGGTGCACGTTGTTTAAATCTAAAAGGGAAAAAAAAAGAAGTGACCAAATGAGATGAAAATCGAAGCAACAACCATTGTCTTCTCCCTACGTGTTTAATAACCAGTGAAATGAATCACTATAAATAGGAGTAGGGTGGTAGGTGGTGAAACGTGAGGTGAGGTGCTGTGACATGAGAAGAGTGAGGAGAGAAAGAAAGAAAAAAGGAAGAGAGAGGAAGAAAAAGAAAAGAAAATAATTTTTTAAGAAAAAGTGAGTTTCTCTCACTTGATATTTTTCTTTATTTATTTATTTTTCTTATAATAAATTTCACTTGGTTTCCTTTATTTTTATTATTATGCAAATAATTCAATAATTGTGCATTTTTCTCTATTTGATTTATTTATTCGATTCATAGTTTGTTGTGTTTATTCAACATGATTTTTTTATAGTTCTCTTTATTTTAATTAGCAACTGTGAATCAACTTTAAATTTATATTATTGTTTACCCATGCATTAATAATTCTTTTATTATTATTATTATTTTTGTAATTTTAAGAAAATCAGAATTTAGAGCATCTTTTAAAAAAAACTTCAAGTTCAATATATTTTTCCAAACTATCAGATCGGATTTGACGGATTGCATCTCATAAATATATTTTCACATAGAACTTTAAATTATGTACAAACAATCTACAATGATTAGAAACAATTTGTCCTTAGAAATATGCTGCTCATGAAATAGGTAGGGCAATCGAGTCCTCTGGATTGAAAATCCCTAAAGCGTAAATAGATGAGGTGATCAAGACCCTTGGGTTGAAAGTCCCAGAAACCCAACTGGTACCTTTTGGAACCTCTACCGTACCCTTTGAGTGGGTGAGCATGTCAGGATTGCAAAAGGTTCCCACTGCCAGGTTCGGTAGGGTAGTAGTTTGACCAGCTAATGAACAAATGGGTCCCTCACCAAGTGCCCTTTAAATGGGTGAGTATGACGGTGAGTATATCATGCAAGAGGTTCTCATTACCAGGCTAGGTGTTGTATTGGCGCGGGTGTTGGCCAACCGGTGTAAACTGGCCCTGGTGTTAAAAAGAATAAACCGCACATGTTATCATGGAGTATAGCATATGTTGATTTTATTCATTCATATTTCTTTGAATTTACATTAAAAATTTGTGTTTATTAAATCTCCTCATTTGTTTTTTTACCTAAATAGGTATTATATCTTTTAATACATTTTTATTCATGTTATATGAGGTTATTTTGAAACCTATGTTGAGATTACTCACTAGGCTTTGCAGCTTACCCTGTTGGGATTTAAAAATTTCAAGATCGGGATCTGATGGAGGAACTTAAAGAGATTTTCTTTTATTTATTTTTTTTTCCTTGCTAATTTCTAAACAAGTGTAATAAACATTAAGTATAGTATCATAGCATGACGATGACATGTGTTTGATGGTAATCTTTAATAGTGGAACATAGACATTTTATTCTTCTTTAAATAAATGTTTGATTATTCAATTTTTAGGATTTTTATATTTTATGAATGAGATCATTTTTTCAACATATGTGTGAATTATGAAGTGTAAACATACAAAACATAAGTCATACCTTCGGATACAAAATTGGGGTCGGATATACCCAGGTGTCAAATTTTGAAACGTGAAAGATAGTGAATGGATGAATGAATGAGTATGCAACTCCTTCTTAGTAGCCTGCTAGCACAGTAGCTTGCCAACCACTGGTAGCTCGCCCAGGCCTCAGCCCCGCCCACATCAGTGTCTGCCCACATGTGCAACAGTGACGGGGTGTCATAATATCATGTTAGTCCTCATATCAAGTCCACATATTAGTATGGTTCCTCTATGGGCAATCACCAGGGTCTATTACACTTCACACTGACTGCCTCCTCCCTAACTGCATAACCCAGCGAATGGAAGAGATCACACTATCCACCTGACCAGTAGTCTGCCAATACCCACCCGGCTCGTCGATAGCGGACTCATTTGTGAGCTGGTCAAACTCAGCCTAGCTTACAGCCCCCTCGGGCGGATAATGCCACATCCCCTCCCAACCAACCACGACATAGTGGGAGACGCGACCCACTGGTATTCGGTACTCGGGCGCTCATGTATCCACTCAGTCTAGATATTGGGGTGTCTCCTAGCCTCGAAGGTTTAGGGACTTTCACCCACGAACATCTAAAGTGCCCAGATGCTCGAACCAAACATTTCTGGTATCCCATCTGGCCATCCACGACATGCCTATGAAGGTCACAACCTTGATGTCGCCAGGGCGTACAGTAGTCATAGTCACACAATGCAATATGCGTAAGTCACACTGTCCAGTCATGTAGTAATATCACACGTACCACGTGCTCATGTGGGTAACTCCTATCAGTGAGTCTCATAAATATGATGTGTATGGGCATGAGTCATGGAGTTATACTAAGCATGTTATATGATGATGAACTGTCCTTACAATGAGCATGGGCCTAGACGGCCTACACTCAACAAGTATGGGTCTATCAATGGGCCATAAGGAGAGTTACAATGTGGACATTTAACCAACACTATTCCTACAATGTGGACGTCAAACCATCATTGCTCACAAGGCATGGCCCGCCATAAATATCATTACATAAACCATGGTGGAATCACACAATGCAATGGACCTTATATATATCTCATAGGGCCTCGACCCATAGGCCTCAAATACATCAAATGGGTCGCATCACATGGGCCTCACATATATCTAGGTGGGTCTCAATGGATAGCTAAAAATACATTAAGATGGGCCTTATCACATGGGCCTTATATATATCAAGGTGGGCCTTAACGGACGGCCACAAATACATCAAGATGGGCCTCATAAGGCAGCTCATGATTTGACAAAAATAGATGGACAGTGGGTCAAACACATACATCATGGTCGGTCCCACATGTTATGGTGGATGACATGGGTAGAACATACATCATGAGGGGTCCACAACCGCCGAACGGTGTGGGTATATACCACATAAATCAAGGCAAGCCCCGCAAACCTTGGTAACATCACTGCAGCAGCCATATACCTGAAGTGAGGTTCACCAACCATCCCACCTCCCACACGTGGGGACGAAGTGGGTAATACACTTACATCAGCGGGTCCCACGTGGAGCCCACCATAACATTTATCTACTATCCAATTATTGATAAGGTCATACGGACCTGGATAAAGAGGAAAAAAAAACTTCATAATGATCCAAAACTTTTGTGACAACCCACAAGGGTTTCAATGGCAGGCGTTCAATCCCACTGTTTCCTATGGCATGGGCCACTTGAGCTGTATATACGTGTTTCAACAAGAAAACAAATGCGTTCTATTTGGGGAATTTATTCAATGATAACAAAGAATTTAATGAGAGAACATTCATCACATTTATTTGAGTTCATTTACATCCTTTGATTCCCTTGATTCTGAAAATAAAGTACAATTAATGCAATGTACTGAATGAAAGAGAAGATAGCTCGATGGAAATTTCGGCAGCATTCCGACGCTATTTCGGTCATCTCCTAGGTACTTAGGAGGAATTGCTGATCTGATCAACCATTCTTTAATAAGATGGAGCATCCTTCTGGTCATTCTTCCTTAAAATATTCAACAGCCCGTTGAAGTGTTGCCAGGCCCTAAAGAAATCAGGCCGATCATGCGAAAAGGGCCTGAAAAGTCCCCCAGAATGTAAGATCATGGGGTTGCCACCATCCATTCGGAGCAAAAATTTATGTTCAGCCTTAGAATCATAAATTAGCCGTACACGTCAAGTTTCAGCTCCTGAATCCTTATAGAAATGGTTAAACTGATAAATGAACCCCTGAAATCATGATTTGGGGCCTGCCTATAATCTGGATACGCTTCAGATTTGGTCCCAACGTGTTAAATAAGCTCATAAAGCAGATGGACGGAGAAAATTTCCAATAGGCACCATACTGGAGCTACATGTACGTCATATGTACATGGTGTGCATGGGCATCGGCCATGCATGAATTTTCTCAAAGTCGGTCTGCGGTCAGCAAGCCGCAGACCGACTTCTTCTTCTTAAATGTAAAAATTACATAGCGTCTTCACTATTCCTTTTACAATTTTCTCAGTGCGGCCCACTCCACATTTAAACCTCCGATCCGTACTGTCCATTGTGTGCAGAAGGTAAATTTAACCCATGGCAATGTGGCAATCTGAAACCATGCAGACTCTTGTAGAATCATGACCGTTGAACATGAAATGGACGGCGGAGTGAATAGGTTAGTGGACCACGCTGATTTTCCTCTAAAACCACTCTATTCTTGATGGTTTTTCGCCCTGAGACCAATGAACGAAGTGGATTTTCCAGAAAACCTTAGTAAACGGGCCACCGAACATCACAGAGTCGATGTACGTTGACTCTGTTTAAAACAGAGCTTCCGCTCCTTCGTAGTGGGCCACCATCACGCATCGAGATGTTAATCCGACCCATCTAACAAATAGAGGAGGGAAAATAAATCAGGGTCATGTTAAGCTTTAGCGATCATGCTCGTCCATATGATCGTTATGACGATCGTAAACGGATCGTTAAGCTTCCATTGCAGCTTGATTATCACGGTGGGCCACATCATCAGTTGATCAGAACTAGTCTTTCACAATCGAAATTCTGAGAGGAAGATATTAGATGGTGTGCATCTCTCAAAAGGTGGCTATATTAGGCCCCACCAACAGCACAGTTGAAAGAAAACATCTTCTTTCTCTGCTCGTGCATGGCCGCAAGTCTAGCCAGTTGCGCGGTTTGCGCAGCGGAATCTTTCACTCGAACGGCGTAACGAGACGCATGGCCTTACGGGAATTATCCTGTATCTGTTGCGCAGGTCACACTACAGGCAGACCGCATAACAGTCTTCCTTACGCGGATGGCGAAGCTCCCTGCACATATGGCAGAGCAACTTTTTTCTTGCACTGTCGCGCGGTCCGCATAGCAGTGGACTTCTTTGCGCGGTTCGCGTAGACACCACCTCTCTCTCCTCACTTCTTCTTCCCACCGGTTGATCCAATCCGATCTCCTCAAATGAAGCAAGGGTGGGGGTATTTATAGGCCCCACTACTCTTACAAAGTGGTGATTGCCACCACTTATCCCTTCACACTTGAACTTCTTCTTTTCTTAAACCATGGTGACCAGCAAGTTCCCTCTTAAATAGTGGTTCCCTTAAAAGGACACCTATACACCCCTTTTTACCAAACTACCCTTTTCAATCCCTTTTACCAAAATACCTAAACTACCCCTTGGACATGAAATGTTACCAAAATACCTAAACTACCCCTG
Source organism: Magnolia kwangsiensis (assembly GCA_037074715.1). NCBI lineage: Eukaryota > Viridiplantae > Streptophyta > Magnoliopsida > Magnoliales > Magnoliaceae > Magnolia > Magnolia kwangsiensis. The sequence continues at coordinate 115,830,310 of CM073572.1, read as the reverse complement.
GAATTGTAATTTTACCAAAATACCTAGACTACCCCTGAAGCTAGATTTTTACCAAAATACCTAAACTACCCCTGGACATGGAATTTTACCAAATTACCTAGACTACCAAATGAAGCAAGGGTGGGGGTATTTATAGGCCCCACTACTCTTACAAAGTGGTGATTACCACCACTTATCCCTTCACACTTGAACTTCTTCTTTTCTTAAACCATGGTGACCAGCAAGTTCCCTCTTAAATGGTGGTTTCCTTAAAAGGACACCTATACACCCCTTTTTACCAAACTACCCTTTTCAATCCCTTTTACCAAAATACCTAAACTACCCCTTGGACATGAAATGTTACCAAAATACCTAAACTACCCCTGGAATTGTAATTTTACCAAAATACGTAGACTACCCCAGAAGCTGAATTTTTACCAAAATACCTAAACTACCCCTGATATGGAATTTTACCAAAATACCTAAACTACCCCTGGAACTGTAATTTTACCAAAATACCTAGACTACCCCTGACATGAAATTTTACCAAAATACCTAGACTACCCTTAACATGAAATTTTACCAAAATAACTAAACTACCCCTGAAACTGTAATTTTACCAAAATACCTAGACTACCCCTGACATGGAATTTTACCAAAATACCTAAATTGCCCCTGGACATGAAATTTTACCAAAATACCTAAACAACCCCTGGAACTGTAATTTTACCAAAATACTTAGACTACCCCTGACAAGAAATTTTCTGACCAATGCAATGGCATATGTTTTTTTTATGCCTCAACAGATGCCCCCTCGATCCTTCTTTGATTGATTCTTGAAATCAAATGGAGGATCGATCTTCCTCTGCCTGAAGAACTTGAATGAGCTGCAACAGAAGGATGACTGGATGATTATGCTTGCATGGCAGACTAGATGATCATTCTTGACCAGAAGATTAAAGGATCGCGTTCGATCGGAAGACTAGAATGCTCACATTTAAACGGAAGACTGAGTGATCGCATTTGAATGGAAGGCTTGTGTGATTATGTTTGACCAAATGACTTGAATGATGGCGCTCGAACAGAAGACTTGAATGATGACACTCGAGCGAAAAACTGGAATGCACGTGCTCGAACGAAAGGCTTGAATGATTACATTCGAACAGAAGACTTGAATGATGGTGCTCGAACAGAAGACTTGAATGATGGCACTCGAGCGAAAAACTGAAATGCCCCAGTCATCAGTGTAGAGCAGATGTTTCACTAGAGAGGATAAAATTCTCTTTTCATTGAAGCACGCCTCTACAATAACAGTGACGACTTCATCTTTGAGCGATTTGATCAAAGAACTTTCTTTTAACATCGTTGTTGCTGTAACGGTCTCTTTGATCAACTTCAACAATTCTTTCTTTTTGATGAACTCCAGCGATTCTTTCCTTTTGATCAACCCCAGTGATTCTTTCCTTTAACTCTGTATCTAGGGTTGTTCTTTAATGCTGCTCCTACTGCAACACCTCTTTCGATTGTTTTCTTTATTCATGATCTGCATAACCCAAGCTTTCAAATGATGATCTTTCCTGCCAAATTAATCAAAATTAGTATCTCAATTCATTTTTTTCCAATTTAGCTTTATGCATTATTGATAATTTTTTAAAATAGATTGAGAGTTTCTTCTCTTTTTAGGTTGAGCGTGATATTCGCCATATGATTTAAGAAATCTTTGCACATTGTATTCTTTATATTGCACTCTTGGAGATTTCATCTTTAGCTCCAAAGGTTCGACCGTTGAGTCTTTTTTTGAGTCTTCTCTAGTTTATGCCCCTTAGCATTTCTTCATAGACTTTTTCTTGGATCTCTGCTGATTTGATGATGATTCTGTTTGTTCTTTGTCTCCATCAGATCCGATACTTGGAGTCTTATGATATTATTATTCATAATACTCAGAATATGAATTCCTCCACCTTGCATAAGAAGTTATCAGAAAGACTAAGGCATAGATTATTTTGAAGACATGAAATCCTGCCCCCTTTCCAAGTCAATGTCACATAAAGATTTCTTTAGAAGATAATATTTTTGAAATGAAGCCATACTCCTGAAGAATGGATAATCTTTACTGCTCTTTTCATGACTCCAAAGAATATTATGTTCTTATACTGTCCGATAGAGAATGATAATTCTTCACTAATTTATTCTCTGCCCCCTTTTAAGAACCTTGTGCAATAATATGTCTCTATTCATTAAGAAGGTGAGAGACAAAAAGACCTCACAGCTCTAGTCAATATATTAATTAACCTTGGAGACTTGAGCTTTTTAGTAGATAATCGCCAATATCTTGAAGGCATTTATTGTTGATGTAATTTGAACCTGATTCAAGAGAAACATATTTTTGCATGTTGTCTAATCAATGTTTAAAATTTTCATCAGACAATTGCATATTTGATATATCTAAATTGAAATATGTGTTTGCAGCATTTTGAATGATAAACTTAATTTATGCTTTTTGAGCAGTGGTGCTAGTGTACTTTTGACTGACCATACTTTGACTGGACAAGACTAAACTTGACGTGACTTGACTCGACCAGACGACTGAACTAGACGACTGGATTTGACTGAACTGGACTTAACACTGGGCTCAAAGAGCAAGATAGTTTACCGCCAATTTCGAGCAGGGCTCAAGGAGAAAAATAGTTTATCGCCGATTTCGAGAAGCCAATTTCAGGCTTTGGAGGTCTTATACGTAGTTGGCCGTATAGGCTTAGATAGGCAACCTTAAATGATTATAGGTCTTAAGCGTAGCTAGCCGTATAGGCTTGGCTAGGTTGCCTTAATTGATTATACGTCTTAAGAGTAGTTGGATGTATAGGCTTGGCTAGGCTGCCTTAATTAATTATAGGTCTTAAGCGTAGCTGGCCGTATAGGCTTGACTAGGCTACCTTAACTGATATTTTACCATTGCTGTCGTAAGATCTGTATGGTTGACCATGTAGGTTTATTCCACTGCTTATTTCATTATCATGAACGGTGAATCCATAATTGATATTTCACCAGCTGCTGATATATTCTGAGAATTAATATTTGATATTTCGCCGTCGCTGATATATTCTGGGAATCAATAATTGATATTTCACCATCACCGATATATTTTGAGAATTAATAATTGATATTTCACCGTCATCGATATATTCTAAGAATTAATAATTGATATTTCGCCGTCGCCGATATATTCTGAGAATAATAATTGATATTTCACCGTTGTCGATATATTCTGAGAACCAATAATTGATATTTCATCGTCGTCGATATATTCTGAGAATCAATAATTGATATTTCGCCGTCGTTGATATATTATGAGAATATTCATATTGTATTTGAAATAGTTTATCAGCTTAGTGATGATAGCAATTTTGATAAGATAAGCTTGCATGAGCCATTGATGACGACAGCGATAGTTGCTTATTTTGGCAACAATCATCGACGCTTTTATTTGGCAATAATCATTGACGCTTTTATTTGGCGATTGTCATTGTGCTTCACATTCGGCGATGACTTGATATGCTTGAAAAGCTAATTTTGGCGATAATCATCGACGTTTGGTGATAATCTTTGGTGTTGGCGACAATCATGAATGCTTGACAACAATCATCAATGCTTTTCATTTGGCGATAATCTTTGACGTTAGCGACAATCATGAATGCTTGACAGTAATCATCAATGCTTTTCATTTGGCGATAATCTTTGCGTTGGCGAAAATCATGAATGCTTGACAGCAATCATCAATGCTTTTCATTTGGTGATGACTTGATATGCTTGAAAAGCCTATATTTTATTCATATATACAAAAGAAATATATTCTATGGTGAGAAATACATTTTACAGTTTCTTACTCACCTTTCTTGCTTACCTATCTTTACCCCCTTTTGATTAGGAAGCATTGCTCGGGAAATCTTCGTAATTAAAATCACGATGTTGTGACCTTTAACAAATATATTGATGTCGCATTATTGCATACTTTTGTTCAAGATTAGCTTTTCCCCCAGTCTCGAACTAGTCAAGCCTATGTACTCTTGTTTCTTCTTTCATGTCTTATACCTTAACAAGTTTTCTTTTATCAATCACCTTCTGCAACTTGTTCTTCAAGCCATTCTATTTTCTTTTCTTCTTCAACTGTATCTCCTAAATTTCCCTGAAATTCAAAGTCAATTGAAAATTTGCACTTTTATTCATTCGCAATCTTTTTGTTCCTTGAATTATCAGTGACAATTGTCAATGCTTGATAACAATCATCAATGCTTGCTTTTGCCCCAACTTTAACCTGTAAAAATTAATATAGAAAATTATTATAAACAATTATCATTTCGATGAGTCAACAATTACCTTATTTGGAATTCTGAGATTTTGTCATTCTGAGACTTTGCTTATCATGTCCCTTTTTTGATTTGGAAGCATCAAAACTATAGCTTATCTTAAAGGATAACGTATCTTGTATGCCTTTGTCTGCCCCCCTAAATAATTGTGCTGTGAATCTTTTGAGTCAACACACTGTCTTGCTTTCTTCTTGCCTGTTCTTCTTTTCTTCTTTGTTTTATTTCCTTTAATACTTTAACTATGACAATTTAATTGCCTCTTCAACTAACGATTGATTCCTCATAAGCAGTACATCGCCTTCTTCAGCTGTATGTTTCATGTAGTCCTTGAATTGTCTGAACCCTTTTTTTACTTTCTTGTTTGTAAAATCGTCGATGTTCTCTTTAGCGAAAAATTCGATCCTTTATTTTCTGACAATCCTTCTTTTTACCTTCTTTCTTCAGCAGTATCTGTTGTTGTTCCCCTAGGACTCTTGAAATAACCAATTCATACGAGAATGGAGCATCTTTACTTTGACCCTTGCTCTTCGAATCTGAAAAGTTGTGACGATGCCCCCAGGGCTCTCTATTGACTGATGAATTTGTTAATTAATTCGTTTACTTGTTGCTAAGCAACACTTGACTTAGTTGAACTAACTTTTCATCTGAAGGCTTTGTACATTCTTTGTGCACCAACACGCTATCATCCGTCCTTCATTGTCTCACAGCGCTACTGATGAAGCAGAAACTGCTTTCGACACTACCTCGCTTCTTCTTTACTAAGTGATCCAACCAGCCATGGCAAGACGCGTTCTCAACTTCCCCGCCATGGAAGTGCTTCTATATGATACTCATTATTTGGTCAGCATGTGAGCACAAATTTACATAAAAATCAACTGAATTTGAATTGGCTCTAGAACTCTGAATGCTTTTTGTTAAGCATCTAAAATTGTTGAATCAATTTTCTTCTTTAGCATGCTCCTGAGCAAACGATAATTCCCCAATCTACTGCCCTTCAGTTATATCATCCAACTCTCTTTTGATAGCATTGTGCCAATACAATATTTCATCAATTGGATGTGTTATAACTGAATCAACAATTGACTCTGGATGTTTCTTTTTCTAGTCTCAGAAAATTCACAAGTGCTCCACCCTTTCTCTATTTGATCTATTAACTGGCCATGTGTGGGATCCACATAACACTTTTGAGGAAGCTTTTCCTGCGGGACTATCTTGCACAAGCATTTCAGCAGATCTTGAGGCTCCTCAAGTGAAATAGAAGAAGACCATGGAAGTAACTCTGTCATCATATTCATAGGGATGCTGCAAAAGAACTACCAGATCAAAGCAACCTATTCCTCTTCTTTAAACATGTGCTAACTAACTGCTGTTTAAATCACTCCCGTACAAGAAGCTAGCTTTCTTCAAAAACTGTCATCGTTCTGGCATTATTTGTCTTTGATCGAAAGTAATTTGATCTTTTCTGACATTTTTTATGGGAGTCTATTGGATGTGAAGTGAACAACGATATTAGTCGGGAGAAAGATCGCCCCAGTATATCTGTCATTCAGAACAGAATATTAATTAGTTTATTTAAATAAAGTCATACTTTATTTTCAGAGATGAAGGGGTGAATGTTCCCGTTGAGAGTCACCATTTTGACATCTATACAGACACTAAAAAATAATAAATATTCTCTATATATTTTTCAAGTTACCATTGAATAATAAAATTCCCCAGCAGAGTCGCCATTTTGTTTCAACAAGAAAACAAATGCGTTCTATTTAGGGAATTTATTCAATGATAACAAAGAATTTAATTAGAGGACATTCATCAAATTTATCTGAGTTCTTTTACATCCTCTGATTCCCTTGATTCTTAAAATAAGTACAATTAATGCAATGTACTGAATGAAAGAGAAGATAGCTTGATGGAAATTTCGGCAGCATTCCGACGCTATTTCGGTCATCTCCTAGGTACTTAGGAGGAATTGCTGAACTGATCAACTAGTCTTCAATAAGATGGAGCATCTTTCCTTAAAATATCTAGCAGCCCGTTGAAGTGTTGCCAGGCCCTGAAGAAATTAGGCCGATCATGCGAAAAGGGCCTGAAAAGTCTCCCAGAATGTAAGATCATGGGGTTGCCACCATCCATTCGGAGCAAAAATTTATGTACAGCCTTAGAATCATAAATTAGCTGTACACATCAAGTTTCAGCTCCTGAATCCTTGTAGAAATGGTTAAACTGATAAATCAACCCCTGAAATTATGATTTGGGGCCCGCCTATAATCTGGATACGCTTCAGATTTGGTCCCAACGTGTTAAATAAGCTCATAAAGCAGATGGACGGAGAAAATTTCCAACAGGCACCATACTGGAGCTACATGTACGTCATATGTACATGGTGTGCATGGGCATCGACCATGCATGAATTTTCTCAAAGTCGGTCTGCGGTCAGCAAGCCGCAGACCGACTTCTTCTTCTAAAATGTAAAAATTACACAGCGTCTTCACTATTCCTTTTACAATTTTCTCAGTGCGGCCCACTCCACATTTAAACCTCCGATCCGTACTGTCCATTGTGTGCAGAAGGTAAATTTAACCCTTGGCAATGTGGCAATCTGAAACCATGCAGACTCTTGTAGAATCATGACCGTTGAACATGAAATGGACGGCGGAGTGAATAGGTTAGTGGACCACGCTGATTTTCCTCTAAAACCACTCTATTCTTGATGGTTTTTCGCCCTGAGACCAATGAACGAAGTGGATTTTCCAAAAAACCTTAGTAAACAGGCCACCGAACATCACAGAATCGACGTACGTCGACTTTGTTTAAAACAGAGCTTCCGCTCCTTCGTAGTGGGCCACCATCACGCAGCGAGATGTTAATCTGACCCATCTAACAAATAGAGGGGGGAAAATCAATCAGGGTCATGTTAAGCTTTAGCGATCATGCTCGTCCATATGATCGTTATGGCGATCGTAAACGGACCGTTAAGCTTCCATTGTAGCTTGATTATCACGGTGGGCCACATCATCAGTTGATTAGAACTAGTCTTTCACGATCGAAATTCTGAGAGGAAGATATTAGATGGTGTGGATCTCTCAAAAGGTGGCTATATTAGGCCCCACCAACAGCACAGTTGAAAGAAAACATCTTCTTTCTCTGCTCGTGCATGGCCGCAAGTCCAGCCAGTTGCGCGGTTTGCGCAGCGAAATCTTTCACTCGAACTGCATAACGGGACGCATGGCCTTACGGGAATTATCCTGTATCTGTTGCGCAGGTCACACTACAGGCAGACCGCGTAATAGTCTTCCTTACGCGGATGGCGAAGCTCCCTGCACATATGGCAGAGCAACTTTTTTCTTGCACTGTCGCGCGGTCCGCGCAGCAGTGGACTTCCTTGCGCGGTCCGCGTAGACACCACCTCTCTCTCCTCACTTCTTCTTCCCACCGGTTGATCCAATCCGATCTCCTCAAATGAAGCAAGGGTGGGGGTATTTATAGGCCCCACCACTTTTACAAAGTGATGATTACCACCACTTATCCCTTCACACTTGAACTTCTTCTTTTCTTAAACCATGGTGACCAGCAAGCTCCCTCTTAAATGGTGGTTCCCTTAAAATGACACCTATACACCCCTTTTTACCAAATTACCCTTTTCAATCCTTTTTACCAAAATACCTATACTACCCCTTGGACATGGAATGTTACCAAAATACCTAAACTATTCCTGGAACTGTAATTTTACCAAAATACCTAGACAACCCCTGGACATGGAATTTTACCAAATTACCTAGACTACCCCTGAAGCTGGATTTTTACCAAAATACCTAAACTACCCCTGACATGGAATTTTATCAAAATACCTAAACTACCCCTGAAACTATAATTTTACCAAAATACCTAGACTACCCCTGACATGGAATTTTACCAAAATACCTAAACTACCCCGGGAACTGTAATTTTACCAAAATACCTAGACTACCTCTGACATGGAATTTTACCAAAATACCTAAATTACCCCTGGACATGGAATTTTTCCAAAATACCTAAACTACCCCTGAAACTATAATTTTACCAAAATACCTAGACTACCCCTGACATTGAATTTTTTGAACAATGCAATGGCATATATTTTTTTATGCCTCAACAATACGGCTAATATTTGGGGGCACCCCATATGTAAAGGGGACCTATTAAATGCATGGTGTTGATATGCTACACACATCATGGTGGGGCTCACGGCTAGGACACAACGGTCCCTGCCTCTTTACACCACGCTCAGCAGCATCCTGCGCCACGCGTCCTCTGACGGTCAGCAGTAGCAGGTGCTATTGCTTATTTTATTTTTATTTTTATTTTATTTCTCCAAGGTATTTCCTAGGTGGGGCCCGCATCAAGGGAATCCGACGCAACCATTGGTTTTTATGGCCTATGATAAACCCATTAAGCCTAATATTTGACATATTTTTGGGGTAAAGAAACATCAGTGTGGATTTCAACGGTAAAAATACTGTTTTCTATGTTATAGCCCGCCGGATAGTCGGATTAGCTTCATTTTTCGGCTCAACGCCTAAAATGCTTTAGGGAATAAGATGAACAGCTTGGATTAAATACATACATCAAGGTGGAGCTTATATGAGTGGCCCACCTAAAACCCTTAAACCAAATACTTTTTCTTTTTGTTAATACACCCACTGTCTGTTCGCACTTCATAGCGTGTGGCCGTGTTTGAATACAACACACATTCAAGGTAGGTCCCACGTGGACATGGCCCACTTAGATCAATCTAATATTTGTGTTTTTGCCATCTCCATTAAGGTAGGGCCCACATGGCTTAGATGGTTTGGATAAGACATACATTAAGGTGGGGTCCATCCGAGTGGGCCACACATCACACAAAATGAAAAAGAGAGAGAGCGAGAGACATGTGTGATGGAGGGACCCCAGTACTATGGGCCCTCCCTTCCATGATTTACAACATACATCAAGTGGCTCCTATTACATGTGGGCCCATTGATCAAAATTAACGGTGGAGATCCTTTCTCCACCAAAATGCAATGGTCTAGATGACCTTATTCATGCAAGGAAAATAAACATCATGATGGGGTCCACGGAGAATGGCCCCATCATGAAATGATCATGAGAATCAAGGTGGACCATCAGCCACATCTAGGGTCCAAAATGAGATCCACACTATCGATCGGTAGGCCCCACTTGGCCCATCATCAAAATATGAAATCTAAGCCTATGAAAACACCCACCGTTTGATCTTCTTGGTCCGATGGAATGCTGATCTCCTTGTGTCCCTCTTTGATGGAAGATGATGAGAAAGGAATGGCTAGGATGATGGATCTTATGGTAGGAAGTGGGCCACACATAACACGCTTTTATCTCTTGGAAGTGCTTGGACGTCCACCATTTTTATTGCTTGAAAAATGTGTTGAGAAAGAGAGAGAGAGAGAGAGAGAGAAGGGGTGGTTGTAAGAGAGAGGTGATGGGAGACTAAGTGATGGGTGATGTGTACTTGACATTAAGGGATGGGTTGCTTTACGGTTGCTTGGGGATGGGGTGTGAGGTGATGTGTACTTGACATGTACTTGACCCTTGATGGGATTGATTGATGTGACATTACGTAGAGATTCTCTTGAAATTGCAAATGCGCGGTGTTTTCCTCAAACTGAACATAGGCCCACATCTCCTGGCCTGGGTATCGCTTCGGCACATAATATGCGGTGACAGAACTGCAGCGACTGTGCAGTTGCAATGGCACAAGTCTCAGATTGAGTCGATTCAGATCTATAGGATATGACTTAGGATTACGTGCAACTACTGTTTACACGTCGCAGGTCACCGAAATTCGACCGGGAGGATAGTGAAAGTCTAAGGAATAGTACAGGCTAGGATATGGGTCTCACAATCATTCTCCGTGATGGTAATTACAATTATCAATTTTGTTGATTTTTTATAAATATTTTATTAAATGTTGGGTGTTTTAATAAAAAAAAAATTTTTGTATATCTTAATTCTTATTAGATGTAAAGTACCAGAGAGACAAATAATCATCAGGAGCTCTCGATTACTAATTCTCCCTCTCATGCAAAGGTATGTATTCCTAAATAAAAGGGTCATAAATTTGACGTTTGGCATCATTTTACCAAAATTGTAAATGACGAGGATGGAAAAGCGAAAGGGGCTAGATGTAACTACTGTAATTCATCCTATGCATGGTCGAGTGAGAATGGGATTAGCTCTTTTAGAAAACATATATCAAAGTGTCCCAAGATTTCCCATAATAATGACAAGAAATAAAAAAAAAATTAAATGCATTCAATATCAGAAGATGATGGTAATACCCTTAGTGTTTGGAAATTTGACCAAGATCTAAGTAGAGAAGCACTTACAAAAATGATAATCGTAGATGAGTTGCGTTTTAAGTTTGCTGAGCATGAAGGATTTCGTTACTTTTATGGTATGATGCAACCTAATTTCAAAATATTGTCACTTACTACAATGGCAAGTGATTGTATGGCATTGTATGTGAGTGAGAAAAAAATCGAAGGATTTATTAGTGCACTGAAATCAAAGAATTTGTCTCACTACAGATTCATGGACCTCAGTGCAAAATCTTTCTTATATGTTCCTTACAACTCATTTTATTAAAGACTGAAAATTGCATTAAAGAATTTTAAACTTTTGTGTGATTTCTAAATACAAAGGTGAGAAAATTGGTTGAGTGGTGGAGGATGTTTGACGGAATGGGATATAAAGAAACTCTGCATGCATACTATGGATAATGCGAGTTCCAATGATGTTGTTATTTCATATATGAAGAGAAAGATGTCTAAGAAAAGTGATAATTTCATTTTATGTGGTGAATTCTTGCAGATGAGGTGTTGTGCACATATTCTTAATTTAATTGTAAAAGATAGGTTAATTGAATTAAAAGATTCATTAACTCGAATTCGTGGGGCAATGAGGTATGTTAGGAGTTCTCCACAAAGAGAACAACACTTCAAGGCATGTGTAGAGAAAGAGAGGATAATATATAAAAGTTCTTTATGCCTAGATATTCAAACTAGTTGGAACTTGACATACCTCATGTCAGATACTGCAACAATGTTTCAAAAAGTATTTGAGATATTAAAAGAGGAAGATCCACATTTTACCATAGAACTTCATAATGGACCACCTACCAGACGACCTACCACTAGTGATTGGGATGATGCTCAGATTTTTACAATTTTTTTGCAGAAATTCTTTGATGCGACTATTCGCATGTCTAGTTCTTTATATGTCACTTCTAATTCATATTTGCATGTCTAGTTCTTTATATGTCACTTCTAATTCATATTTTCATGAAGTTAGTGTCAATGAAAGTTTATTATTTGAATGGTCAATCGGTATGAATTTTACTTTAAATACCATGACTAAGAAAATGAAGATTAAATTGGGAAAATATTAAAAATGTGAATATGATGTTATTGATTGCTGTTGTGTTGGATCCCTGTTATAAATCGAAATATGTGAAGTTTTGTTATTCTAAAGTTTATGAACCTTCCATGGTGATTGAGCTCACTAAGAAGATAAGAGAGGCATTTAATCGTATTTATAATGCGTATTAAAAGCTTCAATTAGTTGATTCTTCTTCAAGTCAAACCATTTTTGACATGGATGTTGACCAATCAATTATTTGTACAGGTGAGTAATTAATTTCTCTCAAATCGAAATCTAAAAAACATTTGGAAGAAGAAGAGAGTAATGGAGGCAAGTCTGAAGTAGACAAATATTTGGAGGAATCTTGTGAAGAGGATGATCCACACTTTAAAATTTTGAATTGGTGAAGGGTGAATAGCTCAAAGTATAGAGTTCTTTCTCAAGTTGCAGGGGATATTTTAGTCTTTCTCAAAGTATAGAGTTCTTTCATATCAAGTTTACTTGGGTTTATACATCAAGTAATATTGACTATTTTTTAGTATTGTGAGTTCTTCCTCTCTCATTGGCTTGCATTGTTTTAGTATTACTATTTTTGATGTGTTGCTGCACTTTTCTATTCTAAGATGTGAGATTGTGCTCAGAGTTTGTTGCATAGGATGTAATAAGAGTATAAGACTGGATGTATTAGAACTTTAGTTCCTTAAATTACATCTTTGTGATTGGAATTTTCAACTACCACACTTATTCTTTCTTATTATATTCTTGTGAAATGTTACTACGCTTGTGGAATGCTCAAGAATGTTATTCTTGTGATTGGAATGCTACACTCATAGAATGTTATTCTTGTGATTAGAATGCTAGTATGCTACTACGCTTATTCAACTACTACTTTAGTTCCAATGATTTTTCAGCTACTATGCTTGTGGAATGCTTAATTTGTGTAATACAGAATTCCATTGGATGACAACCTGGCCATACCGTCCCTGAAATAAATTCTGATGTGTTCAGGTTCATGTTGCATTACCATGGCATATGATTGGTATGAAATATGTTCCTATTCTAGAACCGAACTGGTTTTCATGGTTCAGTTCTGGTTCGATTCTAGGGTGCTAATAGTCCGGTTCTGGTTTCGAAAATCCTAGAACTGTTAGGAACAGTTTGGATCAGGTTTCACCCCAGTACCAGACCGAATCAACCCATGTGCCCCCTAGAAAGTATGGGCATCTATCTACTGATTATCCCTCAAAGAAATCAAAAGGGAAGGCTATGGCGGCCACATGGGACGACACTGAAGACTCTGAATCAAATAGAAGTGAGTATGTTAGTGATGGAGACTAGAAATCCTTTAAAATTCTTATGGCCTCCACCACTACAGTCATCCTGAATCTAGGGAACAATGAGGAAATAGATGAGCAACAAACTGAAAAGGCCTCTTCCTCAGATGAAGAAGAAGAAAAAGAAGAAAGAGAAGGAGAAGGAGAAGAAAAAGATAATATTCATGATGCATATGACCATGCTCTACACTCACAGTTTGAGCATCCTTAGAAAGCTTGGTCAAGCCAACAATGAGAACAAACAACTGCAAATTGATTTGGATGAAGTATTAGCTGTAAATATAAAATTGGTCGATGACTTACAAGAGTATTATGTTGACAATGCCAAGCTTGAAAGGGAAGGATTTGATGATGGTTTTTTAATTGATAATTTGAACAAAAAGATTAGACATCTAGAATAAGAAAATGGGAAACTGAAATCATAAAATGAAAATATAAAAACTAAAAATGCATAATTGAAACTAGATGTGAAAAATCCAAACATTCAACTAAACTTAGTCATAGGTTTTTCCAAAGTGATGAGAAACTAGACAGACTTTTAGGTTTGGGAAGAAACTTTAGGGATGAGAAAGGTTTTTTCACGCCCTAAACTAAGGAACCAGACTCACAAAATTCCCGGTCGCCAAATCAAGTGCCGACAGCCTCCGTAGTACCCCATTCTTGACTCCCAGCTCCCATGTGCTAGGTTTCAATCCTGGGATCCTACAAGGAGGATTTTCAGGGTGATTTTTTTTTAAAGGAGTATAATTACAAGTGTACCCAAGTCACAAAGCATCATCACCACATATCCACTAATACAATCTTTAAGTACAATGCTGAAAGAGAAATACATAATATAACAAAATTCTAAAAGATCAAGCACATGCTCCTGCTTCAATGTTATTGCGGTCTAGAATAACTTGCATGTAAACAACGTGCATAAGCTTACTACAAATCTTAGAGAGTGCATGCGTGTGTGCACAATACATGTGTCAAGCATATAAAAATCAGAGTAAGCGAAAATGATGGAGGGATAAACTAGCAATTCTATAAATGTTATCAGCCATACCCAGGCTATACGATGGGAAGGCCTATATGGCCAAATGTGATATGTTAAAGATACAATGTAATATGTCAATCCTCCACAAGTCTACATGTCAGAATATTTCTTAATTGGATCATCACCGAGGTCTAGTACACTTCCAACATTGGTTGTCGCTTGTCACATGCAAGACTAAGCAAGTGCAAAAGACATTAGTTTCTACCTCATCAGTGGTACACAAAAACCACCCAGTTCGTCAATAGTGAACCCATTTCACAAAATAGTCAAAATCAACCTGACATATAGCCCTCTGCACTCGGGCGGGTAAGGTCAAATCCCCTTCCAACCGACCCCGATATAGTGGGAGACGCGGCCTACCGGTATCTAGCCATCATGTGCTCATGAATACAGTTGATCTAGACATTGGAGCATCCTACTGGTACCATAGGGTTTAGGGACTTTCACCCAGGGAAGACTGTGATACCCTGTAACCTCAGTAATTTCTGGTGTCCATCATCCGCTAGCCATAATAAGACTATGGGACCACCTCCCTAGTGTCTCTAGGGAGTAGATATACGTGTCACACATAGTGTAGAATGCATGAATCACAATATCCAAGGCATGCATCAAACTTACGCAAATCGCACGAATCATGTGGAGCGACCCTGTTTCATATAAAGTCCCCTAAGTGTCTCAAGTTAAATGGCATATACTGTGAACAATCGCCATCCAACATAGGCATACAAATGATACGTATGAGCAGATAATTTGGCATGTTGTTAATGTGTCCTACCAAGCTCAATACATGAACATTTTATTAGACATTCATGAGATAATCAGCCTTAATTGGCACATCATATGTAAAGAGTTGGAACCAAATGGCAGGCCTCATTAGAGATGTAAAGGTCCATGTGGCATGGTCCACTTAAGACTTGAATCGACTCCTCACGTAGCCTATTAGGAATGGGTAAAATACATACACCGAGGTGAGGTCCATTGGAAGTGATCCAGATGGACACCCACATATACAACACGTGTGTTACTAGGCTACCAATCCATTTGGCACAAGGCCCACTAATGATGTCCCAAAAATAATTAGATTATCAATGGAATTACTATAATTACTTTAGTAGGATGATCTATACTGTCTGATCATTACTAACATAAATCAACGGTTACAGATCATTGGTTAGTCACTAAGATGTGATCATATGCTCATGGCCCATCTAAGTCCTGAGATTTCATCAGTTCAAGTAAAGTATATGCTTAAATGGATTTAATATTACCATAGTTTCAACATTCACACACCTACTAATTTAGGGATTGAATCCAAGATGCCAAACATAACCAAAGACCTAAGGGATCTCAAATCTAGGAATTTCCAAGTCCAAGGGATCCTAAAACCAGGGATTCCCAAGTCCAACGGATCTCAAAACCAAGAAATCCCAAGTCTAAGAGGTTTCTACCCCAACATTTTCTTGTGGTGTAGCCCACCTTAGATTTAGATCAGCTTGAGTTTTGGGCCCATGGCTTAACATGATCTGATAAGATGGATGAACGAAGTGGATCATATACATACATCATGTAGGGTCCCACGTGTGGGCCCCACTTCCATGCCCAGCATGGGCATCTGCCTGCCCACTCGGTGTTGGCATTTTATTTTACCCTTTTTCTTGTTTTTTTAATACACAATCAGTGCAGGCCCCATGTGGATCTTCTACTCCATTCACCACATAGTCCATCTTGAGCAAGTCTAATGGGTTCTGATTTGGGTTGATTTGGACGAACAAAGACTCCATAGTGGCCCTTGAAAGATTTCAATAGTAATGGTTTGTTTCCCTCATTGCTACCCACTTGAGACCCGAATCTGTCTCATCTTTTGGCCCATGGCCTAAAATGATCTTGAGAAGTCGGTGGATGGTGTGGATTCAATATAAACATTAGAATAAGGTCCCACTTGTGAGACCCAAAATTGGCCAAGAATGGGTTACCACCCACATGCATGCAATTTATAAACTTTATTATTATTATTATTATTATTATTATTATTATTATTATATATTCTTTTATGTTTTACATAGACTATTAAGGTGGGCCCCAAGTGGATGATCAAATCTGATCACTGTCTTGGCCAGTTCAAGTGGAGTCCAAGAAACTATGGTTTGGGCTATGTGGATGAGCAAGGACTCCAAAGTGAGCCCTAGAAGATTTCAACATATGTGCATTATTCCCCTTAGTATAACCCACTTGTTCACAACCCCAAGTGTAAGGTCGCTATGTAGTAATAATCTTGGTAAGACCGAGGTCAAATCCACAGGGACTGTCACGCCCCAAACTCGGAAACCGGGCTCACAAAATTCCCGATCGCCGAATCCGGCGCCGACAGCCTCCGTAGAACCCCATTTTTGACTCCTAGCGCCCATTCGCCAGGTTCCGATCCTGGGATGCTACGAGGAGGATTATCAACGTCAGTTTGATTCGTAATAAGCATAACTAAAGGCATAACCCACAAACAATAACCAAGAAATCTATTACATTTCCACTATGATCAAAAACTTTACAAGTACAATGAGCATAAAGGGAAATACAATGGTAAAGAACAAAAACTCCAAAACGATCTGCAACGTGCTCCTGCCTCAGCGCTGCTACGAACCAATGTCACCTGCACGCAACAGTCATGCATAAGCTTATAGAAAGCTTAGAGGGTGGTAAAAGTGTGTGCGCAAGGTAGTAATATGAACATGCAATGTTAGAGTAATGCGAAATATACAGATGGATCCATAATATCATGAGCCGTACCAAGGCTATGCGATGCAAGACATGAGTGGTATCGGCCATCCCAAGGCCATGCGATGTGCAATACAACTCAAGCATATAGATCCTCATCTATGTCCACACATCAATACAGCTCAAATATGGGATATTGCCGGGGTCTAGTACACTCTAAACCAGATTGCCACCACATCACGCGCAATAAGGTAAGTGGAAGAGACCTCACTATCCTTCTGCCAATATCGGGCGTGACTCGTCGATAGCAGACCCATTCCTCGAGCTGGTCAGACTCAGCCTAGCATTGCCCCCTACACTTGGGCAGGTAAGGCCGCACCCCCTTCCAACCGACCACGACACAGTGGAAAGCACAGCCAACTGGTATTCGGCACTCAGCGCTCATCTACCCACTCGATCTAGACGTTGGAGCAACCTCTTGGTACCATAAGGGTTTAAAGACTTTCACCCAGGGATATCTATAGCATCCCATGTAGAACAAGATTTTTGGTATCCAGTCCTGCCAACCACGATGCGTCTGTGGAGGCTACGGCCCTAATGTCGATAGGATGTACAATAACCATGTCACACAAATACGAAATGCATGAATCACGCATCCAGTCATGCAACAAACCCTGCACATATTGTACGCTCATGTAGGGTGACACTGCCTAACCAGGAGCCCGTAAACAACCTGCCCGAAGGCATATGCTATGATCAATCAATTCTCATGTCAAGCATACATATGATGCGTATGATCATGAGTCATGGAACTATACTAAACATGTTATAATGAGATGAACTATCCTTACAATGCAGATGGGCCTGGATGGCCTATACACAATAAGGATGGGCCTATTACTGAGCCCTAGGGAGAGTCGTAATGTGGAAATTTAACCAACATTAAACTTGCAATGTGGACGTCAAACCACCATCGCTCCCAAGCCATAGCCCGCAGTAAACATCATTACCCAAACCATGTTGGGTTCACACATTGCAATGGACCATAGGTACATCCTAGTGGGCCTTTATCACATCAAATGGGCTACATTAGTGGGCCTTACATTTATCAAATGGGCTGCATTACTGGGCTTCACCAATGGGTCTTAGGTACATTGCAATGGGTCACAATCCATGGGCCTCAAAGTATGTCAAAATGGGCCTAATCACATGGGCCCTATGTGCTTTAAATGGACCTAAACCCATAAGCCTTTTACAATTAAATGGGCCTAATCTCATGAACCTTGTACATACCAAATGGGCCTAATCCTGTAGGCCTTTATATAAATCAAATGGGCCTAAATCCATAGGCCTTTTTCAAATCAAATGGGCCTAACCCATATATAGGTGGCCCACCCAATCTTCACTCATGCCTTAAAATGATCTTACCAAGTGGATGGACGGTCTGGATGCATCACATGCATCATGGTGGGTCCCACTGTCGCTGGACAGTGCGGACAACACATGCGTCACAGAGGGCTCCACCGTCCGCTGGACGGTGGAGGCAAAACAACATCAAGGTGGGTACCACCGTCCGCCTGGACGGTGGACTTAAAACACATACATCATTGTGGAAAACACATACGTCGTGCATGAACTATCACCAAAATGGATGGACGGCTAGCGTGAACCATGTACATCATGTGGGCCTGCATTGCTTGGTAAAGAACAGAGAGAGAATGAGAGAGAGATATATAGAGAGAGATATAGAGAGGGAGTGAGGGCACGTGGCCCCTAACTTTTTTTTTTCTTTTCTTTTCTTTTCTTTTTTTTTTTTTTTTCCTTCTCTGACAAAACAGAGGTGGGTCTTACGTAGGGCCCACCACCAAAGCAATATAATATATATATATATATATATATATATATATATATATATATATATATATATATATATATATATATATATATATATATATATATATAAAAGAGACGTCCAAGCCATGGCCTGGACGGTCATGTCACGCACATCAAGATTGGGCCCCAGACATGGGTTCCACCGAATGTTTATTGCCGTCCAACCTGTGGACAAGATCACACAGACCCTAGTGAAGGGAAGACACAAATTTCATCTTAATCCGAAGCTTCCGTGGCCCATGAAAGGGTTCTAATGGCAGAAATATAATCCCACTGTTTCCTGCAGAGTGGGCCACCTGAGTGTTGGATGAAGCTCATTTTTGGAGGGGGCCCACCTCATGGGGTGGCCCACCATATGAACGGGTTGGATGACGAATATACATCATGGTGGGGCCCACAAGTGGAGCCGTGGGTCTCTGCCTGCGGACGTCTTGGACGTCCAACGTCCAGGACGTGGGACCGTCCAGCGTCAGCAGTAGCTAACGCTGCTTAGTTTATTTTATTTTTTTGTTTCTTAAAAAAAAAACATTTTTTTTGAGGTTTTTCACGCGTAGGGCCCGCACCAGGAGAATCCGTCCCAACCGTTGAGTCCCATGGCTTAGTACAAGGCCAACAAGCCCAATATTGCATATATTTTGGTGATTAGAAGCAAAAAGGGTGATCTTTCAACGGTAACCATCGTAGTTCCTATGCTATGGCCCACCAGATGCCTAGTTAGACTTCATCCTTTAACTCAACGGTTAAAATGACCCGGAGAATAGAATGAACGGTGTGAATTAACAACATGCATCATGGTGGGGCCTGCATGAGCAGCCCACCCAAATAGCCTTGAATCAAGGCTGATATTTGTATTTTTCCTTTCAACGTCCAGCGTCCAGGGACGCTGGACTGCTGCATATTTTAAGTGGTTTGCACATGTGGCTCACCAAATGATGGGTGGTGTGAATATAACTCTTATAAAGTGGGCCCCACTTGAAGGTAGCTTCAATAAAATATATACTTCATGGTGGGGTCCATTCAAGTGGGCCACACAATATAATAAAAAAAAAAAGAAAATAAGTAGAGAGAGAGAGAGATAGAGGGTGGGACACGCTTGTGATGGAGGGACCCTGATACTATGGGCCCTTCCTTGCAATGAATCATACAATCAAGTGGGTCCTTTAACACATGGGACCATCAAAATTTAGAATCAACGGTGGGGATCCTTTCCCCACCAATATGGACGGTCTAGATGACCTTTCAAAAGAAAATAAACATCATGATGGGGTCCATGGAGAATGGCCCCATCATGGAATGATCATGATGATCCTAGTGGGCCATCGGCCACATCTTAGGGTCCCAAGTGAGATCCAAACCATTGATCGGTTGGCCTCACTTGGCCCATCTCAAAACATAAAAATCTAGTATGATCAAGCACCCACCGTCCGATCTTCTTTCTCCTAGGGGTTCCTTGGCACCTTAGCTTTAACTTCAATGGATGAGATGAGGAATAGAGGGTTGAGATGGGAGATAGTGGGGTAGGAAAGTGGGCCACTTGGAGCTTAGGAGTGTTTGGAGAATTCCATACGTGGGATTTTCTTTTGCTTGGAGATTCTTGCAAATGAGGAAGAGAGGAGTTGTAAAGGGAGAGAGAGAGTGATGGATGGATGTGGTGAGTGATGGTTGTGTAAGAAATCTTTCACTTTTGTGGCCTTTTGTGTAAGAGAGGTATGGGAGGTGAAGACTTTTATGGCCTTTTGTGTAAGAAAGGTATGGGTTAGGAAGACTTTTGTGGTTGCTTGGGAAAAGGGGTGAAAGTGATGTGTACTTGACATGTGATGGATTGATGGATTGATTGATTGATGGGATTGATGTGATTGATGTGACACATCGTAGAGATTCTCTTGAGTTTCGCAATGCGCGGCATTTTTCTCGCACCGAAAGTTGGCCTACAACTCTCGACCAGGGTATCGCCTTGGCGCGCGAGTCGCGGCATTGGAACCGCAACGACGGCGCGATCGCTATGGTATTGGTCTTGGGTTGAGTCGACTCGGGTTGTCGGTATATGAATCAGGGTTGCATGTCGATATCGGTTAAGGGTCGAAGGTTGCCGGAATTCGACCGGTAAGACCGCGGAAGTCTAAGGAAAGGTACGGACCAAGACACGGGTCTTACAGGGACTAAACTCGTGTGTATTCTGAAAGTAACTAGAATCAGAACTAGAAGAAGATCTAAACCTAAATCTAGAATATAAAGAAGTAATTGTGAGTAATTTAAGAAAAAAATTGTAAATTCTAATGTGGGAACTAGGGTGCCCAAGGATCCACTTGCAATTATTAGTATGTTTCCTTATTTGATTCAAGGAACACGATTGGAATTGGAGTCCTATCCTATCCAATTGGAAGATATATCAATAAAATCAATCTGAACTTTCATTTACCTAATTCTCAATGGATGAGAATTATGAGGATTGGAAGGGATTCCATCACTAAACCATGTCCTAAAGACAATGACAAACAACAAGATATACCAATTCCACAACTGAACATAGAAGAATTATGAAGGTTAGAAGAGATTTCATCACCCAACCATGCCCAAGGGTCGATGTTGAAGAACAGAATTTACTGTCTTCACTTCACAATCTCAAATCAAGAAAAGAAGATACTTAAAGTTATTACAGATCTATTGTAAATTGAGTCACAACAAACCATAAAAAACTGAAAGTATTCCTTATATATCAAATTAGAATTAAAGAAGTTCAACAAAAACAATAATCAAATAAGAAAAAGATCCCAATCATGCTACAAGCTTCACCCCGTAAACCTAGGTAAGGGATTTAGCCAACCATAGACATGATTGGATCTAAAATCCTCAAAGAAAGTATTAAAAATTAAGAAGAAGAGAAGAAGAAACTCTTGGGAGATGGCTCCGCCCCTTTGCTTTACTCCTCAAAACCCTAGATATCCTAAAAGACTTAGGAAACCCATATTTGTAAGTTAGTTTCCGTAAAATCTCAAGATCGTATCAAATTTACACAGTCCACGTGACGCCTTCGATGTCATCAAAAGAATTTGAATCTGAAAGTCGCACCTTTTCTCCTTTTGCATTGCATAAGTCTCTGTGTCATCGAACCTTCCTTTAATGTCATCTAACGTACCTTTAAGTCATCAAACAGGTCCTCGAGTAATCGAAAAGGTGTCAAAAATAGTCCAGCGAGTTGCTTTAAAATTCTTTAAAAAATTTAATGCCATCGAGTTGTGTTCGATGTCATCGAGAAACTCCTTTATGTCACGAGAGAGTCTTCGAGTAATCGAGAATGACACCCAATATGTCCAGTGACCAACTTGATTTTCATGTAAAAATTCGATGTCATCGAGTTGCGTTCGATGTCATCGAATGATGGTCGATGATACAAACGAATGAAGTGAATTATAACACTTTGTTCTTTCGTCTTCCTTCCTTCTCCACTTGGTTTTCTTGGATCTTGAGGTCTTGAATATTTAATCATAGTCGCCAAAGATCCATTATATGCCTTGGCAATTCTTGAGCATTAAATCCATGCTTTTAGTATTCTTTTTAATCCAAGCTCTTAAAATCACCTTGTAACATAAACTTGTATAAAATACACCATTAAGCATTATCATGTTCACAAAACCAAGATATTTATGGGGGAAAATATGTAATATTTGAGTTTCAACACCACTCAAGACTCAGATCTGCCTCAAATTTTAGCCCATGACATGAAATTATTTGAAGTAGATGATGGATGGTGTGGATTAAACATATACGTCATAGTGAGGTCCATGAGTGGGGCCAGTTAAATGAGGCTTTCGCTCCTCATGTCACTGGTTAATAACACCCAGTGATCCTTTTTCTTTCTTTCTTTATTTTTATTTTCTGCTATGTGGGGTCCACTAGTGGATAATCCATTCCATCCATTATATCAGCCAATTCTCTATGGAATAAAAGAGTCCAATGTTAGGTAGGTCCATCACCTACACACACAATAGTCGGCCTTAGAAAGTTCCAACAGTTGGAATTTGTTTTCCATATTACAATCCACTCAAGGCTCGGATTTGCCCCATTTTTCAGCCCATGGCCTAAAATGGTTTGGAGAAATTGGTGAAAGGTGGGGATTAAACATATACATCAAGGTGGGGTCCATGACCAGGACACCACCACCCCACATCCACATGGCTGACTCGAGAGGTGCTTCCTGCCCCACCGTCGCTTGTGGTGTGGTTCACCTGATGGTTAGATCGGCTAGATTTTTAGAGTCCATGGCTAAAATGAGCCAGGAGATGGATGGATGGTGTGGATCTAAGAAATACATCAATCTGGGTCCCACGAGGAAAAACTCACTCCAAACCTCCTGTGTAAAACAAGTAATGACGATGAGTAACCCAACCCCTTACTATTTGTGGTATGGCCCACGTCAGATTCATATTAACTTCAATTTTGAGCTCAACGCCAAAAATGAGGAGGGAAATTGGATGGACAGTGTGGATGATAGATATACATCATGATGTGGTCCACAAGGGAAACCCACACTGTGGCCTTGGGAGGTAGACAATTTGAGAACTGTCTCTGGACATTGTTGCGTCCAGCGACAGTGTCACTACCCCTCTCCCTCTCTTGTATTTTAAGGGTGAGGTATGGCCCACTTAGGAAATCCACTCCATCCATTTGAATGGCCAACTAATGGTGGAGCCAAGAAGCTTTGGATCACATAAATTTTTGGTGTATTTTCACCATCTAAGTGTACTTACACAATCAACTAGTTTAAATAGAAAGTAAACATAACGTTGGGCCACACAAATTAGTCCACACTACGATAGTGTGCGGAACATGCTCTCTAATAACATGGCCCACTCGTGGTTCCTACAACA
This sequence comes from Magnolia kwangsiensis, assembly GCA_037074715.1. Classification (NCBI taxonomy): domain Eukaryota; kingdom Viridiplantae; phylum Streptophyta; class Magnoliopsida; order Magnoliales; family Magnoliaceae; genus Magnolia; species Magnolia kwangsiensis. The sequence continues at coordinate 115,806,705 of CM073572.1, read as the reverse complement.
CCATGAAAGTAAGAAAAGAAAGGGAAAGGAATATGACCTTCGGGGTGGCCTCCCGTCACTATGGGCTCCACCACATACTCAATACATGATCAAGGTAGGTCCCACCCTTGTGGGCCCACCAAAATAGAAAAATCACAAAGAAGGGGAGGGTTTTGACCCTCACATGCACTCATTTAGAAGGATGGACGGTTGGATCGTCTCAAATCAGTGATCAGATGGCCCACCAAACTCCTTCACCCCTATTCTTCTTTAAGCTCACTTTTCTCTTTCACTTAATCTCTTAATCCTTTGTAACCCTTTCTCAACCTCTCATTCTAATCTCTCCTAAACACTTTCATTTCTCTCTTTCTCTCTCTACTCTTTCTGTCTTTTCTCTCTTTCTCTATTAATCTCTTCCTAATCTCTCTAATATTTATCTCTCTTAATCCTTCTCTACTCTTGCTAGAAAATGGTAAAAATGAGAGGGAGTTAGGGAGTTTTTGTGGTAGAGATTTTAGGATATGGAGGGAATAAGGGGAAGATGGAAGGGTAAAATGAGGAGTAAAAGAAAAGAAAAATGATGGCTAGCTTAGGTAGGGGTATGGGTTGCATGAGAAAGGAATAGGCTTGTTTGACTAATGGGGAGAGAGTGACATGAGTGATGGATGGCTTGATTGATGGATGGATTGATAGATTAATGGATTGATTGATTTGACGACATGTAGATTTGTGCAAGTGGGGTCTGCGTGCATTGCGCAACCCACCTCAGATTGTGCCAAAATTATAATTTTTAATCTAAGGGTCGAAATGGAGTGTGTCGTGCAGCTTTGAAATCGTAACTCCCACGCAGTCGCTAAGATACAAGTCTCGGGGTATTGCGATACTAAAATGGAGTCGCGATCAAAACTCATCAATCTGGTCAGCTGGGAGCATACCATTGTCAAAGTTGAAGTGTACTAAAGGTCTCATGAGGTTACGAGTCTTACAAGTTTAGGCTATGGAAATTACAAATCTAGCCCTTCTCTTACACCTTCTATGATTAAGAAAATAGTTGCATCTGACAACCAAATAAGACCTCTTATTTGTCATTCATGTGGAGACATGGGACACTTTAAATTTGAATGTCTAGCATTTAGACAGCCCCATTCCACTTCCGGTTCAAGGAATATTGGTAATTTTAAACCAACTAAAAAAATGATGCAGAAACTAAAGAGTCCTACATAAATTCCAAATGAAAGGAGAAAATTCCCTACTCCTAAAATGACAAAAAAGGATGGAGGAGTTGTTGAAACAAGTAGCACAATTGAATCAGAAAATTAAATAATTGATGAATCAGGAAAATCTGGATCAGTTGCCCCAAAAATCCAAATCACCTAGGAATAACCAGCCTAAAGGATAAACCAAAAGGAGCACTTCATCTCCAAAGAAGGATGTTACCAAATGGGTAATGAAAAATAAAGCTATCTACCTTGTGATACATTCCACACTTAAAGCAGGAAACAACTCAAAATGGTATCTTGATAGCGGTTTCTATAGGTACATGACTGGTGACAGGACCCACTTTTGTAATTACACCAAGTTTGATGGTGGGTTAGTCACTTTTAAAGATGGGAGCACTGCCAATATAGTTGGATAGGGGATGATAGTTGTGCCTGGATTGCCCGAGATTGAGGATTCTCTATGTGTTAAAGGACTAAAACACAATCTATTAAGCATTTCCCAAATATGTGATAAAGAATACTCAATCACTTTCTCTAAATATGTGTACGAGATCTCGAACCATATAGGTAAATTAATCATGATTGGTCTCTGCACAAGTGACAACTACTATGTAATAGAAAGTAGTGGGAAAAATGTCTCATCCACCAAATATCATATGGCTAGGGATAATGAGTTTGAATTGTGGCATCAAAGATTCAGCCATGTACAGTACCAGAATTTGTCCCAACTCAGCTCAAAAAATCTAGTGAGAGGACTTCCTAAGATCGGGAAGAAAGAAAAGGTTGTGTGCAGTGATTGTCTAAAGGGAAAATAGATAAAAGTTTCACACAAGAAGATAACCACTGTAGCAACCTCAAAACCACTTGAGTTACTACATATGGATCTAGTAGGTCCCACCAAAGTTGAGAGACATGGAGGGAAAACATATTTTTTGGTGGTAATAGGTGATTACTCCAGATTCACATGGGTCATATTTCTTACAAAAAAATCTGATACTTTTGAAGAATTCAAAAAACTTGCTAAGCGACTCCAGACCGAAAAAGGATATGTTATTGATAAGATCAGGAGTGATCATGGGGGAGAGTTTGAGAACGACCGATTCCAAAGGTATTATGATGAAAATGGGATCCGTCATGAGTTCTCAGCTCCATAAACTCCACAACAAAATGGAATGGTTGAAAGAAAGAATATGGTATTGCAAGAAATGGACTCAGTTGTGCTCAATAGTAAAAATCTTCCAAAAAGCTTCTGGGTCGAGGCCTTCAACATCGCCTGCTATATAATTAATCGTGTATACCTTATAACAGGTTTAAATAAGACTCCATATGAACTTTGGAGTGGTAAGTCACCTAGTGTTAAATATTTCCATGTCTTTGGTAGTAAGTATTATATCCTTAGAGATCGGGAACTATGTAAATTTGATTCTAAAAACGATGAAGACATATTCTTAGGATACTCTCTAGATAGTTGCATTTATGGAGTCTACAATTTGAGGACCCTTACAATCCAAGAAATAGTCAATGTGGTTGTTGATGACCAGTCACATGATAAAAATGGTCCCACCATTGACGTGGAGGATGATGTGGAACCATGCATGATTGGTAAATCATATTAAAAATCCACTTCTCCACGTGTGTCTCAGCCATTGGGTGACATACCTGTTATTAAGGATCATCCCCTCAATCAGATAATTGGAGATCTAAAGTCGGTGTGAAAACTCGGCGATAGCTTGAGACCATTAATAATAATCTTTGCTTCACTTTGAAATTTGAACCTAAGAATGTTATAGAAGCCCTTAAAGATGAATATTGGATTGCAGCGATGCAAGAAGAATTGCAACAATTTGAACGAAATGAGGTGTGGCGGCTTGTCCCTAGGCCATAAGATACAAACATCATTGGAACAAAATGGATTTTCAAGAACAAATCTAATGAATCTGGGAATATGGTAAGGAATAAGGCAAGACTCATTATGCAAGGTTATTCGCGAATTGAGGGCAATTTTGGTGGATCCAAGGCAAGGTTAGACCCTTAGGTAGTACATTTGATTTTTGGACTTGAGTGCATGTCCGTGTGTGTATTCACACTTGTTTGGGTCCAAAAGGAGTGACCTTAGATCCACCAAAACTGCCCGACTGAGTGAAATTCAAGAATTTTGAAGAATATGGATAGCAAGGTTCTGTTGCATCGAGCAAACTGGGGCAACTGGGGCAACACTGCCCGGTTTCACTGAGTAAACATCGAGCAACCGAGAAAATTTGTTCAGTAGGGTTCAGTTGCACTGAGTAAACATCGAGAAACCGAGTAAATCTAGACAGTAGGGTTCAGTTGCACCGAGTGGGACTTGGTGCAACCGAGTAACTCTGTTCAGCAATATTCTGCACATTCGGATTTTGACAGTTTTAGTGCATTGACTCTAAAAATTCATATCTAGTTTTTTACAAGTTTGATTGAGGTGAGTAAAAATCTAGATTAAAGCTTGATGAGCCAATTTTTAAGGAAAAATAAATAATAATAAAAAAACTTAAAGTATGTTAAGTTTAGTATGTTTTGGAAATTGTATCAAAATCATTAGTTTCAGGATGTTTAGAATTTTTCTAGAACTCAAAAATGAGACAAAATTTGGTATGAATAAATTAGACTAAATGATAAACTATTATAAAAATTTTTAAAATAATTTGGATATTAAAAGTATCAAAAGTTTAAAAGAAATAGACCTATTGAAACTTAAAATTTTCTACAACTACACGTTGTTGACGTGCCGTGCATATCTTTTTCATCTTAGGGTTTTTGTGCTCGATGCCTTCTTAGGAATTACTTCTAATCATATTAGGTGTCACGCCCCAAACCTAGAAATTAGATTTACAGGAATCTCGATCGCCGAATCCGGTGTCGACAGCCTCCGTAGTACCCCATTCTTGACTCCCAGCGCAGCATACACTAGATTCCGATCCTGGGATCCTACAAGGAGAATTTTCCAACGTACATTTGTCTTGTAATAAGCATAACCACAAGTTTATCCAAATCATAAAGATAACATCATCATCACATATCCACTAATATAATCACTTGAATACAATGCTGAAAGGAAAATACATATATCAAAATCAAAGCTCCTGAAAACCGCTACACGCTCCAAGCTCAACGCTGTTGTAACTTAACTCCACCTGCACGCATCTATCGTGCATAAGCTTACAAAAGCTTAGAGGGTGGTGTAAGTGTGTGTAAGGTAAGTGCTGAGTATACGGTAGAGTCCATAAATCATATATCATCGAGATAAGCAGGAAAAATGACAAAGTCATGAATCATACGATATCAGAGTAAGCAGAAATATACTGGTAAGCCCATGAGTCACATAATATCAGGATATGCAATATAGAACAACTATACAAATGAGGAGTAATAAAGAGTTAGATATCAGATGTTGAGGATGCGATGCAATATGTGGTGAGAATGGAATGACCATGCTGGAGTGTGAAGTCAGGATGATAGTACGTAGTATTGCAGGCTACGGAGTCCATCACAAGGGAATTCTATCAAAACTAGTCCTATACCTAAATTTGAATAGTCAAAAACAATGTGATAAACTCTTGATCTCAGGTTAGTCGCGTGCCCGAACTGAAATCCTGGCCATTGTGAAGGTACATGTAATAAATAGTTGTGCACCGCTAGCCTGAGTGGATAGTGAATGGATGAATGAATGAGTATGCAACTCCTACTCAGTATCCTGTCAGCACAGTAGCCTGCCAACCGCTGGTAGCTCACCTAGTGTGGTAGCTTGCCCAGGCCTCAGCCCCGCCCACATCAGCGTCTGCCCACGTGCGCCCGCCCACATGTGCAACAGTGATGGGGTGTCATAATACCATGTCAGTCCTCATATTAGTACAGTTCCTCTCTGAAAAATCACCGGGGTTTATTACACTCCACTTCGACTGCCTCCTCTCTAGCTGCACAGCCCAGTGAGCGTAAGAGACCTCACTATCCGCCTGACAAATAGTCTGCCAATACCTATCCGACACATCGATAGTGGACCCATTTACGAGCTGGTCATACTTAGCCTAGCTTATAGCTCCCTCACTTGGGCGGATAAAGCCACACCCCCTTCCAACCGACCATGACATAGTAGGAGACATGGCCTCATGGTATAGGCATCGACGCTCATATTCCACTCGGTCTATATGTTGAAGCATCTCTTGGTACCAAGGAGGTTCTGTAATTTTCACCCAAGGACATTCTACATGCCCATAGTGCTAGAACCAAGCATTTCTGGTGTCCCATCTGGCCATCCATGATGTTCCTGTGGAGGCCACGACCCTGATGTCGCTAGGGCATACAATGATTAAGTCACATATATGCGAGATGCATGAGTCACACTGTCCAGTCATGCAGCAATCCTGCGCATACGGCGTGATAATGTGGGCACTCCATCTCATAAGGAGTCTCGAAAATGGTTTGCCCAATGGCGTATGCTATGATCAAACATTCCTCATATCAGGCATACATTGATGCGTATGGGCATGAATCATGGAGTTACACTAAGCATGTTATAAGGTGATGAACTATTCTCACAACAAAGATGGGCTTAGACGGCCTACACACAATAAGTATGGGCCTATCAATGGGCCCTAGGGAGAGTCATAATGTTGACATTTAACCAACATTATTCTTACAATGTGGATGTCAAACCAACATTGCTCCCAAGGCATGACTTGCCATAAAGGTCAACACAGACACCATGGTGGAATCACATTCAATGGGCCTTAGGTACATCCCATTGGGCCTTGACCCATGGACCTCTAATACGTCAAACGGGCCTCATAACTTGGGCCTCATATATATCAAGGTGGGCCTCAGCAACAGGCTACAAATACACCAAGGTGGGCCTAATCACTTGGGCCTCATATATATACCAAGGTGGGCCTCAAAAGACGGCCACAAATAAATCAAGATGGGCCTCTTACATAGGCCTTACATTCATATTAAGGTGGGCCTCAACAACGGCCCCATACACATCAAGGTGGGCCTCAACAACGGTCTTGAATACATCACAATAAGCCTCAACCCGTGGGCCCTAATACATCATAGTGGGCCTTAACCCATGGGCCCTAATACATCACAATGGGCCTCATAAATATGAAGGTGGGTGTAACGCCCCAATTTTCAAGACCCGAGTATATCACCCGTCTCTTGAAAACCCAAGTGTTAACTGGTAAGCAAAAGGATAATCAAATCCAAATCAAAGTGCGATTAACAGAACCAAGCGTAGTATAGATAAAACCCAACAGTAATAACATCTTGGGCCACTCAGCTGGGGCCCATATACAAAAACCTTAATTCCAAAATGCTACTAAAATGTTTAATAAGCAAGTAAACTATTGATTTAAACCAAAATAGGCAGCCGCCTCCTGGTACGGCTCCTCATTGTAAGCCTCTTCCTCGACTTCAGTCGCCTCTAGCTCCTCCGTAAGTTCTTTTGTCCCTGTGTCCTCTGTACAGTTGAATATTAATCAATGAGTGGCCAACTCAGTGTGATCTCCCGCTAAGATTTCACACCAAGCCCTGAATAAGGGATAACATAAAAGCATACAAGCAATCCAAAACACGGTAGATACAGTCTTATTAAGTGCATGGATGTATGAATGCAATCGTCAGCCCGGGTAAAACATCCAGACGGCCGATGTCCAGGGAAAAACATCCGGACGGACATTGGGGTCCTCACCCAGGGATAAGACTGGTTATCAGCGCAATACGCAGCGTAATCGCAGGGCATGATAATCCGAGTCAAAATCACAATCGAATGACTGGTCATAAGCGTAACACACAGCGTAATCACAGGGCAGAGTGATCCAAGTCATCGAAATATGCTATGTATGCATGACTTTTCAGCCCATTATTAGTCCATTTGCAACCAGCCAATTTAAGTAAGCTCACGATCACTATGGGGAGCACATGGCCCAGCATAGGCCGACGGCTCAGGCATAGTGTCCCATTACCACCATCCCCGGCCCATGAGACTACCGTCTTAGGGTGTATGTAGCACCTGCTAACATGTGGTCAATCAATTCAACATAAAGGGGCTACCACCAATGCTGACTAGGGGTGAAATGTTAAAATTTCCAAAAGTGGCGATTTAAACATGTCGGCATGAATGATTCGAAAGCGAGTAAACAACGGTATTTGGAAGGGTTATAGAGTCCATCCCAAGTCAGTTAGGTGAAACCACACATGGATGGTAACCTTTATGGTTAAGCACCATCACTAACACCTCCATGTTAGGGGCCTACTTATATCATAACCAATCTAGTTACACCCCAAGCACGGACTCTCCTTTGCTAAGACTTCCCATGGAGAGATTTTTGCAGTATGTGTGGCATAGCAACATATATTACGGTATGAAAGGATAATAAGGAATGACACATGTGTTTCCATAAATACACATCAACTGAATTTACATGACATAAAAGACTAGATTATTCACTTAGGCAGTTTAAAGAGATCAAGAATCTAAATAATAGTAAGCATGAGAATTATCATGTTAAACAAATAAATCAAGTGAATACAGTTTATTTCTACACATAGTTATCATTAGTCTAGCTAGCCATTTATACTAATAAAGCTGTTATTCCTGGTCTAGTTAAGGGTGGAAAGCTTAAGGGGAAAGAATCATCACCAGGTAGGTTGTAATAGCTCCTTCCTTGAGTTTGCTTTCTAAGGTTAGTGGATGACCCAACGTCGCTCGAGGGACAACCTAAGATCATGTCAAGCAAGAGTCATACCACTAAGTTGGTTATTTGAGCAAACGGATAAATTCGGCAAATCCCTAAATAATTGCAACCCATAACTAATTGTGTTTTGGAAATGAGGTTAAATATGATTCTTATGAGAACCAATCAACAGCTCTATGAGGCTCAGATCATTCATCAGGTGGGATCCATGCGTGGGGTCCACCAACCAAATGGATGGAAGGTCTGGATATGTCTAAGGTGGTCTACGTCCAGACCTTGGACAACACATATTGAAAGTTCGTACGAAGTGGGCTTCACGCATGCAGGACTTGCCATGCATGAATTTATAAGGCAGTGCCACTATGCACGTTTGCACCTTTACACATGTGACATGGGTGCCGAATCTGAACGGTTCATGAGATGTGGAATCTCGCGAAACCTTAGGAGTTAAACTTTCACCCTGATATAAGATTCCGGTGGGCCATAACAAAGAAAAATGTAATTTCAAGGGTAGAAACTGTTTGCATTAACCATGGCCCACCGAAGTTTTAGTTCAAGGTAAAAATTGGCACCAGGGCATTTTATGAGGTCCTGCTCCATGTGGACGGTTCAGATTTTCGAGACTCATCAGGTATGATGAGATCTCAATTTTTTATTCTTAGCATGGGTTCACGTAAACTGTTTCATGCATGAATGCATGCACTGCGAACTTTTTCACATAGGTATTATGCATGTGAGCACCTAGTGGGTCTCATGTGAGCATAGTGTTGAATCCGAACGGTCCATAAGATGTGGAATCCTGAGAAACCTTAAGGGGTGAAGTTTCACCCTGATCGAAGATTCAGGTGGGCCATAGCAGAGGTAAATGAAATTTTAAGGGTAGAAACTGTTTGCATTAATCATGGCCCACAAAAGTTTTGGTTCAATGTAAAAATTGAAACCAAGGGGTTTCCTGAGGTTCTGCTTCATGTGGACCGTTCAGATTTCCCAAACTCATCAGCTATGATGAGATCTCAAAAAATTTCATTGGCAGAAATATATTTTATTTTATATCTCTCTTTTTTTTTTTTTTTTACTTTCTTTAAATCAAAACGTCCAGCACTGGACGGCCTGGACTCAACATCCCTTGATGGACGGTCCCCTGTAACCCAGTGTGGCCCACCTAGCATCAGCGTGAGGCCCACCAAGAGATGCAAGGTGCGGCCCACCACAGGGCAGCCTATTTGGAAATGGGCAGGGCCCACCTGCATTTTTGCAGGGCCCAGGACCAGTCCACCACTCTTTTTCGTTACTCAGAGTCGACCCATGTCGACTCTGTTTTGTAACAGAGGTATCGTTTCTTCGTTGTAGGCCACCATCGTGGAGTAAACGGTAGATCTGAACCGTTCACTAGGTAGAGGGAGGAAGATCATGCAAGTCCACATCGACCCTTCTTGGCCATGCACATCCATGCGGTTTTCTACAGTGGTCGAAAGAGGGCCATTTGAGGGTCTGTCGGACAGTCTAGAATCAGCTCCGGATTGAGCTCCAAACCGGCTTGTGTTCTTGGCCTTACTCCAGGTCCAATTTCAGACTTAAATGGGGCCGTGGATTTGGTCAGCCTAGGTCCCAAACAGGGTCCCTTGTCAAGTTGATGTCTCAGTCCATATCATAGCCATTGTCTGGCTTGGACTCGGACTGAAACAGGGTTGCAAATGACATAACACATGGCCATTATTTGGTCATGGTTCCAATCTGTGCAGGGTCTGGTAAAAACCTAAGAATCAACTCAAAAGGAGAACGAAGATGGATTACCTAAGGTGGGTGGATGCCGACCCAACGTTCTAGCCACAGCAGTCTCTATTTCTTTCTCTTCTTTCACACTCTCTTCTCTCTTCCCTCATGGAAAATTTTCTTGGGCTACAGGTCCCTTCTTATAGATGGAGGGAGAGAGAACGGATGGCTGAGATTGTTACTCCTTTTAGACGGTTGGGATTTGTATTTGCAACAGTCGGTCGGGACGTGTCCGATCGAGGAGAGGACTTACTGCACCTCGCATACATGTTAAACAGAGAGAAAGGCGAGAGATTTGCATTCGCAACATTCGGTCGGGACATGTCCGATTGAGGAGAGGGCTTGTTGTACCTCGCACACGTGTTTGGTTTGAAACAGAGGAAGAAAGGCGAGAGATTTGCAATTGTCAGTCAGGAGATCGAGGAGAGAGCTCGGTACACCTCACACACATGTTCTTGTGTGCATGCCCCATGTCAAGACCCACTGGAATGTTGTCACCATAATCTATACTGTTCGTTTGTATTGGAGGACACCATCTAGGGCCCCTGGCTTATGTTGGGTTGATGGTGAGCCCTAGGTGACCCGCTATATGCACCATTGGGCCATCATTGGATTATATGCCATGATCCGTCGATCAGGTGAGATTGATAATCTTTTTCAATGGTTAATATAGGGTGTTAGTCATGATGAATGTTTTGTTTGTTGTCAACAAATTCTCAGTTGTTAGTGACAAGTGTTTTGCACTAGCATTAACTAACATAATGGCTCGACATTTTAGAGTATTCGAGTAGTCTCACCTTCCTGACTGTCGTAGGGCGTGTTCTGACTCTTGGAGACCCTGATGGATGGCTTCAATGTTGGCCGGAATCCCCATCCTGTGTATGTTGAGTTCAAATCTTTGGTTAACCCAATATTGTTTTAGTTTAGTGTGGGTTTAAAAGGTAACACCCGTGTACTGAAAGTACGGGGTGTTACAGTCTACCCCCCTAAAAAGAAAATTTTGTCATCAAAATTACCTGCGGTGTGCCACTGAACAGGTGAGGGTACTTCTCCCTAACTTCTGCCTCTCGTTCCCATGTCGATTCTTCCTCCCCATGATGTGACCAAAGAATCTTGACTAGAGGTATGGTCTTCGTCCATAGGACTTGCTCCTTGTGGTCCAAAATATAGATTGGTTCTTCGGTGTAGGAGGCGTTATCTGTCAGCTCAACCTGCTCCCAACTAACGATGTGCGACTCGTCTGGTGTGTATTTCTTCAACATAGATATATGAAAGACATTGTGAATACTGGCCAACGCAGTAGGTAGTGCAAGACGGTATGCCACAACTCCCACACGATCTAGGATCTCGAAAGGTCCAATGAAACGTGGTGCCAGCTTCCCTTTCTGACCAAATCTCATCAGACCTTTCATAGGGGACACCTTTAGGAATACATGGTCGCCGGCTGCGAACTCCAGGTCACGGCGTCAGTTATCCGCATAGCTCTTTTGTCTACTCTGGGCAGTGCGTAGACGTTTTCTGACCACTTCGATGACTTGAGTAGTAGCCTGGACCAGCTCAGGACCCAATAAACTTCTCTCTCCAATTTCTGCCCAACACTGAGGAGCTCGGCAAGGGCGACCATAAAGAGCCTCATATGGTGCCATGCATATGCTGGACTGAAAACTGTTATTGTAAGCGAATTCTGCCAGTGCCAAGTGGTCGTCCCAGTTGCCCTGAAAGTCTAGGACGCATGCTCTCAGCATATCTTCTAAGATCTAGTTCACCCTCTCCGTCTGCCCGTCTGTCTGAGGCTGAAATGCCGTACTGAACTTGAGTTCCGTGCCCAATTCTTCCTGCAGTCTCATCCAGAAGGCAGAAGTGAATCTGGAGTCTCGATCTGAAATAATTTCCCGTGGAACTCCGTAGGATCGCACGACTTCCCGAATGTATAACTTCGCCAAGCTATCGATGGAGTCTGTCGTGCGGATCGGAAGGAATCTGGCGGCCTTTGTCAACCGATCAACAATGACCCAGATCGAGTGGTGTTTCCTCTGCGTCCTAGGAAGACCAGATATGAAGTCCATAGAAATGCAATCCCACTTCCATTCTACAAAGGGCAGTGGTTAGAGGAGGCCAGCAGGCTTGCGATGCTCGACCTTGATCTTTTGGCACACCATACATCTTGCCACAAACTCGGCGATGTCCCTCTTCATATTGCTCCACCAGTACTGCCTTTTTACATCGTTGTACATTTTAGTGCTCCCCGGGTGGATGACTAGGAATGGTGGGCTTCTGTCATTACTTCTTTCCTCAATTCGGCATCGTTTGGAACACATACTCGTCCCTGATACCGAAGACCACCATCGATGCCAACCCTCCAGTCAGGCATCACTTCATTCTTGCACCTTTCTTTCATCTTGACAAGCCATTCATCCTGGTTTTGTATGGAGTTTATGTGTCGAGCCAGGGTTGGCTCTGCAGTTAACAGAGCCACGTAGGCATCAGGTTCGTCAAGGGTGAGTTGAATATCGAAGTCCTGTACGAATTGCATCATTTTCCACTCCTTAATCATCAGGGTGGCTACCAGCTCGTGCTTCTTCTTCCGACTCAGAGCATCGGCCACGGAGTTTGCCTTGCCAGGGTGATAGGAGATTTCGAAGTGGAAATCTTTAAGAGTCTCCATCCACCGACGTTGAATCATGTTCAAGTCTTTCTGAGTGAATATGTATTTCAGACTCTTGTGATCGCAGAATAGATGGAATTGTTCTCCATACAAGTAATGCCTCCATATTTTTAAGGCAAATACCACAGCTGCCAGTTCTAGGTCGTGAGTCGGGTAGTTCTCCTCGTGCTTCTTCAACTGGCGAGAGGCATAAACGATCACCTTGTCGTTTTACATCAAAACACAACCGAGGCCCAACTTCAATGCATCACTGTATACCACGAACTTCTCCCCTTCCTGTGGGAGAGTGAGCACCGGCGCAGAAGTCAATCTCATCTTCAACTCTTGGAATGCTGCCTCTGTATTTTCATCCCACGTGAATAGGGCGTTCTTCCTTGTCAGCTGTGTGAGCGGTCGCGCGATTCTGGAGAATTCCTTAATAAAACGTCGGTAGTACCCGGCCATACCCAAGAAGCTACGAACCTCAGTCACTGTAATGGGCTGCTCCCATGTAGACACTACTTCCACCTTAGCTGGATCGACCGCTATTCCTTCTGCCTTTACCACGTGCCCTAAAAATTTCACTTCCTGCTCCCAGAACTCGCATTTGGACAACTTAACATACAGTTGGTTGTCCTTTAGCGTACTTAGGACTGTACGTAGATGTTGTTCATGCTCCCCTCGGCTCTTGGAATAGATCAAGATGTCATCAATGAACACGATCACGAACCGGTCTAGGTAAGGCATGAAGACTCGGTTCATGAGGTCCATAAAAACTGTCGGAGCATTTGTGAGACCAAAAGACATAACCAGGAACTCGTAGTGCCCATAACGAGTTCGGAAGGCCGTCTTTGGGATGTCCTCATCCCTGATCCTCAGCTGGTGATACCCTAATCGCAAGTCTATTTTAGAGAAGTACTTAGCATCTTTCAACTGATCAAATAGATCGTCGATACGCGGTAGGGGATATCTGTTCTTGATTATTACATCGTTTAGCATCCTGTAGTCTATACAGAGACGCATCGACCCGTCCTTTTTCTTGACAAAGAGGACCGGCGATCCCCAGGGAGAAACACTAGGACGGATAAAGCCCTGAGCGAGTAATTCATCAATCTGACTCCTCAACTCCTCCATCTCGCAAGGAGGCATGCGAAATGGAGGGAGTGATATAGGAGTAGTCCCTGGCTTGAGGTCGACGCAGAAGTCTATTGTTCTTCTAGGGGGTAGCTCTGGTATTTCTTGGAATACTTCAGGAAAATCTCAGACTACTGGTATCCGACTGATGGTGACTTCTACTGACTCGGCTTCCTTTAGAGCCTGCAAGCTCTCGAACTCTCGGCATCTGCCCACTCCTTTCAAAGTGAAAGAGGCACGCCCTGGGATGGATATTGTCACCATTTTGTTGCGACAATCCAAGACTGCATGCACCAATGCGAGCCAGTCCATACCGAGGATGATGTCAAACTGCTTGATCGGCATGATAATTAGGTCTACAGTAACCTCGCGACTTGCGAGCGTGATGGGGCATGCCCTACACACTTTATCTGTTTCTACAAATTTACCCATAGGGGATGCTACAACTAAGGGGGCATGCATCCGAGTTGTGTTCAGTTCTAATTTAGATGCAATAGCAGAATCAATGAAGGATAGAGTTGCACCAGAATCAAATAAGGTGAGTACAAGGGTACCGTGAATGTGGGCAGTACCATGAATGGTCCGAAGGGGGTCCTATTTAGCCTCTGTGGTGGCAACAGCATATACTCTTGCAGGGGGAGCCCTCTATTGATGTGGGGGCCCCTGTCTGGGCTATTGAGGTCTGGGCGCTGCCCTTGCTGCTGCCTGGTTCTACGGTGGTCGGTGCATCCAGGGCGGAATACCTTGATCTCTCATCCGCTGAAAACATGCCTGTGTATTGTGGTTCGCCTTTCCACAGTAACCACAGCCTCCGCCAAGGGGAAAAGGCGGCGCTCGTGCGACCAGTGGTCTAGGTCTCCCCACAGGGATGGGTGGAGCAGGAGGAGGTTGCCTTGGTTGGAATGGGGCATCCCGAGCTGGTAGGCGGGAGCGGATAGTGCGCTCAAAATCTTTTTCCACGCGCATTGCCTTGTCTACCAATTCCGGAAAGTCCCCGAAATCCCAAGTGAATAGCCGAGATTGTATCCCGGGCTTCAACCCCTCTTTCAACTTCTCTAACTTATACTCCTCGTCCTCGATCACTTTGGGTACATATTGGGATAGCTCGTCAAATCTCGCCTCATACTGGGCGATTGTCAGGCTTCCTTGTTCCAACTTTAGGAACTGTGCGATCTTCTCACTTCGACAGGACCGTGGAAAATACTTCTCTAGGAACTTTGTTTTGAAGCCAACCCAGGTCCAGGCGTACCCAGTTGGCACGCTTCTTTGTACACTTTTCCACCAATTCTCGGCCTCTCCCTCAAGCAAGTATGTGGCCCAGCTAACCTTTTGAGCGTCAGAGCACTCCAATGGTCCCATCATCTTGGCAATCCTTGCTAGCCAATGTTCGGCCTGAACTAGGTCAGGCGCTCCTCCGAAAGTCGACGGACGGAGTCTTAAGAAGCGGTCAAACATGTCAGCACCTCGCACCTCCGTATCACGTGATGCTCCCCCACGACTTCGCAGGGTCTCCATCATTAGAGCATGTGAGTCCTGTTACTGCTGCAAGAAGGCAGCCTGCTGCTGCTGCATAGTTGCTGCCATCTGTACGAAGGCTGTGAAGGCGGCAGCTCCCATGGGTGTGTCTTCATATACGTTGGCTAAGGGTTCAGCTGACGGCTTCCGTTGTCCAAAATACTGTGGGGGCAGCCCTGATGCAAAGATCTGAGGAGAGGGAGAGTCTCGTATTGCTTCCGACCTTAAGTCCCCGTTCGCTACCCCAGGCGGAAGGCTTGGTGTATAAACAGGGCTGCACTCCCTTTCACGCTCGGTTGACGGAATGGGGTGAATATCGACGGTGTTAGATCGCTGGGATCGTAATACGGGCGACATGGTTTCCTGTGAGGTTAAAATTTGCACGTCTCATGTATCAAAAAATTTTCAGTTGATTATGAAACAATACAAGGCTAGAAGCAATATTACTTGCCTATCGCATAGCTTATGAGTCAAGTTCTTAAACTTAACCGATACAACTCATTGAAATTTTGAGGGGGCTAAGGTTTTTGTTTGTAAGTTCAGATGACTAACTTTTCGTTTCTCAAGGAATATTAAGTTGTTCATCAGGGGTCTACGTGTTCTATCTCTAAGTTCTTTCATCCTAGCTATTATCCTCCTAAGTTCTCTCTAAGTTACTCCTTTAAGGTTTGTAAGCAGGTCCCACAGCCAGGCTATCTCAACCTGGCTCTGATACCAACTTGTAACGCCACGATTTTCAAGACCCGAGTATATCACCCGTCTCTTGAAAACCCAAGTGTTAATTGGTAAGCAAAAGGATAATTAAATCCAAATCAAAATGCGATTAACGGAACCAAGCGTAGTATAGATAAAACCCAACAGTAATAACATCTTGGGCCACTCAGCTGGGGCCCATATACAAAAAACTTAATTCCAAAATGCTACTAAAATGTTTAATAAGCAAGTAAACTATTGATTTAAACCAAAATAGGCAGCCGCCTCCTGGTACGGCTCCTCATTGTAAGCCTCTTCCTCGACGTCAGTCGCCTCTAGCTCCTCCGCAAGTTCTTTTGTCCCTGTGTCCTCTGTACAGTTGAATATTGATGAATGAGTGGCCAACTCAGTGTGATCTCCTACTAAGATTTCACACCGAGCCCTGAATAAGGGATAACATAAAAGCATACAGGCAATCCAAAACACGGTAGATGCAGTCTTATTAAGTGCATGGATGTATGAATGCAATCGTCGGCCTGGGTAAAACATCCAGACGGTCGATGTCCCGGGAAAAACATCCGGACGGACATTGGGGTCGTCACCCAGGGATAAGACTGGTTATCAGCGCAACACGCAGCGTAATCGCAGGGCATGATAATCCGAGTCAAAATCACAATCGAATGACTGGTCATAAGCGTAACACGCAGCGTAATCGCAGGGCAGAGTGATCTAAGTCATCGAAATATGCTATGTATGCATGACTTGTCAGCCCATTATTAGTCCATTTGCAACCAGCCAATTTAAGTAAACTCACGGTCACTATGGGGAGCACATGACCCAGCATAGGCCGACGGCTTAGGCATAGTGTCCCATTACCACCATCCCCGGCCCATGAGACTACCGTCTTAGGGTGTATGTAGCACCTGCTAACATGTGGTCAATCAATTCAACATAAAGGGGCTACCACCAATGCTGACTAGGGGTGAAATGTTGAAATTTCTAAAAGTGGCGATTTAAACATGTTGGCATGAATGATTCGAAATCGAGTAAACAACGGTATTTGGAAGGGTTATGGAGTCCATCCCAAGTCAGTTAGGTGAAACCACACATGGATGGTAACCCTTATGGTTAAGCACCATCACCAAAACCTCCATGTTAGGGGCCTACTTATGTCATAACCAATCTAGTTACACCCCAAGCACGGACTCTCCTTTGCTAGGACTTCCCATGGAGAGATTTTTGCAGTATGTGTGGCATAGCAACATATATTACTGTATGAAAGGATAATAAGGAATGACACATGTGTTTTCATAAATACACATCAACTGAATTTACATGACATAAAAGACTAGATTATTCACTTAGGCAGTTTAAAGAGATCAAGAATCTAAACAATAGTAAGCATGAAAATTATCATGTTAAACAAATAAATCAAGTGAATACAGTTTATTTCTACACATAGTTATCATTAGTCTAGCTAGCCATTTATACTAATAAAGCTGTTATTCCTGGTCTAGTTAAGGGTGGAAAGCTTAAGGGGAAAGAATCATCACCAGGTAGGTTGTAATAGCTCCTTCCTTGAGTTTGCTTTCTAAGGTTAGTGGATGACCCAACGTCGCTCGAGGGAGAACCTAAGATCATGTCAAGCAAGAGTCATACCACTAAGTTGGTTATTTGAGCAAACGGATAAATTCGGAAAATCCCTAAATAATTGCAACCCATAACTAATTGTGTTTTGGAAATGAGGTCAAATATGATTCTTATGAGAACCAATCAACAGCTCTATGAGGGTCAGATCATTCATCAGGTGGGATCCATGCGTGGGGTCCACCAACCAAATGGATGGACGGTCTGGATATGTACAAGGTGGTCTACGACCAGACCTTGGACAACACATATTGAAAGTTCGTACGAAGTGGGCTTCACGCATGCAGGACTTGCCATGCATGAATTTATAAGGCAGTGCCACTATGCACGTGTGCACCTTTACACATGTGACATGGGTGCTGAATCTGAACGGTTCATGAGATGTGGAATCTCGAGAAACCTTAGGAGTTAAACTTTCACCCTGGTGTAAGATTCCGGTGGGCCATAACAAAGAAAAATGTAATTTCAAGGGTAGAAACTGTTTGCATTAACCATGGCCCACCGAAGTTTTAGTTCAAGGTAAAAATTGGCACCAGGGCATTTTATGAGGTCCTGCTCCATGTGGACGTTCAGATTTTTGAGACTCATCAGGTATGATGAGATCTCAATTTTTTTTTCTTGGCATGGGTTCACGTAAACTGTTTCATGCATGAATGCATGCACTGCGAACTTTTTCACATAGGTATTATGCATGTGAGCACCTAGTGGGTCCCATGTGAGCATGGTGTTGAATCCGAACAGTCCATAAGATGTGGAATCCTGAGAAACCTTAAGGGGTGAAGTTTCACCCTGATCGAAGATTCAGGTGGGCCATAGCAGAGGTAAATGAAATTTTAAGGGTAGAAACTGTTTGCATTAATCATGGCCCACAGAAGTTTTGGTTCAAAGTAAAAATTGGAACCAAGGGGTTTCCTGAGGTTCTGCTTCATGTGGACCGTTCAGATTTCCCAAACTCATCAGCTATGATGAGATCTCAAAAAATTTCATTGGAAGAAATATATTTTATTTTATATCTCTCTTTTTTTTTTTTTTTTTTTTACTTTCTTTAAATCAAAACCTCCAACACTGGACGGCCTGGACACAACATCCCTTGATGGACGGTCCCCTGTAACCCAGTGTGGCCCACCTAGCATCAGCGTGAGGCCCACCAAGAGGTGCGGCCCACCACAGGGCAGCCTATTTGGAAATGGGCAGGGCCCACTTGCATTTTTGCAGGGCCCAGGACCAGCCCACCACTCTTTTTCGTTACTCAGAGTCGACCCACGTCGACTCTGTTTTGTAACAGAGGTATCGTTTCTTCGTTGTAGGCCACCATCGTGGAGTAAACGGTAGATCTGAACCGTTCACTAGGTAGAGGGAGGAAGATCATGCAAGTCCACGTCGACCCTTCTTGGCCATGCACATCCATGCGGTTTTCTACAGTGGTCGAAAGAGGGCCATTTGAGGGTCTATCGGACAGTCTAGAATCAGCTCCAGACTGAGCTCCAAACCGGCTTGTGTTCTTGGCCTTACTCCAGGTCCGATTTCAGACTTAAATGGGGCCGTGGATTTGCTCAGCCTAGGTCCCAAACAGGGTCCCTTGTCAAGCTGATGTCTCAGTCCATATCATAGCCATTGTCTGGCTTGGACTCGGACTGAAACAGGGTTGCAAATGACATAACACATGGCCATTATTTGGTCATGGTTCCAATCTATGCAGGGTCTGGTAAAAACCTAAGAATCAACTCAAAAGGAGAACGAAGATGGATTACCTAAGGTGGGTGGATGCCGACCCAACGTTCTAGCCACAACAGTCTCTGTTTCTTTCTCTTCTTTCACACTCTCTTCTCTCTTCCCTCATGAAAAATTTTCTTGGGCTACAGGTCCCTTCTTATAGATGGAGGGAGAGAGAACGGATGGCTGAGATTGTTACTCCTTTTAGACGGTTGGGATTTATATTTGCAACAGTTGGTCGGGACGTGTCCGCTCGAGGAGAGGACTTGCTGCACCTCGCATACGTGTTAAACAGAGAGAGAAAGGCGAGAGATTTGCATTCGCAACATTCGGTCGGGACATGTCCGATTGAGGAGAGGGCTTGCTGTACCTCGCACACGTGTTTGGTTTGAAACAGAGGGAGAAAGGCGGGAGATTTGCAATTGTCAGTCAGGAGATCGAGGAGAGAGCTCGGTACACCTCACACACATGTTCTTGTGTGCATGCCCCATGTCAAGACCCACTGGAATGTTGTCACCATAATCTATACCGTTCGTTTGTATTGGAGGACACCATCTAGGGCCCCTGGCTTATGTTGGGTTGATGGTGAGCCCTAGGTGACCCGCTATATGCACCATTGGGCCATCATTGGATTATATGCCATGATCCGTCGATCAGGTGGGATTGATAATCTTTTTCAATGGTTAATATAGGGTGTTAGTCATGATGAATGTTTTGTTTGTTGTCAACAAATTCTCAGTTGTTAGTGACAAGTGTTTTGCACTAGCATTAACTAACATAATGGCTCGACATTTTAGAGTATTCGAGTAGTCTCACCTTCCTGACTGTCGTAGGGCGTGTTCTGACTCTTGGAGACCCTGATGGATGGCTTCAATGTTGGCCAGAATCCCCATCCTGTGTATGTTGAGTTCAAATCTTTGGTTAACCCAATATTATTTTAGTTTAGTGTGGGTTTAAAAGGTAACACCCGTGTACTGAAAGTACGGGGTGTTACAGTGGGCCTCAACAATAGGTCACAAATACATCAAGGTGAGCCTAATCATATATTAAATGGGCCTACTCACAGGGGCCTTAAGTATATCAAATGGGCCTGCTCACATGGGCTTTAAATATATCAAATGGGCCATACCAAATAAAAGTGGTGATTAAAATTCCTAAGGCCCACTATTACATATGTTTCTCATCCAACTTATTCATAAACTACCATAGTGGTAGATAAAGTGGTAAACAAATATTTACTTGTTGGGAAGCTACAATGGCCCTTAGAGATTTTTGGAACGGTGGGCGTCCTTGACCACTACCCTAAATGGTGGGGTCCACTTGAACTCATGCCATAAAAATGGGCTTTTAAAATGGCTCGACTGATTGGATGCAACACAAGCATCATGGTGGGGTCCACATGAAGGCCCACCATCAAGTATATTAGATATAATATATACATGGTGTATTATATATAATATAATATTATATATATATATATACACACACACACACACACACACACACACACACATACACGCTAGTGGGTCCAACCGTCCACTGCCTGTGGACGGTATGAATAAAACACATACATTGCGGACGGTGGAAATAAAACCCATACATAACTGTGGGTCCCATGTGGGGCCCACCAAGATGTTCGTTTGCTACCCAACCTACTGACGAGGTCACATAGACCGGATGGAGAGTAAAAATAAACATCTTATTGATCCAAAACTCTTGGACTCAAAAGAGTTTCAATGGTATACGTTCAACCCCACTGTTCCCTCTGACATGGGCCACCTGAACATTAGATGAGGTTGATTTTTGGAGGGAGCCCACCTCAGAAGGTGGCCCACCATATGAACGGGTTGGATGGCAAATACACACCATGATGGGGCCCACATATGGAGCCATGGGTCCCTGCCCAGCCGTCCACCCGCCCGTCCTGGCGTAGGCACTGCCTGCGCCTCTCTGGCTAGCAGTGTCTGCTACTTATTATTTTATTTTTTTTTGTTTTGATTAAAAACCCATTTTTCTAAGGTTTTTCAGGTGTGGGGCCCGCATTAGTGAAATTCACCCTAGCCATTGGATTCTACAACTTAAAGCCAACCAAATGAGTCCAATGTTCAATGTATTCTGGCATACAAACAGTTTTAAATTGAATTTAAATGGTGAAAATGACTATTCCCAAAGGTATGGCCCACCAGAAACTTGGATCAGCTTCATTTTTTGGCTCAACGCCTAAAATGAGTTGGGAAAAAGGATGGACGGCTTGGATTGGATCCATACATCAACGTGGGGCCTATACAAGTGGTTCACCCCAAAGGCTTGTGAATCAAGCTAATATATTTTGGTTTCCATTGCACGTCGAGCGTCTAGGGATGCTGGACAGCTTGGCATAACACATACTCTAAGGTGGGCCCTGCTCAGGTGGGCCACCAAATGATGGATGGTGTGGGTACAACATGTATGCAAAGTGAGCCCCACCTACAAATGGCTTAAAAAAATACATATTTCATGGTGGGGTCCATCCGGGTGGGCCATAAGGCCATATCATCTCATAAACACACAAAGAATGATAGAGGGAGAGAGAGATTGAGAGGGACACGTGTGATGGAGGGACCCTGGTACTATGGGCCCTCCGTTGCATGATCTACAACATACATTAAGTGGGTCCCATTTCATATGGGCCCACCGGTCAAAATCAACGATGGAGATCCTTTCTCCATCGAAATGGACGGTCTAAATGATCATTTATGCAAAGAAATTAAACATCATGATGGGGTCCATGGAGAATAGCCCCATCATGGATTGATCGTGAAATCAAAGTGGGCCATTGGCCACATTTAGGGTCCAAAATGAGATCCATACCATTGATCGGTAGGCCTCACTTGGCCCATCATCAAAATAAGAAATCTACACCTATAGAAGCACCCCACCACTTAATCTTCTTGGTCCGTTGGGAAGTCACTCTCCTTGTGCTTCTCTTTGATGGTGGATGATGAGATTTGGATGGCTAGGATGGAAGTTTTGGGATGGGAAAGTGGGCCACCAAAAATCACATTTTTCTCTCACTTGGGAAAGCCATGGACGTCCACTTCTCTCTTTCTCTCTCTTGGAATTATTGCTTGGAAAAATGTGTGTGAGAGAGAGAGAGAGCTGTAAGGAGAGGTGGGATGGGTGTGATGGGTGAAAGGGTGAGGTGAGTGATGGATGTGGTACTTGACATGTAAGGTGCTGTAAGAGAGAGGGTGAGAAAGAGTTGACTTTGGAGAGAGAAAGCATGGGTTGCTTGTACTTGACATGAGATGAATGATGGGATTGATTTGACATTTTATAGAGATTCTCTTAGGATTACAAATGCACGGTATTTTTCCTCGAACTGAATGTGGGTCTACATCTCCCTGCCAGGGTATCGGATCGGTGCACGTGTTACGGCGTTGGAACGATGGCAACGGTGCGGTCACAATGGTACAAGTCTTGGATTAAGCTGACTCAAATTTACAAGATACGACTTAGGGTCATGTGCAAACATCGATTACTGGTCGTGGGTTGCCAAAATTCGACGGGAAGGATCGTGACAATCGACGGAACAGTACGGACTAGGATACAGGTCTTACATTAGGAATTATCATATTTAATTTAATTAATATTTTTTATTTTTGATAGATTTTACTCATTCAGATAGGTTCGAGTATAGGTGAATTATAGTTCTTGATTAGGGTCATTAGAGTCGAATTACCATTTTCAATAATCGCAAGTAGGCCACACTATGAACTTAGATAATCCAAACCTTAGTCATTGCACACAAGAAATCTTCCTACATAATTTATTCCAGAAATGCCCTAAACTACTCATTAGTGGGCCACTAGACTCGACACTATAGAATAATGACCGTCTTATCGGGCTTGACGTCCATTGCGGATGTTGAGCCAGGATACTATCTAGAATCGTTCAACTTGGATAGAAGGATGGGTGCATAGGATGTGTAAATGCCCTAGGCAGAAACTGAAAATTTAAGTGAATTGGGCTCTCTTCTCTTTTGCAAAGTTGTGACTTTTCGACCGTTGGGTTTCAACTAAACTCAATGTCTAAGTTAAGGATATTTTTCCACACATATCCATATAGTTGCAGCCCTGATTGATCATTGATGACCGTCCATCACAAGTGGGGCCCTCACAGCTAATCAAAGCATCTGATTGCCATCCAGTTGTGATGATATGTAGAAGGCCCTGTCAGTTGAAAACAACCTCCCGTAGGGAATGTTTATTGGAGAAAGGGTCACCGGGGCTATTTGCGCACATTCTGGCACTTAAATAGCCTCCATTTTCACTCTCTCACTCACATACAAATTTTGAGTTGCAAGAAAGGGAGAGGGAGAAGAGGAGAGAAGGGAGAAGGTGTGAGAGAGGGATTGGTTTGGAGGATCCTCCCTGCCGCCACTGGCTGGTGACATCGTCACACCATGCTGCATTATCGAAATCTCACCTACAACAATTCAAGGTAAATAACAAACCCTTTTATGAATATTTTCCTTTGAGAATTGAATGCATGCGGCCTTACAAGTCATTCGTCTTGGGATAGGATGCCGGTAAGCTATTAGGATTGGAAACCCTCTTTCATTTCTGTCATTTCTCGAAAATCCTAATACTAGGGTTTAATCATGCTAGGACTTAGGGTCTCAGAACTGGATTAGGAGCAACTCATGCTATTGTAGAGCCATATTTGGGAATGGCCTTATGTGGATGTCGTAGTACGCCAATCCCAAGCCCCGACTCATCAAATCGAGTTGGGATTTACTCAAACTAAGTTAGGTAAAACCTTTGACCCTTAATTATATTAAAATTCACAATACTAATGATGAAATTGTTGAAGAATTAGGGTTTGGAACTTTTTCCCCAAATTCTCGACGTTAGGGCAGCATTCAAGTTAATGATTTTGACTCTAAGGTGAAGATCTACCCCTAAAAATTTACTTAGCATTTTAGAATAATTAAATGCATTTATTTTCTATTTGATTGAAAACATTCTCAACAAAATGCTTGAATGCCATGAAATTATTAATATTATAAAATTCATGGATGTTGAACGCTTAGAAATACTAGGATGATTGAATCGTGTTACTACATTGGATCGAGCTTTGCAATTATCAAAATATGCAGATAACCTTCTTTAGGGAGGCTATCCTAGGCTTATACGGCCGATCGGAGTTGAACACGGATGATCAACAATAGTTAAAACTATGTGGAATGTTTTACACCCAATGCCGGTTTGCATGGGGTCCTCCGTAGTCAATCGCATCAGTGTAATGCAAGCTCAATCATTATTGTTCTTAGTGATTGTATAACATTCAATAGAATCTGTGATACCACCATTACCATTGATTTAGTCTACTCATAACCATTAGTGTGTTACAATCCCCAAAGACTCATAAGTCAAGTATGGTAGTATGGGACACTGTGTTCAAGCTGTCGACCTATATTAGGGTGATGAGCCTCCCCATAATGACCATTGAGCACTAATAGAGGTAATTGAATATTGTTCAAATAGCCCCCATCAAATTATCTGACCGATGGTTCCGTGTCAGAATACCATTCAAACGACCGAGCGTGAGTGAAATTAGGTGACAAGCCCCTTTCCTTCGTATTTATTTAATTTTATGTGACGAACCCACACCTTTAAATTGATAGTTTATACTCGGTATTGGGTGATGACTCGTACCTTGTTAATGACATAATTTAGATTAAGGGACACTGGTGAGGAACTACCACATGCCACAACAAACCAAGTGATCTAGATAATGACTCGTGATATAATGGCAGTATCTTAGCTTCGTCAACCTGCTATATGAACTAGGACTAATAATCACTTGGCTAATCATGCATACCCTAGGATAAGTTTCGATTTGACGTTGGAGTTGCTTGTGAGGGAGTGTTTGCATTTATGAAATAGGCATGGAAGTTGCTTGTGAGGGAGTGTTGGATTGTGAGGAGCATGCATCATTTCATCATCGTATTAATATACTTACCAAATAAATTAGGAAACTGTTTGTTTATTATGGTATCATTACTTATTCTCTATTTTGTTAGTAATATGTATAACTTTTTTAGTAATTGTGCGTTAAATATAACATGCTTGAGTGCATAATATGTATTTATTATGAACTTTCTAATCACTAAAATGTCCCAAGTAACAAGCTTAAGGATATTTCTTCACTATGTTGGCATTTGATGCCTCCTATTTGACATATGCAGATAACTCAGGAATATGACCAGTCGGTGGTATGCTTGGGGCGAGTAGATCCTTAGCTTCTTCTCGTATGGGAGGTTTTTCTTCTGTTCCTATTGTAATTGTAGTAATTTGTATAATTCTCACATGGGTGGTCGCCACTTTTGGAACTATAACTCCTATGTGTTAGCCCTATATTGAAGGATCTTGATATCTCTACCTCTCTATGTTTTCGCTAAATTGAAATGCCTTACTCTAATTATTTATGTGTGTAATAAATGTGAAATTGAATTAAGACACATGTGAATTTTATTAAGTTAACGCCTAAAAACTTGGGATCAGAGTCTATGTACTCGTGTGCCAATTTTCGGGGTGTTACATGAAACATTTGCCCTCATAGTGCTGTTAGAGTCTATCAGAATACTCATGTCCATTGCATGTGCATTGAAATTTAAACTCTTTCAAATTGATGTGAAGAGCACCTTCCTCAATAGTGTACGGGAAGAAGAAGTATATGTTAAACAACCCAAGGGATTTGTTAATCCCAAATATCATCAACAAGTATATAGGTTGAGAAAACCACTCCATGTTCTTAAACAAGCACCTCAAGCATGGTATGAGCGTTTAACGCAATTTTTGCTAGACCACTAGTTTTGTAGGGGAAGTGTTGATAAAACACTATTCACTCAAAAGATCGATAATGCCTTGCTAATTGCCCAAATTTATGTGGATGACATTGTTTTTTTGTCCACTTATGAAGATATGACTCATGAATTTGCTCATATAATGCAATCTGAATTTGACATGAGCTTAATTGGTGAGCTTAATTTCTTTCTGAGATTACAGGTGAAACAAATGTATAATGGGATTTTTATTTGTCAGACCAAGTATGCTAAGGAATTTGTAAAAATATTTGGACTTGAATCTGACCATACTCGTCATACTCCCATGAGCATCATACTCAAACTTTTCAAAGATACAAATTGCAAGAGTGTGGATCAACACTTGTATTGCAGCATGATAAGGAGCTTACTTTACCTAATAGTGAGCCGGCCAGACATTTCTTTTAAAGTATGAGCGCTTCTAAGCCGATCTTAAAGAATCACACTTATTGAGAGTCAAATATTGCATATTAGACCCTAGTTAATACTTGGTTTTACGTACATGATAATGCTTAGTGCTATATTTTAATTATGTTTTTGTAGCAAGGTGAATTTAAGAGCTTGGATTGAAAAAAGATACTAAAAGTATGGATTTGATGCTCAAGAATCATCAAGATAAGGGACGGATCTTAAGGGACCGAGATTGAAGAATTCACATGCCAAAGATCTGAGAAAATCAAGTGATTAACGATAAAGAGGCCTGAAAATCATCCTGAATGCAAGTTACAGGGTTCCCACCATCCATTTAGCTAGAAACTTTATAAGAGGCCTGAAGACCCTAAATTAGCCGTATACGTCGAAATTTAGCCCTTAGATCATTGTGGAAGTGGTCCAACGGACAAGATCAACAATAAATTGCTGATTT
The DNA here is from genome assembly GCA_037074715.1 of Magnolia kwangsiensis. Classification (NCBI taxonomy): domain Eukaryota; kingdom Viridiplantae; phylum Streptophyta; class Magnoliopsida; order Magnoliales; family Magnoliaceae; genus Magnolia; species Magnolia kwangsiensis. The sequence goes on along the minus strand of CM073572.1, from coordinate 115,779,929 downwards.
GGGGCCCACCCGATATCTAGATATGCTTCAATTTCGGTCTTGACCTCTCAAATTAGATGACAAAATGGATGGACGGAGTGAATTTTTCATGAACATCACGATGGACCCCACCTTGAGCATGTGCGTGTGCACAACGCGCGTGCACAGGCAGTGCACTGGATAGGGAATCTCGGTCACAGGTCAACCCCGCATGTCTGGACGTTGTGATGTGTAGTGGGCCACCACCATCGTCCTGATGGACGATCTGAACCGTACATTCGATCCAGGGGGCGACGACTACTACCATGAAGCCCAAAGGCTCCCATGCACGTGTACACATGCAGATCACCGTCAAACCTAGGATGAATAGCGGGAACAAAGATACAGTGGGCTACACCAAAAATTGACCAAAATCACCCATTTTCAATTAAAATCGAGCCATGAATCCAATGGACAGAGTGGATTTCTCCGAAAACATCACTGTGGGGCCCACCGAACATCTTAGCACAAGAACTTTCAAATTACACACGTCCGGATACAACTTCCTCCATAGGCCGTGGTGTGATCGTTGAGACGATTGGACCATTGATCTGAACCGTCCACAAGCTCTAGAGGGTGGCCACGACCCTAGCTATGAAGATAAATGGCCAGATAAGATGGCCATCCGCCCCAAAAAGGGATCAAATGCAGCTGAGTTTATATTTTTCACTGGCTGCATAAGTTTTTACGCACGCACCAACTTCCAGCCACCATCCTTGATGCCCTATAAAAGGAAAGAGAGAGAGGTGAGAGGGGATCATCTTGGGGTGTGGGAGCAAAGGTGAGAGAGAGATAGCGTGGAGCCGGCACTGAGAGTTTCTCCTTCTTTCCTCTTTATTTTTCTTCCCTTTCCCTGGCTTTGTTTATGTCCTTCCTTTAAGAGATTAGTTTAATATGATTATGATAGGGTAAACCTCTTAACTAGGGCTAAGAGGTGAAGCTTGTAATATGATAGGTTATTTTCTATGCTTTGATTCATGTTTTAATTGAACTATCTTTAATTTTAAGTTGATTATAAGGAATGCTTTTAGTTTTTAATGGTTTGTTGTGACTTAAATTATAATGGATCTGCGATAGCTTTGAGCATATTCTTCTCATTATCATGATTATGAAATTAGGAACCCTGTTGTTCACCATCGTCTCATGGACATGGTTGGATGATGGAATCCTTCCTAACGTTCACATATCTTTTAGATTGGTTGTGAATTGGTTAAATTTTGTTGTTTACTTTGTCTCATGGGCATGGTTTTTTGATGGAATCAATTCCAGTTCTCATACCTCTCATCTCTTGAGAATTGGATCAAAGGAAGTTCGAATTTGGATTTTAATGAATTATCTTCCAATTGGATGAAGGTGGGACTCTAATTCCAGTTGTGTTCTTGAATTAAGCATAGATCTCCTTGATCTCCACAAGTGGATCCTTGGAAACCCTAGTTTCCCACTTTTGAATTCTACAAGTTTTAGTTAATTAGTTCACCATTATTCTTTTAAATTTTTCTAATTTAGATACATCTGCTTCTAGTTCTAGTTCTAGTTACTTTCAGAAAATGGATAAGGTTCAGTCCTTGTGGATTCGACCTTGGTCTTACTGAGATTATTACTACATCGTAACCCTATACTTGGGGTGGTGAACAACACTTAACCGCAGTTAAAAGAATTATAAGATATGTGGCTGGGATAACTAATTTCAGCCTTTGGTACCTGTTTGACCCATCTACTATTATTGTCAGGTATTTTGATGATGATTGGACCGATAATATTGATGATTGCAAGTCAACCAGCGGTGGTTGTTTTTACATTGGCAATTGTCTAGTTTATTGGCATAGTAAGTAACAAAACTCTATATCTCTATCTACTGTCGAGGCCGAATACATTGCAGCTAGTAGTTGTTGTGGGTAGCTTCTTTGGATGAAGCAAATGTTGTTGGATTATGAGATTGACAATCAACAATGACACTATTTTGAGATAATACAATCGTCATTAACATTTCAAAAAATCCAATTCAACATTCTAGAACAAAGCACATTGACATCTTGCACCATTTTATACGTGAGCTTGTAGAGGAAAATGTGATTGTGTTGGGTTATGTGTCTACCAAGCGACAACTTGCCGATATATTAACAAAACTGTTGTATGCCAATAGATTTAGAGACCTCCAAAAATCTATTGGAGTATGTGTAGTCTAATCTCATCATTGGCCTATATTTTTTACTGTTATATTTGAGGATTTATGGCCTCATTATTCTTTTTTGATATATCTAATAGTTAATTTTTTTATATTTTTTTTATTTTGTTAATTTTGTTGAGTGTACAAATCATGGATATTGGTATATATGTATGTACATCTCATTGTATATATCTGTGCAAGTTGAACTAGAAAAATCTATACTGACAGACTACTTCGATGTCACCTTTGATAACATCGAAGAGGTCTTCAATGACATCAAATATGCTTTGATGGCATCGAAGCCTTTCACGCATATACAACCTATCTGGAAGCAGTTAGATGGCATCAGCAATGCTTCGATGACATCGAAACTTATTCTTCGATGTCATCGAAGACACTTCGATGACATCAAAGAATTGCGACAATATTTAAACGGGCACGCGCGGGATTCTTGTTTTTCATTCTATTTCTCATCTTCCTTACGTAGCTTCTTCTCCCCTTCTTCCTTAAAGCTCCATTGGATGTTTTTCCATTGATTTCCTTCCTCCATTGGTCTTCTATTGTGGTAAGGCACCCCCTCTTGTCCTCCATTTACATTTTAACGTCTAGGGTTGCCGATTTAAGGTCTATAGTTTAGATTTGGGGATTTTCTTTCGATTGTGCATTTCATTGTGTTCTTTCTTGGTAAATCTTACTTTTTGTCTTGATATTGCATCATGTCAAAGGATAAGGGCAAAACCATTGTCCAAGGGGAGTTGTCTCAAGCTAAAAGATCAAAAATTTGTGCTCGTCGATGAGCAAACAAGCCCCCAGCTCCAACGAAGCCCTCTACACCATCATCTCCGGCCTCACGGTAGGGGACTATACCAAGGGACTTCCCAACATGAGATCTAAATCCCGACAGTTCCAGTCCCTCCGGAGGCCTTATATGAAAACTTTAAGGGGTTAAAACTGGTTTTAGAAAGACATGTTGACAAGAACTGCATTCGTCCATATGGGATTGTGTCCATATTAGAGGTTGTTGGATGGAGCAATGTGCTCAAGTTTGGTGGCATATCTCAGAATGAGCAAGTGTATCAATTCCTAGCTTACTGTCATTCCCCAATCCTTGACCCACTATTTGTTTAGGTCACTGTTGGTTAGACTACTACCCGTATCACTACTGTGATGATTTCTTAGCTCATCAGTGTGCCAGCATCTCCACAAGGTCTAGCGGATCATGATTTTGACTCTTTAGAGGTTAGATCTAAGGTCACCCAATACTTGTGTAATGGCGTAAATGTACCCAAGCATGAAGGGAACGCTTTATGTTCAAAGCACATGGAGCATAAATTTCATGTCCTCCATGGTATTTTCAGTTCAAATGTCTATCCTCGTGGGACCAATAAGGTAGACTTGATCCCATTCATATTAGACATCTTCTATAGTGTTAGTTTAGGGATTTGTCTATTCCTGTCGACCATTATACTTGTAACACCCCGGTTCCCGGAACCCGAGTACACTACTCGTTTTCCAAAAACCCGAGTGTTAACCTTTAACAATGGCTCAAATATCACCTACATTTTTTTTTCTTTTATCAAAGTTAGTAATTTTAGCGAAATATAAGCAGATCGAGTATAAGAGGGAGTCAAAATATATAAAATCAAATATTCGGGTGGTTGCCCGTAAACTTATACAAACCAATGTCTCGAAACTAAAAATTGAACAAAAAAATAATAAAAGTAGGCTAGAAACTAGAGTTGCATAGTTATCGATCCCTCTATGTGACACACCATAGTTAACCCGTACATCATCCACGTATCCTACACACTGAATACGGTTTGATAGTGTCTATGGCTATCCTAGTGAGGTATAACCCCCAAGATTTATCATATCATCAAGATAATTAAACATAACTATCAGGAACAGTGTATAACAAATATTTCACAATGACTATCATAGAAATCAGATAAGGTTCATCAAATACACATTCGTCGGATAAATTCCACAAGGATAATCTTTTTTAAATACATGAATGCACGTATATGCTCACAGACCTGAGGATGCACATCCAGCTGAAAAAAAGGTCACCGAAGGAGAACTAGCCACCCAGAAAAGACTATGCAACGAGGAACCTAAGGTTAACTAGTCTCTCGAAAAAGTACTCAAAGGTACGCCCTAAGGAGTAGTAGGCACCTGAAAAAGTCCATGAAATAAGGACAACCCATAGTGGTAACAATGCACATGACATTAATTTAGGATCACCAGTAAAATACTCTATGGTACAACCCATAGTGACCGAAGAAACTCTGTGTCTTATATCAACCACCCGATAAAGTCCGAATGCCATAAAAATGCATGCTTAGCCCAACCATTATTATTTCAAATTTAAAAAATCATTTTAAGAAAGCTCAAAGGTCACTATGGGGGGTTTTTCACCCAACATAGGCCAACAACTTAAGCATAGTATCCCATTCTACCTTCCCTGACTCAAGAGACTAATAAATAGGATATTTAAAGGTAACCTACTCAACTAGTGGCCAATCGTAATCCAACAAGTGGAACTTACCATCATAAAGTTGTATAAAATAATCTATGAAAGCCGAAAAAGGGCAAATAGTCAATCAAAGCCATATAAGGCAATTAGTCTATTCAAGGATGCGATAGAAAGGGACTGTTACTAAAAAGGCCCAAAGGTACAAGTGATCCACAATATGGTAAGTCCACGACATAATCTCAATTAGTCCATTACACTATATGTCACTAGTTCAAGGATATCTTAAAACATCATCAAATAATCACAAGTGGTAAAACAAGCCACAACAATTTCAATATACTTATCCATATAAAATGTTTCGTTTAAACTAGGATAGAGATAATCGCGATCTATAGCATGTTCAGATACTTGAATGTAAATCCAATGATTAATCCTTTAGGAAGAATTCACTCAAACATAAACTATCATTCATCATCATTTTTACTAAATAATAAATTAAACAATCAATGGAATAATGAACTAGGATAATTATGATGATGTAGAAAAGCTTGAAGGTAATCCTCACCTTGTGGTTTGGTTCATGTTGCTAGTGTGCTTCTTAGAATTGAATCCTAGTCAATTTGAATTGTAAGATGTTCAGCTCAGTCCTAATCAAGAGGTATTTAGAATTCTAGCATGCTTGAATAAAAGTTAGAGTTAAATACTTTCAACTATCATAAATTTAAGAGCAAAGGATATGGAGATGATTCTTACCTATCCCACTGAGTCAACCCAACTTGGATTTGGGTCCTTGCACCAACTGAGTCAACTCAAACCAGCCCTGTGTGTTAACCAATGAGTTGAGGAAGCTACATAATCCCTCTCTCCTTCTCCTCTCCATTTGTCGGAATGTCTAGCAATGTCTGGACCAGGCCCAAACTTAACTTGATCAAGTCAGACTTGGTTTCAACCGAGTTGACTCGATAGCCACCAAGACTCCTGGCCCTCTCCAACTCTCTCTCTCTCTCTCTCTCTCTCTCTCTCTCTCTCTCTCTCTCTCTCTCTCTCTCTCTCTCTCCCTCCCTCCCTCCCACTCTCTTATTCTTCTTCCTTTCTACTTTTCTGCTTCCTGAGTCCGCCAACAAGGATTTCAGCCTTAGACTAGACTCATCACGCTTCTTTCCCGACTCAATGCGTCGATCCAACATAGGGGAACTCGATCAAATTTTGTTACAGCGGGTTGTATTCCCTTGACTTGGCAGTAACCCAACTTGAATCCTTGTTGGTTCCTCTCCTTTCTTTATTTCTTTCATCTTCAGTTGGATGAGGGTGGGTCCGGACTCGCTTAAACGTGAAAGGATTCGAGTCAAGTTGACTCAACTCAACACAACAATCACTACAATGTGGCTTCTCCCTTTTCTTCTTCTTTTTTTGTGCTTCCTTCCTTTTCTCTCCATCATCTTCTTTTCTTTTCTTTCTTCTTATTTCTTTTCTTTTACTCGGTTTGCATAGACCAGGCCTTAACTTAGCCTAACTGTGACCCGATCTCACCACAAGAATCATGATTCAAGCAAGTAGTGCAGTGTGGCACACACCAATGGATACCCGCTTCTCTCTTGAGCCCTCTCTTCTTCTCCATTCCCTTGTTCCTCTCTTCTTCCTCTCACTTTTTGACTGGAAAGAACCTGGACTTAGCTCGCACTCACCGCGACTCGTACCGAGTTGACTCACCCCGATGCGGCAATACAAGTAGTGCCTTCTCTCTCTCTCTCTCTCTCTCTCTCTCTCTCTCTCTCTCTCTCTCTCTCTCTCTCTATCTTTCCATTTTCAGAAAGGATGCCCTAAAAGTGACCTTTTTAAAGGCTTTATTAATCCTCTTCTAGAGGGTTCAGATGTGCCAACTAATCACGGGATTAGTTACGGGTATTTGTTTTAATCGAGAGAGTTCACATATAAAGCCCAGGATCTGGCTTGCATGGCTGTGATTGGACATTACAAATGATGTTATGGTAATATGGTCCATTAGATGGATGACTTTGGTCTGGAAATGGGACTCACTAGAGGAGATGGGTCAGTTGGTTCAACGGGGAAGATGATCCAGTTGTTAATGGTGGATCATCTTCGAACGGTTGATCCTACGATCCACTGTACTTGGATGGTGTGGATGTAACCCTAGAATGCTGTGGGAACCATTAAATGAGTGGCTATTAACATTTCTTAATGGTTTGATTCCAACAGCGGCGACGGGTGAAGTTTCTTACAAAAAAGAAAGAGATACATGCCCTAAAATGAAGTGTTGGGATTCTCCTGACATGCGGTTGGGATGGGAGAATTTCCCAAACATGGATTGCAGGCTAGCATCTAAAAATGAGATTTTCCGTTTTTGGCAAAATGTCGTACGCATAAGTTTACTTGTGCTCAATTTTGTACGCACACTCGCGTATGGATATGCATATAATTCCCAGGGTTTGATCGCTTTTAGCCCTCCTATAAGTTGGACGGCTCGGATTACTCCGTCGATCTCTGATGGTGGGCCACGATTTAGACAAACGGATGGTCTCCATTTAAAATGTGAGCAAGTAGGAAATAGAGGAGAATTTCTCTGCTTTTTTTTTTGAAAGTTTCGAGTCAATCCGGTTTAACCCTGGTTGACGATCAGGTGCATCGTGGGTGTGTGTACTGTGCACACGCATAGACCCAAAGTGGGGCCCACCGGACTGGTTCACACAATCTGAACCATCCACCTACTTCTACCAGCCTAATCAATACTCCTATCCAAAGGTGGTGAAGATCCTAAACTCGAATGGCCCACGATTATCAATTCTAATGTGTTTTTGATAATTTCCTACAATCTAGTGGTCAGATCTTCCTAAAGACTGATCATCTATTTTTTTGAGTACCCTTAGGTTAACATGGGTAGAATTTATCTATTGATTCCGTAATTTAATGACATGACAGTATGAGTGAATGATTAATTCCCATATTTGAGTAATACAGGCAAGAAGGATAGGAAATTTGATAATTTTGGGTTCTGGGTTGTTAAGAGGATCTAAGATCGGGGCCATTCCTAGTTCACATTAAACAGTTTTGATGGTTGGTATAAGTGTCAAATATTCTGGATTTCTATTTAATAACCCAATTTCACATGTCCAATGATCATCCAATGGTCAAACCCTTTGATTTGGGGCCTTGTGACTGTTTAAAGACATACAATAGCTAATCATTCGAATAGATGATTAGATTTGTGCAAGCATCACTCAACTTATTTAACATATGGTGTGGGTCGCTTTGGCCTCTAGGATGAACGTTTTGATTTATGGATGGGGATTACTTTTGATGGCTGGATTTAGGATAGAATGAAGGCAAATGTTCACATAATCTAGGTTTGTATATATACTTACATGATGACACCTAAGTACTGAGAAGTATAGGGTGTCACAATCTACCCCCCTTAAAGAGAATTTTGTCCCTGAAATCCCTTACTCCTATTATTACTGGGAGTGAGAATATCCATTTTACTGTGTTTCTACTCTTTCATTACTTTCCTTTTGAAGTATGTTTGGGTATAGAAATAAATACAACTAATCATCAAAATTGGAGTTGTTACAATCTACCCCCCTTAAAGACGAATCTCGCCCTCGAGATTCGAAAACGTACATCCCAATTAACATTCCAGATAGCAAGGTTGTCCTGTTCATGTACTTTATCACAAATATTCTCAATTGTTCACTTATAACCTAGATTTTATCAGACTATATTTAAATTTTGCTAAAACTCCTATACTTCCATCATAATCAATCCACTAACGTATATAGGTTCCACTAAATACTATATATATATATATATATATATATATATATATATATATATATATATATATATATATATATATATATATATATATATATAACTAGGAATTATTTTAATATCTAACTACATCTCAACATCTTGAATCCCTTCATAAAAAGTTTATTCAGGTGGCGTTTAATACTTATTCATTTATTTATTTTTCTATTTTTGAAATTCACCACAACAGTCTCTCCCTATCCTCAAGTAAAATAGATACTCGAATTTTTATTATTCAGGGCACACGGAAGGATGGTTGTAGTAAGCCTGAGCCCGATACAATGATGTTCTTACTGTCAGGGTAGTGTGTTCATTAGTATCGTTCCTAACCCTGGCGAGCCTCAATCTTCTGCTTGATCAAGGCATTGAGCCCATTGAGAATTGCTAGGATTTTAAATTTTGAGTTAGATTGTGCATACTCTGCATAAACATGTTTCTATTGGTTGGGGGTCCTGATTATTCTAAACAATTGGGGAATATCATGAAATATTCTATTTTCATGATAATAGTGTTTGGAATCTGTGTGAAACAGACCCAAATGACCAACACACTTTCGTTGCGCATTTTGATAACCTAATGTATTACCTAAAATTTCAGGACCCAAGTTTCTACATGGAAGTTCGAGTTCAAAATTTACTATATTTATCCTGATCCTCAAATCTAGTCCCCACATACCCAGTCTAGGTTTGAAAACTTACCCAAAGTTTTATCACTTCACCTTTAATCAATTCTAAGCACCAGAAATTTTGAGAAGTGTTGTTTCTAACTAAAGACATGTATTTGGGAATTCAAATTACAACTCCTAGTGTGATCTCTTAATTTATGGAGCTCTTAAAGTAGACCTAACATAGAATGTGGTGGATAGGAAATTTCCTACTATGCCTAAGTTTAGTTTCTAAGATTCAAATAACTAAATCTAGAAATTTCAAAGGGGCCTAAAGTATTGTTTTTAGGTTTTATGATTATCCAGATGATTTTCCAGGGAACCTAAAATCTCAGATCTCTACATTCTCAATTTCCCTTAATTCAAATGGAACTTCACATAAGTTCGAATGGTTATCCTAATAATTCTTAAGGTAACTTGAGTTTAGATTTCTATGTTCCCAAACTTTCTTTAAGTCTAGTGGGAATTTGAAATATATTCAATGGTTAAAATAATTTCAAATAGGACCTAAGTTTAGGTCTTTACATTTTTATTTTATTTTTTTGAAATTTCCCCAGTCTACATAGGACTCGCCAAAGTTTAAGTCTCTAATTTCCAACATTTTAACTTGAGAAATTTGAGGTTTGTATAAGTTTGTTAAGGCAAGGTTTTTCTAGACTCTCTCTGATACCATCTTGTAATACCCCGATTCCTGGAACCCATGTACACTATGCATTTTTCAAAAACCCGAGTGTTAACCTTTAACAATGGCTCAAATATCACTTACATTTTTTTTTTCTTTTATCAAAGTTAGTAATTTTAGTGAAATATAAGCAAATCAAGTATAAGAGGGAGTCCAAATATACAAAATCAAATATTCGGGTGGATGCCCGCAAACTTATACAAACCAATGTCAAGAAACTAAAAATTGAACAGAAAATAAATAAAAGTAGTCTAGAAACTAGAGCTGTATAGTCATCGATCCCTCTATGTGACACACCATAGTTAACCCGTACATCATCCACGTATCCTGCACACTGAATATGTTTTGATAGTGTTAATGGCTATCCCAGTGAGGTATAACCCCCAAGATTTATCGTATCATCAATATAATTAAGCATAACTATCAAGAACAGTATATAATAAATATTTCATAATGATTATCATACAAATCAGATAAGGTTCATCAGATACGCATTCATCAGATAAATTTTACAAGGATAATCTTGTTTAAATGCATGAATGCATGTATATGCTCACAGACCTGAGGATGCACATCCAGCTAGCAAAAAGGTCACCCAAGGAGAACTAGCCACCCAGAAAAGACTATGCAATGAGGACACCCAAGGTGGACTAGTCTCCACAAAAAGTACTCAAAGGTACGCCCTAAGGAGTACTAGGCACCTAAAAAAGTCCATGCAACAAGGACAACCCATAGTGGTAAGAATGCACGTGACATTAATTTAGGATCACCCGGTAAAATACTTTATGGTACAGCACATAGTGACCCAAAAAACTCCATGTCATACATCGACCAACTGGTAAAGTCTGTATGCTATAAAAATGCATGTTTAGCCCAACCATTATTATTTCAAATTTTAAAAAATTATTTTAAGAAAGCTCATAGGTCACTATGGGGGGTTTCTCACCAAGCATAGGTCGACAACTCAAGCATAGTGTCCCATTCCACCTTCCCTGGCTCATAAAACTAACAAATAGGATGTTTAAAGGTAACCTACTCAGCTAGTGGCCAATCGTAATCTAACAAGAGGAACTTACCATCACAAAGTTGTATAAAATAATCCATTAAAGCCGCAAAAGGGCAAATAATCAATCAAAGCCATATAAAGCAATTAGTCCATTCAAGGATGCGATAGAAAGGGACTGTCACCGAAAAGGCACAAGTGATCCACAATATGGTAAGTCCGACATAATCTCAATTAGTCCATTACACTATATGCAACTAGTTTGAGGATATCCTAAAACATCATCAAATAATCATAAGCGGTGAAACAAGCTACAACAATTTTAATACACTTAACCATATAAAATGTTTCATTTAAACTAATATAGAGATAATCGCGATCTATAGCATGTTCAGATACTTGAATGTAAATTCAATGATTAATCATTTAGGAAGAATTCACTCAAACATAAACTAGCATTCATCATCATTTTTACTAAATAATAAATTAAGCAATCAATAGAATAAATGAACAAGGATAATTATTATGATGTAGAAAAGCTTGAAGGTAATCCGCACCTTATGGTTTAGTTCATGTTACTAGTGTGCTTCTTAGAATTAAATTCTAGTCAATTTGAATCGTAAGAGGTTCGGTTCGGTCCTAATCAAGAGGCATTTAGAATTCTTGCATGCTCGAATAAAAGTTAAAAGTTAAATACTTTCAACTATCATAAATTTAGGAGCTAAGGATATGGAGATGATTCTTACCTATCCCACTCAGTCAACCCAACTCGAATTTGGGTCCAAGCACCAACTGAGTCAACTCAAATCGGCCCTACTTGTTAACCAACGAGTAAAGGTAGCCGCATACTCCCTCTCTCCTTCTCCTCTCCCTTTCTTTCTTTCTTTTCTTATGCATTTCTTCTATTTTTGTTGGAATGTCCAACAATGTCTGGACTAGGCCCAAAGTTAACTTGACTAAGTCAGACTCAGTTTCAACCGAGTCAACTCGCTATCCACCACAACTCTTGACGCTCTCAAACTCTCTCTCTCTCTCTCTCTCTCTCTCTCTCTCTCTCTCTCTCTCTCTCTCTCTCTCTCTCTCTCTCTCCCTCTCTCTCCCTCCTATTCTTCTTCCTTCTTCTACCTTTCTACTTCCTGTGTCAGCCAACAAGGATTTCAGCCTCAGACCAAACTCATCACGCTTCTTTCCTGAGTTAGCGAGTCGATCCAACATAGTGGAACTCGATCAGATTCTGTTACAACGTGTTATATTCCCTTGACTCGACAATAACCCAACTCGAATCCTCGTTGGTTCCTCTCCTTTCTTTATTTCTTTCATCTTCATTTGGATGAGAGTGGGCCCGGACTTGCTCAAACGTGCAAGGATTTGAGTCGAGTCGACTCAACTCAACATAACAATCACGGCAACTTGGTTTCTCCCTTTTCTTGCTTTTTCTTTGTGCTTCCTTCCTTTTCTCTCCATCATCTTCTTTTCTTTTCTTTCTTCTTATTTCTTTAGTTTTGCTTGGTTTGCACAGGCCTTAACTCAGCCTAACTGCGACCCGATCTTGCCATAAGAATCATGACTCGAGCTAGTAGTGTGGTGCGACACCCACCAATGGTAACCCGCTTCTCTCTCGAGCCCTCTCTTCTTCTTCATTCCCTTCTTCCTCTCTTCTTCCTCTAACTTTTTGACTGGAAAAAACCTGGACTCAGCCTGCACTCACCACGACTCGAACTGAGTCAACTCACCCCGATGCAACAATAGAAGCGGAGCCTTCTCTCTCTCTCTCTTTATCTTTCCATTTTTGGAAAGGATGCCCTAAAAGCGGCCTTTTTAAAGGCTTCATTGATCCTCTTCTAGAGGGTTCAGATGCACCAACTAATCATGGGATTAGCTCAAGAACTCACTTGCATGGCTGTGATTGGACATTATAAATGATGTTCTGGTAATATGGTCCATTAGATGGACAACTTTGATTGGGAAAATGGGACTCACGAGAGGAGATGGGTCAGCTGGTTCAACGAGGAAGATGATTCAATTGCTAATGGTGGATCATCTTCGGACAATTGATCCTATGATCCATTGCACCTAGATGGTGTGGATACGACCCTAGAACGTTGTGGGACCCATTAAATGAGTGGCTAGTAACATTTCTTAATGTTTTGATTCCAACAGTGGTGACGGGTGAAGTCTCTTGCAAAAAAGAAAGAGATGCGCGCCCTAAAATGAAGGGTTGGGATTCTCCTGACGTGTGGTTAGGATGGGAGAATTTCTCGCGCATGGATTACTAGTCTGGCATCTAAAAATGAGATTTTTCATTTTCAAAAAAATGTCATACGTGTAGGTTTAGTTGTGCTCGTCTTTGTGTGCACACTCGTGTATAGATATGATATAATTCCCAAGGTTTGATCGTCTTTGGCCCTTCTACAAGTTGGATGGCTCGGATTACTCCGTTGGTCTCTGATGGTGGGCCACAATTTAGAAAAATGGACGGTTTTCGTTTAAAACATGAGCAAACAAGAAATAGAGGAGAATTTCTCCTTTTTTTTAAAAGTTTCAGGTCAATCTGGTTTAACCCTGGTTGACGGTCAGGTGCACTGCGGGTGTGTGTACTGTGCACATGCATAGACCCAAAGTGGGCCCACCGTATTGGTTCACACAATCTGAACCATCCACCTACTTCTACTAGCCTAATCAAGATTCCTATCCTAAGGTGGGGCAGATCCTAAACTCAGATGGCCCACAATCATCAATTCTAGCGTGTTTTTTATAATTTTCTACAATCCAGTGGTCGGATCTTCCTCAAGACTGATCATCTATGTTTTTGAGTGCCCTTAGGTTAACATGGATAGAATTTATCTATTGATTCCTTAATTTAATAACATTATTGGGGCACAAAAAATACACGAGTCAAAAGGAGTTTGGTTTGTTGCACGTCAAGATTCCATGATAGGCAACCCTATCCATTGTGCTACCCTCTCTCTATCTTAAATCTCTCATGAATAATGCTACTTGTGAATAGTGTTATGCAATGAATAGTGAGTTGTGCGCAATGAATAGTGCGTTGTATGCGGTGCATAGTGCATTGTGTGTGATGAATAGTGTTGTATGAAGAATAGTGTGTTGTGTGTGATGAATAGTGTGTTGTGCGCAATAAATAGTGTGCTGTGTGTGGTGAATAATATTGCATGATGAGCACTGGAAGCTGTTGTGCGCACCCTTTTGTGCACAGATAGCCTTCACACATGTGAAAAGCCTATAAATACCCCCTCCCCCGCTCATTTACATCATCAGAAGTTTCAGTGAGAGGAGCTAGGTGAATAGTGCCATTGTGTAAGGTGAATAGTGCCATTGTGCGAGGTGAATAGTGCCATTGTGTGCGGTGAATACTGTTGTGCACGGTGAATAGTGTCGTTGTGCGTGGTGAATAGTGTCATTGTGCGTAGTGAATAGTGATGTTATGTGAAAATAACCATCACACACGTCAAAAGCCTATAAAGATCCCTCTCCCATCCTCATTTAGAGAGAATAGAAGTTAGAGAAGCTCAAGGAGCTCCCAAAGCAAGAGGAGAATAGAAGTTCCGCACAACAGAAGTTCCGCACAACAAAAGTTTTCGCACAATAGAAGTCCCCCACAATGCAAGTCCACACAGTCTCTAACTTCACCAGTATCCCTGCTTAAATTCCCCATTACGCACTGGCATCTCCTGATTACGCACACTATTCATTGAATTCATAAAGAAGCATAAGGGAAAGCAAGAAAAATAGGATGTTTAGAGAGCTTCAAAAGAAGGAAAAGTCCATCCGCGCAACTGGTTCACTCGCACAACCATTTATTTTGAAGGGACATCAAGAGCAAGGAGAGAAGAATTTAGAATGAAGTGGAAAAGCTGAAGGAGAGAGTGGAAAGACAACAAGTGTCTATGGTGCAACCAAACCAAGGACCTCAAGTTTGCATAACTCATCTGTCTTTGTGATGAATATCTAATACGCCGAAATGCTACCGAAAATTTCCATTGAATTGATCCTCCTCTCATTCATTGTGTTGATTCATTGTACTTTGTTTTCAGAATCAAGGGAAATACTAGGATGTAAACAAAGTCAGAATTAATAGAATCTATGATGATGATTGTTCTCCCATTTTGTTTGGTATTATTAGATGATAATTCCCCTAACGAAATGCTTTTGTTTCTTATTAAAACAAAATGACAACTCTGCTAGGGACTATTATTATTCAATGATAACTTGGAAAATATGCAAAGAACTTTTATCACTGTTTGACATTAAATAGATGCCAAAATGGCGACTCTAAATGTGAAGATCCTCCACTTCGTCTCTAAAATAAAGTACAACTTTGTTTAATTAAAATAACTGATATCCTGTTCTAAATAACAAGTATTTTGTCCTTACACAACCGCAATAACTTTTCTCCTGATTAACAAGGTTTTTACTTTACACCTAATGGATTCTCAATAGATTACATCGACAATACAGGAGATTACATCGATAATACAGGATCATTACTACAGAAATTACCAGAGAAGATTAAATCAGTTACAATTAAGGATAGGCAATGTCAAGTGATGTCTGAAATAGTTTTTGCTCCATCAGTAGCACAGGGAGAAGATGAAGGATGAATAATAGTGACATCCAAAAGACGAAGGGTTCAACCTCCTCCCATAAGGAATACCGTCTTACAAAATACAGTTAAAGGGTCGATTATGCGAAATACTATGAGGCACGGTTTTACCTCAGTCACTCAATATCACAACAGTTCATTTTCCTCAATGGTATCAGCAATGCAGTTTTCACTTTCTCCTTCAATATTAGGATAACCAAAGTATAAAGAAACAGAAGACTTGTCTGCAAATATTAATCATCCTTCACCGCCTTCAGATGATGAGAAGTCAGTTTAACAGAATTAACCTTTGCTTGCCAACGAGAAGACGAATCAGTTGATGAATTCATTAGTCGATAGAGAATCCTGGGGGCATCATGTTCACAACTTGCTAGAGAAGAAGAGCAAGTCAAGCTATGTATAGAATGCATAAAACCAGACATTATGTTAAGACTTATTGGTCTGAATATACAGACCTTTCAAGATTTAATTATAAAATCTTGCAATATGGAAAAGATCAATGTGAAGCTACTCAATTATCGTATGAATCAGTTATTTTAAAATCTTAAGAGAGCAACAACAGATCTTAAGAGAGAAAGTAATGATATGGGATCGACATCTTAATAAATACGCAACTTCTCATATCTTTGAGATCAAATCAAGGAGAAGCAACACAAGTATATTCACTATGGGGGCGAAAAATTTTCATCAGTATACCTGTCAATGTCAATTCATATGTCATCTTTGAAGGTAATCACAGTTTTGATTTTGAAGATTATTAGCATAATACTTCCAAATCAAAAGGGGGCAAGATAAGTAGAATGATGGAAAAGTCTTAGAATACCAATGCCTTATACTCCTCTCCATATATGAATAACAAATGCATTATAATCCTCTTCATATATGAATAAAAAGGAAGATTTCCAAGCATATTAAGCTCAAGCATATTATCATTAAGCATCGATGATTATTATCGAATTGACAATAACCACCATTGCCATCGCCATCATCGTCATCACCATATCGTTGACGCAAAGCAGCAGTGGTGGCGATATATCAATTATCAATTTGTTATCATCAACAAAGCTTATACAGTTAACCATATATAAATACCATGAAAGCGATGGCGATTTATCATTTATGGTATCATAGTCAAGCCTATATGGCCAATTACGCATAAGACCTACCATCATCTGAAATATATATTGTCACGCCCCAAACTCAGAAACTGGGCTCACAAAATTCTCGATCGCAGAATCTGGCGTTGATAGCCTCTGTAGTACCCCATTATCGGCTCCCGGCACCCATACACCAGGTTCCGATCCCAAGAACCTACAAGGAGGATTTCAAACATGATTTTGATTTAGTATAAGTATAACCCACGAACAATAACCATAAGAACACCATCACAAAATTCACTATAATAAAAAAACTTTAAAGTACAATACGTATGAAGGGAAATACAAGATAATAATAACGGAAACTCCTGAAGCTCAATTGTACGCTCCTGCTGCGATTATGCTACGGCTACTTCTTGACATCACCTATACGCATCAATTGTGCATAAGCTTATAGAAAGCTTAGAAGGTGGTGTAAGTGTGTGCACAATATGAGTGAGCTCATCACAAAGTAATGTGGAATCATGCTAATGAGTACATGAATACAATCAGTCATACCAAAGCTATGTGGTGCAAAACATGAATGCTATCGGCCATATCAAGGTCATGTGATGTGAAATGCAACTCACACATACTAATCCTCATCCACATATCAATGCATCTCATCACTAGAGCATCAAATATTAGTATAGTTCTCATTCTAGATAATCACCAGGGTCTAGTACACTACGCCAGCTTGTCACCCCTATCCGAGCACACAACTGGGTGAGTGGAAGAGACCTCACTATCTGATTGTCAATATCGGGCCTGGCTCGTCGATAGTGGACCTATTCCTCATGCTAGTTAAACTCAACCTAGAAATTACTCCCTCACTCAGGTGGGTAAGGTCACACCCCTTTCCAACCAACCACGACACAGTGAGAGATGAGGCTTACTTGTATACGGCCCTCGTGCGCTCATGCATCCACTTGGTCTTGACGTTGGAAGCATCCTTTGGTACCATCGGATTTAGGGATTTTCACCCAGGGACATCTATGGCACCTCGATGCTAGAAAGAGTATTTTCATTATCCAATCTAACTATCCATGATGTATCTATGAAGGCTATGGCCCTGATGTCACTAGGGCATGCAATAATCACACTAACACAATGTAAAGTGCATGAATCATGCAGTCCAATCATGCATCAATCCTGCACATACCATGCACTCATGTGGGATAACTCCACCGATCAGGGAGTCCCATAAACCACCTATACTATGGCATATGCAATGGTCAATCACATCTCATAACAAATATACAGATGATGCGTATGGGCATGTATCATGATGCTATGCTATCACAAATGGTAGCCATATTGGTAATTGGCACTGATAATTGGCATTGATAATCGACCTTGACGCAAGGTGGGGTCCATAGATGGACGGCCGATGATGGATCAATTAAAAATCAATGGGGCCCAAGCGTTTGGGTTAACCCACTAGAGAATGATGAGAATGGGCCTAACAAGGCCTAAGGAAAGGTCACAATGTGGACGTTGAAAGTGTTATGCTCCTTTGGTTGTCAAATTGTCAAATTTTATGTGTCAAAACCTCTATCTGTGTCTTGTGTTTGTATGGTGATATATATGTGCTCAAGACACTGCATCACAATGCTTCAAGTCAAGTACCGTGATCGACTTCAAGAAAGAAATGCAAGGTCATGTATTTTGTCCTCTTCTGTAAGCATCAATGTTCAAAGCTACATCAATAAGAAGAGTGTTTGTTCAAGACTCAAGTGTCTCTCAAGATGAAGTTTAATCCCAAGTTGTAGAAGATCTCAAGATCATGCTACATCAAGTTGAGATCTTAAGCTTCATAAGGTTCAAAGGTCAACCGTCATCTGAAAGAATGAAGTTTCAATGTTCATACTTCATGTCCCAGGTATGAATGACCTTAGTTTGACCTTAGGGTAGGTCATTTTGTATACATAATTCAAGCTAAATCTTTTTATATGTATTTGGTTTATTCTAAAACTAGTCCTGGACTTTGTTCGACTAGTCCCAGCACCATCATTACCACTCCAAGAGATTCCAAGACCAATCCTAAGTTTGTTGGAATTTTTTTAAAAATTTTGTTCATCTACGACCAGTCCTGGACTCTGCTCGACCGGTCATGTGAATAGTATCGACTCGTCCCATGACTAGTCCTAGTTCTACGAATCAAAGTCCAACAACTAAACTGGAGGTCTTATGACCAGTCGTGAGAGGCCTACGACCAGTTGTGGAGGGCTTACGACCAGTCATAGACACCCTACGACCAGTCGTGAGTCGGGTTTATCCGATCGCGCTAAAAATTTTAAAAATTCATTCTCCTATGACCAGTCATAGTATCCACTAGACCAGTCGAAGGTGCAATTTCTGCAGCTATACATAGATGACAGATTTCAGAGTTTGATATAGAAATTCAAGTAAAATCAAGGGATCACTCTGAGATAATTTTGTGTTTATTTTAAGCTACATTGTACACATTTAATATTCTCTTATTGTTAGCTTCAACATTTGATTTTGTTTCTACATTCCAATCTTATTTAAAAAGAGGAATTCTTGTATTCCTTCTTCTTGGAATCAAAATCAAATAAAGTTAAACCCAATTGGTTTAATTTAAAATCAATTAGAACCTAGAACCATTTTAAAGTGAGTATTGGACATCGAACTTCTATATTCAACTTCTACTCCGATTGGTTCTTCCGGGCTGCTTCAAAAAGGAGAAATCTAGGTATTTTACATTCATTTTAGTTTATTTTGAGATTTTCCAGAAAAATATCATTGTGGTGGTTATCTGAGGAGAGCCAGAAAACTTAGAAAGTGGGTTTTTAGATTGTGTAAACCCAAGTTAAAAAGACACAATGGTGAAGGTTTTTGGTGAACCTGTGAAAACCTATTTTGATAGTCAATGCTAATATCCACTGTGTGAGGATATTAGGAGTGGAGTAACTGTGTGGCTATTTATGAACAGTTGGTGTACACACAGGCGAACCACTATAATCCCTTGTGTTTTGAGGTTATATGATATATTTTCTATCTTTGATTATTCATTTGTGGGATGTATATGTGGATGTGAATGTTGTAATCTTTTTATTTCAAGAATTGTTGGGAATGTTGTAATAGTTTAGAATTTACTTCTTGTTGTTCCTTTATTGCGTTGAGATTCAATTTCTTTATTTGTTCTAGCAAGGTTGCCCTGCCATTTTTATGGTGTATGGTTGTCCTTAGGATAATCAATATTTGAGATTACATTTTCCTCTTCAGTTTGAGTTCTTGATACAAAGACCTTTTTAGAAATAAGGTTGTCCTACCATAAACCCTTAGTTTTTGGTGTAAAGTTGTCCTTAGAACAACATTTCTCAAGACTTGAATTTTGAGGGTGCTTTTCAATTCTGCATTATGGTTTGATTTATTCATTTGCTTGTATCTTATTTATTAGTTCCGCTGTTAATTTTCTTAAATTTTACAAAGTCCTATTTACCCCCCCCCCCCCCCCCCCCCCCCCCCCCTCTAGGACATATAGCTTAGCCATTTCAAGTGGTATCAGAGCCTAATAACTCGTTTTAATTCTTTATTCTTAGATTTATTTCCTGAGCTAACGATCTAAGCTATATATAAGATGTCAAATTTTGATAGCCTATTAGTCACTCGGCCTCCACTTTTCAATGTCACCAATTATGCCTATTAGAAAGCCAGGATAAGGATCTTCCTTAAATCCATGGATGAAAGTGTGTGGCTAGCCACAGTGAATGAATGGACCCCTCCTACCACTAAAGTGACTAGAATCAATGGTTCAAAAATAATGAGAGTAACTCCTTATTTCTCGTGGACTACACTTCAGAAAAGTGAAAGTAATGCAAATGCTAAAGCACAAAATGCAATCACTTGCACACGATCATCGGATGAATTCAAAAGAATTATATCCTGTGATGCCTATTGGAAAGCCAGGATAAGGATCTTCCTTAAATCCATGGATGAAAGTGTGTGGCTAGCCACAGTGAATGAATGGACCCCTCCTACCACTAAAGTGACTAGAATCAATGGTTCAAAAACAATGAGAGTAACTCCTTATTTCTCGTGGACTACACTTCAGAAAAGTGAAAGTAATGCAAATGCTAAAGCACAAAATGCAATCACTTGCACACGATCATCGGATGAATTCAAAAGAATTATATCCTGTGATTCTGCAAAGCAAGCATGGGATATTTAAGAAATGACACACGAGGGTACGTCAATTGTCAAAAAATCTAAAGTTTAACTCCTCACAACCAAATTTAAAGAAATTCATATGGAGGAAAATGAAATGTTTATGGACTTTTATACAAGATTAAATGACATTGTAAACTCTATGTGGGGTCTTGGCGATAAAATCCCAGAAAGAAAAGTGTGTGCAAAGATACTACGTTCACTTCCTGAACGGTTCAATTCTAAGGTAACCGTGATCCAAGAACTTCGTGATACAGACACTATGAGGGTAGAAGAATTAGTTGGATCTTTGCAAACCTACGAGTTAAATTTTAAAGCTCCTAAAGGAAAATCTATTTCCCTTAAGTCTTCTAAAGATGTTTTTCATGAAAACCATTCTGATTTAGAAAATTTTGAAGACGATATGGCCCTTTTAGTAAAAAGATTTTATAAAATTTTCAAAAGCAAAAAGAGGATTAATTTTCAAAAAGCTAATGAGAAAAAAAAATAAAAATCTAAATCTAATCCTTGGAAATCTTTAAAAGAGAGTTAATGTTACAACTGTTAAGAATTTGGGCATTTAGCAAACAAGTGTCCTAAAAAGGATAAACCCAAAAAGAAGAGTATGTTAGCTACTTGGGACGAATCCTCTGATTCTGAAGCCTCTTCTGATTTAGAAGATTCTGAAATCGAGTCGAGTGATGAAGTGAAAGCCCTTATGACTCTAGCCAAATTCACATTTCAGATAATGATTCAACAAGTGAAGAAAATCTGAACAATGAATGTGAAAATGATGATGATCTTCAAGATGCTTACAATGCCTTATATAAGGAAAGTTGTAAAATTGTTGTCAAACTTAAGCTTCAAAAAGAAAGATTTTCAAAGCTTAGAAAAAATTATGAATCTCTTGTTTTAGAAAAATCTCATATTTCAGACTATTTTGAAAATTGCAAATGTGATTTGGATTTCAAAAACTCTTATATTGAAAGTCTGAAATCTGAGAATGAAAATCTTAAACTTGAAGTCTCTTCTCTTTTAAGTTTAAAGGATACATGGAAGTATGCCCAAGGAGATCCAAAGTTAGAAAAACCTTTATCTGGATCAAGGAAATGTGGCGATTGATCCGGTTTGGGCTACGATAAAAATGTTCCTCTTAAACATAAGATTACGTCTCCTAAGTTTGTAGAAGGTGAGACCTTGAACTTAAAAGGGAAAAGTACAAATCAAGTTTTTTCTAAAACTACTTTTCAAAAACTGAAAAACATTTATAAATTTCAGAACCAGAACCCTTTAGCTAAGAAAATAGTTGATCTTCTTAAGGAGCTCTTAAAATCTAACTCAGTGGATCACTCTAACTATAACTACAATCAAAAGAAGACTCACTATACTCCTAAATCCAAAAATATTATGAAATGGGTTCCTAAAGTTACCTGCTTGGTTGCCCACACTGCTTTCAAAGCTACAAGCCATTCAAAGTGGTACCTAGATAGTGGATACTCCAGGCATATGACAGGCGACAAGGCTTTATTCACCGATCTCAAAGATATGATTGATGGGTCAATCACATTTGGTGATGGTAGCAACTGCAAGATTATTGGCCAAGGTTCGGTTCAACTCTACAATCTTCCCTTATTCAAGATTTTTTTATATGTTGAGGGATTAAAACATAACCTGTTAAGCATATCTCAAATATGCGATAACAATCATAGTGTGAAAATTTTCAATTAAAGTTGTGAAATTATAAACAAAAAGGGATCTGTAATATTTACTGGTCGTAGAACTTCTGAAAACTACTATATTGTAAGTAATGGTAGCTCTTTTAGTCAAATATGCTACATGGTCCATACCAACGAAACAAAATTATGGCATAAACGCCTTGGACAGGTACACTACTGTAATTTATTCAGATTAAGCAAAAGAGAACTAATAAGAGGTCTACTTAAATTACAAAAGTTAGACAAAATATGTGGCGAATGCCAAACAAGCAAGAAAACAAGGAGCTCTCATAAGAAGGTGAACTCTAATGCCACATCAAGACCACTCGAGCTTCTCCACATGGATCTTGTTGGACCAACCAGGACGGAAAGTCGAGGTGGTAAAAAATACATCATGGTAATCGTGGATGATTTTTCAAGATTCACTTGGGTCACTTTCTTAAGGGATAAATCAGAAACCCTTGATGAAGTGAAAAGGATTATCAAACGTATTCAATCTGAAAAAGGTTCTCAAGTCAGTAAGATCTGTAGTGATCATGGATTTGAGTTTGATAATAGCAGTTTTGAGAAATTCTGTAGTGATCATGGAATATCACATGAATTCTCTATGCCCAAGACACCACAACAAAATGGAATTGTGGAAAGGAAAAATAGAGTGCTTCAAGAAACAGGGAACGTAATGTTGAATAGTATGAAGCTCCTTAGGAATCTTTGGACTGCAGCAGTGAATACCACCTGCTATATTATTAACCGAGTTTAAACTTGTAAATCTAATAACAAAACGGCTTATGAACTATGGTTTGATAAGAAGCCTACTGTCAAATACTTTCGAGTTTTTAGTAGCAAGTGCTATATTTTGCATGATCGTGAAAATCTTGGAAAGTTTGACACTAAGAGTGATGAAGGGATCTTCTTAGGATACTCTTTAAACAGTCACACATATCGTGTATTGAACAATAGGATCGGTGTTATTCAAGAATCTATAAATGTGGTCATAGACGATCACTTGAATACACCTGGCCCAAGTTCAGATTATGATGAAGTACTTTTAATTAATAAACCAGATACTTCATTAAATCAAACTGATTCTGAATTGAAGACTATTAAAGATCATCCAACCACTCAGATTCTTAGAAACCCTCTCACTGGTGTACGCACTCATAGACAACTTGAAGACACATATAATTATGTATGTTTCACATCCCAGATAGAACCGATAAATGTAAAAGAAGCTCTTTCTGATGAAAACTGGATAGTTGTTGTGTAGGAAGAACTTAATCAATTTGTTCAAAATGATATCTGGTATCTTGTTCCTAGACTAAAGATAAACATATTATTGGAACAAAGTGGATATTCAAAAATAAGTCTGATGAACTTGGTAATATAATTCGAAACAAGGCAAGACTGGTGGTACAAGAGTACACTCAAATTGAAGGTATTGATTATGATGAAACCTTTGCACTAGTTGCTCGCCTTGAATCAATTAGACTTTTTACATGCATTGCATGTTTTAGAAAATTTAAAATTTATCAAATGGATGTAAAGAGTGCCTTCTTAAATGGTGATTTACATGAAGAAGTATATGTTGAACAACCTACAGGGTTCCAAGACCCTAAGTTTACTGATCATGTATACCATCTTAAAAGGCTCTCTATGGTCTAAAACAAGCTCCCGGGGCATGGTATGAGAAATTGACTAAGTTTTTAGTCAGTCATAATTTTCAGATGGGCGTTGATAAGACGCTCTTTGTTAAGAAACATAACGATGATATCTTAATGGTTCAGATTTATATTAATGATATTATTTATGGATCAACTTGTACTAACATGACTATTGAGTTTACAGATTTAATAAAATCTAAGTTCAAAATGAGCATGGTTGGGGAATTAAATTATTTCCTAAGGTTGCAAGTAAAATAACAACCTGATGAAATTTTCATTTCTCAGAGCAAATATGCTCTGAACTTTATTAAAAGATTTAGATTTGAGAATGGTAAGAATTTTGATACTCCTATGAGTACAACTTTAAGACTCTCAAAGGATTCTACAGGTAAATATGTGGATCTTAAATTGTATCGTAGAATGATTGGTAGTTTTCTTTATTTAATTTCTAGTAGACCTGATATTACTTTTAGTGTTGATATTTGTACAAGATATCAATCTAATCCTAAAGAGTCACATTTAATTGTTATTAAGCGGATTATACGATATGTCGCAAGTTAAGTAAATTTGAGTCTCTGGTATCCATATGATACTAGTGTTCAGTTGGCAGGGTATATTGATGTGGATTGGGTTAGAAATATCAATGATAGAAAATCAACCAGTGGTGGTTGTTTTTATATTGGAAATTGTTTGGTTTCTTGGTTTAGAAAGAAACAAAGTTCTATATCACTCTCTATTGCTGAGGCTGAATATATCGCAACTGGAAATGTATGTACTCAACTTGTTTGGATGAAACGTATGTTAAGTGATTATGGAATTATACAAGATATAATGGCCTTACATTGTGATAATTCCAGTGCTATAAATATTTTCAAAAATCCTATCCATCATTCACGTACTAAGCACATTGACATTAGGTATCATTATATTTGTGAATTAGTAGAAGAAAAAATAATATCTTTGGAATACATTCCAACAGAGACTCAACTTGCTGACATTTTTACTAAACCGCTTGACAAAAGCACATTTAATAAATTGAAATTTGATCTTAGTATGTGCATTCAAAATTGATTATTCATGCATTTGCTTATCATAGTGTAGATATATTTGTGTTTTTATGTGTTTAAATTCTAATTTTTTTATGATTATTGCATGTTTTAGTCGGTACTCGACCAGTCGTGGGTGTACACGACTGGTCCTGGTACGACCGGTCGTGGAAAGGCTAAGACCAATTGTGGAGCGTGTTGGGTGCTTTAATTTGGAGAAAATTTTCATCTTCCTCATTTCTAACTTCCTCTCCAACAAGCCAACATCCGACTAGTCAAACCCACTGACCTGATCTTCAGGTTAGTGCATTTTATTGGTCAATCTATCAGATTCAAGTTATATTCTCTGCTTTATTTTCAAACTTTGTGGATATTTTGGAGTTTTTTTCTACATTTGCTGATCTAAGAAAACTCATCTCCACTTCCTTTGTATTTTCTTGTTCCTTTGTATTTCTTTGTGAAAATGGATGCTAGAGGGATAAAGAAAATAGCCTGTGGTCCATCATCCTCTAGATCAGCTCCAATAACTCAGTGCCATCTTCGTTCACCCAAAAATGATCCCGCTTATGTACGGGATTTACGTTTGCGCAATGTTATTGTTGAAAAACCTGTTGATCTTAACCACATTGCTCCATTTGGTATCTTTTTCCTCCTTCAAGTTATAAGTTGGGATGACATCTTACATTGGGGAGGGCCTGCATACCAATCTATTGCATAATCCATATTCACATGTATATCATATTTTTCTACTGAAAATTTAATATTTAAAATAGATGCTAGAGAAGGCCCTTTTGATGTAGACCGTCATTTAATATCTGGCCTTATGGAAATACCTGTTAATGATGAGAGTATCTCCATTCATATTCTAACTGAAAAACCCTCAGAAATAGAAAAATGACAACTTACGAGGGCATTATGTAACATGAATGTGCAATGGACTCATAAAGGGAATGCGCTCCTTTCAAGGTATTTATTACCCAGATATAGAGTCCTCTATAGAATCTTTACTTCAAATATGTATCCGCGGTCTAGTAATAAAATAGAATTGACTTCATTTATGGTTCGTGTTTTACACTCAGTTGTTTCTGGTTCTAAAATTTATCTTCCATCTTTGATTTGTCATTCCATTATTCAGTTTCGTCTCCATCCAGGTCATAGTGATATATCGTTTGCCTATCTCATGACTGTATTGGCTTCACATATGTTGGTCGCTATGCCTGTTGGAGAGGCTTCTATCCATAATCTGATTTTGAACAACTCAAATATAAACAAAATGAAGTTGGAATTGGCTCCTGGCCAAGTGGATGGTGGTGATGGAGCTGGAGTTGGGAATGAAGAAGAAGCTGATGATCTTCCTCCTGATGACATAAACATGGATGATATTTTTGATAAAATTGAGTCTGATTCTTCTAATGATCCTGATTATGAATCATCTAGTTTGATGTGCATCTGTGTGCACTTGAGGAGAAAGTAGAAAACATGAATGTTACCCATGATTTATAGTTCAAATATATGCTCAAGTATCTTAGGCACTTAAACAGGGGCATGCATCAACTTAATCCTACTATACCTGCTTCGTCTTCAGGTTCTGATTAAGTAGTTTTCTCTTTGGTCTGTAATCACTTTAAGTTTACTTTTGATGAATTGTGAACTTTAAATGGTTTACTGACTTTGGTTTGAACTCTTAATGTCATATTGAACTTTTATCTTAACTCCTTGATTACTCCTGTTTCTTTTCTATTATTTTCTTCTTCCTTTGTCATATTGTGCCAAAAAGGGAGAGAAATTTATGTGCTACTCAGGGGGAGGAGTAGTGGGAGTAATTCAGGGGGAGTAGTGCAGCTTGTGTTTATGCATGAGTGTTTGTGCATGACAAACGGGTGCATGATTCTTTAACCAGGCTGTTTCTGGTTTCCTTTTATAGCCTGTGCATAATTCTTTGTATTCATATTGGTGTTATATTATTATTGAGTGTTTTGTCATGAATTTAACAAAGGGGGAGATTGTAAGTGCTATGCTCCTTTGGTTGTCAAATTGTCAAAATTTATGTGCTAAAACCTCTATCTGTGTCTTGTGTTTGTATGGTGATATATATGTACTCAAGACATTGCATCACAATGCTTCAAGTCAAGTACGGTGATCGACTTCAAGAAAGAAATGCAAGGTCATCTATTTTGTCCTCTTCTGTAAGCATCAATGTTCAGAGCTACATCGATAAGAAGAGTGTTTGTTCAAGACTCAAGTGTCTCTCAAGATGAAGTTTAATCCCAAGCTGTAGAAGATCTCAAGATCAAGCTACATCATGTTGAGATCTCAAGCTTCATAAGGTTCAAAGGTCAACCATCATCTATAAGAATGAAGTTTCAATGTCCATACTTCATGTCCCAGGTATGAATGACCTTAATTTGACCTTAATCTTTTTAAATGTATTTGATCTATTCTAAGACTAGTCCTGGACTTTGTTCGACTAGTCCTAGCACTACCACAACCACTCCAAGAGATTTCAAGACCAGTCCTAAGTTTGTTGGAATTTTTTAAAAATTTATGTTCATTTATGACCAGTCCTGGACTTTACTCGACCGATCGTGTGAACAGTGTTGACTCGTCCCACAACTAGTCCTGGTTCTATGACTCAAAGTCCAACAACTAAACTGGAGGTCCTACGACCAGTCGTGAGAAGCCTACGACTAGTCGTAGACACCCTATGACCAGTCGTGAGTCAGGTTTATCCGATCGCGCTAAAAATTTCAAAAATTCATTATCCTACGACCAGTCGTAGTATCTACTAGACCAGTCGAAGGTGCGATTTCTGCAGTTATAAATAGACGACGGATTTCAGAGTTTGATATAGAAATTCAAGTAAAATTAAGGGATCACTCTGAGATAAGTTTGAGTTTATTTTAAGCTACATTGTGCACATTTAATATTCTCTTTTTGTTAGCTTCAACATTTGATTTTGTTTCTACATTCCAATCTTATTTGAAAAGAGGAATTGCTGTATTCCTTCTTCATGGAATCAAAATCAAATAGAGCTAAGCCCAACTGGTTTAATTTAAAATCAATTAGAACATAGAACCATTTTAAAGTGAGTATTGGGCATCGAACTTCTATATTCAACTTCTACTCCGATTGGTTCTTTCGAGCTGCTTCAAAAAGGAGAAATCCAGGTATTTTACATTATTGTAATTTACATTCATTTTGGTTTATTTTGAGATTCGCCATAAAAATCTCATTGTGGTGGTTATCTGAGGAGAGCTAGAAAACTTAGAAAGTGGGTTTTTGGATTGTGTAAGCCCAAGTTACACAATTGTGAAGGTTTTCGGTGAACCTATGAAAACCTATTTTGATAGTGAACACTAATATCCACTGTGTGAGGATATTAGGAGTGGAGTAGTTGTGTGGCTGTTTATTAACAATTGGTGTACACACAGGTGAACCACTATAATCCCTTGTGTTTTGAGGTTGTATGATTTATATTTCCTATCTTTGATTATTCATTTGTAGGATGTATATGTGGATGTGAATGTTGTAATCTTTTTATTTCAAGCATTGTTGGGAATGTTGTAATAGTTTAGAATTTACTTCTTGTTGTTCCTTTATTGCTTTGAGATTCAATTTCTTTATTTGTTCTAGCAAGGTTCCCTGCCATTTTTATGGTGTATGGTTGTCCTTAGAATAATCAATATTTGAGATTACATTTTTCTCTTCAGTTTGAGTTCTTGATACAAAGACCTTTCTAGAAATAAGGTTGTCCTATCATAAGCCCTTGGTTTTTGGTGTAAGGTTGTCCTTAGAACAACATTTGTATCAACCTCTCAAGACTTGAATTTTGGGAGTGCTTTTCAATTCTATATTGTGGTTTGATTTATTCATTTGGTTGTATCTTATTTTTTAGTTTCGCTTTTAATTTTCTTAAATTTGGCATAGTCCTATTCACCTCCCGCCCCCCCCCCCCCCCCCCCCCCAGGACATATAGCTTGGCCATTTCAGACGTCCAACCATCATTGTCCATCAATGTGGGCCTTTAACCAACATTGATCCCAAGGAATGGTGGCCAATCATATAATGAGCCCACGACCTAGCACAAGGGCCTAATATACATCATCATGGGCCTGAGTTACATCAAATGAGTCGAATTAATGGGCTGAATCAAATGGGTCGAGTCGATGGGCCGATTTAAATGGGTCGAATCAAATGGGACGATTTAAATGGGCCAAGTTAAATAGGCCGAGTTTGAATGACTCGATCCAATGGGCCAATTCCAATAGGCCATTCATCCATTGTTAAAGATCATTATAGAGCACATATATACAAAAAGAAATAAAATGAATTATATCCAAAGGATCATCTGGACCATACTACAAATGGCAATGGTGATATGTCTCCCACAATTAAAGATTTAGAGGACCCACCATAGCATTTATTTCCCATCCAAACTGTTCATAAGGTCACAAGGACCTGGACAAGGAGGGGAAAATTAAATATTATATTGAGTCAAAACTTCTGTTACCCAAAGGGGTTTTAATGGTAGACGTTCAACACCACTATTTTCACAGTGTGGTCCACCTGATAACTGGATCTATCTTACTTTTAGCTTCAAGCTTTGAGATGAGCTCACCATATGGGTGGACGGTTTAAAGGCAACACATAGAGCAGCGGGCCCCGCAAGACTATTGACATCATGGGGCCCTCTGATGGGTGGCATGGATGAAGCACATATATCATGGTGGGGACCACACACGTGATCAGTACGTCAGATGGGTGGATGGCTGGATGGAATACATCTATCAATGTGAGGCCACTAACCGTCTAGCAGATGGATGGGCAGATTGCTGCCAAGAGGATGGACGGTTGGATGGAAAACGTCCATCAAGGGGAGGCCGAACATGGCACCATCCATATGGACGGTGCAGATGAAGCACATACAGTGGTGGGTCCCACCAGATAGATGGATGGCGTGGATTTCACCTCACACCACAGTCGTCTAGTGGCTGACGGTGATTGGGTCCCATAGCTGCTGATGCAGCAGATATATATCACGGTGGGTCCCATGTAGGGCCCACCATATTATATATATATATATATATATATATATATATATATATATATATTAATATAATATAAGGGTATTATATATTATATACTTAAATATAATATAATATATTATATACATGTATATACTCACTCTAGATCCACCGTCCAAATACATTTGGACGGTGCAAATAGCGTTATTTAAAGGTGGGTCCCACATGGGAGTGGCCCACCATCATCATGCACATATGATTTAATATAATATTAATATTATATATATATCATCAACCAACCAGCGTCCAGCAATAGGGACACTAGATGGTCTGGATATATATCTTATGTTATATATATTATATTATATATATCATATATATTATATAAAATACAAAAAGGGGATATTAGGTCCAACGTGTGGGACCTCGACCATTGAAACAGTGGATGGTGTGGATCATCACCTGTAATAGGGTGGGCCACACCGTCTGATGTTGATGGACGGAGTAGATATAACACATATTGGTGGGATCCACACCATCATAATGGGTAGAGAGAAGGAGAGAGAGAGAGAGAGAGAGAGAGAGAGAGAGAGAGAGAGAGAGAGAGAGAGAGAGAGAGAGAGAGAGAGATCGTGATGAAGAGGAGGGACCCTGCCACTATGGGCCCTCCATTTCTTACATTGTATACTTCAAATGGGTCCCACCACATGTGGTCCTAAAAAAATGAAATTTAACGGTGGATCACCCACCTATCAGCCTTCTTCGATAGCTCCTTGGATTCCTATGCTCCTTGCCTTGTATTTTAATGGAGGTTGATGAAAGATGAATGGTTGAGATGGGAGATGAGAGGGTGGGAAAGTGGGCCACACTTGTTGTTTTAGGAGAGCTTGAGGAGGCTTGAACATGTGATATTTTGTTGCTTGGGAGTGAAGAGAGGGAATGAAAGAGAGAGAGGGAAGTGATAGGTGAAAAGGGATGGGTTGATGGGTGATGGGTGATGGGTGTTGTAAGAAAGGGATGGGTGGAGTGATGGATGAAGTGATGTAAGATTGACTTTGGGGTAGCTTATGTAAGAGAGAGGTAAGGGTAGGGTATGGATTGCTTGTACTTGACTTGAGGTGTGATGTGTACTTGATTGATGAGATTGATTGATTGATTGATGGGATAAGTTTTAAAGATTCTCTTGAAATTTGTACGTGTGGTGTTTTCCTCGAAATGAACGCGGGCCCATATCTTCTAGCCTATGTATCGGATCGGTGCACAAGTCACGGCGTTAGAACCGCACAATGGCGCAGTCGCAGGGATACAAGTTTCGTGTTGAGTCGACTCT
The DNA here is from genome assembly GCA_037074715.1 of Magnolia kwangsiensis. NCBI lineage: Eukaryota > Viridiplantae > Streptophyta > Magnoliopsida > Magnoliales > Magnoliaceae > Magnolia > Magnolia kwangsiensis. The sequence goes on along the minus strand of CM073572.1, from coordinate 115,748,388 downwards.
GATATGAGGGACTCGGCTTAGGATCACGCGCAAATGTTGGATACGCATCGAGGGTTTCCAGAATTTGACCAGGAGGACCAGAGAAGCCTACGAAATGGTACGGATTAGGATAAGGGCCTTATATATATTATACGGGTATCAATGAGAAGCCAGTGGCCCTAAAAAGCCCGTATAGGCCATCACACGCATACTCATGTGGGCAACGGATGGAGCCAATGATTAAAAGCCTTAAGCAGCCAAAAAGTCCACAATGGCCAACACGCGTGAGACCAATGACGTCTGTACAGCTTCTGATAGTGTCACGGGGAAGGAGAAAATGTCCTCCCATGAATGGGTCTAACCTTACAGGTGAAGAAAAAGTGGGCTGTAGTGTGCGCTCTTTGGCCATTGCCATAGATAGGCCAACTATGCATAAGACCTCCCTGATTTTTAGCTTGATTTCAGTAGTAACTCATGAGGATAGGGCCTCTAAGATAAAAATACCTCATCATTGATGGACTAGCGGCATTGGATTTAGTACCCTAAGGTAACCTTGCGCACCTCGTGAACTCTAGAGAGTTACTCCGGCCAACCCTATACTTAAATCCCACCGAGTTCATGGCCCCTATAGCTTCACTGAGCCCCTCTGATGAATCGTTGTCTGTGAACTCCTCGGCCATGATAAGTCCAGCGAACTCATAAGAGTTATAGAGACCATTCGCTTAGGACCCAACTCCAACTACTTATGAGTCTAAAAAACTGTGATTGCTCCACTACTCAAGAGCTTAAACTATGTGAAAGTGTTAAGTAAAGTCAAGTCAAGTCCAGTCAAAGTATACTAACTCGGCTACTCGAGAGCTTAAACTATGTGTAGCATCAAAATGCTATATATATATATATATATATATATATATATATATATATGATCATCTATTTACTTTATATATGCTCAAATATGCAATTACCTGATGAGAATCTCAAACGCTGATTAAATAACATACAAAAATGTGTTTCTCTTGAATCAGGTTTAAATGATAACAATAGCAACTTTTTTTCAAAATACATGCTACTTTCTATTCAAAAGTTAAATTCTTTAAGATTGACTACAAGTCTTCAATTATAATATGTTTATCCTTCCAAAGAGAATAATGATGCCTTCCTATCTCTTACTTTCCTGACAATGAAGGAAGGTTATCTCACAAAACTCTGCAGAGGTGGAGGATGAAAATATGAAGAATTATCATTCTCTTTTGGATGATCTAAAATTTGGATATATTCTTTGGATTCAGCACCAAATACTATCCATCCTTCACAGGTATCAACAGGCTTTATTTCATAAATATTGTCTTCTGAAGAAATCTTTATGCAAAGATTGGCCTAGAGAGGGGGCATGATCTATTTCTTTAAAATAACTTATACCTTGTTCTTTCTGATAATTTCTTATGTGCGATGAAAGAATATGTATGACATAGTCTATTGTATAATAATTGCACACCAAATAACATTGGTGAACCCACTAACGCATCTAGCAATGAGAAGTATGGACTGGCTATTTATAGTAGGGAATTATGAAACGAGATCCAGTATTGACATTCAAAATTGCCTCCATATCAAAGCCCAGTTATATGGTCCGATGTCATAACTTCTCATTGTTCTAGTGATAATATTGCAAGTCTCCTATATTGTCTGATCAAAATTGAATGGACGAGAAAATCAGTTGGAATAATATGGTTCTCACCAGAACTTGTTACCTTCTTTTAATGGAAGAGTACTGGACCTAATGGAAACAAGGAACAAATGTTCACCAAAAGAGCAAAGGTCTAATGAAAATACACTCTTAACCAGCTTATGAAGAAATGCCAAGGAGTACAAACTAGAAAAGACTTAACAGTTGAACTTTTAAAGCCGAAAATGATATCTCTGACAACATGATATAATGAGCAAAAATGAAACAAATACAATGCAAAGCACACTGACAAGCACAAAGATGGAATGATCAAATCATTATCATATTGCAAAATTACAATCAGTCAAAAAGCTTTTAATATATACTTCATGAAACTAAATTAGAAAACTATGATATCTCGAGATGCTAATCTCGGCTAATTTAGCAGGAAAGATTACCATTCGAAATCTTGGACTATGCAGACTATGAGTAGAAGAGACACTCAAAGAGATTGTTGCAGTAGGAGCAGCATTAAAGAACAATTCCCTAACCATGGAGTTCAAAGAAAGAGCCGCTAGAGTGGATTAAAGAGAATATTACGGCAGAAGTAGCATTGAAAGATAATTCTTTGATCAAGTTACCCAAAGATAGAGTCAGTGGCAAGTTTCGATGAAAAAGAAAAAGAATTACACAAATAAGGAGAATTAAAACTATAAAGGATGCAATTGCAACCCCGTTTGTAGAAAGATGTTCTATTTGGTTGACCGCTATGAAAATAGAGTGCTTTTGTTGCCGCCATTATTCTCTCTATTAGGGCATTCACTCGGCACTTCTAATTGGGGGCATTCAGTCTTTCATCCAAGCCTGACCATTCAGTCTTCCGGTCGACCGCGATCATTTAAGTCTGCCGATCGACTGAAATGCATTCAGTTTTCCATTCAAGCACGATCATCAGTCATCCCTCAACTACAATTCATTCAAGCTCGATTCCTTCAATCATGATTCATTTGACAATAATTTATTTGAATACAATTCCTCCGAGCTTGATTCTTTTGAGATCGACTCTTCATTTTTTCGTTCGAGCGATCCTTCTCCGTTATGCGACCAACTCTATTTTCATGAAGACTCATTCTCTAAAGTGAAAGGATTTTTGTACAGAAGAAGATCGATCCTCCATTTGATTACATAAATCAATCAAAGAAGGATCGAGGGGGCATCTGTTGAGGCATAAAAAATATATGAGTTAAAAGGAGTTTGGTTTGTTGTAGATTAAGATACAAAGATAGGTAACCATGTCCATTGCGCAACCCTCTCTCTGTCTTAAATCTCTCATAAATAGTGCTTTGATGAATAGTGCTACTCATGAATAGTGCCACTCGTGAATAGTGCTACTTGTAAATAGTATTGCATGGTGAATAGTGTGTTGTGCAATAGTGTTGTGCGATGAATAGTGCATTGTACGTGATGAATAGTGCATTGTGCCTGGTAATAGTGTATTACACGTGATGAATAGTATTGTGTGATGAAAGTGCATTGTGCGCTGGAAGCTGTTGTGCTCTGGAAGGTGTTGTGCGCACCTAATTGTGCTCAGATAGCCTTCATGCATGTGAGAAGCCTATAAATATCCCCTTCCCCTCTCATTTGCATCATCAGAAGTTCCAGTGAGAGGAGCTGCATGAATAGTGTTGTGCGTGATGAATAGTGTCGTTGTGCATGGTGAATAGTGCTGTTGTGCCCAGTGAATAGTGTCTGTAACGCCCGTGAAAAATCCATACTTGGGCTCGAGTACCAACTCGACCTGAAATTGCGTAGAATTCATTCCTTTAGAAAATATGACTAGGTTAGCTAGTGCAACGTTAGAATAGCTGGGAAATGGTCCCTGATCACTTTAAATACGTTCTACAAGGCCCGAAGCGAGTGGAACCAAGGGTGCTATAATGCTCTAAAGCCTCGGATCAAACTCTAAACCGGTTTGTTCTCTGGACCACTTTGAATCTTTGTATTGGATCTAGACCGCACGTTGAAAGTCCGATACCTCCTATCTTAGACCGTTAGAACCGTCTAGCTGGACTTGACACTCATTCCAAAAATCAAGTCAAACCGATAATCACAGGCTATTTCATTGAGCCCGGACCGAAGAGAGTGAGAATAGGGTTAGAATTGGAATTTGAAATTCAAATCTGGCACACAATTTGACGCATCAGTATTGAGCGTTCTGACCGTCAGAATACAGCCAAATTACACCCTTGGATCAGGAAAAATATCTATTATATATCACGAGAATTATAGGCCTGATCTTGGTGCGGTGACCGTTAAATTGAAACTGGGCCGCCACGCGCGATCTGGGAACCCAACCGGTCTGAAAACTGGATGTGTGCTAGATCCAGTATGCATGAGCTTAAGTCCGACCGCATTTGGCCTGGGGACCTCCAGAAATGCCCTTTTGGACCGAAACGGCCCCGATTTGGTTAGGCACCAAGTAAACATTGTTCCCAAGCCTATTTTGGGCATGTTTTAGGCTATAAAAGGGGTTGAAACCCTCACTCCTCTCTCCCATCCGAATTTGAGAGAAGCCCTAGCTTGGGAGAGAGAAAAAGAGTGAGAGATTGTGAGAGAGTGGGAGAGTTCTTCCTGCCACTTGTGCTACGTGTTGCAGGTGCTTAAGCAACACTCCTCTACCGCTTTCCCGGCGATTCCACCGCAATCCTAGGTAAGTAAAAATCCTAAATAGTTGTTGATTTGAGTTTTCCTTGTTTCCATAGCGATGTAGCTTATGGATCTTATGTATTAGGCTCCTTACTCGCCGTAGACGAAGCATATACGCTCCGCTTCAATTCCCGAGTCTACAAGACATAAGGTGAGGATTTTAGACGCTTTGATTGACGGTTCCCAACGCTTTCAATGTCGTTTAATAGTAGATTCTTGACGGCATCGCCGTTTGACATGTACAAAATGCTCTCCGTTTCCCGTTTCGTAAGCTAACGAAGAATATGAGATTTAGGGCATTTTAGTCATTTGTAGGAAGTACCGTTTACATTCATATTTTGCTGATGTGATTGACATGGTTTGTTGTCGCATTAGGAAGTTAGGAATGCGTGCATAATTAGTTTGGCGAAGAGATTCGCCTAGTTGCGCACTTTGGGTCGACATACTATATGTGGACTTAAGTGTGTAGTGTATGTGTTTGTATAAATGCTTGTACTAGTATGTATTGTATTGAATGATGTTATGTAGTAGTTTGAGGTTGATTTCATGATTAAAATGCTGACCTAAATGATTTCCTACATGTTGACCTTATGCATGATTGCATTACATGCATAGGAAGTATGCCTTGAGGATTTGCTTAAGTTGAATATGCATGGGAAGTATGCCTTGAAGATTTGCTTAAGTTGAATGTTATAACATGTGCTAACATGCTCACATGATGTATTTCAATTCCAATACCTTTTTATAGTGTTAATGTAATTCCATAGATGTGTGGGACTTGACTTAGTCCAGGCAGTCGGTAACCGAGCGAATTCGTGGCTGACTGGTCATAGCCACGAACGACGCGTCGATGAATGTGATTCGTGTTGAGAGTTGGCGGCAGTGGTTAGGCCACGCGAAGTGTTTTACGCACTTCATGTCGTTCAATTCGAGATGCGATCGCGCTAGTCGAGCCCGTCAAGTAACCCGACTGGCCGATGTTTGTTCACCTTGTATGTATCATAACTGCTTGAACCTAGGGTACTGAACTTACCATTGTAAACCCTATTAACCGTGGTACCTTGATCCACGAAGACTCATGAGCCGGGCATGGTGGTATGGGACACCGTGGTCGAGCTGTCGGCCTACGCTGGGGCCACAAACCTCCCCGTAGTGACCAATGAGCACCTTGACTCGTGAGCAGATTATGGTGGTATGGGACACTATATTCTAGCTGTCGGCATACACTGATCAGGCGACGAGCCCTTTGTAGTGACCGCGAGCGTATTCTGAGTTCACGGGAGGCGACGACCCTTCCGTGCAGTAGAGTACAGTAGGCCTGTATTGATAAGGTGATGGGGGAGCGGTACAACGAGTGCGAGCAACAGCCCTGGCAGCCCTTGCAGTGACCTACGAAATGTACATCGTATGAGATTACTAGGAGTGACGACCCTAGACAGGATCCGTGTTGGGATTGATACAAGGGAAGTACCTTAGTTTCCCAATCCTGCTGTTTGAATGGACTAATAACAACTTGGTAATCATATCACCATAGCATTGCATGTGCCTGGAAGATGTGGAGCACTCTAGGGAGTGTGGCATGCCGCGGTCGTAAGATGTTGCCGCATGAGGGTGATCGTCGGTGAGGGCATACATCACGTCATATCATCTTGCATTAACAACAGTATTAGAATTGTCTGATTTACTGCTTTACTATTATCGCGTGATTGAATTGTGAACATGCTAATCTTTGCTCTATGATTCCACTGAGTTGATCACTCATTCCCACATTACGGGATGGTGTTTGCAACACCCACCAGACCCTGTTGTAGTTGCAGGTGACGACGAGATCCAGGAGGTGGAGCCGGAGATTGACGAGGACCAGGATGAGTTCTCGTATATGCAGTATCACGACGGCTTCCCGTAGGTGACCTGGATCGAGGGGGACTTCAGTGGGACTATTTTGAACTTATTCTTTTGTCTATTTACATGTATATGAGACTCAGAGATGTAGTCATACTTTGGAGACAGTTGAGATTACTTTGTTTTTCCATACAGTGATATATATATTGTTTAGTCTTCCGCTTGCTTTTATCACTGGATCTGAAGTATGAATTGCAGTTTTGGTATACTTTTACTCATGTGATTGCTTTAAATCAGAAAACATTGAATCATAACCATTTTTGTTGCATAAGTGACGGTCTGGAACTCGGGAGTTGAGTTTATACACGACCCCCGATTTTCAGGGTGTTACAAGTTGGTATCAGAGCATGAATGAGAGTATACTGGGCCTGGGTTATGGTCTTGCGACGTACGCTGTCGCTTCCTTTGACATAGGTGGTTGCGAGAAGGGTCTAGAAACACTTCTAGGATCACAGATTCGCCGATAGGCGAAGTCTATAAGGATCGATCGCAAGATTGAGTCTGTAACGTATCTCGGGTCGTGTAAAGCGACCCGAATCACTTCTAAGCTATAGGAAGTCGGGTGGAGACGTCCTATGAGCGGTTTTAAAATGAAAAAGTGAATCTTTGGGCCGTGGGATGACCACGACTCCAGTAATCAATCGTCAGGGCTTAAAAACCCCGTTTCACCAAAAATCTTCAAAATTCCTTCTCTAAACACTTCAACCTTTAGTTCTTTCTTATCCATTTCATATTAGGAATCAAACCTAATGTAAAAATAACACAAATTAGTACATTCACCAAATTTTACAGTGAATAGTAAAATTTCATGAAAAATGGCCATAAGGCCATTCTAACTTCACTTTCTTTAGCAAATAAGGAGCTAGAAAGATGTACTGGCTCCTTCTACCCCAAATTCATATGCTGCATCATATGGTTTGGTATTCGGGATTGCGATGTGGACCCGAAAAGCCCCAAACACATGTTTGGGCTCATAGAGACCAAAATACAATGAACCAAGGGGTGGGACCTGAATTTTTGGGGCCCTGGGACCATGGGGGACCAGACCCATGGGGTCCCACCAGTCAACTTGTGAGTTGACCGGCGATGCCATCGCCGGCCGGGCGATGCATCGCCGGCCGGCGACCTCCGTTGGTGCTGTCCTTCGGGCGCACCCACTTAAATGGCCTCCACATCACCCCTATGTAACTCCCACACCACGAAAACCCCTAAAACCCACCTCTCCTTCACAAACAACCCCCTTGCATACCCTAGATTCAATTTTCAGCACTCCATTCCAAACCCCGGCGACCCAAACCACTCTTAAACCCTTCCTTGGCCAAAACTGACCACCACCCATCAGTTATTGGGTGTTGGTAGCCCCTTTCCTTGAAGATTTCTCCATTTGGAGCTCCAAAATCCCCCAATTAGTGCTGAAATCGTGAGGTGCTCCATCCCATCTTTTTGTTCTTATTTTTCCCTGAAAGTACAGCCTTGGGAAGCTTGAAGCATCCCTCTACGATGCCTAGATTTCCTTTTTTCAGATTGGGCAGCCATTTCTCCGCATTTTCAGCGTTTTCCATGACTTTTGTGGAAGCCATTTTGGGCCTTTTGTCGCTCTCATCCATCATATCTTTGATGGGTAAGAGGAAAACTGCGACAGACGAGGCTGGGCCGAGCCGCCCTGCTCGATCGAGAAGACCGCGGGGTGGTGCCGCAAGTTCAAGCGCCGCCGCAGGTCCAGCTGCAGTCCTGGAGTGCCATACAAAGCGGGATTTGGATCCCCATGCACATCTTGGACGAACCATCCTATCAAAGATGCCTCATGGTGAATACACTGATCGTAGAGTGTTATTTGAGGCGGACGTAGATGGACGATTGTTCGGCGAATATCTGTTGTTCGAACGCATTGAAGCTGCGCACTGGGGACCGATCTTTGAAGCTCGCGCTCGTGCTAATGTGAGCACTGTTCGTGCCTTCTATGCTAGCATCCAGAATCCTACCTTGGATCCTTTGCAGTTCAAAATCCCTTTTAGTAGAGATCGGATGGCTACGATCGACGTCCGGTTGATTGCGCGACTTCTCAATGTGCCTCTAGGTGATGTGCATCCAAGTGAGAAGAGTTTGAGGACTAGACGTGAACGAGATCGCCGCACCAGGTTTCTGTGCAGTAAGTTGGTTCCATGGAAGCCTAATAATAGCCTCAAGGCGACGTACATGTCTGAGAATTTGCGTCTGCTGCATCATATCTGCACGTTCAATGTTTATCCTAGGTCGACGAACCGCATTGAATGTACACGTCTTATGGTCGATTTCTTATTTCTGGTGGCCCAGGGAGAGAACGTATGTATGGCCACTTTCATCTTACGGCAGATAGTCCTCATAGCCAGGTCGAAGAGAACATCTGAATCCCTTCCCTTTGGCCGACTCATTTGCAAGATTGCGCTTGAGTTTGCCTATAGACTTGGACCCGAATTGCCGGTATCGATTCACAACATCGATGAGTCGACAATGGTTAAGATGAAGATTGGGTCGCAATATCGTGAAAATCAACTTGAAAGGGATAGTGGGGACGACTTTGATGAAGAGGAAGATCAAAGCAAAGAAGAACCTAGTGCAGAGGTTCAGGAAGAGACTCAGGAAGAAGCAGAAGAGGAGGCTCAGGATACTGATGAGAGCCCTCCTCCTTCTGTGCAGGCTACTATCGACGATCGCATTGCTCGGATGGAGGAGAGCCAGACCGCTTTGCGAAAGGAAGTCCAAGAACTTCGAGCGGAAGTCGCTGATGCCAAGGCCGTTACGAAGAAGAAATTTGGCAAGGTGACTCGCACCTTGAAGGCAATCCTGTGTTGCTTACAGGATAAGGGTGCTCCTCCTCCGTCGCCAGACTCCGACTAGTGACGCGATCTTTGATGTTGTTATGAGTAGTTAGCCATTTTCTGTTTTATGTGTGTAAAGCCTATTAGGGCTAGTGCTTTGCTTATGTTGCTGTTGCTTAACTGTCTTAATTTCCATGTCATTCTAGTCATGATGCTTGTAAGGATATATCCCTTGTATTGTGACAATTTTGATTAATTGAAATGCATGGAATGCCTTTGACTCTTTAGTGAATGATTGTGGTGTATTTGAGCAATTTAGACTGACTAGGTTGCTCCCTATTTTGAATATAGGGAATGCCACCTAAGATTACGAGGAGCGCGGTTCGGCTTTCATTGTCAGAGCAGATGGATCAGGCTCCCTCTCAGTCTGGCACTCGTCCGGACCCTGCTGTGGGCCCGATTCCTGAGACGGTTCGGTCGTCTCAGCCTGCTGTTGGTCCTACAGATGGACCACCGCCATTTACACCATCAGTTAGAGAGCCACAGCGCGCATCTACTTCCGCACCTCATCCGCCACAGCCTGCTCCACCACCTGATAGATTCGAGCAGATGATGGCTATGATGCTACAGCAGCAGCAGCTTCTGACCACCATAGTTGGGACTTTAGCCCAGGGTGGGGGTGCGACTGCATCTACTCCGCCTGCACCACCTGCGCATCCAGCTGAGGATGCCTATACTTACGCCCAGGATGAGGGCATAGCACACCCTGCGCAGCCTGCTTTCCCTGCGGGGAATCCTGCCAACACACGGGGCCTTCTGGAGCGATTTCAGCGCTTGCGGCCTCCTACTTTCACGGGTTCTCACAGACCCGAGGAGGCTGAGTTCTGGCTCGACCGAGTGTCGAAGATTCTACGCATGTTGCACTGTACCGAGGCTGAGCAGGTAGAGCTGGCTACCTTCCAGTTTGAGAGAGAGGCCAGTATGTGGTGGGATAGCATATTGCGGACTGTTGCCGCAGATTTCGTGTGGACATGGGCAGCATTCGAGTTCCGCTTCCATGAGAAGTATTATCCCCAGACCTACAGGCACGAGAGGGAGAATGAGTTTCTCCGTCTCAGGCAGGCAGCGATGACGGTTACTGAGTATGAGCATCGGTTCACAGAGTTGGGCAGGTACGTCTCGACGATTCTGGCTGATGAGCAGATGCGAATACGGCGCTTTTTGGAGGGCTTGCGACCGGATATTCGGTCGAAGATGTGCTGTGTCAGTTTCCCCTCCTATGCGGAGTTGGTTCACATGTCCATGCGGGCAGAGCAGGACGTGGATCGACCTGCGCGATCACGAGGCCCGACTACTTCCAGGCCGCGACCGGAGTTGCCAGATAGGCCCTTCGCGGGCAAGAGGCCTCGCATTGATCCTCCTACCAGGACCACGGCGCCAGTAGGACCGTTTCGGCGCCCTGATTTATCATGCACATACTGTGGGAGGACGGGCCACCTAGCGCAGAGTTGCTTTTCGAGGATGCGGGACAGTGGGTTCTCGCCGCCGCAGAAGATTGATCGTGTACGTCCACAGGCGATATCAGCACCGCCTATACGGTCAGCTCCTGCGCATCCCTCTTTCAGACCCACAGTATCGCAGATTCGACAGTCCCCACGGCCCTTGACACAGCGGCTGAACCGGCCACAGCAGGCTCGAGTTCATGCACTGACCGCTGAGGCATCTACGACGCCGACTTTCCAGCATTCAGCCTTCGAGGTCACGGGCCATATCGGAGGTACTCCCGTTCTTGTCATGGTGGACACTGGTTCCACGATTTCTTTGATATCGCGTGCCGTAGTCAGACGTCTTGGGTTGCAGACTATCACTATGGATAGCGTGCTAGTCCTTGCAGCTCATGGAGATTATTCGGATGTCACCCAGATGTGTGAGGGTTGTTTAGTTGATCTGGGAGGCAGGACGATGACTCTTGATCTGGTCGTCGATCCCTCGCTCGTATATCTCGACGTCATTCTTGGCATGGACTGGTTGACTGCAGCGAGAGCCGAGATTGACTGCGAGGCTCGTGTGGTGACGGTGTACGAGCCTGAGGGCACGCCTTTCACATTTTCAGTGCGGGTAAATCTTCCTTTCCGCATTCTTAGCTACGCCACTCTATTGCGCGACGCTGGTGCCCAGGTACTTGAGCAGACGCCAGTTGTTTCTGAGTTCGGGGATCTGTTCAGGAAGATCCCTGGTTTGCCGCCCCGACGTGAGATCGATTTCACTATCGATCTGATTCCTGGTTTTACACCCGTCTCACTGCCGACGTATCGCATGGCACCATGTGAGATGGAGGAGTTGAGGACGCAGATTGATGGCCTACTAGAGCTTGGCTTTATACGGCCTAGCGTGTCTCCTTGGGGAGCACCGGCCTTGTTCGTGAAGAAGAAGGATGGTTCGCTGCGATTGTGTATTGATTATCGCAGGCTGAACCAGCTCACGGTGAAGAACAAGTACCCTTTGCCCAGGATCGATGACTTGTTTGATCAGTTGAGAGGAGCGCAGTACTTCTCGAAGATTGATCTTCAGTCAGGATATCATCAGTTGCGCGTCAGAGATGAGGACGTGCAGAAGACAGCATTCAGGACCAGTTTTGGTCATTACGAGTTCCTTGTGATGTCGTTCGGTCTCACGAACGCACCGGCCGTGTTCATGGATCTGATGAACCGGGTATTGCGGCCTTTCCTCTATCGATTCGTCGTTGTCTTCATCGACGACATTTTGGTATACTCTAGGAGTCGAGAGGAGCATGAGGAGCACTTGCGTTTGGTCCTTGATACGCTCAGACAGCATCAGTTGTTCGCACAGTATAAGAAGTGCGACTTCTGGAAGCAGGAGGTGAAGTTTCTGGGACACGTGGTGTCCAAGGATGGCATGGCAGTTGACCTATCTAAGGTAGCTGCGGTGCAGGACTGGGAGCAGCCTGGTTCTGTCACTGAGGTGAGGAGTTTCTTAGGTCTCGCTGGCTACTATCGGCGCTTCATTCAGGATTTCTCGAAGATCGCGAGACCCTTATCTCAGTTGACACGGAAGGACGTGAAGTTCGCCTGGAATGATAAGGTGGAATCAGCTTTTCAAGAGCTGAAGGACAGACTTACGTCCGCCCCTGTGCTAGTATTGCCAGAGCAAGGGGTTAAATACACTATATACACTGACGCGTCTAGCGTTGGTTTGGGTTGTGTCCTTATGCAGAGGGACAGGGTAATTTCGTATGCCTCGAGACAATTAAGGAAGCACGAGGAGAATTACCCTACACACGACCTGGAGTTGGCAGCCGTTATATTCGCACTGAGACTCTGGAGACATTACCTCTACGGAGAGGAGTTCGAGCTCTTTTGCGACCACAAGAGCCTCAAGTACATATTCACGCAGCGGGACTTGAATATGAGGCAGCGGCGATGGATGGAGACGCTGAAGGACTTCAAGTTTGAAGTCTCTTACCATCCTGGGAAGGCGAACCTTGTGGCTGATGCGTTGAGCCGCAAGAAGGCGATAGAGTTTGCGGCTCCTCTGATGGTTGCCGAGTGGGATATGGTTGAGTTTTTGCGAGACTTTGAGCAGAAACTCACCGTAGAGGAGCCATTTGAGTTCATCGCACACGTACAGGTGCGATCCCAGATCGATGACCGTGTCATCGAGGCGCAGAGGGACGACGCGCATCTTACTGAGCTTCGAGAGCAGGCCAGTGATGATGCTGACGCCGACTGGCGAGTTGGTATGGATGGGGGCTTACGTTACCTTGGCCGCCTATGCGTTCCTGATGTCCCTGACTTGAGACGAGAGATTCTCGAGGCTGCGCATTCTACTAGACTCGCGATGCATCCAGGCAGTACGAAGATGTATCGTGACGTGAAGAGGACGTATTGGTGGGAAGGTATGAAGACCCACATTGCTGAGTTCGTGTCCCGTTGCCTCACTTGTCAGCAGATGAAGGCAGAGCATCGCCGACCACCTGGACTTTTGCAGCCTATGCCGATTGCAGAGTGGAAGTGGGATTTCATTTCCATGGACTTCATTTCTGGGTTGCCGAGGACGAGGAAGGGGCATGATTCCATTTGGGTGATCGTCGACCGATTGACGAAGTCGGCGCACTTCCTACCGATCAGAGTTACGAACTCTGCAGACGAGGTGGCTAGATTGTATATTAGAGAGATCGTGCGTCTGCATGGAGTTTCGTTGGAGATCGTGTCGGACAGAGACACGCGGTTCACTTCTATTTTCTGGACTCGCATTCAGGAGGCTATGGGTGTGAAGTTGAAGTTCAGTACTGCCTTCCACCCACAGACGGACGGACAGACGGAGCGAGTGAACTAGATCCTGGAGGACATGTTGCGGGCTTGCGCATTGGACTTCAAGGACAGTTGGGATGACTGTCTTGCATATGCGGAGTTTGCGTACAACAATAGCTTCCAGGCGAGTATCGGCATGGCACCTTATGAGGCGCTGTATGGGCGACCTTGTCGCGCACCGCATTGCTGGTTAGAGGTCGGTGAGCGCAGCTTGATTGGCCCAGAGTTGGTGCAGGCGACGTCAGAGAAGATTGATATTATTCGACGTCGACTTCTTACAGCGCAGAGCAGACAGAAGAGCTACGCCGATACGAGACGACGGCCACTAGAGTTCACAGTCGGGGATCATGTGTTTTTGCGAGTTTCCCCTATGAAGGGAGTCCTTCGGTTCGGGAAGAAGGGGAAGCTGGCACCGCTATTCATTGGTCCATTTCAGATCCTCGATCGTGTGGGAGCAGTGGCTTACCGATTGGCTTTACCCACGCCCCTCGCGAGCGTCCACAACGTATTTCATGTTTCTATGCTGAAGAAGTACGTTGCTGATCCTTCTCATATCATCAGATGGGAGCAGGTGCAGTTAGGAGAGGATGTTACTTATATCCTGCGACCGACATGCATCTTAGACCGGAAGGAGCAGGTACTGCGTAGCAAGGTGATTCCCCATGTGAAGGTACTATGGACGCATCATACTGAGGAGGAGGCTACTTGGGAGACAGAAGCCGAGATCAGAAAGAACTACCCACAGCTTCTCGAGGAGTACGAAAAGGTATAAAATTTCGAGGACAAAATTATTTGTTAAGGGGGGTAGATTGTAACGCCCGTGAAAAATCCATACTTGGGCTCGAGTACCAACTCGACCCGAAATTGCGTAGAATTCATTCCTTTAGAAAATATGACTAGGTTAGCTAGTGCAACGTTAGAATAGCTGGGAAATGGTCCCTGATCACTTTAAATACGTTCTACAAGGCCCGAAGCGAGTGGAACCAAGGGTGCTATAATGCTCTAAAGCCTCGGATCAAACTCTAAACCGGTTTGTTCTCTGGACCACTTTGAATCTTTGTATTGGATCTAGACCGCACGTTGAAAGTCCGATACCTCGTATCTTAGACCGTTAGAACCGTCTAGCTGGACTTGACACTCATTCCAAAAATCAAGTCAAACCGATAATCACAGGCTATTTCATTGAGCCCGGACCGAAGAGAGTGAGAATAGGGTTAGAATTGGAATTTGAAATTCAAATCTGGCACACAATTTGACGCATCAGTATTGAGCGTTCTGACCGTCAGAATACATCCAAATTACACCCTTGGATCAGGAAAAATATCTATTATATATCACGAGACTTATAGGCCTGATCTTGGTGCGGTGACCGTTAAATTGAAACTGGGCCGCCACGCGCGATCTGGGAACCCAACCGGTCTGAAAACTGGATGTGTGCTAGATCCAGTATGCATGAGCTTAAGTCCGATCGCATTTGGCCTGGGGACCTCCAGAAATGCCCTTTTGGACCGAAACGGCCCCGATTTGGTTAGGCACCAAGTAAACATTGTTCCCAAGCCTATTTTGGGCATGTTTTAGGCTATAAAAGGGGTTGAAACCCTCACTCCTCTCTCCCATCCGAATTTGAGAGAAGCCCTAGCTTGGGAGAGAGAAAAAGAGTGAGAGATTGTGAGAGAGTGGGAGAGTTCTTCCTGCCACTTGTGCTACGTGTTGCAGGTGCTTAAGCAACACTCCTCTACCGCTTTCCCGGCGATTCCACCGCAATCCTATGTAAGTAAAAACCCTAAATAGTTGTTGATTTGAGTTTTCCTTGTTTCCATAGCGATGTAGCTTATGGATCTTATGTATTAGGCTCCTTACTCGCCGTAGACGAAGCATATACGCTCCGCTTCAATTCCCGAGTCTACAAGACATAAGGTGAGGATTTTAGACGCTTTGATTGACGGTTCCCAACGCTTTCAATGTCGTTTAATAGTAGATTCTTGACGGCATCGCCGTTTGACATGTACAAAATGCTCTCCGTTTCCCGTTTCGTAAGCTAACGAAGAATATGAGATTTAGGGCATTTTAGTCATTTGTAGGAAGTACCGTTTACATTCATATTTTGCTGATGTGATTGACATGGTTTGTTGTCGCATTAGGAAGTTAGGAATGCGTGCATAATTAGTTTGGCGAAGAGATTCGCCTAGTTGCGCACTTTGGGTCGACATACTATATGTGGACTTAAGTGTGTAGTGTATGTGTTTGTATAAATGCTTGTACTAGTATGTATTGTATTGAATGATGTTATGTAGTAGTTTGAGGTTGATTTCATGATTAAAATGCTGACCTAAATGATTTCCTACATGTTGACCTTATGCATGATTGCATTACATGCATAGGAAGTATGCCTTGAGGATTTGCTTAAGTTGAATATGCATGGGAAGTATGCCTTGAAGATTTGCTTAAGTTGAATGTTATAACATGTGCTAACATGCTCACATGATGTATTTCAATTCCAATACCTTTTTATAGTGTTAATGTAATTCCATAGATGTGTGGGACTTGACTTAGTCCAGGCAGTCGGTAACCGAGCGAATTCGTGGCTGACTGGTCATAGCCACGAACGACGCGTCGATGAATGTGATTCGTGTTGAGAGTTGGCGGCAGTGGTTAGGCCACGCGAAGTGTTTTACGCACTTCATGTCGTTCAATTCGAGATGCGATCGCGCTAGTCGAGCCCGTCAAGTAACCCGACTGGCCGATGTTTGTTCACCTTGTATGTATCATAACTGCTTGAACCTAGGGTACTGAACTTACCATTGTAAACCCTATTAACCGTGGTACCTTGATCCACGAAGACTCATGAGCCGGGCATGGTGGTATGGGACACCGTGGTCGAGCTGTCGGCCTACGCTGGGGCCACAAACCTCCCCGTAGTGACCAATGAGCACCTTGACTCGTGAGCAGATTATGGTGGTATGGGACACTATATTCTAGCTGTCGGCATACACTGATCAGGCGACGAGCCCTTTGTAGTGACCGCGAGCGTATTCTGAGTTCACGGGAGGCGACGACCCTTCCGTGCAGTAGAGTACAGTAGGCCTGTATTGATAAGGTGATGGGGGAGCGGTGCAACGAGTGCGAGCAACAGCCCTGGCAGCCCTTGCAGTGACCTACGAAATGTACATCGTATGAGATTACTAGGAGTGACGACCCTAGACAGGATCCGTGTTGGGATTGATACAAGGGAAGTACCTTAGTTTCCCAATCCTGCTGTTTGAATGGACTAATAACAACTTGGTAATCATATCACCATAGCATTGCATGTGCTTGGAAGATGTGGAGCACTCTAGGGAGTGTGGCATGCCGCGGTTGTAAGATGTTGCCGCGTGAGGGTGATCGTCGGTGAGGGCATACATCACGTCATATCATCTTGCATTAACAACAGTATTAGAATTGTCTGATTTACTGCTTTACTATTATCGCGTGATTGAATTGTGAACATGCTAATCTTTGCTCTATGATTCCACTGAGTTGATCACTCATTCCCACGTTACGGGATGGTGTTTGCAACACCCACCAGACCCTGTTGTAGTTGCAGGTGACGACGAGATCCAGGAGGTGGAGCCGGAGATTGACGAGGACCAGGATGAGTTCTCGTATATGCAGTATCACGACGGCTTCCCGTAGGTGACCTGGATCGAGGGGGACTTCAGTGGGACTATTTTGAACTTATTCTTTTGTCTATTTACATGTATATGAGACTCAGAGATGTAGTCATACTTTGGAGACAGTTGAGATTACTTTGTTTTTCCATACAGTGATATATATATTGTTTAGTCTTCCGCTTGCTTTTATCACTGGATCTGAAGTATGAATTGCAGTTTTGGTATACTTTTACTCATGTGATTGCTTTAAATCAGACAACATTGAATCATAACCATTTTTGTTGCATAAGTGACGGTCTAGAACTCGGGAGTTGAGTTTATACACGACCCCCGATTTTCAGGGTGTTACAGTGTCATTATGTGCGTTGAATACCATTGTGCGTGGTGAATAACTCCCTTTGTGCGTGGTGAATAGTGTCATTGTGCGTGGTTAATAGTGTTGTTGTGCGTGGTGAATAATGCCATTATGTGTAGTGAATAGTGTCATTGTGCACAATGAATAGTGTCGTTGTGCGTGGTGAATAGTGTTGTTGTACGAAAATAGCCTTCACACATGTGAAAAGCCTATAAATATCCCTCTCCTATCCTCATTTAGAGAGAACAGAAGTTAGAGAAGCTCAAGGAGCTCCCAGAGCAAGAGGAGAACAGAAGTTCCGCGCAACAGAAGTCCCCCACAATGTAAGTCCGTATAGTCTCTAACTTCTCTCCCTGATGCGCACCAGTATCCCTGTTTAAATTCTCCATTGCACGCTGGCATCTCCTGATTGCATGCACTAGTCATCTAATTCATAAAGAGACATAAGGGAAAGCGAGAAAAATACGAAGTTTAGAGAGCTCTAGAAAAAGGAAAAGTCCATTCGTGCAACTGGTTCACTCGCACAACCATTTGTTTTGAAGGGACATCAAAAGCAAGGAGAGAATAATTTAGAACGAGGTGGAGAAGCTGAAGGAGAGTGGAAAGACAACCAGTGTCTACTATGCAACCAAACCAAGGACCTCAAGTCTGCACAACTCATCTGTCTTTGTGATGAATATCTAATATACCGAAATGCTGCCGAAAATTGGCATTGAATTGCTCCTGCTTTCATTCATTGTGTTGATTCATTGTACTTTATTTTCAGAATCAAGGGAAGTACGAGGATGTAAACAAACTCAGAATTAATGGAATTTATGATGATGATTGTTTGCCTATTTTCTTTGATATTATTGGATGATAATTCCCCTAACGAAATGCTTTTATTTCTTGTTGAAACAGACATGACAGTATGAGTGAAGGATTGATTCTCATATTTGAGTGATATAGGCAAGAGGATAGGGAATCTGATACTTTTGGGTTTTAGGTTGTTGAGAGGATCTAAGATCAGGGTCGTTCCTAGTTCACATTAGACGGTTTTGATGGTTGGTTTAAGTGTCAAATATTCTGAATTTTCATTTAATAACCCGATCTCACATGTCCAATGGTCATCCGATGGTCAAACCCTTTGATTTGGGGCCTTATGACTGTTTAAAGACATATAATAACTAATCCTTCAAATAGATGATTAGATTTGTGCAATCATCGCTCAAGTTATTTGACATATGGTATAGGTCACTTTGACCTCTAGGATGGACGTTTTGATATATGGATGGGGATTACTTTTGATGGTCAGATTTAGGATAGAATGAGCGTAAATGTTCACATAATCTAGGTTTGTATTTATACTAAGTTACGTTACACGATGACACCTGAGTACTAAGAAGTACGGGGTGTTACAATACTCCATTAGATTGCCTTTCTAGTTAAGGGGACTCGACACATGCACATTTCATTTCCTCATCTTATTTGTTTGTTGTCTCAGGAGATGAGGTTATTGCCCACGACCGATCGTCCGCGTCCTACTCCTCACTTCACTCAAGACAACATAAGGAGGATGAACCTCCAGGAGCAACTGGCGACTGCATCGGCATCTACACCCCCGGAGGATGACGCTCTAGGCGAGACCGAGGCTAAAGAGATGGACTTCCTGACGGAGGATGAGACTCGACCACTTCCCAATCTCCCATGCACACCAGATTTCCACCCCATGCGCTTTCGAGATCATCGGGAGTACATCATCCAGCGCTTGGATCATCAGAATGGAGCGGGTGCTAGAGGCCCTACAACACTCTATAGAGGTAGTACTACAGTAGACTACACAGGATATTCTTCATGCCATTGCAATGATTCTACTCTGCATCCATTGCAATGATTCTACTCTGCATGAGGCCGCTCCATCAGTTTAGAGTCCCGATTCGGCTATGCTAGTCTAGGGTTTAGGTCTTGGGCATAGATATCTTTTTAGATGTCTAGGACGGTCTGATATGGTTGTATTGGCATATTCATTGATCAAATTGTGCATATTTTTATGTGTGGATGATGTTGTCATGCTTGGGCTGTGTATGTTTTTGGATATTTTGGGTGTTTATGCCACATTTGGGCAATCACTATTTTATATATATATATATATATATATATATATATATATGATGGCATGATTGTTTGCACTTCATTCTTATAATTTTTTTTATCGTGTATTATTCAATCTTCCATTTATATAATGTGATTGTTCTCCAACTCCAGTGATGCCTACATGTTGTTTATTGTTAACCCTTTGCCAATAACTAACAACATAGGGGAGAACCATAATCCCATTATTATGGGTGTATGTTGGTTTTGCGGTTAATGGTGATGCATGAAGATAGGGGGAGTAGCAACTCAAGCACCATGTTCATTATTTGGATATTTTGTAAAAGCAATGTAATAGTGTGTTAATATTAAGTTATATAGACCATTTAGGGTTTGTTAGGTATTTTGTCCCGTAATAGATAAAGGGGGAGATTGAAAGTGACCTTGTTTGTCAATTGACGTGAATGTTGAGTCTTAGAGTCCAGTGAGCCGCATATAAAGAATACAAGACCAAAGACAAACCAAGTTGAAGAGGTTCAAGTGCACAACATAAGTAAATTAAGCCTCACATCACTAACTAAACCCTATCAGGTATTAACCCCATTAAAAATGGTTTAAACTTGCTCAAAATAATATTTACAAAACCCTTGGTAAGCATGGTTATAGAGTTAACTTGAAGGTTGTGGAGATTGAATCAAATTGGAAATTTTCATGTTATGTCGATGTCATCATAGTGCAATCGAGATATTTCAATGTCATCGAAGACCTGTCAGATGGCATGGAAACAATGGCCAAATAGTCGAACAACAAACTTGCAAAAAACTAGAAATTGTTGATTAGATCAAAGGGAGTTCAATGACATTGAAACTTAAGTTTTGATGGCATCAAACCTACTTCGATGACGTCTAACTTAGGACAAATCTCTCCAGGAAGCCTTGAAGGAACTCTAATATTCTCGATACAATCAAAGAACCTTTAATGGTATCGAAGATAAGTCATCGATGACATCAAAGGATGTTCGATGGCATTGAAACTTGGACCAGTTTTTCTAGAGAGCTTTCAAGAAAATCTAATATTTCTCGATATCATCGAAGCACTTTCGAGGACATCGAAAGGCTGTTCGATGGCATCGAAATATGAACAAATCTGTCTAGAAAGTATTCAAAGGAAAATAATTTTATTCTCAATGGCATCAAACCGTTTTCAATGCAATCGAAATTCAAACTTCAATGGCATCAAAGCATGTTCGATGACATCAGTATTGTGCTCAAACTGTTGAGCAACCTCAGTGCATTTTTCCAAGAAAATTTCGATGGCATCGGGTCATCGTTTGATGACATTGAAGGTCCCCTTCGATGGCATCGAATGATGATTGATGACATGGGATAGAATTTGTCCAGCACCAATTTGAAAACCTTGGTGTAGATTTCAATGGCATCGAAGACCCTTTGATGACATCAACAATGACAGATTTCTACCAATTTTTTTACCGTTGAGATTTTACTTTAAATATCACTTGGGGTTGTTTCTTGGATCTTTCAGCGAGCATTGAAGAGTGCTTTGTGATAATTATTGCTAGAGTTAATACCCTTACTCTCAAGCCCTATTTCCCATAAGATCATTCAATCCATGGCTTAAAGGCAATCATTGGAACTTTCATTGCCTAGATTGAACTATAAACTCTAGCCTTCATTGATGATCCAGCAACACTCTTTAATGGTAAATCATTATGTTGTGATCTTTGAATGCTTAGCTTTGGGAATCTTCTCTTTCTCTTAAAGATCAATCATTAACTAGAATAGATTTATCCAAACTCTGACCCAACAACCTCGACATCTTTAATTGGAGCATCTACAATGGGTTGCAGTTCAAGGGAGATGAAGAATCTTCATCAAGTAAAAGATCTTCATCATCATGTGTTAAATGGGGCTTACTCACTTACAGGTAAGTAATAGATTCTATTTTGTCTGAAGCCCCTTCCTTGTATAGGATTGGGATTTAGAGTTTGGTTTCTTTAAACTCTCCGATGGGAGAGTACATGTAGAATCCTTGTGTAGGATCTACTGCCTTGTGTAGGCATTTTTTATAGAGTTCTTGTGTAGGCATTCTTAATAATCTTGTGTAGGTTATAAAGTTTCATGGTTAACCTCATTTCAAACCAGTGGATAGTGAAATCTGGTACACTCGTGGGTTGAATGTGTTGCTAGGGGTGGAGTAGACATGTAACCGAACTATTATATATCATTTTTTTTGTGTTGCATGCTTTTTCTTATGGTTATGATGATTCATTATATGCTTAAATTCTACACATAACATGTTTGATATAATGTAGCTTTCATATGTTTCATTATCCTAGTTTTTTATTATTCTTACTTATCATTTAATCCTATTTTCAAGTGCTTAGAAGTTGATATTTGCATTAAGTAGGATTAAAATTATGAAAAGTCTTATTCACCCTCCTCTAGGACACGTGGACATAACTCTATACTTCACTAGTAGCAGTGTACCTGTAATTTCAATGTGCGACTTGGCCTTTCGACCAACTTGTTGGATTATTCATCAAGGAGATTGTGAGATTATATGGTGATCATTTTTGACCGAGATCTGAGATTTGCGTCTCAGTTTTAAGGGAGTTTTTAGAAGGAAATGGGGCTTGCTTTGAAGTTCAGCACCGCGTATCATCCACAGACTAATGGATAGACCGAGTGGATCAACCAGATCCTTGAGGACATACTTTGGGCTTACGTGATGGATTTCTTGGTTAGTTGGGATGAGCACCTACGTTTGGCTAAATTTTCATATAATAATAGCTACCAGGCAACTATTAGCATGACTCCCTTTAAGGCGTTATATGACAAACCTTGCCGATCCTTGAGTTGTTGGACCAAGGTTGGAGAGCGTTGTCTCCTATGTCTCGAGCTTGTGAAAATGACATCAGATGCTATGGATATCATCAAGGACAGTACGTACACAGCTCAGAGCCAGCAAAAGAGTTTTGCAGATCATCGACATCGTACCTTCGAGTTTACCATTGGGGATTGCGTGTATCTCAATGTCTCACCCATAAAGGGTGTAATTCATTTTGAAGCTAAGGGGAAGCTTGCCCTATCACACCCCAAATTAGGGGACGGACAATTTTTGTGATGCCCCGAATCCGACACTCGACTTCCATACACCAAGTCCCGAGTTCAGTGCACCACAAGGAAGATTTTTTATTGATTTTTTTTAATAATAATACTTGAGCATGATGATCCGTAATCACAATACTAAGAAACAATCTCCATTATAAATCTCGATGGTTATAAGTACAATGATTTCTAAAAGGTACACAACGTCAATATTGCCAAATCACAAAATAGATACAACGCATTGAGAAAGCTATGTCCTCCAAGTTACTCCTGCCCTAACAAAAATGGGCAATAGGAAGCTTAGGCAAAAAGCCTAGTGAGTACACTCGTGTGTACGTAGTGTACAAGCATGTAGTAACAATCAAATATTAGAGTACACAAGCTGAAGCATAGTGACCAAGTAATGCTACATAAAGCCAAGAGGATATGATGCAATACAAGTGATGATATGCAAAGGTATGCTGGATGTATACAGGCATGTAAATCCTCCTCTAAAAGTGCACATCACAATACAATTATCATCACTGGGAATCACCGGGGCCTACTATCCAGAACAAGTTCGAAACTTGTTGAATAGAGGCCTCACATACCCACCTTATCGATTGGGGGGCCTATAGTCATGCCAATGCCCACCTAGCATGCCGGTAGTGGACCCATTTCGAGGGCTGGTCAAACCCAACCACATTCGCTCCAACTCTTTAGCTAGGCATGGGCGAACCACTTCTCACTAGACCGCATCGACGGGAGTCAGGCCTACTATGGTCTTCAGCACTAGGTGATCCATGGCATCCACCCAGATCAACAATGGGGCTCGAGGGTACCACTCGAGGTTTAAGGAATTTCACCTAGGGGTCTGGGACCTAGTATAAGAAACCCAAATTTTTGGTGCCCACAAATAGCAACCACGATGCTGCTTTTGTGGTCTCATCAATACAACCACGATGTTGGTATGGTGTTTAATCCATCTCATGAGGATGCTATGAAAATGCAATGATAATCTACAAGCACGCTATGCAGTATAATTGCACTCAAGTAATGCTATGTATATAAGCCACATATGCATATGAGGCAACCCTAATACCAATCGGGCACCTCTGCCAACCACATCCAATCTACAATCCATGCTCATCGTGGAAAGGATATACATATAATATCAGCATCGGCATAAACATAAATTACAATGTAGCATCAACTGAGCTTTAGGGACTTCAACCCAGGGACCGTGCCTGATATATTCACTTAGGGACTTTAACCCAGCCTGATATTTCGCTTAGGGACTTCAACCTAGGGACTATGTCAGCGGTCTCTTGGACCAGATAACATCCACACATATTGCGTCATGTGCACCCCGCACCAACATCCTTTACAACATACTCTATCTTGTGCACCCTACACCAACATCCTCTACCACATGTATATGATCTCTATATGATCAAACTGTGCACACTATGCACTCCTCATCCATGATGCATGTACATGTATGTGTGCGTGTAGATGCAATATACACAAATATCATTAAACCAATAAAAAATGATCACGGCACCAACATTACGAAATAGTGGTATAATGTGCACTCTCCCTCATGATCACGGGGCCATGCGAATGTTCATATCTTCCATGTCACAAGTGTGCACCAACCACATAATAGCACAATTAGGATCAATCCATCATTCGGCACCAATAGCTTGGTTGAAACTCATACAATGTCACCACGACAGACTGTATATCAAACACGTTCAAGGAATATGCACATATCATAACATGTATCAAATCCACATAGAAGGATCCAAGAATTTAGACACAAGCTAGCATTATAACATATAATCATTGCATCAAACTACATCTATCATATCACATAATCACCGCACACATCATCATCACCACAAGTATCACATTACACAATCAATGCACATGTGCCATCACCACATGCATAAGTAGATTCTAATCCAACATCTTAACAATTCTAGATGTCATCTCAAGTGGACTAAGGCCCAATTCATTGCCACACTTGAATGGGCCGGTTAGTGGGTCGCTACATCCTAATCTTCTAGCTTGTTGGGTGGTCCATTTAATTACCACAAACGGTTCATTCAAGGACTCAATCATAACTCATTCACAAGGCCCAAATGGTACTTGGCATACATACATCACAAGGAGTCTCATGCACTTACCAAGAAACCCAAACATAGGCCCAATATGCACTTCTAATGGAGTCTTACATTTTTAGTAAGAGGAAGTAACCTATGGGCCCGATAGGTTTACCATTAATGGGCCCTCAAGGCATCCACTCAAGGAGGGCTTTAAGGCTAATAAGCCCACCACTCTAATGCCATTGTGAACATATTAGTGGAGTCCACAAATCAAGCCCAATATTATTAATAAGATGGGTTCAACAATGACATATGTCCTAAGTTCACATGCCCAAGAGATTACATCATCGGCATAGTCCACGGGTCTGGAGTGACCACACAATTCTCATGTACCCAAATGGTCTTATGGCCACTCTGTTATCAAAAGTTCATATGGTTGAGAGGCCATATAAATTTCACTCTACTTTTCATAATAAAGGACTTAAAGTTAGATGGTTACGTACTTTCATTACATCATAGCTCACATAATGGGGCAACCACTTTACTAAACTTTCACATGGTCAGGCGGTAAGTACCATAATTTCACATAGTTTAATATGTATAAGATTACTATCATGATCTAGTGTCCACATTTTAAAATATCCAAACATAATTGACAATCCTAATCCTACACATGAATACAAGGCTACACTAATTATACTAAGTCTTAGGCAACAAACGTCTCACCCTTCACACAGCTAATAATGGATTTAGCGTCACATGATGAATGGACCAAGGGCCACATTTAATCACATTACATATAGTTTAGAGGTCCTTACTTCCGCTTTACTAATGAGTTGAATGTAGGGATCATATTTGTGTCATATAATATTGTGTTAAGGATCACTTTATTATCAAGTTGTGTAATCCAACCTATATCATAATTCTCATGACTAAGAAAATTTACATGTACAACCCGATTGTTCATGGTTTAAGTGACCATGGCTATGCCCATAAGCATGTGGTCATATCATTGGGTGGCCACCAATGCCACCTGATTTCATGTAGTTGATTGGCCTTGTGTGTATTTCACATTCATACAGTTAGATAACTACATATACTCCACCATTGCCTATGATTAGGTGGCCATACATACATCAAATACCCATGTGATTAATGGGCCAAACATGTATATCACACCCTCCCACCACTAGAGTCTACATATTTTTATAATTGAACATGTTTAAGGGTTTAAACACAAGTCGCATGATCCTATTACTTGAGGCCGCACTCCAACCAAAGTGCCAAGTGGTCAAGGGTTGTCCACTCATTATATAAATATCTAATCTAGGGCAGCAACCCAATCCCACATGAATTAGGGTAGATAGCACATGTAAGACCCGCATCCTAGATCGTACTGTTCCGTAGGCTTCCGTGGTCCTCCCGGTCGAATTCCGACGACCCATGATCTGTTATCGATATTTGTGTGAGATCCTACGTCATGTCTCGCATATCTGAGTTGGCTCGACTCAAAACTTATACCCTAGTAACTGCACCGTCGCCAAGGTTTCAACACCGCGACTCGCACACCGATCCAATACCCTAGCAAGGAGATGTGGGTGCACGTTCAGTTAGAGGAAAACGCTGTGTGTTGCAATTTTTAAGAAATCACTACAACATTTCACGTCAATCAATCAGTGTACTAGTCAAGTACACATCTATCCCACACTCATTCCTCTCTCAACCAAATTCAAAGTAACCCATACTTAGCCCATTCTTTTCTTACCAAAGTCAAGAGAACCCATCCCTTTTTATCCCATCACCACTCCTCCCTCTCTCATTTTCTCACTCTCCCAAGCAACTTCCAAGGGAGGAAATGCCTAAGGTCTCCATGAGAAGAGCCATGTGTTGCCCACTTCCTACCACCCTATCTCCCATCTTCACCCTTAGATCATCATCTCTACCATTGAATAAACACTTTTAGAGCATTAGAAGGCTAGGGAGGAAGAAGAAGGATAGGTGGGTGAATCTTCATTGTTTTTGGGTGCGTTATAGGGTAGATTTTCATATTTTGATGATGGGCCAAGTGAGGCCTACAGATTGATGGTATGGATCTCACTTTGGACCCTAGGTGTGGCCGATAGCCCACCTTGATTCTTATGATCATTCCATGATGGGGCCATTCTTCATGGACCCCATCATGATGTTTATTTTCCTTGGATGGATAAGGTCATCTAGACCTTGTATTTTGGTAGAAAAAGGATCTCCACCGTTGATTTTAATTGGTGGGCCCATATGTAATGGGGCCCACTTGATATATGTTGTAATGAATGGAAGGAAGGACCCATAGTGCCGATGTCCCTCCATCGTCACGTGTCTCTTTCTCTCTCTCTCTCTCCTCCCTTTATTTTATGGCCCACAAAATGAGTGTATGTGATATCTAGACCATCCATCAAATGGACCCTATGGCCTTCCAAGCCATGCGGACCCTACCCTCTAGATGATGGGAAAAATGAAAATATCTAGTTGAACCAAACAAGTGGACCACGTACATGTGGGACCCACCATGATGTTGTGTTGCATCTAAATTGTCCAGCATAACACATCCAAATTGTCCAGCATCCAAGGACGCTAGACGTGGTTAACAGAGAGGTGTGAACTGATGTGGGTGTGACTAACTGTGATGTACGGACTACTAATAAAGGCCCCACCATGATGTATAGATGTAATCCACACCATCCATCCCATTCCTCAGCTCATTTTAGGCGTTGAGCCAAAAATTGAAGTGAACCCAATTATTTGGCAGGCCATACCATAGAGAACAGTGGTCTTACCATTAAAAACCCACTCTGGTGTTTCTAAACCCCAGAACATACTGCATATTGGGCTTGTTTCGTCGATCTTGAGCCATGAAATGTAATGGATGGGTCGAATTCACTTGATGTGGGCCCTACATATGAAAAACCGTGGAAAAATTCTCCTTTCAAAAAAAATTATATGGCATGCAACGCCTGCTGCTGCTGACACTGCAGCAGGACACTTCTGCATTTGAGGCTAGGGACCATGGGTCCCAACCGTGGGCCTCACAGTGATGTGTGTTGAATATCCATGCCATGCATTTGATGGCCCCCTTTAAGGCAGTGGGCCACCCTAAAAATCAGTCATATGTGGTGCTTACGTGGCCCACATCATAGGGAACAGTGTGATTGAACGTCTGCCATTAAAACCTTTTTTAGGTAACAGAAGTCTTAGATCATTATAAAATTTATTTTTCCTCTTCATTCGGGTCTATGTGACCTTATCAACAGATTGGGTAGAAAATAAACAATATGTTGGGGCCCACGTGAGACCCCCTGATGTATGTAGTGTATCCACACCACGTTCAAATTGTCCATCCAGCATCCAGACTCCCTGGATGCTGGACCAAACCTGATATATATATATATATATATATATATATATATATATATATATATATATATATAATAATATATATATATATATATATATATAATATTATATTATAAAGATTGTATATTATGTAGGTGGGCTACGTACATGGACCCACCTGACGAATGGATTAGGTGGCATATCTCACCCGCCCATGGCAGCTGTGAGGTTAACGTTAACAAGGTTGGTGGGACCCACCACGGTTGTATGTGCTTCATCTGCACCGTCCATTTGGACGGTGCCAAGTGTGCCCCACCATGATGGATGTTTCCCATCCAACTGTCCACTTGTCTGACATACTCGTAGATCCCACGCTAATGTATGTGTTACAGCTTACCGTCCATCCATTCAGTAAGCTTGTCTCAAGGCTTGAGACTGTACATAAGGCAGATCCAATTATTAGGTGGACCACACTACAGGGGGCAGTGGGTTTTAAATGCCTACTATTAAAACTCTTTGGGTCATAGCAATTTTGGACCAATCTGATATTTGTTTATCCTCTTAGTTCAGGCCTTTATGACCTTACGAATAGACTAGATGGAAAATGAGTATTGTGGTGGGCCCACTGGAATTTAACAGTGGAATTATTATCTCCACTGTCAATTGTGGTATGGTCTAGATGATTTTTTTTATCTAATTCATTGTTGGATAATGCTTTAAAATGATCTCTATAGATGGATGAATGGTGCGGCCCAAATAGTGGGGCCCACTTGTTGTATTTGAGAGACCCGATATGACTTATTTGGGGCCCATGCGTAGAGGCCTATTGTGATGTATTTTGAGCCCATGGTGATATATTAGGCCCATTTGATTGGGCCCATTGATTCACCCCATTTAATAGGCCAGATGTGATACATGAGGCCCTTATATGAAGACCAACTTGATGTATTTGTGGCTGTCTGTTGAAGCCCACCTTTATATATATATATATATATATATATATATATATATATATATATATACACACACACACACACACACACACACACACACACACACACACACACACATGAGGCCCAGGTGTTTAGGCCCACCTTGATGTACTTTGTGGCCCATCCGTCAGGCCCACTTTGATATATTTTATGGCCCATTCGAGAGGCCCACTTTAATATACTGTGGCCCATCATAATGTATCTTTGACCCATGAGCGGGGCCCACTTGTTGCATGTATTGAGGCCTAGATGCAGGGACCACTTGTTGTGTATTTAAGGCCCGATGTGATGTGTGTGCGACCATAATGTATGTTTTTATCCACACCATCCATTTGGACGAGTGGCGTGGGGTGCCCTGAAATGTATGTTTTTCTCCAGCCGTCTATCCATGTTGCAGCACGTGGACAGTGGGTCTTGCAATGATTATACCATCCATAGGATGGTGGGCATTACCGTGGTGTATGTATTTTATCGGCACCGACTGGCTAGGACGGGACCTGCCTGAGGTATGTTTTATATGTATGCCATTCATCGGCCGTAATCCACCATGATATATGTTTTATCCTTGCTGACCATCAATTTTCAATCCCACTAGAGGCATGTGTTTTATCATGCCCACAATTCAGGCCTATGATGATGTATATTAGGCCCTTATGTGAGGCCATGGGTCCACAATACATTTGGGTTTATGTGGACCACTCCTTTTTAGCAATGTTGGTTGAATGTCCACATTGATGGGCAATGATGGTTAAATGTCCACGTTGTGACCTTTACTTAGGCCTTGTTAGGCCCATTCTCATCAATACTGATCATCGAGGCTGATTATTGATCGATTCCTACTGTTGTGGCCGATTGCCGATCATCAAGGCTGATTATTGATTGATTCGGATTATTGTTGCCGATTGTCGATTCTGATCATTGAGGTCGATTATTTATTAATTTCGACTATTGTGGCCGATTTCTAATTTTGATCATCGAGGACGATTATTGATCGATTTATATTGTTGTGGACGATTGCTGATTCTGATCATTGAGGCCTATTATTGATCAATTCCGATTGTTGTACCGATTGTCGATTCTAATTATCGATCAATTTTATTTGTCAAGGCCTAATGTAATGTATATAAGGCCCATGAGATGTGACCCTTTGTGATGTATATTAGGCTTATATGATGAGGCCATTATGATGCATTTGAGGGCTAGGCGATGGAGCCCATTGCGATGTATGTTAGGCCCATGAGAAAGGTCCATCGTATGTGTATTAAGCTCTTGAGTGAGGCACATGGGGTTGAATCTTTATCCCTCATGTGAGTTCATGGCTCCGCTATATGTTTGGCTCTATGTGGGCCATTCCTTGGGGGATAATTTTGGTTAAATGTCCACATTGTTGAGGTCGATTGTCGATGCTGGTTATTGATACCGATTATAAGTATGTGACTGCATAACATCATGATACATGCCCATATGCATCATCTGCATGTTTTGAGATGTGGTTGACCATTGCATATGTCATTGGGCAGGTTATAATGGGACTCCCTGATAGGAGGAAGTAATCTCACATAAGCGCACAGTATGCGAAGGATTGATGTATGACTAGATTGTATGACTTATGCATCTTGCATTCTGATTACTGTACGCCCTAGCAACATCAGGGCCGTAGCCTCCATAAACACATCGTGGATGGCCAGATGGGACACTGAAAATCAGTTATTAGCATTGGGCTGTCATAGATGGCTTGGGTAAAAATCCCTAAACCTCCGGGTCAGGAGACGTCCCAACTTTGAGACCGAGTGGATATATGAGTACATGAGGGCCGTATACCAGTAGGCCACATCTCCCACTGTGTCATGGTTGGTTGGGAGAGGTGGTGGCCTTACTTGCCCGAGGGTAGGGGCATAGCTAGGCTGAGTTTGACCAGCTCATGAATGGGTCCGCTATCAACGTGCCGAGCAGATATTGGCTGACTACTGGTCAGGCAGATAGTGAAGTCTCTTCCACTTGCATGGTCGTGCGTCAGTGACGGTGATTTGCATGTACAGTGTACTAGACCCTGGTGATGATCCCAGAGAGGAACCGTACTAATATGTGGACTTATTGAGCAGGAGTTGCATACTCATTCATTCATTCATTCATTCACTATCAACTCGGGTTGGTGGTGCACAACGATTTATTACATGTACCTTCGTAATGGCCACGATTTCGGTTATGACATGCAATTAACCTGAGATCAGGAGTTTACCACATTGAGTCTGACTATCTAAATTTAAGTATGGGACTGGTTTGGATAGAAGTCCTTTTTGACAGACCCCATAACCTATGATACCATGTGCTATCATCCTGACTTCACATTCCAGCATGGTCATTCCATTCACACCGTATATTACATTACATCTACGACATATGACATTTTGGGCTATTATGTTTTTACATTTATATAGTCTAGATACGGCTGACGGTATTCGTGAACTCATCAAGAATTGTATATTGCACTACATTTTCGGCATCTGATATGTAACTCTCTTTATGACTCCTCATTTGCATAGCTGATCTCTATTGGTTACTCTGATATTGTTTGACTCATGGATTTGTCAGTATTTCCTCTTACTCTGATATCGTATGATTTATGATCTTACCAGTATTTTTGATATTGTATGATTATGGCATTATATTGAATACTTGGCACTTACCTTATGCACATACTTACATCACCCTCTAAGCTTTCTATAAGCTTATGCACGATAGATGCGCGCAGGTGATGTTAAGTTGCAACAGTATAGAGCTTGGAGCATGTAGCTAACTTCTAGAGCTTTCATTTTGATATATGTATTTCCATTTCAGTATTATACTCAAATGTTTATATTAGTGGATATGTGGTGATAATGTTGCTTTTGTGATTTGGGTATACTTTTAGTTATGCTTCTTATGAGATAAATTCATGTTAAAAATCCTCCTTGTAGGATTCCATGATCGAAATCTGGAGTATGAGCGCTGGGAGCTGGGAATGGGGTACTACGGAGGCTGTCGGCATCGGATTCGACAATTGAAATTTCTGTGAATTCGATTTCCAAGTTTGGGGCATGAAAGAAGTTAGTATTAGAGTATAACTTGAGAATACCTAAAGATAACATCACATATCTACTGATAACTACCTTGCACTCTATGATTGTTGAGAACTTAAAATGATTAGATCCCCGAGTTCGAATAACTTAGAGATTTTTTGATATAGCTCCCTACCGTTGAGATTGTGAGACTACTTAGTATTCTAGTTTTGATCGTCTCTGATCCGGGGTCTGAGGTTCAATAGCATCACCACAGTGTTAATAAGGTGTCTTGCGAGCGCAAGGTTGAAATTAGAGAGCGTTATCCACATCCTTATGTAAACAGATTGTGCCTTGACTTATATATGATGTTTTCGCTTCCCTTGTCTGTTCTGTAAATTTCAAGGATGAAATTTTTATTAGTTAACGAGAGTTGTAAGACCCGTATCCTAGATTGTACTATTACGTAGGCATCCATGGTCCTCTCGGTCGAATTTTGGCGACCCGCGATCTGTTATCGGCATTAGCGTGCCATCCTGAGTCGTGTCCCACATATCGGGGTCGGCTCAACTCAAAACTTGTACCCTAACGACCATGCCATCATCGCGGTTCCAATGCCATGATACTTGCACCGATCTGATACCCTATCCAGGAGATGTGG
Organism: Magnolia kwangsiensis; assembly: GCA_037074715.1. Lineage (NCBI taxonomy): Eukaryota > Viridiplantae > Streptophyta > Magnoliopsida > Magnoliales > Magnoliaceae > Magnolia > Magnolia kwangsiensis. The sequence continues at coordinate 115,715,653 of CM073572.1, read as the reverse complement.
GCATGCATTCAGTTCAAGGAAAATGCCACACGTTACAATTTCTGAGAGAATCTCTACAACATTTCACATCAATCAATCAATGTACTAATCAAGTACACATCTATCTCACACCCATTCCTCTCTCACCCAAAGTCAAAGCAACCCATACTAAGCCCATTCCTTTCTTACCAAAGTAAAGAGAACTCATCCCTTTTCATCCCATCACCACTCCTCCCTCTCTCATTTTCTCACTCCCCCAAGTAACTTCCAAGGGAGGAAACGTCCAAACTCTCCATGAGAAGAGCCATGTGTGGCCCACTCCTTATCACCCTATCTCCCATCTCCACCCTTGGATCATCATCTCTACCATTGAAGAAACACTTTTGGAGCATTGGAAGGCTAGAGAGGAAGAAGAAGGATATGTGGGTGAATCTTCATTGTTTGTGGGTGCTTTATAGGCTAGATTTTTATCTTTTGATGATGGGCCAAGTGAGGCCTACCGATTGATGATCTCAGTTTGGACTCTAGGCATGGCCGATGGCCCACCTTAATTCTCATGATCATTCCATGATGGGGCCATTCTCCATAGACCCCATCATGATGTTTATTTTCCTTACATGGATAAGGTCATTTAGACCTTGCATTTCGGTGGAAAAAGAATCTTCGCCGTTAATTTTGATCGGTGGGCCCATATGTAATGGGGCCCGCTTGATATATGTTATAATGAATGGAAGGGATGGCCCATAGTGTCAGGATTCCTCCATCGTCACTTGTCTCTTTCTCTCTCTCTTCCCTTTAGTTTATGGCCCACATGATGAGTGTATGTGATATCTAGACCATCCATCAAATGGACCCCATGGCTTTCCAAGCCATCTGTACCCTACCCTCTGGATGATGGGAAAACGTAAATATCTAGTTGAACCAAATAGGTGGACCACGTACATGTGGGACCCACCATGATGCTGTGTTGCATCCAAACTGTCTAGCTTCCAAGGATGCAAGACGTGGTTAACAGAGAGGTGTGAACTGACGTTGGTGTGACTAACTGTGATGTGTGGACTACTAATGCAGGCCCCACCATGACGTATGAATGCAATCCACGCCGTTCATCCAATTCCTCAGCTTATTATAGGCGTTGAGCCAGAAACTGAAGTGAACCCGATTATCTGGCAGGCCATACCATAGAGAACAGTGGTCTTATCGTTAAAAACCCACTTTGGTGTTTCTACACCCCAGAACATACTGCATATTAGGGCTTGTTTGGTCAGTCTTGAGCCATGGAATGGAATGGATGGGTCAGATTCACCTGATGCGAGCCCTACATATGAAAAACCGTGGAAAAACTCTCCTTTCAAAAAAAATTATATGTCATGCAGTGCCTGCTCCTGCTGACGCTACTGCGTTTGAGGCCAAGGACCACGAGTCCCAACCGTGGCCGTGATGTGTCTTGAATATCACGCCATGCATTTGATGGCCCCCTTTAAGGCAGTGGGCCACCCTAAAAATCAACCATAAATGGTGCTTACGTGTCTCACATCACAGGGAACAATGTGATTGAACGTCTGCAATTAAAACCCTTTTAGGGTAACAGAAGTTTTAGATCATTATAAAAAATTTTTTTCCTCTTCATCCAGGTCTATGTGACCTTATCAACAAATTGGGTGGAAAATAAACATTATGGTGGGCCCCATGTGGGACCCATGTAGTGTATCCACACCACATTCAAACCGTCCATCCAGCGTCCAGACTCCCTGGATGCTGGACCGAACCTGATATATATATATATATATATATATATATATATATAATATAGTATAATATATATTATAATATATATAATATTATATTTTATAGATTGTATATTATGTTGGTGGGCAACGTACGCGGACCCACCTAACGAATGGATTGGATGACATATCTCACGCAGCCATGACTGCTGTGAGGTTAACGCAGCAGGGTTGGTGGGACCCACCACGGTTGTATGTGCTTCATCCACACCGTCCATCTGGACTGTGCCAAGTGTGCCCCACCATGATGGATGTTTCCCATCCAACTGTCCACTCATCCGACATACTCATGGACCCCACGCTGATGTATGTGTTACAACTAACCATCCATCCATTCAGTAAGCTTATCTCGAGGCTTGAGACTGTACATAAGGCAGATCCAGTTATTAGGTGGACCACACTATAGGGGGCAGTGGGTTTTAAATGCCTAACATTGAAAATCTTTGGGTCATAGCAGTTTTGGACCAATCTGATATTTGTTTGTCCTCTTAGTTCAGGTCTTTATGACCTTACGCACAGACTAGATGGACAATGAGTACTGTGGTGGGCCCACTGGAATTTAACAATGGAATTATTATGTCCACTACCAATTGTGGTATGGTCCAGATGATCTTTTGATCTAATTCATTATTGGATAATGCTCTAAAATATCTCTATAGATGGATGAATGGTGCGGCCCAAATAGTTGGGCCCACTTATTGTATTTGAGAGGCCCGATATGACTTATTTGGGGCCCATGGGTAAAGGCCCATTGTGTAGTTGGAGCCCATGGATAGAGGCCCATGGTGATATATTAGGCCCATTTAATTAGCCCATTTGATAGGGCGGATGGGATATATGAGGCCCTTGTATGAAGACCAACTTTATGTATTTGTGGCCGTCTGTTGAAACCAACCTTGATATATATATATATATATATATATATATATATATATATATATATATATATATATATATATATATATATATATTGGGCCCATGTGCTTAGGCCCACCTTGATGTATTTGTAGCCCGTTGTTGAGGCCCACCTTGATGTACTTTGTGGCCCATCCCTCAGGCCCACTTTGATATATTTTGTGGCCCATTAGAGAGGCCCACTTTGATATACTTGTGGCCCATCATAATATATCTCTGACCCATGAGCGGGGCCTATTTGTTGCGTGTTTTGAGGCCCAGGTGCAGGGTCCACCTGTTGTGTATTCAAGGCCCAATGTGATGTGTGTGCTACCATGATGTATGTTTTTATCCACACCGTCCATCTAGACGAGTGGCATGGGGCGCACTGAAATGTATGTTTTTCTCCAGTCGTCCATCCATCTTGCAGCACGTGGACGGTGGGTCTTGCAATGATGTATGTGTTTTATCTATACCGTCCATAGGATAGTGGGCCTTACAATGGTGTATGTATTTTATCGGCACCGTGTAACGCCCTGAAAATCTGGGGTCAAGCAGAAGCTCAGCTCCCAAGTTCCAATGCATCACACATGTAACATAGATAATGATGGTTGAATGTTGTTCATATTAGTGCACTAAATATGAGTGGGATTATACTAAAATAGTAATTCAAACTCCAGATCAATTTATATAACGCAAGTGGAAGACTGAAAGATGTATCTAAACGTATATGAGTCCAAAAGATCTCTGTCAAACCCCAGAGTATGAATATATCACTGAGTCACCATATACATGTATTAGTTCAAAAAAAAATCAAAATGTGAAGAGATAGTTTCAACTAAAATGATAAGCCCTGTAGCCCCATCGATCAGAATGGCCTAAGTGAAACCGTTAGAGAACTGCATATACGAGAACTCGTCCTGATCGTCGTAGTAATCAGGGTCTGCCTCCTGAGTCGCGTCGTCATCTGCAACTAAGACAGAGTCTGGTGGGTGTTTAGAACACCGTCTCAGAACGTAGGAGTGAGTGATCAACTCAGTGGAATCATAGAGAAAAGATTAACATGTTATTAATTCAGTCCAGCAGTAATGATAAAGCAGACATATCAGACATTCCTAGATACTCTTATTAATGTAAGGATGAAATGTTTTCATGATGCATGCCCTCACCTACACTCCCTCCTGCGACACCATCTTACGGTCGAAGTATGCTTTCTTCCCTCTGTGCTCTTTAACCCCGGGCACATGCAGTGCGATGTTATGAGTATGATTACCGAGTTATTATTAGTCTTTTTCATACATCAGGATTGGGAAGCTAAGGTACCTCCCTTATATCAACACTCAAACAATGATCCATTCTAGGGTCGTCAATCTTAGACAATCTCATACGATATTATAGTTCTAGATCATTGTAAAGGGTTCATCACTAATCAATACAGGTCTAGTTATATTTTATATACCACAATAAGGTTCGTCGCCCAAATACAGTTTCAGAATATACTCGAGGTCACTACAAAGGGCTCGTCACCAATTAGAGTAAGCCGACAGCTCGAATATAGTGTCTCATACTACCATAATCGACTCACAAGTCTTGGTTGCTCACTGGGCACTAAGAGAAGGCTCGTCGCCCCAGCGTAGGCCGACAGCTCGACCACGGTGTCCCATAACACCATGTCCAGCTCATGAGTCTTAGCAAATTGAGGTACCAATGTTGACGGGATTGCACTGGTAAGTTTGGTATCCTAGATTCAAACAGGAGCGTCCTTACATGGTGAGCATACATCGGGTCAATCGGGTTACTTAACGAGCTCGACTAGCACGAGCGCACGTTAAGTTGATCGATATGAAGTGCGCAAACACTCCATGGGGCTAAACCACTGCCGACAACTCTAATATGGCTCGAGTTTGTCAAACACGTCCTACGTGGTGAATAAATCTCAGCCACGAACTCAAGGTTGTTACCGATTGCCTGGACTGTAACATACTCCCAGTCACTTACAATCTCAATAATAGACATTTGATTCAGATCCTACATTCATATGAACATATTATGAAACATAACTTAAGGATAAACCATTCATGGAGGAAATCATACACACAAGTAAGGTGATTGAGATTCATATCTCGATACCCTTAAAAATCATACTTCACTAATTACTAACCCGTTCAGGCATTTATGCAAACACTTAGACTACATTATTCAACATACATCACATATGTTGTCATATTACATTGTAACATCCCGAAAATCGGGGGGTCGAACAAAAACCCAACTCCCGAGTTCCAAAATGTTATTCATGCAACATACATATGTATGATTGAATGTTGTCTGTGTTAATGTATTAAACATGAGTGAGATTAATCCAGAACAGCATATCATACTCCAGAGACAGTTAAATTTACAAGCGGAAGACTGTGATAGTATGTATAACATATATAAACTGTTGTATGTCTCCAGAGTGTGAACATGTTACCAGGTTATATACATACATGTATACTTCAAAAGTAAACAAAAGAATATGCATGAGTGCTCTAAAAATATAAAATGACAAGTGTCAAGGTATTTAATCAACCTCCCTGTAATCCCGTCGATCAGAACACGCATAAAGGAGAGATCCTCCTCGTCATCATCAAGTCCGGCTCCGCTTCACAGGCCGTGCCATCATCTGCAATCACAAAAAGGTCTGGTGGGTGTCCAAGAATACCATCCCCTAACGTGGGAGTGAGTAGCTAACTCAGTGGGATAATAGAGCAAGGATTAACATGCTCTCAAATCAATCATGCGATAATAGTAAAGCAGTAAATCAAACAATCCTAAAACTGTTGTTAATGCAATATGACATGACGTGATGTATGCCCTCACAGACGATCTCCCTCATACGGCACCATCTTACGACCGCGGCATGCAATCGACCCTCAAGTACTCCACATCATCCAGGCACATGCAATGGTATAGTGATATGATTTTCGATTTATTATTAGTCCATTCAAACAGTAGGATTGGAAAACTAAGGTACTTCCCTTATATCAATCCCAACACAGATCCTGTCTAGGGTCGTCACTCCTAGTAATCTCATACGATGTATATTTTGTAGGTCGCTGCAAGAGCTGCCAGGGCTGTTGCACGCACTCGTTGCTCCGCTCCCCCATCACCTTATCAATACAGGCCTACTGTACTCTACTGCTACTGAAGGGTCGTCGCCTCCCGTAGACTCAGAATACGCTCGCGGTCACTACAAAGGACTCGTCGCCTGATCAGTGTAGGCCGACAGTAAGAATATAGTGTCTCATACCACCATAATCTGCTCACGAGACTAAGTGCTCACTGGTCACTACGGGGAGGTTTGTGGCCCCAGCGTAGGCCGACATCTCGACCACGGTGTCCCATACCACCATGACCAGCTTATGAGTCTTCGTGGATCGAGGTACCATGGTTAAAAAGGTTTACAATGGTAAGTTCAGTACCCTAGGTTCAAGCAGTTATGACTCATGCAGGGTGAACATACAACGGCCAGTCGGGTTACTTGACGGGCTCGACTAGCACGATCGCATCTCAAGTCGAACGACATGAAGTGCGTAAAACACTTCGCGTGGCCTAACCACTGTCGCCAACTCCAGAACACGACTCGCGTTCATCGGCGCGTCGTTCATGGCGAAGATAAGCTAACCACGAATTCGCTCGGTTACCGACTGCCTGGACTAGGCATAGTCCCAAACAATCAGAAATCCACATCGGCAGTTGTGTAAGGATAATGGAAATGAAATACAACCATGTGAGCATGTTAACACATGTTATAACGTACAACTTAAGTAAATCATCCAACGCAAGCCTTTCATACATATAATGAAATTATGCATATCGCCAACATACAGGAAGTCATTTCCATCAGCAAATTAATTGAGAATTCAATCTCAAACTAAATCATAATGAAATCATCAAGCACATGTCATAACATACAACTTACGTGAATCATCAAGCACATGCATTTCATTCATATAATGAAATCATGCATATGGCTAACATGTAGGAAACCATTTACACCAGCATATTAATTGAGAAATCAATCCCAAACTAATTCATAACACCATTTAATTCAATACATACTAATACAAGCATTTATACAAACACTTACACTACACACTTAAGTCTACATATAGTATGTTGACCCGAAGTGCGCATTTAGGCGAATCTCTTCGCCAAACTAATTATGCACGTATTCCTAACATTCTAATGCGACAACAAATCATGTCAATCACATCAGCAGAATATGAATGAAATCAGTACTTGCTACAAATGACTAAAATGCCCTAAATCTCATATTCTTCGCCGGTTTACGAAACAGGAAACGGACAACATGTTGTACATGTCAAACGGTGTTACCGTCAATAATCTACTATTAAACGACATTGAAAGCTTTGGAAACAGTCAATCAAAGCGTCTAAAATCTGCACCTTATCTCTTATGGATGTGTCGTTTCGAACGGAGCGTATACGCTTCGTTTACGGTGATTAGAGAACCTAATACACAAGTTCTATTAGCTACTTCGCTAGGAAACGAAAGGAACCTCAAATCAGCAACTTCTAGGGTATTTTCTTACCTAAAAATGTGGAGGAATCGCCGGGAAAGTGATCGGAGTGCGTTGCCTAAGCACGTACAACACGTGGCACAAGCAGCAGGGAATTCTCTCCCACCTTCTCTCACAAACTCTCACCTTTTCTCTCTCTCAATCTACGGATTTTTGTAAATTCGGATGGGAGAGAGGAGTGAGGGTTTCAACCCCTTTTTATAAGCCCAAACTTGCCCGAAATAGGCTCCGGTACAAAGTTCACTTGGTGCATATCCAAATCGGGGCTGTTTCGGTCCAAAAGATACTTTCTGGTGGTCCCCTGACCGAATGCGATCGGACTTAAGCTCACGCGTACCAGATCTAGCACGTATTAAGTTTTCAGTCCGGCTGGGTCCACAGATCGCACGTGGCGGACCAGTTTCAGTTCAGCGGTCACCGCACGTAGATCAGGGCTGAAAGTCTCATAATATAAAATAGAAATTTCTCCTGATCCAAGGGTGTAATTTGGCTAAATTCTGATGGTCAGAATTCTTAATACTGACACGTCAAGTCGTGTGCCAGATTTAAATTTGAAATTCCAATTCTGTCCCTATTCGCACTCTCTTCGGTCCGGGCTCAATGAAATAGCCTGTGATTATCGGTTTGACTTGATTTTCGAAATGAGTGTCAAGTCCAGCTAGGCGGTTCTAACGGTCTAAGATAGGAGGTATCGGACTTTCGATGCGCGGTCTAAATCCAATACAAAATTTCAAAGTGGTCCAGAGAACAAACCGACTTAGAGTTTGATCCAAGGTTATAGAGTGTTATGGAGTCATTGGTGCTACTCGATTTGGGTCTTGTAGAACGTATTTAAAGTGATCAGGGACTGTTTCCCAGCTACTCCAACGTTGCGCTAGCTAACTTATGCTTAGTTTCTAAAGGAATTAATCCTAAGTGGTTTCTTTAGCTATGGAATTGGGTTCTGAGCAATTTTCCAAGTGTTTTAATTGACCCGCTGCCTAAGGACGTCAAATCCCAGATTGGCCAAAATCTGGGGTGTTACAATCTACCCCCCTTAAAACAAAATTTTACCCCGAAATTGGCGAAGGGCAAGGAGTACTTTTTCTAAGGAAGGTTCAAATCCTATTTAATAACCTAACTGTACATATAACCTAAATCAAATGTTTCGATCCTGGGCCAGTGGGAAAGAGGCCAACCACTCTTCCGCTGCGCCACTCTGATCGAACGGTAGCGTTGACTAACCTAACTAGATTAGACTTAATTCATTCTACCCCCCTTAAAACTTGGTTCTACTTAAAGTTCAAGAGTCTATGCGTCGCTCCGTACATCAGAACGAGGTGCAACTTAAGACCTATCCTTGACATAAATTGGGAAACAACTTCTCTACATGGTTTTCCTTGCTAATGATGCGTTCTATGGCATTGGTACCTATGATCATAGAGATGAGCCTAATCTCTATTGTGGTTAAGTTCAGGGGTAGGTATGACTTGGTGGCAAGATGTCGAATTCTTTACTGGCTTTAAGTCCTCGCCATTTCCCAAAGACACTGTGATCCCGTTCGGTTGTATGTGGTCGAGCCAACACGGAAGAAAAGTAGTATAGTGGGTCTGAGCCGGATACATAGACTTTCTGTCTAGCTAGGACAGAAGATTTATTGTATCAATTCTTAATCCGAGTCGATGTCGATCTTCTGCTTGATCAGAGCATTAGATTTATTGGTAACCACTAGGATTAGGAAGTCGATTCAAACCGCGAATACATCGCTTACATGTAGTTCCTTTATTCCGCGTTCCCGAATGCAATAAGCCCTTGGGGAAGGCAATTCTAAGGGGCGTGCTAGTACATTCTAAGTTCATTCTAAGGGATTTATAAATGGTCCCTAAGAGTGAATGGCTCCCTCCTATGGGCAACAACAGAAGTCTATAAGTCATAAGGGGATCTATCGAAGGAAAGGAGTCTCATTCCAACCAAATCTAACCTACTATCCCTTAGCATATATAGGCCTTACACTGCCTAAGACACTAGTAGCCTAGTCTGTAACTCAGTACTTATAATCCAAAGCCTAAGTTTATACGGTACATGGTTTCATACCATTTCTACTACAGGGAATTGTTCTATTGCTTAGAGTGAAGATTATCTAAATAGAATTGGATTTCCTATATCGTCAGATCCTTCAAATCTAGGAGTGCTAACACTAGGTCTAAAATGCCAAGGGTCTATGTGGCCAGTAGCGTTTAGTTGTATTAAATGGAACCGCATTCCTAGTCCCATATTGGGATAAGGAGCGGCATGCTTGGTAGGAGGGTGGGGTGGGATAAACTATTTTGTAGGCTGAACCTCAGGAATTACAATACTCCCGATCTAGGGACAATACCTTACAGCGAAATGAGACGGCATGCATTCCATTCAACAAATCTCGGCTACATTAAGCCCAAACCACAACACAAATACATTTTCTACCAGTGACAACACTAGACCCAATAACAACAAAACAAAAAAATTCTTAAAACAAAAATCAAACAATCTACAAGGCAACGGCATAGATGCCTAATTCTACCAAAGGACTTCTACTATGGTCCCAACTGACCTTCTTGCATACTATCTAGTTCAGTATTGTCAGTTGGCCATTAGAGCTCTATCAGCCAGGTATTTTCAATACTTCTCAAACGGAGAAAGTTGAGAAATGGGATTTGAAGTTAGCATGATTTTGAGACGCAAAAAGAGGGTAAAGGCTCAAATAAAAGGGACATGAGAAGGAGGATGGTGGAAAAGGAGAAAAAGGCTAAAACAGCCTTAACAATAGTCATGGAAAGCGGAGGAAATGCGGAGAAATGGTCGCCCAAATGGATAGAATGAAATCTAGGCATTGTAGAGGGATGCTTCAAGCTCCCCTAGGATGTATTTTCAGAAAGAAAAGAGAATGGAAAAGGAGAATGGAGCACCTCATGAATTCAGCTCGATTTGGGGGTTTTAAGAGCTCCAACCAATGAGATCTTCAAGAGGGAAGGCTGCAAACAGCCATGGAGTGAAGGAGTGTGGTCGTTTTTAGCAGGGAATGGATTTAGGAGTGGTTTGGAACCACGAATTTAGGTTAGGGCAGCAAGAAAACACAAATGGGGCTAGGGGAGGGGCTGTTTGTGAAGGAAGTGGGGTTTTTGGGGGGTTATGAGGGATGACCCACATACCAGGGGGCCATACAACACCCCAAACATCACCGGACCGAAGGCCGGCCAGAGTGGGGCCCACCGGTCGGCGATGGCATCGCCGGCCAACTTCTTAGTTGGTCGGTGGGACCATATGGGTCTGGTCCCCCATGGTCCAGGGACCCCAAAAAGGTATGGTTCCCACTTTGGTTCATTCTAAATTGCCCTATATAGGTCCAAAAATGTGTTTGGGGGCTTTCTAGGGCCAATCTACAATCCCGAATACAAAACCCTATCATGCAGCATATGATTTTGTGGTAGGAGGAGCTAGTACATCCATCTAGACTCTTAGTTGCTAAAGAAAGTAAATTTAGAATGGCCTTATGGCCATTTTTCATGAAATTTTACTATTCACTGTAAAATTTTATGAAAGTATGATTTTATGTTATTTTCATATTAGGATTGATGCCTAACAGGAAAAGGATAATAAAGCATTGAAGATTGGAGTGGTGAGAGGAAGAATTTTGAAGATTTTTGGTGAAACGGGGTTTTTAAGCCCTGACGATTGAATGCAGGGGTTGTGGTTGCCCCACAGCCCAATGATTCACATTTATGGGTTTAGAATCATTCAAATAATGTCTCAACCCACTTACCTACAACCTAGGAGCTATTCGGGTTACTTCACGCGACCCGAGATGCATTACGGATTCGATCATGCGATCAATTCGATTAGTCTTCGCCTATTGGTGAATCTGCGATCATATAGGTGTTTCTAGACCCTTCTCGCACCCACCTAAGTCAAAGGGAGTGACAGCGTACATCGCGTGACGATAACCCAGGCCCGGTTTAATCTAAATCATGCTCTGATACCATCTGTAACATCCCGAAAATCGGGGGGTCGAGCAAAAACCCAACTCCCGAGTTCCAAAATGTTATTCATGCAACATACATATCTTTGATTGAATGTTGTCTGTGTTAATGTATTAAACATGAGTGAGATTAATCCAGAACAGCATATCATACTCCAGAGACATTTAAATTTACAAGCGGAAGACTGTGATAGTATGTATAACATATATAAACTGTTGTATGTCTCCAGAGTGTGAACATGTTACCAGGTTATATACATACATGTATACTTCAAAAGTAAACAAAAGAATATGCATGAGTGCTCTAAAAATATAAAATGACAAGTGTCAAGGTATTTAATCAACCTCCCTGTAATCCTGTCGATCAGAACACGCATAAAGGAGGGATCCTCCTCGTCATCATCAAGTCCGGCTCCGCCTCACAGGCCGTGCCATCATCTGCAATCACAAAAAGGTCTGGTGGGTGTCCAGGAACACCATCCCGTAACGTGGGAGTGAGTAGCTAACTCAGTGGGATAATAGAGCAAGGATTAACATGTTCTCAAATCAATCATGCGATAATAGTAAAGCAGTAAATCAAACAATCCTAAAACTGTTGTTAATACAATATGACATGACGTGATGTATGCCCTCACAGACGATCTCCCTCATACGGCACCATCTTACGACCGCGGCATACAATCGACCCTCAAGTGCTCCACATCTTCCAGGCACATGCAATGGTATGGTGATATGATTTTTAAGTTATTATTAGTCCATTCAAACAGCAGGATTGGGAAACTAAGGTACTTCCCTTATATCAATCCCAACACAGATCCTGTCTAGGGTCGTCACTCCTAGTAATCTCATACGATGTATATTTTTTAGGTCGCTGCAAGGGCTGTCAGGGCTGTTGCACGCACTCGTTACTCCGCTCCCCCATCACCTTATCAATACAGGCCTACTGTACTCTACTGCTACTGAAGGGTCGTATCCTCCCGTAGACTCAGAATACGCTCGCGGTCACTACAAAGGACTCGTCGCCTGATCAGTGTAGGCCGACAGCAAGAATATAGTGTCCCATACCACCATAATCTGCTCACGAGACTAGGTGCTCACTGGTCACTACGGAGAGGTTTATGGCCCCAGCGTAGGCCGACATCTCGACCACGATGTCCCATACCACCATGCCCGGCTCATGAGTCTTCGTGGATCGAGGTACCATGGTTAACAGGGTTTACAATGGTAAGTTCACTACCCTAGGTTCAAGCAGTTATGACTCATGCAGGGTGAACATACAACAGCCAGTCGGGTTACTTGACGGGCTCGACTAGCACGATCGCATCTCAAGTCGAACGACATGAAGTGCGTAAAACACTTCGCGTGGCCTAACCACTGCCTTCAACTCCAGAACACGACTCGCGTTCATCGGCGCGTCGTTCGTGGCGAAGATAAGCTAACCACGAATTCGCTCGGTTACCGAGTGCCTGGACTAGGCATAGTTCCAAACAATCATAAATCCACATCGGCAGTTGTGTAAGGATAATGGAAATGAAATACAACCATGTGAGCATGTTAACACATGTTATAACGTACAACTTAAGTAAATCATCCAACGCAAGCCTTTCATACATATAATGAAATTATGCATATCGCCAACATACAGGAAGTCATTTCCATCAGCAAATTAATTGAGAATTCAATCTCAAACTAAATCATAATGAAATCATCAAGCACATGTCATAACATACAACTTACGTGAATCATCAAGCACATGCATTTCATTCATATAATGAAATCATGCATATGGCTAACATGTAGGAAACCATTTACACCAGCATATTAATTAAGAAATAAATCCCAAACTAATTCATAACACCATTTAATTCAATACATACTAATACAAGCATTTATACAAACACTTACACTACACACTTAAGTCTACATATAGTATGTTGACCCGAAGTGCGCATTTAGGCGAATCTCTTCGCCAAAATAATTATGCACGTATTCCTAACATTCTAATGCGACAACAAATCATGTCAATCACATCAGCAAAATATGAATGAAATCAGTACTTCCTACAAATGACTAAAATGCCCTAAATCTCATATTCTTCGCCGGTTTACGAAACAGGAAACGGACAGCATGTTGTACATGTCAAATGGCATTGCCGTCGATAATCTACTATTAAACGACATTGAAAGCTTTGGAAACAGTCAATCAAAGTATCTAAAATCTGCACCTTATCTCTTATGGATGTGTCGTTTCGAACGGAGCATATACGCTTCGTTTACGGCGATTAGAGAACCTAATACACAAGTTCTATTAGCTACTTCGCTAGGAAACGAAAGGAACCTCAAATCAGCAACTTCTAGGGTATTTTCTTACCTAAAAATGTGGAGGAATCGCCGAGAAAGTGATCGGAGTGCGTTGTCTAAGCACGTACAGCACGTGGCACAAGCAGCAGGGAATTCTCTCCCACCTTCTCTCACAAACTCTCACCTTTTCTCTCTCTCAATCTACGGATTTTTGCAAATTCGGATGGGAGAGAGGAGTGAGGGTTTCAACCCCTTTTTATAAGCCCAAACTTGCCCGAAATAGGCTCCGGTACAAAGTTCACTTAGTGCATATCCAAATCGGGGCTGTTTCGGTCCAAAAGATGCTTTCTGGTGGTCCCCTGACCGAATGCGATCGGACTTAAGCTCACGCGTACCAGATCTAGCACGTATTATGTTTTCAGTCCGGCTGGGTCCGCAGATCGCACGTGGCGGACCAATTTCAGTTCAGCGGTCACCGCACGTAGATCAGGGCTGAAAGTCTCATGATATAAAATAGAAATTTCTCCTGATCCAAGGGTGTAATTTGGCTAAATTCTGATGGTCAGAATTCTTAATACTGACACGTCAAGTCGTGTGCCAGATTTAAATTTGAAATTCCAATTCTGTCCCTATCGCACTCTCTTCGGTCCGGGCTCAATGAAATAGTCTGTGATTATCGATTTGACTTGATTTTCGAAATGAGTGTCAAGTCCAGCTAGGCGGTTCTAATGGTCTAAGATAGGAGGTATCGGACTTTCGATGAGCGGTCTAGATCCAATACAAAATTTCAAAGTGGTCCAGAGAACAAACCGGCTTAGAGTTTGATCCAAGGTTATAGAGTGTTATGGAGTCATTGGTTCTACTTGATTTGGGTCTTGTAGAACGTATTTAAAGTGATCAGGGACTGTTTTCCAGCTACTCCAATGTTGCGCTAGCTAACTTATGCTTAGTTTCTAAAGGAATTAATCCTAAGTGGTTTCTTTGGCTATGGAATTGGGTTCTGAGCAATTTTCCAGGTGTTTTAATTGACCCGCTGCCTAAGGACGTCAAATCCCAGATTGGCCAAAATCCGGGGTGTTACATACATATTTGGGCGAATCCTTTTGCTAAGGAGTTGTCACATACATAACAAGCATGTACTACCAACAGTTAATCATGGAAATCACAACATCAGATTTCGTTTGCATACAAATATTTTAGCAAATACATGGAATACTTTATTTACAACATAGACTATACATATTCGTAAAATAAAATAGATAGCGCATTTGGCATGTGTAATAGCACCCACGTCAGGAATCTATCATTAACCGACATTGAAATCTTTGAAAACCATAATCTATACATCTATAGTCCGCACCTTATGCCGTAGAAGCGTAACGAATTCGATAGAGATTCTAAGTCTGCGTCAATGATGAAATGACAACCTGTAGCACGATTTAAGTCAGTTATTTCGCTACTTACAATAATGAAAACCCTAGAATAGCTTAAGGTTAGGTTTTCTTACCTAAGAACAAAGTCAGAATCGCTGGAATA
Organism: Magnolia kwangsiensis; assembly: GCA_037074715.1. NCBI lineage: Eukaryota > Viridiplantae > Streptophyta > Magnoliopsida > Magnoliales > Magnoliaceae > Magnolia > Magnolia kwangsiensis. Next base: position 115,700,578 of record CM073572.1, on the reverse strand, counting down.
ACGATCCGGTAATGATGTTTAAGCACAAGGAGTAACGGGGATTGAATCCCAGGTGTAGCTCCCACTTATATCTCACTTTCTCTCTCTTTACTCTTCTCTCTCCTAGGTTTTCTCATATTCGTATGGAGTGAAAGAGAGACTGTTTAAGGTCCTTATATAGGCCTAAAACAGATGGAATTAGCTCCAGGGTCAAGGTATACTTAAGTTATAATCAAATCGGGCTTGTTCCGATCCAACGGAGCATTTCTAGATGTCCTTTTACTGAATGCGGTTGGACTTAAGCTCACAGATACTGGATCTTGATCAAGTTAAGTTCCCAGTCTGATCGGGTTTCCAAATTGACCGTGGCCGACCAGTTTCAGTTCAGCGGTCACTAAAATTCGATCAGGGCCACAAATATATTGACATGTATGGGCCATCTTCCCTGATCTGAGGATGAATTTAGTCAGAAACCAATGGTCAAAATGCTTATAATCGGCGTGCAAGTGACCCGACTCAGATTACTTAAATTTATATTTAATTTCTAAATAAATTCACCTTTCTCACACTCTTCACTCCGGACTCGAGGAAATGGCTTCAGGATACTCTTTGGACTTGATTTTCGAGGCGGTGGTCAAGTCCAACAAGGCGGTCTTAATCCTATGGTTTTATAGTCATCGGACTTTCAATGTGCGGTCCAGGTCCGATACGAAGTTTCAAAGTGCTCCCGAGAGCAATTGGGTTTAGAGATTGATTCTAGATTTTAGGGTAACATAGCGTTAACGATTCTACATGTTTTGAGTCTTGCAGATCGTATTTAAAGTGATTAGTGCTAATTTCATTGGTAATCTAGGTTAGTACTTAGTTAATTCTCGTCTAGTTTCTAAAGGATTTAGTCCTGAGGGATTTCTGCCTGAGTTGGTACACGGGTCTTTGTACGGATTTTTTCGAGTCGTTACAATCTATCCCCCTTAAAGAAAAATTTTGTAACATCCCAAATTTTGGCCAACCTGGGACTAGACGTCCTTAAGCAATGGGTCGACTAAAACACCTGGAAAATCGCTCAGAACCCAATTCCATAGCCAAAGAAACCACTTAGGTTTAATTCCTTTAAAAACTAAACATAAGTTAGCTAGCGCTACGCTGGAGTAGCTGTGAAATAGTCCCTGACCGCTTTAAATACGTTCTACAAGACCCAAAACTTGTAGAATCAATGGTGCTATAATATCCTAAAACCTTGGATCAAACTCTAAACCCGTTTGCTCTTTAGAGCTCTTTGAAACTTTATGTTGGATCTAGACCGTGCGTCGAAAGTCCGATACCTACAATCTTAGACCGTTATAACCGCCTAGTTGGACCTGACAATCATTTCGAAAATCAAGGCCAACCGACATTCACAGGCTATTTCATTAAGCCTGGAGTGAAGAGAGTGAGAATAGGGTTAAAATTGGAATTTGAAATTCAAATCTAGCACACGAATTGACGCGTCAGTATTAAGCATTCTGACCGTCAGAATTCAGCCAAATTACACCCTCGGATCAGGAAAAATTTCTATTTCATATCACGAGACTTGTAGACCTGATCTAGGTGCGATGACCGCTGAACTGAAACTGGACCGCCACGTGCGATCTGGGAACACTACTGGTCTGAAAATGGGATGTGTGCGACATCCGACATGTATGAACTTAAGTCCGATCGCATTCAGTCAGGGGACCACCAGAAATGGTCTTTTGGACCGAAACAGCCCCGATTTAGTTACCCCTCAAGTAAACTTTGTTCCCAAGCCTGTTTTGGGCGAGAATTAGGTTATAAAAGGGGCTTAAACCCTCACTCCTCTCACCCATCCAAATTTACTAGAAACCCTAGCAAGAGTGAGAGAGAAAGTGAGAGTTTGTGAGAGAGAGTGGGAGAGAATTTCCTGCTGCTTGTGCTACCTGCTGCACGTGTTTAAGCCATGCAATCCAATCACATTGCCGGTGATTTCGTCGCATTTCTAGGTAAGAAAATACCCTAAATAGTTACTGATTTACTGTTCCCTCATTTCCATAGCGAAGTAGCTGATGCATCTTGTAAATTAGGTTGCTTATTCGCCGTAGACGAAGCGTATCCGCTCCGTTCGAATTGATACGCTTCTAGGAGAAAAGGTGCGGATTTTAGACGCTTTGATTGACTGTTTCCAACGCTTTCAATGTCGTTTAATAGTAGATTATCGACGGCAATGCCGTTTGATATGTATAACATGTTGTCCGTTTCCTGTTTCGTAAGCAGACGAACAATATGAGATTTAGGGCATTTTAGTCATTTGTAGGAAATACTGTTTGCATCTATATTTTACTGATATGATTGACATGACTTCTTGTCGCATTAGGATATTAGGAAAACGTGCATAATCAGTTTGGCGAAGAGATTCGCCCAAATGCGCACTTTGAGTCGACATACGCTATGTAGACTAAAGTGTATAGTCTAAGTGTTTGTATAAATGTTTGTATTATTATGTATTGAATAAATGATGTTGTGAATGAGTTTTGAGATTGAATTCTCAAGTAATATGCTGATTGAATGATTTTCATTACATTGGCTATATGCATTGATTTCATTATATGTATGAAAAGCATGTGTTGGATGATTTTCTTAAGTGGTATGTTATAACATGTTTCAACATGCTTATATTGTTGTATTTCATTTCCATTACTCTCACATGGTTACTGATTCACACTACATGTGTTTGGGGCTATACTCTAGTCCAGGAAGTCGGTAATGGATCTAATTCGTGGTTGGTTTCTATTTACCACGAACGACGCGTCGATGAACGCGAGTCGTGTTTTGGAGTTGGCGGCAGTGGTTAGGCTACACGAGGTGTTTTACGCACTTCATGTCATTCGACTTGAGATGCGCTCATGCTAGTCGAGCCCGTCAAGTAACCCGACTGGCCATTGTATGTTCACCTTGTATGAGTCATAACTGCTTGAACCTAGGGTACTGAACGTACCATTATAAACCCTGTCAACCATGGTACCTTGATCCACAAAGACTCATGAGCCGGGCATGGTGGTATGGGACACCGTGGTCGAGCTGTCGGCCTACGCTGGGGCCACAAAACTACCCGTAGTGACCAGTGAGCACATATGACTCGTGAACAGATTATGGTGGTATGGGACACTATATTCTTACTGTCGGCCTACACTGATCAGGCGACGAGTCCTTTGTAGTGACCGCGAGCGTATTCTGAGCCTACGGGAGGCGACGACCCTTCCGTAGCAGTGAGAGTACAGTAGGCCTGTATTGATAAGGTGATGGGAGAGCGGTGCAACGAGTGCGAGCAACAGCCCTTGCAGCGACCTACAAAATATACATCGTATGAGATTACTATGAGTGACGACCCTAGACAGGATCTGTGTTGGGATTGATATAAGGGAAGTACCTTAGTTTCCCAATATTACTGTATGAAAAGGACTAATAATAACTCGGTAACCATATCACCATTACATTGCATGTGCCTGGAAGATGTAGAGCATTGTGGGACGATTGCATGCCGCGGTCGTAAGATGGTGTCGTATGAGGGAGATCGTCGGTGAGGGCATCCATCATGTCATGTCATATTGTATTAACAACAGTATTAGGATTGTTTGATTTACTGCTTTACTATTATCGCATGATTGATTTGATAGCATGCTAATCTCTGCTCTCTTATCCCACTGAGTTGATCACTCACTCCCACGTTATGAGATGGTGTTGTCGGACACCCACCAGTCCCTATTGTGATTGCAGATGATGGCGCGGCCTGCGAGGCAGAGCTGGACTTGATGATGATGAGGAGGATCTCTCCTTTATACGTGTTCTGATTGACGGGATTACAGGGAGGTTGATTAGATGCCTTGACACTTGTCATTTTATATTTTTAGTGCACTCATGTATATTTGTTTTGTCTACTTTTGGAGTATACATGTATGTATATAACCTGGTAACATGTTCACACTCTGGAGACATACAACAGTTTATATATGTTATACATACTATCACAGTCTTTCGCTTGCTAATTTAACTGTCTCTGGAGTATGATATGCTGTTCTGGCATAATCTCACTCATATTTAATACATTAACACAGAAAACATTCAATCATACATATCTATGTTGCATAAATAATATTTTGGAACTCGAGAGTTAGGTTTTTACTCGACCCCTCGATTTTTGGGATGTTACAGATGGTATCAGAGCATGAATGAGATTATACCGGGCCTGGGTTATGGTCACGCGACGTACGCTGTCACTTCCTTTGACTTAGGTGGGTGTGAGAAGGGGTCTAGAAATACTTATAGGATTGCAGATTCGCCAATAGACGAAGTCTTTTCGTATCGATCGCGCGATCGAGCCCATAACGCATCTAGGGTCGCGCGAAGCGACCTAAGTAGCTCCTAGGTTGTAGATAGGTGGGTTGAGACATTATTTGAACGGTTCAAAACCCATAAATGAGAATCCTTGGGCCGTGGGACAACCACAACCCTTGCATTCAATCGCTAGGGCTTAAAAATCCTGTATCACCTAAATTCTTCAAAATTCTTCCTCTCACCACTCCATTCTTCAATTATTTCTTTGAATTTTCATGTTAGGCATTGATCCTAATGTGAAAATGATATAAAATCATACTTTGAAAATTTTTTACTATGAATAGTAAAATTTTATGAAAACTGGCCATAAGGTCATTCCAAGTTTGTGATCTTTAGCAACTAATGGGCTAGATGGATGTATTAGCTCTTTCTACCCCAAAATCATATGCTGCATGATAGGGGATTGCATTCAATTTTACAGATTGGCCCTGGAAAGCCCCGAATGGATGTTTGGGCCTCCCTAGGTCAAATTACAATGATCTGGGGTGGGGACCATGCAGATTTGAAGTCCTTGGGGCAGGGGGGACCCGACCCATGTGGTCCCACCGACCACCGTGTAAGATGGCTGGCGATTCCATCGCCGATCAGGCGATGCATCGCCGCCCGGTGGACCCCACTTGTTGTGAAATTTGGCACGTGTGGTTTTTTTGGGTAGTACACCCCCCCCCCCCCCCCCCCCCCCCAATGTATGGTCCGTCCATAAAAAAATCCTAAATAGGGTACTTCCTTCACAAACAGCCCCCTTCTCAAGCCCCTTCTCACGTTTTCTTGCTGCCCTCTCTCAAATCCTTGCTCCAAATCCTTTCCAAACCCATTTCTTGCTGAAAACGACCCCATTCCATCACTCCATTGCAGTTTACAACTCTTCTTGCAAATCTCGTCCGTTGGAGCTCCTACAACCCCCAAAACGAGCTAAAATCGTGTGGAGCTCCATTTCTCTTTTTTCTTCTCTTTTCTTTTTGAAAATCCATCCTAGGGGAGCTTGATGCATCCCTCTACAATGTCTAGATTTCATTCTGTCCATTTGGGCAACCATTTCTCTGCATTTTCTCCACTTTCCATGGCTATTGTTAAGGCTGTTTTAGCCTCTTTTTTTTCTCTCTTTCCACCATCCTCCCTCTCAATCCTATTTCTCCATTTTCTTTGCTTAAGGAATACTGAAAATATATGGCCGAGAGTGTTCTAGTGAGCAATAGACAGTATTAGATTGATAGTGTTAAAGAAGGTAAGTCGGGACTGTGGTGGAGTCCTTTGGTAGAATTAGGCATCTGTGTTTTGTTTTTGTTAGGTTTAGTGAAGTCAGAAGTAGAAAATGTGTTTGTGTTAGTGGTTTAGGCTTAATATAGCCGAATGCGTTCCTGTCATAATCCATGTGGAACTTTATTCCATGTATTGTGGCAAATTTTGTTGAATGGAGTGCGTGCCGTTTCGTTTGCTGTAAGGTATTGTCCCTAGTTTGGGTGTATCCTATGGTTTTCACTGCCATATTGTAAATCTTGGGATTAAGCCTACAAAATTAGTTTTTATCCCACCCCACCCTCCTACCAAGCATGCCACTTCCAATCCCGACATGGGACTAGGAATGCCGTTCCATTAGGCTGTAGATTACAGATTAGTCTACTAGTTACCTTAAGTAGTGTAAAGCCTGTATATGCTAAGGAATAGTAGGTTAGATTTACTTGGAATGGGACTCCCTTCCTTGGATAGATCCTCATAACATCCATAGACTCCTTTACTACTTAGCACCATTCACTCTTAGGGAAGACTTATAAATCCCTCAAGTCGAACTTAGAATAAACCAACACACCCCTTAGAATTGCCTTCCCCAAGGGCTTATTGCATTCGGGAACACAGAGTAAAGGAACTGCATGTAAGCGATGTATTCGCGGTTTGAATCGACTTCTTAATCATAGTGGTTACCAATAAATCAAATGCTCTGATCAAGCAGAAGATCGGCATCGACTCGGATTAAGAATTGATACAATAAATCTTCTGTCCTAGCTAGACAGAGAAAGTCTATGTATCCGGCTTAGACCTACTACACAACCTTCCTCCTGTGATAGCCCAACCACCTATAACCAAACGGGATCACATTGCCTTTGGAAAATGGCGAGGACTTAAAGCTAGTAGAGAATTCGACATCTTGCCACCAACTCATATCTGCCCCTGAACCCAACCACAATAGAAATTAGGCTCATCTCTATCGCCATAGATACCAATGCCATAGAACGCATCAATAGCAAAGGAAAACCACTGTAATGAGAGGTTGTTTCCTAATTCATGTCAAAGATAGCCCCTAAGTTACGCCTCGTTCCGATATACGGAGCGATGCATAGATTCTTAAACTTTAAATAGAACCAAGTTTTTAGGGGGGTAGAACGTATTAAGTCTAATCCAGTTAAGTTAGTCAACGCTACCGTTCGATCATAGTGGCGTAGCGGAAGTGTGGTTGGCCTCTTCCCCACTGGGCCAGGATCGAAATATTTGAGTTAGGATATACGTAAGGTGAGGTTATTAAATAGGATTTGAACCTTCCTTAGAAAAAGTACTCCTTACCCTTCACCAATTTCGGGGACGAAATTATGTTTTAAGGGGGGTAGATTGTAATATCCTGCATTTTGGCCAACCTGGGATTAGACGTCCTTAGGCAATGGGTCGACTAAAACACCTGAAAAATCGCTCAGAACCCAATTCCATAGCCAAAGAAACCACTTACGATTAATTCCTTTAGAAACTAAGCATAAGTTAGCTAGCGCTACGCTGGAGTAGCTGTGAAATAGTCCCTGACTGCTTTAAATACATTCTACAAGACCCAAAACTTGTAGAATCAATGGTGCTATAATATCCTAAAACCTTGGATCAAACTCTAAACCCGTTTTCTCTCTAGAGCTCTTTGAAACTTTATGTTGGATCTAGACCGCGCGTCGAAAGTCCGATACCTACAATCTTGGAACGTTATAACCGCCTAGTTGGACCTGACAATCATTTCAAAAATCAAGGCCAACCGACATTCACAGGCTATTTCATTGAGCCTGGAGTGAAGAGAGTGAGAATAAGGTTAAATTTGGAATTTGAAATTCAAATCTAGCACACGACTTGACGCATCAGTATTAAGCATTCTGACCATCAGAATTCAGCCAAATTACACCCTCGGATCATGAAAAATTTCTATTTCATATCACGAGACTTGTAGACCTGATCTAGGTGCGATGACCGCTGAACTGAAACTGGACCGCCACGTGCGATCTGGGAACACTGCTGGTCTGAAAATGGGATGTGTGCGACATCCAACATGTATGAACTTAAGTCCGATCGCGTTCGGCCAGGGGACCACCAGAAATGGTCTTTTGGACCGAAACAGCCCCGATTTGGTTACCCCTCAAGTAAACTTTGTTCCCAAGCCTGTTTTGGGTGAGAATTAGGTTATAAAAGGGGCTTAAACCCTCACTCCTCTCACCCATCCGAATTTGCTAGAAACCCTAGCAAGAGTGAGAGAGAAAGTGAGAGTTTGTGAGAGAGAGTGGGAGAGAATTTCCTGCTGCTTGTGCTACCTGCTGCACGTGCCAAGCAATCCAATCACTTTGCCGGTGATTTCACCGCATTTCTAGGTAAGAAAATACCCTAAATAGTTGTTGATTTACTGTTCCCTCATTTCCATAGCGAAGTAGCTGATGTATCTTGTAAATTAGGTTGCCTATTCGCCGTAGACAAAGCGTATATGTCCATTCGAATTGATACGCTTCTAGGAGAAAAGGTCCACATTTTATACGCTTTTATTAACTGTTTCCAACGCTTTCAATGTTGTTTAATAGTAGATTATCAACGGCAACGCCGTCTAACATGTATAACATGTTGTCCGTTTCCTGTTTCGTAAGCAGACGAACAATATGAGATTTAGGGCATTTTATTCATTTGTAGGAAATACTGTTTGCATCCATATTTTGCTGATATGATTGACATGGCTTCTTGTCACATTAGGATATTAGGAATACGTGCGTAATCAGTTTGGCGAAGAGATTCGCCCAAATGCGCACTTTGAGTCGACATACGCTATGTAGACTAAAGTGTGTAGTCTAAGTGTTTGTATAAATGTTTGTATTATTATGTATTGAATAAATGATGTTGTGAATGAGTTTTGAGATTGAATTCTCAAGTAATATGCTGATTGAATGATTTTCATTACATTAGGTATATGCATTGATTTCATTATATGTATGAAAAGCATGTGTTGGATGATTTGCTTAAGTGGTATGTTATAACATGTTTCAACATGCTTATATTGTTGTATTTCATTTCCATTACTCTCACATGGTTACTGATTCACACTACATGTGTTTGGGGCTATACTCTAGTCCAGGCAGTCGGTAATGCATCTAATTCGTGGTTGGTTTCTATTTACCACGAACGACGCGTCGATGAACGCGAGTCGTGTTTTGGAGTTGGCGGCAGTGGTTAGGCCACACGAGGTATTTTACGCACTTCATGTCGTTCGACTTGAGATGCGCTCGTGCTAGTCGAGCCCGTCAAGTAACCCGACTGGCCATTGTATGTTCACCTTGTATGAGTCATAACTGCTTGAACCTAGGGTACTGAACTTACCATTGTAAACCCTGTCAACCATGGTACCTTGATCCATAAAGACTCATGAGCCGGGCATGGTGGTATGGGACACCGTGGTCGAGCTGTCCGCCTACGCTGGGGCCACAAACCTCCCCGTAGTGACCAGTGAGCACCTATGACTCGTGGGCAGATTATGGTGATATGGGACACTATATTCTTGCTGTCGGCCTACACTGATCAGGCGACGAGTCCTTTGTAGTGACAGCGAGCGTATTCTGAGCCTACGGGAGGCGATGACCCTTCCGTAGCAGTGAGAGTACAGTAGGCCTATATTGATAAGGTGATGGGGGAGCGGTGCAATGAGTGTGAGTAACAGCCCTGACAGCCCTTGCAGCGACCTACAAAATATACATCGTATGAGATTACTAGGAGTGACGACCCTAAACAGGATCTGTGTTGGGATTGATATAAGGAAAGTACCTTAGTTTCCCAATATTGCTGTATGAAAAGGACTAATAATAAATCGGTAATTATATCACCATTACATTGCATGTACCTGGAAGATGTGGAGCACTGTGGGATGATTGTATGCCGCGGTCGTAAGATGTGCCGTATGAGGGAGATCGTCAGTGAGGGCATCCATCATGTCATGTCATATTGCATTAACAACAGTATTAGGATTGTTTGATTTACTGCTTTACTATTATCGCATGATTGATTTGATAGCATGATAATCTCTGCTCTCTTATCCCACTGAGTTGATCACTCACTCCCATGTTACGGGATGGTGTTTTCGGACACCCACCAGTCCCTATTGTGATTGCAAATGATGGCGCGGCTTGCGAGGCGGAGCTGGACTTGATGATAATGAGGAGGATCTCTCCTTTATACATGTTCTGATTGACGGGATTACAGGGAGGTTAATTAGATGCCTTGACACTTGTCATTTTATATTTTTAGCGCACTCATGTATATTCGTTTTGTCTACTTTTGGAGTATACATGTATGTATATAACCTGGTAACATGTTCACACTCTGGAGAGATACAACAGTTTATATATGTTATACATACTATCACAGTCTTCCGCTTGCTAATTTAACTATCTCTGGAGTATGATATGCTGTTCTGGCATAATCCCACTCATGTTTAATACATTAACACAGACAACATTCAATCATACATATATATGTTTCATAAATAACATTTTGGAACTCGGGAGTTAGGTTTTTCCTCGACCCCCCGATTTTCTGGATGTTACAAATTTTATCCTCGAAATTAGTACCTTTTCTTACTCCTCAAGAATCTGAGGGTAGTTCTTTTTTACCTTATCTTCTATTTCCCTAGTAGCTTCCTCCCCAGTATGGTGTTTCCATAGTACCTTCACAAGTGGAATCACCTTACTTCGTAACACTTGCTCCTTCCTATGTAGGATATGCGTTGGACGCAGTACATATGTAGCATCCTCGCTCAACTGCACCTGCTCCCATTTGATAATGTGAGAAGGATCAGGAACGTATTTTTTTAGCATAGATACATGAAATACGTTGTGTATGCCTGCGAGTGGTGTGGGTAAAGCCAAGCGATATGCTACTGTCCCCACTCGATCCAGAATCTGAAATGGACCAATAAACCTTGGTGTGAGCTTCCCCTTCTTGTCAAACCGTGGGAATCCCTTCATATGGGAAACTCAAAGGAACACATGGTCTCCAACTTCGAACTGAAGTGGTCGCCTCCTCGTGTCAGCATAACTCTTCTGTCTGCTCTGGGCTGTCAGAAGTCGACGCCTAATAATATCGATCTTCTCTGAGGTCGCCTGTACTAACTCTAAGCCAATCAAGCTGCGCTCACCAACCTCTGCCCAGCAATGCGGTACTCAGTAAGGGCGTCCATATAAGGCCTCGTGAGGAGCCATGCCAATACTTGCCTGGAAACTGTTATTGTAGGCGAACTCTGCATATGGGAGACATTCATCCCAACTATCCTTGAAGTCCAAAATACAAGCCCACAGCACATTCTCTAAAATTTGATTCACCCACTCCGTCTGCCCATCGATCTGTGGATGAAATGCGGTACTGAACTTCATCTTCACACCCATCGCTTACTGGATACAAGTCCAGAAGATAGATGTGAATTACGTGTCTCGGTCCGATACGATCTCCAGAGGAACTCCATGCAGACGCACTATCTCTTTGATGTACAACTTGGCAACTCGTCTGCAAAGTTCATGACTCTGATCGAAAGGAAGTGAGACGACTTTGTCAATCGGTCGACGATCACCCAGATAGAATCATGTCCCTTCCTCATCTTCGGCAGCCCTGATATAAAATCCATAGAGATGAAGTCCCACTTCCATTCAGCTATGGGCATGGGCTAAAGCAGTCCAGGAGGTCGGCGATGTTCTGCCTTGACCTGCTGGCACGTGAGACAATGGGATACATACTCTACTATATGAGCCTTCATGTTGTCCCACCAGTATGACCTCTTCACATCTCGATACATCTTCGTACTTCCAGGATGCATCGCTAGTTTCGAATTGTACGCTGCCTCAAGAACTTCTCGCCTCAACTCAGGAATGTTTGGGATGCATAGGCGGCCATGATAACGTAGGCCCCCGTCCAAATCCACACTCCATTCAGTATCCTTATCATTGCCAGCCAGCTTTCTAAGCTCAACCAATCTCTTCTCATCCTTCTGGGCCTTTATAATCATGTCGTCAATAAGTGGCCACACCCGAATGTGTGCGACGCTCTTAAACGGTTCCTCCACCATGAGCTTCTGCTCAAAGTCGCGATCAAACTCTAGCATACCCCACTCCTCAATCATCAGCGAAGCTGCAAATATGATTGCCTTCTTGTAGCTCAATGTGTCTGCCACAAGGTTAGCCTTGCCAGGATGGTAGGAGACCTCGAACTTGAAGTCCTTCAAGGTTTCCATCCATCGACGTTGCCTCATATTCAAGTCCCGCTGAGTGAATATATACTTAAGGCTCTTGTGATCGCAAAAGAGCTCGAACTCCTCTCTGTAGAGGTAATGTCTCCAGAGCTTTAATGCAAATATGACCGCTGCTAACTCGAGGTCGTGTGTAGGGTAATTCTCCTCGTATTTACTCAACTGTCTCGAGGTATATGCAATCACCCTGTCCTTCTGCATAAGGACACAACCTAGACCAACGCGACATGCGTCGGTGTATATCGTAAACTTGACCCCTTGCTCTAGCAATACTAGCACAGGGGCGGTCGTCATTCTGTCCTTTAGCTCCTGAAAATCCACTCCCCCCTTCTCATTCCAGATGAACTTCAAGTCTTTCCAAGTTAACTGAGACAAAGGTTTGTCTATCTTCGAGAAGTCCCAAATGAAGCATCGGTAATAGCCTGTCAAGTCCAGAAAACTCCTCACCTTATTAACTGAACCAAGTTGATTCCAGTCCTGAACCGCGGCTACCTTAGCAAGGTCCACCGCTATCCCTTCCTTGGACACCACATGTCCCAAGAACTTGACTTCCTCCTACCAGAAGTCGCACTTCTTGTACTGTGCGAACAATTGGTTCTTCCTCAAAGTATCCAAAACAGCTTGTAGGTGTCCCTCGTGCTTTTCCTGACTTGCAGAGTATACTAGGATGTCATCGATAAATATGATGATGAATCGGTATAGAAATGGCCAAAACACCTGGTTCATCAAGTCCATGAACACGGCCGGTGTGTTCGTAAGACCAAACGACATCACAAGGAACTCATAATGCCCAAAACTGGTCCTAAAGACCGTCGTCTTCACGTCCTCATCCTTGACGCACAACTGATGATACCCTGACTGTAGGTCAATCTTTGAAAAGTATCGCGCCCCTTTCAACTGATCAAACAGATCGTCTATCCTGGGTAAAAGATACTTATTCTTCACGGTCAATTGGTTCAACCTGCGATAATCAATACATAACCATAGCGACCCATCCTTCTTCTTGACAAACAACACAGGTACTCCCCAAGGAGACACACTTGGTCGTATGAAGCCCTTCTCTACCAGCTAGTCAATCTATTTCCTCAGTTGCTCCATCTCACATGGCGGCATACGATACATCGGTAATGAAACGGGTGTCGTACTAGGTACAAGATCAATAGTAAAATCGATCTCTCGTCGAGGAGGTAGCCTAGGTATCTTACTGAACACTACCCCAAAATCCCAAACCACAGGCACGGTTTCAAGAGCTGAAACAGCAGTACTCTCCAACAGAGAAGTAGGGTAACTGACCTAAACAGGGAAAGTAAATGCCATGCCCTCAGGTCCATGGGCTGTCACCAGTCTAGCCTCACAATCAATCTCTGCTCTCATCTCAGTGAGTCAATCCATACCAAGGATAACGTAGTAGTGATGCAGGGGTGCGACAAATAGGTCAACTAGAATCAATCTGCTTCCTCGATCTATCAAGCAACCCACACAAACCTTGGTAATGTTAGAGGAGGTTCCTGTAGCAGTAGTGAGTGTCACTCCCTTTGTAGGAGCAGTAACCAACGCTAACCGCTTGACTATTGAACATGAAATCATAAAAGTAGTGAACCCAGTGTCCACCAGTAAGAAAACTGAAGTACCTTGGATATAAGTCATACCCTCAAATGACCTCGGTGCTAGATTTACACCCTCAGAAGCCTCAGCTATAAGTGCATGCACCCGAGCCTGCTGCGGGCGGTTCGACAGCGGTACCATGGGCCGTCGGGGTGATGTAAATCGGGGTGCCGGCAGTCGAAACGATGGATGTGTAGGTGCAGTCAGTAGGGGTGGAGCCGATTGAGCCTAAGGGTGAGGGCGGTCGATTCTTTACGGTGGCAAAAACTCGCTGTCTCTCATACGTGTAAAATAGCTCTCCGCAGCATGACCTGGTCTCCCACAGTATGTACATGTCACACCAGGTCGCCTCATCAGAACTAGTGGCACCGTAATCCTGGGAGGAGAGTCGATACGGGACCTCTTACCGAGGAATGGCCTGCTCGACATATCTGGTCGTGGCCTAGGGATCATAGGCCCACGAGAACGTGACAATCGATCCCCATCCTGCTCTACTCGCATAGACATGTGTATTAGCTCAGCATAACAGGGTATGATAGCACAGCACATCTTCGAGCAAATGTCCAATCGCAGGCCCTCGAAAAAATGTCGTATCCACATCTGTGCATCAGCAAGTACAGTAGGGACGTACCTGCCCAACTCCGTAAACCGGTGCTCATACTTTGTCACTGACATGCCACCTTGTTTGAGGTGCAAGAATTCATTCTCCTTCTCATGTCGGTACGCAATGGGGTAGTACTTCTCATGGAAGCGGGTCTTAAATGCTGCCCACCTCAATACATAGTCAACTGCAACAGTCTGCAGGACACTATCCCACCACAAGCTGGCCTCCTTCTCCAACATAAAGGTGACCAACTCGACCTGCTCTGGCTATGTACAATGTAGCATCCTCAGCATCTTGGAGATGCGGTCAAGCCAATATTCGTCCTCCTCGGGTCTATGAGAACCCACAAAGGTAGGAGGCCACAAGTGCTGGAATCGCTTGAGGAGGCCACTAGTACCCAAGTTCCTCGTAAGGTATATAGCAGGTGTAGGTAAAGTTGCACCCTCATCTTGAGCGAAAGGACCTACAGTCCGAATAGGGTGTGCAGATGGTGGAGGTGGAGTTGTACCCCCACCCTGAGCTAGGGCCCCTACAATGGTGGCCAAGAGCTATTGCTGCTACTGTTGGTGCCGCATCTGCTGCTGCTAGTGCATCATCATCAATAACTGTTCCAACCTATCCATACGTGGAGCCGACTGAGGTACATGCTGCGTCGAAGAAGGCGCACGATTTTTCTCATGAACCAGTGGTGTGTAAGGTGACGGCTCAACTGTAGGACCAGTAGAAGGCTGAGCCTCAGGCATAGTCTCACGAACCGGGCCCAAACCAGGGTCTGCACGACCATCACTCCGGGGAGGTGCCTGGTCCATCGAATCACTAAATGTGAGGCGTGTCGTGCTCCATGTGAACTTAGCTGGCATTCCCTACACAACATAAAATGCAACTTTTGTATGATGTAGCATAACAATACACAATCCTTTAAGCATACTACACACTTCATAGCAAAAGTGACTGCATGCATTTCATTGACCAAAATTTGTCACAATACATGGAATACAGTTTTACATGGATCATGACAAGAAATGCATGTGCGCTAATACAACCAAGACTTCAAACATTTAAAACATCCTAAAAGTTACTACTCTACTAAGCCTATCAACATGAAAACACCAACATCCTACAAACAACAAACAAGCTATGGGGCCACAACATGGATGACTAAGCATCCGAATCTGGAAATGGAGGAGGGGAACCCTTATCCTGCAGGCAGCACAGGATAGACTTCAGAGTGCTATTCACTTTCTTGAACATATGTTTCACGAAGCCCCGAAGATCTATGATATCCTGTTGTAGGATAACCTGGCCCTCCTCAAGTCGAGCTATGCGGGCATCCTTGGCGGCCTGATCAGTGCCTTAGGAGGAGAGCTCTCACTCGTGTCCTGAGCCTCCTCTTCCTCTTCCTGTTCTTCCTGTTCTTCTATTTCAGCCCCACCTTCTCCTTCACTCTCTTCTTCTTCGCTTTCTGTTTCACCCTCACTCTCCTCAAGTCGAGCCTATCGTTGTCGTGGCCTGATATTCATCTGATTGAGAGTGATCTCGCTGATGTGACGGACTGGCGCTGGTAATTCCACCCCAAGTCTGTAGCTAAACTTAAGTGCAATCTTGCATATGAGTCGGCCAAAAGGGAGGGACTCGGTCCTTCTATTTGAACGTGCGATAAGGACTATCTGTCACAGTACATACGTAGGCATGCACAACTTCACTCCCTGCCCTACTTGGTACAGGAAATCCACCATCAGACCCATGCACTCGCTGCGATTGCTCCACCTGGGGTAGACGTTGAACGTGCAGATATGATGAAGCAGGCGAAAGTCGCCCATCATATTGGTTGCTAAGAGGCTATTGTTAGGCTGCCACTGAACCAGTCAACCACAAACAAACCTGGTGTGGCGATCCCTTTCATGTGCACTATTCAGATTCCTTTCACTTTCATGTACCTCGCCAAGTGGCACATTAAGGAGCAGAGATATTAAGCCAACGTCGATGTGGCCTCCCGATCTCTGTTAAATGGGATCTTAAACTGCAAGGGCTCTAGCATAGGCTCTCAAATGTGGGCATAGAAGGCTTGGACAGTGCTCACATTTGCACGAGACTCACCTTCAAATAGCGAACCCACCTGGCCTCTTCCGGGCACTCGAACAACAGGTATTCTCCAAAGAGTCCCTCATTCACATGCACTTCAAAAAGGACCCTACGGCCCTCGTAAACTCCATGGGATAGCTCTGCCAACAAAGCTCTTCCAACGAGAGCTTGGGGATCAAGACCCCGCTTAGTCTGCAACTCTCTACCAGCGCTTGTACTCGCGGTGGCGCCACTTAGTCTCCTCGAGCGAGCGGGGCGACTAGGCCTAGCTTCATCCATGGAAGCCCTTTTCTTTCCCATGAGAGAAAGAATAGAGGAAATTGAGAATAGGGCCGCAAAAACCTCTAAGAAAGCCATGGAAAAGTGAAGAAAAGGAAGGAAAGGAATGAGATCTTTGGGTCTCCACGGATTTGAGCCTTAAAAGAGGGTGTAAAGGCTCAAATGAAAGGGGATAAAGAAGAAAAATGACAAAATAGGATGGGTTAGTGGGTTTACATGAATTTGAGACTCAAATGGGGGGTTTAAGAGCTCAAATCAAAGGAAATGAGGGGGTTGGGTGATGGGTATGGCTGAAAATGGTGGAGGGATAAAAAGATTTAAGAAATATGAGGAAATGAAAGAATGGAAGGGTGATTTGAGATAGAAATGAGAGGTTTTGAAAAAAAAGGAGAGCTTAGGGGGTGACATTGTGAAGAGAGGGGGTGTTTAGGAGGGTTTTAATGTAACACCCTGAAAATCGGGGGTCGTGTATAAACTCAACTCCCGAGTTCCAGACCGTCACTTATGCAACAAAAATGGTTATGATTCAATGTTGTCTGATTTAAAGCATCCACATGAGTAAAAGTATACCAAAACTGCAATTCATACTTCAGATCCAGTGATAAAAGCAAGCGGAAGACTAAACAATATATATCACTGTATGGAAAAAAAACAAAATACTCTCAACTGTCTCCAAAGTATGACTACATCTCTGAGTCTCATATACATGTAAATAGACAAAAAAAATAAGTTCAAAATAGTCCCACTGAAGTCCCCCTCGATCCAGGTCACCTACGGGAAGCCGTCGTGATACTGCATATAAGAGAACTCATCCTGGTCCTCGTCAATCTCCGGCTCCACGTCCTGGATCTCGTCGTCACCTGCAACTACAACAGGGTCTGGTGGGTGTTGCAAACACCATCCCGTAACGTGGGAATGAGTGATCAACTCAGTGGAATCATAGAGCAAAGATTAGCATGTTCACAATTCAATCACGCGATAATAGTAAAGCAGTAAATCAGACAAACCTAATACTGTTGTTTAATGCAAGATGATATGACATGATGTATGCCCTCACCGACGATCACCCTCATGCGGCAACATCTTACGACCGCGGCATGCCACACTCCCTAGAGTGCTCCACATCTTCCAGGCACATGCAATGCTATGGTGATATGATTACCCAGTTGTTATTAGTCCATTCAAACAGCAGGATTGGGAAACTAAGGTACTTCCCTTGTATCAATCCCAACACGGATCCTGTCTAGGGTCGTCACTCCTAGTAATCTCATACGATGTACATTTCGTAGGTCACTGCAAGGGCTGCCAGGGCTGTTGCTCGCACTCGTTGCACCGCTCCCCCATCACCTTATCAATACAGGCCTACTGTACTCTACTGCACGGAAGGGTCGTCGCCTCCCGTGAACTCAGAATACGCTCGCGGTCACTACAAAGGGCTCGTCGCCTGATCAGTGTAGGCCGACAGCTAGAATATAGTGTCCCATACCACCATAATCTGCTCACGAGTTTAGGTGCTCACTGGTCACTACGGGGAGGTTTGTGGCCCCAGCGTAGGCCGACAGCTCGACCACGGTGTCCCATACCACCATGCCCGGCTCATGAGTCTTCGTGGATCAAGGTACCACGGTTAATAGGGTTTACAATGGTCAGTTCAGTACCCTAGGTTCAAGCAGTTATGATACATACAAGGTGAACAAACATCGGCCAGTCGGGTTACTTGACGGGCTCGACTAGCGCGATCGCATCTCGAATTGATCGACATGAAGTGCGTAAAACACTTCGCGTGGCCTAACCACTGCCGCCAACTCTCAACACGAATCACATTCATCGACGTGTCGTTCGTGGCTATGACCAGTCAGCCACGAATTCGCTCGGTTACCGACTGCCTGGACTAAATCAAGTCCCACACATCTATGGAATTTCATTAATACGATACAAAGGTATTGGAATTGAAATACATCATGTGAGCATGTTAGCACATGTTATAACATTCAATTTAGGCAAATCTTCAAGGCATGCTTTCCAAACATATTCAACTTAGGCAATTCTTAAGGCATCATTTCTATGCATATGATGCAATCATGCATAAGGTCAACATATAGGAAATCATTTAGGTCAGCTTATTAATCATGAAATCAATCTCAAACTACTACATAACATCATTCAATACAATACATACTAATACAAGCATTTATACAAACACATACACTACACCCTTAAGTCCACATATAGTATGTCGACCCAAAGTGCGCAACTTGGCGAATCTCTTCGCCAAACTGATTATGCAGGCATTCCTAACTCTCTAATGCGGCGACAAATCATGTCAATCACGTCAGCAAATTATGCATGTAGACCGTACTTCCTACATATACCTAAAATGCCCTAAATCTCATATTCTTCGTTAGTTTGAAAAACAGGAAACAGAGAGCATATTGTACATGTCAAACGGCGATGCCGTCGATAATCTACTATTAAACGACATTGAAAGCGTTGTAAACCGTCAATCAAAGCGTCTAAAATCCTCACCTAATCTCTTACGGTCGCGAGAATTTAAACGGAGCGTGTACGCTTCGTCTACGACAGTGGGAGATCCTGATTTATGGAAGACGTTAGCTAATACGTTCAGAATCTATATAAACCCTAAATCAGCAAGTTGTTGGGGTTTTTCTATACCTGAAAAGGTGTAGAAATCACCAGCCAGGTGATTGGAAGGAAGCGTTGATGCAGCAACTGTTGGCGGCTCGAAAGCGGGAAAAATCTCCTCTTCCCTTTCTCTCAAACTCTCTCTCTCTTTTCTAGGGTTTAGGGAAATTCGTATGCAAGGAAGGAATGAGGGTTTCAACCCCTTTTATAAGCTTGGAAACGCCCGAAATAGGCTCCGGGACGAAGTTTACTTATTGCCTATCCATTTCGGGGCTGTTTCGTCCAAAAACTGATTTCTGGCGGTCCCCTGGTCGATTGCGATCAGACTTAAGCTCATGGGTACCAGATGTACCTCGTATTAAGTTTTCAGTCTGGCAGGGTTCGCAGATCGCACGTGGCGGACCAGTTTCAGTTCAGCGGTCACCGCACATAGATCAGGACTGAAAGTTCCGTGACAATAATTAGATATTTTTCCTGATCCGAGGGTGTAATCTGGATGAATTCTGACGGTCAGAACGCTTAATACTGACGCGTCAAGTCGTGTGCCAGATCTAAATTTGAAATTCCCAATTCGTCCCTATTCGCGGTCGCTTCAGTCCAGTTTCAACGAAATACTCTGTGATTATCGGTTTGACTTGATTTTCGAGATGATTGTCAAGTCCAGCTGGGCGGTTCTAACGGTCTAAGATAGGAGGTATCAGACCTTCGACGCGCGGTCTAAATCCAATACAAAAGTTCCATATGGTCCAGAGGACAAACCTGCTTAGAGTTGGATCCAAGGTTATAGAGTATTGTAGAGTTGTCTGTTCTACTCGATTTGGGTCTTGTAGAACGTATTTAAAGTGATCAGGGACTATTTCCCAGCTACTCTAGCGTTGCGTTAGCTAACTTACGTTTAGTTTCCATGGAAATTATTTATACGCGATTTCGGGTCAAATCGGTACTCGATTCCAAGTACGGATTTTTCACGGGCGTTACAATCTACCCCCCTTAACAAATAATTTCATCCTCGAAATTTGTACCTGTTCGTACTCCTCGAGAAGCTGTGGGTAGTTCTTTCTGATCTCGGCTTCTGTCTCCCAAGTAGCCTCCTCCTCAGAGTGATGCGTCCATAGTACTTTCACAAGGGGAATCACCTTGCTACGCAGTACCTGCTCCTTCCGGTCTAAGATACGTGTCGGTCGCAGGATATAAGTAACATCCTCTCCTAACTGCACCTGCTCCCATCTGATGATGTGGGAAGGATCAGCAACGTACTTCTTCAGCATAGAAACATGAAATACGTTGTGGACGCTCGCGAGGGGCGTGGGTAAAGCCAATCGGTAAGCCACTGCTCCCACACGATCGAGGATCTGAAATGGACCAATGAAGCGCGGTGCCAGTTTCCCCTTCTTCCCGAACCGAAGGACTCCCTTCATAGGGGAAACCCGCAAAAACACATGATCCCCGACTGTAAACTCTAGTGGCCTCCGTCTCGTATCGGCGTAGCTCTTCTGTCTGCTCTGCGCTGTAAGAAGCCGACGTCGAATAATATCAATCTTCTCTGACGTCGCCTGCACCAACTCTGGGCCAATCAAGCTGCGCTCACCGACCTCTAACCAGCAATGCGGTGCGCGACAAGGTCGCCCATACAGCGCCTCATAAGGTGCCATGCCGATACTCGTCTGGAAGCTATTGTTGTACGCAAACTCCGCATATGCCAGACAGTCATCCCAACTGTCCTTGAAGTCCAATGCGCAAGCCCGCAACATGTCCTCCAGGATCTGGTTCACTCGCTCTGTCTGTCCGTCCGTCTGTGGGTGGAAGGCAGTACTGAACTTCAACTTCACACCCATAGCCTCCTGAATGCGAGTCCAGAAAATAGAAGTGAACCGCGTGTCTCTGTCCGACACGATCTCCAACGGAACTCCATGCAGACGCACGATCTCCCTAATATACAATCTAGCCAGCTCGTCTGCAGAGTTCTAACTCTGATCGGTAGGAAGTGCGCCGACTTCGTCAATCGGTCGACGATCACCCAAATGGAATCATGCCCCTTCCTCGTCCTCGGCAACCCAGAAATGAAGTCCATGGAAATGAAATCCCACTTCCACTCTGCAATCGGCATAGGCTGCAAAAGTCCAGGTGGTCGGCGATGCTCTGCCTTCACCTGCTGACAAGTGAGGCAACGGGACACGAACTCAGCAATGTGGGTCTTCATACCTTCCCACCAATACGTCCTCTTCACGTCACGATACATCTTCGTACTGCCTGGATGCATCGCGAGTCTAGTAGAATGCGCAGCCTCGAGAATCTCCCGTCTCAAGTCAGGGACATCAGGAACGCATAGGCGGCCACGGTAACGTAAGCCCCCATCCATACCAACTCGCCAGTCGGCGTCAGCATCATCACTGGCCTGCTCTCGAAGCTCAGTAAGATGCGCGTCGTCCCTCTGCGCCTCGATGACACGGTCATCGATCTGGGATCGCACCTGTACGTGTGCGATGAACTCAAATGGCTCCTCTACGGTGAGTTTCTGCTCAAAGTCTCGCAAAAACTCAACCATATCCCACTCGGCAACCATCAGCGGAGCCGCAAACTCTATCGCCTTCTTGCGGCTCAACGCATCAGCCACAAGGTTCGCCTTCCCAGGATGGTAAGAGACTTCAAAATTGAAGTCCTTCAGCGTCTCCATCCATCGCCGCTGCCTCATATTCAAGTCTCGCTGCGTGAATATGTACTTGAGGCTCTTGTGGTCGCAAAAGAGCTCGAACTCCTCTCCGTAGAGGTAATGTCTCCAGAGTCTCAGTGCGAATATAACGGCTGCCAACTCCAGGTCGTGTGTAGGGTAATTCTCCTCGTGCTTCCTTAATTGTCTCGAGGCATACGAAATTACCCTGTCCCTCTGCATAAGGACACAACCCAAACCAACGCTAGACGCGTCAATGTATATAGTATATCTAACCCCCTGCTCTGGCAATACTAGCACAGGGGCGGACGTAAGTCTGTCCTTCAGCTCCTGAAAAGCTGACTCCGCCTTATCATTCCAGGCGAACTTCACGTCCTTCCGTGTCAACTGAGATAAGGGTCTCGCGATCTTCGAGAAATCCTGAATGAAACGCCGATAGTAGCCAGCGAGACCCAAGAAACTCCTCACCTCAGTGACAGAACTAGGCTGCTCCCAGTCCTGCACCGCAGCTACCTTAGACAGGTCAACTGCCATGCCATCCTTGGACACCACGTGTCCCAGAAACTTCACCTCCTGCTTCCAGAAGTCGCACTTCTTGTACTGTGCGAACAACTGGTGTCGTCTGAGCGTATCCAGAACCAAACGCAAATGCTCCTCATGCTCCTCTCGACTCCTAGAGTATACCAAAATGTCGTCGATGAAGACAACGACGAATCGATAGAGGAAAGGCCGAAAAACCCGGTTCATCAGATCCATGAACACGGCCGGTGCGTTCGTGAGACCGAACGACATCACGAGGAACTCGTAGTGACCAAAACTGGTCCTGAATGCTGTCTTCTGCACGTCCTCATCTCTGACGCGCAGCTGATGATATCCTGACTGAAGATCAATCTTCGAGAAGTACTGCGCTCCTCTCAACTGATCAAACAAGTCATCGATCCTGGGCAAAGGATACTTGTTCTTCACCGTGAGCTGGTTCAGCCTGCGATAATCAATACACAATCGCAGCGAACCATCCTTCTTCTTTACGAACAAGACTGGTGCTCCCCAAGGAGATACGCTAGGCCGTATGAAGCCAAGCTCTAGCAGACCATCAATCTGCGTCCGCAACTCCTCCATCTCACAAGGCGCCATGCGATACGTCGACAGTGAGACGGGTGTAGAACCAGGAATCAGATCGATAGTGAAATCGATCTCACGTCGGGGCGGCAAACCAGGGATCTTCCTGAACAGATCCCCGAACTCAGAAACAACTGGCGTCTGCTCAAGGACCTGGGCACCAGCGTCGCGCAATATAGTGGCGTAGCTAAGAATGCGGAAAGGAAGATTTACCCGCACTGAAAATGTGAAAGGCGTGCCCTCAGGCTCGTACACCGTCACCACACGAGCCTCGCAGTCAATCTCGGCTCTCGCTGCAGTCAACCAGTCCATGCCAAGAATGACGTCGAGATATACGAGCGAGGGATCGACGACCAGATCAAGAGTCATCGTCCTACCTCCCAGATCAACTAAACAACCCTCACACATCTGGGTGACATCCGAATAATCACCATGAGCTGCAAGGACTCGCACGCTATCCATAGTGATAGTCTGCAACCCAAGACGTCTGACTACGGCACGCGATATCAAAGAAATCGTGGAACCAGTGTCCACCATGATAAGAACGGGAGTACCTCCGATGTGGCCCGTGACCTCGAAGGCTGAATGCTGAAAAGCCGGTGTCGTAGCTGCCTCGGCGGTCAGTGCATGAACTCGTGCCTGCTGTGGCCGGTTCGGCCGCTTTGTCAAGGGCCGTGGAGGCTGTCGAATCTGCGATACCGTGGGTCTGAATGAAGGATGCGCAGGAGCTGACCGTATAGGCGGTGCTGATATCGCCTGTGGACGTACACGATCAATCTTCTGCGGCGGCGAAAACCCACTGTCCCGCATCCTGGAGAAGCAACTCTGCGATAAATGGCCCGTCCTCCCACAGTACGTGCATGATAAATCAGGGCGCCGAAACGGTCGTACGGGCGCCGTGGTCTTGGTAGGAGGATCAAAGCGAGGCCTCTTGCCCGCGAAGGGCCTATCTGGCAACTCCGGTCGCGGCCTGGAAGTAGTCGGGCCTCGAGATCGCGCCAGTCGATCCACGTCCTGCTCTGCCCGCATGGACATGTGAACCAACTCCGCATAGGAAGGGAAACTGACGCAGCACATCTTCGACCGAATATCCGGTCGCAGGCCCTCCAAAAAGCGCCGTATGCGCATCTGCTCATCAGCTAGTATCGTCGGGACGTACCTGCCCAACTCTGTAAACCGATGCTCATACTCAGTAACCGTCATCGCTGCCTGCCTGAGACGGAGAAACTCATTCTCCCTCTCGTGCCTGTAGGTCTGGGGATAATACTTCTCATGAAAGCGGAACTCGAATGCTGCCCATGTCCATACAAAATCTGCAGCAACCGTCCGCAATATACTATCCCACCACATACTGGCCTCTCTCTCGAATAGGAAGGTAGCCAGCTCTACCTGCTCTGCCTCCGTACAGTGTAACATGCGTAGAATCTTCGACACTCGGTCGAGCCAGAACTCTGCCTCCTCAGGTCTGTGAGAACCCGAAAAAGTAGGAGGCCGCAAGCGCTGAAATCGCTCCAGAAGGCCCCGTGTGTCGGCAGGATTCCCCGCAGGGAAAGCAGGCTGCGCAGGATGTGCTATGCCCTCATCCTGGGCGTAAATGTAGGCATCCTCAGCTGGATGCGCAGGCGGTGCAGGTGGGGTAGAGGTAGTCGCACCCCCACCCTGGGCTAAAGTCCCAACTATAGTGGTCAAAAGCTGCTGCTGCTGTAGCATCATGGCCATCATCTGCTCGAATCTATCAGGGGGTGGAGCAGGCTGTGGCGGATGAGGTGCGGAAGTAGATGCGCGCTGTGGCTCTCGAACTGATGGTGTAAAGGGCGGTGGTCCATCTGTAGGACCAACAGCAGGCTGAGACGATCGAACAGTCTCAGGAATCGGGCCCACAGCAGGGTCCGGACGAGTGCCAGACTGAGAAGGAGTCTGATCCATCTGCTCAGACAATGAAAGTCGAACCGCGCTCCTCGTAATCTTAGGTGGCATTCCCTATATTCAAAATAGGGCGCAACCTTGTCAGTCTCAATTGCAAAAATACACCATAATCATTCACTTAAAGAGTCAAAGGCATTCCATGCATTTCAATTAATCAAAATTGTCACAATACAAGGGATATATCCTTACAAGCATCATGACTAGAATGACATGGAAATTAAGACAGTTAAGCAACAGCAACAAAAGCAAAGCACTAGCCCTAATAGGCTTTACACACATAAAATAGAAAATAGCTAACTACTCATAACAACATCAAAGATCGCGTCGCTAGTCGGAGTCTGGAGACGGAGGAGGAGCACCCTTATCCTGTAAACAACACAGGATTGCCTTCAAGGTGCGAGTCACCTTGCCAAATTTCTTCTTCGTGACGGCCTTGGCATCAGCGACCTCTGCTCGAAGTCCTTGGACTTCCCTTCGCAAAGCGGTCTGACTCTCCTCCATCCGAGCAATGCGATCGTCAATAGTAGTCTGCGCAGAAGGAGGAGGGCTCTCATCAGTATCCTGAGCCTCCTCTTCTGCTTCTTCCTGAGTTTCTTCCTGAACCTCTACACTAGGTTCTCCTTCGCTTTGATCTTCCTCTTCATCAAAGTCGTCCCCACTATCCCTTTCAAGTTGATTTTCACGATATTGCGACCCAATCTTCATCTTAACCATCGTCGACTCATCGATGGTGTGAATCGATACCGGCAACTCGGGTCCAAGTCTATAGGCAAACTCAAGCGCAATCTTGCAAATGAGTCGGCCAAAGGGAAGGGATTCGGATGTTCTCCTCGACCTGGCTATGAGAACTATCTGCCGTAAGATGAAAGTGGCCATACATACGTTCTCTCCCTGGGCCACCAGAAATAAGAAATCGACCATAAGACGTATACATTCAATGCGGTTCGTCGACCTGGGATAGACATTGAACGTGCAGATATGGTGCAGCAGGCGCAAATCCTCAGACATGTACGTCGCTTTGAGGCTATTATTAGGCTGCCATGGAACCAATTTTCCGCACAGAAACCTGGTGCGGCGATCTCGTTCACGTCTAGTCCTCAAATTCTTCTCACTAGGATGCACATCACCTAGAGGCACGTTGAGAAGTCGCGCAACCAACCGGACGTCGATCGTAGCCATCCGATCTCTACCGAAAGGGATTTTGAACTGCAAAGGCTCCAAGGTAGGATTCTGGATGCTAGCATAGAAGGCACGAACAGTGCTCACATTAGCACGAGCGTGAGCTTCAAAGATTGGTCCCCAGTGCGCAGCTTCAATGCGTTCGAACAACAGATACTCGCCGAACAATCGCCCATCTACGTCTGCCTCAAATAACACTCTACGATCAGTGTATTCACCATGAGGCATCTCTGACAGAATGGTTCGTCCAAGGTGTGCATGGGGATCCAAATCCCGCTTTGTACGGCACTCCAGGACTGCAGCTGGACCTGCGGCGGCGCTTGAACTTGCGGCACCACCCCGCGGTCTTCTCGATCGAGCAGGGCGGCTAGGCCCAGCCTCGTCTGTTGCAGTTTTCCTCTTACCCATCAAAGACAGGATGGATGAGAGTGACAAAAGACCCAAAATAGCTTCCACGAAAGCCATGGAAAACGCCGAAAATGCGGAGAAATGGCTGCCCAATCTGACAAAAGGAAATCTAGGCATCGTAGAGGGATGCTTCAAGCTTCCCAAGGCTGTACTTTCAGGGAAAAATAAGAACAAAAAGGTGGAATGGAGCTGCTCACGATTTCAGCACTCTTTGGGGGATTTTGGAGCTCCAAATGGGAAAATCTTCAGGGAAAGGGGCTGTCAACACCCAATAATCGCTGAGTGGTGGTCAGTTTTGGCCAATGAAGGGTTTAGGAGGGGTTTGGGTCGCCGGAATTTGGAATGGAGTGCTGAAAATTGAATCTAGGGTATGCAAGGGGGCTGTTTGTGAAGGAGAGGGGAGTTTTAGGGGTTTTCGTGGGATGGGAGGTAGCTAGGAGTGATGGGGGACGTATTTAAGTGGGTGCGCCCAAAGGGCAGCACCGTCCGAGGTGGCCGGCCGGCGATGCATCGCCCGGCCGGCGATGGCATCGCCGGCCAACCTTCAGGTTGGCCAGCGGGACCCCATGGGTCTGGTCCCCCATGGTCCCAGGGCCCCAAAAAAGTTGGTCCCACCCCTTGGTTCATTATATTTTGGTCCCTATGAGCCCAAACATTTTTTTGGGACTTTCCGGGTCCACATCGCAGTCCCGAATACCAAACCATATGATGCAGCATATGGATTTGGGGTAGAAGGATCCAGTACATCTTTCTAGCTCCTTAGTTGCTAAAGAAAGTGAAGTTAGAATGGCTTTATGGCCATTTTTTATGAAATTTTACTATTCACTATAAAATTTGGTGAATGTACTAATTTGTGTTATTTTCACATTAGGTTTGATGCCTAACAAGAAATGGATACAAAAGAACTGAAGGTTGAAGTGTTTAGAGAAGGAATTTTGAGAATTTTTGGCAAAACGGGGTTTTTAAGCCCTGGCGATTGATTACTGGAGTCGTGGTCATTCCACGGCCCAAAGATTCACTTTTGCGGTTTAAAACCGCTCATAAGACGTCTCCACCCGACTTCCTACAGCTTAGAAGTGATTCGGGTTGCTTAACGCGACCCGAGATACGTTACAGACTCGATCTTGCGATCGATCCTTATAAACTTCGCCTATCGGCGAATCTGTGATCCTAGAAGTGTTTCTAGACCCTTCTCGCACCCACCTAAGTCAAAGGAAGCGTCAGCGTACGTCGCAAGACCATAACCCAGGCCCAGTATACTCTCATTCATGCTCTGATACCAACTTGTAACACCCTGAAAATCGGGGGTCGTGTATAAACTCAACTCCCGAGTTCCAGACCGTCACTTATGCAACAAAAATGGTTATGATTCAATGTTGTCTGATTTAAAGCATCCACATGAGTAAAAGTATACCAAAACTGCAATTCATACTTCAGATCCAGTGATAAAAGCAAGCGGAAGACTAAACAATATATATCACTGTATGGAAAAAAAACAAAATACTCTCAACTGTCTCCAAAGTATGACTACATCTCTGAGTCTCATATACATGTAAATAGACAAAAAAAATAAGTTCAAAATAGTCCCACTGAAGTCCCCCTCGATCCAGGTCACCTACGGGAAGCCGTCGTGATACTGCATATAAGAGAACTCATCCTGGTCCTCGTCAATCTCCGGCTCCACGTCCTGGATCTCGTCGTCACCTGCAACTACAACAGGGTCTGGTGGGTGTTGCAAACACCATCCCGTAACGTGGGAATGAGTGATCAACTCAGTGGAATCATAGAGCAAAGATTAGCATGTTCACAATTCAATCACGCGATAATAGTAAAGCAGTAAATCAGACAAACCTAATACTGTTGTTTAATGCAAGATGATATGACATGATGTATGCCCTCACCGACGATCACCCTCATGCGGCAACATCTTACGACCGCGGCATGCCACACTCCCTAGAGTGCTCCACATCTTCCAGGCACATGCAATGCTATGGTGATATGATTACCCAGTTGTTATTAGTCCATTCAAACAGCAGGATTGGGAAACTAAGGTACTTCCCTTGTATCAATCCCAACACGGATCCTGTCTAGGGTCGTCACTCCTAGTAATCTCATACGATGTACATTTCGTAGGTCACTGCAAGGGCTGCCAGGGCTGTTGCTCGCACTCGTTGCACCGCTCCCCCATCACCTTATCAATACAGGCCTACTGTACTCTACTGCACGGAAGGGTCGTCGCCTCCCGTGAACTCAGAATACGCTCGCGGTCACTACAAAGGGCTCGTCGCCTGATCAGTGTAGGCCGACAGCTAGACTATAGTGTCCCATACCACCATAATCTGCTCACGAGTTTAGGTGCTCACTGGTCACTACGGGGAGGTTTGTGGCCCCAGCGTAGGCCGACAGCTCGACCACGGTGTCCCATACCACCATGCCCGGCTCATGAGTCTTCGTGGATCAAGGTACCACGGTTAATAGGGTTTACAATGGTCAGTTCAGTACCCTAGGTTCAAGCAGTTATGATACATACAAGGTGAACAAACATCGGCCAGTCGGGTTACTTGACGGGCTCGACTAGCGCGATCGCATCTCGAATTGATCGACATGAAGTGCGTAAAACACTTCGCGTGGCCTAACCACTGCCGCCAACTCTCAACACGAATCACATTCATCGACATGTCGTTCGTGGCTATGACCAGTCAGCCACGAATTCGCTCGGTTACCGACTGCCTGGACTAAATCAAGTCCCACACATCTATGGAATTTCATTAATACGATACAAAGGTATTGGAATTGAAATACATCATGTGAGCATGTTAGCACATGTTATAACATTCAATTTAGGCAAATCTTCAAGGCATGCTTTCCAAACATATTCAACTTAGGCAATTCTTAAGGCATCATTTCTATGCATATGATGCAATCATGCATAAGGTCAACATATAGGAAATCATTTAGGTCAGCTTATTAATCATGAAATCAATCTCAAACTACTACATAACATCATTCAATACAATACATACTAATACAAGCATTTATACAAACACATACACTACACCCTTAAGTCCACATATAGTATGTCGACCCAAAGTGCGCAACTTGGCGAATCTCTTCGCCAAACTGATTATGCAGGCATTCCTAACTCTCTAATGCGGCGACAAATCATGTCAATCACGTCAGAAAATTATGCATGTAGACCGTACTTCCTACATATACCTAAAATGCCCTAAATCTCATATTCTTCGTTAGTTTGAAAAACAGGAAACGGAGAGCATATTGTACATGTCAAACGGCGATGCCGTCGATAATCTACTATTAAACGACATTGAAAGCGTTGTAAACCGTCAATCAAAGCGTCTAAAATCCTCACCTAATCTCTTACGGTCGCGAGAATTTGAACGGAGCGTGTACGCTTCGTCTACGACAGTGGGAGATCCTGATTTATGGAAGACGTTAGCTAATACGTTCAGAATCTATATAAACCCTAAATCAGCAAGTTGTTGGGGTTTTTCTATACCTGAAAAGGTGTAGAAATCACCAGCCAGGTGATTGGAAGGAAGCGTTGATGCAGCAACTGTTGGCGGCTCGGAAGCGGGAAAAATCTCCTCTTCCCTTTCTCTCAAACTCTCTCTCTCTTTTCTAGGGTTTAGGGAAATTCGTATGCAAGGAAGGAATGAGGGTTTCAACCCCTTTTATAAGCTTGGAAACGCCCGAAATAGGCTCCGGGACGAAGTTTACTTATTGCCTATCCATTTCGGGGCTGTTTCGGTCCAAAAACTGATTTCTGGCGGTCCCCTGGTCGATTGCGATCAGACTTAAGCTCATGGGTACCAGATGTACCTCGTATTAAGTTTTCAGTCTGGCAGGGTTCGCAGATCGCACGTGGCGGACCAGTTTCAGTTCAGCGGTCACCGCACATAGATCAGGACTGAAAGTTCCGTGACAATAATTAGATATTTTTCCTGATCCGAGGGTGTAATCTGGATGAATTCTGACGGTCAGAACGCTTAATACTGACGCGTCAAGTCGTGTGCCAGATCTAAATTTGAAATTCCCAATTCGTCCCTATTCGCGGTCGCTTCAGTCCAGTTTCAACGAAATACTCTGTGATTATCGGTTTGACTTGATTTTCGAGATGATTGTCAAGTCCAGCTGGGCGGTTCTAACGGTCTAAGATAGGAGGTATCAGACCTTCGACGCGCGGTCTAAATCCAATACAAAAGTTCCATATGGTCCAGAGGACAAACCTGCTTAGAGTTGGATCCAAGGTTATAGAGTATTGTAGAGTTGTCTGTTCTACTCGATTTGGGTCTTGTAGAACGTATTTAAAGTGATCAGGGACTATTTCCCAGCTACTCTAGCGTTGCGTTAGCTAACTTACGTTTAGTTTCCATGGAAATTATTTATACGCGATTTCGGGTCAAATCGGTACTCGATTCCAAGTACGGATTTTTCACGGGCGTTACATTTAATCATGCAAACATGGACCAGTGGGCCACACTAGGCCCCAACGTGCGTCGGCCCAACGGCCCGACCCGTCCTGGCCAGCCGGTCGATGAGGCCTCGCCAAACCGGCGAGGTCCTCGCCGGTCTCTGACCAATCCGACGAGGGCTCGCCAATCCGGCAAGGTGCTCCCCCCTAGGTCCAGAAAAGTGTGGGTCCCACTTTGGGTCCCCCTGGAAGTGGCCCATTTGGCCCCCGCTTCCATTTTGAGTCGTTTTGGGCTATTTCAAATAGATTTTGTTGTGTATACCTATTTATCAATTTTCAACGGCTGGGACGTGGAAAAACATGGTCTAAACCCATCAAGTGACGGTTGAGAAGTGGGTTGGGATCATTTCACGTGATCCCAGGTGCGTAAGGGCCCGATTTCGACGGTCGATTTCGCCGTTTAGGGAAATTAGAAAATTGTAAGTCTTTTTATATCTCATTGCTCCCTTCTAAGTCAAAGTACGTCAATGTGCATCGTGTAACCATAACCCAGGTCCAGTTTAATCTAAATCATGCTCTGATACCAACTTGTAATGCCCTAAAAATCTGGGGTCAAACAGAAGCTCAGCTCCCGAGTTCTAATGCATCACTTATGCAACATAAATAATGATGAGTGAGATTATAATGTTGTTCATATTAGTGCACTAAACATGAGTGGGATTATACCAAAACAGTAATTCATAGTCCAGATCAATTTATATAATGCAAGCGAAAGACTGAAAGATGTATCTAAACGTATATGAGTCCAAAAGATCTCTGTCGAACCCCAGAGTATGAATATATCACTGAGTCACCATATAAATGTATTAGTTCAAAAAAAATCAAAAATGTGAAGAGATAGTTTCAACTAAAATGATAAGCCCTACAGCCCCGTCAATCAGAATGGCCTAAGCGAAACTGTCAGAGAACTGCATATACGAGAACTCGTCCTGATTGTCGTAGTAATCAGGCTCTGCCTCCTGAGTCGTATCGTCATCTGCAACTAAGACAGATTCTGGTGGGTGTTCAGAACACCGTCCCAAAACGTGAGAGTGAGTAATTAACTCAGTGGAATCATAGAGTAAAGATTAACATGTTATTAATTCAGTCAAGCAGTAATGATAAAGCAGACATATCAGACATTCCTAGATACTCTTATTAATGCAAGGATAAAATATTTTCATGATGCATGCCCTCGCCTACACTCCCTCGTGCGACACCATCTTACGGTCGCGGCATGCTTTCTTCCCTCTGTGCTCTTCAACCCGGTGCGCATGCAGTGTAATGTTATGAGTATGATTACCGAGTTATTATTAGTCCTTTTCATACAGCAGAATTGGGAAGCTAAGGTACCTCCCTTATATCAATATCCAAACAATAATCCATTCTAAGGTCGTCAGTCCTAGACAATCTCATACGATATTATAGTTCTAAATCACTGTAAAGGGCTCGTCACCAATCAAAATAGGTCTAGTTATATCCTATATACTAAAATAAGGTTCGTCGCCCCAATGCAGTTTCAGGATATACTCGAGGTCACTACAAAGGGCTCGTCACCAATCAGAGTAGGCCGACAGCTCAAATATAGTTTTCCATACCACCATAATCGGCTCACGAGTCTAGGTTACTCACTGGTCACTACAGAGAGGCTCATCGCCCCAGCGTAGGCCAACAGCTCGACCACTCTGTCCCATACCACCTTGTCCGGCTCATGAGTCTTAGCGGATCGAGGTACCAAGGTTGACAGAATTACACTGGTAAGTTTGGTACCCTAGATTCAAACAGGAGTGTCCATACATGGTGAACATACATTGAGTCAATTGGGTTGCTTGACAAGGTCGACTAGCACGAGTGCATGTTAAGTTGATCGACATGAAGTGCGCAAACACTCCTTGTGGCCAAACCACTGCCGACAACTCTAGTACGGCTCGGGTTCATCAAATACGTCCTACGTGGCAAATAAATCTCAGCCACAAACTCAAGCCTGTTACCGATTTCCTGGACTGTAATATAGTCTCAGTCACGTACAATCTCAATAATAGACATTTGATTCAGATCCTACATTCATATGAACATATTATGAAATATAACTTAAACATGAATACAGTACATGGAGGAAATCATACACATAGTTAACACGAATAAAATAGGCTAAACCATTCATAGAGAAAATCATACACACAAGTAAGGTGACTGAGATTCATATCTCAATACCCTTACAAATCATACTTTACTAATTACTAACCCGTTCAGGCATTTATACAAACACTTAGACTACACTATTCAACGTACATCACGTATGTTGGCATATTGCATATTTGGACAAATCCTTTTGCTAACAAGTTTTCGCATACATAACAAGCATGTACTAACAACATTTAATCATGGCAATCACAACATCAGATTTCGTATGCATAAAAATATTTTAACAAACACATGGAATAATCTATTTACAACATAGACTATACATATTCATAAAACAGAACAGATAGTGCATTTAGCATGTGTAATAGCACCCACATTAGGAATCTATCATTAATCGACATTGAAAGCTTTGAAAACCATAATTTATACATCTATAGTCTGCACCTTACGTCGTAAAAGCGTAACGAATTCGATAGAGATTCTAAGTCTGCGTCAATGATGAAATGACAACCTGCAGTACGAGTTAAGTCAGCTATTTCTCTACTTGCAACAATGGAAACCCTAGAACAGCTTAGGGTTAGGTTTTCTTACCTAAGAACGAAGTCAGAATCGCCGAAATAACGATCTGGTAATGATGTTTAAGCACAAGGAGTAACGGGGATTGAATCCCAGGTGTAGCTCCCACTTTTATCTCACTTTCTCTCTCTTTACTCTCTCCTCTCTCCTAGGTTTTCTGAAATTCCTATGGAGTGAAAGAGAGAGTGTTTGAGGTCCTTATATAGGCCAAAAACTGATGGAATTAGCCCCAGGGCCAAGGTATACTTAAGTTATAACCAAAACGGGCTTGTTCCGATCTAACGGAGCATTTCTGGATGTCCTTTTACTGAATGTGGTCGGACTTAAGCTCACAGATACTGGATCTTGATCAGGTTAAGTTCCCATTCGGATCGGGTTTCCAGATCAACGGTGGCGGACCAGTTTCAGTTCAGCGGTCACTAAAATTCGATCAGGGCCACAAGTATATTGACATGTATGGGCCACCTTCCCTGATCTGAGGGTGAATTTGGGTCAGAAACCAACGGTCAGAATGCTTATAATCGGCGTGCAAGAGACATGACTCAGATTACTTACATTTATATTTAATTTCTAAATAAATTTACTTTTCTCACACTCTTCACTCCGAACTCAAGGAAATGGCTTCAGGATACTCTCTGGACTTGATTTCCGAGGTGGTGGTCAAGTCCAACAAGGCGGTCTTAATCCTATGGTTTTATAGTCATCGGACTTTCGACGTGCGGTCCAGGTCCGATACGAAGTTTCAAAGTGCTCCCAAGAGCAATTGGGTTTGGAGATTGATTCTATATTTTAGGGTAACATAGCGTCAACGATTCTACAGGTTTTGAGTCTTGCAGATCGTATTTAAAGTGATTAGTGATAATTTCATAGGTAATCTAGGTTAGCACTTAACTAATTCTCGTCTAGTTTCTAAAGGATTTAGTCCTGAGGGATTTCTGCCTGAGTTGGTACTCGGGTCTTTGTACGGATTTTTCTGAGTCATTACACACTGACTGGCTGGGATGGGACCCACCTGAGGTATGTTTTATATGCATGTCGTTCATGGGCTGCAATCCACCATGATGTATGTTTTATCCTTGCTAACCATTAATTTTCAGGCCCACTAGAGGCATGTGTTTTATCAGGCCCACGATTCAGGCCCATGATGATGTATATTAGGTCCTTATGTGAGGCCATGGACCCAGGATACGTTTGGCTCTATATGGATCACTCATTGGGAGCAATGTTGGTTGAATGTCTACATTGATGGGCAATGATGGTTGAATGTCCATATTATGACCTTCCCTTAAGCCTTGTTAGGCCTATTCTCATTGATACCGATCATCAAGGCCGATTATTGATCGATTCCTATTGTTGTGGTTGATTGCCGATCATCGAGGCCGATTATTGATCGATTCCGATTGTTGTTGTCGATTGCCGATTCGGATCATCGAGGTCGATTATTGATTGATTCCTATTGTTGTGGCCGATGACCCATTCCGATCATCGAGGCCGATTATTGATCGATTCCTATTGTTGTGGCCAATTGCCAATTTTGATCATCAAGGCCGATTATTGATCGATCCAATTGTTGTGGTTAATTGTCGATTCCGATTATCGAGGTCGATTATCGATCGATTCCATTTGTCAAGGCCTAATGTAATGTATATAAGGCCCATGAGATGTGACCCTTTGTGATGTATATTAGGCCTATATGATGAGGCCATTGTGATGCATTTGAGGGCTAGGTGATGAAGCCCATTGCAACGTATGTTAGGCCCATGAGAAAGGTCCATCGTAATGTGTATTAAGCTCTTGAGTGAGGCCCATGGTGTTGAATGTTTGGCCCTTATGTGAGGTCATGGGTCCACTGTATGTTTTTCTCTATGTGGGCCATTTCTAGGGGGACAATTTTGGTTATATGTCCACATTATCGAGGTCGATTGTCGATGCCAGTTAATGATACCGATTATGAGTATGTGACTGCATAACATCATGATACATGACCATATGCATCATCTGCATGCGTTGAGATGTGGTTGACCATTGCATATGTCATTGGACAGGATGTTATGAGACTCCCTGATAGGTGGAGGTTATCTCACATGAGCACAGGTATGTGAAGGATTGATGCATGACTGGATTATATCACTCATGAATCTTGTATTCTGATTACTGTATGCCCTAGCGATATCAGGGTTGTAGCCTCCACAGACACATCGTGGATGGCCAGATGAGCATCGAGCTTGAAAATCCCTAAGCCTCCGGGCCAGGAGACTCCCCAACATCAAGATCAAGTGGATATATGAGTGCATAAGGGCCGTATACTAGTAAGCCGCGTCTCTCACTGCGTCGTGGTCGGTTGGGAGGGGGTGTGGCCTTACCCACCCGAGGGTAGGGGACATAGCTTTGCTAATTTTGACCAGCTCGTGAATAGGTCTGTTATCGACGTGCCGAGCAGATATTGGCTGACTACTAGCTAAGCGGATAGTGAGGTCTCTTCTACTTGCATGGTCGTGCATTAGTAGTGGTGATTTGCATGTATAGTGTACTAGACCCCGGTGATGATCCCAGAGAGGAACCGTACTGATATGTGGACTTGTTGAGCAGGAGTTGCATACTCATTCATTCATTCATTCACTATCCACTCGAGCTGATGGTGTGCAACTATTTATTACGTGTACCTTTGAAATGGCCAAGATTTTGGTTGGGGCGTGCAAGTAACCTGAGATCAAGCATTTACCACATTGAGTCTGACTATCTAATTTTAGGTATGGGACTGGTTTGGATAGAAGTCCGTTATGGTAGACCCCATAGCTTGTGATAACATGTACTATCATCTCGACTTCACATTCCAGCATGGTCATTCCATTCGCACCGCATATTGCATTACATCCGTGGCATATGACATTTTGGATTACTGTGTTTTTACATTTATATGGTCTAGATACGACTGATGGTATTCGTAAACTCATCAAGAATTATTATTGCACTACATTCTCGACATCTTATATGTAAGTCTCTTTATGACTTCTCATTTGCATAACTGATCTGTATTGCGTACTCTGATATTGTTTAACTCATGAATTTGTCAGTATTTTCGATTACTCTGATATCGTATGATTCATGATCTTACCAGTATTTCTAATATTGTATGATTATGGCATTATATTAAATACTTAACACTTACCTTGTGTACACACTTACACCACCCTTTAAGCTTTCTTTAAGTTTATGCATGATAGATGCGTGCAGGTGACGTTAGGTTATAGCAGCATGGAGCTAGGAGCATGTAGCTGACTTTTAGAGCTTTCATTTTGACATATGTATTTCTTTTTCAGTAGTGTACTCAAATGTTTATATTAGTGGATATATGATGATGATGATGCTTTTACGATTTGGGTATACTTGTAGTTATGCTTCTTATGAGACAAATTCATGTTGAAAATCCTCCTTGTAGGATCCCATGATCAGAATCTAGCGTATGAGCGCTAAGAGCTGGGAATGGGGTACTACAAAGGCTGTCGACACTGGATTTGGCGATCGAAATTCCTATGTATCGGATTTCTAGGTTTGGGGTGTGACAACACATCACATGATCATGTGGTGGGAGACCACTCATGCCGAAAAATTTCGCGTGGTTAAGACATCATATACATTACAAGTTCATATGGCTTAGAGACTGCCTGAGCATCACTGGATTTCATGGTTAGGGACTGTAAGTTCACATGTTAGTAGTCACCTAAGCACCACATAATCATAGGATTTAGGCTATGCATTCATCATAGCTGTATCAATTTCAAGCTATCCATGCACTACATAGTCACATGATTGTGCATCGTCAGTATATTGTAATTTTAATAAAAATCCGAACCATTCACATATCACATTTGCAAACAATCCAATTTTGCATAATTAATGGACCAACAATCCATGGTAAGCCTGGGCTTAAAATCAAGTCAATCTATGGCTCGTGTGGACCGTACCACACACACAAGTTGAGAGGGTTACCCTCCATTAAAACATTCAAAATCACTTGTTGGGACACCGAGACTTGGTTCACAAATCCAGCCCATCCATTATGTGTGTCCCACTTGGTTAAGGCGATTAGTCCAAGTTTTAGATGCATCCCAATTTTAGGTGGACCCCAGCAAGTGTTTTTATATCCTCGAACTCTGAGTTGTATGAATGGTTCAAAGGAGACCAAAGTTACATGGATCCCACAGTAATGTATTTCTTATATCTACACCGTTCATCTATTTTTAGAAATCATTTTAGAGCATTATCCAAAAAAATGAATCATATCCAAAGATTATCTCAACCATACCACAAATAGCAGTGGAGATAATGATTTCACCGTTAAACAATTTACAAGGACCACCATAACTTTATTTTCCATCCAACCTGTTCATAAGGTCACAAAGACCTAAATTAAGAGGAAAAACAAATTTTATATTAGTCCAAATTTCTGTGACCTTAAAAAGGGTTTCAATGGTAGACGTTCAATCCCCCGTTGCTCTTTGTAGTGTGGACCACCTGATAGTTAGATCCGTCTTATTTTTATTCTCAAACCTTAAGACGAGCTCGCCAAATGGATGGATGGTTTGGATATAAGGCATACCTCATGATTAGGCGTAACATCTTAGATTTTCACTATTTTAGGTTTTCAAAAATCCTTGAATTTTTTTAATTAATTAACTTATATTATCCCTTACTGACCATTAGCACTTAACGTTAACTTATACACGAGTGGTCTAGTCTGGTCACGATCAGACCATGTGCAGGCCATCAAGTCAGATGATTGATTTGTACTCGGCGACAGCTTGTGTAGGCCGTGCAGCAGCCAAAGAAGGTCAGAAAAATCTAAAATTTTTAGATAGCATAGATCTCACTGGGCTTGTAGTCCATCGCGGACCACGGACCCAGTGGACACCTAGAAAAAAACTATTCAGGCCGTCCCAACGGCACTTGCCAAATGCAACCCACCAATGCCAGAATTGGAATCTGGCACTAGTAAATAAAACTGGGATTTCAGACATTTCAGTCGTCGGTTTCTTTTAAATTTACAGTAAAGGTCTAATGTATTTGTCTACGCCCGCATATAAAATCTGGGTCCTGATCGTGGCACAGTACCATTGATTGCAAATCGGATCCGTGCAACCAAAACCCATATCTGATCGTTTCCAAATTTTACATGGCTCTTCATCGGGCCATAGACCACCTATCCTATAAGTTTCATGGCCAGGGGGCCACTAGAACTGTCCCAACAACCGGAATGGACCCCATAGGGCCATTTAAAGAACGGAACCATATGATCAAACCCCACATTCGTTGATCCGTTTGTTCCTAAACTTTACATGACTCCTCATCGGGCCATGAGACACCTACACATCAAATTTGGTGGCTTAGGAGGTGTTGGGTCCGCCTCTAAGCCAATATAGAGTCCTAGAGGGCCATTATGGGCATTTGAGGAAACTTAAGGCCAAAGGGCCCAAGTCTATAAATAAACCCTAGCTCTCTCCCTCATAACTTCCCCCATTCTCCAATAACCCTAGCTCTCTCCCTCACAACTTCCCTCATTCTCCAACAACCAAGCTCTCTCCCTCATAACTTCAACCATTCTCCAACAACCAAGGAGAGTAAAGAGAGAAAGAGAGTGTGAAGGAGAGCTAGGTGGACCCTAGATCGAGGTGGGGCCCGAGTTGATCAAACCTTACAACTCCCTACCTCTTCTCCAAGAAGAAACCCTCATCCACGACTGCCCTTTCATTCCGTTGATTGTCTAGGTAAGATCCATCACCCCATTTTTCTTGAAACCCTTGTGATGAGAGGGGATTTACATTGAAATCTAACATACAATACTTGCTTTAGGGATTCCAGCTGACCGACCCCGAAATTCGCATTCCTAGGTCATTTTCCAACTCTCCAACGATCCATAGGTGCGGACTATTATTCTTAGGTGGCCTAGCACCAAATTTATTATAAATCTAATGATTTTGTTTGTTGGATGATGTATTTGGGTAATCTAGCAAAATCTAGGCAAGACCTTACACTTTAAATCCCCTAAATTAATGTAGAATGATGATGGAATGCTTGTTGATTCTTAAACATGATTGAGTATGTTAGTGATAATTGCTTGTACATTCCTTGCTCGGTTCATATATAATGTTTTCCCTATAACATGTTTGATGCACTAACACTTGTGTATATTTTGATATTAGGAAATATATGAAATGCTTACCTTCTACACTAACCCACACAACACTTGCACCTTTATTTCATGATATTATTAGTATTTGTCTGGTAAAATTTTAAATTCTATGATGGGAAGTATGAATACATTCTATTACCTATGCTAGTTGATAACCCATGTTAGTCGGCATGCTATAAATTACCACCAAACCCTTGGGTTGGTCAGGAATACGAGGAGAGTGAAGGTAGCCCCATTGGTAGGGTTGCTTTAAGGCTAAGACGGTGGTTTTGGGCGAGTGCAGATGGGCGATACTAGTTGGACTACATGGGTCGTTTATACCCGATGTTGTCCGTCTTGTACACGCCTGGACTCGTAAGACCTAGTTCACATACTAACCAATCATGCTTGTTAACCATGTTCGCTTACGCTTGTATGGAACCTGGCACACTCTTCAACCATTGGAGCACATTGACAACCATTTGAAATCAATCCACCGACTCGTGAGTCGGAGATGGTGGAATGGGACACTGTGATAGAGTTGTCGGCCTACGCTGGGGTAACGCGCCTCCCCGTAGTGACTGCGAGCAATCCCTTCTTAGCACTCCCCATGTGCTTGAAGTCAGGGATGGGGAACCCAACAGGATCAAGGATAGCGGTGCCCTGGCCTCTCACGTTGAGGGGCTTTGGCATTAGTTAAGGGCATTGATACGTGGGGTGTATCAGTTTCTCCAACCTGCTGGATGAATTGACTTAATTAAGAACTCGGCTAACATTATCATCGTATCGCATTAGTTAGGTTGGCGACTCGACAATTGAGGTCACTTTGAGGGAGTGTTGGTCATACGCGATCGTTAGATGGAGTCACTCGAGGGAGTGTTGTGGCGAGGGCATGCTCATATCATCCGTCATGTATGCGCATTAACAAGATTAGTTAGGTGTTTATGAATTATTACTTTTCATTAAATTCATAATATAACTGATGTTTGTATAACTTAAGACTAATAGCACCTACTGAGTTGATCACTCACTCCCACTCTGGGACGGTATTTTAAAACACCAACCAGACTCTTCAATATATGCAGGTGACGCAGTGTACGAGGAGCATGGTGTGCGAGACTGGATGTGGAGGACGAGTTGTCCTATTTCTAGTTAATGTGCGGCTCGCCCTAGTTTTACGAGCGGACTTGGATTACTAAGTAGGGGACTTGGTGAATCATTCTTTTGGCATACTTTGTTTGTACTCTTGTTGGGCAAAGCGTTGTGCAACCCATAGTTATAAATTTTCTTTTGAACTTATAAACATTTAACTTTTTCCATTACAGTAGACTAATTGTGAATTGTGATTCATATTTCAAGTAATTTCATGCTGCGCATTTAATCCTAATTAACGCAAAATAATAAATTTGGATATAAGTGACACCCAAGAACTTGGGAGTCGAGCGGGTGCACGACCCCTAATTTCCAGGGCGTTACATCAGGCCCACGGAACTTCCAGTCTTCACATGATTTTAGATGGTGTGGGCCACCTGAGTTCCGTGTACGGCTGATTTTTGGGGATATCCCATTTTTAAAGGGGACCCATCAAATGCATGGAGTAGATGATCGACATACATCATGGTTGAGCCTGTGGTGGGACCCACCATCCCTGCCTAACATAAGCAGCCGGACGCTGCTTGTTGCAGCATCCAGAACGCTGACAACAAGGGCGTCCAGCCCTATTTTTTGTGAGGTTTTTCATAAGTGGGACCCACATCAGGACGATGCACTCCATCTGTTAGAATCTCTGGCTCGTGACGAGCCCAATATTCAATATGTTTTGATGTGCAGACACATTACAGTGGGCCCTAACAGATTTTAATAGTAAATATCACTGTTTTCTATGATTTGGCCTGCCAGATATTCGGATTGGCTTCATTTTTCGACTCAAGGCCTAAAATGAGCTAGAGAATTGGATGGACGATGTGGATCAAATACATGCGTCATGGTAGCGTGAGCGTATAAATGTACGGGTGGTACCTTCGCGATTCCGGCGATGGGGCAGTCGATATGAAATAGGTTTCGAAGTCTTGGGGTTCCGACCAGTCGGGTGTGCACTATGCACGACTATTTTAGGTCTAGCCAAGGGCGTCGATCATTGTAGACATAGGTATAAAAAATGGTATGGAATGGACAGAGTCTTACATGCCCCGATGTTCCTTGTACCCTTTGAGATCAGTGGGAGCGTTAGCGTCGTAGCCTATCGACTTGACTTGCCACTTCAATTGACTAGCATCTACAACGTTTTTCATGTTTCGATGTTGCGGAAGCGTGGGTCAGACGTGGTTCCCGTGATACATTGGCAGCTGTTGGAAGTTCATAAGGATGTTTCTTACACTGACTAGCTAGTTCATTTTCTTGACTAGGAGTAGATCCTTCGAACCAAGGTCATTCCTTTGGTAAAGGTTTAGTGGGGCCATCATAGCGTAGATGAGGCATCTTAGGAGTGAGAGACCGAGCTTCGTGATCCTTATCCCCATCTTTTCGACGTTCGATTGTATATGTATTTTCTTTTTCTGATTATATGCATATATAGTATGTGATTCCCTTCCTTTCTGAGCTTTCTCTACATTGCGTAGTATTACAAATTTTGAGGATGAAATTTTTTGTTAAGAAGGGAGAGCAATAAGACCCGTGCCCCAATTAATCGACCGTATGCTTCAACTTCGACACCGACATGTTACGCGCAGCCATTTCGATGAGTTTTAATCGTGACCCTATTTTTGTATCGTAACGACCTTAGACTTGTACCTAGCGACCGCACAAGCATTGCGATTTCAACACCATGTGACACGCCTTATTACAATACCTGATGTAAAGGATGCTTATGCATGCACTAATCGAGGTGGATTGCGCTAAGTACATGTGACGTGTGACCCGCCTAGAGAATTTAGCAAGAAATCTCTAAAAGTAACTTTTCCTAAAACCCTAAACTACCCCTCACCCTCAACCATACCCATTCCAACTAACCTTAACCAAATGACTAAGAATAACCCTATGAAGGACAATGTCACCCCTACGATTCCTAAAATGCCCCTAGCACCCATCCCCTCACCTCATACAAGTCAAAGCATCACATGCTCTCTTTTCCTTCAAATCAAGCCATCTTATATCTCTCCATGCCCCCTCTCATACCACCCCATTCCTTTCTTTCTTTCATTCTCCTCATCCTACCCTTCATTCTTTTCCCTCTTCGCTCTCCATCCTATAATTTCTACCACAAAGGCCCCAAATCCTCTCTCATTTCCACCATATTTCCCTAACAAGAGAGAGTGTGAAGAAAAGATATTATAGAAAAAAAAAAAAGTAAAAAGAGAGATTGAGAGGGAATTAGATAGAGAGTTTAGAGAAAAGTAAAGGAGTTTGGTGGACCATCCGTTCATCGATCCGGCCCAATCCAACCGTTCATCTGACGTTGTGAGTGCAAGGGGGCATGAAATCCCCCTTTTTCTATGTGTTATATCATTTTTAATGGGCCCAAAAGGGTGAGATCTACCTTGATGTTGTTAGAATTGTATGGTGGACCCCATAGTGGTGGGGGCCTAGCCAATGGCCCAATCTCTGCTTCTTCCCTCCTTTTCCTTCTTCTCTTTTCTTCATGTTTATGGCCTGTAGTGTGGCCCACAAGAAGACCACTATCCTAGACCACCTTGTGTGGCCCACCATAATATTTATTTTCTACCCAATGTGTTGGTAATCACTAAGATCTAGATGAAGGAAAATTATAAAGATCAGATTGATCCAAAGCTTCTTGGGCCCATCTCGAGCTGGCCAACTCAATGGACGATCCGGATCTCCCATGTGGACCAACGTACAAGGACAAGAAAAAAGGGAGAATAAAAAAAAAAAAAAAAACAAAAACAAAAACACTTGATATGGTCCAGACGCTGGACGTTTACAGCGCCTGTTGCTAGAACTGTCCAACATCAGGACATCTCTTGTAATGGC
Organism: Magnolia kwangsiensis; assembly: GCA_037074715.1. Taxonomy (NCBI): domain Eukaryota; kingdom Viridiplantae; phylum Streptophyta; class Magnoliopsida; order Magnoliales; family Magnoliaceae; genus Magnolia; species Magnolia kwangsiensis. The sequence continues at coordinate 115,656,842 of CM073572.1, read as the reverse complement.
GTGGGGAGTGGGTCCCCACTCGTGAGTCCGACCAGTGTCCAACGTCGGGACATCTCTTGTAATGGCGTGGGGAGTGGGTCTCCACTCGTGAGTCCCACCAGTGTATATGTTTCATCCACGCCGTCTAACCATTTTGCCAACTCATTTTAAGCCATGGGCCCAAAGATGAAACCGATCCACATATCAGGTGGACCACACAGCGAGGAACGGTGGTCTGGGAAGCCCAAACATTAATGACGCCACATGCGTGGGTGTTATGGTCCCCACTCGTGGCACCTACCATTATGTATTTGTTTGATCCACACCGACCTACTATCCCTGTGTCAACGTTCCCTTCATGGGACATGGGGAGTGTGGTCCCACTCATGGGACCCAACTTGATGTATTTATTTGATCAACACCGTCCATCTATTTCTCCATATTATTTTAGGCAGTGAATCAACAAATCAGAAAGATCTGAATCTCGACTGGGTTGCACCGTAGGAATCAAAGCCTGCTGTTGAAATCTTTCAAGGCCGACCGTGATGTTTCTGTTATCCAAACCAGCTCAGGTAAAGGCTAATTGAGCCCCTCATGAGCCGGCGAATCCGATGGACCGATTCGATCCTTCAGACGGGCCCCACCTAGGTGGAACACTAAAAACCACAAAATAAAACAAAAAAGGTATATATATAGTTTGGCTGGGCGCTGTGCCGAACGCCTATGGAGGGCGGAAGCCCTTCCAGGGCGTGGAGTGGGCCAGTCGTCGGACCCACCATGATTTATATGTTTCATCCACGCTGTTCATCCATTTTGCCATATCATTTTAGGACAGGGGCCCGAAAATCAGGCACATTCGAAGCTCTAAGGACCTCACAGAGGGAAACAATGGGGCCAGGGGGCTGCCCCTTTTTGCAGCGGCTGAGATCCCACTCCTGTGACCCACCTTGATGGATGCGTTTCATCCGTGCTATCCATATATTTTCTCTTATCATGATAGGCCATGGGCCCAAAAATCAGGTCGATCCATGCCTGGGGTGGGCCGCATCGCAGGGAACTTATCGGGGTGGAAACCCTGTGGATGGGGAAATCCCTGGACTTACGATCCCTGGCTATATTTGGCACCCTAGGTTCAGGATCCCTACAATCCAAATGTATCTATGCAAAGTATAATTACGGGGTTTTGAGTTTAATTATTTGATCAACTTTAAAATCTCTAATTAGTGTGCGTACGTAATACACTATAGTTGTGATAAACCCTTTGAAATATACACTTTGCCTAGAAATGATGAAATCCCAGGGCCACAAGCACAGGGTCACATCCTAGTGACGAACCAACGATGTGTAACCATTGACATACATCAACAATGGTTATATGGTGCAGCTCATCCTATTGAAGTAATTATAGTGATAATCTAATTGTTTTGGGATATCATCACTGAGCCATGTGCCCGTTAGATTGGTATTCTAGTGACATATAGGTTACACGTGGGTATCTACCTGGGTCATTCCTAATAAGGCACACCTTAATGTACGTGTTTTATCCATGTTTTACATCTGGTTACTAGACATTTTCATGTATAGGCTACATGAAGAGCCTATATTAGTCTAATATGGGCCACACCACGTAAACTTTAACATTGTTAGTGGGGCCTGTCATTCAAGTCCCACTCACTATATATATAGAACCAATTAAGGTCGATTATCACAGGATATGTTGGATAACATGCTAGTGTACTAAGCCTAATATGACACACTGGTAACATGCTAGTGTAATGGATACCATGCCCATTCATATGCCCATACGTATTATCTGTATGCTTATTGTGGATGACAATTGATCATTGTATATACCTTTCAGCTTGAGATACTTAAGGGACCCCATTTGAGATATGGTCACCTCACATGATCGTCCAGTATGCGCAGGTTTGATGCATGACTTGGTTGGTATGACTCATGCATTTTGCATTTTATATGTCACGACTACTTGCATACCCTAGTAACATCGTGGTTATTGTTGAGAACTAAATATTACATATTAATTACATTAGATTTCCTGATATTTAAGTGTTAATCTGATAGAATTGTGTATGTTTGTATCATACGATGTGGTTTTGAACATAAAAATAAATATACCCCTAAAAGGATGGATTTAGAGCTTAAAAGAAGATAATGAATAATTAAAATTTTAAGGTTATTAATGAAGATTTCGCATGCCAAAGATCTAAGAAAACTAAGTGTAAAGGATGGAGAAAAGACTCGCGAAGTCACAAGTCTAACAAGAAAAAAAAAATAGATTGTTCGATCCCACCTAAGGTCGATTCAGTTCGACCGAAAATACATAAAATAATTCAGTAAGAAATTATGATTTTTAGACCTAATTCGGCTCGACCTTCGGCTCGACTTGGTCTGACCGAAGCCTACTTTGGTCCTACCGAAGACAACTTAGGTGGGACCTAAGTTTGACAGATTCTACATAAATTTTTGTGTGACCAAAGGCAACTTCGATGCGACCAAAGCGTAATAAAAGTGTATAAATTGAAGTCGGTTGAAATTTGGTGCGAACTTTTACTGTTTAAAATAGTTTTCTTAGTTGTTTTAGGAATGAATTAGAACTTTAGAAAGATACCAAGGGGTGGTGAAGTCTTTACAAAGTCGTTCTTCTTCTTTGATTTCTCAATTATAGTTTATCTTTTTTTTTTTTTCTTTTTTTTTTAAAGAAAATTTTCTTCTAGGATATTATAAATGTTAAGCTAATCTCTTATCTAAGGCTAAGGGATGAATCTTGTAGTTTTTCTTAATATTTATTTTACTTTAATTTAAACTATTTGATTTATATGTTGAACAATTCATTGATTTTCTGTTTGAATGAAGTATTTTCAGTTTACTTTAATCTATTGTCGACTCTGGGCACATTAGATGCTTATAAATACTAATTGATCTATAAAATCCATTGATCTATCATTGAATCCGAGCATGGTAGATGCTTTGAATTCAAATCAATCATTACATTGATGTTTTATGAGGGAACCAATCTGATGAAAGTTTATAATCTCTTTTGATTTATCTATGATGATTTAACCGCTCCATTATCTAATTAGATAAGATATGACTTCAATTTCAATTGAGTTATCCATTGAATCAGTAAATTAAATATTGAGATTGCTATAAGTGGATTCCTATATCCTTTATATTTTATTTATCTATTTTAAAACTCTTTCCTGAATCACTAAATTAAAAACCTAGATCAACACATTAAACTTAAATTAGTTTTATATCGTGTTCACCATTCTCAATGGATTCAACCTCGTGAACAAGTTTTTGGCGTTGTTTCTGGGAAGTGACATTGAACACAATTAGGTTTAGGTTTTCTAAGTTTGATTTTTCTTATTTTCTGAATTTTTTTAACTTAGGGTTTTTACGATTTTCTAATTTTCATAATTTTATTTTTAGGGTTTATTTTTTTACATAACATTACTAACACTGTTTATTGTTTCAGTTTGTAAGATCTTTACTCTAAGTTCCTCTCTTCTGGTAACATCCTTCCTTAGTCCCTCTATTTACTTTCCTTATTGTTGTAGAATTTTTTTATTAAGGTTTCATCATGTACATGCAAGAGTGGACACTAGAATACTTGAATCAACTTCTAAGTGACGAGAGATATGTTGAAGGGTTGTTAGATGATTATGTTAAGAAATAACTTATGTCTTGAAAATTTACTCAAACCATGATCGAGAACTGACTGGGATATGTGTTCGTTGTTGTTTCGACATTCCTCTTTCTAGCACGAGTGATAAGTGCGTGGGCTTGTCAGAATTAGGATTGCGATTTTAATTCAAACTGAACATGTAACATCCCGAAAATCAGGGGTCGAGTAAAAACTCCACTCCCGAGTTCCAGAACATCACTAATGCAACATAAGTGTGTATGATTGAATGTTGTCATTGCTAATGAATTAAACATGAGTGAGATTAAGCCAGAACAACATATCATATGCCAGAGACAGTTAAATTTACAAGCGGAAGATTGTGATAGTATGTATAACATATATAAACTATTGTATGTCTCTAGAGTGTGAACATGTTACCAGGTTATATACATACATGTATACTCTAAAAGTAAACAAAAAGAATATACATGAGTGCTCTAAAAATATAAAATGACAAGTGTCAAGGCATCTAATCAACCTCCCTGTAATCCCGTCAATCAGAACACGCATAAAGGACGAATCCTCCTCCTCATCATCAAATCTAGCTCCGCCTCGCAGGCCGCGCCATCATCTGCAATCACAATAGGGACTGGTGGGTGTCCGAAAACACCATCCCATAATGTGGGAGTGAGTGATCAACTCAGTGGAATAATAGAGCAAGGATTAACATGTTCCCAAATCAATCATGCGATAATAGTAAAGCAGTAAATCAAACAATCCTAATACTGTTATTAATGCAATATGACATGACGTGATGGATGCCTTCACCGACGGTCTCCCTCATACGGCACCATCTTACGACCGCGGCATGCAATCGTCCCTCAAGTGCTCCACATCTTTCAGGCACTTGCAATATAATGGTGATATGATTTTCGAGTTTTTATTAGTCCATTCAAACAGCAGGATTGGGAAACTAAGGTACTTCCCTTATATCAATCCCAACACAAATCCTGTCACTCCTAGTAATCTCATACGATGTATATTTTGTAGGTCGCTGCAAGGGCTGCCAGGGCTGTTGCTCGCACTCGTTGCACCGCTCCCCCATCACCATATCAATACAGGCCTACTGTACTCTCACTGCTACGGAAGGGTCGTCGCCTCCCGTAGACTCAGAATACACTCGCGGTCACTACAAAGGGCTGCCAGGGCTGTTGCTCGCACTCGTTGCACCGCTCCCCCATCACCTTATCAATATAGGCCGACAGCAAGAATATAGTGTCCCATACCACCATAATCTGCTCACGAGTCATAGGTGCTCACTGGTCACTACGGGGAGGTTTGTGGCCCCAGCGTAGGCCGACAGCTCGACAACGGTGTCCCATACCACCATGCCCGGCTCATGAGTCTTCGTGGATCAAGGTACCAAGGTTGACAGGGTTTACAATGGTAAGTTCAGTACCCTAGGTTCAAACAGTTATGACTCATACAGGGTGAACATACAACGGCCAGTCGGGTTACTTGACGGGCTCGATTAGCACGATCGCATCTCAAGTCGAACGACATGAAGTGCGTAAAACACCTCGTGTGGCCTAACCACTGCCGCCAACTCCAGAACACGGCTCACGTTCATCGACGCGTCGTTCGTGGCAAAGATAGGCCAACCACGAACTTGCTCAGTTACCGACTGTCTGGACTAGGTATAGTCCCAAACATTTATGAATTCACATCAGCAATCATATAGGAGTAATGAAAATGAAATATAACAATGTGAGCACGTTAACACATGTTATAACATACAACTTAAGTGAATCATCTAACACATGCCTTTCATACATATAATGAAATTATGCATATAGCCAACATGTAGGAAATCATTTACATCAGCATATCATATGAGAATTCAATCTCAAATTAATTCATAGCACCATTTAATTCAATACATACTAATACAAGCATTTATACAAACACTTAAACTACACACTTAAGTCTACATATAGTATGTCGACTCAAAGTGCGCATTTAGGTGAATCTCTTCGCCAAACTAATTATGCATGTATTTCTAACATTCTAATGCGACAAGAAGCCATGTCAATTACATCAGCAAATTATGGATGAAAACAGTACTTCCTACAAATGACTAAAATGCCCTAAATCTCATATTCTTCGTCTATTTACGAAATAGGAAACGGACAGCACGTTGTACATGTCAAACGGAGTTGCCGTCGATAATCTACTATTAAACGACATTGAAAGCGTTGGAAACAGTCAATCAAAGCGTCTAAAATCCGCACCTTTTCCCTTATAGGTGAAGCGATTCGAACGGAGCGTATACACTTCGTCTACGGTGAATAGGGAACCTAATACACAAGATCTATCAGCTACTTCGCTATGAAATCAAGGGAACCTCAAATCAGCAACTTATTAGGGTATTTTCTTATCTAGAAACGCGGAGAAATCACTGGCCAAGTGATTGGAGCGTGTTGCTAAAGCACGTGCAATAGGTAGGGCAGCAGCAGAAAAATTCTCTCCTACTCTCTCTCACAAACTCTCACCTTTTCTCTCCCAATCTAAAGTTTTTTTCAAATTCGGATGGGAGAGAGGAGTGAGGGTTTCAACCCCTTTTATAAGCCCAAATGTGCCCAAAATAGGCTCGGGAACAATATATACTTGAGGTGTATCCAAATCGGGGCTGTTTCGGTCCAAAAGGACATTTCTGGTGGTCCCCTGGCCGAACGCGATCGGACTTAAGTTCGTACATGTCGGATGTCGCTCACATCCCGTTTTCAGACCATCAGTGTTCGTAGATCGCTCGTGGCGGTCCAGTTTCAGTTCAGCGGTCACCGCACGTAGATCAGGTCTACAAGTCTCATGATATGAAATAGAATTTTTTCCTAATCCGAGGGTGTAATTTGGCTGAAATCTAACGGTCAGAACACCTAATAATAACGTGTCAAGTCGTGTGCCAAATTTGAATTTTAAATTCCAAATCTAACCCTATTCTCACTCTCTTCAGTCCAGGCTCAATGGAAATAGCCTGTGTATGTCGGTTGGACGTGATTTTCGAAAGGATTGTCAAGTCCAGCTAGGCGGTTCTAATGGTCTAAGATTGTAGGTATCGGACTTTCGACGCGCGGTCTAGATCCAATACAAAGTTTCAAAGTGGTCCAGAGAACAAACCGGCTTAGAGTTTGATCCAAGGTTTTAAAGTATTATAGCATCATTGGTTCTACTCGCTTTAGGTCTTATAGAACGTATTTAAAGTGATCAGGGACTATTTCCCAGCTACTCTAGCGTTGTGTTAGCTAACTTATGCTTAGTTTCTAAAGGAATTATTCCTAAGTGATTTCTTTGGCTATGGAATTGGGTTCTGAGTGATTTCTCAGGTGTTTTGGTTGACCCATTGCCTAAGGACGTCTAATCCCAGGTTGGCCAAAATCCGGAGTGTTACAGAACAACAATGACCCCAAGCACCAAAGTAGGCAGACAATGGGTATGACCGAGATCTAAGGAGATCTGTCCCCTATTCAACCACTCACTCAAAGTGTAAATGGATCAAACGATAGTTAGAGGGTGGGGTTTGTCCTCTGATGGTTTCTCATTGTCTTTCGTATGAAAGGACTTTTTTAATGCATAAAGAGTGGAACGTAAAGTGATAATTGGAAATTGACTGCTAAAGAGTACTCGGATTATAGCTATACACTATTGTATTTATGTTATGAATTATGTTAAAGAAAGCAGGTAAATGTGATAAGTAAACAATTACTCTAAAAGAAAGAAATTGCTTGATGAAAGTTGCGATTACACTATGGAATGTAAAGTCGACAGGATAATTTAATATTAATTTATTGATTTGTTTAGGTTGGTGTGAGACAATTTTTCCTGTTGAAATCTTCTTCTATATAGCGCTCTGATTCGGCCATTCTAGATCATTCTCACAATCTGACGGTTACCATAATCATTTCTACTCCCGTTCTGCTTCCATATTCTTCACACGATCTAGTATTTCCCAAACCCTTGACCTTTGTTCAACATTCTCAATGACTCGACCACTGACTAACTAATCGTTTAGTCGCTTGAACTCGATTGCACCTCAATAATTGTTTATCATGTGCACGGCACATGATAACATTCTCTTGAAATTCGATCGCACATTCTTATTATAATCTTTTGATCGTTAACCTCATACACGTGTATTCCACACGAATTTGACAAAAATAAGATCCGGTCGAATATGGTATAAACAACATGATATCCCACGGGTTAAGAAGTTCATACACGATCATATGAGGGAGAACAATTATACTCCACCAATTAATAAATCACTATGAGAATATAGGGGGGAGAACACTTATCATCCACTAGTTAAGAAGACAATGCACGATTATATTAGAGGTGATAATGCTTACCAACAATCATCAAATACTCCCACATATGACCCATATACTACAATTTGTGAAAGCATCAGAGTTTAAATTGGAGAGGTGTACCAACCATGGATTTTAATGACTATCCTTTTAAATCCCTTACTTATGAGATCCAACCAAAAATAATCGAAGAGGATTCACTTCAAAAATTCATGAATGCTCAAGAACAATTCAACCGACATGTCACGCAATCATTCGCAGCCATTTTAAAATCATTAGAGTTGTTTGAGTCCTCCATTCAAGAAATTCAGCTATACCGATTAATGAGGAAGAGGGTAATTTAGTACAGCCTCAGCCCAATTTAGAAACACGATGCGAGGATAGTGATTCCAACTCGCTTGTGAAGTACACTGAATTTGAGAATAAGAAGTTGTATTATGAGCATGAGTATACGGTTCAACTTTCCCAAGAGTAAATCTCAATGATAGTCTAAGTTAATAATCAAGAAGCATGGATACTTTTCAAACATAGTGATGATGATTTAGTCTACCCACATGTCACGCTTGATCTCAATGTGGAGAATGAGTCCATTTTAATTGAATGTCCCGACTCTTTACAAGTTTACTTGGCTCACTTAGATGATTCTAATGATAACATGATGAAAGACATAGTGGGTGCCTTGCAAGAATGTACCTTGGTAGTTAACACTAATTGGGGGAATCATTATTTTGAAGAGCCCCCTTCCACAAATCATGAATGTTTACCATTAAAGGTGGAAGAACTGAAATTTGAACCAAAGTCCGAAACTTCACAATTTGTAGATATTACATTGCCTAATGAGAATTTTTATGAATTTCACTTGATTGTAGCCTTTGATTCACCGTGTACTAACATTGAAATTTTTTTTTGTCACATGTGAATATTATAGACTTTGGATACCTCAAGGGATAAAACGAAGATTTTTTTACCAATGTTCATAAATTTCTTTGGACATCCATGCTCCAAGACATCTAAGCCTATGACAAAAAGGGCTCTTAGATGATCTTGTTGAGAAAATTATTAAGAAATTTATCGAGATACTAGCCAGAAGAGAACCTATCTGTCAAGAATAAGTAGTTTTCTCTTGCTTTCCTAGTTTAGGAATAGGAATTTATTTATTTCCTATGATTAGTTAATTTAATTAGGTTTAATATAGTTATCGAAATATATTTAGATAGGAAGATTGCACTAGCCCATTTGTCTGTCCCCTTCCTAGTACTTTTCATCTACTCTTTTTATTTTAGTTGCTCTCAATTTTTCTCTTATTTTATATATTTATACATTTGGGATAATGTAGAATTTAGATTGGGAGGTATGGTTTCCTTTGGAAAAAATTTCAGATTTGTGCCAAAAATTTATATTCTTGAGCTTAAAATTTTTAAAATTTTATGTGAAGTATTTTGAAATACTTTAGGGATTAGAATGATAAGATACTAATGTTAAAGATTTTATAAACTTGAATTCTAGTTATTTAATAGATTTCAAAATTAAGTTTGAAGTTATGAATGTTTAATTAGAAGTTTTTAAACATTGATTGAGTCATGATTTCACATGTATCTAGCTCACAAATTAAAGTTTTGATTAATACTAAATTGTCAATTTGATGATTATTAAGAATGATATGAACCAAATCTGAGGAATTTTTCCATCATGTTCAATGAGAATTAAAAACTATATAAAAAAAATTAAAAATAAAAATAAAAAACAAGAGTAAAAAAAAGAAGGTAATACCCAGCTAAAAAATAGTTGTCATCGAAAAGAGCTACCTATCGAAGTTCCTTCAAAGGACTGTAAAGAAGAAGAAAAAAAAAGTGAAAATAGTGTGAAAGTCATCGATAAAAAAATCAAAAGCTGGAGAATGTTGAACTGTAAGGCAAGTTTTGGTTTAGGTTTACATTATCCTAAATGTTCTTTGAATCATCAATGTTATCATGAAAGTAGAAAGTTAAAACCTTTGGTTGTGTTTAGTTTACATTTCACTATGCACATAGAACTCAATGTTTAGAAATTGTCTAATTATATATTAATGCTTTAAATTTAATTAGGATATTTATAAACTGCTAGATTTTAAGTATAAATTATGATTTAAATTGTTAAACATTGGATTTTTAAAATATGGACTGTTTTGAGAATTGCTTGAGTTTATGAAATTTTGTTTATTTAGTTCCATAATATCTTTCACATGTTTTGCTCGGGAATTCAAAAATGCTGGTAGGGGATGCATTGAGACCTAAATATTACATATTTATTCCTTCAGTTACATTAGCTTTCCTAATATTTAAGTATTAATCTGATAGAATTATGAATGTTTTTATCATACGAGGTGGTTTATGACCTAAAGATGAATATGCGCTTAAAAGAATGAATTTAGAGCTCAAAAGAAGATAATGAAGAATCGAATATTTAGAGGTCGTTAATGAAAAATTCACATTCCAAATATCCAAGAGAACCAAGTGCAAAGGATGGAGAAAAGACTGGAGAAATCACGAGTCTAACAAGAGAAAAAAAAATAGATTGTTCGATCCCACCTAATAACGGTTTGGTCCAACCGAAAGTGCACAAAACAATCTAGTAAAAAATTATGATTTTTAGACTTAATTTGGCTCGTCCTTCAACTCGACTTGGTCCGACCAAATCCAACTTCGTTCCCACCTAAGATAGCTTAGGTGAGACCTAAGTTTGATAGTTTTTTCAGATGCAACTTTGGTGTGACCAAAGGAAACTTTGGTGCGAAGCGTAACAGAAGTACAAAAATTGAAGTTGGTTGAAAGTCAGTGCGAACTTTTACTATTTAAAGGATATTTCTTAGTTGTTTTAGAAATGAATTAGAGCTTAGGAAAGAGACCAAGGGATTGCGAAGTCTCTACAAAGCCGTTCTTCTTCTTCTTTGACTTCTCAATTCTAGTTTCCCTTTCTTTTATTTTTCTTCTAGGATATTATATATGTTAGGCTAATCTCTTAGCTAAGGCTAAGAGATGAAGCTTGTATTTTTTCTTAATGTTTATTTTTATTTGATTCAAATTATTTGGTTTATATGTGGAACAATTCATTGATTTTGGGTTTGAATGAAGAAGTAGTTTCACTTTGATCCATTGTTGACTTTGGGCACATTGAATGCTTAAGAGGGAACCAATCTGATGAAAGTTCAAAATCTATTTTGATATATCTATGATGTTTTAACCACTCTATTATTCGATCGGATAGGATGGGACTTTGATTTCAATCGAGTTATCCATTGAATTAGTAAATTAAATATTGAGATTGTTGTGAGTGGATTCATGAATCCTTAGTCTTTTATTTATTTGTTTCAAAACTATTTCCTTAAATCATTGGATTAAAAACTTAGACCAACACATTAAACTTATATTAGTTTTAGACTGTGTTCCCCATTCCTTATGGATTCAACCTCGGTCTCCCCAAGTTATTACTACTCCGCAACCTTGCACTTGGGGTTCATGAATGGTTGTGGCGTCCACAGACATACCATGGCTGGCCGGATTGGAAAGCGAAAATTTGTGTTCTAGCACTTAGGCACTATGGATGTCCTTGGGTGAAAGTCTTTAAACTCCATGCTACCAATATAATGCCCCAATGTCGAGACAGAGTAGATAACATGAGCATCCGAGTTCCAAATACCAGTAGGTTGCATCTCCTACTATGTCGAGGTCAGTTGGAAAAGGACGTGTTCATATCTTCTTAGGTGTAGGGGGTTATAAGCTATGTTGTGTCTGACTAGCTTATGAAATGGGTATATTATTAATGAGCTAGGTGGGCATTGGCATACCACTAACGAGGTGGATAGTGAGGTCTTTTCCACTCACTTGGTCATGCAAGCGATAGGCGACAGAATGCGTCGGAGTGTACTAGACCCCATTAATGTTTCCAGTCACGAACTGTTCTGTTACATGAATTGGTTAAGGATTGGCATGTTTACATTGCATCTATAGTATATAACACTTGACCATGTAGGCCTTACATTGCATAGCCTTGGTCTGACTAACAACATTTATGGACTTGACGACTTGGCCCTCCATCATTTTCCGCTTATTCTAATATCTGTATTCTTTTTATATGCATTGCACAAGTACACATGCACTCTACTAAGCTTCGTAGGAGGCTAATGCGTGTTTGTTTACGCTGCAGGTGATGTTAGAGTGTATTAGCAATATTGAGCCTAGTGCATGAGCCTAATCTTTTTAATTCTTAGTTATATTTTGTATTTTCCTTTCTAGCACTATACTCAAAGATTATATAGTGGATATATGATAATGATATTTTTGTGACCTTGGTACACTTATGGTTATGCTCATTTACAAGAAAAAAAAAACCTGAAAATCATTCGCTTCTTAAAAAAAATGTAACGACACGAAAAATTCTGTACTAAGACCCGAGTACCACCTCGATCAGAAATCACCTAGGATTAATTCTCTTAGAAATTAAACATAAGTTAACTAGCGCTAAGTTAGATTGGCTGTGAAATTAGTACTGTTCGCTTTAAATACGTTCTGCAAGACTTAAAACTTGTGGAATCGTTGACGCTATAATACCCTGAAATCTAGGATCCAACTCTAAACCCAGTTGTTCTAGGAAATACTTTGTAACTTCGTATTGGATCTAGACCGCACATCGAAAGTCTGACATCTATGATCTTAGACCATTATGACCGCTTAGTTGGACTTGACCATCCTTTCGAAAATCAAGTCCAAACGATGTCCTGAGACCATTCTGTTGAGTCCGGAGTGAAGAGAGTGAGAAAAGGAAGATATTTAGAAAATTAAATACATTTTAAAGTAATCTGGCATGTGTCACTTACGCGACATTTCTAAGCATTCTGACCGTTAGATTTCGACCAAATTTCACCCTCGGATCAGGAAAGTTGGCCCTTACATGTCCAAGTACTTGTGACCTTGATCGAAGTTCGGTGACCGTTGAATTGAAACTAGTCCGCCACGGAAGATCTGAAAATTCGATCGGACTGAAAACTTAACTTACTAAAGATTCGATGCTAGTGAGCTTAAGTCCGACCGCATTTGATAAAAGGACCTCCAGAAGTGCTCCGTTGGATCAGAAAGATCCCGATTTGGTTATAACCTAAGTATACCTTGACTTAAAGTCCATTTCCATCATGTTTAGGCTTCTAAAAAGGCCTTAAACCCTTAGCTTTCTAACCCATATGAATTTCCCAAACCCTAGAGTTTTAAGAGAAAGAAAAGAGAGAGAAAGTGTGGGAGAATCAATTGAAACTCCATGGGATTCTTCCTAACCCATCTATACATTGCACCAGCTTTTCTGGATCATTTTCTCGACGAATCCGATTCCATTTTTGGGTAAGTTAAGCTAACCCTAACTTGATTTAAGACCTAGAAGAGTGTAAGTGACAATATAGCTGACCTATTTCATGCTATAGGTAGCGTATCCACCGTTGACGAAGACACATCGTCTGAATCATCTTGAATACGTCTTTTCTAGTTTAAGGTGCAGACTATATAAGCTTAGGTTATGGTTTTCAAGACTTTCAATGTTAGATAATGATTTATTCATGTTGTGAATGCAATTACACATGCTAAATGCGCTATCCGTTTTGATTTTCGTATACGTATACTTTATATTGTAAATACCGTATTTCATGTATATGTTAGAATACATGTATGCGTATGGAATCTGTTGATTTGCTTGCCATGATTAATTATCGTTGTCATATGCCTGATATGTATGCGGCAACTCCTTGGCGAAAGGACTTGCCCTAATATGCAATAGAGACGACATACGTGATATATATTGAATAGTGTAACCTAAGTGTTTGAATAAATGCCTAAGTGAGTTAGTAGTTAGTAAAATGTGATTGCTAAGGTGGTTGAGATATGGATCTCCATCACAATGCTTGAGTGTATGATTTCCTTCTTGAATCATATAACTTAGGTTATCCATGCTAAATGAGTGTATGATTTCCTCCATGGGTTGTGTGCTTAGTTGAATCATGTTAAATGTGTGTATGATTTTCTATATGTACTATTTACATTTAAGTTATACTTCATGATTGTTTATATGAATGCAGGATATGAATCATATGCTAGTTATTAGATTTGTATGTGAATGGGGCTGTACTACAGTCTAGGTAATCGGAAACCGTTCTGTAAATAGTGGTTGAGGTTGTTTTCACCACACAGGATGAGTTTAGCGAATCTGAGTCATGCTTGGGGTGTCTGACAGTGGTTAGGCCACACGGAGTGCTTATGCATTCCATGTCGTTCAACTCAATGTGCGCTTGGCTTAGTTGAGCTTATCAACTAACCCGATTGACCGATGCTTATTCACCATGTTTGGTCGCTACTGTTTGAATCTAAGGCACTGAGCTTACCAGTGAAACTCCCGTTAACCATGGTACCAAGATCCCCTAAGACTTTAAGCCGGACATGGTGGTATGGGACACCGTGGTCGAGTTGTCGGCCTACGCTGGGGCCACAAACCTCCCCGTAGTGACCAGTGAGCACCCTACTTTGGTATGGGACACTATATTCTTACTGTTGGCCTACACTGATTGGTGACAAGCACTCTGTAGTGACCTTGAGTTTATCCTGACACTGCATAGGGGTGACGAGTCCTGTTGTAGTCTTAAGGATATAAATGGGCCTGTATTGATAAGGTGATGGGGGAGTCGTGTAACGATTGCGCGCAACAGCCCTGACAGTCCTTGCAGTGACCTAGAACCATAATATCGTATGAGATTCCCTAGGACTGACGACCCTAAAATGGATCAACGTTGGAAAATGATACAAGGGAGGTGTCTTAGCTTCCCAATCCTGCTGTATGAAAAGGACTAATAAGAACTTGGTAAGCATATTCATAACACCGCATTGTATGTGCTAACGGAATTGGCGATAGAGCACTGAGGAAGTGAGTCATGTCGTGATCGTTAGATGATATTGCAGAGGGGATTGTAGTGAGGGCACGCATCATTCTTCATGTCATCCTTGCATTAACAAGAGATCTATGACTTGTTTGATTGTACTGCCTTATCATTACTGCTTGATTGGATTGATAACATGTTAACTTTTGCTATATAGTATCACTGAGTTGATCACTCAATCCCACATTCTGGGATGGTCTTTAAACATCAACCAAACTCTGACTTACCTGCAGGAGATGGCGATGCTTGCGGGTGGAGCCAGACTTAGACGAGGACGAGGAGGCGTTCTCATACATGCAGTTCTCAGGCGGGTTCATGTGAACCTTGTCCTGACCAGCAGAGATTTTCTGGGATACGTATTGGATCATTTTGAATAGTTCATGTATTTATTTTGAGACACAGATGTATGTATATTGCCCTGGGTAGAGCACGCATCATTTGAGGATTTATTTTGAATTATATACGTATTTAAGTCTTCCGCTTGCATTTCCTCAATATCCCTGAATTATGTCTACTAATCTGGCTTGATCTATTTCATGTTTTATGCATTAATACAGACAACATACAATCATCATCAAATATGTTGTATAAGTGATGTTTTGGAACTCGGGAGCTGAGTTGTGCTCGACCCCCGAATTTCAGGGCGTTACAAGTTGGTATCAGAGCATGATTTGGATTAATCTGGACCTAGGTTAGGGTCACAAAATGCACGTTGATGCCACTATAACGTAGGAGGGTGTGAGAATAATTTAGAAACAGAACTAGGACTCCCAGTTTGTCGTTCGGTGAAAGTTTACTGAAAATGATCGTCGAGATCGAGTCTGTGCACACTCCTGATCACACACGCTGACCCCAAATCACTTTTAGATCATCAATTGATGGATATAGACCGTATTTCATTCCATTCCAGCCGTTAGAAATCGCTAATTTTGAATAGAGATCAGATTAGTTCCAAAATGACCCAAAACGGCTCAAATCGGAAGAGGGGGGCCAAACGATCATATTTTAGAGGGTTCCAAGGTGGGACCCTGACCTTTTTGGACCTAGGAAAGGGTAAGGACCTAGCCCATTTGGCGAGGCCTCGCTAGACTGTCCAGAGAGTGGCGAGGACCTCGCCGGTTCGACGAGGCCTCGCCGGTCAGTGGGCTCGGTGGGCTGGGCTGCCTGGGCCGATGGTGTTTGGGGTCTAATGGGACCCCATTATACAGGGTTCGACCCTCCGTTTATTCTAAATCCCCTACTTCCTTCACAAATTAACCCCCCAAGCTCTCTTTTCCTTCTAAACTTGTTGGTTTCTCTCTCAAACCTCCCTTCCAATCACTCATTCCTTCGTTTTTCATTATTTTCTTCATCCCTCTACTGTTTTCAATCATACCTAGCACCTACACTCTCCATTTTCTGCGATTAGAGCTCCCAAGCTCTCATTTGAAGCTCCAAAACGTGGTAACCCTCAACCTCTCTTATCTTTGGCCTTTCTCTTATTCTATTTCTTCTTTTCTTGGCCCATTGCACCCCTGTATCTGACCCAATCTCGTGGGAACCCATTAGTTCAGCCCTTTCTCTTCCCTTTCATCACTTTTCCATGGCCTTTGTAGAGGCTATTGTGGCCTTTTTCTCCTTTTCCACCATCCTTTCGCTGATGGGCAAGAAACGTGCCCCTGCGAACGAGGCTGGGCCTAGTCGTCCCGCTTGTTCGAGGCAGCCTAGAGGAGGTACTGCGAGTTCAAGTGTTAGGAGAGAAATACATACGAAGCGGGATTTGGATCCCCAAACGCCTTTTGAAAAGGCGTTGTTGGCAGAGTTGGCTCATGGCGCGTATACAGATCGCAAGGTTCTTTTTGAAGCACATGTGGATGGGCGGCTCTTTGACGAGTATTTGTTGTTTGAGCGTATCGAAGCTATTGGGTGGGGTCCGCTATTTGAAGGCGAGTCTTGTGCCAATGTGAGCACTGTTCATACCTTTTATGCTCATATTCGGGACCCTACGCTGGAGCCATTACAGTTCAAGATCCCCTTTGGCAGAGATCGGGAAGCCACAATCGATGTTAGGTTGATAGCTCAACTTCTGAACGTACCACTTGGCGAGGTACATCCAAGTGCTAAGAACTTGAACAGTGTTCGTGAGAGAGATCGCCGCACTAGGTTTCTATGTGGTCGTTTATTTAAGTGGCAGCGTAACAAGAGCCTCCTAGCGACCCATATGTCGGGTGATTTTCATCTACTTCATCACATCTGCACGTTCAATGTTTATCCCAGGTGGAGCAATCGCAGTGAATGCACGCGTCTCATGGTAGATTTTCTGTATCAAGTGGGGCAGGGAGAGAATGTGTGCATGCCTACGTTTGTGCTACGACAGATCATCCTCATAGCACGATCGAGAAGAACGTATGAGTCGCTTCCCTTTGGCCAGCTCATATGAAAGATTGCGCTCGAGTTTACCTATAGGCTTGGGGCAGAGTTGCCTGCGCTGGTTCATTATATCAACAAGGCTATTCTGAACCAGATGAAGATGGGACCTCGGCAGCTTAAGGCCTGTAACATTCAGAAAATCAGGGGGTCGAGCAAAAACCCAACTCCTGAGTTTCAAAATATTATTTATGCAACATAGATATGTATGATTGAATGTTGTCTGTGATAATGTATTAAACATGAGTGAGATTAAGCTAAAACAGCATATCATGCTCCACAGACGGTTAAATTTGTAAGCGGAAGACTGTGATAGTATGTATAACATATATAAACTGTTGTATGTCTCCAGAGTGTGAATATGTTACCAGGTTATATACATACATGTATACTCCAAAAGTAAACCAAAATGATATACATGAGTGTTCTAAAAATATAAAATGACAAGTGTCAAGATATCTAATCAACCTCCCCTGTAATCCCGTCAATCAGAACACGCATAAAGGAGGAATCCTTCTCATCATCATCAAGTCCAGCTCCGCTTCTCAAGCAGCGCCATCATCTGCAATCACAAAAAGGGACTGGTGGGTGTCCAAAAACACCATCCCGTAACGTGAGAGTGAGTAATCAACTCAGTGGGATAAGATGTAACATCCCGAAAATCGGGGGGTCGAGCAAAAACCCAACTCCCGAGTTCCAAAATGTTATTTATGCAACATAGATATGTATGTTTGAATGTTGTCTGTGATAATGTATTAAACATGAGTGAAATTAAGCCAGAACAGCATATCATACTCCAGAGACAGTTAAATTAACCAGCGGAAGTCTGTAATAGTATGTATAACATATATAAACTGTTGTATGCCTCCAGAGTGTGGATATGTTACCAGGTTATATACATACATGTATACTTCAAAAGTAACCAAAAGAATATACATGAGTGCTCTAAAAATATAAAATGACAAGTGTCAAGGTATTTAAGCAACCTCCCTGTAATCCCGTCAATCAGAACACGCATAAAGGAGGGATCCTCCTCATCATCATCAAGTCCAGCTCCGCCTCATAGGCCGCGCCATCATCTGCAATCACAAAAGGGTCTGGTGGGTGTCCAGGAACACCGTCCCGTAACGTGGGAGTGAGTAGCTAACTCAGTGGAATAATAGAGCAAGGATTAACATGTTCTCAAATCAATCACGCGATAATAGTAAAGCAATAAATCAAACAATCCTAATACTGTTGTTAATGCAATTATGACATGACGTGATGTATGCCCTCACCGACGATCACCCTCATGCGGCAACATCTTACGACCGCGGCATGCCGCACTCCCTCAAGTGCTCCACATCTTCCAGGCACATGCAATGTCATGGTGATATGATTACCGAGTTGTTATTAGTCCTTTTCATACAGCAATATTGGGAAACTAAGGTACCTCCCTTATATCAATCCCAACACAGATCCTGTCTAGGGTCGTCACTCCTAGTAATCTCATACGATGTATATTTTGTAGGTCGCTGCAAGGGCTGCCAGGGCTGTTGCACGCACTCGTTGCTCCGTTCCCCCATCACCTTATCAATACAGGCCTACTGTACTCTACTGCTACGGAAGGGTCGTCGCCTCCCGTAGACTCAGAATACGCTCACGGTCACTACAAAGGGCTGCCAGGGCTGTTGCTCGCACTCGTTGCACCGCTCCCCCATCACCTTATCAGTGTAGGCCGACAGCAAGAATATAGTGTCCCATACCACCATAATCTGCTCACGAGTCATAGGTGCTCACTGGTCACTACGGGGAGGTTTATGGCCCCAGCGTAGGCCGACAGCTCGACCACGGTGTCCCATACCACCATGCCCGGCTCATGAGTCTTTATGGATCAAGGTACCATGGTTAACAGGGTTTACAATGGTAAGTTCAGTACCCTAGGTTCAAACAGTTATGACTCATACAAGGTGAACATACAACGGCCAGTTGGGTTACTTGACGAGCTCGACTTGCACGAGCGCATCGCAAGTCGAACGACATGAAGTGCGTAAAACACTTCGCGTGGCCTAACCACTGCCGCCAACTCCAACACGACTCGCGTTCATCAACACGTCCTTCGTGGCCAAGATAAGCTAACCACGAATTCTTTCGGTTACCGACTGCCTGGACTAGGCATAGTCCCAAACAATCATAGAATCACATCAGTAGTTGTGTAAGGGTAATGGAAATGAAATGGAACCATGTGAGCATGTTAACACATGTCATTACATACAACTTAAGCAAGTCTTCAAACACATGCCTTTCATACATATAATGAAATTATACATATCGCCAACATATAGGAAATCATCACCATCAGCGTATTAATTGTGAATTCAATCTCCAACCAAGTCATAAGAAAATCATCAAGCACATGTTATAACATACCACTTAAATGAATCATTAAGCACATGCATTTCATACATATAATGAAATCGTACATATGGCTAACATGTAGGAAATCATTCACATCAACATATTCATTGAGAAATCAATCTCAAACTAATCCATAACACCATTTAATTCAATACATACTAATACGAGCATTTATACAAACACTTACACTACACACTTAAGTCTACATATAGTATGTCGACCCGAAGTGCGCATTTAGGCGAATCTCTTCGCCAAACTAATTATGCACGCATTCCTAGCTTCCTAATGCGACAACAAACCATGTCAATCACATCAGCAAAATATGAATGAAAACTGTACTTCCTACAAATGACTAAAATGCCCTAAATCTCATATTCTTCGTTAATTTACGAAACCGGAAACGGAGAGCATGTTGTACATGTCAAACGGCGTTGCCGTCAAGAATCTACTATTAAACGACATTGAAAGCTTTGAAAACAGTCAATCAAAGCGTCTAATATCCGCACCTTATGTCTTGTAGACTCGGGAATTGAAACGGAGCGTATACGCCTCGTCTACGGCGAATAAGGAGCCTAATACACAAGATCCATACGCTACATCGCTATGGAAACAAGGGAAACTCAAATCAACAACTATTTAGGGTTTTTACTTACCTAGGATCGCGGTGGAATCGCCGAGAAAGCGGTAGAGGTGTGTTGCTTAAGCACGTGCAACGCGTAGTACAAGTGGCAGGAAGAACTCCCCCACTCTCTCACAATCTCTCACTTTTCTTTCCCTCTCCCAAGCTAGGGCTTCTCTCAAATTCGGATGGGAGAGAGGAGTGAGGGTTTCAACCCTTTTTATAGCCTACAACATGCCCAAAATAGGCTTGGGAACAATGTTTACTTGGTGCCTAACCAAATCGGGGCCGTTTCGGTCCAAAAGGGCATTTCTGAAGGTCCCCTGGCCAAATGCGGTCGGACTTAAGCTCATGCATACTGGATCTAGCACACATCCAGTTTTCAGACCGGTAGGGTTCCCTGATCGCACGTGGCGGTCCAGTTTCAGTTTAATGGTCATCGCACCAAGATCAGGCCTATAAGTCTCGTGATATATAATAGATATTTTTCCTGATCCAAGGGTGTAATTTGGCTGTATTCTGACGGTCAGAACGCTCAATACTGATGCGTCAAATTGTGTGCCAGATTTGAATTTCAAATTCCAATTCTAACCCTATTCTCACTCTCTTCGGTCCGGGCTCAATGAAATAGCCTGTGATTATCGGTTTGACTTGATTTTTGGAATGAGTGTCAAGTCCAGCTAGACGGTTCTAACGGTCTAAGATAGGAGGTATCGGACTTTCGACGTGCGGTCTAGATCCAATACAAAGATTCAAAGTGGTCCAGAGAACAAACCTGCTTAGAGTTTGGTCCGAGGTTTTAGAGCATTATAGCACCATTGGTTCCACTCGATTTGGGCCTTGTAGAACGTATTTAAAGTAATCAGGGACTGTTTCCCAGCCACTCCAACGTTGCGCTAGCTAACTTATGCTTAGTTTCTAAAGAAATTTATCCTAAGTGGTTTCTTTGGCTATGGAATTGGGTTCTGAACGATTTTTCAGGTGTTTTAATTGACCCACTGCCTAAGGACGTCAAATCCCAGGTTAGCCAAAATCTGGGGTGTTACATAAGAGAGCAGAGATTAACATGTTATCAAATCAATCATGCACTAATAGTACAGCAGTAAATCAAACAATCCTAATACTATTGTTAATGCAATATGACATGACGTGATCTATGCCCTCACCGACGATCTCTCTCATACGGCACCATCTTACGACCGCGGCTTATAATCGACCCTCAAGTGCTCCACATCTTCCAGGCACATGCAATGGTATGGTGATATGATTTCTGAGTTGTTATTAGTCCATTCAAACAGCAGGATTGGAAAACTAAGGTACCTCCCTTATATCAATCCCAACACAGATCCTGTCTAGGGTCGTCACTCCTAGTAATCTCATACGATGTACATTTTGTAGGTCGCTGCAAGGGCTGCCAGGGCTGTTGCATACACTCGTTGCTCCGCTCCCCCATCACCTTATCAATACAGGCCTACTGTACTCTACTGCTACTGAAGGGTCATCGCCTCCCATAGACTCAGAATACGCTCGCGGTCACTACAAAGGACTCGTCGACTGATCAGTGTAGGTCGACAGCAAGAATATAGTGTCTCATACCACCATAATCTGCTCACGAGACTAGGTGCTCACTGGTCACTACGGGGAGGTTTGTAGCCCCAGCGTAGGCCGAAAGCTCGACTACGGTGTCCCATACCACCATGCCCGGCTCATGAGTCTTCGTGGATCAAGGTACCATGGTTAACAAGGTTTACAATGGTAAGTTCAGTACCCTAAGTTCAAGCAGTTATGACTCATGCAGGGTGAACATACAACGGCCAGTCGGGTTACTTGACGGGCTCGACTATGACGAGTGCATCGCAAGTCGAACGACATGAAGTGCGTGAAACACTTCGCGTGGCCTAACCACTGCCGCCAATTCCAAACACGACTCGCGTTCATCGACGCGTCGTTCGTGGTAAATATAAGCTAACCACAATATTTCTCGATTACCGACTGCCTGGACTAGGCATAGTCCCAAACATATGGAATCACATCAACAAATCATGTGAGAGTATTGGAAATGAAATACAACCATGTGAGCATGTTAACACATGTTATAACGTACAGCTTTAGTAAATCATTTTACACATGTCTTTCACACATATAATAAAATTATGCATATCGCCAACATATAGGAAATTATCTCCATCAGCGTATTAATTGAGAATTGAATCTCAAACTAAATCATAAGAAAATCATCAAGCACATGTTATAACATACCATTAAAGTGAAACATCAAGCATATGCATTTCATACATATAATGAAATCATGCATATAGCTAACATGTAGGAAATCATTTACATCAGAATATTAATTGAGAAATCAGTCTCAAACTAATTCATAACACCATTTAATTCAATACATACTAATACAAGCATTTATACAAACACATACACTACACACTTAAGTCTACATATACTATGTCGACCTGAAGTGCGCATTTAGGCGAATCTCTTCGCCAAACTATTTATGCACTTATTCCTAACATTCTAATGCGACAATAATCCATGTTAATCATATCAGTAAAATATGAATGAAATCAGTACTTCCTACAAATGACTAAAATGCCCTAAATCTCATATTCTTCGTTGATTTACGAAACAGGAAACGGATAGCATGTTGTACATGTCAAACAGCAATGCCGTCGATAATCTACTATTAAACGACATTGAAAGCATTGGAAACAGTCAATCAAAGCGTCTAAAATCCTCACCTTATCTCTTATAAACGTATCGTTTCGAACGGAGCGTATACGCTTCGTATACGGCGACTAGACAACCTGTTTTACAAGATGCATCAGCTATCTCGCAACGGAAATGAAGGAACACTAGATCAGAAACTTTTAGGGTATTTTCTTACCTAAAAATGTGGAGGAATCACCGGCCAGGTGATTGAAGTGTGTTGCTTAGGCACTTGCAACGGGTGGTGCAATGGCAGGAAAATTCTCCTCCAATCTCTCTCACAAACTCTCGCCTTTTCTCTCTCCCAATCTAGGGTTTTTCTCAAATTCGGATGGGAGAGAGGAGTGAGGGTTTCAACCCCTTTTATAAGCATAAAAATGTCCGAAATAGGCTCGGGAACAAAGTTCACTTGAGGTTTATCCAAATCAGGGCTGTTTCGGTCCAAAAGAGCATTTCTGGAGGTCCCCTAGCCAAATGCGGTCGGACTTAAGCTCATGCATACTGGATCTAGCATACATCAAGTTTTTAGTTCGACAGGGTTCACAGATCGCACGTGGCGGTCTAGTTTCAATTCAGCGGTCACCGCACGTAGATTAGGTCTGCAAGTCTCATGATATGAAATAAAAAATTTTCCTGATCCGAGGGTGTAATTTGGCTGAATTCTGATGGTCAGAATGCTTAATACTGACGCATCAAGTCGTGTGCCAGATTTGAATTTTAAATTCCAAATCTAGCCCTATTCTCACTCTCTTCAGTCTAGGCTCAATGAAATAGCCTGCGAATGTCGGTTGGACTTGATTTTCGAAATGATTGGCGGTTCTAACGGTCTAAGATAGTAGGTATCGAACTTTCGACGCGCGGTTTAGATCCAATACAAAGTTTCAAAGTGGTCCAGAGAACAAACCTGCTTAGAGTTTGATCCGAGGTTTTAGAGTATTATAGCACCATTGGTTCTACTCGATTTGGGTCTTGTAGAACGTATTTAAAGTGATCAGGGACTATTTCCCAGCTACTCTAGCGTTGCGCTAGCTAACTTATGCTTAGTTTCTAAAGGAATTAATCCTAAGTGGTTTCTTTGGCTATGGAATTGAGTTCTGAGAGATTTTTCAGGTGTTTTAATTGACTCATTGCCTAAGGACGTCAAATCCCAGGTTGGCCAAAATTTGGGGTGTTACAAGGCCCAACTTGATGATGACAGCGAGGGTGAGTATGATAGTGAAGAGAAGGAAAGTGAAGAAGAAGGTGGGGCAGAGATAGAGGAAGAAGTCCAGGAAGAAGAGAAAGAGGAGGCTCAGGATACTGATGAGAGTCCTCCTCCTGCAACTCGGGCTGCTAGGGATGCTCATATAGCCCGACTTGAGAAGAGTCAGATTGCTTTGCGACAAGAAGTCCAAGAACTCCGGGCCGAGGTAAAGCAAGAGCTTGAAGAGACTAAGGCTGTCATGAAGCGAAAATTTGGCAAGGTGACTTGCACCTTGAAGGCCATCCTGTGCTGCCTGAAGGATATGGGTGCCCCTTCTCTGTCGCCAGATTTCGATGCATAGACTTATGTAGTCGTTGTTTGCTTGTTTAATGTTTATTTTTATGTGTGTTTTGCTTGTCGTTTATCAGTTGGTAGTTGTTAGTGTTGAAGCCTTGTGTGTAAAGCTTAGGTGTTTTGTTCACATGCTTTCTTTGTCGCCATTCATGTAATGCTGCAAATCATGTATTGTGACAATTTTGTTAATGAAATGCAGTTATTTCTTACCTTGTGGAGTTAATGTTGTAGATGGACTGTGTAAATGCCTGATCTCATGGGTTGCTGCCCTCTGTTGTGTGTAGGGTATGCCACCTAAGGGTTTGAGATCTTCGGTCCTTCTTTCTCTGAGAGATTCACTCGACGGGGCCCTTGCCCTGTGCGATACTCCTATGGACCCTCATTCAGGCCCATCTCGATCAGATCCTAGGCCGAGTTCTCAGCCGGATTCTGGCCCTGCTGCTGGGCCACCTCCTGTGACACCTTCTGTCGTGCCTCCCGTCACACCTGTGCCCCCTGAGCAGCATCGTGCGTCTGTGTCGATGCCTTCTACATCACAATCCACTCTGCCTCCTGATAGGCTAGAGCAGATGATGTTGTTGATGCAGCAGTAGTAGATACAGCAGCAGCAGTAGCAGCAACAGTTCTTATCCTCCATGGCTGACATTTTTGCTCAGTTGATGGCAGTGACTCCAGCTGCCTCGCCTCTCAACCCTGTTGGGCATGCTAGTGCGAGCGGATCTTTCGAGCGAGTTCAGCGCTTGAGGCCTCCCACATTTTTAGGTACTCACAGACCTGAGGAGGCTGAGTATTGGATAGAACGCATCTCGAAGATGTTGAGACCGTTGTACTGTTCTGAGGCGGAACAGGTTAAGCTGGCCACCTTCATGTTTGAGAAGGAGGCTAGCCTATGGTGGGACAGTATTCTCCGCACTGTGGCGGAGGGATTTGAGTGGTCGTGGGCAGCGTTTGAGGCACCCTTCCATGAGAAGTATTTTCCTGTCATGTACCGGCACGAGAAGGAGAGTGAGTTCCTTCGCCTTCGCCTTCGCCTTCGCCAGGAAGGCATATCGGTGACGGAGTATGAAAACAGATTTACGGAGCTAGGGAGGTACGTTCCTTTGATTCTGAGTAATCAGCCGATGAGGATGACACATTTTTCTGAGGGCTTGCGGCTCGAGATCAGATCGAAGATGTGTTGTGCGAGCATTTCTTCTAATGCAGAGCTGGTGAATATGTCCTTGTGTGCAGAGCAGGACGGGGACAGGTCAGCCCGAGCGCGAGCACTTATGGTTCCTAGGCCGCGACCTAAGTTCTAGAGTAGGCCTTTCCTCACTAAGAGGCCTCAATTTGAGACACCACAGGGGTCTTCTGCATCTCCTACCTATATGAGGCGTCCTGATGTGCGGTGCGGCTATTGTAGGAAGCCTGGCCACACCGAGACTACATGTTTTTCCAGGATGAGAGACAGTGGGTTCTCGCCGCCTCAGGGGATTGGTCGTCCGATGCCTTAGACTATTTCACCACCACATCCGTCCTTCAGACCTCTAACACCTCATTTCAGGCCGCCGCAACGGCCTATGGTACCATAATCGAACCGTCCTCAGTAGGCTCGGGTACATGCACTGACAGCTGAGCCATCCGAGACAGAGACAACACCACCTTTGGCCTTTGAGGTCACAACCCATATTGGAGGTACTCTTATATTTTTGTTGGTGGATACGGGATCCACAGTCTCAGTCATATCTTAGTAGTCAAGCGCCTTGGTTTACAGACTACTCAGATGGTTAGGGTGAGAGTTATTTCAGCACATGGGACCTGTACTGATGCCACTACGATGTGTGAGGGTTGTTTACTAAATCTAGGGAACAGGACGATGGCCATTGACCTTATCGTCGTCTCCGCTCTCTATCATTTTAACGTCATCTTTGGCATGGATTGGCTAACTGTAGGGAGGGCTGAGATTGACTGCGAGACTCGTTTAGTGACAGTTTACGAGCCGGAAGGCATGTCCTTTACATTTTCGATGCAGGTTAGTCACCCCTCTCGAGTGCTTTGTTACGCTTCCTTATTAAGGAATGTTGATGTCCCGGAACTTGAAAGCACGCTAGTAGTCCGTGATTATGAGGATGTGTTCAGAAAGATACCTGGGTTTCCACCTCAGTGCGAGATCGATTTTACTATCGACTTGGTACCTGGTTCGACGCCCATCTCATTGTCGACGTATCGTATGGCCCCGTGTGAGATGGAGGAGTTAAGGAAACAAATTGACGATTTGTTAGAGGCTGGCTTCATATGACTGAGAGCGTCTCCTTGGGGAGCACCTGTGTTATTCGTGATGAAGAAAGATGGCTCATTGCGGTTGTGTATTGATTACCGCAGACTGAATCAGATTACGGTGAAGAACAAGTACTATTTGCCCAGGGTAGATGACCTGTTTAGTCAACTGAGAGGAGCGCAGTACTTCTCGAAGATTGATCTATAGTCAGGGTATCACCAGCTGTGCGTTAGGGATGAGGACATACAGAAGACGGCTTTCAGGACTAGCTTTGGCTATTATGAGTTCCTCGTGATGTCATTCGGTCTTACGAACGCACCAGCTGTGTTCATGGACCTAATGAACTGAGTATTTTGGTCGTTCCTCCATCGATTCGTCATCGTATTTATAGACGACATTCTGATATACTCTAGGAGTCGAGAGGAGCATGAGGAGCACTTGCGATCGGTCTTGGATATTCTGAGACAGCACCAGTTGTTCGCACAGTATAAGAAGTGCAACTTCTTAAAGGAGAAAGTCAAGTTCCTAGGACATGTGGTGTCTAAGGATGGGATTGTAGTGGACCTTGCTAAGGTAAGCGCTGTGCAGGACTGGAAGCAGCCTGGTTCGATTACCGAGGTGAGGAGTTTTCTGGGACTTGCTGGCTATTATCGACGATTCATTCGAGACTTCTCCAAGATAGCTAGACCCTTGTCTCAGTTGACATGAAAGGATCTGAAGTTCGCCTGGAATGAGAAGGCGGAGGCAGCTTTTCAAGAGCTGAAAGACAGGCTGACGTCTGCCCCTGTGCTAGTATTTTCAGAGCAAGGGGTTAGATATATGATCTATATGGACGCGTCTCACGTTGGTTTAGGTTGTGTCCTTATGCAGAAGGACAGGGTGATTGCATATGTCTCGAGACACTTAAGGAAGCACGAGGAGAATTACCCTACACATGACCTAGAGTTGGCAGCTATCATCTTCGCATTGAAGCTCTGGAGACATTACCTCTATGGAGAGGAGTTCAAGCTCTTTTGTGACCACAAGAGCCTCAAGTACATATTCACGCAGTGAGACCTGAATATGAGGCGGCGACGATGGTTAGAGACCTTTAAGGACTTTAATTTTGAGGTTTCCTACCATCCAGGAAAGGTGAACCTTGTGGCTGACACGTTGAGCCGTAAGAAGGCGATAGAGTTTGCGGCTCCGCTGATGGTTGCCGAGTGGGTTGAGTTTTTGCGAGACTTCGAGCAGAAACTCACTGTGGAGGAGCCATTCGAGGTTATCCCACACGTTCGGGTGCGACCTCTTATCGATGACAGGGTCATCACGGCGCAGAGGGACGATGAGCGTCTGACTGAGCTTCAAGAGCAGGCCAGTGATGATAAGATGCCGAGTGGCGAGTTGGAACAGATGGGGGCTTACGTTATCGTGGCCGCCTATGCGTCCCAGATGTCCCCGACTTGAAACGAGAGTTTCTCAAGGCTGCACACAGTTCTATGCTTGCGATGCATCCGGGCAGTACGAAGATGTATCGTGACATGAAGATGACGTATTGGTGGGATGGTATGAAGACCCACATTGCAGACTTTGTGTCCCATTGTCTCACTTGCCAACAAGTGAAGGTAGAGCATCACCGACCTCCTGGTCTCCTTTAGCCTATGCCTATAGCTGAGTGAAAGTGGGACTATATCTCTATGGATTTCATTTCAGGACTGCCGAAGACGAGGAAGGGACATGATTCTATCTGGGTGATCGTCGACCGCTTGATGAAGTCGGCGCACTTTCTACCGATCAGAGTTACAAACTTTACAGACGAGTTGGCTAGATTGTACATCAGGGAGATTGTTCGTCTGCATGGGGTTCCCTTGGAGATCGTGTCGGATAGAGACGCGCGGTTTACTTTCATTTTCTGGACTCGCATCCAGGAAGCGATGGGTGTGAAGTTGAAGTTCAGTACTGCATTTCACCCACAGACCGACGGACAGACAGAGCAGGTGAACCAGATTTTGGAGTATATGTTGTGGGCTTCCGTGTTAGATTTCAAGGATAGTTGGGATGATTATCTTCCATATGCGGAGTTCGTATACAATAATAGTTTTCAGGCAAGTATCAGTATGGCACCTTATGAAGCCTTATATGGGCGACCTTATCGAGCACCGCATTGCTGGGTTGTAGTGGGCGAGCAAAAATTTATTGGTCCTAAGTTAGTACAGGTGACCACAGAGAAGATTGACATCATCAGGCGTCGACTTCTTACAGCGCAGAGCAGACAGAAGAGTAATGCCGATATGAGGCGGCGACCCCTGGAGTTCGCGGTTGGATATCACGTGTTTTTGAAGGTTTCCCCTATGAAGGGAGTTCTTCGGTTGGGGAAGAAGGGAAAACTCATGCCGAGATTTATTGGCCCATTCTAGATACTTGATCATGTGGGTGCAGTAGCATACCGTCTAGCTTTGCCTACACCTCTCGATAGTGTATACAACGTATTTCATATTTCTATGCTGAAGAAATACGTTCCTAATCCTTCCCATATTATCAGATGAGAGCAGGTGCAGTTGAGCGAGGATGCCACTTATGAACTGCGCCCGACGCGTATATTAGACAGGAAGGAACAGGTATTGCATAGCAAGGTCATCCCCCTTATGAAGGTATCGTGGACGCATCATACCGAAGAAGGCTACCTGGGAGACAGAAGCTGAGATTAGAAAGAACTATCCACAGCTTCTCGAGGAGTATGAGAAGGTATGAATTTTGAGGATGAATTATTTTTTTAGGGTGGTAGAATGTAACGACTCCGAAAATTCCGTAGCAAGATCCGAATACCACCTCGATCAGAAATCACTTAGGATTAATTCTCTTAGAAATTAAACAGAAGTTAATTAGCGCTAAGTTAGATTGGCTATAAAATTAGTACTATTCGCTTTAAATACGTTCTACTAGACTTAAAACTTGTGGAATCATTGACGCTATAATACCTTGAAATCTAGGATCCAACTCTAAACCCAGTTGTTCCAGGGAATGCTTTGTAACTTCGTATTGGATCTACACCGCATGTCAAAAGTTCGATATCTATGATCTTAGACCATTATGACCGCTTAGTTGGACTTGACCATCCTTTCGAAAATCAAGTCCAAACAATGTCTTGAGACCATTCTGTTGAGTCCGGAGTGAAGAGAGTGAGAAAAGGAAGATATTTACAAAATTAAATATATTTTTAAGTAATCTAGCATGTGTCACTTGCGCGACATTTCTAAGCGTTCTGACCGTTAGATTTCGACCAAATTTCACCCTCGGATCAGGAAAGTTACCCTTACATGTCCAAGTACTTGTGGCCTTGATCGAAGTTCGGTGACCGTTGAATTAAAACTGGTCCTCCACGGACGGTCTGGAAATCCGATCGGACTAAAAACTTAACTTACTAAAGATCCGATGCTAGTGAGCTTAAGTCCGACCGCATTTGATAAGAGGACCTCCAGAAGTGCTCCGTTGGATCAGAAAGATCCCGATTTAGTTATAACCTAAGTATACATTGACTTAAAGTCCATTTTTGTCATGTTTAGACTTATAAAAAGGCCTTAAACCCTTAGCTTTCTAACCCATATGAATTTTTCAAACCCTAGAGTTTTAAGAGAAAGAAAAGAGAGAAAGTGTGGGAGAATCAGTTGAAACTCCGTAGGATTCTTCCTAACCCATCTATACATTGCACCAGCTTTTCTGGATCATTTTCTCGGAGAATCCGATTCCATTTTTGAGTAAGTTAAGCTAACCCTAATCTAATTTAAGACCTAGAAGAGTTTAAGTGACAATATAGCTGACCTGTTTCATGCTATAGGTAGCGTATCCACCGTTGACGAAGACACATTGTCTAAATCATCTTGAATACGTCTTTTCTGGTTTAAGGTGCAGACTATATAAGCTTAGGTTATGGTTTTCAAGACTTTCAATGTTAGATAATGATTTATTCATGTTGTGAATGCAATTACACATGCTAAATGCGCTATCCGTTTTGATTTCCGTATACGTATACTTTATATTGTAAATACCGTATTTCATGTATATGTTAGAATACATGTATGCGTATGGAATCTGTTGATTTGCTTGCCATGATTAATTATCATTGTCATATGCCTGATATGTATGCGGCAACTCCTTGGCGAAAGGACTTGCCCTAATATGCAATAGAGACGACATACGTGATGTATATTGAATAGTGTAACCTAAGTGTTTGAATAAATGCCTAAGTGAGTTAGTAGTTAGTAAAGTGTGATTGCTAAGGTGGTTGAGATATGGATCTCCATCACAATGCTTGAGTGTATGATTTTCTTCTTGAATCATGTAACTTAGGTTATCCATGCTAAATGAGTGTATGATTTCCTTCATGGGTTGTGTGCTTAGTTGAATCATGTTAAATGTGTGTATGATTTCCTATATGTACTGTTTACATTTAAGTTATACTTCATGATTGTTTATATGAATGTAAGATATGAATCATATGCTAGTTATTAGATTTGTATGTGAATGGGGCTGTACTACAGTCTAGGTAATCGGAAACCGTTCTGTAAATAGTGGTTGAGGTTGTTTTCACCACACAGGATGAGTTTAGCGAATCTGAGTCGTGCTTGGAGTGTCCGACAGTGGTTAGGCCACACGGAGTGCTTATGCATTCCATGTCGTTCAACTCAATGTGCACTTGGCCTGGTTGAGCTTATCAACTAACCCGATTAATCGATGCTTGTTCACCATGTTTAGTCACTACTGTTTGAATCTAAGGGACTGAGCTTACTAGTGAAACTCCCGTTAACCATGGTACCTACATCCTCTAAGACTCATGAGCCGGGCATGGTGGTATGGGATACCATGGTCGAGCTGTCGGCCTACGTTGGGGCCACAGACCTCCTCGTAGTGACAAGTGAGCACCCTAATCTGAGCAGATTATGGTGGTATGGGACACTATATTCTTACTGTAGGCCTACACTGATTGGTGATGAGCCCTCTGTAGTGACCTTGAGTTTATCCTAACACTACATAGGGGCGACAAGTCCTATTGTAGTGTTAAGGATATAAATAGGCCTGTATTGATAAGGTGATGGGGGAGTGGTGTAATGATTGCGCGCAACAGCCTTGGAAGCCCTTGCAGCGACCTAGAACCATAATATCGTATGAGATTCCCTAGGACTGACGACCCTAGAATGGATCAACATTGGGAAATGATAAAGGGAGGTTTCTTAGAGTCTCAATCCTACTGTATAAAAATGACTAATAAGAACTTGGTAAGCATATTCATAACATCGCATTGCATTTGCTAACAGAGTTGGTGATAGAGCACTGAGGAAGTGAGTCATGCCGCGATCGTTAGATGATGTCGCAGAGGGGATTGTGGTAAGGGCACGCATCATTCTTCATGTCATCCTTGCATTAACAAGATATCTAAGACTTGTTTGATTGTACTGCCTTATCATTACTGCTTGATTGGATTGATAACATGTTAACTTTTGCTATATAGTACCACTGAGTTGATCACTCACTCCCACATTTTGGGACGGTGTTTAAACACCAACCAGACTCTGACTTAGCTGAAGGAGATGACGATGCTTACGAGGTGGAGCCAGACTTCGACGAGGACGAGGAGGCGTTCTCATACATGCAGTTCTTAGGCGGGTTCATGTGAGCCTTTTCCTGATCAGCGGAGATTTTTTGGGATACGTATTGGATCATTTTGAACAGTTCATATATGTATTTTGAGACACAAATGTATGTATATTGCCCTGGGCAGAGCACGCATCATTTGGGGATTTATTTTGAATTATATATGTATTTAAGTCTTCCGCTTGCATTTCCTCAATATCCCTGAATTATGTCTGCTAATCTGGCTTTATCTATTTTATGTTTTATGTATTAATACAGACAATATACAATCATCATCAAATATGTTGCATAAGTGATGTTTTGGAACTCAGGAGCTGAGTTGTGCTCGACCCCTGAATTTCCGGGTATTACAAAAAATCACCCTGAAAATCTTTCTTGTGAGATCCCAGGATCGAAACTTAGCGTATGGGAGTTAGGAGCCAAGAATGGGGTACTACGGAGGCTACTAGTACCGAATTTAGAGTTCTAAAATTTAGTGAGCCCAACTCCCAAATTTCGGGCGTGACACCTACACTATAACTTAGACGCACATACACTCCCTCGTCGAAGGAACACATTGCAAACCATGTCGGTGGCTACCACAAAGACTAAGTTGGTCTTCTATTGGCTAACCAATAACCACTAAGGATCCTAATCCAAGGACCTACATTTTGCTCCTGTTGAAGTCTCCGATGGAAAGTAACACATAGACACCATTGTCCTATGAATTTGGCCCTAGATAAGAAGTCAGGTCCTACAAAAAAACCATTCAAGTTTAGGTCACAAATTCTTACACAATCCTACAGAAGGAAAGAGTGTATGGAATATAAATTAACAAACTCTTATTAGGTTGCTTGGTTGATGCTCTCCCATGCTTCAATCGGCCCTCCCTTGTCCTCCCCTGTTCGTTGACTACAATGTTTCAGCTCCTATGATCGTTTGCCTTAAATTTGATGTTCTATTGAGGTGACAAAGGTAATGAAGGATGGTGAAATCTCATACAACTAATGGATAATTGATTTCTTATCGAATTCACCTATATGGGTGTTCTAGAAGATTTAGACAAGGATTTGACAAGTAGTTTTTCCTTTTATAAGAATTCAACAACAGAAACATAAAAAAAAACACAATTAGGTTAGAGCAATTGTCTGGATGATCTTTGGCTCCAAAATGCAATTAGGTTACTTACAAGTTGGATTTAAAAGAAATCCAAGTGCAGATTTAGTGCTACATTTCTTCATCATCAATGTATGATCTTAGTTTGAAACATAATACAATGCTTGTTAAGTAAAACTATGATTGAACTTAAACTCCTCAATTCCAATTCAATTGTACATCCAAACACAACCTTTTCTATCTAAATAAATCCCTTCTTTGAAAGTTATCTATTATGGGGAAAACTGAACTGACCTATTATATAAGATGTGGAACTAGTCATAGAAGGGGAATTTGGGAGCGACAATGACTAAGAGTTACCCAAACAAACTCCTTAAGTTTCCAATGCATCAATGGTGAGATGAGCCAACCTCGAAGGCCCAACACCGAGCTGAGTCCCAAAGGCAGAACTCAGATGCATGACTCACTTGCCAAGATGATTTGATCAGACCGACC
This sequence comes from Magnolia kwangsiensis, assembly GCA_037074715.1. Taxonomy (NCBI): domain Eukaryota; kingdom Viridiplantae; phylum Streptophyta; class Magnoliopsida; order Magnoliales; family Magnoliaceae; genus Magnolia; species Magnolia kwangsiensis. The sequence continues at coordinate 115,622,749 of CM073572.1, read as the reverse complement.
CCAACCTGAGAGGTGGGATATCCAGATAGAATCCCGCCTCATACCAAGAAATGAAAGATCTGGTGACATTCTATCAGAATATCACACTGATCGAGGCAGGCAAGACAATACTTTTGAAAGCATATTCTCATTCAAATAAGTACCCTTCAACTTATCTAACATATCCTATTAAGATACACAAGACCACCATATCTCACTAAGATACGCATGTTTAAGAGTTACCCAAGCATCTTATAAATACACTTATTGCCAATACAAGAGGATAAGCACAAAAACTCTAACTCAAGTTTTGTTTCTACCATAAAACCATTCACTTAACTTAGGCATCGGAGGGTCCCTAGCCATAACCAATGCCCTCGTTATCCTTTATATTCTCCTGTGTAGGTGGCACGCCCATAATGTGGCCTATGCCACTCTAGATTAGAGCAACAACACTATCATTTCCACCAACGTGTGAAAGAGAGCAAAATCACAAAGCAGAACAAAAAATAAAAAAATAAAAATTGTTAAACATAACAATTTAATATAAAATATATACGATCATTGCAAGATGTTTAAAAAAAAAAAAAACATACAATCAAGTTTATGGGGAAGCCAAACATACCACCCTAGATTGCATTATTTCTAGCATAATCCAATCACCTCTTCATCTCTTGTTCATCATACTCTAAATCATCCATGGGAAGTTGGAATCTACAAATCGGGCAAGAATTCCTTGAATCCAACCAAGGAACGATGCAGTCCCCATGGTAGACATGATCGCAAGGGAGTTTCTTGGCCGCTTCCCCAACCCCCACCATTTCCTTACATATGGCGCAGATCAAACCCACATCATCCTCCTCAATCTCTATAGTTGGAAGCCCCCAAATGGACCATCTGGAAGAAGGCGGGGCTCCTCTCCTCGAATCCCCATCGCTATCCCCCAAATTCTGCAACAAAAGCTCGTACCCTATTGCATCCACATAATCCTCAACATTCCCAAAATACCCATTAGATTCATCCAGCATCTCGACTCTCATTTCAATTGAGTGGTCCTTCAAGCCCCTAATGTTCTCTGCCCAATCGAGATCTTGGTTCCGCCCGCCGAGGCCCACAGTGAAATCCCTGCGCTGATCAACATTGATCTTGTCGGGGTCATTGCCCTAGCCGTCGAATTCGATACAAAGGATGTAAGACCCGTATCCTAGATAGTATCATTCCTTAGACCTTCTTAGTTTTTCCAGTCAAATTTCGGCGATTGTGTGTGATCTTAAGCCGAGCCTTGTATATTGGGGTTGGCTCGAGCCGAGACTTATACCAGTGCGACCGCGTCGTCGCCACGGTTCCGACTTCGCCTCTCGCGTGCCGAGGCAATACGTAGGCCAGGAGATGTGGGCCCACATTTAGTTCAAGGAAAACACTGCACGTCGCGAATTCTAAGAGAATCTCTACGACATGTCCGATCAATCACATCAATCATAAGTCAAGTACATCCCATCACAAGCCATCACTCACCCATACCTCTCTTCACCAAGTCAACAACACCCATACCTAACCATTCCCTTCTTATCAAAAGTCAAAAGAAACCATACCCTCCATCCCATCTCCCTTACAACAACCCATCCACTCTTTCATTTTCTCACTCCATCTCAAGTACCCAAGGAGAGCCAATGTCCAAACCTCCTATGAGAGAGTCAAGTGTGGCCCACTCATTACCACCTTCCTACCTCCCATCCCCGTCATCCAAAGTTCATCTTGACCGTTAGGATCGTTCCATTGGAACTCTAGAGGCTATAGGCAGAAGAAGGAAGAGGAGATCTAAGGTGGGTGTTCTAGGGTAGATCTTGACCTTTGATGTTTGGGACAAATGGGACCCATTTCATGTATGTGTTGTGATTATATGAGGGGCCCAAGTGGTAGGGTCCCTCCTACATCCGATCTCTCTCTCTCTCTCTCTTCCTTTTGAATAGTGATGATGATGGTGAGGTGTGTGGCCCACCTAATATGTGTCTGTGTGGCCCACCATGAAGTATGTATTTTATCTATGCCGTCCACCGAGTGGCCCACATGGCAGTCCATTTGAACGGGCCTACATAAAGGAAAACACAAGTATCAGTTTGATTCGGAGCTGATATGGGCCACACGAGTGCACCCTACCATGACATACGTTTCTATCATATAGCAACAAGGAGTGGGGACCACTCCACACGTGATGCACGTGTGGAGGTGGGCCCACATCGTGCAGGCAACCTTCCATCCAGCGTCCAGACTCTCTGGACTCTGGTGCATTAAATTTATAATATAATATAATATGTTATATTAAGTATATAATATATATTATATTAAAAGAATACTCTGGTGGGCCACTCCCACGTGGGACCCACCTTTAATATATGTGAAGATCAGCACCGTCTCTGGACGGTGCCATGGGCACGACGTATGTATTTTATCCACACCGTCCAATATCATGGGATGGTGGGACCCACTAGATATATCCAGACCGTCCTGTTTGCCAGCATGGGACCCACCTAAAAGTATTTGTTGTATATCCAAACCATCTGTCCATTGGAAACGGCGGGGCCCACTGTTATCCAACGTCAGCATGTATGTGGCCCCACCATGATGCTTGTGTTGTATCCATCCCCTCCAGTGTCGCCTGCAGCAAAGGTGCTGACAGTGGGGTGTAGCATCTCGTAAAAAAAATGATAAACTAATATTATATTAATATAATATAATATGTAAGATATATGGTGGTGGCCCTACGTGGTACCCACCTGTTTTGCTTGTAGCAGCAATCGCTGCATCTCACCGCAGCTATGCAGCTGCTGTATTGATGGTGGACCCTACGTGTACCGCACACCAGCTATACAGCTGCTGTATTGACGCAGCTAATTCTGTGGGTCCCCTTGATATATATATATATATATATATATATATATATATATATATATATATATATATATGTGTGTGTGTTATATCACTCCGTCCATCCATTTTGGCTTGGCCCACCCCCACACGTGTGGGTGGGACCCACCTTAACGTAATTATTATATCTGCACCATCCAGCAGATTGCTGGACGGTGGCCGCACCTCCTTGATGTATACATTTCATCCACACCGTCTGCTGGATTCGGACGGTGGGTCCCACCTTGGTTGTATGTATCATATATCCACCACCCATCCATTTTGATGTGGCCTACCTTAATGTATTTTTATATCTTCACTGTCCATCCATTTGACGAGCCTGCCTTAAGGCTTGAGGGTAAAAGAAAACAGAGGTAGATCGGTGTGCCAGGTGGACCACACTGTGGAAATAGTGGAGATTGAACGTCCACCATTGAAACCCTCTTTTGGGGTCACAAAAGTTTTGGATCAATATGATATTTGTTTTTCCATCCAACTCATGTCTTTGTGACCATATAATCTGGTTGGATGGAAAATAAAATGGTGGGCCCCGCAAATTTAAACGGTGAAAATCATTGTCTCCACTGTTATTGTGGTATGGCCCAAATGATCCTTCTATGGGATTTATTTTTGGTAATGCTCTAAAATGACGTTTAATTAATGTGTGGGCCCCACCTTGATGAGATGTATGTTGGGCCCATTTGAGAGTCATTTTATGATATATTTGAGGCCCACATAAGGCGAGCCAATTTAATGTATTTAGGGCCCACATGATGCGGCCTGATTTGATGTATTTGAGGCCCACATGATGCGGCCCGACTTGTTGTATATGAGGCCCATTGGTGCGACCCATTGAGCGGCTTATTGTGATATATTTCCGGCTCATGTGAAGAGGCCCATTGTAACATATTTTCAGCCCATTTGGTAAGGCCCATTGAGATGTATTTGAGGCCCATGAGATTAGGCCCATTACGATGTATGAGTCTCATTGTGATTGTGTGAGGTCAAGCATTATTATGATTAATGATCATGCATGACATACACCATAATTCATGCTCATACGCATCATCTGCATGTTTGTTATGAGATGTGATTGATCATTACATATGTCATTGGGCAGGTTATTATGAGATTTCCTTATAGGTGGAGATTGTCTCACATGAGCGCATAGTATGCGCAGAATTGATGCATGACTGGATTGTGTGTTGTGATTATTATATGCCCCAGTGACATCAGGGTCGTAGCCTCCATAGGCATGTTGTGGATGGTTAGATGGGACACCGAAAATGTTTGGTTCGAACATCCGAGCACTTTGGATGTCTGTGGGTGAAAGTTCCTAAACTTATAAGACTAAGAGATGCCCAAACGTCGAGACCGAGTGGATAAATGAACGCTCGAGTGCCGAATACTAGGAGGCCACGTCTCCCACTGTGTCGTTGTTAGTTGGGAGGGGGTGTGGCCTTACTTGCCTGAGAGTAGGGGGCATACATAGGCTGAGTTTGACCAGCTCGTGAATGGGTTCGCTATCGACGTGCCGGGTAGATATTGGCTGACTACTGGCCAGGCGAAAAGTAAGGTCTCTTCCACTTGCATGGTCGTGCGTCAGTGGGCGGCGATTTGCATGTAGAGTATACTAGACTCCAGTGATGATCCCAAAAATGTATAGTACTAATTTGCGGAGGAGTTACATACTCATTCATTCATTCACTATCCACTTGGGCTGGTGATGTGCAACTATTCATTACGTATACCTTCGTAATGACCATTATTTCGGTTGGGGCGCGCGACTAACCTGAGATTATGAGTTTACCACATTAAGTCTGACTATCCAAATTAGGTATGGGACTGGTTTGGAAAGAAGTCCTTTGTGATGGACTCCATAGCCTGCAATACTACGTACTATCATCCCAACTTCACACTCCAGCATGGTCATTCCATTCGCACCGCATATTGTATTACATCTGCGACATATGTCATTTTGGGTTGATATGTTTCTGCATTCATATGACTTAGATGAGGTTGATGGTATTCGTAACTCTTCAGAATTGCATAAGGTATTGTATCATCGCTATCTGATATTTGACTCATTATGTCTCCGCATTGTATAACTAACCTACATTACCTTCTCAGTTTATGACATTGGCTCGCTATGTCTTTTCATCGCATGTCCTGAATTAGGTTGATGATATTTTTATAGGACTTGTCAGTACTTCTGCCTACTCTAATATTGTATGGTTCGTGGACTTACCGGTATTTTCGTTTACTCTAATATTACATTCCGAACTCGCATATACTGCTCACACACTTAAACTACAATTTAAGTTTTCTATAAGCTTATGCACAATAGATGCGTGCAGGTGACGCTAGGACATAGTTGTAGCTGAGAGCAGGAGCGTACAGCCAAGTCTTCTGAAGATTTTTATTATATGCATGTATTTTTCTCTTTCAGCATTATACTAAAATGATTATATTAGTGCATATGTGGTGATGATATTGTTCTTGTGACTTGGGTATATTTGTGGTTATACTTCTTATGAGACAAATCCATATTGAAAATCCTCCTTGTAGGATCCCAGGATCGAAAACTGGCGTATAGGTGCTGGAAGCCGAGAATGGGGTGCTACAAGGGCTATCGGCACTGGATTCAGCTATCAGAAATTTTGTGAGCCCAATTTTTGAGTTTGGGGGCATGACAGAGGAAGACTTTGTCATCGTCTTTGTGGGGGCAGCTTGGGTGTTAGACTCTAACCCAAGTGTACACGGTGTTCCTTAGGGTCATGCGGTCTTACCGGTCAAATTCCATCTACCCACGACCTACAGTTAGCGTTTTTGGTCGTCCCCAAGTTTGGTCACATCGACCCGAGTCGGATCGACCCAAAAACTATGTCATCTTATCCGTATTGGCGCCACGGTTCCAATGCCACGCCGATGCATGAATCCAATGTGTACATCATGAGTTATGGGCAACGTTCGGTTTGGGCCATTGATGTGTGATTGGTAGACCCCACCATGCCCTTGCATGTTCTCCATGCAATGATGTCATGCCTAGGCTAGATTTTTAAAAAGCCTACAAGCCTATGAACCTTGTTTGTAACTCCCTACTCTCATTATTGCATTTGTCTACCCTAGGTGAGAGAAGCAACTATAACTTGCCTTAAAACTCTCCCTCTCTCTCTCTTTCCCTCTCATTTCTCTCTCTCTCTCTCTCTCTCTCTCTCTCTCTCTCTCTCTCTCTCTCTCTCTCTCTCTCTCTCTCTCTCTCTTCTCTTCTCTCCCTAGCAACTCCCCAAACCGTCCCACCTCCCCTCCACTTTCCAGCCCCTTCTCCCTTTAATCCCCTCTAATCCACCCATCATTAACCAACCTCAACCATTGAACCATGATCCTAGAAGCTTCTTGATGCTAGTGGTGTAGCTTTTTAGTTGTTTTGATATGTGAGTGTGCTTGCATTCTAAAATTTCAGATTTTTTTTCTTTCCTTCTTGATCTTCATTCTTCTTCCATTGATGGAGCTTGTGGGACCCATCAAGTGATGATGGTATCTCCAAGACTCCATGGATATGACTTGTAGCTTATCCTACATTGCATACATCTGCATGCAAGAGACCATTCTCTATGGATCCCTTCATGCTCCTTTCTTCTTTAGATCAAGGATCTTTGGATCATCTAGACCCTTGATCCTCAATGGAGATTGGATCTCCACCATAGATCTCAATAGATAGCCTTGATCAAGTCAATTATCCATCTTATAGTAATGAAATGTCTATGTATGTGTGTGATGAAGGGAATGGCCTCATTGAGGTGGAGACCCTTCTCTTTTTTCTTGTTATAAGTTTCTAATCGTGAGTGTGTGGCCCACCTTATGGACTAACAAGATCCAAACCGTCCATAAATGAAGGACGTTTTTCATAGTCCATCCCTTGGATGTGTGGCCTCTAAAATCACCATAATGGGGTGGATGCAAGGATGATTTGGATGATGGGATGGTTTGGATGTTAGTGGGGCCCACTTGGGTGGACAACACCATGATTTTCTGATGTTAAATCCCCATTTAAATAATGTTTGCAATTTATTTTTATCAGACATATGTTGCTGTCTAGACTGTCTGGACAGATTTTGGGCCATCTTGAGGCTTGATTTTTGGTCATTTTTTGAGGATGTTGATACCATCCAATATGTGATTCTTGAAGGTGTATGTCCTACCTATAAGCCTACCAAATTTCAGCCCCAACTGACCCCATTTGAGCCTCCAAAAGAGTGGGCCAACATAGGTGTTCAACAGACTTCTGCTGTAATTTCCAACAATACAGGCTGTTGTAACTCATAAATTAAAAATATTTTCTCTGATGGTGGGCCATTTTTCTGGGTCCCACCTTGTTCTAGACTTGATAAGGGACCTTGGCCCCCAATTTTAGAATTTTTGGAGACCCTGGACCCACTCCTTTGGGGAGCCTAAATTGGTACAGCAACATGAACATTGCTGAAATTTTTCTGCATTTTTGTATTTTTGTGTTTGTGGAGATAATTGGGCCCAGCCCATTTGGACTTTTGTGTATATCTATGGGGCCCACCTTGTGATGATTCAGAGGCCACAAGGGGCTATTTTTGTGGGTCCAACCAATTGGACTAACCATTCGAGATGAACGTCCAGGTGGTGGACGTCCACCATCGGCTGGTCGTCCTTAGCCAGGCCCACCATGATGTATGTCTTTCATCCATGCCATCCCTCCATATTTTTGGGGCCCATGTGGGTTGGGTCCACCCTAGGTGGACGTCCCATGTGGGGTCCACTTGGGATGTGGGAGTCCACCTTATTTGTAACGCCCGTGAAAAATCCATACTTGGGCTCGAGTACCAACTCGACCCGAAATTGCGTAGAATTCATTCCTTTAGAAAATATGACTAGGTTAGCTAGTGCAACGTTAGAATAGCTGGGAAATGGTCCCTGATCACTTTAAATACGTTCTACAAGGCCCGAAGCGAGTGGAACCAAGGGTGCTATAATGTTCTAAAGCCTCGGATCAAACTCTAAGCCGGTTTGTTCTCGGGACCTCCTTGAAACTTTGTATTGGATCTGGACCGCGCGTCGTAAGTCAGATGCCTACCATCTTAGACCGTTATGACCACTTTGCTGGGCTTGGCAATCGTTTCGAATATCAAGTCCAACTGACGATCACAGCCTATTTCATTGAGCCCGGACCGAAGAGAGTGTGAATAGGGACATAGTTGGAATTTCAAATTCAAATCTGGCACACAAATTTGACGCATCAGTATTAAGCATTCTGACCGTCAGAATACAGCCAAATTACACCCTTGGATCAGGAAAAATATCTATTATATATCACGAGACTTATAGGCCTGATCTTGGTGCGGTGACCGTTAAACTGAAACTGGGCCGCCACGTGCGATCTGGGAACCCAACCGGTCTGAAAACTGGATGTGTGCTAGATCCAGTATACCCGAGTTTAAGTCCGACCGCATTTGGCCAGGGGACCTCCAGAAATGCTCTTTTGGACCGAAACGGCCCCGATTTGGTTAGGCACCAAGTAAACATTGTTCCCAAGCCTATTTTGGGAATGTTTTAGGCTATAAAAGGGGTTGAAACCCTCACTCCTCTCTCCCATCCGAATTTGAGAGAAGCCCTAGCTTGGGAGAGAGAAAAAGAGTGAGAGATTGTGAGAGAGTGGGAGAGTTCTTCCCGCCACTTGTGCTACGTGTTGCACGTGCTTAAGCAACACTCCTCTACCGCTTTCCCGGCGATTCCACCGCAATCCTAGGTAAGTAAAAACCCTAAATAGATGTTGATTTGAGTTTTCCTTGTTTCCATAGCGATGTAGCTTATGGATCTTATGTATTAGACTCCTTACTCGCCGTAGACGAACCATATACGCTCCGCTTCAATTCCCGAGTCTACAAGACACTAGGTGAGGATTTTAGACGCTTTGATTGACGGTTCCCAACGCTTTCAATGTCGTTTAATAGTAGATTCTTGACGGCATCGCCGTTTGACATGTACAAAATGCTCTCCGTTTCCCGTTTCGTAAGCTAACAAAGAATATGAGATTTAGGGCATTTTAGTCATTTGTAGGAAGTACTGTTTACATTCATATTTTGCTGATGTGATTGACATGGTTTGTTGTCGCATTAGGAAGTTAGGAATGCGTGCATAATTAGTTTGGCGAAGAGATTCGCCTAGTTGCACACTTTGGGTCGACATACCATATGTAGACTTAAGTGTGTAGTGTATGTGTTTGTATAAATGTTTGTATTAGTATGTATTGAATTAAATGATGTTATTTGATAGTTTGTGATTGATTTTTCAATTATTATGCTGACCTAAATGATTTTCTACATGTCGACAAAATGCATGATTTCATTACATGCATGGAATGTATGTGCTTGAGGATTTGCTTAAGTTGAATATGCATGGGAAGTATGCCTTGAAGATTTGCTTAAGTTGGATGTTATAACATGTGCTAACATGCTCACATGATGTATTTCAATTCCAATACCTTTTATAGTAATTCCATAGATGTGTGGGACTTGACTTAGTCCAGGCAGTCGGTAACCGAGCGAATTCGTGGCTGACTGGTCATAGCCACGAACGACGCGTCGATGAATGTGATTCGTGTTGAGAGTTGGCGGCAGTGGTTAGGCCACGCGAAGTGTTTTACGCACTTCATGTCGTTTAATTCGATATGCGATCGCGCTAGTCGAGCCCGTCAAGTAACCCGACTGGCCGATGTTTGTTCACCTTGTATGTATCATAACTGCTTGAACCTAGGGTACTGAACTTACCATTGTAAACCCTATTAACCGTGGTACCTTGATCCACGAAGACTCATGAGCCGGGCATGGTGGTATGGGACACCGTGGTCGAGCTGTCGGCCTACGCTGGGGCCACAAACCTCCCCGTAGTGACCAATGAGCACCTTGACTCGTGAGCAGATTATGGTGGTATGGGACACTATATTCTAGCTGTCGGCCTACACTGATCAGGCGACGAGCCCTTTGTAGTGACCGCGAGCGTATTCTGAGTTCACGGGAGGCGACGACCCTTCCGTGTAGTAGAGTACAGTAGGCCTGTATTGATAAGGTGATGGGGGAGCGGTGCAACGAGTGCGAGCAACAGCCCTGACAGCCCTTGCAGTGACCTACGAAATGTACATCGTATGAGATTACTAGGAGTGACGATCCTAGACAGGATCCTTGTTGGGATTGATACAAGGGAGGTACCTTAGTTTCCCAATCCTGCTGTTTGAATGGACTAATAACAACTTGGTAATCATATCACCATAGCATTGCATGTGCCTGGAAGATGTGGAGCACTCTAGGGAGTGTGGCATGCCGCGGTCGTAAGATGTTGCCGTATGAGGGTGATCGTCGGTGAGGGCATACATCACGTCATATCATCTTGCATTAACAACAGTATTAGGATTTGTCTGATTTACTGCTTTACTATTATCGCGTGATTGAATTGTGAACATGCTAATCTTTGCTCTATGATTCCACTGAGTTGATCACTCATTCCCACGTTACGGGATGGTGTTTGCAACACCCACCAGACCCTGTTGTAGTTGCAGGTGACGGCGAGATCCAGGAGGTGGAGCCGGAGATTGACGAGGACCAGGATGAGTTCTCGTATATGCAGTATCACGACGGCTTCCCGTAGGTGACCTGGATCGAGGGGGACTTCAGTGGGACTATTTTGAACTTATTTTTTTGTCTATTTACATGTATATGAGACTCAGAGATGTAGTCATACTTTGGAGACAGTTGAGATTACTTTGTTTTTCCATACAGTGATATATATATTGTTTAGTCTTCCGCTTGCTTTTATCACTGGATCTGAAGTATGAATTGCAGTTTTGGTATACTTTTACTCATGTGAATGCTTTAAATCAGACAACATTGAATCATAACCATTTTTGTTGCATAAGTGACGGTCTGGAACTCGGGAGTTGAGTTTATTCACGACCCCCGATTTTCAGGGTGTTACAAGTTGGTATCAGAGCATGAATGAGAGTATACTGGGCCTGGGTTATGGTCTTGCGACGTACGCTGTCGCTTCCTTTGACTTAGGTGGGTGCGAGAAGGGTCTAGAAACACTTCTAGGATCACAGATTCGCCGATAGGCGAAGTCTATAAGGATCGATCGCAAGATCGAGTCTGTAACGTATCTCGGGTCGCGTAAAGTGACCCGAATCACTTCTAAACTGTAGGAAGTCGGGTGGAGACGTCCTATGAGCGGTTTTAAACCGCAAAAGTGAATCTTTGGGCCGTGGGATGACCACGACTCCAGTAATCAATCACCAGGGCTTAAAAACCCCGTTTCACCAAAAATCTTCAAAATTCCTTCTCTAAACACTTCAACCTTCAGTTCTTTCTTATCCATTTCATATTAGGCATCAAACCTAATGTAAAAATAACACAAATTAGTACATTCACCAAATTTTACAGTGAATAGTAAAATTTCGTGAAAAATGGCCATAAGGCCATTCTAACTTCACTTTCTTTAGCAACTAAGGAGCTAGAAAGATGTACTGGCTCCTTCTACCCCAAATTCATATGCTGCATCATATTGTTTGGTATTCGGGATTGCGATGTGGACCCGGAAATCCCCGAACACATGTTTGAGCTCATAGAGACCAAAATACAATGAACCAAGGGGTGGGACCTAAATTTTTGGGACCCTGGGACCATGGGGGACCAGACCCATGGGGTCCCACTGGCCAACCTGAAGGTTGGCCGGCGATGCCATCGCCGGCCGGGCGATGCATCGCCGGCCGGCGAGCACGGATGGTGCTGTCCTTCGGGCGCACCCTCCTAAATAGGGTCCACATCACCCCTAGCTACCTCCCATCCCACGAAAACCCCTAAAACCCCCCTCTCCTTCACAAACAGCCCCCTTGCATACCCTAGATTCGATTTTCAGCACTCCATTCCAAACCCCGGCGACCCAAATCACCTCTACAACCTTCCTTGGCCAAAACCGACCACCACCCATCAGTTATTGGGTGTTGGCAGCCCCCTTCCTTGAAGATTTCCCCATTTGGAGCTCCAAAATCCCCCAAATAGTGCTGAAATCGTGAGGTGCTCCATCCCATCTTTTTGTTCTTATTTTTCCCTGAAAGTACAGCCTTGGGAAGCTTGAAGCATCCCTCTACGACGCCTAGATTTTCTTTTGTCAGATTGGGCAGCCATTTCTCCGCATTTTTGGCATTTTCCATGACTTTCGTGGAAGCCATTTTGGGTCTTTTGTCACTCTCATCCATCCTGTCTTTGATGGGTAAGAGGAAAACTGCAACAGACGAGGCTGGGTCGAGCCGCCCTGCTCGATTGAGAAGACCGCGGGGTGGTGCCGCAAGTTCAAGCGCCGCCGCAGGTCCAGCTGCAGTCCTGGAGTACCGTACAAAGCGGGATTTGGATCCCCATGCACATCTTGGACGAACCATCCTATCAGAGATGCCTCATGGTGAATACACTGATCGTAGAGTGTTATTTGAGGCGGACGTAGATGGGCGATTGTTCGGCGAATATCTGTTGTTCGAACGCATTGAAGCCGCGCACTGGGGACCGATCTTTGAAGCTCGCGCTCGTGCTAATGTGAGCACTGTTCGTGCCTTCTATGCTAGCATCCAGAATTCCACCTTGGAGCCCTTGCAGTTCAAAATCCCTTTTGGTAGAGATCGGATGGCTACGATCAACGTCCGGTTGGTTGCGCGACTTCTCAATGTGCCTCTAGGTGATGTACATCCAAGTGAGAAGAATTTGAGGACTAGACGTGAACGAGATCGCCGCACCAGGTTTCTGTGCGGTAAGTTGGTTCCATGGCAGCCTAATAATAGCCTCAAGGCGACGTACATGTCTGAGGATTTGCGTCTGCTGCATCATATCTGCACGTTCAATGTTTATCCTAGGTCGACGAACCGCATTGAATGTACACGTCTTATGGTCGATTTCTTATTTCTGGTGGCCCAGGGAGAGAACGTATGTATGGCCACTTTCATCTTACGACAGATAGTTCTCATAGCTAGGTCGAGGAGAACATCCGAATCCCTTCCCTTTGGCCGACTCATTTGCAAGATTGCGCTTGAGTTTGCCTATAGACTTGGACCCGAATTGCCGGTATCGATTCACACCATCGATGAGTCGACGATGGTTAAGATGAAGATTGGGTCACAATATCGTGAAAATCAACTTGAAAGGGATAGTGGGGACGACTTTGATGAAGAGGAAGATCAAAGCGAAGGAGAACCTAGTGCAGAGGTTCAGGAAGAGACTCAGGAAGAAGCAGAAGAGGAGGCTCAGGATACTGATGAGAGCCCTCCTCCTTCTGCGCAGGCTACTATCGACGATCGCATTGCTCGGATGGAGGAGATCCAGACCGCTTTGCGAAGGGAAGTCCAAGAACTTCGAGCAGAGGTCACTGATGCCAAGGCCGTTACGAAGAAGAAGTTTGGCAAGGTGACTCGCACCTTGAAGGCAATCCTGTGTTGCTTACAGGATAAGGGTGCTCCTCCTCCATCGCCAGACTCCGACTAGCGACGCGATCTTTGATGTTGTTATGAGTAGTTAGCCACTTTCTGTTTTATGTGTGTAAAGCCTATTAGGGCTAGTGCTTTGCTTATGTTGCTGTTGCTTAACTGTCTTAATTTCCATGTCATTCTAGTCATGATGCTTGTAAGGATATATCCCTTGTAGTGTGACAATTTTGATTAATTGAAATGCATGGAATGCCTTTGACTCTAGTGAATGATTGTGGTGTATTTGAGCAATTGAGACTGACAAGGTTGCGCCCTATTTTGAATATAGGGAATGCCACCTAAGACTACGAGGAGCGCGGTTCGGCTTTCATTGTCAGAGCAGATGGATCAGGCTCCCTCTCAGTCAGGCACTCGTCCGGACCCTGCTGTGGGCCCGATTCCTGAGGCGGTTCGGTCGTCTCAGCCTGCCGTTGGTCCTACAGATGGACCACCGCCATTTACACCATCAGTTAGAGAGCCACAGCGCGCATCTACTTCCGCACCTCATCCGCCACAGCCTGCTCCACCACCTGATAGATTCGAGCAGATGATGGCTATGATGCTACAGCAGCAGCAGCTATTGACTACTATAGTCGGGACTTTAGCCCAGGGTGGGGGTGCGACTGCATCTACTCCGCCTGCACCACCTGCGCATCCAGCTGAGGATGCCTATGCTTACGCCCAGGATGAGGGCATAGCACATCCTGCGCAGCCTGCTTTCCCTGCGGAGAATCCTGCCGACACACGGGGCCTTCTGGAGCGATTTCAGCGCTTGCGTCCTCCTACTTTCACGGGTTCTCACAGACCCGAGGAGGCTGAGCTTTGGCTCGACCGAGTGTCGAAGATTCCGCGCATGTTGCACTGTACTGAGGCTGAGCAGGTAGAGCTGGCTACCTTTCAGTTTGAGAGAGAGGCCAGTATGTGGTGGGATAGTATATTGCGGACTGTTACCGCCGATTTCGTATGGACATGGGCAGCATTCGAGTTCCGCTTCCATGAGAAGTATTATCCTCAGACCTACAGGCACGGGAGGGAGAATGAGTTTCTCCGTCTCAGGCAGGCAGCGATGACGGTTACCGAGTATGAGCATCGGTTCACAGAGTTGGGCAGGTACGTCCCGACGATTCTAGCTGATGAGCAGATGTGCATACGGCACTTTTTGGAGGGCTTGCGACCGGATATTCGGTCGAAGATGTGCTGTATCAGTTTCCCCTCCTATGCGGAGTTGGTTCACATGTCCATGCGGGCAGAGCAGGACGTGGATCGACTTGCGCGATCATGAGGCCCGACTACTTCCAGGCCGCGACCGGAGTTGCCAGATAGGCCCTTCGCGGGCAAGAGGCCTCGCATTGATCCTCCTACCAGGACCACGGCGCCAGTAGGACCGTTTCGGCGCCCTGATTTATCATGCACATACTGTGGGAGGACGGGCCACCTAGCACAGAGTTGCTTTTCGAGGATGCGGGACAGTGGGTTCTCGCCGCCGCAGAAGATTGATCGTGTACGTCCATAGGCGATATCATCACCTCCTATACGGTCAGCTCCTGCGCATTCCTCTTTCAGACCCACAGTATCGCAGATTCGACAGCCCCCACGGCCCTTGACACAGCGGCCGAACCGGCCACAGCAGGCTCGAGTTCATGCACTGACCGCTGAGGCAGCTACGACGCCGACTTTCCAGCATTCAGCCTTCGAGGTCATGGGCCATATCGGAGGTACTCCCGTTCTTGTCATGATGGACACTGGTTCCACGATTTCTTTGATATCGCGTGCCGTAGTCAGACGTCTTGGGTTGCAGACTATCACTATGGATAGCGTGCGAGTCCTTGCGGCTCATGGAGATTATTCGGATGTCACCCAGATGTGTGAGGGTTGTTTAGTTGATCTGGGAGGCAGGACGATGACTCTTGATCTGGTCGTCGATCCCTCGCTCGTATATCTCGACGTCATTCTTGGCATGGACTGGTTGACTGCAGCGAGAGCCGAGATTGATTGCGAGGCTCGTGTGGTGACGGTGTAAGAGCCTGAGGGCACGCCTTTCATATTTTCAGTGCGGGTAAATCTTCCTTTCTGCATTCTTAGCTACGCCACTCTTTTGCGCGACGCTGGTGCCCAGGTACTTGAGCAGACGCCAGTTGTTTCTGAGTTCGGGGATCTGTTCAGGAAGATCCCTGGTTTGCCGCCCCGACGTGAGATCGATTTCACTATCGATCTGGTTCCTGGTTCTACACCCGTCTCACTGCCGACGTATCGCATGGCACCATGTGAGATGGAGGAGTTGAGGACGCAGATTGATGGTCTGCTAGAGCTTGGCTTTATACGGCCTAGCGTGTCTCCTTGGGGAGCACCGGTCTTTTTCGTGAAGAAGAAGGATGGTTCGCTGCGATTGTGTATTGATTATCGCAGGCTGAACCAGCTCACGGTGAAGAACAAGTACCCTTTGCCCAGGATCGATGACTTGTTTGATCAGTTGAGAGGAGCACAGTACTTCTCGAAGATTGATCTTCAGTCAGGATATCATCAGCTGCGCGTCAGAGATGAGGACGTGCAGAAGACAGCATTCAGGACCAGTTTTGGTCATTACGAGTTCCTTGTGATGTCGTTCGGTCTCACGAACGCACCGGCCGTGTTCATGGATCTGATGAACCGGGTGTTGCGGCCTTTCCTCTATCGATTCGTCGTTGTCTTCATCGACGACATTTTGGTATACTCTAGGAGTCGAGAGGAGCATGAGGAGCACTTGCGTTTGGTCCTTGATACGCTCAGACAGCATCAGTTGTTCGCACAGTATAAGAAGTGCGACTTCTGGAAGCAGGAGGTGAAGTTTCTGGGACACGTGGTGTCCAAGGATGGCATGGCAGTTGACCTGTCTAAGGTAGCTGCGGTGCAGGACTGGGAGCAGCCTGGTTCTGTCACTGAGGTGAGGAGTTTCTTGGGTCTCGCTGGCTACTATCGGCGCTTCATTCAGGATTTCTCGAAGATCGCGAGACCCTTATCTCAGTTGACACGGAAGGACGTGAAGTTCACCTGGAATGATAAGGCGGAGTCAGCTTTTCAGGAGCTGAAGGACAGACTTACGTCCGCCCCTGTGCTAATATTGCCAGAGCAGGGGGTTAAATACACTATATACACTGACGCGTCTAGCGTTGGTTTGGGTTGTGTCCTTATGCAGAGGGACAGGGTAATTTCGTATGCCTCGAGACAATTAAGGAAGCACGAGGAGAATTACCCTACACACGACCTGGAGTTGGCAGCCGTTATATTCGCACTGAGACTCTGGAGACATTACCTCTACGGAGAGGAGTTCGAGCTCTTTTGCGACCACAAGAGCCTCAAGTACATATTCACACAGCGGGACTTGAATATGAGGCAGCGGCGATGGATGGAGACGCTGAAGGACTTCAAGTTTGAAGTCTCTTACCATCCTGGGAAGGCGAACCTTGTGGCTGATGCGTTGAGCCGCAAGAAGGCGATAGAGTTTGCGGCTCCGCTGATGGTTGCCGAGTGGGATATGGTTGAGTTTTTGCGAGACTTTGAGCAGAAACTCACCGTAGAGGAACCATTTGAGTTCATCGCACATGTACAGGTGCGATCTCAGATCGATGACCGAGTCATCGAGGCGCAGAGGGACGATGCGCATCTTACTGAGCTTCGAGAGCAGGCCAGTGATGATGCTGACGCCGACTGGCGAATTGGTATGGATGAGGGCTTACGTTACCGTGGCCGCCTATGCGTTCCTGATGTCCCTGACTTGAGACGAGAGATTCTCGAGGCTGCGCATTCTACTAGACTCGCGATGCATCCAGGCAATACGAAGATGTATCGTGACGTGAAGAGGACGTATTGGTGGGAAGGTATGAAGACCCACATTGCTGAGTTCGTGTCCCGTTGTCTCACTTGTCAGCAGGTGAAGGCAGAGCATCGCCGACCACCTGGACTTTTGCAGCCTATGCCGATTGCAGAGTGGAAGTGGGATTTCATTTCCATGGACTTCATTTCTGGGTTGCCGAAGACGAGGAAGGGGCACGATTCCATTTGGGTGATCGTCGACCGATTGACGAAGTCGGCGCACTTCCTATCGATCAGAGTTACGAACTCTGCAGACGAGCTGGCTAGATTGTATATTAGAGAGATCGTGCGTCTGCATGGAGTTCCGTTGGAGATCGTGTCGGACAGAGACACGCGGTTCACTTCTATTTTCTGGGCTCGCATTCAGGAGGCTATGGGTGTGAAGTTGAAGTTCAGTACTGCCTTCCACCCACAGACGGACGGACAGACGGAGCGAGTGAACCAGATCCTGGAGGACATGTTGCGAGCTTGCGCATTGGACTTCAAGGACAGTTGGGATGACTGTCTTGCATATGCGGAGTTTGCGTACAACAATAGCTTCCAGGCGAGTATCGGCATGGCACCTTATGAGGCGCTGTATGGGCGACCTTGTCGCGCACCGCATTGCTGGTTAGAGGTCGGTGAGCGCAGCTTGATTGGCCCAGAGTTGGTGCAGGCGACGTCAGAGAAGATTGATATTATTCGACGTCGGCTTCTTACAGCGCAGAGCAGACAGAAGAGCTACGCCGATACGAGACGGAGACCACTAGAGTTCACAGTCGGGGATCATGTGTTTTTGCAAGTTTCCCCTATGAAGGGAGTCCTTCGGTTCGGAAAGAAGGGGAAGCTGGCACCGCGATTCATTGGTCCATTTCAGATCCCCGATCGTGTGGGAGCAGTGGCTTACCGATAGGCTTTACCCACGCCCCTCGCGAGCGTCTACAACGTATTTCATGTTTCTATGCTGAAGAAGTACGTTGCTGATCCTTCTCATATCATCAGATGGGAGCAGGTGCAGTTAGGAGAGGATGTTACTTATATCCTGCGACCGACACGCATCTTAGACCGGAAGGAGCAGGTACTGCGTAGCAAGGTGATTCTCCTTGTGAAGGTACTATGGACGCATCATACTGAGGAGGAGGCTACTTGGGAGACAGAAGCCGAGATCAGAAAGAACTACCCACAGCTTCTCGAGGAGTACGAAAAGGTACAAAATTTTGAGGATGAAATTATTTGTTAAGGGGGGTAGATTGTAACGCCCGTGAAAAATCCATACTTGGGCTCGAGTACCAACTCGACCCGAAATTGCGTAGAATTCATTCCTTTAGAAAATATGACTAGGTTAGCTAGTGCAACGTTAGAATAGCTGGAAAATGGTCCCTGATCACTTTAAATACGTTCTACAAGGCCCGAAGCGAGTGGAACCAAGGGTGCTATAATGCTCTAAAGCCTCGGATCAAACTCTAAGCCGGTTTGTTCTCGGGACCTCCTTGAAACTTTGTATTGGATCTGGACCGCGCGTCGTAAGTCAGATGCCTACCATCTTAGACCGTTATGACCACTTTGCTGGGCTTGGCAATCGTTTCGAATATCAAGTCCAACTGACGATCACAGCCTATTTCATTGAGCCCGGACCGAAGAGAGTGTGAATAGGGACATAGTTGGAATTTCAAATTCAAATCTGGCACACAAATTTGACGCATCAGTATTAAGCATTCTGACCGTCAGAATACAGCCAAATTAGACCCTTGGATCAGGAAAAATATCTATTATATATCACGAGACTTATAGGCCTGATCTTGGTGCGGTGACCGTTAAACTGAAACTGGGCCGCCACGTGCGATCTGGGAACCCAACCGGTCTGAAAACTGGATGTGTGCTAGATCCAGTATACCCGAGCTTAAGTCCGACCGCGTTTGGCCAGGGGACCTCCAGAAATGCTCTTTTGGACCGAAACGGCCCCGATTTGGTTAGGCACCAAGTAAACATTGTTCCCAAGCCTATTTTGGGAATGTTTTAGGCTATAAAAGGGGTTGAAACCCTCACTCCTCTCTCCCATCCGAATTTGAGAGAAGCCCTAGCTTGGGAGAGAGAAAAAGAGTGAGAGATTGTGAGAGAGTGGGAGAGTTCTTCCCGCCACTTGTGCTACGTGTTGCACGTGCTTAAGCAACACTCCTCTACCGCTTTCCCGACGATTCCACCGCAATCCTAGGTAAGTAAAAACCCTAAATAGATGTTGATTTGAGTTTTCCTTGTTTCCATAGCGATGTAGCTTATGGATCTTATGTATTAGGCTCCTTACTCGCCGTAGACGAACCATATACGCTCCGCTTCAATTCCCGAGTCTACAAGACACTAGGTGAGGATTTTAGACGCTTTGATTGACGGTTCCCAACGCTTTCAATGTCGTTTAATAGTAGATTCTTGACGGCATCGCCGTTTGACATGTACAAAATGCTCTCCGTTTCCCGTTTCGTAAGCTAACAAAGAATATGAGATTTAGGGCATTTTAGTCATTTGTAGGAAGTACTGTTTACATTCATATTTTGCTGATGTGATTGACATGGTTTGTTGTCGCATTAGGAAGTTAGGAATGCGTGCATAATTAGTTTGGCGAAGAGATTCGCCTAGTTGCACACTTTGGGTCGACATACCATATGTAGACTTAAGTGTGTAGTGTATGTGTTTGTATAAATGTTTGTATTAGTATGTATTGAATTAAATGATGTTATTTGATAGTTTGTGATTGATTTTTCAATTATTATGCTGACCTAAATGATTTTCTACATGTCGACAAAATGCATGATTTCATTACATGCATGGAATGTATGTGCTTGAGGATTTGCTTAAGTTGAATATGCATGGGAAGTATGCCTTGAAGATTTGCTTAAGTTGAATGTTATAACATGTGCTAACATGCTCACATGATGTATTTCAATTCCAATACCTTTTATAGTAATTCCATAGATGTGTGGGACTTGACTTAGTCCAGGCAGTCGGTAACCGAGCGAATTCGTGGCTGACTGGTCATAGCCACGAACGACGCGTCGATGAATGTGATTCGTGTTGAGAGTTGGCAGCAGTCGTTAGGCCACGCGAAGTGTTTTACGCACTTCATGTCGTTTAATTCGAGATGCGATCGCGCTAGTCGAGCCCGTCAAGTAACCCGACTGGCCGATGTTTGTTCACCTTGTATGTATCATAACTGCTTGAACCTAGGGTACTGAACTTACCATTGTAAACCCTATTAACCGTGGTACCTTGATCCACGAAGACTCATGAGCCGGGCATGGTGGTATGGGACACCGTGGTCGAGCTGTCAGCCTACGCTGGGGCCACAAACCTCCCCGTAGTGACCAATGAGCACCTTGACTCGTGAGCAGATTATGGTGGTATGGGACACTATATTCTAGCTGTCGGCCTACACTGATCAGGCGACGAGCCCTTTGTAGTGACCGCGAGCGTATTCTGAGTTCACGGGAGGCGACGACCCTTCCGTGCAGTAGAGTACAGTAGGCCTGTATTGATAAGGTGATGGGGGAGCGGTGCAACGAGTGCGAGCAACAGCCCTGACAGCCCTTGCAGTGACCTACGAAATGTACATCGTATGAGATTACTAGGAGTGACGACCCTAGACAGGATCCGTGTTAGGATTGATACAAGGGAGGTACCTTAGTTTCCCAATCCTGCTGTTTGAATGGACTAATAACAACTTGGTAATCATATCACCATAGCATTGCATGTGCCTGGAAGATGTGGAGCACTCTAGGGAGTGTGGCATGCCGCGGTCGTAAGATGTTGCCGTATGAGGGTGATCGTCGGTGAGGGCATACATCACGTCATATCATCTTGCATTAACAACAGTATTAGGATTTGTCTGATTTACTGCTTTACT
This sequence comes from Magnolia kwangsiensis, assembly GCA_037074715.1. Lineage (NCBI taxonomy): Eukaryota > Viridiplantae > Streptophyta > Magnoliopsida > Magnoliales > Magnoliaceae > Magnolia > Magnolia kwangsiensis. Next base: position 115,601,618 of record CM073572.1, on the reverse strand, counting down.
ATTATCGCGTGATTGAATTATGAACATGCTAATCTTTGCTCTATGATTCCACTGAGTTGATCACTCATTCCCACGTTACGGGATGGTGTTTGCAACACCCACCAGACCCTGTTGTAGTTGCAGGTGACGGCGAGATCCAGGAGGTGGAGCCGGAGATTGACGAGGACCAGGATGAGTTCTCGTATATGCAGTATCACGACGGCTTCCCGTAGGTGACCTGGATCGAGGGGGACTTCAGTGGGACTATTTTGAACTTATTCTTTTGTCTATTTACATGTATATGAGACTCAGAGATGTAGTCATACTTTGGAGACAGTTGAGATTGAAATTTTAAATACAGCCATGGTCATTTAAATACACAATGTATGTGTAACGCCCGTGAAAAATCCATCCTTGGGCTCGAGTACCAACTCGACCCGAATTTGCGTAGAATTCATTCCTTTGGAAAATTTGACTAGGTTAGCTAGTGCAACGTTAGAATAGCTGGGAAATGGTCCCTGATCACTTTAAATACGTTCTACAAGGCCCGAAGCGAGTGGAACTAAGGGTGCTATAATGCTCTAAAGCCTCGGATCAAACTCTAAGCCGGTTTGTTCTCTGGACCACTTTGAATCTTTGTATTGGATCTAGACCGCACGTTGAAAGTCCGATACCTCCTATCTTAGACCGTTAGGACCGTCTAGCTGGGCTTGACACTCATTCCAAAAATCAAGTCAAACCGATGATCACAGGCTATTTCATTGAGCCCGGACCGAAGAGAGTGTGAATAGGGACATAGTTGGAATTTCAAATTCAAATCTGGCACACAAATTTGACGCATCAGTATTAAGCATTCTGACCGTCAGAATACAGCCAAATTACACCCTTGGATCAGGAAAAATATCTATTATATATCACGGGACTTATAGGCCTGATCTTGATGCGGTGACCGTTAAACTGAAACTGGGCCGCCACGTGCGATCTGGGAACCCAACCGGTCTGAAAACTGGATGTATGCTAGATCTAGTATGCATGAGCTTAAGTCCGACCGCATCTGGCCTGGGGACCTCCAGAAGTGCCCTTTTGGACCGAAACGGCCCCGATTTGGTTAGGCACCAAGTAAACATTGTTCCCAAGCCTATTTTGGGAATGTTTTAGGCTATAAAAGGGGTTGAAACCCTCACTCCTCTCTCCCATCCGAATTTGAGAGAAGCCCTAGCTTGGGGGAGAGAAAAAGAGTGAGAGATTGTGAGAGAGTGGGAGAGTTCTTCCCGCCACTTGTGCTACGTGTTGCACGTGCTTAAGCGACACTTCTCTACCGCTTTCCCGGCGATTCCACCGCAATCCTAGGTAAGTAAAAACCCTAAATAGTTGGTGATTTGAGTTTTTCTTGTTTCCATGGCGATGTAGCTTATGGATCTTATGTATTAGGCTCCTTACTCGCCGTAGACGAAGCATATACACTCCGCTTCAATTCCCGAGTCTACAAGACACTAGGTGAGGATTTTAGACGCTTGGATTGACGGTTCCCAATGCTTTCAATGTCGTTTAATAGTAGATTCTTGACGGCATCGCCGTTTGACATGTACAAAATGCTCTCCGTTTCCCGTTTCGTAAGCTAACGAAGAATATGAGATTTAGAGCATTTTAGTCATTTGTAGGAAGTACTGTTTGCATTCATATTTTGCTGATGTGATTGACATGGTTTGTTGTCGCATTAGGAAGTTAGGAATGCGTGCATAATTAGTTTGGCGAAGAGATTCGCCTAGTTGCACACTTTGGGTCGACATGCTATATGTAGACCTAAGTGTGTAGTGCATGTGTTTGTATAAATGCTTGTATTAGTATGTATTGAATTAAATGATGTTATTTGATACTTTGTGACTGATTTTTCAATTATTATGCCGACCTAAATGATTTTCTACATGTTGACAAAATGCATGATTTCATTACATGCATGGAATGTATGTGCTTGAGGATTTGCTTAAGTTGAATATGCATGGGAAGTATGCCTTGAAGATTTGCTTAAGTTGAAAGTTATAACATGTGTTAACATGCTCACATGATGTATTTCAATTCCAATACCTTGTATAGTAATTCCATAGATGTGTGGGACTTGACTTAGTCCAGGCAGTCGGTAACCGAGCGATTTCGTGGCTGACTGGTCATAGCGACGAACGACGCGTAGATGAATGTGATTCGTGTTGAGAGTTGGCGGCAGTGGTTAGGCCACGCGAAGTGTTTTACGCACTTCATGTCGTTCAGTTCGAGATGCGATCGCGCTAGTCGAGCCCGTCAAGTAACCCGACTGGCCGATGCTTGTTCACCTTGTATGTATCATAACTGCTTGAACCTAGGGTACTGAACTTACCATTGTAAACCCTATTAACCGTGGTACCTTGATCCACGAAGACTCATGAGCCGGGCATGGTGGTATGGGACACCGTGGTCGAGCTGTCGGCCTACGCTGGGGCCACAAACCTCCCCGTAGTGACCAATGAGCACCTTGACTCGTGAGCAGATTATGGTGGTATGGGACACTATATTCTAGCTGTCGGCCTACACTGATCAGGCGACGAGCCCTTTGTAGTGACCGCGAGCGTATTCTGAGTTCACGGGAGGCGACGACCCTTCCGTGCAGTAGAGTACAGTAGGCCTGTATTGATAAGGTGATGGGGGAGCGGTGCAACGAGTGCGAGCAACAGCCCTGGCAGCCCTTGCAGTGACCTACGAAATGTACATCGTATGAGATTACTAGGAGTGACGACCCTAGACAGGATCCGTGTTGGGATTGATACAAGGGAGGTACCTTAGTTTCCCAATCCTGCTGTTTGAATGGACTAATAACAACTTGGTAATCATATCACCATAGCATTGCATGTGCCTGGAAGATGTGGAGCACTCTAGGGAGTGTGGCATGCCGCGGTCGTAAGATGTTGCCGTATGAGGGTGATCGTCGGTGAGGGCATACATCACGTCATATCATCTTGCATTAACAACAGTTTTAGGACTTGTCTGATTTACTGCTTTACTATTATCGCGTGATTGAATTGTGAACATGCTAATCTTTGCTCTATGATTCCACTGAGTTGATCACTCATTCCCACGTTACGGGATGGTGTTTGCAACACCCACCAGACCCTGTTGTAGTTGCAGGTGACGTTGAGATCCAGGAGGTGGAGCTAGATGATGACGAGGACCAGGATGAGTTCTCGTATATGCAGTATCATGACGGCTTCCCGTAGGTGACCTGGATCGAGGGGACATCAGTGGGACTTTTCTTTTTGAACATTATTCTTTTGTTATGTACATGTATATGAGACTCAGAGATGTAGTCATACTTTGGAGACAGTTGAGATTACTTTATTTTTCCATACAGTGATATATATCTTGTTTAGTCTTCCGCTTGCTTTTATCACTGGATCTGAAGTATGAATTGCAGTTTTGGTATACTTTTACTCATGTGAATGCTTTAAATCAGACAACATTGAATCATAACCATTTTTGTTGCATAAGTGACGGTCTGGAACTCGGGAGTTGAGTTTATACACGACCCCCGATTTTCAGGGTGTTACAAGTTGGTATCAGAGCATGAATGAGAGTATACTGGGCCTGGGTTATGGTCTTGCGACGTACGCTGTCGCTTCCTATGACTTAGGTGGGTGTGAGAAGGGTCTAGAAACACATCTAGGATCACAGATTCGCCGATAGGCGAAGTCTATAAGGATCGATCGCAAGATCGAGTCTGTAACGCATCTCGGGTCGCGTAAAGCGACCCGAATCACTTTTAAGCTGTAGGAAGTCGGGTGGAGACGTCCTATGAGCGGTTTTAAACCGCAAAAGTGAATCTTTGGGCCGTGGAATGACCACGACTCCAGTAATCAATCGCCAGGGCTTAAAAACCCCGTTTTGCCAAAAATTCTCAAAATTCCTTCTCTAAACACTTCAACCTTCAGTTCTTTCTTATCCATTTCATGTTAGGCATCAAACCTAATGTGAAAATAACACAAATTAGTACATTCACCAAATTTTACAGTGAATAGTAAAATTTCATGAAAAATGGCCATAAGGCCATTCTAACTTCACTTTCTTTAGCAACTAAGGAGCTAGAAAGATGTACTGGATCCTTCTACCCCAAATTCATATGCTGCATCATATGGTTTGGTATTCGGGATTGCGATGTGGACCCGGAAAGCCCCAAAAACATGTTTGGGCCCATAGGGACCAAAATACTATGAACTAAGGGGTGGGACTAGACTTTTTGGGACCCTGGGACCATGGGGGACCAGACCCATGGGGTCCCGCTGGCCAACCTGGAGGTTGGCCGGCGATGCCATCGCCGGCCGGGCGATGCATCGCCGGCCGGCCACCTCGGACGGTGCTGCCCTTTGGGCGCACCCACTTATATGTCTCCCACAACACCCCTAGGTACCTCCCATCCCACGAAAACCCCTAAAACACCCCTCTCCTTCACAAACAGCCCCCTTGCATGCCCTATCTTCGATTTTCAGCGCTCCATTCCAAATCCCGGCGACCCAAACCCCTCCTAATCCCTTCCTTGGCCAAAACCGACCACCACCCATTGATTATTGGGTGTTGGCAGCCCCTTTCCTTGAAGATTTTCCCATTTGGAGCTCCAAAATCCCCCAAATAGTGTCGAAATCGTGAGCAGCTCCATTCCATCTTTTTGTTCTTATTTTTCCCTGAAACTACAGCCTTGGGAAGCTTGAAGCATCCCTCTACGACGCCTAGATTTCCTTTTGTCAGATTGGGCAGCCATTTCTCCGCATTTTCGGCGTTTTCCATGGCTTTCGTGGAAGCTATTTTGGGTCTTTTGTCACTCTCATCCATCCTGTCTTTGATGGGTAAGAGGAAAACTGCAACAGACGAGGCTGGGCCGAGCCGCCCTGCTCGATTGAGAAGACCGCGGGGTGGTGCCGCAAGTTCAAGCGCCGCCGCAGGTCCAGCTGCAGTCCTAGAGTGCCGTACGAAGCGGGATTTGGATCCCCATGCACACCTTGGACGAACCATCCTATCAGAGATGCCTCATGGTGAATACACTGATCGTAGAGTGTTATTTGAGGCGGACGTAGATGGGCGATTGTTCGGCGAATATCTGTTGTTCGAACGCATTGAAGCTGCGCACTGGGGACCGATCTTTGAAGCTCGCGCTCGTGCTAATGTGAGCACTGTTCGTGCCTTCTATGCTAGCATCCAGAGTCCTACCTTGGAGCCCTTGCAGTTCAAAATCCCTTTTGGTAGAGATCGGATGGCTACGATCGACGTCCAGTTGGTTGCGCGACTTCTCAACGTGCCTCTAGGTGATGTACATCCAAGTGAGAAAAATTTGAGGACTAGACGTGAACGAGATCGCCGCACCAGGTTTCTGTGCGGTAAGTTGGTTCCATGGCAGCCTAATAATAGCCTCAAGGCGACGTACATGTCTGAGGATTTGCGTCTGCTGCATCACATCTGCACGTTCAATGTTTATCCTAGGTCGACGAACCGCATTGAATGTACACGTCTTATGGTCGATTTCTTATTTCTGGTGGCTCAGGGAGAGAACGTATGTATGGCCACTTTCATCTTACGGCAGATAGTTCTCATAGCCAGGTCGAGAAGAACATCCGAATCCCTTCCCTTTGGCCGACTCATTTGCAAGATTGCGCTTGAGTTTGCCTATAGACTTGGACCCGAGTTGCCGGTATCGATTCACACCATCGATGAGTCGACGATGGTTAAGATGAAGATCGGGTCGCAATATCGTGAAAATCAACTTGAAAGGGATAGTGGGGACGACTTTGATGAAGAGGAAGATCAAAGCGAAGGAGAACCTAGTGCAGAGGTTCAGGAAGAGACTCAGGAAGAAGCAGAAGAGGAGGCTCAGGATACTGACGAGAGCCCTCCTCCTCCTGCGCAGACTACTATTGACGATCGCATTGCTCGGATGGGGGAGAGTCAGACCGCTTTGCGAAGGGAAGTCCAAGAACTTCGAGCAGAGGTCGCTGATGCCAAGGCCGTTACGAAGAAGAAATTTGGCAAGGTGACTCGCACCTTGAAGGCAATCCTGTGTTGCTTACAGGATAAGGGTGCTCCTCCTCCGTCGCCAGACTCCGACTAGCAACGCGATCTTTGACGTTGTTATGAGTAGTTAGCTATTTTCTGTTTCATGTGTGTAAAGCCTATTAGGGCTAGTGCCTTGCTTTTGTCGCTGTTGCTTAACTGTCTTAATTTCCATGTCATTCTAGTCATGAGGCTTGTAAGGATATATCCCTTGTATTGTGACAATTTTGATTAATTGAAGTGCATGGAATGCCTTGACTCTTTAGTGAATGATTGTGGTGTATTTGTGCAATTGAGACTGACAAGGTTGCGCCCTATTTTGAATATAGGGAATGCTACCTAAGACTACGAGGAGCGCGGTTCGGCTTTCATTGTTAGAGCAGATGGATCAGGCTCCTTCTCAGTCTGGTACTCGTCCGGACCCTGCTGTGGGCCCGATTCCTGAGACTGTTCGATCGTCTCAGCCTGCTACTGGTCCTACAGATGGACCACCGCCATTTACACCATCAGTTAGAGAGCCACAGCGCGCATCTACTTCCGCACCTCATCCGCCACAGCCTGCTCCACCACCTGATAGATTCGAGCAGATGATGGCTATGATGCTACAGCAGCAGCAGCTATTGACTACTATAGTCGGGACTTTAGCCCAGGGTGGGGGTGCGACTGCATCTACTCCGCCTGCACCACCTGCGCATCCAGCTGAGGATGCCTATGCTTACGCCCAGGATGAGGGCATAGCACTTCCTGCGCAGCCTGCTTTCCCTGCGGGGAACCCTGCCGACACACGGGGCCTTCTGGAGCGATTCCAGCGCTTGCGGCCTCCTACTTTCACGGGTTCTCACAGACCCGAGGAGGCTGAGTTTTGGCTCGACCGAGTGTCGAAGATTCTGCGCATGTTGCACTGTACTGAGGCAGAGCAGGTAGAGCTGGCTACCTTCCAGTTTGAGAGAGAGGCCAGTATGTGGTGGGATAGTGTATTGCGGACTGTTACCGCAGACTTCGTATGGACATGGGCAGCATTCGAGTTTCGCTTCCATGAGAAGTATTATCCTCAGACCTACAGACACGAGAGGGAGAATGAGTTTCTCCGTCTCAGGCAGGCAGCGATGACGGTCACCGAGTATGAGCATCGGTTCACAGAGTTGGGCAGGTACGTCCCGACGATTTTAGCTGATGAGCAGATGCGCATACGGCGCTTTTTGGAGGGCTAGCGACCGGATATTCGGTCGAAGATGTGCTGCATCAGTTTCTCCTCCTATGCGGAGTTGGTTCACATGTCCATGCGGGCAGAGCAGGACGTGGATCGACTTGCGCGATCACGAGGCCCGACTACTTCTAGGCCGCGACCGGAGTTGCCAGATAGGCCCTTCGCGGGCAAGAGGCCTCGCATTGATCCTCCTACCAGGACCACGGCGCCAGTAGGACCGTTTCGGCGCCCTGATCTATCATGCACATACTGTGGGAGGACGGGCCACCTAGCGCCGAGTTGCTTTGCGAGGATGCGGGACAGTGGGTTCTCGCCGCCGCAGAAGATTGATCGTGTACGTCCACAGGCGATATCAGCACCGCCTATACGGTCAGCTCCTGCGCAGTCCTCTTTCAGACCCACAGTATCGCAGATTCGACAGCCCCCACGGCCCTTGACACAGCGGCCGAACCGGCCACAGCAGGCTCGAGTTCATGCACTGACCGCTGAGGCAGCTACGACGCCGACTTTCCAGCATTCAGCCTTCGAGGTCACGGGCCATATCGGAGGTACTCCCGTTCTTGTCATGGTGGACACTGGTTCCACGATTTCTTTGATATCGCGTGCCGTAGTCAGACGTCTTGGGTTGCAGACTATCACTATGGATAGCGTGCGAGTCCTTGCAGCTCATGGAGATTATTCGGATGTCACCCAGATGTGTGAGGGTTGTTTACTTGATCTGGGAGGCAGGACGATGACTCTTGATTTGGTCGTCGATCCCTCGCTCGTATATCTCGACGTCATTCTTGGCATGGACTGGTTGACTGCAGCGAGAGCCGAGATTGACTGCGAGGCTCGTGTGGTGACGGTGTACGAGCCTGAGGGCACGCCTTTCACATTTTCAGTGCGGGTAAATCTTCCTTTCCGCATTCTTAGCTACGCCACCCTGTTGCGCGACGCTGGTGCCCAGGTACTTGAGCAGACGCCAGTTGTTTCTGAGTTCGGGGATCTGTTCAGGAAGATCCCTGGTTTGCCACCCCGACGTGAGATCGATTTCACTATCGATCTGATTCCTGGTTCTACACCCGTCTCACTGCCGACGTATCGCATGGCACCATGTGAGATGGAGGAGTTGAGGACGCAGATTGATGGTCTACTAGAGCTTGGCCTTATACGGCCTAGCGTATCTCCTTGGGGAGCACCGGTCTTGTTCGTGAAGAAGAAGGATGGTTCGCTGCGATTGTGTATTGATTATCGCAGGCTGAACCAACTCACAGTGAAGAACAAGTACCCTTTGCCCAGGATCGATGACTTATTTGATCAGTTGAGAGGAGCGCAGTACTTCTCGAAAATTGATCTTCAGTCAGGATATCATCAGTTGCGCGTCAGAGATGAGGACGTGCAGAAGACAGCGTTCAGGACCAGTTTTGGTCACTACGAGTTCCTCGTGATGTCGTTCGGTCTCACGAACGCACCGGCCGTGTTCATGGATCTGATGAACCGGGTACTACGGCCTTTCCTCTATCGATTCGTCGTTGTCTTCATCGACGACATTTTGGTATACTCTAGGAGTCGAGAGGAGCATGAGGAGCACTTGCGTTTGGTCCTTGATACGCTCAGACAGCATCAGTTGTTCGCACAGTATAAGAAGTGCGACTTCTGGAAGCAGGAGGTGAAGTTTCTGGGACACGTGGTGTCCAAGGATGGCATGGCAGTTGACCTGTCTAAGGTAGCTGCGGTGCAGGACTGGGAGCAGCCTGGTTCTGTCACTGAGGTGAGGAGTTTCTTGGGTCTCGCTGGCTACTATCGGCGCTTCATTCAGGATTTCTCGAAGATCGCGAGACCCTTATCTCAGTTGACACGGAAGGACGTGAAGTTCGCCTGGAATGATAAGGCGGAGTCAGCTTTTCAGGAGCTGAAGGACAGACTTACGTCCGCCCCTGTGCTAGTATTGCCAGAGCAAGGGGTTAAATACACTATATACACTGACGCGTCTAGCGTTGGTTTAGGTTGTGTCCTTATGCAGAGGGACAGGGTAATTTCGTATGCCTCGAGACAATTAAGGAAGCACGAGGAGAATTACCCTACACACGACCTGGAGTTGGCAGCCGTGATATTCGCACTGAGACTCTGGAGACATTACCTCTATGGAGAGGAGTTCGAGCTCTTTTGCGACCACAAGAGCCTCAAGTACATATTCACACAGCGGGACTTGAATATGAGGCAGCGGCGATGGATGGAGACGCTGAAGGACTTCAAGTTTGAAGTCTCTTACCATCCTGGGAAGGCGAACCTTGTGGCTGATGCGTTGAGCCGCAAGAAGGCGATAGAGTTTGCGGCTCCGCTGATGGTTGCCGAGTGGGATATGGTTGAGTTTTTGCGAGACTTTGAGCAGAAACTCACCGTAGATGAGCCATTTGAGTTCATCGCACATGTTCAGGTGCGATCCCCGATCGATGACCGTGTCATCGAGGCGCAGAGGGACGACGCGCATCTTACTGAGCTTCGAGAGCAGGCCAGTGATGATGATGACGCCGACTGGCGAGTTGGCATGGATGGGGGTTTACGTTACCGTGGCCGCCTATGCGTTCCTGATGTCCCTGACTTGAGACGAGAGATTCTCGAGGCTGCGCATTCTACTAGACTCGCGATGCATCCTGGCAGCACGAAGATGTATCGTGACGTGAAGAGGACGTACTGGTGGGAAGGTATGAAGACCCACATTGCTGAGTTCGTGTCCCGTTGTCTCACTTGTCAACAGGTGAAGGCAGAGCATCGCCGACCACCTGGACTTTTGCAGCCTATGCCGATTGCAGAGTGGAAGTGGGATTTCATTTCCATGGACTTCATTTCTGGGTTGCCGAAGACGAGGAAGGGGCATGATTCTATTTGGGTGATCGTCGACCGATTGACGAAGTCGGCGCACTTCCTACCGATCAGAGTTACGAACTCTGCAGACGAGCTGGCTAGATTGTATATCCGAGAGATTGTGCGTCTGCATGGAGTTCCGTTGGAGATCGTGTCGGACAGAGACACGCGGTTCACTTCTATTTTCTGGACTCGCATTCAGGAGGCTATGGGTGTGAAGTTGAAGTTCAGTACTGCCTTCCACCCACAGACGGACGGACAGACAGAGCGAGTGAACCAGATCCTGGAGGACATGTTGCGAGCTTGCGCATTGGACTTCAAGGACAGTTGGGATGACTGTCTTGCATATGCGAAGTTTGCGTACAACAATAGCTTCCAGGCGAGTATCGGCATGGCACCTTATGAGGCGCTGTATGGGCGACCTTGTCGCGCACCGCATTGCTGGTTAGAGGTCGGTGAGCGCAGCTTGATTGGCCCAGAGTTGGTGCAGGCGACGTCAGAGAAGATTGATATTATTCGACGTCGGCTTCTTACAGCGCAGAGCAGACAGAAGAGCTACGCCGATACGAGACGGAGACCACTAGAGTTCACAGTCGGGGATCATGTGTTTTTGCGAGTTTCCCCTATGAAGGGAGTCCTTCGGTTCGGGAAGAAGGGGAAGCTGGCACCGCGATACATTGGTCCATTTCAGATCCTCGATCGTGTGGGAGCAGTGGCTTACCGATTGGCTTTACCCACGCCCCTCGCGAGCGTCCACAACGTATTTCATGTTTCTATGCTGAAGAAGTACGTTGCTGATCCTTCTCATATCATCAGATGGGAGCAGGTGCAGTTAGGAGAGGATGTTACTTATATCCTGCGACCGACACGCATCTTAGACCGGAAGGAGCAGGTACTGCGTAGCAAGGTGATTCCCCTTGTGAAGGTACTATGGACGCATCATACTGAGGAGGAGGCTACTTGGGAGACAGAAGCCGAGATCAGAAAGAACTACCCACAGCTTCTCGAGGAGTACGAAAAGGTACAAAATTTCGAGGACGAAATTATTTGTTAAGGGGGGTAGATTGTAACGCCCGTGAAAAATCCATCCTTGGGCTCGAGTACCAACTCGACCCGAATTTGCGTAGAATTCATTCCTTTGGAAAATTTGACTAGGTTAGCTAGTGCAACGTTAGAATAGCTGGGAAATGGTCCCTGATCACTTTAAATACGTTCTACAAGGCCCGAAGCGAGTGGAACTAAGGGTGCTATAATGCTCTAAAGCCTCGGATCAAACTCTAAGCCGGTTTGTTCTCTGGACCACTTTGAATCTTTGTATTGGATCTAGACCGCACGTTGAAAGTCCGATACCTCCTATCTTAGACCGTTAGGACCGTCTAGCTGGGCTTGACACTCATTCCAAAAATCAAGTCAAACCGATGATCACAGGCTATTTCATTGAGCCCGGACCGAAGAGAGTGTGAATAGGGACATAGTTGGAATTTCAAATTCAAATCTGGCACACAAATTTGACGCATCAGTATTAAGCATTCTGACCGTCAGAATACAGCCAAATTACACCCTTGGATCAGGAAAAATATCTATTATATATCACGGGACTTATAGGCCTGATCTTGATGCGGTGACCGTTAAACTGAAACTGGGCCGCCACGTGCGATCTGGGAACCCAACCGGTCTGAAAACTGGATGTATGCTAGATCTAGTATGCATGAGCTTAAGTCCGACCGCATCTGGCCTGGGGACCTCCAGAAGTGCCCTTTTGGACCGAAACGGCCCCGATTTGGTTAGGCACCAAGTAAACATTGTTCCCAAGCCTATTTTGGGAATGTTTTAGGCTATAAAAGGGGTTGAAACCCTCACTCCTCTCTCCCATCCGAATTTGAGAGAAGCCCTAGCTTGGGGGAGAGAAAAAGAGTGAGAGATTGTGAGAGAGTGGGAGAGTTCTTCCCGCCACTTGTGCTACGTGTTGCACGTGCTTAAGCGACACTTCTCTACCGCTTTCCCGGCGATTCCACCGCAATCCTAGGTAAGTAAAAACCCTAAATAGTTGGTGATTTGAGTTTTTCTTGTTTCCATGGCGATGTAGCTTATGGATCTTATGTATTAGGCTCCTTACTCGCCGTAGACGAAGCATATACACTCCGCTTCAATTCCCGAGTCTACAAGACACTAGGTGAGGATTTTAGACGCTTGGATTGACGGTTCCCAATGCTTTCAATGTCGTTTAATAGTAGATTCTTGACGGCATCGCCGTTTGACATGTACAAAATGCTCTCCGTTTCCCGTTTCGTAAGCTAACGAAGAATATGAGATTTAGAGCATTTTAGTCATTTGTAGGAAGTACTGTTTGCATTCATATTTTGCTGATGTGATTGACATGGTTTGTTGTCGCATTAGGAAGTTAGGAATGCGTGCATAATTAGTTTGGCGAAGAGATTCGCCTAGTTGCACACTTTGGGTCGACATGCTATATGTAGACCTAAGTGTGTAGTGCATGTGTTTGTATAAATGCTTGTATTAGTATGTATTGAATTAAATGATGTTATTTGATACTTTGTGACTGATTTTTCAATTATTATGCCGACCTAAATGATTTTCTACATGTTGACAAAATGCATGATTTCATTACATGCATGGAATGTATGTGCTTGAGGATTTGCTTAAGTTGAATATGCATGGGAAGTATGCCTTGAAGATTTGCTTAAGTTGAAAGTTATAACATGTGTTAACATGCTCACATGATGTATTTCAATTCCAATACCTTGTATAGTAATTCCATAGATGTGTGGGACTTGACTTAGTCCAGGCAGTCGGTAACCGAGCGATTTCGTGGCTGACTGGTCATAGCGACGAACGACGCGTAGATGAATGTGATTCGTGTTGAGAGTTGGCGGCAGTGGTTAGGCCACGCGAAGTGTTTTACGCACTTCATGTCGTTCAGTTCGAGATGCGATCGCGCTAGTCGAGCCCGTCAAGTAACCCGACTGGCCGATGCTTGTTCACCTTGTATGTATCATAACTGCTTGAACCTAGGGTACTGAACTTACCATTGTAAACCCTATTAACCGTGGTACCTTGATCCACGAAGACTCATGAGCCGGGCATGGTGGTATGGGACACCGTGGTCGAGCTGTCGGCCTACGCTGGGGCCACAAACCTCCCCGTAGTGACCAATGAGCACCTTGACTCGTGAGCAGATTATGGTGGTATGGGACACTATATTCTAGCTGTCGGCCTACACTGATCAGGCGACGAGCCCTTTGTAGTGACCGCGAGCGTATTCTGAGTTCACGGGAGGCGACGACCCTTCCGTGCAGTAGAGTACAGTAGGCCTGTATTGATAAGGTGATGGGGGAGCGGTGCAACGAGTGCGAGCAACAGCCCTGGCAGCCCTTGCAGTGACCTACGAAATGTACATCGTATGAGATTACTAGGAGTGACGACCCTAGACAGGATCCGTGTTGGGATTGATACAAGGGAGGTACCTTAGTTTCCCAATCCTGCTGTTTGAATGGACTAATAACAACTTGGTAATCATATCACCATAGCATTGCATGTGCCTGGAAGATGTGGAGCACTCTAGGGAGTGTGGCATGCCGCGGTCGTAAGATGTTGCCGTATGAGGGTGATCGTCGGTGAGGGCATACATCACGTCATATCATCTTGCATTAACAACAGTTTTAGGACTTGTCTGATTTACTGCTTTACTATTATCGCGTGATTGAATTGTGAACATGCTAATCTTTGCTCTATGATTCCACTGAGTTGATCACTCATTCCCACGTTACGGGATGGTGTTTGCAACACCCACCAGACCCTGTTGTAGTTGCAGGTGACGTTGAGATCCAGGAGGTGGAGCTAGATGATGACGAGGACCAGGATGAGTTCTCGTATATGCAGTATCATGACGGCTTCCCGTAGGTGACCTGGATCGAGGGGACATCAGTGGGACTTTTCTTTTTGAACATTATTCTTTTGTTATGTACATGTATATGAGACTCAGAGATGTAGTCATACTTTGGAGACAGTTGAGATTACTTTGTTTTTCCATACAGTGATATATATCTTGTTTAGTCTTCCGCTTGCTTTTATCACTGGATCTGAAGTATGAATTGCAGTTTTGGTATACTTTTACTCATGTGAATGCTTTAAATCAGACAACATTGAATCATAACCATTTTTGTTGCATAAGTGACGGTCTGGAACTCGGGAGTTGAGTTTATACACGACCCCCGATTTTCAGGGTGTTACAGTATGACTAAAATTTGGTGGACTAAAAGTACAGCCATGGTCCAGAAGATTTGGTGGACTAAAAGTACAGCCATGGTCATTTAAATACACAATGTATGACTGAAATTTTATTGGAATTAGGGGTCAACCACATTGGTAAATTGGGTAATTGTTCCTCACCTATACCTTGACATAATTATTTAAGCTTAATTAATACATGTTTTGGGCCACCTTTGATAGCCATTTGTGGACCCAATGCATACCAGATTTTGGGGCATTCTAGTGGGCCCAGATTGCGCCAAAATGTCTCACCATACACCATAAAAAATGCCAGGGCACCCTTGTTAGAAAAAATAAAGAAATTGAATCTCAAAGCAAAAAAGGAACAACAAGAAGTAAATTCTAAACTATTACAACATTTCACATTATGCTTGAAATAAAAAGATTACAACATTCACATCCACATATACATCCTACAAATGAATAATCAAATATAGGAAATATAAATCATACAACCTCAAAACACAAGGGACTATAGTGGTTCGCCTGTGTGTACACTAACTGTTAATAAACAGCTACACAACTACTCCACTCCTAATATCCTCACGCAGTGGATATTAGCGTTCACTATCAAAGTAGGTTTTTATAGGTTCACCCCAAACCTTCACAATTGTGTTTTTTAAACTTGGGCTTACACGATCAAAAAACCAACTTTCTAAGTTTTCTGGCTCTCCTCAGATAACCACCACAATGAGATTTTTCTGGTGAATCTCAAAATAAACCAAAATGAATGTAAATTATAATAATGTAAAATACCTGGATTTCTCCTTTTTAAAGAAGCCTAGAAGAACCAATCGGAGTAGAAGTTAAATATAGAAGTTCAATGTCCAATACTCACTTTAAAATAGTTCTAGGTTCTAATTGATTTTAAATTAAACCAGTTGGGCTTAGCTCTATTTGATTTTAATTCCAATAAGAAGGAGTACAGCAATTCCTCTTTTCATATAAGATTGGAATGTAGAAACAAAATAAAATGCAGAAGCTAACAAAAAGAGAATATTAAATGTGCAAAATGTAGCTTAAAATAAATACAAACTTATCTCAGAGTGATCCCTTAATTTTACTTGAATTTTTATATCATACTCTGAATTCGTTGTCTATTTATAGCTGCAGAAATCACACCTTCGACTGGTCTAGTGGATATTACGACTGGTCATAGGAGAACGGATTTTTAAAATTTTTAGCGCGATCGGATTAACCCGACTCACGATTGGTCGTAAGGTGTCTACGACTGGTCGTAGGCCTCTCACAATTGGTCGTAGGACCTCCAGTTTAGTTGCTGAACTTTGAGTCGTAGAACCAGGACTAGTCATGGGACAAGTTAACATTATTCATACGACTGGTCGAGCAGAGTCCAGGACTGGTCGTAGATGAATAGAAATTTCTGAAAAATTCCAACAAACTTAAGACTGGTCGTGGCAATGCTAGAACTAGTCGAACAAAGTCAAAGACTAGTCTTAGAACAGACCAAATACATATAAAAAGATTCAGCTTGAATTATGTATACAAAATAACCTACCCTAAGGTCAAACTAAGGTCATTCATACCTGGGATATGAAGTATGAACATTGAAACTTCATTATTTAAGATGACGGTTGACCTTTGAACCTTGTGAAGCTTGAGATCTCAACTTGATGTAGCTTGATCTTGAGATCTTTAACAGCTTGGGATTAAACTTCATCTTGAGAGACATTTGAGTATTGAACAAACATTCTTCTTATCGATGTAGTTCTGAACATTGATGCTTAGAGAAGAGGATAAAATACATGACCTTGCATTTTTTTCTTGAAGTCGATCACCGTACTTGACTTGAAGCATTGTGATGCAATGTCTTGTGCACATATATATCACCATACAAACACAAGACACAAATAGAGGTTTTGGCACACAAAATTTGACAATTTGACAACCAAAGGAGCATAGTACTTACAATCTCCCCCTTTGTCAAATTTGTGACAAAACACTCAATAATAATATAACATCAATATGAATACAAATAATTATACATAGGTTATAAAAGGAAACCAGAAACAGCCTGGTTAAAGAATCATGCACCAGTTTGTCATGCATAAACACAAGCTACACTACTCTCCCTGAATTACTCCCACTACTCCTCCCCCTAAGTAGCACATAAATTTCTCCCCACTTTTGGCACAATATGACAAAGGAAGAAGAAAACAATAGAAAAGAAACATGAGTAATTAAGGAGTCAAGATAAAAGTTCAATAAGACATTAAGAGTTCAAAAGTTCAAACCAAAGTCAGTAAACCATTTAAAGTTCACAATTCATCAAAAGTAAACTTAAAGTGATTACAGACCAAAGAGAAAACTACTCAATCAGAACCTGAAGACGGAGCAAGTATGATAGGATCAAGTTGATGCATGCCCTTGTTTAAGCGCCTAAGATACTTACGCATATATTTGAACTATAAATCATGGGCAACATTCATGTTTTCTACTTTCTCCTCAAGTGCACGCAGACGCGCATCAAACTCAGATGGTTCATAATCAGGATCAATAGCAGAATCAGATTCAATTTCATCAAAAATATCATCCATGTTTATGTTATCAAGAGGAAGATCATCAACTTCTTCTTCATTCCCAACTCCAGCTCCATCACCACCATCCACTTGGCCAGGAGCCAATTCCAACTTTATTTTGTTTATATTTGAGTTGTTAAAAATCAAATTATGGATAAGAGCCTCTCCAACAGGCATATCGACCAACATATATGAAGCCAACACAGTCATGAGATAGGAAAACGGTATACCACTATGACCTGGATAGAGACGAAACTGAATGTGGAATGAGAAATTAAAGATGAAAGATAAATTTTAGAACAAAAAACAACTGAGTGCAAAACACAAACCATGAAGTCAATTCTATTTTATTACCAAACCACGGATACAGATTTGAAGTAAAAATTCTATGGAGGACTCTGTATCTGGGTAATAAATACCTTGAAGGGAGCACATTCCCTTTATGAGTCCATTGCACATTCATGTTACATAATGCTTTGGTAAGTTGTCATTTTTCTGTTTCTGAGGGTTTTTCAATTAGAATATGAATGGGGATACCCTCATCATTAACAGGTATTTCCATAAGGTCAGATATTAAATGACGGTCTACATCAAAAGGGCCTTCTCTAGCATCTATTTTAAATGTTAAATTTTTAGTAGAAAAATATGATATACAAGTGAACATGGATTGTGCAATAAATTGGTATGCAAGCCCTCCCCATTGTAAGATGTTATCCTAACCTACAGCTTGGAAGAGGAAAAAGATACCAAATGGAGCAATGTGGTTAAGATCAACAGCTTTTTCAACAATAACATTGCGCAAATGCAAATCCCGTACATAAGCGGGATCATTTTCGGGTGAACGAAGATGGCGCTGAGTTATTGGAACTGATCTAGAGGATGATGGACCACGGAATGTTTTCTTTTTCCCTCTAGCACCAATTTTCACAAAGAAATACAAAGGAATAAGAAAACACAAAGGAAGTAGAGATGGGTTTTCTTAAATAAAAAAAAGTAGAAAAAAAAACCTCAAAATCTCTACAAAGTTTGAAATCAAGCACTCCAATGTAAGTAAAGCAGATAATAGAACTTGAATCTGATAGATTGACCAATAAAATGCACTAACCTTGAAGATCAGGTCAGTGGGTTCGACTGGTCGGACGTTGGCTTATTGGAGAGGAAGTTAGAAATGAGGAAGATGAAATTTTCTCTCAAATTAAAGCACCCAACGCGCTCCATGACCGGTCTTGGCCTGTCCACGACCGGTCATACCAGGACCGGTCATGTACACCCACAACTGGTCGAGTACCGACTAAAACATGCAATAATAATAAAAATTTGAAATTTAAACACATAAAAATACAAATATATCTACACTATGATACACAAATGCATGAATAATCAATTTTGAATGTACATACTAAGATCAAATTTCAATTTATTAAACCTTCTTTTGTCGAGCGGTTTAGTAAAAATGTTAGCAAGTTGAGTCTCTATTGGAATGTATTCCAAAGATATTATTTTTTCTTCTACTAATTCACAAATATAATGATACCTAATGTCAATGTGCTTGGTACGTGAATGCTAGATAAGATTTTTGGAAATATTTATAGCACTGGAATTATCACAATGTAAGGCCATTGAATCTTGTGTAATTTCATAATCACTTAGCATACGTTTCATCCAAACAAGCTGAGTACATGCATTTCCAACTGCAATATATTCAGCCTCAGAAGTAGAGAGTAATATAGAACTTTGTTTCTTGCTAAACCAAGAAACCAAGCAATTTTCAATATAAAAATAACCACCACTAGTTAATTTTCTATCATCGATATTTCCAGCTTAATTCGCATCAGTATATCCTGCCAACTGAACACTAGTATCATATGGATACCAGAGACCCAAATTAACTGAACTTGCGACATATCGCATAATCCACTTAACAACAGTTAAATGTGACTCTTTAGGATTAGATTGATATCTTGTGCAAATACCAACACTAAAAGCAATATCAGGTCTACTAGCAGTTAAATAAAACAAACTTCCAATCATGCTACGATATAATTTAGGATCCACATCTTTACCTGTAGAATTCTTTGAGATTCTTAAAGTTGTACTCATAGGAGTATCAAAATGCTTAGCATTCTCCAATCCGAATCTTTTATTTAAGTTCAGAGCATATTTGGTCTAAGAAATGAAAATTCCATTAGGTTGTTGTTTTACTTGCAACCCTAAGAAATAATTCAATTCCCCAACCATGCTCATTTCAAACTTAGATTTCATTAAATCTGCAAACTCAATAGTCATATTAGTACAAGTTGATCCATAAATAATATCATCAACATAAATCTGAACCATTAAGATATCATCATTATGTTTCATAAAAAAGAGCGTCTTATTGACACTGCCCATCTGAAAATTATGACTGAGTAAAAACTTAGTCAATTTCTTGTACCATGCCCTGGGAGCTTGTTTTAGAACATAAAGAGCCTTTTTAAGATGGTATACATGATCAGTAAACTTAGGATCCTCAAAACCTTTGGATTGTTCAACATACACTTCTTCATGTAAATCACCATTTAAGAAGGCACTCTTTACATCCATTTGATAAATTTTAATTTTTTTAAAACATGCAATGGATACAAAAAGTCTAATTGATTCAAGGCGAGCAACTGGTGTAAAGGTTTCATCATAATCAATACCTTCAATTTGAGTGTACCCTTGTACCACTAGTCTTACCTTGTTTCGAATTATATTACCAAGTTCATCAAACTTATTTTTGAATATTCACTTTGTTCCAATAATATGTTTATCTTTAGGTATAGGAACAAGGTACTAGACATCATTTCGAACAAATTGATTAAGTTCTTCCTGCATAGCGACTATCTAGTTTTCGTCAGAAAGAGCTTCTTTTACGTTTATCGGTTCTATTTAGAATGTGAAATATACGTAATTACATGTCTTCAAGTTGTCTGCGAGTGCGTATACCAGTGAGAGGGTTTCCAAGAATCTGGGTGGTTGGATGATCTTTAACAGTCCTCAATTCAGAATCAGTTTGATTTGATGAAGTATCTGTTTTATCAATTAAAAGTACTTCATCATAATCTGAACTTGGGGAAGGTGTATTCAAGTGATCATCTATGACCACATTTATAAATTCTTGAATAACACCGGTCCTATTGTTCAATACACAATATGCACGAATATTTAAAGACTATCCTAAGAAGATCCCTTCATCACTCTTAGTGTCAAACTTTTCCAGATTTTCACGATCACACAAAATATAGCACTTGCTACCAAAAACTCCAAAGTATTTGACAGTAGAATTTTTATCAAACCATAGTTCATAAGCTATTTTTTTATTAGATTTATAAGTATAAACTCGGTTAATAATATAGCAGGCGGTATTCACTACTTCAGTCCAAAGATTTCTAGGGAGCTTCATATTATTCAACATTACATTCCTCATTTCTTGAAGCACTCTATTTTTCCTTTCCACAATTTCATTTTTTTGTGGTGTCTTGGGCGCAGAGAATTCATGCAATATTCCCTGATCACTACAGAATTTTTCAAAATTGCTATTATCAAACTCAGATCCAAGATCACTACAGATCTTACTGACTTGAGAACCTTTTTCAGATTGAATACGTCTTATAATCCTTTTCACTTCATCAAGGGTTTCTGATTTATCCCTTAAGAAATGACCCAAGTGAATCTTGAAAAATCATCCACGATTACCAAGATGTATTTTTTGTCACCTCGACTTTCCATCCTGGTTGGTCCAATAAGATCCATGTGGAGAAGCTCGAGTGGTCTTGATGTGTCATTAGAGTTCACCTTCTTGTGAGAGCTCCCTTTACTTGCCTATTTGGCATTCGCCATATATTTTGTCTAACTTTTGTAATTTAAGTAGACCTCTTATTAGTTCTCTTTTGCTCAATCTGAATAAATTACGGTAGTGTACATGTCCAAGGCGTTTATGCCATAATTCTATTTTGTTAGTATGGACCATGTAGCACATTTGACTAGAAGAGCTACCATTATTTATAATATAGCAGTTTTCAGAAGTTCTGTGACCAGTTAATATTACAGATCCCTTTTTATTTATAATTTCGCAACCTTAATTGAAAAATTTTACACTATGATTGTTATCGCATATTTGAGATATGCTTAACAGGTTGTGTTTTAATCCCTTAACATATAAAACATTCTTGAATATGAGAAGGTTATAGAGTTGAACCGTACCTTAGCCAATAATCTTTCAGTTGCTACCATCACCAAATGTGACTGACCCATTAGTCATATCTTTGAGATCGGTGAATAAAGCCTTGTCACCTGTCGTATGCCTAGAGCATCCACTATCTAGGTAACACTTTGAATGGCTTGTAGCTTTAAAAGTAGTGTGGGCAACCAAGCAGGTAACATTAGGAACCCATTTCATAACAGTTTTGGGTTTATGAATATAGTGAGTCTTCTTTTAATTATAGTTATAGTTGGAGTGACCCACTGAGTTAGATTTTAAGAGCTCCTTAAGAAGATCAACTATTTTCTCAGCTAAAGGGTTTCGATTCTGAAATTTATAAATATTTTTTGATTTTTAAAAAGTAGTTTTAGAAAAAACTAGATTTGTACTTTTTCCTTTTGAGTTCAAGGTCTCACCATACGTAATCTTATGTTTAAGAGGAACATTTTTCTCGTAGCCCAAACTGGATCCATCGCCACATTTCCTTGATCCAGATAAAAGTTTTTCTAACTTTGGATCTCCTTGGGCATACTTTCATGTATCCTTTAAACTTAAAAGAAAAGAGACTTCAAGTTTAAGATTTTCATTCTCAGATTTCAGACTTTTAATCTAAGAGTTTTTGAAATCCAAATCACATTTGCATTTTTCAAAACAATCTGAAATATGAAATTTTTCTAAAACAAGATATTCAAAATTTTCTCTAAGCTTTGAAAATCTTTCTTTTTGAAGCTTAAGTTTGACAACAATTTTACATCTTTCCTTATATAAGGCATTGTAAGCATCTTGAAGATCATCTTCATTTTTACATTCATTGTTCAGATTTTCTTCACTTGTTGAATCATTATCTGAAAGTGTGAATTTGGCTAGAGTCATAAGGGCTTTCACTTCATTACCCGAATCAGTTTTAAAATCTTCTGAATCAGAAGCGGCTTTAGAATCAGAGGATTCGTCCAAAGTAGCCAACATACTCTTCTTTTTGGGTTTGTCATTTTTAGGACACTTGTTTACTAAATGCCCATATTCTTGATAGTTGTAACATTGACTCTCTTTTAAAGATTTTCGAGGCTTAGAATTAGATTTTTATCTTTTCTTCTCATTAGCTTTTTGAAAATCAATCCTCTTTTTTCTTTTGAAAATTTTGTAAAACTTTTTTGCTAAAAGGGCCATGTCGTCTTCAGAATTTTCTAAATCAAAATGGTTTTCAAGAAAAACATCTTTAGAAGACTTAAGGGCAATAGATTTTCCTTTAGGAGCTTTAAAATTTAAGTCGTAGGTTTGTAAAGATCCAACTAATTCTTCTACCCTCATAGTGTCTGTATCACGAAGTTCCTGGATTGCAGTTACCTTAGAATTGAACCGTTCAGGAAGTGAATGTAGTATCTTTGCACACACTTTACTTTCTAGGATTTTATCGCCAAGACCCCACATAGAGTTTACAATGTCATTTAATCTTGTATAAAAGTCCATAAACATTTTATTTTCCTCCATATGAATTTCTTCAAATTTGGTTGTGAGGAGTTGGACTTTAGACTTTTTGACAATTGACGTGCCCTCGTGTGTCATTTCTAAAATATCCCATGCTTGCTTTCCAGAATCACAGGATATAATTCTTTTGAATTCATTTGGTGATAAGGCGCAAGTGATTACATTTAGTGCTTTAACATTTGCACTACTTTCACTTTTCTGAAGTGTGGTCCATGAGAAATAAGGTGTTACTCTCATTATTTTTGAACCATCGATTCCAGTAACTTCAGTGGTAGAAGGGGTCTATTCATTCACTGTGGCTAGCCACACACTTTCATTCATGGATTTAAGAAAGATCCTCATCCTGGCTTTTCAATAGGCATAATTGGTGCCATCGAAAGGTGAAGGCCGAGTGACTGATAAGCTATCAAAATTTGACATCTTATATATAGCTTAGATCATTAGCTCAAGAAATAAATATAAGAATAAAGAATTAAAACAAGCTATTAGGCCCTGATATCACTTGAAGTGGCCAAGCTATATGTCCTAGAGGGGGGGGGGGGGGAGGGGGTGAATAGGACTATGTCAAATTTAAGAAAATTAAAAGCGGAACTAAAAAATAAGATACAACCAAATGAATAAATCAAACCACAATGCAAAATGGAAAAGCACCCTCAAAATACAAGTCTTGAGAGGTTGATACAAATGTTGTTCTAAGGACAACCTTACACCAAAAACTAAGGGTTTATGGTAGGATAACCTTATTTCTAGAAAGGTCTTTGTATCAAGAACTCAAACTGAAGAGGAAAATGTAATCTCAAATATTGATTGTTCTAAGGATAACCATACACCATAAAAATGGCAGGGCAACCTTGCTAGAACAAATAAAGAAATTGAATCTCAAAGCAATAAAGGAAACATAAGAAGTAAATTCTAAACTATTACAACATTCCCCATAATGCTTGAAATAAAAATATTACAACATTCACATCCACATATACATCCCACATATGAATAATCAAAGATAGGAAATATAAATCATACAACCTTAAAACACAAGGGATTATAGTGGTTCGCCTGTGTGTACACCAATTGTTAATAAATAGCCACACAACTACTTCACTCCTAATATCCTCACGCAGTGGATATTAGCATTCACTATCAAAATAGGTTTTCACAGGTTCACCCAAAACCTTCACAATTGTGTCTTTTTAACTTGGGCTTACTTAATCCAAAAACCCACTTTTTGAGTTTTCTGTCCCTCCTCATATAACCACCACAATGGGATTTTTATGGCGAATCTCAAAATAAACCAAAATGAATGTAAATTTAATAATGTAAAATACTTGGATTTCTCCTTTTTGAAGCAGCTCGAAAGAACTAATCGGAGTAGAAGTTGAATATAGAAGTTCAATGTCCAATACTCACTTTAAAATGGTTCTAGGTTCTAATTGATTTTAAATTAAACCAGTTGGGCTTAGCTCTATTTGATTTTGATTCCAAGAAGAAGGAATACAGCAATTCCTCTTTTCAAATAAGATTGGAATGTAGAAACAAAATCAAATGCAGAAGCTAACAAAAAGAGAATATTAAATGTGCACAATGTAGCTTAAAATAAACACAAACTTATCTCAGAGTGATCCCTTGATTTTACTTGAATTTCTATATCAAACTCTGAAATTCATCGTCTATTTATAGTTGTAAAAATCGCACCTTCGACTAGTCTAGTGGATACTACGACTGGTCGTAGGAGAACAGATTTTTGAAATCTTTAGCGCGATCGAATAAACCTGACTCATGACTGGTCGTAGGGTGTCTACAACTAGTCGTAGGCCCTCTATGACTGGTCGTAGGCCTCTCACGACTGGTCATAGGACCTCCAGTTTAGTTGCTAGACTTTGAGTCTTAGAACCAGGACTGGTCGTGGGACGAGTCGACACTGTTCACACGATCGGTCGAGCAGAGTCCAGGACTGGTTGTAGATGAATAGAAATTTCTAAAAAATTCCAACAAACTTAGGACTGGTCTTAGAATCTCTTGGACTGGTCGTGGCAGTGCAAGGACTAGTCGAACAAAGTCCAGGACTAGTCTTAGAACAGACCAAATACATATAAAAAGATTCATCTTGAATTATGTATACAAAATGACCTACCCTAAGGTCAAACTAAGGTCATTCATACCTGGGACATGAAGTATGAACATTGAAACTTCATTCTTTCGGATGACAGTTGACCTTTGAACCTTATGAAGCTTGAGATCTCAACTTGATGTAGCTTGATCTTGAGATCTTCTACAGCTTGGGATTAAACTTCATCTTGAGAGACACTTGAGTCTTGAACAAACACTCTTCTTATCGATGTAGCTCTGAACATTGATGCTTAGAGAAGAGGACAAAATACATGACCTTGAATTTCTTTCTTGAAGTCGATCACCGTACTTGACTTGAAGCATTATGATGCAGTGTCTTGAGCACATATATATCACCATATAAACACAAGACACAGGTAGAGGCTTTGGCACACAAAATGTGACAATTTGACAACTAAAGGAGCATAACACTTACAGATACCTTGGGGCAATGGTGGTTGAAAGTCCCCATTTGGACCCCTCTAGGTCCATTAGTAGCTAAGTGTGGTTGAATGCCTGCCTTAGTCCCTTACGAGGCCTGTTTTCATATTATCTAGGCCCTAGATTTTGTATGCTTAATCTCATGGGCTACCCCAAGTAAATGGGCCCCCATTAGAGGTTGTATTCCTTATGAGGAATTTATTAAGTACCTACACCCTTCATGTTTAGGTAGAGAGTACATCTCTTCATTCACCTCATTGGCACCCTTATTCATCTTCATGGCTCATTTCCATGTGCATCATATGCATGCTTGGTTGAGGTATGATTGGCCATGGTTGTGCCATTGTGTAGGATATGTTAGTATCTCCCCGAGGGATGAAGTTTACCCTCTTGAGTACAGTGGATTCTTGGGATTGATGTATGGTTGATTATGTGATTCATGTGTCTGGCATTGCATAGCATGTAGATATTCACCCTTACTTCATCAGGGCCGTAGCCTCCACAGAGATATCATGGATGGCCGCGTGTAGACATCGAAAATGATTCTTGAGCATTTGGGGTGCATAGGATATGCCTGGATGAAAGCCCCTAAACTTTCACGATACCGAGGGGACGCCTCGACGCCGAGACCGAGTGAAAAACATGAGCGTATGAGTGCCGTTATACCATTAGGCCACGACTCCCACTGTTGTGAGGTCGGTTGGGATGGGGTGTGGCCTTACCCACCTGATAGAGAGGGCAATAGCTAGACTGAGTCTGACCAGCTCGTGAATGGGTCCGTTACCATTAATCCTCGCTAGTGATTGGTTGTCTCCAGGCGGGTAGTGAGGTCTCCTACGCTCGTTTAACTATGCGGGTGTATAAAGTGGTAGTCATCCTGCAGTGTACTTGACCCCGGTGCCTTATGATCGAATTGTACTTGATATGTGGATTGGATATGAGGATTAACATTACTTCGCATTACATTTGTGTCGGCTGTGTAAGTCTTATATTGCATTACCTTGGTATAGAACCTAGTACTCATGTATTGTATTGCATAGCCTTAGTACGATTTACTGCATTCATAGCTTATCCTCAGTATGGCCGGAGGCATTGGCATTGTTCATTGGCTCCTTCATTCTCCTTATTCTTCTAATTAGCATTGTCACACACTTACACCGCCCTCTACGCTTTCTATAAGCTTATGCACAATTGATGCGTGCAAGAGATCCTGGTCAGCGCAGTAGCGGAGGAGCTGTGGATTGGATTAGCGCGAGCTGAGGACCTATTGCAGACCTTTCCTTCCTTTCTATATTATGTATTTCCTTTTGAACCTTGTACCTATAAATTTTAAATTCTTAGTGGATTTTATAGTGTGTTCCTTGTTTATTTTATGAGATTTACTTGTTATGATCTTGGGTATGCTCAATTGGATTGGAATTGTGATATGTAAATCCTCCTTATAGGATCTTAAGATTGGAACCTGAGCCAGGAATCTCGAATGGGGTACTAAGGAGGTTGTTGTGGCTGAAACTGGTGATTGGGTTCCTTGTGCATCCGATCACCTAGTCCGGGGCGTGACATTGGGAGATGAGACGGAGGACTTGGAGCAAATGGTGGAAGGAGGAGGAAGAGGATGGGATTGGAGGAGGAGAGGGAATGGATTCGACGACGAAGCCATTCTTGTAGTTGAGGCAGATGAAGTGAGGAGATGAAGATGGCGTTTTTACGGAGATGTGGTGTCACGTTCCAAACTCAAAAATCGGGCTGACAAAATTCCCGATCGCCGAATCCGGCACCGACAGCCTCCGTAGTACCCCATTCTCAGCTCCCAGCACCCATATACCAGGTTCCAATCCTGGGATGCTACAAGGAGGATTTCTAATATCCATTTGATTTATAATAAGCATAACATAAGCATAACCCACGGACAATAACCATAAGAATACCACAAAATCCACTATGATAAAAAACTTTTGAGTACAATACGTCTGAAGGGAAATACAAGATAATATAAATACAGAAACTCCAAAAGCTCGGCTGCACGCTCTAACGACGGCGAGACTAAGGCTGCGTCCTGGCGTCACCTGCACGCATCAATCGTGCATAAGCTTATAGCAAGCTTAGAGGGTGGTGTAAGTATGTGCGCAATATAAGCATGCTCAGAATGCAAGATCAGAGTAATACGAAATCATGCTGGTGAATACATGAATACAATTAGCCATACCAAGGCTATACGGTGCAAGATGTGAATGCGATCGGCCACATCCAGGGCATGCGATGCAGAATGCAAGTCAAGCATATCAATCCTTATCCACATATCAATGCAGCTCCTTACTAGAGCATCAAGTCAATACGGTTCTCAGTTTGGATAATCACCGGAGTCAGTACACTCTACGCCAGCTTGTCGTCCATATCCGAACACGTAACTGGGAGAGAAGAAGAGACCTCACTATCTGCGTGCCAATATTGGGCCCGGCTCGTCGATAGCGGACAGATTCCTCAAGCTGGTCAAACTCAACCTAGAAGTTGCCCCCTCACTCAGGCGGGTAAGGTCACACCCCTTTCCAATAGACCACGACACAGTGGGAGACGCGGCCTACTAGTATACGGCCCTCCCGCGCTCGCGTATCCACTCGGTCTCGACGTTAGAGTCATCCTCTAGTAC
Source organism: Magnolia kwangsiensis (assembly GCA_037074715.1). Lineage (NCBI taxonomy): Eukaryota > Viridiplantae > Streptophyta > Magnoliopsida > Magnoliales > Magnoliaceae > Magnolia > Magnolia kwangsiensis. The sequence continues at coordinate 115,573,791 of CM073572.1, read as the reverse complement.
CATTTGGTTTAGGAATTTTTAGTCAGGGACATTTATGGTGCCCGTATGCTAGAACCAAACATTTCTGGTATCCAATCCAGCCACCCACGATGCATCTGTGGAGGCTATGGCCCTGATGTTGCTAGGGCATACAATACTCACAATCATACAAATGTAAGTGCATGAGTCACACTACCAGTCATGCAACAGTCCTACGTGTACCATGCACTCATGTAGGGCAACTCCGCCTATCAGGGAGTCCATAAACAGTTCGCCCGAAGGCATATGATATGATCATTCACTTCTCATATCAGTCATACATATGATGCGTATGATAATGAATCATGAATTTATACTAAACATGTATATAGAGATGGGCTCTGCGTATAACTGAGATGGGCCGAGACAGCCTACTTACTACAAGTATGGGCCTATTAGTAGGCCTTAGGGAGGGTGACAATGCAGACATTTAATCGACGTCATCCTTACAATGTGTGCATCTAACCATCATTGTTTCCAAGGCATTACTTGCTATTAATATCATTATATGCCATGGAGGGATCACGCATTGCAATGGACCTAGTTGTACCCAATTGGGCCTTAAGTACATTAATTGGGCCGTATCATATGGGCTTTACATTCATCAAATGGATCACCTCAATGAGCCTCACCAATGGGCCTTAGGTCCTTTGCAATGGGTCATAACCCATGGGCCTCAGTATGCATTAAAAATGTGCCCAATCACATGAGCTTTATGTACATCAAATGGGCATAATCACATAGGCCTTATATATACCAGGGTGGGCCTCAACAATGGGCCAAAAATACTTCAAATGGGCCTACACACATGGGCCCATATATAACAAAGTGGGCCTTGACAATGGGCCACAAATGCATTAAGATGGGCCTAATCACATGTCAACACGGGCCTAAATACATCAGCCCATATATAACGAAGTGGGCCTCATGTGAGGCCCGCCAAAATATTTATTTTCCTATCTAATCTGTTGATAAGGCCACATAAATAGGGGCTCACCGTAATATTCATTTTCCATCCAGCTCTTTGATTGGGGCATGGAGGGCCCACCATAATATTTATTTTCCATTCAGCCCATTGATTGGGGCATGGAGGGCCCACCATAATATTTATTTTCCATTCATCCTGTACATAAGATCACGTGGACCAGGGTAGGGCCCACTATAATATTTATTTGTCATTCAAACCTGTTCGTGAGGTCACATGTTTCTGGGCCCACCATAATAGATGGCATGGGTATACAAAACATACATTGTGGTGGGCCGTGCACACCCCACAGTGGGGCCGTCCGATGGGGCCCACTAGAGATGTTTATTAGCCATCCAAACCTGTTTGTGAGGTCACGTGGGACTAGGGGCCCACCGTAATGTATATTACATCCAAACCTTTCATAAGGTCCCTGGACGAGGGGGCCCGCTGTCTAGTTTATTTGCTAGCCAACCTATTAATAAAGTCACTTGGACCTGGGGTGTGTGTGGGCCCATCGAAATGTGTTTCACAAATCCAGTCCACTCATTATGTGTGTCCCACCGGTTTGAGGGTTCAGACCAAGTTTCAGCCACTTTCAAAATTCGGGTAGGCCCCACTAAGTGCTTTTACACGTCTTAGGCATGTCTTCACATGATTTTAGATGGTATGGCCCACCTGAGTTCTGTGTACGACTGATTTTTGGGATAGCCCCATACACAAAGGGGACCCATCAAATGCAGGGTGTTGATGTTAGAATGCATCACGGTGGGGCCCACGGCTGGGCCGTGAGGGCCAGCCCAAACCGCCCACCCGCCCGCCAGCGCTGGATGTTGTGGCGTCCTTGGCAGCAGCAGCAATTACTGCTTCTTTATTTCTTTTTCTTTTTTTTTTTTAAATATTGGGCCCACAATAAGATGATCCAATCCATTTATTGTGTGTGTCCTACGTGATGGACCGTTCAGTCCAAGTTTAAGATGCATCCAAATTTCAGGTAGGCCCCACCAAGTGCTTTTAAATGTTCAGACATGTCTCCACATGATTTTAGATGGTATGGCCCACCTGAGAATCGGATTGGTCTCAAATTTTGGCTCAACGCCTAAAATAATCAGAGGAAGATGGTGGAAGGCTTAGATTGAATACATGCATTAAGTTCGGGCTTGCATGAGTGGCCTCACTCCAAAACATTAAAAAGGAATCTTTTTTTTATATACCCCTTGTAAGTACACGCCCCCATGTTAGCCATGCCTGTGTCCAACGTCAAGAGATGCTGGACGGTCATGGATAAACACATGCACTGTGTGGGTCCCACATTCACGTGGCCCACACTTCAAGGTGGTTCCCACAAGCACATGGCCCACCTTCTGGATTAATATGATAGTTGTGTTTTCCCATCATCCTGGCCTTCCAAATAATCCATTACAGATGGGCCTTACAATCAGGCAGCCAAGATCAACTTGCACATGGTGGCCACAAAAAGATCACATCAAAGAAAGAGAAAGAGGAGAGAGAGAGAGAGAGAGAGAGAGAGAGAGAGAGAGAGAGAGAGAGAGAGAGAGAGAGAAGAGACGGTGATGGTGGGGCCCCGCCACTATGGGCCCCACATGATACAACTCATACATAAAGAAAATGGGTCCCACCAACAAGTGGTCCCAAAAAAAAAGATTTAACGGTGGATCACCCACCTCTTGGCTTCCTTCTTGCTCCCCTAGTCTCCTTAGCTCCTTACCTTCACTTTGGACGGTGGATGATGGACCTTAATGGTGTGGATGAGAGATGAGAGGTGTAGATGGAAGATGAGAAGGTGGGCCACACTTGGGATTTGGGAGAGGGAGAGAGAGCTTGGACGTGTGAGGCTTATGGTTGCTTGGGATTTTAATTTTGAGAAAGAGAGAGAGATGTGATGCTTGAGAGAAGTGATGGGTGATGTGGTGGTTGGGTGGAGTGATGTGTTGTAAGAAAGGATGGGTGGAGAGAGAGGTGAAGTAATGTGAGGGTTGACTTTGGGCTTGTTTGTGTAAGAGAAAGGTATGGGTTGATGTACTTGGGTATGGAGTGACTTGACTTGTACTTGACATGAGTGATTGATTGATTGATGGGACATCTCGTAGAGATTCTCTCGTAATCTGTAATGCGCGGTGTTTCTTCGAATTGAACGTAAGTCTATATCTTCTACCCTAGGTATCGGGTCGGTGCGCGAGTCACGGTATTTAGACCGCGGCGACGGCGCGGTCGCTAAGGTATAGGTTTCGGGTCGAGTCAACTTTGATATGCTGGACTTGGCTTAGGTTCGAGCGTAAACGTCGAATACAGGTCGAAGGTCGTCGGAATTCGACCAGAAGGACCGCGAAAGAATACGAAATGGTACAGTCTAGGACACGGGTCTTACAACTCTCCCTTCCAAATAAAAATTTCATCCTCAAAATTTGCATAGTCATCACAAGAGAACATAACTCATAAAAGAAGGGAAAATGAGGCATCGTCATATAAAATCGAGGACAATATACAAGATACAACATATGATCAATCATCAAAGAGATGAGGATAACGCTCTTGAATCTCAGCCTCACGTTCCCAAGATGCCTCATCAACGGAATGATGACCCCACTGAACCTTTACTAAGGGAATGACCTTGGTCCAGAGGACCTGTTCCTTGCGATCAAGGATACGAACTTACTGTTCAATGTAAGAAGTGTCCTCACGAAACTCTAACGGCTGTCAATTAATAATAGGAACTACGTTTGACCCACACTTCCTCAACATAGAGACGTGAAAAATATTGTGGATGCCAGACAACTCAGATGGTAAGGCAAGCCGGTAGGCCACGGTGCCAACACGCCCAGTGATCTCAAAAGGTCCTATAAATCTCGTGGCAAGCTTGTCCTTCGCTCCAAATCGTACTACGCCCTTCATGGGCGAGACCTTGAGATACACTCTGTCCCCTACATCGAACTCCAAAAGATGACGCCGGCGATCAGCAAAACTCTTCTCCTGGTTCTGAGCTGTGTGCATCCTCTGCCTGATGATATCAATAGCCTCGGATGTATGTTGCACAAGCTCGGGACTTAGGAGACGCTGCTCTCCTACCTCGGTCCAACAACTCGAAGATCTACACGGTCTGCCATACAATGCCTCAAAAGGAGTCATGCCAATGGTCGCCTGGTAGCTGTTGTTGTATGCAAACTCAGCCAATTGTAGATGCTCATCCCAGCTACCTCCGAAATCAATCGCACAGGCCCGGAGCATATCCTCAAGTATCTGATTGACCCTCTCGGTCTGGCCATCGGTCTGCGGATGATACACGGTACAGAGCTACAAATCAGTACCCATAGCTCTCTGAAAGCTCCTTCAAAACTAAGATGTAAACCTCAGGTCTCGGTCAGAAACGATCGAGACTGGAACACCGTGCCGTCTCACTATCTCCTCAACAATCGCAGGGTGCACAGTTCTTTTCGAAGATCGACCTTCGTTTCGGTTATCATCAGATTCGGGTCTGAGAAGAGGACATTTCGAAGACAGCATTCAGGATACGTTACGGTCATTTTGAGTTTCAAGTCATGTCCTTCGGACTGACTAATGCACCCGCGGTCTTCATGCAGCTGATGAACGAGGTCTTCTGCCCTTATCTCGATCAGTTTGTTATAGTCTTCATTGACCACATCCTGATCTATTCGAGGACCCGTGAGGAGCATGAGCAGCATTTGGAGATCACCTTGCAGACCCTCCGCACACACTAGCTGTATGCGAAGCTAGAGAAGTGCGAGTTCTGGCAGGAGGAGGTAAAGTTCCTCGGTCATATGGTGATGAGGGAGGGCGTCGCAGTGGACCCCTTGAAGGTCGAGGCAGTGCGTCAGTGGGGCCAGACCACGACTGCGATAGAGATCCATAGTTTTCTTAGTTTGGAGGGCTATTATCGACGTTTCATTGAGGCTTTTTCTCGTATTATAGCCCCGGAAGGGTGTAGAGTTTATTTGGAGTGACACCTGCCAGCAGGCATTTATGGAGTTGAAGGACCGTCTGACGTCCGCTCTTGTCCTCACTCCTCCCTCTGGGAGTGACGGATTTATTGTATTCACAGATGCCTCGCATATTGGTTTGGGTGCTGTTCTGATGCAGCAAGGGATACCAGTGGCCTTTGTATCTCGTCAGCTCAAGGTCCATAAGCTGAACTATCCTACGCATGATCTAGAGCTGGCTGCAGTTGTCTTCGCACTGAAGGTATGGAGGCACTATCTTTATGGGGTCAGGTTCGAGCTTTTCTCTGATCACAAGAGCTTGAAGTACCTCTTCTCGCAGTCTGAGTTGAACATGAGACAGAGGCGCTGGATGGAACTTCTGAAGGACTACGACTTTGATCTCCAGTACCACCCGGATAAGGCGAACACGGTGGCAGATGCCCTCAGCCATCAGCCACGAGGCCTAGTAGCGCATATGATGATTCAGGAGTGGCGAATGCTTGAGGATATCGCAGGGTATGATTTTGAGTTCGACCTGCAGTCTTCCATTGTACAGTTATCGAGCTTGTCGATTCAACCCTCCCTTGTTGCTAGGGTGATCGAGGCTCAGCAGGCTGATGAGTCGTTGCAGAGTTATATGGCTGAGGCGGCATCTGAGAGTCAGGTAGATTGGCAGATTGGTACAGACGATGGGCTTTGCTTCAGAGGCCGATTATGTGTCCCGGATATTCTAGAGTTGCGCAGAGATCTTATGACCGAGGCACATTGATCACGGTTTTCTATCCACCCTGGCTCGACGAAGATATACCGCGACATGAGGCGACAGTATTTTTGGGCAGGGATGAAGTGCCAGATCGCCAGTTTTGTGGCCGAGTGTGACACGTGCCAGCGTGTCAAGGCTGATCATCAGAGACCTCCTGGTCTATTACAGCTGTTGAGAGTCCCGATGTGGAAGTGGGAGCACATGTCGACTGATTTCATTATGGGTTTGCCGATGACTCAGCGTGGTCATGACGCCATTTGGGTTGTTGTGGATCGTCTGACGAAGTCGGTACATTTTCTTGCGATGCGTGCGACTTGGTATATGGACCGGCTTGCGAGATTATTCACTGAGGAGATTGTAAGACTGCATGGCGTTCCAGTCTTGATCGTTTCTGACCGAGACTCGAGGTTCACGTCTCAGTTTTGGGGGAGCTTCCAGCGAGCGGTGGAGACTGATTTGCAGCTCAACACCACATACCATCCGCAGACCGATCCTTGAGAATATGCTTCGAGCTTACGCGATTGATTTTGGGGGTAGCTGTGATGAGCATCTGTGATTGGCTGAGTTCGTGTACAATAACAGCTATCAGGCGACCATCGGCATGGCTCCTTTCGAGGCACTATATGACAGACCATGCAGATCACCTAGTTGCTGGACCGAGGTTGCAGAGCGTCATCTCTTAGGTCCCGAGCTTATGCAGGAGACGTCAAAGGCTATTGACATCATCAGGCAGAGGATGCGCACAGCTCAGAGCCGACAGAATAGTTTTTCTGATCGTCTGCGTCATCCCTTGGAGTTTGATGTAGAGGACCATGTGTATCTCAAGGTCTCGACCATGAAGGACGTAGTTCGATTTGGGGCAAAGGGCAAGCTTGCCCCAAGATTCATAGGACCTTTTGAGATCACTGGGCACGTTGGCGTCGTAGCCTATCGGCTTGCCTTGCCATCTCAGTTGTCTGGCAACAACGTCTTGCCTTACCATCTCTAACGTCTTGAGATCCTTGCCTTGCCATCTCTAACGGCTTGCCTTGCCTATCGGCTTGCCTTGCCACAATGTCTTTCATGTCTCTATGTTGAGGAAGTGTGGATCAGACATAGTTCCCGTTATTGATTGGCAGCCGTTAGAGGTTCGTGAGGATGCTTCTTATATTGAGCAGCCAGTCCGTATCCTTGATCGAAAGGAGCAGGTCCTCAGAACCAAGGTCATTCCCTTGGTGAAGGTTCAGTGGGGCCACCATTCTGTAGAGGAGGCTTCTTGGGAGCGTGAGGCTCAACTTCGAGAGCGTTATCCCCATCTCTTTGATGGTTGATCATGTGATGTTTTTTTGTATGCTGTCTCTGATTCTAGATGATGATGTTATGTCTCTTCTTCCTCATGAGTTATGCCTATTTGCGATGATTATGTAAATTTTGAGGATGAAATTTTTATTAGAAGGGAAGAGCTGTAAGACCCGTATTTTAGTCCGTACCTTCCGTAGACTTCCGCGGTGTTACCGGTCGAATTCCAGCAACCTTCGACCCTTAACCGATATTTACGTGTGACTCTGATTCGAATGTCGTCAACCCGTATCGACTCAACCCAAGACCATTACTATAGCGACCGCGCCATCGCTGCGGTTCAGATGCCGCGACTTGCCCGCCAAGGCGATACCCTAGTCAAGAGATGTGGGCCAACGTTCGGTGCAGAAAAATGCCGTGCGTTGCGAAACCCAAGAGAATCTCTACGATGTGTCACATCAATCCCATCAATCAATCAATCTATTAATCCATCACATGCCAAGTACATGTCAAGTACACATCACTTTCACCCTTTCCCAAGTAAGCCACAAAAGTCCAAAAGTCCTTCCATGCCCATACTTTTCTTACACAAATGCCTCAAAGGTCAAGAATCTCTTACACCTCCCATGCCTTTCTTATACAAAAGGCCACAAAAGTCAAGGATTTCTTTCACACCCATCACTCACCACATCCATCACCCATTACTCTCTCTCTCTCTCTCTCTCTCTCTCTCTCTCTCTCTCCCCCTTTACAACTCTCTCTTTCTCATTTCTCATCTCATTTTCTCAAGCAAAAACCCCATACCCCATACGTATGAGAAATCCTCCAAGCTCTCCAAAACTCCAAGGTGGCCCACTTTCCTACCCCATCATCTCCCATCCTATCCATCCATTCCTCATCTCATCCATTGAAGTTGAAGCTAAGGTGCTAAGGAACCCATAGGAGCAAGAAGATCGAACGGTGGGTGCATGATAATAGTAGTTTTCCTTATTTTTTGAGATGGGCCAAGTGAGGTCAACCGATCAATGGTTTGGATCTCACTTAGGACCCTAATTGTGGCCGATGGACCACTTTGATCATCATGATCATCCATGATGGGGCCATTCTCCATGGACCCCATCATGATGTTTATTTCATTGCATTTAAAGGTCATCTAGACCGTTCGTATTGGTGGAGAAAGGATCTCCACCGTTGAATCCAATTTTTGTTAGTTTCATGTGTAGAAGGACCCATTTTATTGTATGATCTTGTACAAGGGAGGGCTCATAGTGGTGGAGCCCTCCATCACAAGCGTGTCCCACTTTCCATCTCTCTCTCCCTTCTTATTTCATTTTATTTGTTTATTTTATTTATTTTTTTGACATTATATAGGCTTGTGTGGCCTATTTGGATGGACCCCACCATGAGGCTTTTATTTTACCCAAATCATTAAGTGTGGCCCACTTTATGTGCAGTGGACCCACACTATTTTCCATGAGGTGGCCCACCTAATCAGGGCCCACCCCAATGTATATTTTTTTTAAATACCCAACCGTCCAGCATCTGAGACGCTGGACGTCTCTGCCAAATGAAAAAAAAAAGAAAAAAAGAAAGGTTTGGGTGGGCCGGCTCATGTAGGCCCCACCTTGATATATGTGTTCAATCCATGCCGTTCATCCCTTTTACCAACTCATTTTAGGCGTTGAGCCGAAAAATGAGGTTGATCTGTTGATCAGGTGGGCCATACTATAGAAAACTGTATTCCTTACCATTTAAAGCTATTTGGACCCACCTTACTGCATCTACTACTAAAAATACTGGACATTAGTCTTGTTCAGTGTATTTTGGGCCCCTAAATCCATTGGACGGTTCAGATCTTCAAAAAGTGGGCCCTACAGGTGATTTTTCTCAAGAAAATCAAAATAATAATAAAAAAATGGGCAAGAGGCAGCGCCTCTGCCTCTCTAACAAGTCGCAGCAGCTGCACGCTGCTGCATGCAGCGTTTGGCGGGCGGACGTCCGGGGCCCATGGCCCTGAATGTGGGCCCCACCGTGATGTTTATTTATCATCCAACCTGTCCACGTGGTGGGCCACCCCCTGAGGTGGGCCCCCTCCAAGTTTCGGCCGGATCCAAAATTCAGGTGACCCACACCATAGGAAACAGTGTGAATGAACATCTACCATTGAAACCCGTTCTGGGGTTCACATAAGTTTTGGATCAAGATGAAATTTGTGATTTCCCTTCATCCAGGTCTGAGTGACCTTATGAACGGTCTGGATGGTTTATAAACATTACAGTGGGCCCCACATGGGACCCACAATGATGTATGTGTTTTATCCGTCCACCATGATGTTTGTATTTTATCCGTCCAGCGGACGGTGGTGCTGGGCCCACGGTGATGCTTGTGCACCGTCCAACCTCTGTGGACCCCGCCATGATGCATGTGATGCATCCAGACCGTCCATCCACTTGAAAAGATTATTTTAAGGCGTGAGTTGAAAATTGAGACCATCTGTGATCAAGTGGGCCACCTATGTTTGGGTGTGGCCCATTTGATATATAAGGCCTATGGGTTTAGGCCCATTTGATATATAAGGCCTATGGGTTTAGGCCCATTTGATATATAAGGCTTATGGGTTTAGGCCCATTTGATATATAAGGCCTATGGGTTTAGGCCCATTTGATATACAAGGCCTATGGGTTTAGGCCCATTTGACTTATATAAGGCCTATAGGACTAGGCCCATTTGATATTTATAAGCTCATGTGATTAGGCCCAATTGATGCATTCAAGGCCCAACGGGTTATGACCCATTGCAATGCGCATAAGGCCCATTGGTGCGGTCCATTGATGTGGCCCACTTAACGAATGGAAGGCCCGTATGATATGGCCTAATTGGTGTATTTAAGGCCCAATGGGATATGCCTAAGGCCCATTACAATGTGTGATCCCAACCTAGTTCATATAATGATTTTTACTATGGGTAACGCCTTGGGAGTAATGTTGGTTTGACATCCACATTGCAAGTGTAATGTTGGTTGGATGTCCACATTACGACTCTCCCTAGGTCCCCTTTGATAGGCAGTACTTGTTATGTATAGGCCATCTGGGCCCACTTGCGTTGTATGGGTAATTCATTACTTTATTACATGTTTAATATAGTTCCATGACTCATGATCATACTCATCATATGTATGCTTGATATGAGAATTGACTGATCATAGCATATGCCTTCGGCCAGGTTGTTTATGGGCTCCCGGTTAGGCAGTGTTGCCCTACATGAGCGCATGATATACGCAGGATTTGCTGCATGATCGGATAGTGTGATTCATGCATTTTACATTGTGTGATATGGTTATTGTACGCCCTAGCGACATCGGGGTCGTAGCTTCCACAGACGCATCGTGGTTGGCAGGATTGGATACCAGAAATTTTATTCTACATAGGGTGCTATAGATATCCCTAGGTGAAAGTCCCTAAACCCTTATAGTACCAAGAGGTTTCTCCAACGTCTAGATCGAGTGGGTAGACGAGCGTTAAGTGCCGATTACCAGATAATTGCGCTCTCTACTGTGTCATGGTCGGTTGGAAGGGGGTGCGGCCTTACTCGCCCGAGAGTAGGGGGCAATGATAGGCTGAGTCTAACCAGCTCGAGGAATGGATCCACTATTGACGAGTCGAGCCCGATATTAGCAGACGGATAGTGAGGTCTCTTCCACTTATCCTATTGCGCGCGATAAGGCGGCAATCCGGTTCAGAGTGTACTAGACCCCGGTGATATCCCAGATTTGAGCTGTATTGATATGTGGACTTAGATGAGGATTATATGCTTGACTTGCATCTTGCATCACATAGCCTTGGTACGACTCATGATATATGGACCCATCTGCATATTCCACATTACTCTGATATTGCATGATCATATTACTACCTTGCACACACACTTTCACCACCCTCTAAGCTTTCTATAAGCTTATGCACGACCGTTGAATGCAAGTGACTTTGGGGCATAGCAGCGCTGAGGCAGGAGCACTTGCAGATCATTTTTTAGAGTTTTTGTTCCTTACCATTGTATTTCCCTTTATGCTCATTGTACTTGTAAAGTTTTTTTTATCATAGTGGAAATGTAATGGAGTTCTTGGTTGTTGTTTGTGGGTTATGCTTACTACAAATCAAACTGACGTAAAAAAAATCCTCCTCGTAGCATCCCAGGATCGAAACCTTGCAAATGGGCACTAAGAGCCGAGCATGGGGTTCTACGGAGGCTGTCGGCGCCGGATTCAGCAATCGAGAATTTTTTGAGCCCAGTTTCTGAGTTTAGGGCGTGACAGAAGTTGGTATTAGAGCATAACTTGGGAATAATCGAGAACAACATTACATATTTGCTATGAGTGTAGAATGGTTAAGTCCCGAAGTTTTGATAGCTTAGCGAACTCCCGTTACAGACCCTTAACATGCGTGCCTTCGAGAGTTTTGAAGTTGATAGGCGTCTTCGCTCTTTCCTGTAGGACATGACACGTGGGAGAGTTACCCGATCGACTCCCGCACCACCACCTGAGGATCCCGCTCCACCACCTGCAGCTCCTACATTACCACCTGTGATGCCCGTTCCACCACCAGAGATTTCTACTGCCCATCCTGAGTATGCTGCCCTTCCACCAGAGACCGGTGAGGACCCGACCATATCCGTGAGTGCCTCACAGTTGTAGCAGATGTTACAGGCTGTGACGGCTGCACTTCAGGGGCAGGGCAGGCAGCCAGTTGTTTCACCAGCACAGGCAGAGCAGGATCGTGCGAGTGCTCTCCTTCGAGAGTTTCGACGGCTCGTTCCCCCGCTTTTTCATGGTGAGTCGGACCCGACGGCTGCTGAGAGATGACGCGCTGATGTGGAGAAGATATTTGATATGATGGGATGTACGACAGAGCGGCGAGTTCGAATAGCCGTATTTCTTCTCCATGGTGAGGCTGAGCACTGGTGGGCATCAGTCTCTCGAGCAGCAGGCGCTGATTTTGTATGGACATGGGAGGATTTTGTGGATCGGTTTGACCGACAGTACTTTCCTGATCACATTCGACGATAGCGAGGGTTGGAGTTCGAGGCCCTAGTGCAGGGCGATATGACAGTGGCTCAGTACGCAGCTCGCTTTGTAGCACTGTCTAGATTTTCACCCTATCTTGTTGATGATGAGGAGCGGAGAGCCCGCCGCTTCGAGGACGGCTTACGTTACGGTCTTTGCAACCGTGTGATTGGCCATGAGCTTCCGACTTTTGAAGAAGTGGTGCCGAAGGCCCAGATTTTTGAGGCCGAGTGGGCCGGTTCTCAGTCTGATCGTGGTCAGAGGAGAGACCAGAAGAGGCAGGCTCCTCCCAGTGATTCCTAGCAGCGTCGACCACAGCAGCAGAGGCAAAGAGAACAAATATGTTAAGAAGTAAGTCAAACAAGATTGAACATCTACGGTGATGATCAATGAAATAGATTTAAGAGAAGGGATTATATTGTAAAGAGAATATCGACCTCAGTGGAATCGAGGACATAATTTAACAAATTAGGCAAAGCTCCTTTCCCAATCTGAACATCTGCGGTGATGGTCAGGCCCTCAAATCACACTTCCAAATTTGGAACTTGAAAGCCCATGCTGTTTAAGAAAGAATTTAGGATCGTGAAAAACAAAGAGATATCCAAAAATTTGCAACAAATAGAAAAATAATAAGAGCAATTGACTATTTTCTCTCACTAATCATGGTGAGAATCACATATTCACACCTAATGGTTTTGACAAATCACTATTAGAATCACTACTAAGATAATCAGAATGTTTTTAAGTTGTCTTAAAATTGGAATATAACAAATTAAAAAATTATTGAATATTTTCTTGTTGAATTTGAACCACTGAGTGTTTTTAAGTTAATGGTAGGTAAGCTGATTTGGACATTGTCTAAACATGATTGATCAAGTCCGTATCAAGATATGGTTCATAATACGGGATGTGTACAAAGAATATGTAGCTTCTAGTTGTGCGGATCGGCATGAGTAAAAGCAACCAACTCATAAGTGTAAATGATGAATTAAATTTTTGTAGCATGTTGATAGAAATAGAAAAGTCCCATCTTGGTGTCCTGCCTTTAATCCTCTAGCATCATGCATGAGTCAGATTATAGCACAAACATGCCTTACATTCATACCCATATTTCTAACAAATTGGCCAATCCATCCAAACCCAATGCCCAAGCATGAGTCTTACACCCTCACAGCGGTCGACAATGGAAAACAAGAGAGCCTTGTCACTCTTGACAATGTTCAAAAGCTATTACAAGTTTAAATGTCCCACATCGACAAAAATGCATTAGAATGAGCTTTGCAATACATAATTCAACTTCACTATTCATCTTGTTGGTTCTTCTTTCACAATTTTCAGCAACTTTAACATATCTTCCATCTTGAAATTACTTCTATATCAATGGTGAAGGCCTGGAGAGATATTCAGTGATTCTTTACATACACCGAAATTAAAAACAAAGATCCATTTTATGTAAATTAAGCAACAAAGATTTTTTTTAAAAAATAAAACCCCCCCAAAAAAAATGCCCATAGAGGTGACAAGATAAGATTTTCTAATATCACCTTAGGATGCAAAGTGAATTAACTTGCAAGCATTCAGTTTATTCAAAATTCAGTCTTAAGATTGAGTTTGGATGTATTCTAGCATTTGTAGTGTGGAAGTAGCCCTCAAAATACCAGTTACCTTTATTTTTTAAGTCCAAATTGAAAGTAAATTGTAATTTGTGTATGGAATTCAATGTGTTCAGAAGGGGTTTTCCCATCGCGAAAAATGGGATGCCCTTGAAACCAGGCAGGTCCAATCATTAGGTGGGCCACCAAAGAAAATAACGAACCACTCAAAACCTCCAAATTCATGTGGTGGCCCACCCGAGAGTTGAATGGGCCTGATTTTCATGGTGGTGAAACTCGCTAGGGTAAGATGCCATACACTCCACAGACAGCTAGTTCAACAACTTTCTAATCTACAACTAGCTGCAGGTGAGACATTCCCATAAAGAAAAAAGAACTACAAGACTGGATAGAGTTGTAAATATTTGTTAAAGCAGTTTCAAAACTCCATCTGATGCAGATTGACTCCACTTTACATTGTCTCCTGAAAAATGCGTCCACCTGAATTGACTTTGCTCACTTTACTCTAGGTGATCTAAACTGAACCCCAGTTAAATTGATATGTATAGAATCTGATAGACTTAGGGGTCATTTGGATGACTAAAAATGATTTACATGTAATTTACATTTGTAAATCATTTACAACCTGTCCTATTTGGCTTTCAGCTATAAATGATTTACAAGTAAAGGATCGTCTATGTTTGGATAACCTGTAAATTGTTTAAGTCCAGTAAATGGAGAGTCAATCCTTCCATTTATAATCGTTAGGCTGTAAATGGAGTGCCTGTAAATGAAATCCGAACTTTTTGCATATAAATGAAATGATGGTAAATGCTATAAATCATTTCAGGCAAAAAAGGCCATCCAAACGTAGAGTGCAAATGTAAATCATTTACATTTACAGGCAAAAAAGGCCATCCAAACGAAAAGTGCAAATGTAAATCATTTACAACTTGGCCCAGTTACAGGCATCCAAATGAACCCTTAGGTTGTGTTTGGACACCTAATGAATTGAATTTTGTTAGGTTTACTCATGGAGGAATGAAAAAAAAAAAAAAAACTAATTATTCCTTATTCTTACTTGCATTCCTAATAAGAAAGTAGCCCTTAAATTGTAAGAAATTAGTCCCTGAATTGTGGTTGAATCGTGTTTAGGTCAAAATTGAAAATAACAAAATTGCAATTTGGAGCCCAGATCCAACAGAAATGCCAAGGAAGGTATTTGCAATTTGATCATTGCCCGCTTCATTTTTTCCTTTTGGAAGGTGTTATTCCTATATTTATTGAACTCATAATTACAATTCAATTCAATGGCACATCCAAACGCACTCTTAGAATCTCAATGTTAATAGAGGCCGGTTCCTCTACAATCCATGTAACAATAAGATAAGCTTATATTACAAGTACTGCGTGCAAGGTCCACGTGAGTGTCTATGGAATCCAAACCGTCCAGCAGAGTCCTCCCACCATGAAAGTTGGCCGCCCAAAAAATAGGCTGATCCAACCATGATGTGGGCCACCACATGAATTTCAATGATTTAGATGGTTGTCCATCATTTTCTATGGTGTGGCCCACCTAATGATTGTATTGGCCTGATTTGGGTCATCCTATCGTCATGCTCTGGATCATGTAGTGCATGGGTTGGATCGTATGTACAGAACATGGAGGACCCCCACCATAGAAAACCACGGGCAATGTTCCAAAAAACCTCCAAATTTAGGTTGTGCCCCACATAATGGTTGGATCAGCTTGATTTTCAAGGCCTCCTATCTTTCACTGTGGGGTGAATGTCATGAACGGATCGGATGCCATGCCCACACTCGGTAGGCCCCATGCGCATTCCCTGTATAGTACTTTATAAGAACTAGTAGAGGAACTAGCCTCATGTAAATATCCCTTCATATTACAATTTCAAGATAGAACATGTACTCCTCATTCTTCAGTGAGAGTAATACCTTTGGAGAGACGACGGTGGCAGCCTTGACGGTGAGTCGTTGGAAACTCCTTTAGTTGAAAACCATGTTGCAAGGCCGAACTAAAGAAATCTTAACCATTGATGGCCAAAGCCCATTAAATGATTACAAGCTCCTGCTTGTTATAGAGCCAGAGAAATGTACAATCGCCATGGATTCAACACCTTATCGAGCTTATCGTTGCAAGAGCTTTGTAAGCTTGTGCTTCTTCGCAAGAAATCCTAAATCTTCATTTGATAAATGACAACAAAAAATGGAAATATGAATCAAAATACACCAATACGTATGAGTACCTGATCAGAAAAGGGAGGCGAAGACAAGGTGAAGGGCGGAGACTGCTAGCCGCACCAGATATGAGTTACGATAGGGGAGGATTTTTGCCAGAGAGTTTGATTGCGAGGAGGGCAGTGATTTGCGAGAGAGGGAGAGCGAGTGTGAGCACGAGAGAACGAGAAATGGATGGAGAGGGTGAGGGAGAGGGAGAGTGAGAGGGAGCGCAAATGTAGGAGAGAGAGATAAAGACGGACAGTTAGGTTGGGGCCTTATTTTTAGGGTTTTATGTTTACATTTGGCCTTTGAAATGGTTTAAACCTATTCCAAACTTAGAACGGCTAAAATCCGTACCTAAACCAAAAATATGGTTGTTCCAAATCTAAAATTTTGGTGTAGTGCCTACATTGGATTGACCATGACCCAAAAATATTTCCAACAAGGCATACTTTGGGGCATTGGCATTTGCTTAATTCAAATGCTTGGGTACGATTGGGGAGAAAATGGGCATAAAAAATCTCAATACTTTAAATGCTCGTAGTAATTGTTTTCACTTGGTACCCCAAGTGCAGGGTCGCGATGTAGTAATAACTTGGTGAGACTAAGGTCGAATCCATATGGAATGGAGAACACGGTCTAAAACTAATTTAAATCTAACTTGGTTGTTTGGCTTTTTAATTTAACAATGAAGAATAATGTTTTAATTAATAAATATAAAAGACTAAGGATTCAGGAATCCACTTATAGCAATCTCAATATTAATCTACTTACTTCAACCATAATTTGATTCGAATCGAAGTCCTATCCTATCCAATTGGATGATAGAGCAATTAAAATAGAATCTGAACTTTCATTAGTTTAGTTCCCTCATGAAGTATCAATGCAATGCTCGTAGGGAATTCAATCATCTACCATGTACACAGACGATGGTGGATCACAAATTTTACAGATCACACAATTGCAAAATACGTAAGAAGATATTAAAAGCTTCATAAGCATCTACTATAATTATTGTAACACCCCAAAAATCGAGGGTCGGGTAGAAACCCAACTCTCGAGTTCCAGAACGTCACTTATGCAACATAGATAATGATAAATGCATGTTGTCTGTAGAATGGCATTAAACAAGTTTGAGAATAAGCCAAAACAGCATATCATACTCCAGAGACAGTTAAATTAGCAAGCGGAAGACTATGATAAATACATAAAATATATAATTACTTGTAAGTCTCTAGAGTGTGAACATGTTACCAGGTTAATTAAATACATGTATACTCCAAAAATGAAAAGAAAAGAATATACATGAATGCTTCAAAAATATAAAATGACAAGTGTCAAGGCATCTAATCAACCTCCCTGTAATCCCGTCGATCAGAACATGCATAAAGGAGGGATCCTCCTCCTCCTCATCAAGTCCGGCTCCGCCTCGCAGGCCGCGCCATCATCTGCAATTACAAAAGGGTCTGGTGGGTGTCCGGAACACCGTCCCGTAATGTGGGAGTGAGTAATTAACTCAGTGGAATCATAAAGCAAAGATTAGCATGTTATCAAATCAATCACGCATTAATAGTAAAGCAAACAATCAAACATTCCTAGATACTGTTGTTAATGCAAGGATGATATGACATGATGGATGCCCTCACCGACATTCTCCCTCATACGGCACCATCTTACGCCCGCAGCATGCTTGCGTTCCTCTCAGTGCTCCACATCTTCCAGGCACATGCAATGTGATGTGGATATGATTACCAAGTTATTATTATTCCTTTTCATACATCAGTATTAGAAAACTAAGGTACTTTTCTTATATCAATCCCAACACAGATCCTGTCTAGGGTCGTCACTCCTAATAATCTCATACGATGTTATATTTGTAGGTCGCTACAAGGGCTGCCAGGGCTGTTGCTCGCACTCATTGCACCTCTCCCCCATCACCTCAATACAGGCCTAATTATCCTTAAGACTGCATCAGAACTCGTCGCCCCCATGCGATGTCAGGATAAACTCAAGGTCACTACAAAGGGCTCGTCACCTGATCAGTGCAGGCCGACAGTAAGAATATAGTGTCCCATACCACCATAATTTGCTCAGAGTAGGGTGCTCACTGGTCACTACGGGGAGGTTTGTGGCCCCAGTGTAGGCTGACAGCTCGACCACGGTGTCCCATACCACCATGTCCGGCTCATGAGTCTTTATGGATCAAGGTACCATGGTTGACAGGGTTTTCAATGGTAAGTTCAGTACCCTAGGTTCAAGCAGTTATGACTCATACATGGTGAACATACAATGGTCAGTCGGGTTACTTGACGGGCTCGACAAATACGAACGCATCTCAAGCTGAACGACATGAAGTGCATGAAACACTTCGTATGGCCTAACCACTGCCGCCAACCCAAAACACGACTCGCGTTCATCGATGCGTCCTTCGTGGCAAATAAAAATAAACCATGAATTCGATCTATTACCGACTGCCTGGACTAGGTCATAGCTCCAAGAATTTGTGCATCAATATCAGTAAGCATATGTGAGTAACAGAAATGAAATACAACATTGTAAGCATGTTGACACATGTTATAACATACAACTTAAGAAAATCATCCCACACATGCATTTCATGTACACAATGAAATCAATACATATAGCCAACACGATGGAAATCATTTACATCAGCATATTACTTGAGAATTCAATCTCAAAACTCATACACAACACCATTTACTCAATACATACTAATACAAACATTTATACAAACACTTAGACTACACACTTTAGTCTACATAGCGTATGTCGACTCAAAGTGCGCTTAAGGGAGAATCTCTTTGCCAAACCGATCATGCACGCATTCCTAATATTCTAACATGATAAATAGCCATGGCAAACATTTTTTCAAAATATGGACGTAAGCAGTATTTCCTACAAATGACTAAAATACACTAAATCTCATATTTACCGTACATTTACGAAACGGAAAATGGACATCATGCTGTACATGTCAAACGGCATTGCCGTCAATAATCTACTATTAAACGACATTGAAAGCTTTGAAATCAGTCAATCAAAGCTTCTAAAATCCTCACCTTTTTGCCCTAGACGTGTATCGTTTCGATTAGAACAGATACGCTTCGTCAACGGTGTAACGGCGACCTATTGTACAAGATGTATTAGCTACTTCACTAATGAATCGAAGGAAACCCCAAAACATCAAGTAGTTAGGATTTTTCTTACCTAGGAGTGCGTTGGAATCGCCGAAAAAGTGATTGGAGTACGGTGCTTTGGCACGTGCAAAAGCTAGTGCAGGTGGCAGGAGAATCTCTCCCACACACACTCACAATCTCTCACTTTCTCTCTCTCTTTTCCTAGGGTTTCAAGCAAATTCGGATGGGAGGGTTGTGAGAGGGTTTAAAGCCCTTATATAGGCAAAAACCTTCCCAAATTAGGCTTGGGAACAAGGTACACTCAAGTTATAACCAAAACGGGACTGTTCCAATCCAAAAGAGCATTTCTGGAGCTCCCCTGGCCGAATGCGGTTGGGCTTAAGCTCATGGATACTGGATCCTGCTCACACCCAGTTTTCAGTCCGACAAAGTTCGCAGATCGCACGTGGTGGACCAGTTTCAGTTCAATGGTCGTCATACCTAAATCAGGTCTACAAGTCTCATGATATGAAAGAGAAATTTTTCCTGATTCGAGGGTATAATTTGGCTGAATTCTAACGATCAGAACGCTTAATAATAATGCGTCAAGTTACATGCCAGATTTGGATTTAAATTTCCAAATCTAACCCTTTTCTCACTCTCTTCACTCCAGGCTCAATGAAATAGCCTCTGAACGTCGGTTGGCCTTGATTTTCGAAACGATCGTCAAGTCCAGCCAAGCGGTCATAACGGTCTAAGATGGAAGATATCGGACTTTCGACGCGAGGTCTAGATCCAATACAAAGTTTCAAAGGGTTCTCGAGAACAAACCGGTTTAGAGTTTGATCCTGAATTTTAGGGTAACGTAGCATCAACGATTCTACAAGTTTTGGGTCTTGTAGAACGTATTTAAAGCGATCAGGGACAATTTCATAGCTACTCTAGCGTAGCGCTAGCTAACTTACGCTTAATTTCTAAAGGAATTAATCCTAAGTGATTTCTTTGGCTATGGAATTGGGTTCTGAGAGGTTACCAAGGTGTTATGGTTGACCCATTGCCTAAGGACGTCTAATCCCACGTTGGCAAAAATTCGGGGTGTTACAATTATAGTCACAATAAATCATAAAAAATTGAAAATATTCCTTCATTCAAACTAAAAATTAATTAAAGTTCAAGATAAACTTGAATCAACATAAAATAAACATTAAGAAGACTACAAGCTTCAGGTAAGACCAGTATTCCTGTAGAGTATCTTGTGTTGAATTCCGTTAACCCGTGACCTGAGAAAAGTGAATGCGCATGACTTCAGTACACACCCTGAAAACTCGAGTCAACTCAGCCTGAAAGTTATACCCTCATGACTGCACTGTCGCCGGGGTTCCAATGCCATATCTTGCACCCCAATGCGATACTTACAATAGGAGTTGTGGGCCCGAGAGTGAATCAAGGAAACACCACGCGCAACGTGTGCACCGTTTCCAAAAAGATTCCTAGTTGAGAGAAATGAATCTCTACCATGCCTTTAACCCATACCTCTCTTTTCACCTAGTCAACAAATCCCATACTTTTCTCATGCCTTTCATGCTAATAATGTAATGCTACCCATGCACCATGTCCCCTCATGCCCATAAAGTTAACAAGGCCCATTCCTCACCCATACCCCTCATGCCTTCCATCCTTACAACTCCCATCCCTCACTCACTCCCTCCATCTTTCAAGCAACAAAGGAAATAAAAGATCCCTCACTCACTCCCTCCATCTTTCAAGCAACAAAGGAAATAAAAGAGAGAGAGAGAGAGAGAGAGAGAGAGAGAGAGAGAGAGAGAGAGAGAGAGAGAGAACTAAGGAGAGAAACACATCTTCCCACCACCAGAAACTCTTCATCCAACCATCCAAACCTCATCATCCTCCCTTAAAGAGTTAGCTTAAGAGGAAAGGAGTCCAAGGAGCCAAAGAAGAGAAGGAAAGGTGGGTGCACATGTCCCATATAAATTAGGTGTTAAAATTGAGATAAGGCTCAAGCGGGGCCCACTAGTTGATGGTATGGATCCTACTTGGGACCTAAGGTGTGGCCAGTGGTTCACTGTGATGTATGCTTCATCCATGAGGGGCCATTAACCATGGACCCCACCATGATGTTTATTTGATATCCAACTTGTAGAAGGTCACATAGACCTTTGTTTTCGTGGGGATGGGATTCCCACCCTTTATTATGATTCGAGGGCCCACATGAGGATGAGACCCAACTCGATGTATGTGTTGTATATCCATGTCGTGCTGTAACACCCTGGAAAAATCCATACTAGGACTCGAGTACGAACTCGACTAGAAATCGCGTAGGATTAATTCCTTTAGAAAATAAGAGTAAGTTACCTAGCGCAACGCTAGAGTAGTTGGAAAATAGTCCCTGATCACTTTAAATACGTTCTACAAGACCCAAATCGAGTAGAACCAATGATTCTATTATACTCTATAACCTCGGATCAAACTCTAAGGAGGTTTGTTCTCTGGACCACTTTAAAATTTTGTATTGGATCTAGACCGCGCGTCGAAAGTCCGATACCTACTATCTTAGACCATTAGAACCGCCTAGCTGGACTTGACAATCATTTCGAAAATCAAGTCCAACCGATAACCACAGGCTATTTCATTGAGCCCGGACTGAAGAGAGTGCGAATAGGGACAGATTTGAAATTTGAAATTTAAATCTGGCACACGACTTGACGCGTCAGTATTAAGCGTTCTGACCATCAGAATTCATCCAAATTACACCCTCGGATCAGGAACAATTTCTATTTCATATCATGAGACTTGCAGGCCTGATCTACGTGCGATGACCGCTGAACTGAAACTGGACCGCCACGTGCGATCTGTGAACCCTGCCGGACTGAAAACTTGATGCATGCTAGATCCTGTACGCATGAGCTTAAGTCCGATCGTGTTTGACCAGGGGACCACCAGAAATCATCTTTTGGACCGAAACAGCCCCGATTTGGATATGCCCTAAGTGAACTTTGTTTCCGAGCCTATTTTAGGCATTTTTAGGCTTATAAAAGGGGTTGAAACCCTCACTCCTCTCTCCCATCCGAATTTGAGAAAAACCCTAGATTAGGAGAGAGAAAAGGTGAGAGTTTGTGAGAGAGAGTAGGAGAGAATTTACCTGCCGTTGCACCACCTGTTGCAAGTGCTTTAGCAACACACCTCAATCACCTAGCCGGTAATTCCTCCGCGTTTTCAGGTAAGAAATAACCCTAATAAGTTTCTGATTTGGGATTCTTTCCGTTCCATAGCATGTAAACTGATAGAACTCGAAAATTAGGTTCTCTATTCGCTGTAGACGAAGCGTATACGCTCCGTTCGAATTCACACGTTTATAAGAGATAAGGTGCGGATTTTAGACGCTTTGATTGACTGTTTCCAACACTTTCAATGTCGTTTAATAGTAGATTATCGATGGCATCGCCGTTTGACATGTACAACATGCTGTCCGTTTTCTGTTTCGTAAATCGGCGAAGAATATGAGATTTAGGGCATTTTAGTCATTTGTAGGAAGTACTGATTTCATTCATATTTTGCTGATGTGATTGACATGGTTTATTGTCACATTAGAATGTTAGGAATACGTGCATAATTAGTTTGGCGAAGAGATTCGCCTAAATGCGCACTTCGGATCGACATACTATATGTAGACTTAAGTGTGTAGTGTAAGTGTTTGTATAAATGCTTGTATTAGTATGTAATGAATTAAATGGTGTTATGAATTAGTTTGAGATTGATTTCTCAATTTATATGCTGATGTAAATGATTTTCTACATGTTAGCTATGTACATGATTCCATTATATGTATGAAATGCATATGCTTGAAGATTTGCCTAAGCTGTATGTTATAACATGTGTTAACATGCTCACATGGTTGTATTTCATTTCCAACACTCTCATATGATTGCTGATGTGATTTCATAATTGTTTGGGACTATACTTAGTCCAGGCAGTCGGTAACCGAGCGAATTCGTGGTTGGCTTATCTTTGCCACCAACGACGCGTCGATGAACGCGAGCCGTGTTTTGGAGTTGGCGGCAGTGGTTAGGCCACACGAAGTGTTTTACGCACTTCATGTCGTTCGACTTGAGATGCGATCGCGCTAGTCGAGCCCGTCAAGTAACCCGACTGGCTGTTATATGTTCACCCTGCATGAGTCATAACTGCTTGAACCTAGGGTACTGGACTTACCATTGTAAACCCTGTTAACCATGGTACCTTGATCCACGAAGACTCATGAGCCGGGCATGGTGGTATGGGACACCGTGGTCGAGCTGTCGGCCTACGCTGGGGCCACAAACCTCCCCGTAGTGACCAGTGAGTACCTAGTCTCGTGAGCAGATTATGGTGGTATGGGACACTATATTCTTGCTGTCGGCCTACACTGATCAGGCGACAAGTCCTTTGTAGTGACCGCAAGCGTATTCTGAGTCTACGGGAGGCGACGACCCTTCAGTAGCAGTAGAGTACAGTAGGCCTGTATTGATAAGGTGATGGGGGAGCGGTGCAACGAGTGCGAGCAACAGCCCTGGCAGCCCTTGCAGCGACCTATAAAATATACATCGTATGAGATTACTAGGAGTGACGACCCTAGACAGGATCTGTGTTGGGATTGATATAAGGGAAGTACCTTAGTTTCCAAATCCTGCTGTTTGAATGGACTAATAACAACTCAGAAATCATATCACCATACCATTGCATGTGCCTGGAAGATGTGGAGCACTTGAGGGTCGACTGCATGCCGCGGTCGTAAGATGGTGCCGTATGAGGGAGATCGTCGGTGAGGGCATACATCACGTCATGTCATATTGTATTAACAACAGTATTAGGATTGTCTGATTTACTACTTTACTATTGTAATTTGTGAACATGCTAATCTTTGCTCTATAATTCCACTGAGTTGATCACTCATTCTCACGTTACGGGATGGTGTTTGAAACACCCACCAGACCCTGTTTTAGATGCAGGTGATGCTGAGATCCAGGAGGTAGAGTCGGACTTTGATGAGGACCAGGATGAGTTCTCATATATGCAGTACCACGACGGCTTTGCTTAGGTGACCTGGGTTGACGGGACTTCATAGTGGGACTCTTTTGGACACTTTACTTTGTTTATTTACATGTATATGAGACTCAGTGATGTATTCATACTTTAGTGACAGTCGAGATCTACTTTGTTTTTTCATACAGTGATATATATATTCTTTAGTCTTCCGCTTGCTTTTATCACTGGATCTGGAGTATGAATTGCAATTTTTGTATACTTTTTCTCATGTGAATGCTTTAACTCAGACAACATTGAATCATAATCATTTTTGTTATATAAGTGACGGTCTGGAACTCGGGAGTTGAGTTTATACACAACCCCCGATTTTCAGGGAGTTACAAGTTGGTATCAGAGCATGAATAAGAGTATATTGGGCCTGAGTTATGGTCACGTGACATACGTTGTCACTTCCTTTGACTTAGGTGGGTACGAGAAGGGTCTAGAAATACTTCTAGGATCGCAGATTCGCCAATAGGCGAAGACTATTCAAATCGATCGCGTGATCGAGTCTGTAACGCATCTAGGGTCGCGTGAAGCGACCCGAATAGCTCCTAGGTTCTAGGTGAGTGGGTTGAGGCATTCTTTGAATGATTCTAAATCCATAAATGTAAATCCTTGGGCTGTGGGACAACCATAACCCATGCATTCAATCACCAGGGCTTAAAAACCCCATTTCACCTAAAATCTTCAAAATTCTTCCTCTCACCATTCCAATCTTCAATTCTTTCTTATCCTTTTTATGTTAGGCATCAATCCTAATGTGAAAATGACATAAAATCATACTTCGATAAAATTTTACAGTGAATAGTAAAATTTTATGAAAAATAACCATAAGGAAATTCTAACTTTGCTTTCTTTAGCAAATAATGGGCTAGATGGATGTATTAGCTCCTTATACCCTAAAATCATATGCTGCATGATAGAAAATTGTATTTGGGTTTGCAGACTGACCCCGGAAAGCCCCGAATGTATATTTGGGCCTATATAGGGTAATATAGAATGAACCAAGGTGGGGCACAAGGTTATTTGGGGTCGCTGGACCATGGGGGACATGACCCATGTAGTCCCACCGCCTGACCAGGGAGATGGTTGGCGATGCCATCGCCGGCCACTGTGTCCCACTTGATGTATGCTTTGGTATGTGGGGGTGTTTTGGGTAATAAACACCCCCCATGTAGTGTTCGTGCGTAGAAAATCCCAAAAATAGCTACTTCCTTCACAAACAGCCTCATCCTTAGCTCCATTTGTATTTTCCAGCTGCCCTCTCCCAAAACCGTGGTTCCAAACCACTCCCAAATCCATTCCTAGCCAAAAACGACCACACTCCATCACTCCCTTGAAGTTTGCAGCCTTCCATCTTACAAATCTCGTCATTTGGAGCTCTTACAACCCCCGAATCGAGCTGAAATCGTGAGGTGCTCCATTCCCCTTTTTTATTTTCATTTCTTTCTGAAAATACATCCTAGGGGAGCTTGAAGCATCCCTCTACAATGCCTAGATTTTCCTTTATCAGTTTGGACAGCCATTTCTTGGCATTTTCTCCATTTTTCATGACTTTTGTTGAAGCCATTTTAGGTCTTTTATCACTCTCCACCATCCTATCTTTGATGGGTAAAAGAAAGACCGCAGCAGATGAGGCTGGGCCAAGTCGCCCTGCTCAATCAAGAAGGCCGTGGGGTGGCGCAGCTAGCTCAAGCGCCGCCGCAAGTCCAACCACAGCCCGAGAGTTCCATACAAAGCGGGATTTAGATCCTCATACTCAACTTGGGTGAGTGATTTTAGCAGAGATGCCTCACGGCCAATACACTGACGGCAAGGTGTTGTTTGAGGCGGATGTGGAAGGACGACTATTTGGTAAATTTCTGTTGTTCGAGCGCATTGAAGCTGCGCATTGGGGTCCGATCTTTGAAGCTCGTGCTCGTGCTAATATAAGCATCATTCGTGCCTTCTACGCTCGTATCCAGAATCCTACCTTGGAGCCATTGTAGTTCAAAATTCCTTTTGGTAGAGACCGGATGGCTACGATCGATGTTCGATTGATTGCGCGACTTTTGAACGTGCCTCTTGGTGATGTTCATCCTAGTGAGAAGAATATGAGGAGTAGGCGTGAGCGAGATCGTCGTACCAGGTTTCTATGCGGTAAACTGGTTCCATAGCAGCCTAATAATAGCCTCAAGGCGTCTTACATGTCTGATGATTTACGCCTGCTGCACCACATTTGCACGTTCAATGTGTATCCCAGGTCGACGAATCGCATTGAGTGTACGCGCCTTATGGTTGATTTCTTGTATCTGGTAGCCCAGGGAGAGAATGTGTGTATGGCCACTTTCATCTCGCGACAGATTATCCTCATAGCGAAATCAAGAAGAACGTCTGAATCGCTTCCTTTCGGCCGACTGATATGCAAGATCGCGCTTGAGTTTGCTTACAGACTTGGGCCAAAAATTGCCAGTTCTGATTCATAGCATTGATGAGTCTACCATGGTCAAGATGAAGATCGGGTCTCAGTACCGTGAGAATTAACTTGAGGAGGATAGCGAGGATGACTTTGATGATGAAGAGGATCCAAGTGAGGGAGAACCTGGAGCAGAAGTTGAGGAAGAAGTCCAGGAAGAGGTAGAAGAGGAGGCTCAGGATACAGATGAGAGCCCTCCTCCTTCTGCTCAGGCTACTGGTGATGATCGCATCGCCCGAATTGAGGAGAGCCAGGTCACCTTGCGAAGGGAAGTGCAGGAACTTCGTGCTGAAGTCAAGGATGCCAAGGCCGTTACGAAGAGAAAATTCGGCAAGGTGACTCGCACCTTAAAGGCGATCCTGTGCTGCTTGCAGGATAAGGGTGCTCCTCCTCCATCACCCGACTCAGACTAGCGATGAGATTTATGATGTTATTGTTAGTAGTTAGTCGTTTCCTACTTTATGTTGTGTAAGCCTGTTAAGGCTAGTACTTTGCTTATGTTGCTGTTGTAATTTTAACTATCTTAGTTCCCATGTATTTATCGTCATGATACTTGTAAGGACATATCCCTTGTATTGTGACAATTTTGATTAAATAAAATGCATGGAATGCCTTTGACTCCTTGTGTAAATGATTGCGGTGTATTTGTGCTATTGATACTGACAAGGTTACGCCCTATTTTGAATATAGGGAATGTCGCCGAAGGCTACACGGAGCACGGCTCAGCTTGCATTGAGTGGGCCTATGGATCAGGCTCCTTCACAGTCTGATGCACATGCGGACCCTGCTGTGGGCCCGATTCTTGAGACAGTGCGTGCGTCTCAGCCTACTGCTGGTCCTACAGTTGGACTACCGCCGTTCACACCACCTGTCAGAGAGCCTTACCGCGTGTCATCTTCGACGTAGTATATGCCACAGCCTGCTCCACCTCCTGACAGATTTGAGCAGATGATGGCCATGATGTAGCAGTAGCAGCAGCTCCTGACTACTATTGTGGGAACATTAGACCAGGGTGGGAGTGTGCCTCCACCGGCACCATCTGCGCATCCAGCTGAGGATGCTGATACTTATGCCTAGGATGAGGGCATGACTCATCCTGTATCACTTGCTTACCCTGCGGGAAATGCCGCAGATACACGGGGCTTATTAGAGCGATTCCAGCGCTTATGGCCTCCCACTTCTACGGGTTCTCATAAACCTGAAGAGGCCGAGTATTGGCCCGACCATGTGTCGAAGATACTGCGGATGTTACACTGTACAGAGGCTGAGCAGGTAGAGTTGGCTACGTTTCTGTTTGAGCGAGAGGCCAGCTTGTGGTGGGACAGTGTATTGCGGACCGTTGCCGCCGATTACGTATGGACATGGGCAGCGTTCGAGTTTCGCTTCCACGAGAAATATTATCCCCAGACGTACAGGCATGATCGGGAGAATGAGTTTCTCCGCCTCAGACAGGGAGGCATGACAGTCAAGGAGTATGAGCATCGGTTCATGGAGTTGGGCAGATACGTCCTGACTATTTTAGCAGATGAGCAGATGCGCATACGACGCTTTTCTGAGGGTTTGCGACCGGATATTCGGTCGAAAATGTGCTGCTTGAGCATTCTGTCCTATGCGGAGTTGATTCACATGTCCATGCGGGCAGAGCAGGATGTGGATCGACTTACCCAATCTCATGGCCCTGTTACTCCTAGGCCACGACCAGAGATGCAGGATAGGCCCTTCGCGGGCAAGAGGCCTCGCGTCGACCCTCCTACTCGGGCTACAGTGCCAGTACCACCGTTTTGGTACCCTGAGTTATCATGTACATACTGTGGGAGGACGGGCCATTCGGCTCAGAGTTGTTTTGCTCGAATGCGGGACAGTGGGTTCTCACCGCCGTAGAAGATCGACCGTGCACATCCACAGGCGATATCAGCACCGCCTATACAGTTGGCTCCTGCGCACCCTTCCTTCAGACCTCCGGTATCGCAGATCAGGCAGTCTCCACGGCCTATGGCACAGCGGCCGAACTGGCCACAGCAGGCTCGGGTGCATGCCTTGACAGCTGAGGCAGTTGCGACATAGACTTCTCAGCATTCATCCTTCGAGGTCACTGCCCACATTGGAGGTATTCCTATTCTCGTGATGATGGACACTGGATCCACGATTTCTTTGATATCACGTGCCATAGTCAGACGCATTGGGTTACAGACTATTACTATGGATAGGGTGCGAGTCCTTGCAGCTCATGGGGATTATTCAGATGTCACCCAGATGTGTGAGGGTTGTTTGGTGGATCTGGGGGGCAAGACGATGGCTCTAGATCTCGTCATCGACCCTTCTCTGGTTTATCTCGATGTCATTCTTGGCATGGATTGGTTGACTGCAGCGAGGGCCGAGATTGACTGCGAGACTCATATAGTGACAGCCTACGAGCCAGAGGGTGCATCCTTCATATTCCCAGTGCGGGTAAATCTCCCCTTCCGCATACTTAGTTATGCTACTTTACTACGAGACGCTGGTGCCCAGATACTTGAGCATACACCAGTCGTTTGTGAGTTTGGAGATCTGTTCAGGAAGATCCCTAGTTTGCCGCCCCGACGAGAGATTGATTTTACTATCGATCTAGTTCCTAGTTCCTCGCTCATCTCACTGCCGACGTATCGCATGGCACCGTGTGAGATGGAGTTGAGGACGTAGATTGATGGTCTGCTAGAGCTTGGCCTTATACGGCCTAGTGTGTCTCCTTGAGGAGCACCGGTTCTGTTCATGAGGAAGAAGGATGGTTCGATGCAATTGTGTATTGATTATCGCAGGCTGAACCAGATCACGGTGAAGAACAAGTATCCTTTACCCAGGATCGATGACTTGTTTGATCAGTTGAGAGGAGTGCAGTACTTCTCGAAGATTGATCTTTAGTCTCGATATCATCAGTTGCACGTCAGGGATGAGGACGTGCAGAAGACAGCATTCATGACCAGTTTTGGCCACTATGAGTTCCTTGTGATGTCGTTCGGTCTTACGAACGCACCAGCCGTGTTCATGGATCTGATGAACCGGGTATTTCGGACTTTCCTCTATCGATTCGTCGTTGTGTTCATTGACGACATTTTGGTGTACTCCAGGAGTCGAGAGGAGCATGAGGAGCATTTGCGTTTAGTCCTGGATACGCTCAGACAGCATCAGTTGTTCGCACAGTACAAGAAGTGTAACTTCTGGAAGCAGAAAGTGAAGTTCCTAAGACACGTGGTGTCCAAGGATGGCATGGCAGTTGACCTGTCTAAGGTAGTTGCGGTGCAAGACTGGGAGCAGCCTAGTTCTGTCACTGAGGTGAGGAGTTTCTTGGGTCTCGCTGGCTACTATCGGTGCTTCATTCAGAATTTTTTGAAGATCGCGAGACCTTTATCTCAGTTGACACGGAAGGGCGTGAAGTTCACCTGAAATGACAGGGTAGAGTCAGCTTTTCAGGAGCTGAAGGACAGACTTACGTCTGCCCCTGTGCTAGTATTGCCAGAGCAAGGGGTTAGATACACTATATACACTGACGCGTCTAGCGTTGGTCTGGGTTGTGTCCTTATGCAGAGGGACAGGGTAATTTCGTATGCCTTGAGACAATTAAGGAAGCACGAGGAGAATTACCCTACACATGACCTAGAGTTGGCAGCCATCATATTCGCACAGAGACTCTGGAGACATTACCTCTACGGAGAGGAGTTCGAACTCTTTTGCTACCACAAGAGCCTCAAGTACATATTCAAGTTTGAAGTCTCTTACCATCCTGAGAAGGTGAACCTTGTGGCTGACGCGTTGAGCCATAAGAAGGCGATTGAGTTTGCGGCACCGCTGATGGTTGCTGAGTGGAATATGGTTGAGTTTTTGCGAGACTTTGAGCAGAAACTCACCGTAGAGGAGTCGTATGAGTTCATCGCACATGTGCAGGTGCGATCTCAGATCGATGACCGGGTCATCGAGGCGAAGAGGGACGATGCGTATCTAGCTGAGCTTCAAGAGCAGGCCAGTGATGATGCTGACGCCGAGTGGCGAGTTGGCATGGATGGGGGCTTACGATATCGTGGCCGCCTATGCGTCCCAGATGTCCCTAACTTTAGACGAGAGATTCTCGAGGCTGCGCACTATACCAGACTCGCGATGCATCCAGGCAGTACGAAGATGTATCACGACGTGAAGAGGACGTATTGGTGAGAAGGTATGAAGACCCACATAGCAGAGTTCGTGTCCCGTTGTCTCACTTGTCAGCAGGTGAAGGCAGAGCATCGCCGACCACCTGGACTTTTGCAGCCTATGCCGATCACAGAGTGGAAGTGTAATTTCATTTCCATGGACTTCATTTCTGGGCTACCGAAGACGAGGAAGGGACATGATTCCATATGGGTGATCGTCGACCGTCTGACGAAGTCGGCGCACTTCCTACCGATCAGAGTTACGAACTCTGCAGACGAGCTGGCTAGACTCTACATCAGAGAGATCGTGCGTCTGTATGGAGTTCCGTTGAAGATCGTGTCGGACAGAGACACGCGGTTCACTTCTATTTTCTGGACTTGCATTCAGGAGGCTATGGGTATGAAGTTGAAGTTTAGTACTGCCTTCCACCCACAGATAGATGGACAGACAGCGGGTGAACCAGATATTAGAGGATATGTTGCGAGCCTACGCATTGGACTTCAAGGACAGTTGGGATGACTGTCTTGCATATGCGGAGTTCGCATACAACAACAGTTTTCAGGCGAGTATCGGTATGGCACCTTACGAGGTGCTGTATGGGCGACCTTGTCGCGCACCGCATTGTTGGGCAGAGGTCGGTGAGCGTAGCTTGATTGGCCCAGAGTTAGTGCAGGTGATGTCCAAGAAGATTGATATTATTAGACGTCGGCTTCTCACAGCGCAGAGCAAACAGAAGAGTTATGCCGATACGAGACGACGGCCGCTAGAGTTCACAGTTGGGGATCATGTATTTTTACGAGTTTCCCCTATGAAGGGAGTCCTTTGGTTCGGAAAGAAGGAGAAGATAGCACCGCGATTCATTGGTCCATTACAGATCCTCGATCGTGTGGGAGCAGTGGCTTACCGATTGGCTTTACCCATGCCTCTCGCGAGCGTTCACAACGTATTTCATGTTTCTATGCTGAAGAAGTACGTTTCTGATCCTTCCCATATCATCAGATGGGAGCAGGTGCAGTTAGGAGAGGATGTTACATATATCCAGCGACCGAAACGTATCCTAGACAGGAAGGAACAGATACTGCGTAGCAAGGTGATTCCCCTTGTGAAGGTATTGTGGACACATCACTCTGAGGAAGAGGCTACCTAGGAGACAGAAGCCGAGATCAGAAAGAACTACCCACAGCTTCTCTAAGAGTACGAAAAGGTACAAATTTCGAGGATGAAATTATTTCTTAAGGGGGATAGATTGTAACGCCCTGGAAAAATCCGTACTAGGACTCGAGTACCAACTCGACCAGAAATCGCGTACGATTAATTCCTTTAAAAAATAAGAGTAAGTTAGCTAGCGCAACGTTAGAGTAGCTAGGAAATAGTCCTTGATCACTTTAAATACATTCTACAAGACCCAAATCGAGTAGAACCAATGATTCTATTATACTCTATAACCTCGGATCAAACTCTAAGCAGGTTTGTTCTCTGGACCACTTTAAAATTTTGTATTGGATCTAGACCGCGCGTCGAAAGTCCGATACCTACTATCTTAGACCGTTAGAACCGCCTAGCTGGACTTGACAATCATTTCGAAAATCAAGTCCAACCGATAACCACAGGCTATTTTATTGAGCCCGGACTGAAGAGAGTGCGAATAGAGACAGATTTGGAATTTGAAATTCAAATCTGGCACATGACTTGACGCGTCAGTATTAAGCGTTCTGACCGTCAGAATTCAGCCAAATTATACCCTCAGATCAGGAAAAATTTCTATTTCATATCATGAGACTTGCAGGCCTGATCTACGTGCGGTGACCGCTGAACTGAAACTGGACCGCCACGTGTGATCTGCGAGCCCTGTCGGACTGAAAACTTGATGCGTGCTAGATCCTGTACGCATGAGCTTAAGTCTAATCGCGTTCGGCCAAGGGACCACCAGAAATCATCTTTTAGACCGAAACAGCCTCGATTTGGATATGCCCTAAGTGAACTTTGTTACCGAGCCTATTTCGGGCATTTTTAGGCTTACAAAAGGGGTTGAAACCCTCACTCCTCTCTCCCATCTGAATTTGAGAAAAATCCTAGATTGGGAGAGAGAAAAGGTGAGAGTTTGTGAGAGAGAGTAAGAGAGAATTTACCTGCCGTTGCACCACCTGTTGCAAGTGCTTTAGCAACACACCTCAATCACCTGGCCGGTGATTCCTCCGCATTTTCAGGTAAGAAATAACCCTAATAAGTTGCTGATTTGGGATTCTTTCCGTTCCATAGCATGTAAACTGATAGAACTCGAAAATTAGGTTCTCTATTCGCTGTAGACGAAGCGTATACGCTCCGTTCGAATTCACACGTTTATAAGAGATAAGGTGTGGATTTTAGACGCTTTGATTGACTGTTTCCAATGCTTTATATGTCGTTTAATAGTAGATTATCGACGGCATCGCCGTTTGACATGTACAACATGCTGTCCGTTTCCTGTTTCGTAAATCGATGAAGAATATGAGATTTAGGGCATTTTAGTCATTTGTAGGAAGTACTGATTTCATTCATATTTTGCTGATGTGATTGACATGGTTTGTTATCGCATTAGAATGTTAGGAATACGTGCATAATTAGTTTGGCGAAGAGATTCGCCTAAATGCGCACTTTGGGTCGACATACTATATGTAGACTTAAGTGTGTAGTGTAAGTGTTTGTATAAATGCTTGTATTAGTATGTATTAAATTAAATGGTGTTATAAATTAGTTTGAGATTGATTTCTCAATTTATATGCTGATGTAAATGATTTTCTACATGTTAGCTATGTGCATGATTCCATTATATGTATGAAATGCATATGCTTGAAGATTTGCCTAAGCTGTATGTTATAACATGTGTTAACATGCTCACATGGTTGTATTTCATTTCCAACACTCTCATATGATTACTGATGCGATTCCATAATTGTTTGAGACTATACTTAGTCCAGGCAGTCGGTAACTGAGCGAATTCGTGGTTGGCTTATCTTTGCCACCAACGACGCGTCGATGAACGTGAGCCGTGTTTTGGAGTTGGCGGCAGTGGTTAGGCCACACGAAGTGTTTTACGCACTTCATGTCGTTCGACTTGAGATGCGATCGCGCTAGTCGAGCCCGTCAAGTAACCCGACTGGCCGTTGTATGTTCACCCTGCATGAGTCATAACTGCTTGAACCTAGGGTACTGGACTTACCATTGTAAACCCTGTTAACCATGGTACCTTGATCCACGAAGACTCATGAGCCGGGCATGGTGGTATGGGACTCCGTGGTCGAGCTGTCGGCCTACGCTGGGGCCACAAACCTCCCCGTAGTGACCAGTGAGCACCTAGTCTCGTGAGCAGATTATGGTGGTATGGGACACTATATTCTTGCTGTCGGCCTACACTGATCAGGCGACGAGTCCTTTGTAGTGACCACGAGTGTATTCTGAGTCTACGGGAGGCGACGACCCTTCAGTAGCAGTAGAGTACAATAGGCCTGTATTGATAAGGTGATGGGGGAGCGGTGCAACGAGTGCGAGCAACAGCCCTGACAGCCCTTGCAGCGACCTACAAAATATACATCGTATGAGATTACTAGGAGTGACGACCTTAGACAGGATCTGTGTTGGGATTGATATAAGGGAAGTAACTTAGTTTCCCAATCCTGCCGTTTGAATGGACTAATAACAACTCGGAAATCATATCACCATACCATTGCATGTGCCTGGAAGATGTGGAGCACTTGAGGGTCAATTGCATGCCGCGGTCGTAAGATGATTCCGTATGAGGGAGATCGTCGGTGAGGGCATACATCACGTCATGTCATATTGCATTAACTACAGTATTAGGATTGTCTGATTTACTGCTTTACTATTATCGCATGATTGATTTGTGAACATGCTAATCTTTGCTCTATGATTCCACTGAGTTGATCACTCATTCTCACGTTACGGGATGGTGTTTGCAACACCCACCAGACCCTGTTTTAGATGCAGGTGATGTTGAGATCCAGGAGGTAGAGCTGGACTTTGATGAGGACCAGGACGAGTTCTCATACATGCAGTACCACGACGGCTTTGGTTAGGTGACCTGGGCTGACGGGACTTCATAGTGGGACTCTTTTGGACACTTTATTTTGTTTATTTACATGTATATGAGACTCAGTGATGTATTCATACTTTAGTGACAGTCGAGATCTACTTTATTTTTCCATATAGTGATATATTTATTCTTTAGTCTTCCGATTGCTTTTATCACTGGATCTGGAGTATGAATTGCAGTTTTGGTATACTTTTACTCATGTGAATGCTTTAACTCAGACAACATTGAATCATAATCATTTTTGTTGCATAAGTGACGGTCTGAAACTCGGGAGTTGAGTTTATACACGACTCTCGATTTTTAGGGTGTTACACGTGCTTTCGTCGCAAGGGAGGCTCATAGTGGCGGGACCCTCCCATTTCATTTCTCTTTCTCTCTCCCCTGCTGAATGGCCACCATCATGTATGTAGTTTATCCATGCCATCCACCAAGCGGACCACCTAGTTGCCCATTTCGAGGCCTGTGTGACCAGCCGATCACACAAGCTCGATTGAAGGAAAATTTTAAATATTAGTTTGATCTCCAAGCTTGTTGGACCACACATGTGGACCCCCACCTAGATGTATGTGTATTGTATCCACACAATCCATTTATGAGATCATTTAGGACACGAGTCCAAAAATGAGATAGATCCAACGGGCAAGGGGTTTGCCCGGCTGTAAACACCCCTGTGATGCTCATGTTTTATCTACGCTGTCCATCCAATTGAGTGGGCTCCTGGGGTCGACCCACCTCCTTGGTGGCCCATGCCCATGTGAGACCCACAGTGATGCATGGTTTTCACCAACGCTACCAATAGGGCTAGCCTAAAACTCAAGCAGATCCACCCTTAGTTGGGCCGATTTCTAGCAACTATTAGGCCTACCTTGATGTCTATATTTTATCCACTCCACCCATGCAATTCGGGGCCCACTTGGGATAGGTCCCACCCCCTAGTGGACCGTCTCCAGGTGGGGCACACTATGAATATGTGTTCTATCTAGGCCGTCCATATGTTTTGACACCTAACAGACCTAGCAACGCTGGTGGACCGACCATCTAGCAAGATGGTCTACCTTGTTGTATGTCTTGTATATCCATGGTGACCATCATTTGTGGGGCCCACTAGTGATGTCCATCAGTTTTCCCTGGCTCATTTTATTAGTATGGGCTGACCAAAAAAATGAAGCAAACCCAAATCTCAGGTTGACGCACAACAGAAAATAGTTGGATTGGGGCGCCCATCGTGGGTTTGCCTTGTGAGGCCCACCTTAATGTGTGTGTTATATTCACACTGTTCATCCATTTTCTAGCCATTGTTGGGTCGTGGCCCCATTGTGAGGCAGACCCAAGTCTCAAGTGGACCGCACCATGGAGATAGTAATGATTGAACGTCTACCATTAGAAACCATCGAAGGACTCACTGTAATGTTCATTTACGATCCTTTCTATAGTCACCCAGCTATAGGTAGGGTCCCCACACGTGTGGTGTGTGGACCTCACCATGGTGTTGGTTTACCATCCTACCTGTAATGCCTATACCGTTCCTTAGACTTCCGCGATCCTCCCCGTCGAATTTCAGTGACCCGTGACCTGTAGTCGGCATTTGTGCGCAACCCTAAGTCTCATCCCATAGATCTTAGTCGAATCAACTTGAAACCTACACCCTAGGGACCCTGTTGTTGCCACGATTCCAACGCCACATCTTACACACCGATGCGATACCCAAGCTAGGAGATATGGGCCCACACATATCTCGAGGAAATGCTGCACGTTGTGAATTTCAAGAGAATCCCTACCATCCATTACATCAATCAATCACAAGTCAAGTACAACCCATCACTCCAACCATCACACTCATCCCTCTCTTACACAAGTCATCCCCAAAGTCAACTCTTCCTTACACCACCCATCCCTTCTTTCTTACACACACCCATTCCTCTCATACCATCCCTCTTACAACACCCTCTCCTCTCTCATTCTCTTTACCATTTCCCAAGCTTCCATGAGAGAAAAATTCTAAAGAGAAAGAGCATAGTGTGTGGCCCACTTCCTACCCCTAAACTCTCATCTCAACCCTTCAATTCTTATCTTCCACCATCAAAGTAAAAGCCAAGAAGCTTATTTGTAACATCCTGAAAATCGGGGGTCGGGTAGAAACCCAACTCTCGAGTTCCAGAACATCACTTATGCAACATTTTCAATGATGGATGAATGTCGGCGGTAATAGTACATAAAACATGAGGTGGATTAAGCCAAAACAACATATCATACTCCAGAGACAGTTAAATTAGCAAGCGAAAGAATGTGATAGATATATATAGAATATATGAACTGTTGTGAGTCTCCAGAGTGTGAACATGTTACCAGGTTAAACATATACATGTATACTCCAAAGATGAGCAAAAAGAATATACATGGGTGCAAAAATAAAGGGTAAAATACCACGTGTGCTGGCAGCTAATCAGTAACCCTGTAACCCTGTCAATTAGAACCTGCATATAGGAGGGATCCTCCTCATCATCATCAAGTCCGGCTCTGCTTCGCGAGCATCGCCATCATCTGAAACTAAAATAGGGACTGGTGGGTGTCCGGAACACCATCTCGTAACGTGGGAGTAAGTAGCTAACTCAGTAGAATCATAGAGCAAAGATTAACATGTTATCAAATCCATCACACAATAATGATAAAGCAAGTAAAAAAAATATTTCTAAATACTGTGATTAATGCATGGATGAAATGACATGATGGATGCCCTCACCGACATACTCCCTCATGCGGCACCATCTTATGCCAGCGGAATGCTTGCGTTCCTTAGTGCTCCACATCTTCCAGGCACATGCAGTGCGATATGGATAATGATTACCGAGTTGTTATTAGTCCTTTTCATACAGCAGGATTGGGAAACTAAGGTACCTCCCTTATATCAATACCCAAACAATGATCCTGTCTAGGGTCGTCACTCCTAGTAATCTCATACGATGATATATTTTTAGGTCATTGCAAGGACTGTCAGGGCTGTTGCACGTACTCGTTGCACCTCTCCCCCATCACCTTATCAATACATGCCTAGTTTATATCCTTAAGACTGCATCAGGACTCGTCGCCCCCATGCGGTATCAGAATAAACTCAAGGTCACTACAAAGGGCTGTCAGGGCTGTTGGTCACACTCGTTGCTCCACTCCCCCATCACCTTATCAATGTAGGCCGACAACAAGAATATAGTGTCCCATACCACCATAATCTACTCAGAGTAGGGTGCTCACTAGTCACTACGGGGAGGTTTGTGGCCCCAGCGTAGGCCGACAGCTCGACCACGGTGTCCCATACCACCATGCCCGGCTCATGAGTCTTAGGGGATCGAGGTACCAAGGTTAGAGGGGCTTACCAATGGTAAGTTTAGTACCCTAGGTTCAAGCAGTTATGACGAATATAAGGTGAACATACAATGGTCAGTTGGGTTACTTGATGAGTCCGACTAGCACGATCGCACGTTGAATCGACTGACATGAAGTGCACAAGCACTTCGTGTGGCCTAACCACTGCCGACAACTCTAGTACGACTAGGGTTCATCATACACATCCTTCGTGGCGAATAAAATCTAACCACGAATTCTAAACTGTTACCGACTGCGTGGACTAGAGTATAGCCCCAAGCACAAAGATGTGAATTAGTAATCTTATGAGATAAACAAAATTGAAATAACAAGTAATCCAAGCATGTTAGCAACAGTTATAAGATACAACATAGGCAATTAAACCATACACAAGTACTTCACACATAAGGAAATCAATTGAAATACAACAAGCATAGAGGAAATCATATACATCATCAAATTAGTTGAGAATCCAATCTCAACGCTAATCTACAACACCATTTACTCAATACTTACTAATACATACATTTATACAAACGCTTAAACTACTTAACTCCAACGTACTTGACGTGTGTTGATTTCAACATATAGTATGACAGATCCTTATATCAAGGAGTTGTCTAATACACAACAATCATGTTCTTACATTCAAAACATATGGCAGGCATAAACCATATTGATTTAGGCATTTCAACAAACACATAGTCTACACACATTAGTCTACATAGCATATGTCGGCCAATATGTGCATTAGGGCGAATCTCTTCGCCAAACAGATCATACACGTATTACTAGTATAGGTACACAGTAAATACTCATGGCGATCACATCAGCAAAATTCGCACGTATACAGTATTTCCTACAAATACCTAAAATACCCTAAATCTCATATTCTTCGTACGTATTCGAAATGAAAAATGGACAGCATGTTGTACATGTCAAATAGCATTCTTGTCAACAATCTACCATTAAACGACATTGAAAGCTTTGAAAGCAGGTAATCTAAGCATCTAAGATCTGCACCTTTCGCCGTAGAAGTGTAACAAATCGAACAAGAAGTCTACGCTTCGTCAACGGTGATATGACGACCTAATTCACAAGATACATCAGCTACTTCGCTACTTGTATTGATAGAATCCCTAAAACAGGTTAAGGTTAGGGTTTTCTTACCTAGAATGAAGCCGGAGTCGCCGAAAAAGTGATACAGAAGGGTGGATTTGGCACGTAGAGCAGCAGGGAAGAATCCCAGGAGAAATCACCAGCTTCTCCCTCACTCTCTCTCTCTTTTCTCTCTTCTCTCCTAGGGTTTTTCTCAAATTCGTATAGGTTAGAAAGCTAAGGGTTTAAAGCCCTTTTATAAGCCCAAACATAACCAAAACAGACTCCAAGTCAAGGTATATTTGGGTTATAGCCAAATCGGGTCTTTTTCGATCCAAAAGAGCATTTCAGGAGGTCCCCTGGCCGAATGCGGTCGGACTTAAGCTCATGGATATTAAATCCTGCTCACACCAAGTTTTCAGTCCGGTAGAGTTCCCAGATTGCACGTGGCGGACCAGTTTCAGTTCAGCAGTCACGGAGACTCGATCGAGGATTCCAAGTACACTGACCTGGGTGAGAAATGTTCCCTGATCTGAGGGTGTATTTGGGTCAGATTCCGACGGTCTAAATGCTTATACTTAACCCGCAAGCGAAACGTGCCAGATTTATTTAAATGACATTTAATTTATAAAGAATTTCACTCTTTCTCACACTCCCTACTCCATGCTCAATGAAATAGCCTCAGAACATCAGTTAGGCTAGATTTTCGAAACGATTGTCAAGTCCAACAAGGCCGTCATAATGGTCTAAGATTGTAGATATCGGACTCTCGACGCGCGGTCAAGATCCTATACGAAGTTTCAGTGTGCTCCCGAGAGCAACCGGGTTTAGTGATGGATTCTAGATTTTTAGGTAATGTAGCGTTAACAGTCCTACTAAATTTATGTCTTGTAGTTTATATTTAAAGTGATCTAAGTTAATTCTACTGAGTATTCAGTTTGGTACTTAACTAAATTCTTCCCTAATAGGGCAGAATACGGTCCTACGGCCATTATATGCCCCATTTTGGGTACTTTTAGTTATCATATTATTTTTATTATTTTTTTAATGGTTCATCATCAAGTTTACCCTATCTTCACCAAATTTCATGAGATTTTGAGTTGTATAAAAATTCTAAAAATTCCAGAAGCAACAGCTATCCAAAACTATACTTTTCAGACAGTTGTCACAACGACCCATTTGTAACTATATTAAATATTTTATTATATTTTCACTTATTTTTATATGAAACTAGACTCATTTAGCTTCAATCTGGCTTTTGAACACCTAAATCAAAGTTATAACGAAGGAGATATAATTTTTCAAAGTTGAATTAAAATTACAGAAAATGTGGCTGAAAATGGGCCAGCCGATGAACTGCGGCCCGGCCAAGCCCGGTAATCGGCGAGGCCTCACCGAACCGGCGATCCCCTCTCTGCTTGTTGACCTGTTTAGGGTGATTTCGCCATCTGATATTTGAAATGGGTGTATTTTAGAACCTGAGATGAATTATTTGACATGTAATATATGATTTTGGGGTAGGAGAAGCTGATCTATCCAAATAGCCTACTTATTTCATAAGATTCCAAAAGGTTAATGGTTAAAAATCTTATTTATTTATTTATTTACTATTCATAGTACTTTTTAGTTTAAGTATTGATCAACATCACCTAAACTTTAAGATTTGTGTCTAATATGAAAGCTCTTAGAAACTTTTGAAGGATAAAGTAGTGAAAGGTGAGATTTTCGAAGGAAATATGGATTTGAGACTTTTGGATTGAGTTTTGAGAAGTTAATTAGGTGTTAGGATTGACCTATTGCCTAAGGATGTCTAAATCGAGGTTGGTAAAAAATTCGAGGTGTTACAGCTTTCTAAGGAGCCAAGAAGAAGAGAAAATGGTGGGTTATCTAGGATTTTCACTATGGATTTGAGGATTTGAGGGTCCACTTATGGTGGGACCCATTTGATGTATGCGTTGTAAACCGAGAGGAGCTCATAGTGGCAGAGATCCTCCCTCACACACGATCTCTCTCTCTCTCTCTCTCTCTCTCTCTCTCTCTCTCTCTCTCTCTTTCTCTCTCTCTCTCTATTTCTCTTTTTCCATATTGATGGCCCACTTTGATGATGCAAATTTTATCCTTGCTGTCCATTTAGGGAACCGCATCCGCTATCCAAACTAGCGCCCACCCTTGTTGTCAGTTTGAACAGACCCTGATGAAGGGAAAATATAATATTAGCTTAATCTAAACAGGTGGCCCACACATGTGGACCCCACTTGATTTGTGGGTTGCATCCACACCATCAGTGTGGTGGGGC
The DNA here is from genome assembly GCA_037074715.1 of Magnolia kwangsiensis. NCBI lineage: Eukaryota > Viridiplantae > Streptophyta > Magnoliopsida > Magnoliales > Magnoliaceae > Magnolia > Magnolia kwangsiensis. Next base: position 115,532,241 of record CM073572.1, on the reverse strand, counting down.
CACTTAAGGAGTGGGCCCGACTGTTGTGGCCCAGCCACTGCTGCTGGCACTATCCAACCAGTCAGCAAGGTTTGACGTAGAAGAAAAAAAAATATCAGTCTGATCCAAGACAGTAGGCCACACTGACGTGGAACCCACCCATTGATGCATGTGTTGTATATCCTCACCGTCCATCTGGACTGTGGGACCAATCCTACTACACGTGTGGTGTCCACATCGTCCAGCTGGGACGGTGGGACCCACCATGATATATGTATTATATCATCTACGTCATCCATCTCTGTGGGGACCACCACCTATATAGCTGCTGTATTGACGTTAGCAAGCTCTATAGGCCAGATCATAATGTATGTGTTTTATCTAAAGTGTTCATCTATGTGGACCACATAATGTATGTGTTTTAAATCCACACTGTCCATCCATTTTGGCAGGATGTGGGACCCACCCCACACCCCACAGGTGCTGCACGGGGTGGGGCCCATGATGTATGTATTCTGTATCTACACCGTCCATCCATGGATGGTGCCGTGTGGGGCTGACCATGATGTATGGGTCTTATCCACACCGTTCATAGGCTGGGATGGGTGAGGCCCACCTTCATGTATATATTCCATATCTGCACCGTCCATTTGTTGGGGACGGTGGGCCTCTTGATGCATGTATTCTATATTCAGCCATCCATCTGTTATTGGGCATGGACCCTACCTTGATGTATATCTACACCGTCCATGGGACGTGGGGTCCACCATGATGTGTATTGTATTCAGGCCCATCTTACAGGCCCACCTTGAGGTATATGATGTGCGTGTGGCCCATCTATTTTACTGGATTATGGACCACCCCATGAGGCCCAATGTGATGTATTTATGGCCCATTGATGAGGCCTAATGTGATGTATTTGTGGCCCATTTGATGAGGCCCAATGTGATATATTTATGGCCCATTTTATGAGGCCCGATGTGATGTATATGTGGCCATGTGTGAGGTCCAATGTGATGTATATGAGGCCCATTTGGTGAGGCTCGATGTGATTTATATGTGGCCCTTGAGTGAGGCCCATTTTGATGTATATTAGGCTCTTGTGTGAGGCCATGGGCCCACCATATGTTTGACTCTATGTGGGCCACTCCTTGGGAGCAACGTTGGTTAAATGTCCACATTAATGGGCAATGATGGTTAAATGTCCACATTGTGACCTTCCCTTAAGCCGTTGTTAGGTCCATTCTCATCCTTCTCTAAGTAGGTTGACCCTAATCATTGGGCCGCATTTGCATGATCCATCTATTCAGATTAGACTATCCCAAGATGTTGGGCCCCCATTGATTGTTAGTAGGATTATTTCTTTGATCTTGGAGTCCATCGAGGACTTATTTGGGCCCCCTAGGGCATCTAGCGGGCTATATGATAGTATGGAGAAGGAACACTTTCTGAATCCTTAGGTATATAGGTAGTGTCATGCCCCAACTCAGAAACCGGGCTCAAAAAATTTTTGATCGCTGAATCCGATGTCGGCAACCTCTATAGTACCCCATGCTTGGCTCTCGGCACCCATACACCAAGTTCTGATCTTGGGATTCTACAAGAAGGATTTCTAATATGATTTTGATTCGTAATGAGCATAATCATAAGTATAACCCATGAACAATAACCATAAGAACACCATCACAAAATCCACTATGATCCACTTTGAGTACAATGCATATGAAGGGAAATACAAGATAATGATAATGGAAATTCCTGAAGCTCAACTGCATGCTCCTACTGCGGTAAAGCTACGACTGTATCTTGGCGTCACCTGCACGCATCAATCTTGCATAAGCTTATAAAAAGCTTAGAGGGTGGTGTAAGTGTGTGCGTAATATGAGTGTGTTTAGAATGTAATGTCAGAATAATACGAAATCATGCTGATGAGTACATGAATGCAATCAGCCATTACCAAGGTTATGTGGTGCAAGATATGAATGTTATTGGCCATATTAAGACCATGCGATGCGAAATGCAATTCAAGCATGTCAATCCTCATCCAAATCCACATATCAATGCAAATCATCACTAAAGCATCAAATATCAATACAATTCTCATTATGGATAATCACCAGGGTTTAGTACACTCCAAATGGCACTACCCCTTTCTCAGGAAAGGAGTCTAAGTGAACGTAAGAAACTTCACTATCCTCCTGGCCAATAGTCTGCCAATACATATCCGGCATGTCGATAGCGAACCCATTCACGAGCTGGTCAAACTCAGCCTAGCAATGCCCCCTATGCTCAGTCGGATAAGGCCGCACCCCTTTCCAATCGACCACAACACATTGGGAGATGCGGCCTCCTAGTATTCGGCCCATGTGTGCTCGTGTATCCACTCGATCTCGACAATGGAGTCATCCTCTGGTACCATCGGGTTTAGAGATTTTCACCTAAGGACATCTGTGGTGCCTCGACACTAGAAATATTACTTTTGATATCCAATCCGGCCACCCACGATGTGTCTGTGGAGGCTATGGCCTTGATGTCCCTAGGGCATACAATAATCACAATCATACAAATGAAAAGTGCATGAGTCATGCAATCCAATCATACATCAATCCTGCACATACTATGCGCTCATGTGGGGTAACTCTACTTATCAGGGAGTCCCATAAACCACCTGCATTAAGGAAAATGTAATGGCCAATCGCATCTCATAACAAATATACAAATGATGCGTATGGGCATATATCACCATATTATGCTGTCACAAATTCATAATCAGTAATGGTAGCCGGTATCGACAATCATTACCGATAATCGACATCGATAATCAACCTCGACGCAAGGTGGGGTCCATAGATGGACGGCCAATAATGGACCAACGAAAATCAATGGGCCCAAGCATTTAGGTTAACCCATAAGAGAATGATGAGGAAGGGTTTAACAAGACCTAAGGGAAGGTCACGATGTGGGCGTTCAACCATCATTGCCCATCAATGTGGTCATTTAACCAACATTGCTCCCAAGGAATGAGCTCATAAGGCCAATCGGATAAGGTCCCACAGCCTAGTACAAAGGCCTAATATACATGATCATGGGCCTTAATTACATCAAACGGGCTGAATCAAGTGGGCCGATCAAATGGGGCGATACAAATGGGTTGAATCAAATAGGTCGAATCGAATGGGCCGAATCAAAGGGTTGAATCAAATGGGCCAAATCAAATGGGACGAATCAATGAGCCGAGACAAATGGACCGAATCAATGGGCCGAGTCAATGGGCCGATTCAAATGGGCCAAATCAAATGGGTCGAATCAAATGGCTCGAATCGATGGGCCGAGTCAAATGGGCTAATTTAAAAGGGCCAAGTCGAATAGGTCAGGTTGAATGGGCCTGCTCCAAAACCATTCATCCATTATTAGAAATTATTATAGAGCTTATATAAAAATATGAATCATATCTAAAGGATCAACTGGACCATACCATAAAAGGCAGTGACGCTAATGATTTCCATAGTTGAATATCCAGTGGGCCCACCATAGTATTTATTTCCCATCCATTCTATTCTCAAGGTCACAAAGACCTAGACAGGGGGAGAAACAAATATCATATTGATCTAAAACTTCTGTAACCCAAAATGGGGTTTTAGTGGTAGACGTTTAACACCACTATTTTTTGTAGTGTGGTCAACTTGATAACTGAATTTACCTCATTTTTGGTCTCAAGCTTAAGACGAGCTAGCCGAATGGATGGACAGCTGGATGTAGCACATGCATCATGCAGTGGGTCCCACCCATCCAGCATGTTGGACAGGTGTGACATAACCGATACGTCACGGTGGCCCCACATAATAGATGGACGGTAGGGATACGACTCATGCATCAAGGTGGGAATCCACAAGTGTGGTGCACGAGCGTGACAAGTGGGTGAACCTCCAGATGAAAGACATACCTCATGGTGGGGGTGTACGTGGCACCGTCCAAATGGACGGTGTAGATGAAGCATATACAGCCATGGTGGGCTCCACCAGTGCTATTGACGCCAGCCTCATAGGAGTGAGGTATGCCATCCAATCTGTTCGTCAAGTGGGTCCCACGTACATGGCCTACCTGCCATATATATATATATATATATATATATATATATATATATATATATATATGCCATCCAAACCGTTCATCGGTTGGGTCACACCAGATAGATGGACAGCGTGGATTTATTCCCACATACAATAGCCACATGCTGGCTACTGATCAACGACACTAGCCATCTAATCTTCCCAGAAAGGTGGGTCCCACATGGAGCCCACACATGCAGATATACCTTGAGTGTGTGTATATATATATATATATATATATATATATATATAACATTATATCATATTATATGATTATAATATATATATATATACACATATTTATATAATATAAGTGTCTAGCATCCAACCACTATCCAGCAAGCTGGATGGTGCTGGATGATGTACCTACATCATGGTGATCCCACGTAGTGGGCCACTAAATTTAGATCGAACTGATATTTATTTTTCCCTTTTCATCCGAGGCTAGGTGACCATTGGCCCACTTGTTGGATGGCATGGATAAAATACACACATCATAGGTGGGCCATTGATCGTAGAGAGAGAGAGAGAAGGAGAGAAACAGTGAGATGGAGGGACCCCACCACTATGGGCCCCTCACTTATACAATGCATACATCAAGTGGGTCCCACAATAAGTGGGCCTTAAAATTTTAAATTTAATGGTAGATCACCCACCTATCAGCCTTCTTCCTTACTTCCTTGAACTCTTATATTCCTTGCCTTCAATTTTAATGGAGGCTGATGGAGAATGAATGGTTAAGATGGGAGATGAGAGGGTGGGAAAGTGGGCCACACTTATTGTTTTGGGAGAGCTTGGGGAGGCTTGGACAGGGGATATTTTTATTGCTTGGGAGTGAAGAGAGAGAATGAGAGAGAGGGAAGTGATGGGATGAAAAGAGTTGGAGTGATTGGTGATGGGTGATGGGTGGAGTGATGGAGTTGTAAGAAAGGGATGGGTGGAGAGAGAGAGTTGACTTTGGGAATGGGAAATGGATGGGTTACTTGTACTTGTGGTATGGTGTGTACTTGATTGATTGATTGATGGGATAGGTCGTAGAGATTCTCTTAGAATTTGCATGCGCAGCATTTTCCTCGAGATGAACGCGGGCCCATATCTTCTGCCTGGGTATCGTATCAGTGAGTGAAATGCAGCGATAGTGCGGTCGGTAGGGGACAAGTTTTGGATCGAGCTAATTTCAGTATGTAGGACTCAGCTTATGATTACGTGCAAACATCGGATATAGGTCGAGGGTTATTGAAATTTGACTGGGAGGACCGTAAAAACTTATGGAACGGTACAGTCTAAGATACGGACCTTAAGGTAGGCTACCTAGGACCAACCTTAATATGAGGAGAGTTCATTATCTCTATAGATGGAAGGATCTGTGCTATCAGATTTGGTATATATACAGTTGAGGATTGAACCTCATGTTATGGATCTGCTATCCATCTATGGACCCCGCCTTGTGTATAAGATGATTATCAATGCCGACTATGAGTATGTGCTAGTATAACATCATGATACAAGTCATTAAGATGGTATGAGGCCCATTATGATTGTATTAAGTTCATTCTCATTTCCCCTTAGTGGGTTAACCCAAATTGATGAGCCCTTATTATTATTAGTATGATCCATCTCACCTTATTGGGCTATTCCAATTCCTTGGGTCCTCATTGATGCTAGTAGAAGTACCTAAACCTAGAAGCCCACTCTTAGGCCAATGAGTAGGCCATCTAGCCCCATCCTTGTTATGAGGAGGATGCATCATCACCTCTGGCCATAGGTAGAAGAATATGTGGTATTAGATTTGGTATATCCACTGAGGACCGATCCTCATGTTATGGATTAGATCTGTTGTCCTTTTATGAACCCCGCCATATATAGACCGATTATTGATTATGACTATGTTAATATACACACTGAGTATGTGTTAATATAGCATTATGATTGTATAAGATCATTGTAAGGTTAATTATGATTTTATGAGGCCCATTGTGATTATATGAGGCCCATTATGTGATTGCATGAGGCCCATTGTGTGATTGCATGAGGCCCATTGTGATTGTATATGGCCCATTGTGACCATGTGAGGCCTGTTGTGATTATATGAGGTCCATTGTGTGATTGCATGAGGCCCATTGTGACCATGTGAGGCCCGTTGTGATTGTATGAGGCCCATTGTAATTATAAGAGGCCCATTATGATTGTATGAGACTCATTATGATTATATGAGATCCATTGTAATGGTATGAGGCCCATTGTGATTGTATGAGGCACATTGTGATTGTATAAGGCTCATTATGATTGTATTAGACCCAATTGTGATGTAAGAGGCCCATTATATGTGTGAGGACCATTATATGCGTGAGGCCCATTATATGTGTGAGGCCCACCATGTATAGGTGATTATTGCACACCACTCATTCACCTATACGGGCCATGGGCCGTCTTATAGCGGCTCACTATGATGTATGTGATTATAATCATGCTTGGTATACTTCATGATACATGCCCATACGCATCATCCGTATGCTTGTTATGAGGAGTGATTGAGCATAACATGTGCCATTAGGCTGATTGTTTATGGGACTCCCTGAGAGACGAAGTTGCCCTACATGAGCGCATAGTACGTGCAGGTTTGATGCATGACTCGAAGGTATGACTCATGCATCTCGCATTTTGTGATATGACCACTGTACACCCTAGCAACATCAAGATCGTGGCCTCCACAGGCATGTTATGGATGGTCAGATGGGACACCAAAAATGTTTGGTTCTAGCATACGGGCACGATAGATATCCAGGTTAAAAATCTTTAAACCCCTGAGGTCAGGGGATGCTCCAACGTCTAGACCGATTGGATATATATAAACACATAAGGACCGTATACCAGTAAATTATCTCTCCCACTGTGTCATGGTCGGTTGGGAGGGGGTGTGGCCTTACCCACCTAAGGGGATAAGCAATGTTAGGCTGAGTCTGACCATCTTGAGGAATGTGTCCACTATCGACGAGCTGGGCTGATATTGACAGGTGGATGGTGAGGTCTCCTTCACTTACAAAGTTATCCGCTTGATGGGGCGGTAAGCTGGCGTAGAGTGTACTAGACCCCGGTGATGATCCCAGAGACGTACTCTACTGAGATGTGGATTTGCATATTTATCATTTGACTCATTCATTCATTCATGCACTATCCACTTGAGCTGGTGATGCATAACTAAATCATTATGTGTACCTTCGTAATGGATAGGATTTCAGTTGGGCATGGACCAACCTGAGATAAGGACTTTACCACATTGAGTCTAGTTATCCAAATTTAGGTATGAGACTGGTTTGGATAGAAGTCCCTTGTGATAGACCCCACATGTTGCGATACTATGTACTATCATCTCGACTTCATACTTTGGTTTGGTTATTTCTTTCACACTGCATATTGCATTGCATCCTCAACACATAGCATTTGATTTATTATACTTCTATATTGCATAGCCTGAATGAGGTTGATGGTATTATAGACTCGTCAGGATCTGCATATTACATTACATCCACGGCATATGGCATTTAGGTTGCAATGTTTCTACATTTATATGGCTTAAATGAGGCTGATGGTATTTGTGGCTCTTTAAAATTACATATTATATTGCATCCTCGGTATCTGATATTTGGCTCGTTATGACTCCGCATTACATAGCCAATCTGCATTGCATATTCTAATATTAAATGACTTATAGCCTTGTCAGTATTCCGCTTACGCTGATATTTGTGTGCTTGACACTTATCTTGCACACATGTACACCACCCTCTAAGCTTTCCATAAGCTTATGGATGATAGATGCGTGCAGGTGACGATAGGACGCAATCGAGCTAAGGCAAGAGCATGCAGCAGAGCTTGTGAAGCTTTTAGCATTTACCTTGTATTTCCCCTTCTGTATTGTACTCAAGTTTTTTATTTTAGTGGATATGTGATGATGATGTTGCCTTTGTGATTTGGGTAAACTTGTGGTTATGCTTATCTACAAAGAAATTCATGTTGAAAATCCTCCTTGTACGATCCTAGGATCGGAATCTGGCGTATGGGTCGTGGAAGCCAAGAATGGGGTACTACGGAGGCTGTAGACACCGATTTGACGATCGAAAATTTTGTGAGCTTGGTTTCTGAGTTTGGGGCGTGAAACCACCTGTTTAGAGGGAAAGCATAAATATTGGGATATTCTCAAACCGTTGGGTCCCCCATGATGATGGTACTTTCCACCATACCTCATAAGGTCATCTTACGTGTGTTATTGGGCCACCATCATGTTTGTGCATGTTCTAGGCATCCATCGGGTCCATCTTGATTTTGGGCTTGATCCAAACCATCCACGCTTTGGACCCATTTAGATGTACATAGTACATAGTTTGTATCCATGCTATCCAAGTATGGAACCAACATGATGCTTATGTCTTATCTCACTGGGTGGCTCGCTTTTTGCTTGTTTTAGGTTAGCTATCTGACTGTTGCGTGGCCCACCTAGATACATGTGTTTGCTCCATGTGAGTCAGATCCAAGCTTAGTGGGCCACACCCAACAGCAACCATTAAGTGTCATTAAAACCTTTCTGTAAGCCCTTGGTATTGTTTAACTATCATCCAACATGTTAGAATGGCCCACTATGATGTTGAGTTGGCTACCCAACCCGTTTGAAAGGTCACATAGTCTTAGATGTATGGAATCCACCAAATATAAGCTTAGTCAGAATCTTGGGCCCCACCTTGTGTAAGTATCGGGCATATCATAGGAAAAAATCAGTTTATGACATGAAAAAGAGGTTGAGGAAACCCACCTATTGTATGCAAATTTACCTTGTGAACTTGACTTGTTAACCCACCTTGTTAACTCACCTTGCAGACTCACCTTGTTGTATACCCATACGACTCACCCCGTGAGGTGTGTCCTACCCTTGTACCTAGCTATTAGGACCACAATGTCATGTGTATCTCATCCACACCATCCATTTACCTTTTAGGATAAGCATGGGGTCCATCCTTAACGTTAGTATGTCATCTAGGCCATCCACTGTGTGGAGCCTATATTGATGTATAGGTTAGATCCGCTGTCCTTCTGTGGACCCCATCATGTTATCCATCTACCTCGAGACTACCCTTTCTTCTATTTATGTCAACCATCTTATGGACCACCTTACGACGTGTGTATCTCGTCTTGACTGTCGAGCCATAGGGTCCAACATGATTGTGTGTATACTATCCTTATAGCCAAACAAGGCTTACCTTCAATGTGTCAGTAGTGTATTTGACCATTCCCTTTTTTTGGCTCATCTTGGTGTTAAGGTGTGATCCACACCATCCGATTATTGGACCCTCTGTGTTGTTCTATACCATCCGTTTATGGCCCTACCTCATTTATATATGCTTTTGTTACATGTGAATTTTCTTCTTTTTTTTTTTTATTTTGCTTTTTAGTATAGCCTGTTTGAAAAGGCCTAGCTATAAGTCCTAGAGAGGAGAGGGGGGGGGGGGGGGGGGGGTGAATAAGATTATGCCAAATTTAAAATAGTAATAGTGAAATTAAAGAATGAGATAGCCAAATAAATAAAATCAATTCACAATGCTGAAATGAAAAGCAACCTCAATAAACAAGTATTGAGAGGTTGATACAAATGTTGTTCTAAGGATAACCTTACACCAAAAACCAAGGGTTTATGGTAGGAAAACCTTGTTTCTAGAAAGGTTTTTGTATCAAAAATTCAAACTAAAGAGGTATAAATAAATAGCAAGGAATTAAAATAAATTACAGAAATCTAAATCTAAACTATTACAACATTTCCCACAATGCTTGAAATGTAAATATTACAACATTCACATTCACATATACATCTCACAATTTTGAATGATAAAGGATAGGAAAAATAAAGCACACATCCATAAAACACAAAGAGTTATAGTGGTTCACCTGTGTGTTCACCAACTATTAAACAATAGCCACACAGCTTGCTACTCCACTCCTAATATCCTCACACAGTGGATATTAGTGTTCACTATCAAAATAGGTTTCACAGGTTCACCTAAAACCTTCAAAATTGTGTCTTTCAAATGGGCTTCCATAATTTAAAAAACCCACTTCTAAGTTTTCCTGGCTCTCCTCAGATAACCAACAGATTAAGATTTTTTTGGCTTAATCTCAAATAAAATCAAAATAATGGAAATTCACACAAATGTAAATTACCTGGAATTCTCCTTTTGATGTAGCCCGAAAGAACCAAATCAGAGTAGAAGTTCAAATGTAGAAGTTCAATGTCCAATACTCACTTTAAATGGTTCTAGGTTCTAAATTGATTTTAAATTAAACCAGTTGGGCTAGCTAGATTTGATTTTGATTCCAAGAAGAAGGAATACAACAATTCCTCTTTTCAATTCAAATTAGAATATAGAAACAAAATCAAATCAATAAAGCTAACAAAAGAAAATAAAAAATATGCACAATGTAGCCTAAAATAAACACAAACTTATCTCGGAGTGGTCCCTTAATTTTTCTTGAATTGAGTTATGAATCTCTAAAATTCATCGTCTATTTATAATTGCAGAAATCAAATCTATGACTGGTCTTGAGGACACAACTACTGGTCGTAGGAGAAACAGGTTTTTGAATTTTTGAGCATGATCAAATAAAACCGTTCTACGATTGATTGAAGGTCATCTACGACTAGTCGAAGGCTGTCTACGACCGGTCGTAAGCACCCTACGACTGGTCGTGAGACACCAAATTTCATTATTGTACTTTGAGTCGTAGATCCAAGCCTGGTTGTAGGACGAGTTGACACTGTTCATATGACTGGTCAAATAGTCTCTAGGACTGGTCGTAGCACAATTAAAAATTTTAAAAATTTACAACAAACTTAGGACTGATCCTAAAATATCTTGGACTAGTCAAGTCAATGCTAGGACTAGTCGAACAAAGTCTAGGACTAGTTTTAGAACATACTACAACACTTATAAAAAGAGTAATTGAATTATGTATACAAAATGACCTACCCTAAGGTCAATATAAGGTCTTTCATACCTAGGACATGAAGTATGAACATTGAAACTTTAGTTCATCAAATGATGGTTGACCTTTGAAGCTTGACATCTCTACATGATGTAGCTTGAACTTTGAGATCTTCAAAAGCTTGAAAACTTCTTCTTGAGTTGTACACTATCTTGAGTCTTGAACTGTACTTGAGTCTTGAGTTGTACTTATCTTTTGCTATAGCTTTTGAAAGACTCTTATCATCGAAGTTTATAGGAGTGAACAATGTACTTGACCTCGCATACCTTGTACGTCTTAACGTAGAGCTTCATTCTCAACTTGTAACATTGTGATGTAGTGTCTTGAACCTATGTATATATCCTCTCCTACACAAGACACAGGTTGATGTTTCGGCACCACAAAATTTGACAACCAAAGGAGCATAAAACCATACCACTTACACTGTTGCCACACATAATAGTATTGTCTAAAATACTTTTATGACATCTATATACTATATGCTTTGATGAGCATCTTGCATATGTGATGAATATACATCCCGATTCACCCATTAATAGTTGGGGACCGCTAGGGCAAAAATGCATTCATATAGCATTTGAGATGTTTTAAGACCCATATCCTAGCTTGTACTGTTCCGTTGACTCTTGTGATCCTTCCTGTCAAATTTTGAAAACCTGTGACCTATGATCGACGTTTGCACATGACCCTAAGTCGTATCATGTAGATTTGAGTCGACTTAATTCGAGACATGTACCATTACGACCGCACTATCGCCACGGTTCCAACGCCGCGACTCACGCACCAACCCGATACCCATGTCAAAAGATGTAGGCCAGCGTTTATTTCAAAGAAAACGCCATGTGTTTGCAATCCCAAGAGAATCTCTACATCATGTCCCATCAATTAATCAATCAATCACCTCATGTCAAGTACAAGAGCAACCCATGCTTTCTTTCTCCACAAGTCAAGTAAACCCCAAAAGTCAATAAATCTCTCACCTCACATCCATCACCCATCACTCTCTCTCCTTACAACCCTCTCTCTCTCTCTCATTTCTCAAATACAAAAATTTCATGCAAGAGAAAGAGTGGACGTCTAAGCTCCTCCATGAGAGAAAAGTGCATGTGTGTGGCCCACTTCCTCTACCAAAATCCTTCATCCTAACCATTTATCCCTCATCATCCTCCATTAAAGTGAAACACAAGGAGATCGGCGTTCCATCGGACCAAGAAAATCGAACAGTGGGTGCTTCTATAGCCTAGATTTCATGTTTTTATGATGGGTTAAGTGAGGCCTACCGATTGATGGTATGAATCTCACTTTGGACCCTAAATGTGGCCGATGGCCCACCTTGATTATCATGATCATTCCATGATGGGGCCATTCTCCATGGACACCATCATGATGTTTACTTTCTAGTTTAAAAATGGGTGATCTAGACCTTCCATTTTTGGTGGAGAAGGGATCTCCACCATTGATTTTGATCGGTGGGCCCATATGAAATGGGACCCACTTGATGTATGTTGTAAACCATGCAAGGGAGGGCCCATAGTGTCGGGGTCCCTCCATCACGCGTGTCCCTCTCTCTTTCCCTCTCTTTTTTTTATTATTGTTGTATGTGATGACGTAGTTAGGTGACCCACATGGATGGACCCCACCATGAAACATGTATTTTATCCAAGCCTGTAACGTCTCAGAAAAATCTGTACAAAGACCCAAGTACCACCTCAGGCAGAAATCGCTAAGGACCAAATCCTTTAGAAATTAGTCATGAATTAACTAAGTGTTACACTAGATTGCCTATGAAATTAGCACTAATCACTTTAAATATGATCTGTAAGATCTAAAATTTACAAGATCGCTAACGCTACATTATTTAAAAACTTAAGATCCATCTCAAAACCCAGTTGCTCTCGAGAGAATCACGAATCTCCATATCAGACCTGGACCATGCGTCGAGAGTCCAATTACCCCGAAACTATATGGTTAGGATCGCCTTACTAGACTTGACAACCATCTCGAAAATGAAGTCCTAATAGTACCCAAAAATACACAACTTGAGCCCAGAGCGAAGTGTGTGAGAAATGTGAATATCTTTATGAAATGAAATGAAACTTAAGTGAATTGAGTCGGTTCACTTTCAGGTTAAATCCAAGGATTCAGACCGTTGAAATCTGACCTAATTACACCCTCAGATCAAGGAAAATTTCCAACACATGTTAGTGTACTTGTGACCCTGATCGAGCACCGGTGACCATTGAATTGAAACAAGTCTCCTGCGGTCGATCCCCAAACCCGATCGGATCAAAAACTTAACCTGGTCAGGGAGCTTAAGTCCGACCACATGTAGAAAAGGGGCCTCCAGAATAACTCCGTTGGATCGAAACGTCTAGTATTTGGCTATAACCTAAGTATACCATGGCCTTATGGCCATTCCCATCAGTTATGGGCCTATATAAGGGCCTTAAACCCTGTCTCTCATTCCATACGATTTTCTAAAACCCTAGGAGAGAGAAGAGAAGAAAGAGAAGGAAAGAGAGAGAAAGTGAGTGTGAGAGTTGGAGTTTATTCCTGGGATTCTTCCCTACCACTCCACGTGCTTAACCACCACATTTGTATCACTATACCGGCGATTTTGGTTCCATACTTGGATAAGAAATCCTAACCGTAATCTATTTTAGGGATTTCAATAGAGTAAATGGTGAAATAACTAACCTATTTCATACTATAGGTTGTGTCATTGTGCCGTAGACGAAGAAATAGTGTTCGAACTGAATTCGTTATAAGTCTACCAGTGAAAGGTGTGGATTATAAATGTTTAGGTTATGGTTTTCAAGGCTTTCAATGTCAGTAATGATTTATAATTGACTTGATTGCTTTCACATGTGCGTAGATATGACGTTTTCCATATAATACGTATATGTGTAAACTATGTTATTTTTAATGCATTCCATGTGTTGAAATGCTTGAATGAGTATAGAATTATGATTTATGCTTGTTATGTTTAATGACTGAGAATACATGATTGTTGTACGTATGGCGAAACCCTTGTAAAGGGATTTGCGATAATACCTGTTATAACTGTTGTATTACATGTATATGGTATGTTTAGTCTAAGTGTTTGATAAAATGCCTAAGTGTGAAAATGCTTACTTAAATGCATGTAAGGAGGGAGTGAGATGAGATTCTCAACTCTTTTATCTATGGTTATAGAATCCTTTATATAACCCATCTTCTACTATGTGAGCTAAGGGTGAAATGCCCATGTACGATAATATGTATAGTATGTGTTTTATCTAATTGTTCAAGTAATATTTATATTTGATTTTAGTTGTCACATATTGTCTTTGGCTACTACATGCATATGCTGTTGATTGGAATATGTTTGGGGCTTCGAAGTAGTCCAGGCGATCGGTAATGATTTTTGGGTTAGTGACTGGGTTCGGTTTGCCACACCAGATAAGTTCGAGGAATCTAAGTCGTACGCTACTAGTCGATAGTGGTTAGGCCACACGGAGTGCTTATGCGCTCCATGTCGATCAACTCAACGTACGCTCGTACCAGTCAAGCTTGTCAAGTAACCCGATCGGCCTAATGTATATTTACCATATATAGACACTATTGCTTGAATCTAAGGTAATAAACTCACCAGTGAAAATCTGTTTAACCTTGGTACCTCAATCCGCTAAGACTCATAAGCTGGGCATATTGGTTTGAGACACCGTGGTCAAGTTGTCATTCTACGCTGGGGTGACAAGCCTCCCCGTAGTGACCAGTGAGCAACCTAGACTCGTGAGCCAAATACAGTGGTATGGGACACTGTATTTGTGTTGTCGGCCTACGATCAAGTGACAAACCTCTTGTAGTGACCTCGAGCGTATTCTAAATCTACGCTGAGGTGACAAACCTCTCCGTAGTAAACTAGAGTATAAACCAGACCTACACCGAGGTGACAAGCCCTTTGTAGCAACCTGGAACCGCAACATCATATGAGACTAGCTAGGACTGACGACCCTAGAATGGATCATTGTTTGGAAAATAATATAAGGGAGGTATCTTAGCTTCCCAATCATGCTATATGAAAAAGGGCTAATTAAGAACTTGAACAACACGATTCATGCATTCGCATTACACGGTGCTTTGGAGAGAAAATGCATGTTTACTACGAGTGGTGCATGCCGCGATCATTAGATATTGTTACAAGAGGGAGTGCAGGCAAGGGCATGCATCATTATAACATACCATGCTTGTATTAACAAGAGTTATTAGGACATGAGTGTTGTACTGCTTTATCATTACTGCTTGACTGAATTGATAACATGTTAACCTTTACTTCATAGTTCCACTGAGCTGATCACTCACTCCCACATTCTAGGATGGTGTTTTAAACACCAACCAGACCCCGTTGTAGATGCAGATTATGGAGATGCTCACGAGGCAGAATCAGACTTCTATGATGATGAGGAGTTCTCCTACATGCAGTTATCAGGCGGGTTTATGTAGACCGATCTAATCGACGGGATCATAGGGAATATGATTAGTTGGACATTCACATTTTGTCATTTTGTATTTATTCAACTCAGTATTTCCATCATACTCGGGAGGTCAGGAATCACATCTATGTACTTTATATATCTATCACGGTCTTCCGCTTACAAAATTTAACTGTCTCTGAAGTATGATATGTTGTTTGGTATAATCTCACTCATGTTTAAGGTACTAATATAGATGACATTTAATCATCATTATCTATGTTGCATAAGTGATGTGTTGGAACTCGGGAATTGGGCTCATGTTCGACCCCCGATTTTCAGGGCATTACAAAGCCATATGTAGGTGGGGCCCACTTTATATATGTGTTGAACCCACACTATCCACCATCTGGTGGCCCACCTAAGCAAGGCCCACCTCACGTACGTTTGTACCCAACCCGTCCAGTGTCCAGGGACGCTGGACGTTAATTAAAAAACACAAATTTTGGCTTAGTTCAGCAAGCCTTGAGGAGGGCCACTTGTGTAGGCCCCATCTTGATGTATGATTCTAATCCACACCGTCTATCCCATTCCCCATTTCATTTTAGACTTGTTTGGTCCATCTTGAGTCCTGAAATCTAATGGCTGGGGTGGATTTTGCCGATGCAGGCCCCACCTGGGAAAAACCATGGAAAAACCCATTTTCAAGGATAAAATAAAATAAAATAAAAGAGGTGCAGCAACTGCTGCTAATGGATAGAGGACGTGGTCCTGCTGCGCCTAGGACGGTCCCAACCCTATGCTACATAGGCCCAATGTAACGTACGTGTGGGGCCACTTGTGATGTAAGTGTTTTATCCCAGCCATCCAGCAACATCTTGATGGTGGGACACCATCATGATGCATTTATTTTATCCCAACTGTGGACCGTACTATAGAATAAAGGTGACTAAATGTTTTTCATTAAAACCCTTTTGGGCCAGGGAAGTTTTAGATTAATATGTAATTTATTTTTCTGTTCATCCAGGTCTGCGTGACCTTATCGATGGTTGGATGACAAACAGACGTTATGGTGGGCCCCAGTGGGAACCCACAATGACGTATGTGTTTTATTCCATAGACGGTGGAACCCAACATGGTGTATGTGTTTTGTCAACACCGTCCACACCACTGGATGATGGGACCTCCCACGTGATGTATGTGTTTTACCCATGCCGTCTATCTGTTTTGATGGTGGGACCCACTGCCATATGGTGACAGTTAGTGCTATGGGTCCCACTACTAAATAGTATATTATATTATATATTATATATACTATATGATATATAAGATATATGCATGGTGGTGGGTCCTACGTGGTACCCACCTTTGCCTTCTTAAGTGCAGCCAGCTACCTATGCAGTAGCCATCTAGTTACTCCTTTGTTGGCAGTAGGCCCCACATTGATGTATATCGACACCGTCCACTATTTGAACGTGTGGGCAGATTGTTCGCCTTGATGTATTTTTGCGCCCATCAGTTAAGGCCCACCTGTTATGTATTTGAGGCCCATTGTGATGTATTTGGGGCCTATGGGTTAAGGCCCATTGTGATGTATTAGGGCCCGTGGGTTGAGGCCCATTGTGATGTATTTGGAGCTCATGGGTAAAGGCTCATTATGATATATTTCCAGCCCATGGGTTAAGGCTTATTGTGATGTATTAGGGGGCATGGGTTGAGGCCCATTGTGATGTATAAGGGCCCGTGGGTTGAGGCCAATGTGCTATATTTGGAGCCCATGGGTTAAGGCCCATTGTAATGTATTAGGGCCCATGGGTTGAGGCCCATTGTGATGTATAAGGGCTCGTGGGTTAAGGCCCATTGTGTTGTATTTGGAGCCCATGGGTTAAGGCCCATTGTGATGTATTAGGGCCCATGGGTTAAGGCCCATTGTGATGTATAAGGGCCCATGGGTTGAGGTCCATTGTGCTGTATTTGAAGCCCATAGGTTAAGGCCCATTGTGATGTATTAGGGCTCGTGGGTTGAGGCCTATTTGATGTATTTGAAGCCCATGGGTCGAGGCCCAATGGAATGTATACAAGGTCTATTGTATTGTGTGATTCCACCATGGGTTATGTAATGACATTTATGACGGGTCATGCCTTGGGAGCAATGTTGGTTTGACGTCCACATTGTAAGAATAATGTTGGTTAAATGTCTGCATTATAACTCTCCCTAAGGCCCATTGATAGGCTCATATTTGTTATGTGTAGGCTATCAAGGCCCATCTTCGTTATGAGGATAGTTCATCACCATATAAAATTCTTAGTATAGCTCCATGATTCATGCCCATATGCATCATATGTATGCCTGATATGAAGAATGTTTAATCATAGCATATGCCATTGGGCAGACTATTTAAGGGACTCCTTATGAGACGGAGTGGCCACATTATCACACCGTACATGCAGGATTGCTGCATGACTGGATAGTGTGACTCATGCATCTCGCATATATGTGACTTGATCATTGTATGCCCTAGCGACATCAGGGTCGTGGCCTCCACAGGGACATCCTGTATGACTAAATGGGACACTGAAAATACTTAGTTCTAGCACTGTGGGCACTTAGGATGTCCTTGGGTGAAAATCCTAGAATCTCTGAGGTCAGGAGGTGCCCTAACATCTGGACCGAGTGGAACATGAGCGCCCGAGTGCCGAATACCAGTAGGCTATGTCTCCCACTGTGTTGTGGTTAGTTGGGAGGGAGTGTAGCCTTATCCGCCCAAATGAGGAGGCTATAAGTTAGGCTGAGTATGACCAGCTCATAAATGGGTTCGCTATCGACAAGCCGAGTAGGTATTGGCAGACTGCTAGCTAGGTGGATAATGAGGTCTCTTCTACTCGCAGGGCTATGCAGCTAGGGAGGAGGCAGTCGGTGTGGAGTGTAATAGACCCCGGTGATTTTTCAGAGAGGAACTGTACTAATATGTGGACTTATTGAACAAGAATTGCATATCGATTCATTCATTCATTCACTATCCACTAGGGCTGGTGGTGCGTAACTATTTGTTATGTGTACCTTTACATGGCCAGGATTTTGGTTAGGCGCGCGACTAACCTGAGATCAAGAATTTATTACAGTTTCTAACTATCCAAATTTAGGTATGGGACTGGTTTGGATAGAATTCCCTTGTGATGGACCCCATAGCCTACGATACTTTGCACTATCATCTTGACTTCACATCCTAACATGGTCATTTCATTCACATCGCATATTACATTGCATCCACAGTACTTAGCATTTTGGGTTACTATATTTTTGCACTTATATGGCCTAGATGAGGTTAATGGTATTCATGGCTTGTTAGGATTTGCATACTGCATTGCATCCTTGGTGTAAGACCTATATCCTATGTCGTACCATTTCGTATTCCTTCCGGTCGAATTTCAGCGACCTTCAAGCTGTATCCAACTTTTGCACGTGATCCTAAGCCAGGTCCTGCACATTGACATCGGCTCGATCTGAAACTTGTATCATAGCAACCGCACCGTCGTTGCGGTTCTAATGTCGTGACTCGCGCACCAAACCGATACCGATGCTAGAAGATGGGGGCCTGAGTTCGTTTCGAAGAAACGCCGCGTGTTGTAACTATCAAGGGAATCTCTACGACACATCACATCGGTCACATCAATCAAGTACACATCACTCCCATCACTCACACCCATTCCCAAGTACAACCACCCTCCCCAAAAGTCAACTTTTCTTACAACAAAAGTACCTCCTTACATCACTCACAATCGCTCTCATCCGATCACTCCACCTCACCCTTCTCCTCTCTCATTTTCTCTCTCATCATTCTAAGAAACTCCCATGGAAGCAACCCACGTCCAAGCTCCCCATGAGAGAGCTAGTGTGGCCCACCTTCCTACCTCCCATCTCAACCATTTTAAGTCCATCTCAACCGTCGAAAATCGTTTCCTTGGAGCTCTAGAGTCTATAGGCGGATGAAGAAAGAGGAGATCAAAGGTGGGTGCTTCTCTCTCCCCCTTTCTTTCTCATTTTTATGTGATGATGTAGCTATGTGTCCCACCCGAATGGACCCCACCATGAAGTATACATTTTTTCCAAGCCATCTAGTAGGTGGGGCTCACCTTAATATGTTTTATATGGGGACCGTCCAGCGTCCAAGGACGCTGGACGAGGCCAACTGACAGTAGAGAAAAAATAATAATAAATAAATAAATAAAATGTCTGCTTGATTTTAAACTTTTGAGTGGGCTACTCATGTAGGCCGCACCTTGATGTGTGAATCTAATCCACACCGTCCATTCCATCTGCCAACCTATTTCAGGCGTTGAGCCAAAATATGGAGTTAATCCAATTTTCTGGTGGGCCATAGCATAGCAAACAACATTTTTACTATTAAAATACACCCCTGATGTTTCTATACATTAAAAAAAAATTGGATATTGGACTTGTTTGGTCCGTCTCGGGCCATGGAATCCAATGGATGGAGTGGATCCACTTGATGCGGGCCCCATTTATGAAAAACCATAAAAATTACCATTTTTCAAAAAAAATAAAAAAATAGAGGCAGCCGCAGCTGATGCTGCGGCTGACCATCAGAGGACGCCAGCGGCGTCCTCCTGTGTGTAACGGTAGGCTAGGGACCATGGTCCCAACCGTGGGCCACATGTGAGGTGTGCGGGGACATCAACACCGTGCAATTGGTGATTTTATTTCTGGCCAGTGGCTCCTCCAAGAATCATCCATAAACGTAATTCAGGTGGCCCACATCATAGGGAACAGTGGGTGTGAAGGACTGCCATTGAAACCCTTTTTAGGTGTCCCAGCAGTTTTGGTGCATTATGAAATTTGTTTTTCCTCTTCAATCTGGGTCTGTGTGACCTTACCAACGGATTGGATGGAGAATAAACATTATGATGGGCCCCACTTAGGACACGCCTAGATTGGAAAATGATTGACTGTTGTACGCCACACACACCAGCTAGCTATTTTGCTGTTATACAAGACGTCAGCAAGTTCAGTGGGTCCCCACTGGCGAATACGTTTCACCATCTTGACTATCCGTTTTGATGGTGGGACCCACTGCCAACTGACGTAGCAGGTCCTGTGGGTCCCACGTGGTGTGTATGCATACCCAAGCCGTCCATTGAGGTGGGCCCCACCATTTTCTGATGTTGTATACACACTGTCCAGGCTGGACATTGGAAACCACAAATATCAGCTTTCTCCAAAGCTGTGGGTCCACACGTGTGGACCCACCTCATATGAATATGTTCTATGCACATGGGACCACCTTACTTCCATACCGTCCAACCACTTGAAGAGATCGTTTTATGCAATTTTAGGGACCCACCTTGCACGTGTGGGGAGGGCCCACTTGCTGGATGTATCCTAATCCAGCCATCTGTCTGGACGCTGTCACTCTCACCCTCCCTTGCACACACGTGTATGAATATACATATATGATATATATATCATTTTATAATATAATATTTTATATTATAAATGAATAGTGGGCCACTCCTATGTGGGACCCACCTTTAATATATATATTATCTGCACCGTCCAGATGAATCTGGACGGTGAGTTTGGGTAGCCTTCTGTCATTATGTAGTATATAAAATATAATAGTATATTATCTAATATTTATTATATTAATAATACTATATGGTGGGCCATGTACATGGGACCCACCTGATGAACGGTTTGGTTGGCGTACCTCACACAGCTCGCTACTGTGAAGTTGACATTAGCAAGTTCTGGTGGGACCCACTACAGTGTATGTATTTCATCTGCACTATCCATTTGGACGGTGCCATTTACGGCCCCACCTGATGGTTGTATTCCATCCAAATCGTCCATCTTTTGGGTTATCCACACCGTCCATCTTATTGGCAAGCCCGTCTTAGGCTTAAGACTAAAAATGAGGCAGATTTATCAGGTGGACCACACCATAGAAAACAGTGGAGAGATGAACGTCTACCATTGTAGTCCTTTTGGACTACGATAGTCTTGGACTAAATTGATTTTTTTTTTCCTCCCAACTAGGTCTTTGTAACCTTACTAGCAGACTAGATGGGAAATGAACTTGATGGTGGGCCCTAAAATTTTTATAACAATGAAAATCATTATCTCCACTGCTATTTGTGTTTTGGACCAAATGATCTTTCGATACGATTCATTCATTGGGAAATGCACTAGAATGACCTCTAAGTGGGTTAAGGGCCCATTAGTACGGCCCATTAATGCTGCCCACTTGATGTATATGAGGGCCCATTAGTGCGGCCCATTGATGCTGCCCACTTGATGTATATGAGGGCCCATTGGTGTGGCCCATTAACACGGCCTAACTTGATATGACGAGGCCCATGTGCAGAGCCCACCTGGTATGTATATTGGGCCCATGTGCAGGGCCCTCCTATATGTATTTATGGCCCTTTTTGGCATGGCCTATTGAGTTGTATTCTAGGTCCATATGATGCAACACACTTGATGTATTCAAGGTCCAGATGCATGGCCCATTTGATGCATTATGGACCCATGTGTAGGGCCAACATGTTATGTATTTAAGTTTCATGTGTAGGGCCCACCTGTGGTGTATACGAGGACCATAAGTGAGGCCATTGTGATGTGTTCGAGGTCCATGTGATGCGGTCAATTGGTGTGGCCCATTTGATGTATATTAAGCCCTTGTGCGAGGCCGTGGGCTCACTATGTGTTTAGTTCTATGTGGACTATTCATTGGGAGCAATGTTGGTTAAATGTCCACATTGATGGGCAATGATGGTTAAATGTCCACATTGATGGGCAATGATGGTTGGATGTCCACATTGTGACCTTCCCTTAAGCTTGGTTAGGCCCATTCTCATCATTCTCTGGTGGGTTAACTCGAACGAATGGGCTCCATTGATAATGCTTGGACCATCATCGGCCGTCGATCTATGGACCCCTCCTTGCATCGATTATCGATTACCGATTCTAATTTGTTGTGGCCGATTGTCGATTATCAATCGAGGCCGATTACCGATTCTGATTTAATGTGGTCGATTGCCGATTATCGATCGAGACCGATTACCGATTCTTATTTAATGTGGTCGATTGCCGATTATTGATCGAGGCTGATTACCGATTCTGATTTAATGTGGTCGATTGCCAATTTCGATCGTAGCTGATTATCGATCGAGGCCAATTATCGTGACCGATTGCCGATTCTGATTATCATGGCCGATTGCCGATTCTGATTGTTGGCGCCTAGTGTGACGTATATGCGGCCCGTATTTGAGGCCCGCTATGATGTGTATTTAGCCTGTGTTTAAAGCCCAATGTGATGTATATGAGGCCTGTGTGATGTGCCCATTGTGATGTATTTGAGGCCTATGGGCAAGGCCCATTGTGATGTATTCGTGACCTATGGGCAAGGCCCATTGAGATGTATATTAGGCCCATGATGCATGGCCTATTTTATGTACTCGAGACCTATGTGTAAGGCCCACATGTCACGTATTTGAAGCCTATGAGCAGGGCCCACCTATTGTGTATATGTGGCCCTTGAGTAATGCCTAATGTGTCGTATATTAGCCCTTTGTGTGAGGCCGTGGGCCCATTATATGTTTGATTTGATGCGGGTCATTCCTTGGTGGCAATGTTGGTTAAATGCCCACATTGTCGAGGCCGGTTATTGATACCGATTATGACTATGTGACAGCATAGCATCATTATACATGCCCATACACATCATCAGCATGTTTGTTATGAGATGTGATTGACCATTGCATATGTTATTGAACATGTTGCTATGAGACTCCCTGATAGGCGGAGGTTATCTCACATGAGCACGGTATGTACAGGATTAATGCATGTCTGGATTGTATGACTCATGCATTGTGTATTGTGACTACTGTACACCCTAGCGACATCAGGGTCGTAGCTTCCACAGGCATATCGTGGATGGCCAGATGGGACACCGTAAATATTTGGTTCTAGCATACGGGCACCATAGATGTCCCTGGGTGAAAATTCCTAAACCTTTGTGGCCAGGAGACACCTTAATGTCTTGACCGAGTGGATACATGAGCGCCCGAGTGTCGAATACGAGGAGGCCGCGTCTCCCACTGTGTCGTGGTTAGTTGGGAGGGGGTGTGGCCTTACCTGCCTGAGGGTAGGGGGCATAGCTAGGCTGAGTTTGATCAGCTCGTGAATGGGTTCGCTATCGACATGCCAGATAGGTATTGACAGACTATTAGCCAGGCGGATAGTGAGGTTTCTTACGCTCACTTGGACTGTGCTACTAGGAGAGGGGCAGTGCCATTTGGAGTGTACTAAACCCCAGTGATGATCCTAAAAATGAACCGTACTGATATGTGAACTTATTGAGCAGGAGTTGCATACTCATTCATTCACTATCCACTATGGCTAGTGGTGCGCAACTAATTGTTACGTGTACCTTCACAATGGCCAGGATTTCGGTTGGGGCGTGTGACTAACCTGAGACCAGGAGTTTACCACATTGAGTATGACTATCCAAATTTAGGTATGGGACTGGTTTGGATAGAAGTCCCTTGTGATGGACCCCATAGCCTGCGATACTACGTACTAGCATCCCGACTTCACACTCCAACATGGTCATTCCATTTGCACTGCATGTTGCATTACATCCGCGACATATGGTACGTCTAACGCTATTTTTGTTACTCATCAAGAATGTATATTGCATTGCATCCTCTGCATCTGATATTTAGCTCTCTATAACTCCTCATTTGCATAGTTGATTTCTATTGAGTATTCTAATATCGTATGACTCATGCACTTGTCAGTATTTTCGCTTACTCTATTATCGTGTGATTTATGACTTTGTTAGTATTTCGTTTACTCTGATAATTCATGATCTTATCAGTATTTTTTCTTATTCAGACATTGTGCGATTTATGGATTACCATTATTTTCGGTATTGTACGATTATGGCATTGTATTGAATACTTGGCACTTACCTTGTGCACACACTTACACCACCCTCTAAGCTTTCTATAAGCTTATGAATGATAGATGCGTGCAGGTGATGTTAAGTTGCAGCAGTGTTGAGCTTGGAGCGTACAACGGTCTTCTGGAGCTTGATTTTTATTTACGTATTTCCTTCCCGCATTATACTCAATTGATTATATTAGTGGATATGTGATGATAATGTTTCCTTTATGAATTGGGTAATCTTGTGGTTATGCTTACTGTTAGTTAAATGTATATTAAAAAAAATCCTCCTTATAGGATCCCAGGATCGGAATCTGGCATATGAATTCTAGGAACCGAGAATGGGATACTACGGAGGCTATCGGCACTGGATTCGGCGATCGGGATTCCTATGAATCCGATTTCTAGGTTTGGGGTGTGACACTCGACATCTATTATTGTCTTACTATGTTTTGCATCGCATAGCCTTGGTACGGCTGATAGCACTCATGGACTTACCAGTATATTTTCGCTTACTCTGATATCGTATGATTCATGATCTTGTCAGTATTTTCACTTATTCTGATAATGTATGATTTATGGGCTTTATGGTATACTTGACACTTATCTTGTGCACATACTTTGACCACCCTCTAAGCTTTTGTAAGCTTATGCATGATAGATGTGTGCATGTGGTGTTAGGTTGCAGCAGCATTGAGCTTGGAGCGTGCAGCTGTCTTCTAAGCTTTGATTTCGATATATGTATTTCCCTTTTAGCATTGTATTCAATTGATTATATTAGTGGATATGTGATGATGATGTTGCCTTTATGATTTGGGTATACTTGTGGTTATACTTCTCATGAGACAAATGTACGTTGAAAAAATTCTCCTTGTAGGATCCCAGGATCGAAACCTGGCATATGTACGCTGGGGGTCGAGAATGGAGTACTACGGAGCCTGTCGGCACTGGGTTCAGTGATTGGGATTCTTGTGAATATGATTTTCGAGTTTGGGGCATGACAGATGTAGTCGCACAAATGTAATTCTTGTGCCCTCTATCACGAACCCCTCCAATAGGTATGGGACTATTTAAGGATAGGAGCCTATCATCTTGGCTTATGTTGCATGTAAGGAATAGTCTAGCATGTCGTGTAACCCTTGGTGTGAGATTCCCTAGCTAGCGACACACCGCACAATGACTTGACCATTCATATGTGTCCCCTCATATTAACCATATCTAAAAAAGATTGGACTAGATTGTTCCCTTGCCTTCGTGATATATTGACCACATGTTAGAACTCATACTATACACTTCACTCATCGCATCATGTTTTCTTGGCTCATCTGATTATCTTAGATCATACCTGACTATGGAGTCTATAGTTGTCGTGCACTTCATTACCAATTAACTATAATCTTGCAGTTTTAGGGTGCTCTTAGGAGATTTACATGGGTATGTCATGTCATGTTTGCATGTATAGTTGCATTTTGCACCGCCTGCGTATACCGCATATAGCATGGTTACTACGTTATAACCACAATGCCATCTTGGTTTATTAGGCACCGAAAATATCTATTCTAGCATTATGACACTTTAGATGTCCTTGAGTGAAAGTCCCTAAACCCTTATAGTACCAGTAGGATGCTTCACCATCGAGATCGAGTGGATAACATGAGCGCCTGAGTGTCAAATACTAGTAGGTCGCGTCTCTCACTGTGTCATGGTCAGTTAAAAAGGGGTGTGACCTTATCCGCCTGATGGTAAGGGGCTATAAGCTAGGTTGAGTTTGACCAGCACGTAAATGGGTCTCCTATGGATGAGTCGGGTGGGCATTGGCATACCACTGGCAAGGTAAATAATGAGGTCTCTTTCACTCACTTGGTCATGCGTGCAATGGGGCGGCAGCCAGTGTTAAAGTGTACTAGATCCTAGTGATATTTTTAGCGATGAGTTGCTCTGATATGTGGACTAGTTGAGGATCAGCGTGCTTGTGTTGCATCTCTAACGTACGACATTCGGCCATGTAGGCCTTGCATTGCATAACATTGGTATGACATCATTTATAAACTTACTAGTTTAGGCTTCCGTCATTTTCACTTACTTCGACATTTGTATGCTTGGCACATGTATTGCGCACACACGCATGTACTGTCTAAGCTTCATAGTAAGCTTATGCACATTCGTTATGTGTAGGTTATGCTAGACCATAACAGTATTGAGGCAGGACCATGTGTCCGATCTTTTGGAGTTTTGTTATATCATGTATTTTCCTTTCAGCACTGTACTTAAATATTATATTTGTGGATATGTGATGATGATGTTTTTTGACTTAGGTATACTTATGGCTATGCTCTTTTATAATAAAAAAATTACCCTGAAAATCCTCTTTGTAGGGTCCCAGGATTGGAACCTGGTGCATGGGAGCTGGAGCCGAGAATAGGGTACTATGGAAGCTGTCGGCACCGGATTCGACGGCTGAGAATTTTATGAGCCCGGTTCCTGAGTTTGGGGTGTGACACTTCATCCCATAGCCTTATCTAGGAGATTAGCCTAACAAGACTAATATCTTAAAAGAAAAACTAAAAAGATCAACTAAAACCCATGAAAAAATCGAAGTTGAAGAACGTTGTTGGTGCTCCACCTAGCCTTCTCTCACTTTCCAAACCTTAGAGATTATTTGAAATGTCTTAGGGACTCCTATTTATAGTTGTGGAACTCCAACTTTCGCACCGTCTTTGAGAATTCGCAAACCGACCTTGGATGCACTTATGTTACGCTTTGGTTACACCGAAGTTGCCTTCGGTTACACTGAAGTTCCATCTGAAAAATCTATGTATAATCTATCAAATTCAGGTCTCACCTATCCTATCTTAAGTAGGACTAAAGTTGGCTTCGATGGGACCGAATTAAATCTGAAAATCATGATTTTTCGCTGGATTGTTTTGTGCACTTTTGGTTAGACCGAACGACCTTAAGTAGGACTGAACAATATGTTTTTTCTTCTGTTTGACTTGTGATTTTGCTAGTATTTTCTCCATCCTTTACACTTGATTTTCTTGGATCTTTGGCATGTGAATTCTTCATTAATGACTTCCAAATATCCAATTCTTTATTATCTTCTTTTGAACTCTAGATCCATCCTTTTAAGCAGATATTCATTATAGTATTTCGATTCACCTCGCATGATGAAAACATATATAATTAAATTGAATTAACACTTAAATGTCATGATAACTAATGTAATTGAAGGGTTAAATATGTAATATTTGAGTCTCAGCATACCCCCAACCAGCATTTTGTTAGTCCTGAGCAAAACATGCGAAAGATATTTTGAAACTAAATGAACCAATTTCCATAAACTCAAACAATTCTCAAAATAGTCCATATTTTAGAAATCCAAGATATATCAATGTAACGCATAATTTATACATAAATTCTAGCACTTGGTAAATATCCTAATCAAATTCAAAGCGTTAATATATAATTAGACAATTTCTAAACATTGAGTTCCATGTGCATAGTGAAATTTAAACTTATCAGAACCAAAGGTTCAGTTTCCTACTTTCATGATAACATTGATAATAAAAAAAACATTCATGATAACTAAGACCCAAACAAAAATTTGCTTTATAGTTTAACCTTCTACTCATCCAACTTTTAATTTTTCCATCAATGACTTTCACACTATTTTCAATTTTTTTTCTTGATAGTCCTTTTAAGGAACTTCTACAGGTAGCCCTTTTCGAAGACAACTATTTTTTTTAGCTGGATATTTTCTTTCAATTCTTTTTGTTGAACATGATGGACAAATTCTCCAGGTTTGATTTCTATCATTCTCAATAATCATCAAGTTAACAATTCAGTATTAACTAAAACTTTAATGTGTAAGCTGGACGTGATATGTGAAATCATGACTCAATCAATGTTTAAAACTCCAATTAAACATTAATAACTTTATACTTGACTTTAGAATCTATCAAATAACTAGAATTCAAGTTTCAAAAATTGTTAACATTGGCATTTTATCATTACAATCTCTGGAGTATCTTTAAAATCACTTAACTTCACAGAAAATTTTAAAAATTTTAAGCTAAAAAACATAAACAATATTACAGCATAAATATGAAGAATTTTTCGAAGGAACCTCACCCCCAACTTAAAATCTACGTTGTCCACAATGTATAAACATATGCAATATAAGCAATATTGAGAGCAATGAAAAAAAAAAAGAAAGAAGAGTAGATGAGAAATACCTGGAAGGCAATAGACAGAAGGGCTAGTGTGATCTTCCTATCAAAAGGCATTCCATCAACTAAACCAAACCTAATAGAAGAAACTAATTCTAGGAAAGAAAAAAGATAATAATCCTAAACTAGAAAAGCAAGAAAAAATACTCATTCATGTCAGCAAGGTTCCTTCTCTGGCCAGTATCTCGATAAATTTCTCAGTAGGTTTCTCAACAAGATCATCTAAAAGCCCAATTTGTAGTAGGCTTGGATGTTCTGGAGCATTGATCTCAAGAGAAATTTATGAACCTCAGCGACATATTTGAGATTAGAATTGTGATGTTTCCAGAGAATATATGATTCACATATAGAAGAAAAAATTTCATTGTTAGCAAAATATGGTGAATTAGAGACTACAATTAATTGTAAGTTAGATGAACTTTCTATAATCAAGGTAGTCTCAATACATGTTGAAGTTTCATACTTCGGTTCAACGTCTATCTCCATCACTTCTAGTGGTAAACATTATGATTTGTGAAAGGGAGCTCTTCAGAAAAATGATTCCTTCGGTCAATATCAACTACCAAGGTATTTTTCTCACAAGGCATCCACTATATCTTTAATCATGCAATCATTAAAATTTTCAAAGTGTGCCAAACAATCTTCTAAAGAGTCGGGGGATGTGGTTGAAAGGGAATCATGATCCACATTGGACTCAGATGTGTCATATATAAGTGGAGTGGATCAACATCAATATGTTTGAAAAGAACCTATGCTTCCCAATCATTCACTCGGACTGTCATCGAAATTGACTCTTCGAAAAACTGAACCATATACTTATGATCACAAACCAACTCCTCATTCTTAAATTCATTATACTCCACAAGAAAGTTAGGATCACTTCCTTTTCATTGTGTTTCTAGATTGGACAGAGGCTGGGATAAACTTACCTCTTCCTCATCAATAGGTGCGACTAAATTTCTTGAATGCATGATTAATCAGCTCTAATAATTTTCTAATGTTTACAAATGATTGCTTGACATGTTAGTTGAATTTTTCTTAAGAATCCATGTATTTCTCGAGTGCATCATCTTGGATTATTTCTGGTTGAATCTCATAAGGGATCCAAGGGGATAATTATTAGAATTGATTGTTGGTTCAGAATCGATTGTCGGTTCACCTCTCCAATTTAAACTTTGATGTTTCCACCAATTGTAATCATATAGGTCATATGAGAGAGAGTTTAAAGGTTGTTGATAAGCGTTACCACCCATAATTTTTCTCTCTGATATAATCATGTAATCGCTTCTTAACTGGTGGAGCACCAAATCCTGATCGGTTCTCGATCATGGTTTCAGTAAATTTTAAGAAGAAGGTTGTTTCCTAACATACTGATCTGACAACCCTTCAACTCTCATATTCTATAAGTAAATTAGAGTATTTTCGTGTCCACTGTTGCATGAACATGATGAAATCTTAATTTTGAATCTAATCCTAAAATAAACTCTTACAAAAAATCTTACAGCAATATGGAAAGCAAGTAGGTGGGGAAAATGTTACATGAAGAGAGGAACTAGAATGAAAATCCTATAAAACAAAAACAATAAACAATCTTAACAATGTTTTCTAAAAATAAAAAAATAAAAAAAAATCCCTAAAAATATAATTTTAAAAATAAGATAATTCTTAAAACCCTAGGTTAGAAAAATTCAGAAAACAAGAAAAATATAACCTAAAATGAAAATTAAATCTAGAGAACCTAAACTTAATCGTGTTCAATGCCACTCCCCGGCATCGGCACCAAAAACTTTTTCGCTTGATACCCTAGGTGCAGGGTCGCAATGTAGTAATAACTCAGTGAGTCTGAGTTCAAATCCACAGGGAATGGGGAACATGGTTTAGAATTAATCTAAATCTAACTTGGTTGTTTGGATTTTTAATCCAACAATGAAGAAAAATGTTTTAATTAATAAAATAAAAGGCTAAGGATCTAAAATCCACTTATACCAATCTCAATATTATCTACTTCATTTAACGAAATTCTATTATAATCGAAGTCCTATCTTATCCAATTAGATGATAGAGCAGTCAAAACAAAATCTAAACTTTTATTAGTTTAGTTCCCTCATGAAGTATCAATGCAATGATCGTAGGGAATTCAAGAATCTACCATGCCCATAGACGATGGTGTATCATGAATTTTACATATCACACAATTGCAAAATACGTAAGAAGATATTAAAAGCTTCCCAACATCTACTGTAATTGCAGTCATAATAAATCATAGAAAACTGAAAATATTCTTTCATTCAAACTAAAAATTAATAAAAGTTCAACATAAACTTGAATCAAAGTAAAATATAAAGAAGAACTACAAGCTTCATCCCTTAGCCTTATCTAGGAGATTAGCCTAACAAGACTAACATCTTAGAAGAAAAACTAAAAAAATTAACTAGAACCATTGAAGAAATTGAAGTAGAAGAACATTTTCGACGCTCCACCTAGGCCTTTTCTCCCTTTCTAAAGCCTGGAAGATGATTTGGAGCATTCTATAGACTCTTATTTATAGTTGTAGAACTCCAACTTTCACACCACATTGGAGAATTCACATACCAACCTTGGATTTATGCAATTATGTTATGCTTTGATCGCACTGAAGTTGCATTTGAAAAATCTATGTAGAATTTGTCAAATTTAGGTGGGATCGAATTAAGTATGAAAATCACTATTTTCTACTGCACTGCTTTATTATTCTTTTCTCCATCCTTTGCACTTAGTTTTCTTTAATCTTTGGCATATGAATTCTTCATTAATGACTTCCAAATCTTCAATTCTTCATTATCTTCTTTTAAGATTTAAATCCATCCTTTTAAGCGCATATTCATCATAGTTTTTCGAATCACCTTGCATGATGAAAACATATATATTTAAATCGAATTAACACTTAAATTCCAGGATAACTAATCTAATTGAAGGATTAAATATGTAATATTTGAGTCTCAACAAATTGCAATACCTAAGATATGGTACTTTTTTATTTCTGAAATAATTATGGAATTTCACTATATTGCATACCAATGACACCTTAAATCTAGCCTATAAAGATCATCCGAGTAGATAAATGATTAAAGAGGTCCCATTGGGTCATCCCATTAGGTCTAAACTAATGATGACAATATTTTATAGCATGGTCAGTGTTTGTACCAAAATCTATGCAAATTAGCTAGATGGTGCTAGTATTCACGTGGCACATGAGATATTCAAAGAAGACCCATGTTAGGGATTAAGGACCAAATAGTATTTTGGGTATTTTTTATCTTTTGGATAGAGACGAATGATTACTTCTACCACATTAGCTTCAAAGTGCATCCTCATAGTCGAGATCAAGGTTAATAAAGTGCAATCGCTCTTTTGCCAGTTGGTTACACATGATGAAGCCACGTAAATGAATGGTTATGCTCTCATTACTCATCTTAAAACCTATAAATACTATATTCAAAATTGAGAAGATCTCTCTCTAAACCTAACAACAAACCCGACTATCAATCCAGTGCAACACTATATATCTAGCCTTAATCTCTCCCAACTTAGCAGTAGTGGACCTTAGTGTAGATTTGTAAGTGTTAATTTGTAAATCTAACACCCTGAGTTGTCAAATTTAACTTAGCAGTAGTGGACCTTAGTGTAGATTTGTAAGTGTTAAGTTATAAATCTAGCACCCTGAGTTGTCAAATTTTGTTGTGCCAAAACACTTCAGTATGGTTTACTTATTTTGATAGATGAAAAGTTCAACTTCAAGTTCAAAATGATGGGAAGTTCACCTTCATTCGAAGATGAGTGTGGTGTTATCTACATCGACGTTATGTGCTACAAGTTTGCATGTTCAACTACAACAACAAGTTGAAGTTCATCAAGTCAAGCTCAAGTTACAAGAACATGCTCAAGTACTTTTTCTCAAGTCTCAAGACACAAGTTCGAGACAAGTTCAAGAATTCAAGGTCAAGCTTCATGTGCTTCAAAGTGTCCTATTTACTAAAGAGACTGATGGTTCAATTTTCATACTCACATTTAAGGTATACATGACCCTAGAATGACCTTAGGATTAGGTCATTATCATTGCACATTTAATTCGGGTCATTATACTATATTTAAGCATTGCTTTGACTAGTCCTAGTCTTGGTTTGACTAGTCCAGGCACTAGCTCAACCAGTCTAGGGTTTTTCTCGATCAGTCCAGATTTAAATTCAAATTTTTAGAATTTTCTATTAGGTCCTCGACCAGTCGAGTACCCTTCTCGACCAGTCATGGAGACTGGTTCAACCAGTCGAGTGTGACTCGACTAAAACTCCAGCAACGCGATTTTTATTCACTCGATTAGTCAAGCTGGCCACTCGACCAGTTGATGGTTTGTTTTATCTGATCATGTCAGAAAATTTAAAATGTTGTTCGCCTAGTACCAGTCGAGCCAAACCCAGGACCAGTCGAGGGAACCGATTTGCAGCCTATAAATTGAGGACATTTCTCAGAGATTTCAACTCATTCCATTCCAAATCAAGCAATCACTCTAAGAGATAAGTCCTCACTATTGTGAAGCTATTAGTTAGTAATTTTATATTCTTTTATAGCTTTTCTATTTGATTTTATTGATAAAAGGGAACTTTGCTTTACGCTTTGAGATCTAAAATCAAATTCAAGCTAGCCTTAGGTTGATTTAATTTAAAAATTCATTTAGACCTATAACCCTTCCTCTTGTGAGATTGAACATTGAACATCCACATCTACAAGGAATCGATTTTACCGGGCTACATTGAAGAAGAATCTTTAGATAAGTATTATTTCAATTTTCTGTATTTTTTGGTTTATCTAATATTCAGCCAAGAAAATATCATCTTTTGGTTTTTTCTGAAATCAGCCAGGAAAATCTCAGAGTGGAGTTTTTGTAATTGTGTAAGCCCATTTTAAAAACACAATTGTGAAGGTTTTAAGGTGAACCTTGGAAAACCTTATTTCATAGTGAATGCCAGTATCCTGTGGGTGTGGATATTGGGAGTGGAGTAGTTGTGTGGTTGTTTGCGAACAGTTTGTGTACACACATGAACCACTATAATTCTTAGTGTTTGGATGATGATGATGGTACATGTGCTATGGTGAATGTTGTAATTTTCTTTATGCACTTACGGTGAATGTTGTAATAACTTAATTTATTTCCTTTATCTCTTTATTGGTTTGAGTTTTTGATACTTACCAACGTTCTAGTAATGTTGTCCTGCCATAAGCCTTTGGTTTTTGGTGATAGGTTGTCCTTTGAACCAAGTTTGTATCAACCTCTTAAGATTATTGCATTTAAGGTTGCAATTTACTTGTACTATCTTATTATTTATTTATGCTATCTGCCTTTACTTTCTGCATTTATTTTTTATTTGGCATGGTCCTATTCACACCCCCCTCTAGGATTTAGAGCTCACCCTTTTCAAGTGGTATCAGAGCCTAATAGCTCATTCCATTGGATTAATTTCCTGAGCTAAGCGATCTCAAGATTCTAATATGTTAAATTTTGATAGCCTTTCTATTACTAGGCCACCACCATTTGATGGCTTCAATATGCTTATTGGAAAGCCCGGATGAGAATATTTTTATGGTCCATCGATGAGAGTGTGTGGAAAGCCACAGTGACTAGATAGAACCCACCTGTGTCTGAAGTTCTAGGCTCCGATGGAACTAAGACTGTGAAAGAAACACCTTATTATATGTGGACCACTCTTCAAAAAAATGAGAGTAGTGTCAATGCCAAAGCTTTAAATGCAATCACTTGTGCACTATCACCAGATGAGTTCAAAAGAATTATATCTTTTGATACTGCAAAAGAAGCCTAGGATATTTTAGAAATGACACATGAGGGTACGACTATTGTAAAAAAATCTAAACCTTAAATCCTCACCACTAGGTTTGAGGAAATACGTATGGAAGAAAGTGAATCATTGATGGACTTCTATATTAAACTAAATGAAACTCTATGTGGGGTCTTGCAAATAGCATCCCAGAAAGTAAAATTTGTGCAAAGATACTTCGCTCACTTCCTTAGAGGTTCAATTCTAAGGTGACAGCCATTCAGGAACTTCGAGACACGAATAATATGAGGGTGGAAGAGCTTATCGATTCTCTGCAAACCTACGAGTTAAATTTCAAAACTCCTAAAGGTAAGTCAATAGCCCTTAAATCATCTAAATGTATTTCACATGATAATAGTAATTCTGATTGTGAAAACTCAGAGGATGATATGGCCTTATTAGCCAAGAAGTTTTATAAGATTTTTAAAAGTAAAAAGAGAGTTGATTTTTAAAAACCCTCTGAAAAGAAAAGAGCAGAACTAAAAAATGGAAATCACTAAAAGACAGTCAATGCTTCAACTCCATGAATATGGGCATTTGACAAATAAGTTCCCTAAAAGGGACAAGCCAAAGAGAAAAGATATGTTGGCCACATGGGATGAATCGTCCTCCTCTGAAGCTTTTTCTGAGTCTGATGATTCAGAACCCGAATCTTCAAGTGAAGTCAAGGCCCTAATAACTCTAGCCAGAGTCACTTCCACATATAGTTGTGATACATCTGAATATGAAAATCTGAGGAGTGACCTTGAAAACGAAGACGATTTTCAGGATGCCTACAATGCCCTATAAAGGGAAAGTTGTAAGATTGTTGTCAAACTTAAACTTCAAAAAGAAAAGTTCCTAACATAAAAATAGGATTTTGAAAACTTAGTTTTAGAAAAATCGCATACGTCTAATTGTTTTGAAAAAAAAAATGTGATTTAAATTTCAAAACATCTCAACTTGAAAACCTAAAATTAGAAAATGAGAAACTAAAAATGAAAGTTTCTTCTCTCTTGAGTTCAAAGGATACTTGGAGGTATGCCCAGGGAGACCTTAAACTTGAAAAATTACTTACTGGATCAAGAAAATCTAGAGATAGATCGGGTATGAGCTATGATAAAAACATACTTCTAAAAAGTAAGATTACTACTCCTAAGTTTATTAAATGAGAGTCCTCCAACTCAAAAGGAAAAAAGCTTGAATTAAAATGGTTTTAAAAATCCTAAAACTTTTCAATCTACCAAATTTAATATCAACCATATCAATCTTAGAAATCAGAATTATAATCCCTTAGCTGAGAAGATTGATGATTTACTTAAGAAGCTTCTGAAAACTAACTCAAATGGTAGAATTAATAATAACTACAAGTGTAGAAAAATTAACAGTTCTGCAAAACCCAAAATGGTGATGAAATGGGTCCCAAAGGTTACTTGTCTAGTTGTCCACACCGCTTTCAAGGCCTTGAGTCAATCAAAGTGGTACCTAGACAGTGGTTGCTCTAGACACATGTCGGGTGACAAAGATTTGTTCACCAAATATAAAGACATGACTAACGGGTCAATCACATTTAGTGATGGGAGCAATTGCAGAATAATTGGCCTAGGTACGATTTAACTTTTCAACCTTCCTCCTTTTGAGAATGTTTTATTCCTAAAAGGCCTTAAGCACAATCTCCTAAGTATTTCACAAATCTGCGATAATAAACATAGTGTGAAATTCACCAGTCAAGGTTGTGAGATTTTTAATGAGAAATGTTGTGTGATATTGAATGGTCGCAGAACATCTAAAAATTGTTATATTGTAAGTAATACTAGCTAGTCTAAATTATCTTGTTACATGGCCAAATCAATGAGATCGAATTATGACATAAACATCTTGGACATGTACATTACCGAAATCTATATAGACTGAGCAAGGCCAATCTAATAAGAGGTCTACCCAAATTGAAGATAATGGATAATATTTGTGGCGAACGTCAAATCGGGAAACAAATAAGGAGTAGTCATAAGAAAGTGAACTCTCTTGCCACATCTAAACCCCTTGAACTCCTCCACATAGATCTCATTGGACCTACAAGAACGGAGAGTCGAGGTGGAAAGAAATATTTTTCTAGTAATTATGGATGATTTTACTAGATATACATGGGTAGCTTTCATGAGAGAGAAGTCTGAAACTCTCAATGAAGTGAAATGGATACTTAAGCGTATCCAAACTGAAAAGGAAACGAATATCTTTAAAATCTGAAGTGATCATATATTAGAATTTGAGAATAACAATTTTAAGAAGTCATGAATTTTCTTCACCTAAGACACTTTAACAAAATGAGGTTGTTGAAAGGAAAAACTGTGTTCTTCAAGAAATGGCCAATATTATGTTAAATAGCATGAAGTTACCTAAAAATATTTGGGCTGAAGTTGTGAACATGTACATTATATAATTAATCATGTTTACATCAGAAAATGAAAAGACAAAACAGCATATAAACTGTGGTTTAATAAGAAGCCCACAGTTAAATACTTTCGAGTTTTTGGTAATAAGTGTTATATTTTGTGTGACCACAAAAATTTAGGGAAGTTCGACACTAAAATGGACAAAAGGATCTTCCTAGGGTATGCGCTAAACAGTCGAGCGTATCATGTTCTCAACAAGAGGACTGGTGTTATTCAGGAATCCATAAATGTTGTTATTGATGATCACCTGAATACACCACCTTCAAATTCAAAAGATGATGAAGTCAATTTTTTAGATAAACCTGACTCTTCATCTAGTCAAGTCAACACTGAACTTCGATCAATTAAAGACTATCCTATTGATCAAATACTATGTAACCCTCTCACTGGTGTGTATACATGAAAACAATTGGATAACATATGCAATTATGTATGTTTTACTTCCCAAATTGAGCCGACTAATGTAAAAGAGGCTCTTGCTGATGAAAAATGGATTGTAGCCATGCAAGATGAACTGAATCAATCCATTTGAAATGATGTATAGCATTTGGTTCCTAGACTGGCTGATAAACATATCATTGGAACCAAGTGGATCTTTAAAAATAAATCTGATGAGTTAGGGAATATTATAAGAAACATGGTCGATTATGATGAAACCTTTGCCCCAGTAGCTCATCTTGAATCCATCATCTTATTTATATCCATTATTTAAAAAAAAAATTTAATTTATCAAATGGATGTCAAGAGTGCTTTCTTGAACGGTGATCTACATGAGGAAGTTTAGTAGAACAACCAAAGGGTTTTGCAAACCTTAAACACACTAATCATGTGTATCGCCTAAAAAAGGCACTCTATGGTTTAAAATAAGCTCCTAGGGCATCGTATGAGAAATTGATTAAGTTTTTACTAAGTTATAACTTTATGATGAGGAGTGTTGATAAGACACTATTTGTAAAGAAACACAATGATCACATACTTATAGTGCAGATATATGTTGATGATATTATCTATGGTTCTACATATTCTAACCTCTCTATTGATTTTGTAGAGTTGATTAAGTCCAAGTTCAAAATGAGCATGGTTGGAGAACTGAGTTACTTCTTAAGTCTACAAGTAAAACAACATAAAGACGATATTTTCATTTCTTAAACCAAGTATGCTCTAAACTTGGTTAAGAAGTTTATTTTTGAAAATGGTAAGCATTTTGATACTCCTATGAGTACAACTCTTAAGCTATCTAAAGATGCAATAGGTAAGAGCATAGATCCTAGGTTATACCGCAGTATGATTGGCAGTCTATTATATTTAACCGTGAGTCAACTTAATATTACATTCAGCATAGGAATCTGCGCTAGATATCAATCTGAACTTAAGAAATCTTACTTGATTGCTTTCAAGAGGATTATTAGGCATATTGCAAGTATAGTTAATTTAGGTATATGGTATCCACTTGATACTAATGTTCAATTAGTTGAATACTCGAATGCTGATTGGACTAGGAATGTAGACGATCGAAAATCCACTAGCGGTGGTTGCTTTTATGTTGGGAACTATTTGGTTTCCTGGCATAGCAAGAAACAAAGTTCCATATCTCTATCCACAGCTAAGGATGAATATATAGTACCTGGAAATGCCTGCACTCAGCTTATATGGATGAAAAGAATGTTGAAGATTACAGGATTGCGCAAGACACAATGATTCTATATTGGGATAACTCTAGAGCAATCAATATCTCTAAGAATCCTATCCAGCATTGTCGTACTAAACACATTGACATTAAGTATCACTATATTTAGGAATTAGTGGAAGAGAAAATTATTTCTTTAGACTATGTGCAGACTAAAAACCAACTTGCTGACATATTCACTAAACCACTTGACAGAAACAGGTCTTCCAAATTAAAATTGAATATTAGTATGTGTAATTCTTCTTGAAATATTCATGATTACATACTTGTACTATTGTGTATTTTTGTGTGATTTTATTTCATTTTAAAATTTGAGAAAAATAAAATATATATGCATTTTAGTGTTCTCATGACCGGTCGAGCACATACTCGACCAGTCGTAGCATGACCGGTCGAGCATGTACTCGACCAGTCGTGGTGCACGGGCCAAACCCCTTTTTAGGGTGAAAAAGGACTTTTTCTCCAAAATCTTCTTCTTCTCAAGCCCCTTCTCCGACCCGTCGAACCCACCTTCGATTCTTGCAAGTAAGTGGTCTATTTTCAATTTCCTTTTGGATTTAAGCTCTTTTGGTCTCATCTTGCTTGAATCTTGCATTTATTTCATGCTTTATTATGGTTTTTTCATTTTTCTTCTTAAAAATCTGTTGGGTTTGAAATCCTTAAATCGTTTCGTGCATTTTCTTATTTACTCTTGCAATGGAAGCTAGACCAAAGAAGAAACCTACTTGAGCATCTTCTTCTCATTCCATTTCGGTGCGTACTCTTTGACCTCCCGAAGAGGACCCGTAATATGTGCGGGATATCCATATCCACAACATTATTGTTGAGTAGACCATCAATGCTAACCATCTTGCTCAATTTAACATTATTCCCCTCCTTGTTGCTGTAGGATGTGATAACATTCTGAATTGGGACGGACCGGCATACCACTCCATTGTGCAAGTTATGTTTACACTCATACATGATGTATCTATTGAAGATTTGACCTTTAATATCATGTTTAGAGAAGTCTTATATAAAGTGGATCGTCACTTAATTTCTAGGTTGATGGACATTCCAGTAAATGATGAAGGAATTCCCATTCCAACATTGGCTGAAAAATTGAATGAGTCAGAAAGACGTTTATTAACTAGAAATTTATGCAACATGGACTCAGAATGGAGTTATGGGAATGCGCTTCAGGCCAATCAGATGTTGCCCAGATACAGAGTATTACATCGCATTTTCATTTCTAATGTATATCCTAGATCTAGTAACAAAGCTGA
Source organism: Magnolia kwangsiensis (assembly GCA_037074715.1). Taxonomy (NCBI): domain Eukaryota; kingdom Viridiplantae; phylum Streptophyta; class Magnoliopsida; order Magnoliales; family Magnoliaceae; genus Magnolia; species Magnolia kwangsiensis. The sequence goes on along the minus strand of CM073572.1, from coordinate 115,492,222 downwards.
ACTAACTACCTTCATGGTGCATATTTTGCATTCAATTGTATCCGACATTCCATTGTGTCTTCCTTCATTAATTTGCTATTTTATTATCCGATTTTGACTTCATCCAGGGTATAGTGATATTCCTTTTAATTATTTAATGACCACTCTTACTTTACACTGTTGTGTGGTCATGTCACCTAGAGAAGCTCCTACTTCTCATTTACCTTTCAACAACTCAAATATCGATAAACTGAGTTTGAGATTAGCACCTGGTCAAACTAAAAGGAATGCTAGAGAAGTCAGAGAAGAAGTTGGAGAGGAAGATGCGCTACCAACTGAAACTGATATGAAAGACATTTTTAATGAATTAGAATCTGATGATGTTGAGGCTGATCCTGATTTTTAGCCATCTAGCTTTGATGAGCACCTTTACTCACTGGAAGAGAAGGTAGATGGGCTGCAAATTTTTTAAGATAAACAAATGAAGCATATGCGTAAGTATTTTAGCCGCATAAATAATGGATTACACCAAATTGATCCATCCATTCCACCTCCCTCTTCGTCTAGTTCTGATTAGTTTGAGTACTTTTATTGGGCTTGTAATATTTAACTTAACTTTACTATGCTTGGTGATTCTGAATTTTGGACATGTTTAAGTTTGTTTGATGTTGATACTCCTTTCATTATGGTTTAATTTGCTAACTCTCCCACTCTTTCTTTCTCTCTTTACTTATTCGCTACCACATTTACATATTTTTCTTCCTTTGTCAGTTTGTGACAAAAAGGGGGAGAAATTGGGTATTTGATTGCTTATATATTATTCTGTTTCATGATAATGTGGTTATGAGATGTATAGATGTGGATAGAATTTATGTATCTCTTAATACAGGTCTATACTGAGCTTAAGTTGAAGGGGAGTTAATTGAGGGAGAGTTTCGTGGTTGTTAGATTTTCTTTGAACAATGTATCTATGTATTAGAATAGGTTAATCTTCAGTAAGTTTATTTTGTCACAATTTAACAAAGGGGGAGATTGTAAGTGTTAAGTTGTTAATCTAGCACCCTGAGTTATCAAATTTTATTGTGCAAAAAACTTCAGTATGGTTGACTTGCTTTGATAGACGTAAAGTTCACCTTCAAGTTCAAATTGATGGGAAGTTCACCTTCATTCAAAGATGAGCATGGTGTTATCTACATCGATGTTATGTGCTACAAGTTCACATATTCAACTATAACAATAAGTTGAAGTTCATCAAGTCAAGCTCAAGTACTTTTACTCAAGTCTCAAGACACAAGTTTGAGACAAATCAAGAATTCAAGGTCAAGCTTTATGTGCTTCAAAGTGTCCTATCTACCGAAGTGACCGATGGTTCAATTTCAATACTCATATTTAAGGTATAGATGACCCTAGAAAGACCTTAGGATTAGGTCATTATCACTTTATTTAGGCTTTGCTTCGACTAGTCCTAGTCTTGGTTCTACTAGTCCAGGCACTGGCTCGACCAGTCCAGGGTTTTTCTCTACTAGTCTAGATTTAAATTCAAATTTTCAAAATTTTCTATTAGATCCTCGAACAATCAAGTACTCTACTCGACCAATCGTGGAGACTGGTTTGACCAGTTGAGTGTGATTCGACCCGAACTCCAGCAACACAATTTTTATTCACTCGACCAGTCGAGCTAGCAACTCGACTAGTCGAGGGTTTATTTTATCCGATCGCGTCAGAAAATTTAAAGTGTCATTCGGTTAGGACCAGTCGAGGGGGAGATTGAAAGTGCACCTGTTAGTGCCCTGGTTTGTAAATTACTGTGTGTGTTGAGTCAGTCAGTCTGCAGAGCCACACAGGAAGAATAATTCAAGCGCCTGCCTCAACCGGATGTGTGGAAGCTCGCCATAGGTAAATCATAGCCTCACATCCCATGCCCCAAAACACCAGGTGAATACAACCCTTAAAAACTTGCTAGACATCTTAGGTTTTTACGGTGAGAAAACTTTTTATCAAACAAAATATCTCTAAGTTTACTTGCCTATCGATTGCATCAATACACATTTCGATATGATCGACCTGCATTGTCGATGTCCTCGACACTTGATCCATACTATCGATAAGAGGACTAAAAGTGTCCAGCAACTGCATACTCATCTAGATAGATTTATCGATATATCGATACACCCATCGATATCATCGATATTCAAAAATCGAGCCCATCGAAAGTGGCTCGATAATATCGACAGGCAGATTTTTGGCGCCCCTATTTTTTTAAGAAAATCACTATGTGCTTCAATATCGATGTGTTTCCCGATTCAATCTGAATTCAAATCTCGATCATATCAGAAGGCCGTCGATCATATCGATAGTGGGCGGCAATTTCTTTCAGCAAATATTTTAGGTTTTTTTAACTTTGATCGGGGGCCACTCGAGGAAATCGATATTCTTATGTCGATGCTACCGAGGTCGAGTCGATTGGATCGAGACTGGACACAAACTGTCTAGCGAGCTTATAGGTAAATCTATACGATTTATCGATCCCATCAACACAGCCACCGATATCATCAATATGAAAATTTTGATGACATCGGTTATTCCCCGATCATATCCAAAAAACTTAAAATATTTCAAGACTTGTCTCTCTCATGCTTCAAATGTCGATAGATCGATCCCAGTATCAATGGAATTGGAGTTCGAAACTCTATGACATCGACACCAGTATCGATCCCATCGACCACCTGACAAAGGGTTTCAAGAGCGTATAACATTTGAGTTGTGTTATCGAGCGGACAGTCAATCCCATCGAGATTATACGCTCGATGATATAGAACTCTGTCATAAATATAACCGTTTTATATCCACTGGAACCTTTTGTCTATATAAAGAGAGACTTGTCCATATTGCTGGTAGAGAAAGAAGAAAGTGTTTTTGTGTGTTTTACCTTTAGATCATATACCCAAAGCCCTTTCTCTCATTGGAGTTCATCTTCCAATCCACTCTCATTCATTGACATTCAATAGAGTGGATTGCGAAATGAACTTCCGCATTCAAGGATCCTCCAGCAACTATCTTAATAGTATATCATTAAGCTGGGATGCCTTGAATGAATAGATGACGGGAATCACTCTATCTTTCTTATAAGAAAATTCTAAGAGAGTGGATTTTCGTCATAAACTTGACCCAACCCGAAGCCAAGTACTGGTACATCTTTTGTGTTGCGGATCAAGGGAGCCGAAGATTCTTCAACAACAAGGAGGAGATCTTTGTCATTGCGCTGAATGGGACTCATCAACTTATCTGTAAGTATCTAAAGTCCAGAGGACACTTGTGATCATTCTTTTCTAGGATTCGGTCTTGAGTGTTGCTCACCCTTTAAAGTCCTCATAAGGAGGCCACCTACGAGAGTGTACGTACGAGGTGCGTTGTGTGGACCCTTGCTTTGTGGAGAGCATAAACATCCAGGTGCATTGTGTGGACCCTTGCTCTGTGGAGAGCATAAACTGAAATGGCCAAGCTATATGTCCTAGAGGGGGGGGGGGGGGGGGGGTGAATAGGACTATGCCAAATTAAAAGTAAATACAGCGAAATTAAATTAAATAGATAGCCAAACTAAAATAAATCAATTCACAATGCAACCTCAAAATTTAGATCTTGAGAGATTGATACAAAAGTTGTTCTAAGGACAACCTTACACCAAAAACCAAAGGTTTATACTAGGACGACCTGATTTCTAAAAAGATCTTTGTATCAAGAACTCAAACCAAAAGAAGAAAATATAAATTCAAAAAGAATAAATTACAATATTAAGAATTGATTATTCTAAGGACAACCATGCACCATAAAAATGGCAGGGCAACCATACTAGAATAAATACAGAAATTGAAGCTCAAATTGATAAAGGAATAGAAGGAGATAAATTGTTAAAATAAAACTCTAAACTATTACACCATTCTCCATACTTGCTTGAAATGTAAATTGTTACAACATTCACATCCACATATACATTCCACAAAACTAAATGATAAAAGATAAAGAATTAAGCAAGCATTCAATCCATAAGACAAGGAGTTATAGTGGTTCGCCTGTGTGTTCACCAACTGTTAAACAACAGCTACACAGAATGCTACTCCACTCATAATATCCTCACACAAGGATATTAGCGTTCACTATCAAAATAGGTTTCACAGGTTCACCTAAAAACCTTCACAATTGTGTCTTTTTCACTTGGGCTTACACAATAAAAAAAACTCCTCTTTTCTGAGTTTTCTGGCTCTCCTCAGACAACCACACAAATTGAGATTTTTCTGGCGAATCTCAAACAAAAACCAAAATAGAATGAAATTTATAAAATTATAAAATACTTGGATTTCTCCTCTTGTAGCATCCCAGAAGAACCAATTGGAGTAGATGTTCGAATATGAAAGTTCAATGTCCAATACTCACTTTACAATAGTTCTAAGTTCTAATTGATTTTAAATTAAATCAGATTGGGCTAGCTCTATTTGATTTTAATTTCAAGAAGAAGGAAAATAATAATTTCACTTTTTAAATCAGATTGGAATATAGAATAAAACCAAATAGTAAAAAACTAACAAAAGGAAATAAAATTACGCATGATATAGCTTGAAAACAAACACAAACTTATCTCAGAGTAGAGCTTCAAATTTACTTAAATTTCTAATGAATAACTCTGAAATTAGTGTGCTATTTATAGCTGCAGAAATTCATCTTCGACTGGTCCTAGGGTCACCACGACTAGTCGAAGAAGAAACGGATTTTTAAATTTTTGAGCGCGATCGGATAAAACCATTTCACGACCGGTCAAAGGCAGTCCACGACTGGTCGAAGGCAGTCCACGACCAGTCGAGACCCCTCTACGACTGGTCGTGTGACACTTGATTTAGTCGCTGGAGTTTGAGTCGTATCTCAACGACTGGTCGAAGGTCAAGTCAAGACCATCCTACGACCGGTCGAGCAGACTCCAGGACTGGTCGTAGCCAAACAGAAAAAATATGATAATTCGCAACAAATCTATGACTGGTCTTAGAATTTCTTGGACTGGTCGAACCAGTATTAAGACTAGTCGAAGAAGATCTAGGACTAGTCTTAGGACAGATCAAAATCATGCATAATTATAAAAATTGGATTATGTATCCAAAATGACCTACCCTAAGGTCAAACTAAGGTCTATCAAACCTGGGACACGAAGTATGGATATTAAAACATTTACTTTTAAGTTGATGTAGCTTGAACATATCACAAGCTTCAGTACCACTTTAAGTTGCACTTGTCTCCCGGTCTATCTTGAGTCTCAAACTTGAACTCTTTATTGTAGTTTGAACTAGCTTGAGCTTAAACTAACTTGAACTTAACTATCTTGAACTTGAAGTGTTGACGAGGTGTCTCGAACATAGTTATTAAGAAACAAACATAACAACCACAAGACATATATAGAGGTTTTGACACACGATATTTGACAAACAAAGGAGCATGAGACCATAGCACTTACAATCTCCCCCTTTGTCAAATTTATGACAAAACATGCTCTTATAAAAAAATAGCACTATCAATAATCAGCAAGAGAAGCACAAGCACAAGCTGTTATAAACTAGGTGGAACAAAGAATTATGCACCAGTTGTCATAAGAAGATAAGCAATATACAACTTCTTAACTCCCCCTGAAATGTCTCCCCCTGAGTAATGTACCCCATCATAATCCACAAATTCTCCCCTTTTTTGTCAAAATATGATAAAGGAAGAAGCAAAGATAAGATATGAAAGACAGTATATAGATATCAAGATAGAAAGTTCAAAGTATAGAATAGATCATCAGGAGTTAACAAGTTAAGTCAGATAAAGTCTCACACACAAAAATATAATAGTTATTACAGACCAAAAAAAAAATTAATCTGATTCAGAGGAAGGAGCTGGTATGTTAGGATCACTTTGATGAAGGCTCTTCTGTAAGCACCTAAAATACTTGCGCATCTTTTTAAATTGATCATTGTGGCCAACATTCATCTATTCTACCTTCTCCTCTAATGCACTCAGACGTGCATTGAAATCTGATGGTTCAAAGTCTAGATCATTTCAAGAGTCTGAATCAATTTCATTAAAGATATCATCCATGTCTATATCATCTGGCGGCAAATCATCACACCAATTTTAGCTTCAGTAGCAGCTCCACCCGCACCAACATCAACTTATCCTAGAGCCAATTCCAACTTCATTATGTTGGAGTTGTTGAATATAAGGTGTTGGATAGGAGCCTCTCCGACGGGCATAGCGACTAACATGTGAGTGGCTAACACATTCATCAGATACCCAAATGGTATATCACTATGACCAGGATAGATACGGAATTAAATAATAGAAGAACAAATCAAAGAGGGCAAATAGACATTAGCGCCAGTAATGATTGAGTACATAATAGGAACCATAAGCAGAGTCAACTTAGTTTTATTTTCAGAGCAGGGATACAGATTAGAGGTAAAGATACGATGTAAAACTCTGTATCTGGGTAACAAGTATCTGGACGCGAGGGCATTCCCATTTTAAGACCATGGTGCATCCATGTTACATAATGCTCTAGTAAAAACATATTTTTCTGATTCAGTTACTTTTTCAACTAGTGTACTGGGATGAATACCTTCATCATTTACTGATATGTCCATAGGGCCTGAAATTAAATGTCGATCAATAGAAAAAGGCCCTTCTCTACTAGCAATAGTAAAAGTCAGTTGCTCAGTAGAAAATTCAATATGCAAGCTACCATGGCCTGCGCTATGGAGCGGTATGCCGGCCCGCCCCAACATAAAATGTTTTCTCAAACTATAGATTGAAGGAGAGGAAGAAGATTGAAAGGAGTTATATGGTTTAAATCAACGACTTTTTCAACTATCACATTGTGCATACACAAATCACAAACATACGGTGGATCATATTCGGGAGCCCTAAGATGGCGTCTAGTGATAATATTTGATCTAGAAGAAGAAGCACCTCTAGGATTTATTTTTTTACCTCTAGAGTCCATTTTCTTTAAGAAATACTAGAAATTTCAAGAAAATAGAGATGGGTTTCTCTAGATTTAGCAAGAGAGGAAAAAAATCCCAATCTAGAAGAAAGAGTTGAAATGGAGAGCTATAATCAAGAAATCTAAGAGAAAAGACTATGATTCTTCAAGAAAACAAGTAAAAATACTCTAACCTGAAGGAATCGAACAGAAGGTTTCGACGGGTCGTAGCTCGGCTCGTTGGAGAAGAGAAATTGAATGAAGAAGATGAGATTTTTCCCAAATAAAGTAAACAGCGTGCTCCACCACTAGTCGATGGACATCCTAGACCGGTCGTGACACGACTGGTCGAGCCCTTTCACGACTGGTCATGTACTAGAAAAAATACATTTCTCTACAAATTTTAAAATTTAATGTATTAACGTATTTAATATATATACACTATGATACAGAGATGCATGATCAATCATTTTAAATCACACATTCCAAGATCAAATTTTAATTTATTAAACCTGCTTTTTTCAAGCGATTTAGTGAATATGTCAGTAAGCTGAGTCTTAGTAGATATATATTCTAAGGATATTACTTTTTCTTCCACTAATTCATGAATATAATGAAATCTAATGTCAATGTGCTTAGTACGTGAATGTTAGATTGGGTTTTTCGAAATATTTATCGCACTGGAATTATCACAGTATAAAACCATTGAATCCTGTGCGATACCATAATCACTCAACATACGTTTCATCTAAACCAGCTGTGTACATGCATTTCCAGCTGCAATGTATTCGGCCTTAGCAGTTGAGAGTGATATGGAACTTTGCTTCTTACTAAACTAAGAAACCAAGCATTTTCCAATGTAAAAACAACCACCACTGGTTGATTTTCTGTCATCGATATTACCAGCCTAATCAGCATCTGAATACCCAGCCAATTGAACACTAGTATTATAAGGATACCAAAGACCCAAAATTAACTGAACTTGCGACATATCTAATAATTCGTTTAACTGCAGTTAAGTGAGATTCTTTAGGATTAGACTGATATCTAGCGCAAATTCCAACACTTAAAGAAACATCAGGTCTACAAGCAGTTAAGTAAAGCAAACTACCAATCATGCTACGATACAATTTAGGGTCTTTTGACAGTCTTAGAGTTGTACTCATAGGTGTATCAAAATTCTTACCATTCTCAAATCTGAACCTCTTAATCAAGTTCAAAGCATACTTGGTTTGAGAAATAAAAATTCCATCAGGTTGTTGTTTTACTTGCAACCCTAGGAAATAATTTAATTCCCCAACCATGCACATTTTGAATTTAGATTTCATTAACTCTGCAAACTCAACAGACATGTTAGTACACGTTGATCCATAAATAATATCATCTACATAAATCTGAACCATTAGAATATCATTGTTATGCTTCTTAACAAAGAGCGTTTTATCGACACTACCCATTTGAAAATTGTGACTCAGTAAAAACTTAGTCAATTTTTCGTACCATGCCCTGGGAGCTTGTTTCAGACCATAGAGAGCTTTTTTAAGATGATATACATGATTAGTAAACTTAGGGTCTTCAAACCCTGTAGGTTGTTCCACATATACCTCTTCATATAAATCATCATTCAAAAAGGCACTCTTCACATCCATTTGAAAAATTTTAAACTTCCTAACACATGTGATGGATATAAAAAGTCTGATAGATTTGAGATGGGCTACAGGGGCAAAGGTTTCATTATAGTCAATACCTTCAATCTGTGCGTACCCCTATACAACTAGTCTTACTTTATTTCGAATAATATTTCCAAATTCATCAAACTTGTTTTTAAAAATCCATTTTGTTTCAATTATGTGTTTATCTTTAGGTCTAGGAATAAGATACCAGATATCATTACGAACAAATTGATTAAGTTCTTCCTGCATTGCAACTATCCATTTTTCATCAGAAAGTGCTTCTTTTACATTTACCGGTTCAATCTGGGATGTAAAACATATGTAATTACATGTCTTCTAATTGTCTACAAGTGCGCACACCAGTGAGAGGGTTTTCAAGAATTTGAGTAGTTGGATGATCTTTAACAATCCTTAATTCAGAATTAATTTCACTTGATGAAGTATCTAATTTTTCAATTACAAGTACCTCATCATTGTCTAAACTAGGGGTAGGTGTATTCAAGTGATCATCAATGACCACATTAATTGACTCTTGAATCACACCGGTCCCGTTGTTCAACACACAATAAGAACGACTATTTAAAGAATATCCTAAAAAAGTCCCTTCGTCACTTTTAGTGTCGAACTTTTCTAAGTTTTCACGGTCACGCAAAATGTAGCACTTGCTGCCAAAAACATGAAAGTATTTGACAGTAGGCTTTTTGTCAAACCACATTTCATAAGTCATTTTATTATTAGATTTACAAGTATAAACAGGTTAATAATGTAGCAGGCAGTATTCACTGCTTCAGCCCATAGATTTCTAGGGAGCTTTATGTTATTCAACATAACATTTCCCATTTCTTGAAGCATTCTATTTTTTCTTTCCACAATACCATTTTATTGTGGTGTTTTGGGCACAGAGAATTCATGCGATATTCCCTGATCACTACAAAATTTCTCAAAACCACTATTTTCAAATTCAGATCCATGATCACTACGGATCTTACTGACTTGAGAACATTTTTCAGTTTGGATCCGTTTGATGATCTTTTTCACTTCATCAAGGTTTTCTGATTTGTCTCTTAAGAATGAAACCTAAGTGTATCTTGTATAATCATCTACGATAACCAAGATGTATTTTTTGCCACCTCGACTTTCTGTTCTAATTGGTCCTATAAGATCCATATGGAGAAGCTCGAGTGGTCTAGATGTGGCATTGGAGTTCACCTTTTTATGAGAGCTCCTAGTTTGTTTACCGTACTGGCATTCACCATATATTTTGTCTACTTTTTACAATTTAGGTAGACCTTTAATTAGTTCTCCTTTGTTCAATCTGTATAAATTCTGATAGTGTACATGTCCAAGTCGTTTATGCCAAAGTTCTATCTCATTGGTATGGACCATGTAGCACATTTGGTTAGATGAGCTACTATCACTTACTATAGAGCATTTTTCAGAAGTTCTACGACCAGTTAATATTACAGAACCCTTTTTGTTTATGATTATACAATCTTGATTGAAAAATTTTACACTATGGTTGTTATCACATATTTGAGATATGCTTAACAGGTTGTGTTTTAACCCCTCAACATATAAAACATCTTTAAATAAAGGGAGGTTGTAAAGTTGAACCTTACCTTTGCCAATAATCTTGCAATTGCTTCCATCACCAAATGTAACTGACCCATCAGTCATATCTTTAAGATCGGTGAATAAAGCTTTGTCTCCTGTCATATGCTTGGAGCATCCACCATCTAGGTACCACTTTGAATGGCTTGTTGCTTTAAAAGCAATGTGGGCAACCAAGCAGGCAACTTTAGGAACCCATTTCAGAACAGTTTTGGGTTTAGGAGTATAATTAGTCTTCTTTTGATTGTAGTTGTAAGAAAGACCTATTGAGTTAGATTTTAAGAGCTCCTTAAGTAAATCAACTATCTTTTCAGCTAGTGGATTTCTGATTTGATTTTTGAAATAGTCACTTTTAGATTTTTGAAAAGTTTTTATTTTTTTAGAAAAACCTTGAAAAGTACCTTTTCCTTTTGAGTTTGAGACCTCTCCTTTCACAAAATTGGGAGGAGTATTCTTTTGTTTAGGATATGTATTTTTATCATAGCCCAACCCAGATCGATCATCACATTTTCTTGATCCGGATAATAGTTTTTCTAATTTTGGATCACCTTGGGCATATCTCCATGTGTCCTTCAAACTCAGAAGAGAAGATACTTCATTTTTAAGTTTCTCATTTTCAGATTTCGAATCTTCAATCAGGGAGGTTTTGAATTTCGAATTACATTTTAATTTTTTAAAACAATCTGAAATTTATGATCTTTCTAAAATAAGAGTCTCAAAACATTCTTTGAGTTTAGAAAACTTTTCTTTTTGAAGTTTAAGTTTGACAATAATTTTACAACTTTCCTTATATAAGGCATTATAAGCATCTTGAAGATCTTCTTCATTTTCATGATCACTATGCAAATTTTCTTCACTAGTTGAATCATCGTGATCTGAAAATGTGAACTTGGCTAGAGTCATAAGGGATTTTACTTCATTGCCCGACTTGGTTTCAGAATCTTCTGATTCAGAAGAGGCTTCAGAATCAGATGATTCGTACCTTTCTTCTTGGGTTTGTCCTTTTTAGGACATTCGTTTGCTAAATGCCCATATTCTTAGCAGTTGTAACATTCACTATCTTTCAAAGACTTCCAAGTTCTAGACTTAGGTTTAGATCGTTTCTTTTCGTTTGTCTTTTGAAAATCGACCATTTTCTTACTTTTGAAAATCTTGTAAAACTTTTTTACTAAAAGCGCCATATCATCTTCTGAATTTTCTAAATCCGAGTTTTCTTGAGAAATACCTTTAGAAGATTTTAAAGCGATAGATTTCCCTTTAGGAGCTTTAAAATTTAATTCATAGGTTTGTAAAGAACTAACTAGTTCTTCTACCCTCATATTATCTGTATCACAAAGTTCCTGAATCGTGATTACTTTAGAGTTAAACCGTTCAGGAAGTGAGTGCAGTATCTTTGCATACACTTTACTTTCTGGAATTTTATCAGCAAGACCCCACATTAAGTTTACAATGTCATTCAATCTAGTGTAAAAGTCCATAAACATTTCATTCTTCGCCATATAAATTTCTTCAAATTTAGTTGTGAGGAGTTGGACTTTAGATTTCTTGACAATTGATGTACCCTCGTGTGTCATTTCTAATATATCTGAGGCTTGCTTTGCAGTATCACAGGATATGATTCTTTTGAACTCATCTGGTGATAGTGCGCAAGTGATAGCATTTAATGCTTTAGCATTGGCACTACTCTCACTTTTCTGAAGTGTAGTCCATGAGAAATAAGGAGACACTCTCATTGTTTTTGAACCGTCGGTTCCAGTCACTTCAGTGGTAAGGGGTTTCCATTCGGTCACTGTGGCTTGCACACACTCTCATCCATTGATTTGAGAAAGATCCTCATTCTGGCTTTCCAATAGGCATAGTTGGAGCCATCAAATGGTGGAGGCCTAGTGACTGAAAGGCTATCAAAATTTGACATCTTTTTATATAGTTTAGATCGTTAGCTCAGGAAATAAATAAAAAAAAAAGGTAATAAGAACGAGCTATTAGGCTCTGATAGCACTTGAAATGGCCAAGTTATATGTCCTAGAGGGGGGGGGGGGGGGGTGAATAGGACTATGTCAAATTAAAAGTAAATACAACAGAATTAAATTAAATAGATAGCCAAACTAAAATAAATCAATTCACAATCCAACCTCAAAATTCAGAACTTGAGAGATAGATACAAAAGTTGTTCTAAGGACAACCTTACACCAAAAACCAAAGGTTTATGGTAGGACAACCTGATTTCTACAAAGATCTTTGTATCAAGAACTCAAACCGAAAGAGAAAAATATAAATTCAAAAAGAATAAATTGCAATCTTAAGAATTGATTATTCTAAGGACAACCATGCACCATAAAAATGGCAGGGCAACCTTACTAGAATAAATACAGAAATTGAAGCTCAAATTGATAAAGGAATAGCAAGAGATAAATTGTTGAAATAAAATCCTAAACTATTACACCATTCTCCACAGTTGCTTGAAATGTAAATTGTTACAACATTCACATCCACATATACATTCCACAAAACTGAATGATAAATGATAAAGAATTAAGCAAGCATTCAATCCATAAGACAAGAAGTTATAGTGGTTCGCCTGTGTGTTCATCAACTGTTAAACAACAGCCACACAGAATGCTACTCCAATCATAATATCCTCACACAAGGATATTAGCGTTCACTATCAAAATAGGTTTCACAGGTTCACCTAAAACCTTTACAATTGTGTCTTTTTCACTGGGGCTTACACAATAAAAAAAACTCCTCTTTTCTGAGTTTTCTGGCTCTCCTCAGACAACCACACAAATTGAGATTTTTCTGACGAATCTCAAACAAAAACCAAAATAGAATGGAATTTATAAAATTGTAAAATACTTGGATTTCTCCTCTTGTAGCATCCCGAAAGAACCAATTGGAGTAGATGTTCGAAATGAAAGTTCAATGTCCAATACTCACTTTACAATGGTTCTAAGTTCTAATTGATTTTAAATTAAATCAGATTGGGCTAGCTCTATTTGATTTTAATTATAAGAAGAAGGAAAATAATAATTCCTCTTTTCAAATCAGATTGGAATATAGAATAAAATTAAATAGTAAAAAGCTAACAAAAGGAAATAGAATTATGCACGATATAGCTTAAAAACAAACACAAACTTATCTCAGAGTAGAGCTTCAAATTTACTTAAATTTTCAATGAATAACTCTAAAATTCATGTGCTATTTATAGCTGTAGAAATTCGTCTTCGACTGGTCGTATGGTCACCACGACTGTTTAAAGAAGAAACGGATTTTTAAATTTTTAAGCGCGATCGGATAAAACCGTTTTATGACCGGTCAAAGGCAGTCCACGACTAGTCGAATGCAGTCCATGACCGGTCGAGACCCCTCTACGACTGGTTGTGCGACACTTGATTTAGCCGCTGGAGTTTGAGTCGTAGCTCCACGACTGGTCGAAGGTCGAGTCAAGACCATCCTACGATCGGTCGAGCAGACTCCAAGACTGGTCGTAGCCGAACAGAAAAAATCTGATAATTCGCAACAAATATACAACTGGTCTTAAAATTTCTTGGACTGGTCGAACCAGTGCTAGGACTAGTCGAACAAGATCCAGGACTAGTCTTAGGACAGACCAGAATCATGCATAATTATAAAAATTAGATTATGTATCCAAAATGACCTACCCTAAGGTCAAACTAAGGTCTATCAAACCTGAAACATGAAGTATGGATATTGAAACCTTCACTTTTAAGTTGATGTAGCTTAAACACATCACAAGCTTCAGTATCACTTTAAGTTACACTTTTCTCCCGGTCTATCTTGAGTCTCGAACTTGAACTCTTTATTGTAGCTTGAACTAGCTTGAGCTTTAACTAACTTAAACTTAACTAGCTTGAACTTGAAGTGTTGATGAGGTGTCTCGAACACAGTTATTAAGAAACAAACACAACAACCACAAGACATATATAGAGGTTTTGACACACAAAATTTGACAACCAAAGGAGCATGAGACCATAGCACTTACATAAACATCTAGGTGTGTTGTGTGGACCCTTCCTCTATGGAGAGCATAAACATCTGGTTAGGAGTGAACTAGTAAAACTCAAGGGTTAAAGGTGAACCGAGTAGAAACCTCCGTGTAAAGGTTGAAGGTGAACCTGATTTAAAACTTAGGTTTGAGGTGAACCCTAGAAAACCTCCTTAGTGAAATCTAGTACACTCAAGGGTTGAGTACCGCAGCTGGGAGTGGAGTAGACAAGTAGTCAAACCACTATAAAAATGATTGTGTTTGAGATTGTTATTGTCTTTCATTTATGTAATTTCCTTACATGATTTTATATCTGATTTTCTGAGATCCCACCTCATACACACACAATCATATCCATTACAATCTTATTTGCAATTTATTTTTCTTTCAAGAAGTTTGTGATTGGATCCTCTACAAAGCTTGGAAGCCAGTAGAGTTACATTTAAGTAATCCTGATAATTGTCTATCTCATAGGATTAGTGCAATAGGATTTTTAAACATATTATAAAACTTTTAAAAAGTCCTATTCACCCCCCTCTAAGATATATTGGCATATTCCTACTTCAACTCAAGCGGTCTTCACCGCTATTTCAATTGGTATCAAAGCGGGTCTCTCTTTAAGGGCTTCACCGCCTAGAGAGTGATCTTGACTGAAGTTTAGGAATATGGCCAAAAGGGAGGACTCATCAGTCACTAGACCTCCAGTATTTGATGGTTCAAATTATACATACTAGAAGGCTAGGATGCACTACTTCCTGAGATCTTTGGATCATGATGTTTGGCATGTTGTTGAAAAGGGTTATGTGTTACCATCTGAAGAGATCATACTTGAGGGTGACACTACCATCACTAAACCTAAACCCAAAGAAAAGTGGACAACGTTCGACAAAGAAAAACTAACTGCTGAAGCAAAAGCAATGAACGTGATCTACTGTGCCGTGTCTCAGGATATATTCAATTAGATAAGTATGTGTGAGACATCCAAGGAAGCATGGGATCTACTGAAAATAACCCATGAAGGCACAAGCACTGTGGAGAGGTCTAAACTACAACTTCTAACTTCATGGTTCGAAAATTTCAGGATGGAAGAGCATGAGACATTTATGGATTTTTTCACCAAATTGAATATTATTTGTAACTCCATGGGTGGATTAGGAGAAAAAGTTTCGGTACAAAAAATATGTAAGAAAATCTTAAGATCCCTACCAGAACGGTTTAATCCCAAAGTAACAACAATTGAGGAGTGTAGAAATATTGATGAAATGAAAGTAGAAGAACTGGTAGGTTCCCTACAAACTTTTGAACTAAACTTCACACAATCCCAAAAATCCAAAAACACTATCCTAAAAACTTCTAAGAAAACAAAACATGAGGACAATGAAATTGAAAAAGAAGATGAAGATGAGGAAGTGGCCTTGCTGGCACAGAGATTCAGAAGATTCTTTCAAAAAAATCGCAGCCGTCCCTCTAGAAGTAGAAAGGTGAATGACAAACCTTCTACAGGAAAATTTGGGAAAAGAACCAAAGAACCACAATGCTATGCCTGTCAGGAGTATGGACACCTATCTACCGAATGCCCAAACAGGAAAACCAAGGGCAAGGCAATGGCCGCCACATGGGATGACACAGATGAGTCAAATTCAGAATCTAGTGACTCAAAGAGTGATAGAGATCAGAAATCATTGAAAATTCTTATGGTCTCCACTACTCCAATCATTCCCAGTGAATCTGAGAACAAAAAGGAATAACAAGCCACCAAATCAACTCCGTCTGATAATGAGGAAACTAAAGAGGAAGAAGAAGTTGAAAAGGATAAACTGCAAGATGTTTATAATCAACTGTATATTCATAGCATCCATATCCTTAAAAGACTCGGTATGTTTGAAAACAAAAAGGAATTGTTACAGAAAAACTTGGATAGAACCTTTGAAATTAACACATAGTTGGTCAATGATTTGCAACAATATCATTCCCAGTGTATTGCACTCTTGGAGATTTGAGCTCTTAAGTAGATAATTGCCAATATCTTGGAGGCATTTATTGTCAATGAAATTTTGAACCTGATTCCAAACAAATGCATTTTTGCATTTTGTCTAATCAATGTTTAAAATTTTCATCAGGAAATTGCACACTTAAGCATATCTAAAGTGAAATATGAATTTTCTACATTCTAAATATTGCACAGTTTATGCTTTGCATATTTGAACAAACATATAAAATGAAATATGTATCTATAACATTGCACATAGTTTATCATGATATTCAATAAAGAACTAATTATAAAACATCAACATTTTATGCTTGTTAGTACGAAATTTCCTATATGATGATCTTATTTATATTTTATTGACGACGCTAAGTTTCAATTCAGTTAGTTGCACATAGTTTAGGCTCATGAGTAGTGGAGCAAACTTATTTAGACTCTAGCTAGAGTCGGGTCTCATGTGATGGCCTCTGTAACTCTTAGGAATTTGCTGGACTTCTCACTACCTGGGGAGTTCACAAACCGCGATCCATCAGAGGGGCCCAGTGAAGCTACCGGGGCCGTGAACTCGGTTGGTTTTACGCATAGGGTTGGCCACGGTAACTCTCTAGAGTTCACAGAGCTCGCAAGGCTACCTTTGAAGGTACCAAATCTATGATTATCAGTCCATCGATGAGTAGGTTTAAGCCCTTCCTTATGAGTTAGTACCGGAATCGAACCACAAATCTGGGGGGGCTTATGCATGGTTGGTCTATCTAAAGCTCGCACTACAGCCCTCATTTTCTTCGTCTACAAGGTCGGGCCCATTCACGGGAGGGCATTATCCTCCATTCCCCGTGACGTTGTCGGAAAGCTATACAAACGGCATGGGGGTTATGCTGACTGGTCATTTGAGGGCTTTTGGCACTTTAGCTTTCGGTCGACTTTTGGCCCTTTAGCTTTTGGTCATTTGAAGACTTTTTGGCTTTTTGGCTTTTAGTTAACTTTTAGCCCTTTGGCTTTTGGTCATTGACTCCATCAACTGCCTACATGGGTATGCGTACGATGGCCTTCACGGGCTTTTTAGGGCCACTAGCTTCTCACCGCTGCCCGAATGGCGATCTTCATAGGTCTCATGTAAAGCAGGCCATTAGCTTGTCTGAGCTACCTTAAATGATTATAGGTCTTATGCGTAGCTGGTCTCTTTTAAGATTTGGTCCTTTTAGGACTTGGCCTTTTTAGGTCTTAGAGACCTGATCCTTTTAGGACTTGGCCCTTTTCCTCCTCTTTTTTTGGGGGGGGGACTTGACTAGACTTCCTTTTTATGAAAAGCAACCATCGTTGTCGCCAATTTTATATACAGTTGGCTATATGATTTATTCTACTGTCAGCAGATGGTTAATCAATAATTGACATTTCGCTGCTGCTGATAATGTCATAAGAATTTTTATATCATGTTTAAAATAATGTATCAGCTTAGCGATGATGGCAATTTTGATGAGCGATTGATCGGCAACAGCGAAAATTGCTCTTTTTTTATTTTATAATCATTGATACCTGGTGATTTTGATGGAAATCTTTAGCGTCGGCGATGATCATCAATGCTGATAGCAATTGTTATCGCTTGACAGCGATCATCAGTACTTTTTCATTCGGCGGTGACTTAACATGCTGTCTTAAAATGTCTTGGAAGACGAAGATAATCATAGGTGTTTTTCGACTGAAATTGACACACCATGACTTCTACTAGTGTCTTTAATTATACCCATCTATTTATCTGCCTTGTTTGTCTGTATTGTTCATAATATACCAGCTCGATGGTGATGGTGGTATCAATTTCAGGTAAAATTTTATAGATCTCGCTAGATGGTGCTCAGCTTCCTCATCTTTCTTTCTTTTCTTCTTTTTTTTTTTAATAATATTTGCTATCATATGATCTTGGTATGCTCGCCAACTTCTTCCTTATTCATTCCATTCATCTTGCCCCCTTTTGGTACAGAATCATTATTCTGATAATTTTCTGGAGCAAAATTAACAAACATACTTATGGACGGTATCTCTTAAGGAAGCGAGTATTGACTAGTATACTGATTCCTTGCCCATCTTGATCCACAACTCGATATGCTCCATTGGAATATACTTCTTTTATTATGTAAGGGTCATCGCATTTGGGTTCTAACTTGCCTCCTGCTCGACGGGTGACTATAATTAGTCTTTTCAACATCAATACCATGTTCTCCTTTTTAAAAGAATGATATTTAACTCACTTGTCAAAGGTGGCTGATATTCTCACTTGATGTGCTTGCAGACGCTGTTGTGCAGCCAGGCGTTTCTCGTCAAGCAAATCCAGTTCCTTCAATCTTATTTTTGCATTATCATCATCAGTTATAGAATGGTGCACTGCCACTGTTAGTGACGCTACTTGTATTTCAATTGGAATTACTGCTTCCACACCATAGACTAACGAATATGGTGTTGCCCTTGTTGTTGTTCGATGAGTGGTTCTGTACGCCCACAACGCTTCCTGTAACCTTTAATCCCAATCATGTTTATGTCCCTGTTACTGTCTTCTTCAATATTTTAACTATTATTTTATTAAATGCCTCTGCTAATCCATTAGCCGGCGGATAGTAAGGCGTTGAGAATGAGTGATGGATATTGAATTTCTGACATAGCTTTTCCATGCCTCTGTTTTTGAAAGGGGTGCCATTGTCCATAACAATTATCTTTGGAATACCGTGGCGGTATATTATCGCATGTCGGATGAAACTTATTACATCTTTTTCTTTAAAATTATACGACACAATTGCTTCGGACCATTTGGAGAAATAATCCGTTGTTGCCAATATATACTGCTTCCCTTTGGACGAAGGTGGATTAATAGGACCAATAACGTTGAGCCCCCATGCAGAGAAAGGCCAAGAGGCAACTGACTGATGTAAGTCTTCTAGAGGAACATGTATACATCCCCATGAATCTGACATTCATGACATCGCTTCGCATAATTTATTGCATCTTTGAACATGGTGGGCCAATAATATCCCATTCTATGTACTCGATGAAATAAATTTCGACCAGCTTGATGCGCCCCACATTCTTCAGAGTGTGCTTCTCACAACACCTGGTCTGCTTCTTGCTTATCTAAACAACGTAGCAACACTCCGCTGTAAGATTTTTTATATAATACTTCACTGCAAATGATGAATTTACTTGACCACTGTCTGATTTGTTGTCTTTGTGCGGATTCTTCTGGTAGGATGTTGAATTTGAGATAATCTATGAAAGGTTGACGCCAATCATCTGTTGTAATCTCCAAGCATGATACAGGAAGGGCTTCAGTAACTTCTTCAACAACCTCTGCTGATGGTAAAAATCTTCTTTCCTTTATAGTTACTCGAAGAGGGCTTCGATTAGGGCAAGACAAAGCTGCTGCCAAACTAGCCAAGGCATCGGCTTTCGCATTCTCAGATTGGGGGATATGCTTGATTTCAACATAGGAAAACTGTTCAAACAACTGTTTTGCCTTCCGACAGTATGGTAAAAGTTCTTGCTTTCTTATTTCGAATTCAGTCGTCAATTAATTTATAATCAATTTAGAATCCCCAAAAATATGCAATACTCTTATTTCCATTTCTTTAGCCATCTTCATTCCAATAATCAGGGCTCTATACTCAACCTCATTGTTCGTACATGCAGTACATAATGTAAAGGAGTAAGGTAATAAATCACCTTGGGGAGTAATGAATATCACTCATGCCCCTACTCCTGATACTCGAGAAGCACCATCAAAAATACATCTGTCATGGATTCTGTGATTCAGTCAGCATGACTTGCTCATCCGGAAAGTCATCATTGATGTCTTCAGATTCTGCCACGGGGTGCACTGCTAAGAAATCTGTCACTGCCTGCCCTTTCACTGCATATTCTGAAAGCAACAACATCCATTTAGCTAACCTTCCAGATAACATCGGTCTTGTCATCAAAAACTTTATCAAATCAGCCCTTGAAACCATTGTTATATCGTGCAACAGACAATAATGCCTCAATTTCTGTACTGCGAATATTAACGCTAAGCATTCCTTCTCAATCAGGGAATAATTACATTCCGCACCCATTAAGGTCCGACTCAAATAATAAAGAGTGGTTTCTTTTCCAAACTCATTCTTTTGTGCCAACAAAGCTCTTAAGGAATATTCAGCTGCGGATGTATACAAAATAAGCGATTTTCCTTTCACCGGAGCTACCAGTACTGGTGGTTTTTTCAGCAACTCCTTTATTGAGTCGAATGCATTCTGACAAGCTTGACTCCATACAAATTTTGTATCCTTTTCATCAAATGAGAAAATGGCTGACATCTCCCTGCTAGGTTCGAAATGAACCAGCGTATGTATGCTAATTTTCCTTGCAAACTCTTTAATTCCTTTAATGTTTTTGGTGGTGGCATATTTTAAATAGCCTTGACTTTCCCGAGGTCAATCTCGATGCCCCTATGCCGAATAAAAAAACCTAAAAATTTTTTAGAGGACACTCCAAATGCGCACTTAGCAGGGTTCCTCTTTAATTATTTCTTTCTAAGTCACTGAAAAACCAACGCCAAGTGTTCATGATGTTCCTGATGGCTTCCTGACCTGACCACCAAGTCATCAACATAACATTCAACGTGCTTCTGCATCATATCTTAAAAAATACTTTACATCGCTCTTTGATATGTTGCCCCAGCATTCTTAAGTCCAAACGGCATAACCTTATAACAGAAAATTCCCAATGAAGTTCTAAATGTCATTGCCTCTTCGTTTTCAGGGGCTATTCGAATCTGATTATATCCTGCATAACCATCCATAAAGGACATAACGGCATACTGAGTTGTACTGTCAATTAGTAATTCAATTATTGGGAGTGAAAAATCATCCTTATGGTAGGCTTCATTTAGGTCTCTAAAATCAACGCATACCCTGACCTGTCCATTTTTCTTCCTCACCGGGACAATATTCGATATCCACTTAGGATATTTGACCTCTCTAACAAACCCGACCTCTATCAACTTATTAACTTCTTCCTCAATGAGGGGAACCAAGTCTGGATGAAATCGCCTTTGCACTTGTTTAACCGGCCTTTTCTCCTTAGAAATATTCAGTCAGTGCAATGCCACAAAAGGCTCCAATCCGGGCATCTTTGCATATGTCCAAGTGAACATGTATTTATTTTCTCTAAGAAATCGAATGTATTCTGCAGACTCTTGTTCAGAGAGGTTAGCGCTAATAAACGTGTTTCGTGGTTCCTCTTTCGTACCCAAGTTTATTTCTGATAGACTGTCCATTGTTGGTTGCCCCCCGTCCTCCATTTACTTTGGAGTTGCCTCAGGACATTCAACTACCTCAGCACTTTCTTTCACTGGTTCTTTTACCATAACCATATTTACTGACGACTTTGCCTCCATGTCTTTAAATTTTCCTCGCCTTTCCTGGCCAATCCCAATCGGAATTCCTTTCTCGTAATTTAAGCTGATGTAGTCTTCGCAGTCGAAATCCATACTTT
Organism: Magnolia kwangsiensis; assembly: GCA_037074715.1. Lineage (NCBI taxonomy): Eukaryota > Viridiplantae > Streptophyta > Magnoliopsida > Magnoliales > Magnoliaceae > Magnolia > Magnolia kwangsiensis. The sequence goes on along the minus strand of CM073572.1, from coordinate 115,470,455 downwards.
TCATGACCTCCTTGCTTATTCTATTTTAGATGATTATCTCATTCCTGTCTATCATTTACTGTATAATACACTTCAATGTATAATAATTCTCTATTGGATGTCCCAATAAGCGGTGATAGTGATAAAAATTTTGCTTCCCGTGCCTTGTCGCCTCCTCGGGGCGTTTAGTCTCTAGCAATTCTATCGCGCCAACTTTCAATAACTAGTCCATCATTGGCATGACACCTTCCTTATCAAATGAGAACCCCTCATGCGAATTGAGCGTCCTAACCTTTTTATTTCTTCTTAACTGAATCAGCTCTTCTTTTCACCTCGTATTTTCTTCTTTTAAACCTCTTACACTTTTATGCTATTGATGATGATCAATAGTACTCACTATTGTCCTACTAGGTGCCTCCTGAGCTACATCATGGTGGAATGTTGGCACTTTCCAATTTACCAACTCTAAAGCATGAGCCCTAGCGGTCACAAAAAGTTTTGATGTCGGTAATGGCTAGTCTAATTACGAATTCCCTTTTCATAGAGCTCATACACATCTTGACTTGTTCACTTTCTCCTAGCAGTTGTTTGCACAAAGTTTCCAATGTCTTCCATCTGTTTATAAAACCACTTATTGGCTTGCTTTCACCTTGTCGTACAGAAGCTAATTGAACAATACTAACGTCATGACTTAGGGAGAAAAAGTGAGATGCAAAAACATATCGCATCTACTCCCAAGTGTGGATTGACCCCAGAGCCAAACTAGAATACCATCGGAATGCTCTACCCGTCAGTGATGTCCCGAACAATCGCAAGCAGTACTGGGGTACTACAGAGAGATCTCCTATACTGGTAATGAAGCGCGTTAAATGTTCCTCCGGGGATCCGTTCCCATCAAACTTTTGAAAGTCTGGACACATGAAACTGGCTGGGAAGGGAATATCATCCACCTCTCTTGGATACGGCGTACGACATCTAAAACGTCCAGTATTTTCACGTTCCCTTTCCATTCAGCCAACTTTTTCAACAACTGTTATTTGAGTTGCATTATATATGAAAGCCGCCAAGGCCTCTTTAAGATTTCTGCATTCTTTTATTAATGCATTTTAAGCTTCTGCCATTTCATGGATGCGATTCTCTATAATTATTTCATGTTCTTGACTCGTCCCTACCATATGCACTGCATCTTGTCCACTTTTGGATGAAACAATAACTGAAGTCGAGCAAGAATAGGCTGAGGGAATAGAGTTTTATTGGACTTTTCTATGCCCCCCGTGGTATCAATTGACTGAGGTGATGCTGATGAATCTATCTAAGATGGCATTAGTGATCTGATTACCAATGCTTTTCCTTTTTATTCTCTTATCCTTTCAACCATTAAAGCGTTTAAAGTTGGGAATTCATGCGTTGTCAATTGAGGAATTATTTATGCAGGATAAATCACCGGAGCAAGTTCGGGATTTCTTTTAACTATGCTACGTGTTACAGGCCCTCTCATTCTTAATGAAGGCTGATTCATCCTAGAATTTTTGAAGTTTCATGCTCTTACCGTACAAGAGGTTACAACGGTCCAGCCTACATTTCTTCTGATGATTGGGGCGAAGCAGAAATGACCCCATCCGTTACTTGAGCCATGTCACTTCTACTTGCACGACTTGGTGTGTATTTGAACCCTATTGGGGTGAATCGAAAGTTCACTTTTTTTTATAGGAGTCACCATAAATAACAAGTCGTAGTCAGATTTTAAAACCTTCAACATAAATCATAGTTATAATTAGTAGATGAACGATTAAAGTGATTGATCTTAGAGATGAAGGGGAGTATTTTCCCACTGAGAGTCACCATTTTGGCATCCACAGGATGCCAAACTGTGATGAAAGTTTATAACAACTTTACTGTTAATATTTAAATAAGACAATAAAGATTATTTCCCCAGCAGAGTCTTCATTTTGTTTCGACAAAGAAACAAATCCATTTGACTTGGGCAATTGTCTTATTTAAACATAACAGAGAAAAAGTATTAAGAGCATTCAACACATTTCATTGATACTAGGTTCGTTTACATCCTCTTTATATCCCTTGATTCTAAGATAAATCATTTGGAAATAAACGACTTGTGCTTTAAGTATCAAAAGTTCATTTCGACAGCCTTTCGGCGCTTGTTTCAATCATCTCCTAGGACTTAGGAGGAATGTTGATTAGATTGACAAGTCTTCAATGAAACAGAGATTTCAGCAGCATAATGGCGTCGGTTTCAACCATCCCTAATACTTAGAGGAAATGTCAATTCCATCGACTAATCTTCTTCCTTTGCACTTGTCAATAGGAGAGAGCTGGAAGGAGAAAAGCCTTACACAGGCATTTCAGCAGCATGATGGCCCTTGAACTTCACAGACTGCAGGGCAACCTAGTTGCGCGAACCCGCGCAACTGATATCGGTTGCGCGGTCCTGTGAAAATGACAGGAGACTTCTCTCCTACCTTCAATATTTCTCTTCGCTCTGCTCCTCTTGAAAATCTTTAAAATTACCCCTAATGAAGGAGGGGAAGGGGTATTTATAAACCCTCACACGTGTAAAAATCCTAATCTTAGTAATGTGGGATAAATTTTCAGTACTTTAGAACATTCTGAAAAATACCATTTCTGCAATACATTTCTGTAACACCCCATATTTTTGCCAACCTGGAGTTAGACGTCCTTAGGCAATGGATCAACCATATCACTCTCAAAGATCAATCCTAAAGTCTAGAAATCACTTTTCAACCCATTTCCTTCAAAATCTCAAAATCTCACCTTTCACCACCTCATTCTCCAAATTTCTCCAAGTACTTTCATATTAAACATAAATCCTAAGGTTTAAATGGTGTAGAACTATACTTAAACTAAAACTTACTATAAATGGCATGTACATGAATAAAATAGGATTTTAACTCTTTAATATTTATAATTTCATAATGTAGATAGGTTATTTGGATGGATTAGCTTCTTCTACCCCAAAATCATATATTGTATGTCGCGTAACTCATTCCGGTTTGCAAATGAGACTCGATAAACACCTCGACAAACTCATGGGCCCAAACGGCTCAATTCGGGGGGACCCGAGGTGGGTCCCACATGTTTTCGGCATCCCCGGGGGCTGAGGACATCGCCCCTGGGTGATCCCTCACCAAATAGGTCAGTGGCCGGCGAGGCCTCGCCCGTTCAACGGTCAGGCAGCCCTTGTAGTGACCTCGAGCGTACTCTGAGTCTACGTGGGGGCGACAACCCTTCCGTAGAAATAAGAGTACATGCTAGGCCTGTATTGATTTAGTGATGGGGGAGTGGTGTAACAATTGTATGTAACAGCCCTTGCAGTGACCTAGAACGTAACATCGTATGAGATTATCTCAGACTGATGACCCAAGAATGGATCACCATTTGGGTAATGATACAAGGGAGGTACCTTAGCTTCCCAATCCTGCTGTATAAAAAGGACTAATAAGAACTTGGTAATCATACTCATATCATCGCATTGCATGTGCTAATGGGGTTGGTGATAGAGCACTGAGGAAGTGATTCATACCACGATCGTTAGATAATGTCGCAGAGGGGATTGTGGTGAAGGCATGCATCATTCTTCATAACATTCGTGCATTAACAAGAGTATCTAGGACATGTTTGATTTTATTGCCTTATCATTATTGCTTGATTGAATTGATAACATGTTAACCTCTGCTATATAGTTACCACTGAGTTGATCACTCACTCCCACGTTACGGGACGGTGTTGGCAACACCAACCAGTCCCTGTTTTAGTTTCAGATGGTGGTGATGCTTGTGAATCAAAGTCGGTCTTTTATGGCGATGAGGAGGATTTCTCCTATATGCTGTCCTCAGGCGGATTCATGCGAACAACGCTCTGATTGATGGGGATTTAGGGCTATGTTGGTAGTGATTTATCACTTTTGATATAACCTGGCGGAGTATACATAGCTTGGGGACTTATGTTGATTTATATATGTATTTTAGTTTTTCGCTCGTATTTTCAAACTGTCCCTGAATTATGTTTGTTGTTTTGGTTTAATCTACCTCATGTTTTATGCCTTAATGCCAATAACATTCATTCATCATCAAAAATGTTGCATAAGTGATGTTCTAGAACTCGGGAGCTGACCTTCTGTTCGACCCTCGATTTTCAGGGTGTCACAAGATGGTATCAGAGCATGATCTGGATTAAACTGGACCTGATTTATAGTCACACACTGCACGCTGATAGCAATTTAATGTAGGAGGGTGCGAAAAAAATCTAGAAACATGTTTAGGACTCCCAGTTTTGTTTGTTGGTAAAAGTTTACTGAAAACGATCTTCGAGATTGCGTCTGTGCACACTCCTGATCACACACAATGACCCCAAATCAAGTCTAGACCGTCAATTGACAGGTATAGACCGCGTTTCATCCCATTCCAGCCATTAGAAATTGGTAAAAGTAAATAGAGATCAGATTAGTTCTGAAATGACCAGAAACGGCTCAAATCGAAAGAGGGGGCCAAACGATCAACTTCCAAGGGGTTCTAGGGTGGAACCCTAACTTTTTTAGACTCATGGGATGGGGAGGTCCTCACCCATTGGGAGAGGCCTCACCGGTTTGTCCAGTGGCCGGTGAGGGCCTCGCCGACCGACGGGCCAGGTAGGGCCGGGCCTTTGGGCCGATGGCTTTTGGGGCTTAGTGGGACCCTAGGGTATAGGTTTTGACCCCTATTTCATCCCCATTCTTCTACTTTCTTCACAAACCACCCTCCCATGCTTTCCCTTTTCTTCAAAACTGCTTCACTCTCCTTCAAATCGCCCTTCCAATCTCTCTTTCTCTTATTTTTCTTCAAGGTTCACGTTCCTCTACCGTCCTTAGCCATACCCATCACCTACTCCTTCCATTTTCTTTGATTTGAGCTCTCACATCTCCCATTTGAGTCTCAAATTCGTGTAAGTCCTCTAACCCATCCTCTTTTGTTGTTCTTCCTCTTTTTCCCTTTCATTAGACCTTTTCCACTCCCATATCAGGTCCAAATTCATGGAGACCCAAAGATCTCAGCCATTCCCTTCATTTTTCTTCATTTTCCATGGCTCTTTTTAGAGTTAGTTGTAGTCATCTTCTTGATTTCTCTGCTTCTACCAACAGGTGAGACCAAACACAGTAGCTTAGTCCATCTAGAGTTTTGGACCTAGAGTTAGTACTTTTAGATTTCGAAAGATCTGACAATATAGGAAATCCAATTCCAATTAGAAAATCTTGACCCTAAGTGATAGAACAATTCCCTGTAGTAGAAATGGTATAAAACCATCTAGCGTATAAGTTTAGATTTTGGATTATAGCTAGTGAGTTACAGACTAGGCTACTAGTTGTATTAAGCAGTGTAAAGCTTGTATATGCTAAGGAATAGTAGGTTAGATTTGGTTGGAGTAGAACTTCATTCCTTCGATAAATCCCCGTAATACTCAGAGGCATCTTTAGTAACTCTTAGAAAAGCTGTTTCAATTTAGAGACTATTCATGCATAGTCAAACCAGCATGCTCCTTAGAATTGCCCTCCCAAGGACTTAGTACAATCGGGGACACGGAGTAAAGAAACTATATGTAAGTGAAGTATTCGCAATTTGAATCGAATTCTTAATCCTAGTAGTTACCAATGCAGAAGATCAGCATCGCCTAGGATTAAGAACTGATACGACAAGTTTTCTGTCCTAGCTAGATAGAAAGTTTATGTATCCGGCTCAGACCCACTACAACTTATCTTCCGTGTTGGCCCGACCACCTACAACCAAAAGTTTATTACTTTATCTTTGAGGAGTGTTAAGAACCTACAGTCGATAAAAAGTTATCTTTTTAGGCTCTAGAAATGTCTCAATGGGCACTAGACATTTAAGAATTAGGTCCCAAATCACAAGCTATTCTGGCATACATATTGTGCTTATGAACTTAGAGAGATAGTTTACCCGTCAACCTGCCTTATCCAACTTCCTTATGTGCTAATAATGTATAGATTATATTATGGTATTAAAGAGGGTAACTTGGGACCTTAGTGAGAGTCCTTATTGGGTCAAATTAGGCATCTTGCCGCCAACTCATACCTGCCCCTGAACTTAACTACAATAGAGATTAGCCCCATTTCTACAACCATAGGTACCAATGCCATAGAACGTATCATTAATAAAGGAAGATAAATATAGTGAGAGGTTGTTTCTCATTCCATGTCAAGGATAGGTCCTAAATTACACCTCGTTCTAACATACGGATTAGGACATATATTTTAGAGCCTTGAGAGTAGACATAAATTTTTAAGGGGGGTAGAACCTTATGAGCCCAATCTAGTTAGTTCAGCTAATACAACCGTTGGATCAGAGTTGCACAGGGGAAGCGTGGTTAGCCCCTTCCCCACTGGCCCAGGATCGAAGGAAATTCAGGGAAACAATTAGGGCTTAAGTGTTAAACCCATTCATTTTAAATCATAGGCCTAACAATGGGAGCGAGCGAAGGTCAGTGCATCCATAAACCTACTCGTTAAATACGATCATAATAGAAGCCTTGGCCGACTCTATATGATTAGAAATCCTTTTAGGATGATCTATTAGGGTGCATATTAACCCCTACCTTGGACATAGATTCAGACAAGGACTCCCTTAGACCAAGTCCCAAAGAGCAACCTTATAAATAGGAAATTGGAACCTTTTAGTAATGGGCATTCCCTAAGCTTTGGAGTAATTGGATTATATGGAGTTACTGAAATATACAATGGCGAAGCATTCGCGGCTTGACCCATTTCTCAATCCTGAGAGACTACCAACGGACTCACTGCTTAAGTAGGCAGAAGACCAGGATCTACTAGGACTAGGAAGGAATACGATGAGCCTTCTACCCTGGTCAGGTAGATGATCACTGTATCGGGATCAAGCCCACTACAACCGTCTCTTCGTACTGGTCAACCACTGAAAACATAGATCTTACTCGAAGTAGATGGGAATCATCGACAAGACTTCAAATAGATAAAGAAATCAATTGTAGCCAACCATCAGGGTATAAGCAAGAGATAAAGAGTAAATTTTTAAGGAGGATAGATAAAAATGCGCCAGACTAGTATAGATGTATATACCCCACCACGCATATAAACTTGAAATCAGTAAAGATTAGGTGAAAAGAATAATAGAATCTTTACTCATTACCCTTAGCCAATTTCAGGGATGAAATTATTTTTTAAAGGGGGTAGATTGTAACAACCCAGATTTTTACCAACCTAGAGTTAGACATCCTTAGGCAATGGGTCAACCATATCACTCTCAAAGATCAATCCTAAAGTCTAGAAATCACTTTTCAACCCGTTTCCTTCAAAATCTCACCTTTTACCACCTCATTCTCCAAATGTCTCTAAGTACTTTAATATTAGATATAAATCTTAAGGTTTAAATGGTGAAGAACTATATTTAAACTAAAACTTATTATAAATGGCACATACATAAATAAAATGGGATTTTAACTATTTAATTTTTAGAATTTCATAATATAGATAGGTTATTTGGATGGATTAGCTTCTTCTACCCCAAAATCATATATTGTACATCATGTAACTCATTTCAGTTTACAAATGAGACTCAATAAACGCCTCGACGGACTCATGGGCCCAAACGGCTCAATTCGGGGGACCCGAGGTGGGTCTCACACGTTTTCGGCATCCCCGGGGGGTGAGGACATCACCCCTGGGGCGATCCCTCATCAAATAGGTCAGTGTCTGGTGAGGTCCTCGCCGATTCGGTGAGGCCTCGCCCGTTCAGCAGTCAGGCAGCCCTTGTAGTGACCTCGAGCATACTCTGAGTCTACGTGGGGTTGATGACCCTTCCGTAGCAACAAGAGTACAAGCTAGGCCTGTATTGATTTGGTGATGGGGGAGTGGTGTAACGATTGCGTGTAACAGCCCTTGCAGCGACCTAGAACCATAACATCGTATGAGATTATCTCGGACTGACGACCCGAGAATGGATCATCATTTGGGTAATGATACAAGGGAGGTACCTTAGCTTCTCAATCCTATTATATGAAAAGGACTAATAAGAACTTGGTAATCATGCTCATATCATCGCATTTAATGTGCTAACGGGGTTGGTGATAGAGCACTGAGGAAGTGATTCATGCCGCGATCGTTAGATAATGTTGCAAAGGGGATTGTGGTGAGGTCATGCATCATTCTTCATAACATTCGTGCATTAACAAGAGTATCTAGGACATGTTTGATTTTATTGCCTTATTATTACTGCTTGTTGAATTGATAACATGTTAACTTCTGCTACATAGTTACCACTGAGTTGATCACTCACTTCCACGTTACGGGATGGTGTTGGCAACACCAACCAGTCCCTATTTTAGTTTCAGATGGTGGCAATGCTTATGAATCAGAGTCAGTCTTTTATGGCGATGAGGAGAATTTCTCCTGTATGTTGTCCTTAGGCAGATTCATGCGAACAATGCTCTGATTGACGAGGATTCAGGGCTATGTTGGTAGTGATTTATCACTTTTGATATGACCTGACAGAGCATACATAGCTTGGGGACTTATTTTGATTTATACATACCTCGTATTTTCAAACTGTCCTTGAATTATGTTTGTTGTTTTGGTTTAATCTACCTCATGTTTTATGCCCTAATGCCAATAACATTCATTCATCATAAAAAATGTTGCATAAGTGATGTTCTGGAACTCGGGAGCTGAGCTTCTGCTCGACCCCCGATTTTCAGTGTGTTGTAGTTTCGGGATCCCGCGCAACTGATATTCTCATTGCGCGGACCTGCGCAAAGAAGATTGATTGCGTGGTCCTGCGCAACTGACATTGGTTGCGCGTTCCCACGCAAACCCTTTAAAACTATCATATTCTGCTTCTTTTCGAGTGTTCCTTCCATTTCCTTATCTCTTCTTGCTTCTATCTTTCGTCATCATTTTTTTATGCCTCAACAGCAGAATGGACCTGAGGTTCCATGAGTACACAGAGGACAAAAGGGAAGAAGGGATTCAAGAAAGTGAGGCAGCAACAGGTGTCCCTCATACTGAGTAAACAGAGACAACAAGAGATGAATCCTCCAGACCCGATCCAGCCCCATCAGCATCAATACCTAGACATGCTAAACGATACAAGCTGGACAGGATTGGGGCGATTCAGTGGGATGTTCAATCAGTATATGAGCAACTCATAATCTTGGAATGAGCCTTCCTGAAAAGTACAGCAGTCCGTGCAGCAGCTTGTAGATTTGATGACTTGTTAATGAGACGACACAGCGCCATCCCACTCCGTTCGATGATGTTGATCCGTGTCTGCTATCACCCACCTTACTCTTATTCTCCATATACAAACATCAGTATCTTTTTGGATGTTCTATGCTCTCTTTGGTGGTTGTGATAGCCCTTTAACTTACATAGTTTTTTTTTTGTTGTTGAACTAGTTCTAATAGTTGTTTTGGTTGCCTATGAATGGGCATGACAGTTTTTTTGTGGCTTTAATATTCGCCAATCTTAGGCTTTGCTATTTTGATTGCATATGGCTGAAACCAACTCTTATTTTTTACTGCCTCTCATTCCCCTGGTTAAATGGAGTATTTGATATGGATTGCATATGTTTTTCCTGATTATCTTCTCTGATTTTGTCAAGTTTTATTTCATGCATTCATACTACCTGCCAATGATGTATGCTTAACACTATTGAAAATCATTATACATCTATATTTGTGGTTCTCCCATATGCTTCTTTAACTTCAGTCAATATCTACTGTTTTATCTTTGTCAATGATTGACAAAAAGGGGGAGAAAAGTCAAAACACCCCATGTGGAAAATTGGATATTTCCTCTTATGTTGCAGGTGTAATGGGGAGCAGCTGCACCAAGAAAGGGGGAGTTTCACAAAAAGGGGGAGAAAATATTGATTGTGTACATGGGATCATTAGAATTTGTAAAATTATATAAATTGTATATACACACAATTTAGGATGTGTCTATCTAGATATTATCCTTTGGTGTTTTGGTAATTTGTTACGTAATTGACAAAGGGGGAGATTGAAAATGCACCTGCTAGTGCCCTGGTTTATCAATTACCGTGTGTGTTGAATCAGTCGGTCTACAGAGCCTCACGGGAAGAACAATTCAAGTGCCGGCCTCAACCGGATGTGTGGAAGCTCACCAAAGGTAAATCATAGCCTCACATCCCATGTCCCAAAACACCAGGTGATTAAAACCCTTAAAAATAAGTTAGAACATATGAGGGTTTTTAGGTAAGTGAACTTTTTCAAACATCAAAATATCTCTAAGTTTACTTGCCCGGTCGATTATATCGATACACATTTCGATATGATCAACCTACGTTATCAATGTCCTCGACACTTGATCGATACTATCGATAAGAGGACTAAAAGTGTCCAGCAATTGCATACTCATCTGGACAGATTTATCGATATATCGATACACCCATCGATATCATCAAAATTCAAAAATCGAGCCCATCGAAAGTAACTCGATAATATCGACAGGCAGATTTCCAGCGCCCCTGTTTTTTTTAAGAAAATCACTATGTACTTCGATATATCGATGTCTTTCCTGATTCAATCTGAATTCAAATCCTGATCATATCGGAAGGCCATCGATCATATTGATAGTGGGCGCACATTTCTTCTAGCAAATATTTCAGGTTGTTTTTCACTTTGATCGGGGGCCACTTGAGGAAATCAATATTCTTATGTCAATGCTATTGAGGTCGAGTTGATTGGATCGAGACTGGACACAAATTATCCAGCGAGCTTATAGGTAAATCTATACGATTTATCGATCCCATCGACACGGCCTTCGATATCATCGACATGCAAATTCCGATGACAACGGTTGTTCACCAATCATAACCTAAAAACTTGAAATATTTCAAGACTTATCTCTCTCATACTTCAAATGTCGATAGATCGATCCCAGTATCAATGGAATCAGAATTTGAAATCCGATGACATCGACACCAGTATCGATCCCATCGACCAGCTAGCAAAGGGTTTCAAAAGTGTATGACATTTGAGTTTGTGTTATCAAGCGGACAGTTGATCCCATCGAGAGTATACGCTCGATGATATTGACCCTGCTCGATGATATCGAACTCTGTCATAAATATGACCATTTTATATCCGTTGGAACCTTTTACCTATATAAAGAGAGACTTGTCCATATTACTGATAGAGAAAGAAGAAAGTACTTTTGTGTGTTTTACCTTTAGATCATATACCCAAAGCCCTTTCTCTCACGGGAGTTCATCTTCCAATCCACTCTCATTCATTGACATTCAATGGAGTGGATTGGGAAATGAACTTCCGCATTCAAGGATCCTCCAGTAACTATCTTAATAGTATATCATTAAGCTGGGATGCCTTGAATGAATAGATGATGGGAATCACTCTATCTTCCTTATAGGAAAATTCTTAGAGTGCGGATTTCAGTCATAACCTTGACCCAACCCGAAGCCAAGTACTGGTACATCTTTTGTGTTGTGGATCAAGGGAGTCGAAGACTCTTCAACAACAAGGAGGAGATCTTCGTCATTGCGCTGAATGGGACTCATCAACTTATCAGTAAGTATCTAGGGTCTAGAGGACACTTGTGATCATTCCTTTCTAGGATTCGGTCTTGATTGTTGCTCACCCTTTGAAGTCCTCATAGGAGGCCTCCGGCGGGAGTGCACGTAGGAGGTGTGTTGTCTGGACCCTTGCTCTGTGGAGAGCATAAACATCCGGGTGAGTTATGCGGACCCTTGCTCTATGGAGAGTATAAACATCCGATTAGGAGTGAACCAGTAAAACTCCAGGGTTAGAGGTGAACTGAGTAGAAACCTCCGTATAAAGGTTGAAGGTGAACCTGATTTAAAACCTTAGGTTTGAGGTGAACCCTGAGAAACCTCTTTAGTGAAATCCGGTACACTCAAGGGTTGAGTGCAGCATTCGAGGGTGGAGTAAACAAGTAGCCGAACCACTATAAAAATGACTGTGTTTGAGATTGTTATTGTCTTTCATTTATGTGATTTCCTTACATGCTTTTATATCTGATTATCTGAGATCACACCTCATACACACACACAGTCATGTCCATCACAATCTTGTTTGAAATTTATTTTTCTTTTAAGAAGTTTGTGATTGGATCCTCTACAAGGCTTGGAAGCTAGTAGAGTTACATTTGAGTAATTCTGATAATTGTCTATCTAATAGGATTAGTGCAATAGGATCCTCCACCAGGGGCACATCAGATGGACGGCATGGATAACAAAATATCAAGGTGGGCCACCGTCCACGTCCAGGGACTGCACGTGTGAATGAAACACATACATTATGTGGGTCCCATGTGTGGAACCACGTGCCACCAGAGCAGGCATGGATGGACCGAGTAGATAAAACACTTACATCATGGCAGCATTCCACCTGTCCAAATAACGATGGTGAGGACAAACAACATATGAGAGCACATACGCTGCTATCATTATTGCAGCTATATAGCTGTTGAGGTACACCAGCCACTCGTCTTCCAGGCAATGGGTCCCACTTGCTCGAGATATAGCTGATATTTGTGTCTTCATTCACCCGTCCAGGCACGCTGGACGTCCAGAGGACGGACAGCCTGGATGGGCATGACATCAAGATGATTGCCACCCATACATCATGGGGGTGTCCATGCTACCAAACAGGTGGACAACATATATATATATATAACACATACATCAAAGAGGGTCCCACCTGACCACCGTCCAGATGGACGGATTGAATAAAACACATACCACATTTGGTGGGCCCTACCTACACATGTGCAACACGTGTGGGGTGGGTCCCACACGGACTGAATGGGTGGACGACATGTGATGAAACACATACATTCCGGTGGCTAGGCACCGTCCAGCTAACCCAACACCGTCCAGAGGATGGTGGAGCTCTTGGCATGGCACCTGGATCAAGGTGGGTCCCACATGAGTCCCACCATAACGTTTATCTTCCATCAAATCCGTTAATAAGGTCACATAAGGACCTGAGTACAGAGGAAAAACAAATTTTTTTTCGATCCAAAACTTCTGGGGCGCCTAAATGTGGTTTCAATGGGAGACATCTAATCTAACTGTTTCCTATGATGTGGGCCACCTGAGTCCCATATGCAGCTGATTTTTGGGGTAGCCCATTGCCCTCAGGAGGGGCTACTAAATACACGGTGTTGATTGTTCAAAACACATCATGGTGGGGCCCATGGCAACGGTCTGCCTCTTCATGCCACGCACAGAGGACGTGTCCTCTGACAGTGCAGCAGTAGCAGGCGCTGCTGCTCTCTCTTATATATTTAAAAAAAAAAAACTGAATTTCGATGGTTTTTCATACATAGGACCCACATCTAAAAAATCCAACCCAGCCATTGGATTCTGCAGCCCAGGATCAATCAAATAAGACCAATATGCGACATGTTTTTGGTGAATAGGAGAATCAAGATGGGTTTTAACGGTAATAGCACTATTTCCTATAGCATGGCCCGCCCAAGAATAGGATTGGTCTCAAATTTCGGCTCAACGCCTAAAATGATCTAAGAAATAAGATAGACGGCGTGCATTAGAATTTACATCAAGGTGGGGCCTACACAAGCGGCCCTCTTCAAGGCTTGTTGAACCAAGCTAATATTTGTGTTTTTTAATTAACATCCAGTGTCCCTGGATGCTGGACGGGTTGGGTACACACGTTTGTGAGGTGGGCCCTACTCAGGTGGGCCACTAGACTATGGATGGTGTGGGTTCAACACATATATAAAGTGGGCCCCACCCACATATGGCTTCGATAAAATACATGTTTCATGGTTGGGTCCATCCGGGTGGGCCACACGGCCACATCATCACACCAAAAATATGAAAGAGAGAGGGAAGCACCCACCTTTGATCTCCTCTTCCTTCTTCCGCCAACGCGATCTAGAGCTCCAAAGGACGAACTTCAACGGTTGAGATTATTTTTGGAGGGTGGGATTGGATGATGTGAAGGTGGGCCTCACTAGCTTCTCCCCTTGGAAGCCATGGACGTTTGGTGCTTGGGTCCACATCTCCTGGCCTGGGTATCGCCTCGACGCGTAATACACAGCGTCCAAACCACGACGACGGTGCGGTCGCAATGGTACAAGTCTCAGATTGAGCCGACTCAGATCTACGGGATACGACTTAGGATCACACGCAACTGTCGATTATAATTAGCGAGTCACTGAAATTTGACAGGGAGGACCGCGAAAGCATAGGAAACGGTACGGGTCTCACAGCTCTCCTCTCCTAATAAAAATTTTATCCTCGAAATTTAAAACACGACACAACTAATATAGGATTCACAAGGGAGGGAAATCCTATTAGAATATAACATACCAACATAATCATATACCTAAGAGATATGGCTAATGCCAATGAATCTTAGCCTCTTGCTCCCAAGATGCCTCATCAGTAGCATGGTGAACCATACTCATCCTCGGGTACCAGATCATAAATGATCGAAATAGGAATACTATATAGCCTCGTAATCTCAAAGGTAGGGATCTATATCAGAAAATCTCTAAGTTATTCGAACTCGGGAATCTAACCATTCTAAGTTCTCAACAATCATAGAGTGAAGGGTAGCTATCAGCAGATATGTGATCTTCAAGTATTCCCAAGTTATGCTCTGTACCAACTTCTGTCACGCCCCAAACCCAGAAATCAAATTCACAGGAATCCCGATTGGCGAGTCCGGTGTCGACAGCCTCTGTAGTACCCTATTCTCAGCTCCTAGCGTCCATACACCAGATTCTGATCTTGGGATCCTACAAGGAGGATTTTTTTTCTTTTTTTTTTTACATTTAACTCGTAATAAGCATAACCACAAGATTATCCAATTCGCAAAGGTAACATTATCATCACATATCCACTAATATAATCATTTGAGTACAATACTGAAAGAAAAAATACATAAATAGAAAATCAGCTCCAGAAGACCACTGTACGCTCCAAGCTCAACACTGCTACAACCTAACATCACCTGCACCCATTTATCGTGCATAAGCTTATAGAAAACTTAGAGGGTGGTGTAAGTGTGTGTACAAGGTGAGTGTCAAGTATTCAATACAATGTCATAATCATACAATATCGGAAATACTGATAATCCATAAATCGTACAATATTTGAACAAGCAGAAATACTCATAAGATCATGAATTATCAAAGTAAACATAAATATTGACAAGATCAAGAATTATTAGAGTAAACAAAATAGTGATAAAGTCATAAATCACACGATAACAGAGTAAGTGAAAATACTGTCAAGTGCATGTGTCATACAATATTAGAATGCGCATTAGAAATCAACTATGTAAATGAAGAGTCATAGAGACTCAAATATCAGATGCAGAGGATACAATGCAATATGTATTCCTGATGAGTAACACAAACAGCTCTAGTCATACCATATGCCGCGGTTGTAATGCAACATGCAGTGCGAATGGAATGACCATGCTGAAGTGTGAAGTCGGGATGATAGTACGTAGTATAGCAGGCTATGGGGTCCATCACAAGGGACTTCTATCCAAACCAGTCTCGTACCTAGATATGGATAGTCAGACTCGATGCAGTAAACTCCTCATCTCAGGTTAGTCGCACGCCCCAACTGAAATCCTTACCATTGTGAAGGTACACGTAACAAATAGTTACGCACCACCAGCCTAAATGGATAGTGAATTAATGAATGAGTATGCAAATCCTGCTCAATAAGTCCATATATCAGTACGGTTCCTCTCTGGGATCATCACCAAGGTTTAGTACACTCCGAATGGCACTGCCGCTCTTCCAGCCGCATAGTCCAATGAGCATAAGAAACCTCACTATCCGCCTGGTCAATAGTCTGTCAATGCCTATTCGGTACATCGATAGCGGACTCATTCCTTGAGCTGGTCAGACTCAGCCTAACAATGCCTCATACGCTCAGGCGGGTAAAGCCACACCCCCTCCCAACAGACCACGACATAGTGGGAGACGCAGCCTCATGGTATTCGGCACTCGGGCGCACATGTATCCACTCAGTCTCGACGTTGGGGCGTCCTCTAGTACCAAGAGGATTTTAGAGATTTTCACCCAGGGCCATTTATGGCAGCCCGATGCTCGAACCAAACATTTCTGGTGTCCCATCTAGCCATCCATGATATGCCTGTGGAGGCTACATCCTTGATGTCGCTAGGGCATACAGTAATCATAATGCTAGATGCATGAGTCACACAATCCAGTCATGCATCAATCCTGCGCATACCGTATACTCATGTGAGATAACCTCCGCCTATCAGGGAGTCTCATAACAACATACTCAATGACATATCCAATGATCAACCACGTCTCCTAACAAACATGCAGATGATGCGTATGGGCATATATCATGAAGCTATGCTGTCACATACTCATAATCGGTATCAATAACTGGCATCGACAATCGACCTCGACAATGTGGACATTTAACCAACATTATCTCTAAGGAATGGCCCACATAGAGCCTAACATATGGTAGACCCATGGCATCACACAAGGACTAAATATACAACACCATGGGCCTTACTCAAGAGCTTAATACACATCACGATGGGCCTTTCATATGGGCCTAATATACATCACAATGGGTCTCACATACTGGCCGCATATACATCACATTGGTCCCCGACAATCGGAATCAACAATCGGCCACGACAATCGGTAGTCGGCCACGATAATCGGCCTCGATAATCAGAATCGGTATTCGGCCATGACAAATCAGAATCGATAATTGACTTTGATCGATAATCAGCAATCAACCACGACAAATCAGAATCGGTAATCGGCCTCGATCGATAATCGGCAATCAGCCACTACAAATCAGAATCGGCAATCGACCTCGATCGATAATCAGTACCGATAATCAACATCTATAATCAGCACTCATGATCAGCATATACAAACAAGGTGGGGTCCATAGATGGATAGCTAATCATCCATAATGTAAAGATCGGCTCTTGGCCGTAGTTATATCAAATCTAATAGTACGGAGCCATCCGTCTATGATGAATGGGGCCCACTTATTTGGGATAATCCACTTAGAGAATGGTGTGAATGGGCTTAACAAAGAATATGGAAAGGTCACAATGAGGACATCTAACCATCATTACGCATTAATGTGGACATCTAACCAACACTGCTCCCAAGGAGTGGCCTACATAAGGGATTCATACACAACGTAACGGCCACACATACATCACATTGGGCTTCATCTAGGGTCACATATACATCATGTAGGTCTCAATAAATTGGAATCGGCCTCGACAATCGATCGGTCAAGGCTTAAGGGGAAGGTCACAATGTGGACATTAAACCATCATTGCCCATCAGTGTGGACATTTAACCAACATTGCTCCCAAGGAGTGACCCACATAGGTTTGAACATACAGTGGGCCCACGGCCTCATACAAGGGTTTAATATACATCACAATGGGCTGAATACACGGGTCTAATATATATCACCATGGGCCACGACGCATGGTTCTCAAATACGTCATAATGGGCTACGACCCATGGGCCTCAATATACATCAAGTGGACCACATTAATGGGTTAAAAGCACATTTCAATGGGCCATGACCCATGGGCCTCAGTACATCATAATGGGTCGCAACCCATGGGCCTCAAATACGACAAGTGGGCCGCATCAATGGGTCACATATACACAACAGATGAGCCCTATCACATGGGCCAAATACACCTCAGGTGGGACCCTTTACATGGGTCAAAATACAAACAGGTGGGCCCCGCACATGGGCCAAAAATACATCCTGATGGGCCACAACTCATGTGCCTCAGATATATCACAATGGGCCTTACTCATGGGCCTTATACATTATATCAGATCTCATCATATTGGCCTCATACACATCAAGTGGCCTACATCAATGGGTTGCACTAATGGGTCACAAACACATTAAAGGTGGGCCTCATGGATGGGCTATAAACACATCAAAGGTGGGCCTCGCACATGCATCAAGCAGGCCCTAAAAACTAATGGGCGACAAGGATTAAAACATACATCTCATGGTGGCACAGCACTTGCTGACGCCAGTCAGCAGCTATATAGTGGACTTGAGGTACTCTAACCAACCGCATCCACCAACCATGGATTGGATGGTGTGGATGCAACATATGAAATCAAGGTGGGCCCCACAGAACTCACGGATGTCATACAACAACTATTGTTATGGGTGTTGGTGGGAGGTACATGAATGGATGGTGTGGATTAAATCCACACAACACGTGGGGTCCATGCAAATGGACGGTGTGGATCAAACCCACACAACCTGCTGACATTAGCGCCATAGCTATATAATTGGCGTAAAGGTACACCACACCAACCAATCCATCCACGCAGGTGGGTCCCACATAGGGCCCATCAGATGGACGGCATGGATAACAAAACATTAAGGTGGGCCACCATCCACATCCAGGGACTGTACGTGTGAATGAAACGCATACATTATGTGGGTCCCGTGTGTGGAGACACGTGCCACCAGGGCAGGCATGGATGGACCGAGTAGATAGAACACTTACATCATGGCGGCGTTCCACCTATCCAAATAAGGATGGTGAGGATAAACATCATATGAGCCCACATATGCTGCTATCATTACTGCAGCTATATAGCTGTTGAGGTACACCTGCCACTCATCTTCTAAGCAGTGGGTCCCACATGCTCGAGATAGAGCTGATATTTGTGTCTTCATTCACCCGTCCAGGCACGCTGGACGTCCAGTGGACGGACGGCCTAGATGGGCACGACATCAAGATGGTTGCCACCCATACATCATGGGGGTGTCCATGCTAGCAAACAGGTGGACGGCATATATATAAAACACCACTACCAAAAAATCGAGCAAAGGCTACGGATAAAAACCGTAGCCATAGACCTATGGCTACGGTTTTTATCCATAGCTTGACCGTTGCCGTAGGTGCCATAACATAAGGTCTTAAACCTATGGCTATGGATTTAATCCGTAGCTATAGAGTGCAATAGCTGCAGATTAATGGCTACGGATATTATTTGTAACTAAAAGTCCGTAGCAATATGCCTAAATTAAAAAGGCTACACCTGTTAGATTAATGGCTACAGATATTATTTGTATCTAAAAGTTTGTAATAATATATCTAAATTGTAAAGGCTACTCTTGTCAGATTAATGGCTATGGTCAATAGTCGTAGCTATTTTGTACCTTATAAAATTATATATAATCATTTGTTCATTCAATTACCACCCGTACGACCATTTATTCATTCAATTACAATCACTCATTCATTCATTCAATTACAATCAAATTACAATCCTTCATTCAATCAATTACAATCCAATTCAGTCAATCAATTATAATTACAATTACAATTACAATTATAATTACAATTACAATAATGCTGAAAATACAAATCTTTGGCTTCATTAGAGAAATGTGCTCGACTTCACCCTGAAATTTTAACAACTTCGTATATTCCATCATCCTACAAATAGTCATGTCATACATAAATTAGAATGCCCATTAGGGAAAAGAAAGACAAAGTGAAAGAAGTGCATCATGGATAACAACTTTTTTTTTCCTCAATGAATTTAAATATAAAAAAAAAAAAAAAAAAAAAACTCGAAGAGGAATAAAATTGACACAAAAGAAATGATCTCACCATATGATTTTAGGTTTTAGTTTTGGTTTAGGTTATAGGTTTATGTTATAGGTTTTGGGAAAGGTTAGGTTTAGGTTATAGGTTTTGGGATTTTGGAATAGTTTTAGGTTAGGTTTTAGGTTATAGGTTTTGGTTTATGTTATACGTTATAGATTTAGGATAAGGTTTAAGTTTAGGTTTAGGTTATAGGTTTTGAGATTTGAGAATTGGTTCGGGTTTACGATATAAGTTATAGGTTTTGGTTTTGGTTTTAGTTTAGGTTATAGGTTTTGGGATTTGAGAATGGGTTTGGGTTTAGGTTATAGGTTTTGGTTTTGGTTTTGATTTAGGTTATAGGTTTTTGGATTTGAGAATCAATTATGGTTTAGGTTTAGGAAATCGGTTTCAGGTTCGGGATTGTGTTTAAGTTTGGGTTTTTAAATTTAGGTTTAGGTTTAGGTTAGGGAGTTGAGATTAGGATTAGGTGTAGGTTTCGCTTTAGGGAATTGATTTTAGGTTATAGGTTTTTCGAAAGGTTAGGTTTAGGTTATAGGTTTTGGGATTTGACAATAGTTTTAGGTTATAAGTATAGGTTTAGGTTAGGTTATGGGTTAAGGTTTAAGGATGGGTTATAGGTTTCGGGATTTAAGAATGGGTTCGGGTTTAGGTTATAGGTTTTGGTTTTAGTTTTAGTTTAGATTATAGGTTTTGGGATTTGAGAATGGGTTCGGGTTTAGGTTATAGGTTTTAGTTTTGATTTTGGTTTTGGTTTAAGTTATAGGTTTTTGGATTTGAGAATGGGTTATGGTTTAGGTTTAGGAAATCGATTTCAGGTTTGGGATTGGGTTTAAGTTTGTGTTTTTCTATTTAGGTTTAGGTTTAGGTTATGGAGTTGAGATTAGGATTAGGTGTAGGTTTCGCTTTAGGGAATTGAATTTAGGTTATAGGTTTTGGGAAAGGTTAGGTTTAGGTTATAAGTTTTGGGATTTGGGAATAGTTTTAGGTTATACGTATAGGTTTAGGTTAGGCTATAGGTTTAAGGTTTAGGGATTTGAGTTTAGGTTTAGGATAAGGTTTAGGTTTAGGGAATTGAGTTTATATTATAGGTTTAGGGAAAGGTTAGGTTTAGGTTATAGGTTTTGGGATTTGAGAATAGTTTTAGGTTATAAGTATAAGTTTAGGTTAGGTTATAGGTTTTGGGATTTGAGAATGGGTTCAGGTTTAGGTTATAGGTTTTATTTTTGGTTTTGGTTTAGGTTATAGCTTTTGGGATTTTAGAATGGGTTCGAGTTTAGGTTATAGGTTTTGGTTTTGGTTTTGGTTATAGATTTTGGTTAAGGTTTTAGGTTATAGGTTTAGGTTATAGGTTTTGGGATTTGGGAATAGTTTTAGGTTATAAGTATAGGTTTAGATTAGGTTATGGGTTAAGGTTTAGGTTTAGGTTTAGGTTATAGGTTTTGGGATTTGAGAATGGGTTCGGGTTTAGGATATAGGTTATAGGTTTTGGTTTTAGTTTTGGTTTTAGTTTAGATTATAGGTTTTGGGATTTGAGAATGGGTTCGGGTTTAGGTTATAGGTTTTGGTTTTAGTTTTAGTTTAGGTTATAAGTTTTTGGATTTGAGAATCAGTTATTATTTAGGTTTAGGAAATCGGTTTCAGGTTCGGGATTGGGTTTAAGTTTGGGTTTTTAAATTTAGGTTTAGGTTTAGGTTAGGGAGTTGAGATTAGGATTAGGTGTAGGTTTCGCTTCAGGGAATTGAGTTTATGTTATAGGTTTTGGGAAAGGTTAGGTTTAGGTTATAAGCTTTAGGATTTGGGAATAGTTTTAGGTTATAAGTATAGTTTTAGGTTAGGTTATGGGTTAAGGTTTAAGGATAGGTTATAGGTTTTGGGATTTGAGAATGGGTTCGGGTTTAGGTTATAAGTTTTGGTTTTAGTTTTAGTTTAGGTTATAGATTTTGGGATTTGAGAATGGGTTCGGGTTTAGGTTATAGGTTTTGGTTTTGATTTTGGTTTTGGTTTAGGTTATATGTTTTTGGATTTGAGAATGGGTTATGGTTTAGGTTTAGGAAATCGGTTTCAGGTTCAGGATTGGGTTTAAGTTTGTGCTTTTCTATTTAGGCTTAAGTTTAGGTTAGGAAGTTGAGATTAGGATTAGGTGTAGGTTTCGCTTTAGGGAATTGAGTTTAGGTTATAGGTTTGGGAAAGGTTATGTTTAAGTTATAAGTTTTGGAATTTGGGAATAGTTTTAGGTTATAAGTATAGGTTTAGGTTAGGTTATAGGTTAAGGTTAAGGGATTTGAGTTTAGGTTTAGGCTAAGGTTTAGGTCTAGGTTTAGGTTAAGGGAATTGTGTTTAAGTTATAGGTTTAGGGAAAGGTTAGTTTTAGATTATGGGTTTTGGGATTTGAGAATGGGTTTGGGTTTAGGTCATAGGTTTTAGGATTTGAGAATGGGTTCGAGTATAGGTTATAAGTTTTATTTTTAGTTTTGGTTTAGGTTATAGGTTTTTGGATTTTAGAATGGGTTCAGGTTTAGGTTATAGGTTTTAGTTTTGGTTTAGGTTATAGGTTTTGGTTAAGGTTATAGGTTATAGGTTTAGGTTTAGGTTTAGGTTAGGTTTAGGTTATAGGTTTTGGGATTTGGAAATAGTTTTAGGTTATAAGTATAGGTTTAGGTTAGGTTATAGGTTAAGGTTTAGGGATTTGAGTTGAGGTTTAGGCTAGGGTTTAGGTCTAGGTTTAGGTTTAGGGAATTGAGTTTAGGTTATAGGTTTAGGGAAAGGTTTTGGGATTTAAGAATAGTTTTAGGTTATAAGTATAGGTTTAGGTTAGGTTATAGGTTTTGGGATTTGAGAATGGGTTCGGGTTTAGGTTATAGGTTTTGGTTTTGGTTTTGGTTTAGGTTATAGGTTTTGGATTTGAGAATCGGTTATGATTTAGGTTTAGGAAATCGATTTTAGGTTCGGGATTGGGTTTAAGTTTTGGTTTTTAAGTTTAGGTTTAGGTTTAGGTTAGGAAGTTGAGATTAGGATTAGATGTAGGTTTCGCTTTAGGGAATTGAGTTTAGGTTATAGGTTTTGGGAAAGGTTAGGTTTAGGTTATAGGTTTTGGGATTTGGGAATAGTTTTAGGTTATAAGTATAGGTTTAGGTTAGGTTATGGGTTAAGGTTTAAGGATAGGTTATAGGTTTTGGGATTTGAGAATGGGTTCGGGTTTAGGTTATAGGTTTTGGTTTTAGTTTTGGTTTAGGATAAGGTTTAGGTTTAGGTTATAGGTTTTTGGATTTGAGAATGGGTTTGGGTTTAGGTTATAGGTTTTGGTTATGGTTTTGGTTTAGGTTATAGGTTTTAGGATTTGAGAATTGGTTCAGGTTTAGGTTATAGGTTTAGGTTTAGGTTTAGGTTATAAGTTTTGGGATTTGAGAATGGGTTCAGGTTTAGGTCATAGGTTTTGGTTTTGGTTTAGGTTATAGGTTTTGAGATTTGAGAATGGGTTCGGGTTTAGGTCATAGGTTTTGGGATTTGAGAATGGGTTCAAGTTTAGGTCTTAGGTTTTGGTTTTGATTTTGGTTTTGGTTTAGGTTATAGGTTATAGGTTTAGGATAAGGTTTAGGTTTAGGTTTAGGTTTAGTTTATAGGTTTTAGGATTTGAGAATGGGCTCGGATTTAGGTTATAGGTTTTGGTTTCGGTTTAGGTTATAGGTTTTGAGATTTGAGAATGGGTTCGGGTTTAGATCTTAGGTTTTGGTTTTGGTTTTGGTTTTGGTTTAGGTTATAGGTTATAGGTTTAGGATAAGGTTTAGGTTTAGGTCATAGGTTTTGGGATTTGAGAATGGGTTCGGGTTTAGGTTATAGGTTTGGGTTATGGTTTTGGTTTAGGCTTTAGGTTTTAGGATTTGAGAATCGGTTCGGGTTTAGGTTATAGGTTTTGGTTTTGGTTTTGGTTTTGGTTTAGGTTATAGGTTTTGGGATTTTAGAATCGGTTCGGGTTTAGGTTATAGGTTTAGGTTTAGGTTTAGGTTTAAGTTATAGGTTTTGGGATTTGAGAATGGGTTCGGGTTTAGGTAATAGGTTTTGGGATTTGAGAATGGGTTCGGGTTTAGGTCTTAGGTTTTGGTTTTGGTTTCAGTTTTGGTTTAGGTTATAGGTTATAGGTTTAGGATAAGGTTTAGGTTTAGGTTTAGGTTTAGGTTATAGGTTTTAGGATTTAAGAATGGGTTTGGATTTAAGTTATAGGTTTTGGTTTCAGTTTAGGTTATAGGTTTTGGGATTTAAGAATGGGTTCGGGTTTAGATCTTAGGTTTTGTTTTTGGTTTTAGTTTTGGTTTAGGTTATAGGTTTTGGTTTAGGTTATAGGTTATAGGTTTAGGATAAGGTTTAGGTTTAGGTCATAGGTTTTGGGATTTGAGAGTGGGTTCGGGTTTAGGTTATAGGTTTTGGTTATCGTTTTGGTTTAAGTTATAGGTTTTAGGATTTGAGAATCAGTTCGGGTTTAGGTTATAGGTTTTAGTTTTGGTTTTGGTTTAGGTTATAGGTTTTGAGATTTTAGAATGGGTTCGAGTTTAGGTTATAGGTTTAGGTTTAGGTTTAGGTTATAGGTTTTGGGATTTGAGAATGGGTTCAGGTTTAGGTCATAGGTTTTGGTTTTGGTTTACGTTATAGGTTTTGGGATTTCAGAATGGATTTGGGTTTAGGTCATAGGTTTTGGGATTTGAGAATGGGTTCAGGTTTAGGTCTTAGGTTTTGGTTTTGGTTTTGGTTTTGGTTTTGGTTTAGGTTATAGGTTATAGGTTTAGGATAAGGTTTAGGTTTAGGTTTAGGTTTAGGTTATAGGTTTTAGGATTTGAGAATGGGCTCGAATTTAGGTTTTAGGTTTTGGTTTCGGTTTAGGTTATAGGTTTTGGGATTTGAGAATGGGTTCGGGTTTGGATCTTAGGTTTTGGTTTTGGTTTTGATTTTGGTTTAGGTTATAGGTTTTGGTTTAGGTTATAGGTTATAGGTTTAGTATAAGGTTTAGGTTAGGTCATAGGTTTTGGGATTTGAGAATGGGTTTGAGTTTAGGTTATAGGTTTTGGTTATGGTTTTGGTTTAGGTTATAGGTTTTAGGATTTGAGAATCAATTCGGGTTTAGGTTATAGGTTTTGGTTTTGGTTTTGGTTTAGGTTATAGGTTTTGAGATTTTAGTATGGGTTCGGGGTTAGGTTATTGGTTTAGGTTTAGGTTTTGGTTATAGGTTTTGGGATTTGAGAATGGGTTCGGGTTTAGGTTATAGGTTTTGGTTATGGTTTTGGTTTTGGTTTAGGTTATAGGTTTTAGGATTTGAGAATCAGTTTGGGTTTAGGTTATAGGTTTTGGGATTTTAGAATGGGTTCGGGTTTAGGTTATAGGTTTAGGTTTAGGTTTAGGTTCTAGGTTTTGGGATTTGAAAATGGGTTCGGATTTAGGTCATAGGTTTTGGTTTTGGTTTATGTTATAGGTTTTGGGATTTGAGAATGGGTTCGGGTTTAGGTCATAGGTTTTGGGATTTGAGAATGGGTTTGGGTTTAGGTCTTAGGTTTTAGTTTTGGTTTTGTTTTTGGTTATAGGTTATAAGTTTAGGATAAGGTTTAGGTTTAGGTTATAGGTTTTAGGATTTGAGAATGGGTTCAGATTTAGGTTATAGGTTTTGGTTTTGGTTTAGGTTATAGGTTTTGGGATTTGAGAATGGGTTCGGGTTTAGATCTTAGGTTTTGGTTTTGGTTTTGGTTTAGGTTATAGGTTTTGGTTTAGGTTATAGGTTATATGTTTAGGATAAGGTTTAGGTTAGGTCATAGGTTTTGGGATTTGAGAATGGGTTCGGGTTTAGATCTTAGGTTTTGGTTTTGGTTTTGGTTTTGGTTTAGGTTATAGGTTTTGGTTTAGGATAAGGTTTAGGTTTAGGTCATAGGTTTTGGGATTTGAGAATGGGTTCGGGTTTAGGTTATAGGTTTTGGTTATGGTTTTGGTTTAAGTTATAGGTTTTAGGATTTGAGAATCGATTCGGGTTTGGGTTATAGGTTTTGGTTTTTGTTTTGGTTTTGGTTATAGGTTTTGGTTTTGGTTATAAGTTTTGGTTTTGGTTTTGGTTATAGGTTTTGAGATTTTAGAATGGGTTCGGGTTTAGGTTATAGGTTTACGTTTAGGTTTAGGTTATAGGTTTTGTGATTTGAGAATGGGTTCGGGTTTAGGTCATATGTTTTGGTTTTGGTTTAGGTTATAGGTTTTAGGATTTGAGAATGGGTTCGGGTTTAGGTCATAGGTTTTGGGATTTGAGAATGGGTTCGGGTTTAGGTCTTACGTTTTGGTTTTTGTTTTGGTTTAGGTTATAGGTTTAGGATAAGGTTTAGGTTTAGGTTTAGGTTATAGATTTTAGGATTTGAGAATGGGTTCGGGTTTAGGTTATAGGTTTTAGTTTTGGTTTTGGTTTAGGTTATAGGTTTTTGGATTTGAGAATCGATTCGGGTTTAGGTTAAGGGTATGGTACCTGCAAATACAAATATAAACATGGCCTGTCCAAATGGCCAGGCCCTTCCACTGCCATCCATAGGAAATGGACAGCTTCATCATGGTCATAACAGCGGTTCCCACCTTCCAGGGAACCCGCTCAGTCGGATAGCTTCGATGCACATCCGGGTCTGCTCCATTAATTTCGAGCAAATACATAAACACGGCTTGTCCAAATGGTCAGCCCCTCCAATGCTGTCCATAGGAAATGGGCAGCATCATCATGGTCATAACAGCGGTTCCCACCTTCCAGGGACCCCGGCTCTTCCAGATAGCTCCGACGCACATCCGGGTATGCTCCATCAATTTCGAGCAACGGTTCATAAATACGGCATGTCTAAATGGTCGATTAAGAAAAAAAATGTAAATGATGATGGGAAAGAAATCTCGATATATTAAATTATTGAAGGACAATGAGACATACCAAGACTATAGGTGCCCAGAGCGAGATAACTGCACCAATGTTGTACTTAGCTACATTGAGAGAACAAAAAAATTATAGGAATGAAATGACAAAAAGTCAGGATATCATGGACCAAGAGGAAGATGAGTACCCTCAAGAAAAAACTCATGCTTTTAAACAGTGATAACTAAGATTGAGAATAATACCTGCTGATTACAGAAAGAAACAAAGCCAAATCCTCTTGAACACCCAGTTTTATGATCCCACATAACCCACGCATCTCTGCAAAATGAATTATGTAGACACCAAAAGATGACTGCAAGATTCCAACAGAGCAATTCAGCAGTCACATGACTGGCACTCAATCCTCTATTAATGCAATTAACATTTTACTGCAGTCATCATTCACAGAGATTGTTACTTCTGTTCTTGACAAGAAGGGAACAGAAGAGGCTGTTAAGTTCTTTAATATGTTGCATCCATTGCTGATGGAGATTCTCTTTTTAGAAGGATATAGTGTTGGCATGAATGATTTTGACATTCCCAAGGCTGTTACTGAAGATATAAAGAAGAAGATTCAGGACATATCACCTTTGCTGCTTCACTTGAGATCAAATTATAATGAACTTGTAGAGTTGCAAGTGGAAAGCTACCTGATCAGATACAATCTGTCAGGAACAGTGAGAAAATTCAAATTTGAAAATTTTCCCACTCAGATTTTCCTTCACACAGCATCTATTAAACAGCCTTGTACCATATCATTTCCTTTTAATTGGAAACCAACTCTAACACTAACAGAAATGGCACAATTCTTTAACAGGCCCAAATCATACTAACCGTGGCAGGATTGGCGACAAAAATCACTCAAAATTCGCTGCAAGAAAGAAGAACATGATTGATTGATTGAATAAATAAAAACTGATATATATGCTGCAGTAATGAAAAGCCAAGTACTAACCTGTATTGTCTTCCTAAAGTTCTCAGGCTCCTCAGGGTCCTCAAAAGGGTATGCGCCCACTAGCATGACATAGAGGGTTACTCCACATGACCACACATATGCATTCTGAATTGTAGTAGTAATTAAAACAGCTAGTAAACAGAGTAGATTTGAAATCATGACCATAAAAATAAGAGACAAAAATACTTTTCCTTCAAGGTTTACAAGTGCTCATCTATCAAAATCATACCAAT
Source organism: Magnolia kwangsiensis (assembly GCA_037074715.1). Lineage (NCBI taxonomy): Eukaryota > Viridiplantae > Streptophyta > Magnoliopsida > Magnoliales > Magnoliaceae > Magnolia > Magnolia kwangsiensis. The sequence continues at coordinate 115,442,647 of CM073572.1, read as the reverse complement.
AGGAAAATAGCGGGTGTGTATAACAACAAAAATTCTTGGATTTCATGTAATGACAACAGTCAATACTTACTACAATTTCATAAAGCATGGGAAAGAAAAGGAATTGATATTTGCATCCACTTTTTAATATGCCCAACTTTTTCTACATCAGCAATAAAATATTTGTAATAGAAAATAGTTGAACTAATGTACTATCGAATGTAGATGTGAAAGGTGCATGTAACAAAAAGCAAGGGTAAGAATAGTAGCTCTCACTGAAAATCTGCACCCACCAGGTTTAAATCGATGAATTAAGTGTTCAAACCCCTATATGATAATAACTATGAGACCGAATACTTGATAACATTCCTGTATTCGTGTTTTCTCCTATATGGAAATAACTTCTTGATTTTGAAAGACCTTTAGCATGTATGATGCCTTTCTCTGAGGGAATGCATTAATGCAATGTAATCTCTTTTGCCTTAGCTCTCTCCAATGAAAAGATAGACAATTTCCATGCATTTGGATCAGCCAAGATACAAAGGATTTAAGCAAGTAACAGTGACACTTCAATTGACACAAACTTCAATCCTCCAGCAAAGAAAAAGACTCTTCTCTATCATATAGAAAAGAGAGAACAAAAGAGTATGACTTCAACATACATAGGAAGCACCCAGTCACTTTGTGCATAATCTCGTACCGTTAAAGACAATTGGCAGGAATCTAGGATGCATTACAAAACAATTAATTCTAAGCACACATTTTGAAATGCATGTTAAGATTCCTCTAGTTGCTTGATTAGTTTCCAATTCCTAACTCCACACCAATATTACCATTGACTCAATCTTGACACACAAGTTTCCTGGACCTAACAACCTACTAAAACCAAAAGTCATTAAATCTAAGAACAAACTCCTAGAAGGAATGTTGTTGGAGATTTTTGCAATATGGCCTGCCCCTAGTAGAATAAATAAATGGAGAGTCTGTATTGATCTAATCGGCCATCTAATGTGTCATTCAATAGATCCGGGGATGTTGTGGGGACATTAGTATTCCCCTATATGTCGTTTCAAAAAGTTAGTATTCCCTATATATGAATTACCCAAGTTTCTTGACTAGTTTCCAATTCCTTATTTTCCAGCTTTACACCACTACATCCAGTGGATCATACCTCTATATGACACCACTACCAACTCTGAATATGAAAAAAAGGGCATCTATTTCCCCATAAATCAATAATATTATTGGCAAGTAGATATCTTTCGAATTTCCTGTGCTCAAGATGCATCAACAATTGTATGAGATGGCGACAAAGTGCAGGCAGAACATATGTTGGATTCTTTTCAAACAATCTACCAGCAACTGATATAGCAAACTCTCGAACATCAAAATCCTATGACATGGAAAAGAAGAAGAAGAAAAAAATAGTGAACATGCCCCTATGTTTATAAACATTTTTCAAATAAAGATAACAGTTCAAATGCTCATAGAAGAGCCATTGGTAGGTTGTGCCAAAAATTATACCTCATCAAAAGAAAAATCATTATACAAGTAATTACACACAAAAGATAGACAAGCATACCTCACGACTCAAGAAGAACTTCAAATTTTTAAAGAGAGACTTGCACTCACTCCTTATCTTCTTCTTCATCCTTGTCAGAGGCCCATGAGATGAGTGGGACTTAGAGAAGTTCCATCATAGGTCGCTCCAACATGAAAATGTGATGCCTCAAAAATCAGGCTAACCATAAAAAATGATGCACAACCATTCAAAAGACTCTAAATTCGCAATTGTAGACCCCATATACCAAACAGTTGCACAAATTTCTCATTTGCAATCAGTACATTGTTTTAAATGGCTTCAAATTGCTATTGCCTAATGATGCAAACATGAAATTGGAACATAACAACAGATGTTAACCAACATTTGGGTGTATTAAAAAATGTTTATAAATACGAAATAAGGCTTTCGAGAATCAAAGGTAATGAACCTTGATAATATACATAAATTGCAAACAAATAGAAAGTATTTTTTGAGCTTGAAGCCTCAGTGGTTATGATGCAAGGGCGTTCAAACCAATGTCATAGATTCAATCACAGCTGAACCAAAAGGAAAAACAGCCATTGAATTGTATGCCATGGCAATAGACATAAGGTCACAACATTAACGGAAAAAAGAAGATAAAATGCAAAGAATGGGTTGAAAAAGAAGCTCTCAAGGTACTGTTTGGAGCTCCTACCTGAGAAAAATAATTCTATAAGATCCAGGAGTCACAGTTTCAAAATAAATGGCACCACCAATGGTCACTTGGCCAATGCTGAAAATGCTGGAATGGTATGCACTATTTCTTGGTTTTGCTGCCATAAGATATTTGGTAGCTGACCCTACATGCATATTTTGGCCCATTTTCTTCTTAACTTGTTTCTTCTTGTCATTAGTTACTAGCCTCTGCTATACGAATTAAGAGTGTATTTTATGACAATGTATGTTTCTTTTTTTTTTCTTTTTTTTAATGTTTGACAAAGCAATGGTACAGATGGTGCCCACCTTTGTGTAATCTAAGCCGATATTTGGTGGGCCTATTATTGGCTGGGCATATCTCCTCTATCTGATGATCAAAGTGATGAACAAAAACAATAGCTAGAACAGTATAACTGAGAAGTCTCGAAATATGTACTGATCTACAAATCCAATGCTTCTTCAAGATGCACTGAAGCAGTGATAAAACAACAAACAGAGGATAATCATGCCGAATTGATCCATCTAGCCCAATGGAATTGCACCAACGGGCATGTTGCTACTAGATACAAATTTGCCACATAGGAAAATCAAGAAATAAGCAATCTATCAAATAATCATAAAATCGTGCCACCTTTTGGAGACAATCTTTGGTAGAAAGGGGCTTCTATGCCATATATCTACAACCCAATCCAAGGTCCTCAATACTCAACCCAAATGCATGAATTTGCTCAACGAAAACCCAACACCAATTTAAATAAGGTTGATGTTTTTCAACAACCTGACCCAACACAACCAGAACTTGGGTTTGCAGCCCTATTATCTACGCTTGAGTCATCAGATACAGAAACAGAGATTTCAATGGCGCATCCAAATGCAACTGATTTCAGAAACAGAGAGAGAGAGAGAGAGAGAGAGAGAGAGAGAGAGTAACCATTCTTCTTCTTCTTCTCCTTCTCCTTCTTGCGACAAAAGGGTGTTTTGAAAATGCAAGCGAGAGAAAGAGAGGTTGGGAAACAGAGAGGGGGGAATGCGGCCGAGAGACAGAGAGAGGGTGCGGGAGAGCGGGAGATCGAGAGAGGGCGATGGAGAGGCTGAGAGAGAGAGAGAGGTTAGGAAACAGAGGGGCCTTGGGTTTTGGGAGAGGCGCGGGCACGAGAGAAAGAGGGTTTGGGTTTCGGGAGAGGCGCGGGCGGAGGGTTTGGGTTTGGGGAGAGGGACGGGCGCGCGAGGGAGATGTGAGGGATTTAGGTTGGGAGATAGGCGCACGCGGAATCTTTTGGGGGGAGGCGGGTGACGGACGGCACTTTTATGTGCCTAGTTTTAGGTCTTGTGGGGCCCACCATGATGTATGTTACTTATCTACTCCGTCTATTCATTTTAAAAGATCATTTTAAGGGTTGATCCAAAAAATGAGTCCGATCGAATCTGTAAGCGAACCACATAAAATATTAATGATACAAATTTATTTTTTATTATTTCTTATGGTGTGGTCCACTTAGACCTTAAATCCACCTACTTTTTGAGCTCATACAATGAAATTATATATCAAAATTTATAGACGGCTTAGATAAAACACATATATTCCAATGGGCTCTATGGAGACAGTCAAACACCACCAACCTCTAATAAGATAAGGGTGGAAGGTAGGTTTTAGCTACAGATTAAGGAGGCTTTAGCTACGGATTAAATCCGTAGTAAATTAGCTACGGTTTATATCTGTAGCAAAAAGATTCCATAGTCCATAGCCTTTGCTCGATTTTTTGGTAGTGCACATACATCAGAGAGGGTCCCACCCTACCACCATCTAGATGGACGGATTGAATACAACACATACAACATTTGGTGGGCCCTACCTCCACACGTGCAACACGTGTGGGGTGGGTCCCACACGGACTGAATGGGTGGACGGCATGTGATGAAACACATACATTCCGGTAGCCAGGCACTGTCCAGCTAACCCAACAATGTCCAGAGGATGGTGGAGCTCTTGGCATGGCACCTGGATCAAGGTGGGTCCCACATGAGGCCCACCATAACGTTTATCTTCCATCAAATCCGTTAATAAGGTCACACAAGGACCTGAGTACAGAGGAAAAACAAATTTTGTTTTGATCCAAAACTTCTGGGGTGCCTAAAAGTGGTTTCAATGGCAGACGTCTAATCTCACTGTTTCCTATGATGTGGGCCACCTGAGTCCCATATGCGGCCGATTTTTGGGGTAGCCCACTGCCCTTAGGTGGGGCTACTAAATACATGGTGTTGATTGTTCAAAACACATCACGGTGGGGCCTACGGCAGGGACCCAAATGGTCTGCCTCTTCATACCACGCGCAGAGGACGTGTCCTCTGACAGTGCAGGAGCAGTAGGCGCTGCTGCTCTCTCTTATATTTTTTTTTTTGAAAAAAATTGAATTTCTATGGTTTTTCATACATAGGACCCACATCTGAAAAATCCAACCCGACCATTGGATTCTTTAACCCATGATCAATCAAATGGAACCAATATGCGACATGTTTTTGACGAATAGAAGAATTAAGGTGGGTTTTAACCGTAATAGCATTATTTCCTCTAGTATGGCCCTCCCAAGAATAAGATTGGTCTCAAATTTCTTCTCAACGCCTAAAATGATCTAAGAAATAGGATAGACAGCGTGGATTAGAATCATACATCAAGGTGGGGCCTACATAAGTGGCCCTCCTCAAGGCTTGTTGAACCAAGCTAATATTTGTGTTTTTCAATTAACGTCCAGCGTCCCTGGACACTGGACGGGTTGGGTACACACGTTTGTGAGGTGGGCCCTGCTCAGGTGGGTCACTAGACTGTGGATGGTGTGGGTTCAACACATATATAAAGTGGGCCCCACCCACATATGGCTTCAATAAAATACATGTTTCATGGTGGGGTCCATCCGGGTGGGCCACATGGCCACATCATCACACCAAAAATATGAAAGAGAGAGAGAAAGAGAGATGGAAGCTCTCACTTTTGATCTCCTCTTCCTTCTTCTGTCAACTCGATCTAGAGCTCCAAAGGACGAACTTCAATGGTTGAGATTGTATTTGGAGGGTGGGATTGGATGATATGAAGGTGGGCCTCACTAGCTTCTCCCCTTGGAAGCCATGGGTGTTTGGTGCTTGGGAAGAGAATGAGAGAGAAATGAAATAGAGAGGGGTTGTAAGGAGTGAGAAGGATGGGTGTGATGGGTGAAAAGGTGAGTGATGGGTGATGTGTACTTTGACATGTGAGGGATGGGTTTCTTTGACTTTGGGGTTACTTGGGGATGAGGTTTTGTACTTGACATGAGAGGTGATTGATGGGATTGGTTTGACATGTTGTAGAGATTCTCTTGAGATTGCAAACGTGCAGTATTTTCTTGAACTGAACGGGGGCCCACATCTTCTGGCCTGTGTATCGCCTCGGAGCGTAACACACGGCGTCGGAACCGTGGCGACAGTGCTGTCACAATGGTACAAGTCTCGGATTGAGCCGACTCAGATCTACGGTATAGGACTTAGGGTCACGCATAACTACAGATTATAATTCGTGAGTCAATGAAATTCGACAAGGAGGACCGCGGAACCATAGGGAACGGTATGGGATAGGGTACGGGTCTCACAGCATTATGGTTTTTTTATTCTTTTACCAAATTTACCTAGAGAGGGTTTGTTGTACACCTTTCTTACTTTAGAGGGACGACCGCGATTCTTCTGAAAGAATCTTTTGAATTTTTGTGCTAGAAAAGCCACTTCTTCATCTTCATCTTCTTTTTCACTCTCACTGTCCTCATATTTTATTTTCTTAGAAGTTTTTAGGACAGTGTTTTTGGATTTTTGGGATTGTGTGAAGAGTAGTTCAAAAGTTTGTAGGAAACCTACTAGTTCTTCTTCTTTCATCTCATCGATATTTCTACACACCTCAATTGTTGTTACTTTGGGATTAAACCGTTCTAGTAGGGATCTTAAGATTTTCCTATATATTTTTGGTACCGGAACTTTCTCTCCCAATCCACCCATGGAGTTACAAATAATATTCAACTTGGTGAAAAACTCCATATATGTCTCATGCTCTTCCATCCCGAGATTTTCGAACTGTGAAGTTAGAAGTTGTAGTTTAGACCTCTTCATAGTGCTTGTGCCTTCATAAGTTATTTTCAGTAGATCCCATGCTTCCTTGGATGTCTCACACATACTTATCTGATTGAATATATCCTGAGACACGGCACAGTAGATGACGTTCATTGCTTTTGCTTCAGCAGTTCATTTTTCTTTATCGAACGTCGTCCACTTTTCTTTGAGTTTGGGTTTAGTAATGGTAGTTTCATCTTCAAGAACGATCTATTCAGATGGTAACACATAACACTTTTCAACTACATCCCAAACATCATGATCCAAAGATCTCAGGAAGTAGTGCATCCTAGCCTTCTAGTATGCATAATTTAAACCATCAAATACTGGAGGTCTAGTAACTGATGAACCCTCTCCTTTGGCCATATTCCTAAACTTCAGTCAAGATCACCCTCTAGGCGATGAAACCCTTAAAGAGAGACCCACTCTGATACCAATTGAAATAGTGGTGAAGACTGCTTGATTTGAAGTAGGAATATGTTAATATGTCCTAGAGGGGGTGAGTGGGACTTTTTAAAATTTTATAATGTATTTAAAAATCCTATTACACTAATCCTATTAGATAGACAATTATCAGGATTACTCAAATGTAACTCTACTAGCTTCTAAGCCTAGTAGAGGGTCCAATCACAAACTATTCAAAATGTAGCAATATAGAACTTAGTTCATGTTGGATATGACTGTGTATGTGTGTGAGGTGTGATCTCAGAAATTCATATATTAAAATAATAAAGAAAATCACACAAAAAAAGTAATTGCAAACAGTGTTATTTTTATAGTGGTTCAACTACTTATCTACTCCACTCTCGGCTACAGCACTCAACCCTTGAGTGTACCGAATTTCACTAAGGAGGTTTCCCAGGGTTCATCTCAAATCTAAGGTTTTAAATCACCTTCAACCTTTACACAGAGGTTTCTACTCGGTTCACCTCTAACCCTGGAGTTTTATTGGTTCACTCCTAACCAGATGTTTATGCTCTCCATAGAGTAAGGGTCCATACAATGCATTCGGATGTTTATGCTCTCTACAGAGCAAAGGTCCACACAACGCACCCCCTACATACACTCCCACCGAAGGCCTCCTATGAGGACTTCAAAGGATGAGCAACAATCAAGACCAAATCCTAGAAAGGAATGATCACAAGTGTCCTCTGGACTTTAGATACTTACAGATAAGTTGATGAGTCTCATTCAGCACAATGACGAAGATCTCCTCCTTGTTGTTAATGAGTCTTCGGCTCCCTTGATCCGCAACACAAACGATGTACTAATACTTGGTTTCGGGTTGGGTCAAGGTTAGGATGGGAATCCACTCTCTTAGAAGATAGAGTGATTCTCATCATCTATTCATTCAAGGCATCTCAGCTTAATGATATACTATTAAGATAGTTGTTGGAGGATCCTTAAATGTGAAAGTTCATTTCCCAATCCACTCTATTAAATGTCAATGAATGAGAGTGGATTGGAAGATGAACTCCAATGAGAAAAAGGGCTTTAGGTATATGATCTAAAGGTAAAACACACAAAAGCACTCTCTTCTTTCTCTACCAGCAATATGGACAAGTCTCTCTTTATATAGGCAAAAGGTTCCAACAGATATAAAACGGTCATATTTATGATAGAGTTCGATATCATTGAGCAGGGTCGATATCATCGAGCGTATACTCTCAATGGGATCGACTTTTCGCTCGATAACACAAACTCAAATGTCATACGCTTTTAAAACCTTTTTCCATCTGGTCGATGGGATCGATACTGGTGTCGATGTCATCAGATTTGAAACTCCGATTCTATCGATACTTGGATCGATCTATCGACATGTAAGCATGAGAGAGACTAACCTTGAAATATTTCAGGTTTTTAGGATATGATCGGGGAACAACCGATGTCATCGGAATTTGCATATCGATGATATTGGAGGCCGTGTCGATGGGATCGATAAATCGTATGGATTTACCTATAAGCTCGCTGGACAGTTTGTGTCCAATTTCGATCTAATTGACTAGACCTCGATAGCATCGACATAAGAATATTGATTTCCTTGAGTGGCCCCCAATCAAAATTAAAAATAACCTGAAATATTTGCTGGAGGAAATGCCTGCCCACTATCGATATGATCGATGGACTTCCGATATGATCGAGATTTGAATTCAGATTGAATTGGAAAAGACATCGATATATCGAAGCACATAGTGATTTTCTTAAAAAAATAGGGGCACCAAAAATTTACCTATCGATATTATCGAGCCACTTTCGATGGGCTCAATTTTTTAATATCAATGATATCAATGAGTGTATCGATATATCGATAAATCTGTCCAGATGAGTATGCAGTTGCTGGACACTTTTAGTCCTCTTATCGATAGTATCGATCAAGTGTCGAGGACATCGACAGCGCAGGTCGATCATATCGAAATGTGTATCGATACAATCGACAGGCTAGAAAACTTAGAGATTTTCTATTTCATAAAAAATTTCTCACCATAAAACCCCAAGATGTCTAGCAAGTTTTTAAGGGTTTTATTCACCTGGTGTTTTGGGGCATAGGATGTGAGACTGTGTGTAACACCCTGAAAATTGAGGGTCTTGTAGAAACCCGACTCCCGAGTTCCAGACCATCACTTATGCAACAAATATGATTATGATTCAATGTTGTCTGAGGTAGAGCATTCACATGAGTAAGATTATACCAAAACTACAATTCATACTCCAGATCCAGTGATAAAATGCAAGCGGAAGACTGAAGAATACATATATCACTGTATGGAAAATAAAATAATCTCGAACTGTCTCCAAAGTATGAATACATCTCTGAGTCACAAATACATATAATAAATTAAAAATCAAAATGTCATATGGTCCAACTAGCAAGTCCCGCAGATCCAGGTCACCTACGCGAAGCCGTCAGAGAACTGCAATACGAGAACTCGTCCTGGTCCTCGTAGAAGTTTGGCACCAACTCCTAGATCTCCTCACAACCTGCATCTAAGACAGAGTCTGCTAGGTGTTGCAAACACCGTCCCGTAACGTGGGAGTGAGTGATCAACTCAGTGGAATCATAGAGCAAAGATTAGCATATTATTAAATCAATCACGTGATAATAGTAAAGTAGGTAATCAGACATTCATATATACTGTTGTTAATGCAAGCATGAAATGACATGATGGATGCCCTCACCGACATACTCCCTCATACGACACCATCTTACGTCCGCGGCATGCTTTCTTCCCTTAGTGCTCCACATCTTCCAGGCACATGGAGTGCGATGTGGATATGATTACCAAGTAGTTATTAGTCCTTTCATACAGCAGTGTTGGGAAACTAAGGTACCTTCCTTATATCAATCCCAACACAGATCCTGTCTAGGGTCGTCACTCCTAATAATATCATACGATGTTATATTTATAGATTGCCGCAAGGGCTGTCAGGGCTGTTGCTCACACTCGTTGCACCGCTCCCCCATCACCTTATCAATACAGGCCTAGTGTACTCTTGTTGCTATGGAAGGGTCATCACCTCCCGTAGACTCAGAATACGCTCGAGGTCACTACAAAGGGCTTGTCACCAATCAGTGTGGGCCGACAGCTCGAATGTAGTGTCCCATACCACCACAATCAGCTCACGAGTCTAAGGTGCTCACTGATCACTATGGGGAGGTTTGTGGCCCCAGCGTAGGCTGACAGCTCGACCACGGTGTCCCATACTACCATGCCTGGCTCATGAGTCTTATTGGATCAAGGTACCATGGTTATCAGGGGTTCCACTGGTAAGTTCAGTACCCTAGGTTCAAGCAGTTATGACTCATACAAGGTGAACATACAATGGCCAGTCGGGTTACTTGACGAGCTCGACTAGTACGAGCGCATCTCAAGCTGAGCGACATGAAATGTATAAAACACTTCGTGTGGCCTAACCACTGCCGCCAACCCAAAATACGACTCGCATTCATCGACGCGTCCTTCGTGGCAAATAGAAGCCAACCACGAATTCAATCCATTACCGACTGCCTAGACTAAATTATAGCCCCAAGCACTTACAGTTTACATCAGCGAACATATGAGAGTAATAGAAATGAAATACAAACAATCTAAGCATGTTAGTAACATGTTATAACATACAACGTAAGCAAATCAACTAAAACACATGGATTCCATACATATAAGGAAATCAATTCAATAACAACATGGAGGAAATTATGTATATTATCATATTGATTGAGAATTCAATCTCAAGACTAATCTACAACAACATTTACTCAATACATACTAATACAAACATTTATATAAACACTTAGTCTACACACTTTAGTCTACATAGCGTATGTCGACCCAAAGTGCGCATTAGGGCGAATCTCTTCGCCAAACAGATCATGCACGCATTTCTAATATCATAACACGAGAAATAACCATGGCAATCATTTCAGCAAAATACGGACATATATAGTATTTCCTATAAATACCTAAAATACCCTAAATCTCATATTTACCGTACGTATACGAAATGGAAAACGGACAGCATGTTTTACATGTCAAACGGCGTTCTCGTCGATAATCTACTATTAAACAACATTGAAAGCTTTGAAATCAGTCAATCTAAGCATCTAAAATTCTCACCTTTCGCCGTAGACGTGTATCGATTTGAATAGAACGTCTATGCTTCGTCAACGGCGTTACGGCGACCTAATGCACAAGATACATAATCTACTTCGCTACTTGTATCAAAAGAATCCTTAAAACAGCTATAGGTTAGGGTTTTCTTACCTACAAATGAATTGGAATCACCGGGAAAGCGATTTGAATGCGGTGATTAAACATGCGCAGAGGCTGTAGCATGTGGCAGGAAGTTTCTCCCACAACTCTCACGATCTCTCTCTTTCTCTCTCTTCTCTTTCTAGGGTTTGTTGCAAATTCGGATGGGAGAGATATGAGAGGGTTTAAACCCCTTATATAGGCTAAAACCTCACCTAAATAGACTCCAGACCAAGGTATACTTGGGTTATAGCCAAATCGGGACTTTTCCGATCCAAAAGAGCATTTCGGGAGGTCCCCCGGCCGAACGCAGTCGGACTTAAGCTCATGAATACCGGATGTTGATCACATCAAGTTTTCAGTCCGGTAATGTTCCCAGATCACACGTGGTGGACCAGTTTCAATTCAGCGGTCATCGAACCTAAATCAAGTCTACAAGTTTCATGACATGAAAGAGAAACTTTTCCTGATCCGAGGGTGAAATTTGGCTGAATTCTGACGGTCAGAACGCTTAATAATAACGCACAACGACACGTGCCAGATTTTGAATTAAATTTCTAAATCTTTACCTTTTCTCACTCTCTTCACTCCAGGCTCAATGAAATAGCCTCAGAACATCGGTTAGGCTTGATTTTCGAAATGATTGTCAAGTCCATCTTAGCGGTCATAACGGTCTAAGATTGTGGATATCGAACTTTCAACGCGCGGTCTAAATCTAATACAAAGTTTCAAAGGGTTCCTGAGAGCAAACGGGTTTAGAGTTTCATCCTAAGTTTCAGGGTATTATAGCGTCATTGCTTCAACAAGTTTTAGGTCTTGCAGAACGTATTTAAAGCGATCAGCACTAATTTCACAGCTATTCTAGTATAGCGCTAGTTAACTTACGCTTAATTTCTAAAGGGATTAATCCTAAGTGATTTCTGATCGAGTTGGTACTCGAGTCTCTGTACGAATTTTTTTGAGGCGTTACAATCTACCCCCCTTAACAATAAATTTCATCCTCAAAATTTATACCTTTTCATACTCCTCGAGAAGCTGTGGGTAGTTATTTCTGATCTCGGCTTCCGTCTCCCATGTAGCCTCTTCTTCATAGTGATGCGTCCACAACACCTTCACAAGGGGGATGACCTTGCTACACAGTACCTGCTCCTTCCTGTCTAGTATACGCGCCGGTCGCAGTATATATGTAACATCCTCACCTAACTGCACCTGCTCCCATCTAATGATATGGGAAGGATCAAGAACGTATTTCTTCAGTATAGAAACATGAAATACGTTGTGTACACTCGCGAGAGGTGTAGGCAAAGCCAAAAGATAAGCCACTGCACCCACACGGTCGAGAATCTGAAATGGGCCAATGAATCACGATGTTAGCTTCTCCTTCTTCCCGAACTGAAGGACTCCCTTCATAGGGAAAACTCTCAAAAACACGTGATCACCAACCGCGAACTCTAGCGGGCGCCGTCTTGTATCGGCATAACTCTTCTATCTACTCTGCGCTGTAAGAAGCCGGCGTCTGATGATATCAATCTTCTCCGAAGTCTCCTGCACTATCTCTGGGCCAATCAATCTGCGCTCACCAACCTCTGCCCAGCAATGCGGTGCTCGGCAAGGATGCCAATACAAGGCCTCATAAGGTGTCATACCGATACTCGTCTGGAAACTGTTGTTGTATGCGAACTCCGCATATAGAAGACAATCATCCCAACTGTCTTTGAAATCCAACACGCAAGCCCGCAGCATGTCCTCTATAATCTGGTTCACCCGCTCTGTCTGTCCGTCTGTTTGTGGGTGGAAGGCAGTACTGAACTTCAACTTCACACCTATAGCTTCCTGAATGCGAGTCCAGAAAATTGAAGTAAAGCGCGTGTCTCTGTCCGACACGATCTCTAAGGAAACTCCATGCAGACGTACTATCTCTTTGATATACAACCTGGCTAACTCGTCTGCAGACTTCGTAACTCTGATCAGTAGGAAGTGCGCCGACTTCGTCAGACGGTCGACGATCACCCAAATAGAATTATGTCCTTTCGTCGTCTTTGGCAGTCCCGAAATGAAGTCCATGGAAATGAAGTCTCACTTCCACTCAGCGATGGGCATAGGCTGAAGAAGACCAGGAGGTCGGCGATGCTCTGCCTTCACCTGCTAGCAAGTGAGACAACGGGACACGAACTCTGCGATGTGGGTCTTTATGCCCTCCCACCAATATGTCCTCTTCACGTCGCGATACATCTTTGTGCTGTCCGGATGCATCGCAAGTCTAGAACTGTGCGCAGCCTCGAGAATCTCTCGTCTCAAGTCGGGAATGTCTGGGACGTTTAGGCAGCCACGATAATGTAAGCCCCCATCTGTTCCAACTCGCCACTGGGCATTTGTATCATCACTGGCCTGCTCTCGAAGCTTAGTCAGACGCACATCATCCCTCTGTGCCCGATGACCCTGTCATCGATAAGAGGTCGCACCTGAACATGTGCGATGAACTCAAATGGTTCCTCCACAGTGAGTTTCTGCTCAAAGTCTCGTAAAAACTCAACCATGTCCCACTCGACAACTATCAGCGGAGCCGTAAACTCTATCACCTTCTTGCGGCTCAATGCGTCAGCCACAAGGTTCGCCTTGCCCGGATGGTAGGAGACTTCGAACTTAAAGTCCTTCAAAGTCTTCATCCATTTTCGCTGCCTCATATTCAGGTCCCGCTGCATGAATATGTACTTGAGGCTCTTGTGGTCGCAAAAGAGCTTGAACTCCTCTCCGTAGAGGTAATGACTCCAGAGCTTCAATGCAAAAATGACGGCTGCTAACTCAAGGTCGTGTGTAGGGTAATTCTCCTCGTGCTTCCTTAATTGTCTCGAGGCATACGAAATCACCCTGTCCTTCTGCATAAAGACACAACCTAGGCCAACGCTAGACGCATCAGTATATATCATGTATTTAACCCCTTGCTCTGGCAATACTAGCATAGGGGCAGACGTAAGCTTGTCCTTTAGCTCCTGAAAAGCTGTCTCTGCCTTTTCATTCCAGGCGAACTTCACATCCTTCCGTGTCAACTGAAATAGAGGTTTGGCGATCTTTGAGAAATCTCGAATAAAACATCGATAGTAGCTTGCCAAACCTATTAAACTCCTCACCTTAGTGACAGAACTAGGCATCTTCCAATCCTGCACCGCGGCTACCTTAGCAAGGTACACCACCATCCCATCCTTGGACACCACATGTCCCAAGAACTTAACCTCCTCCTTCCAGAAGTCGCACTTCTTATACTGTGCGAACAACTGGTGCTGCCTAAGTGTATCCAGGACCAATCGCAAGTGCTCCTCTCGACTCTTGGAGTATACCAAAATGTCGTCTATAAACACAATGACGAATCGATAGAGGAATGGCTGAAATACCCTGTTCATCAGATCCATGAACACGATTGGTGCGTTCGTAAGACCGAAAGACATCACGAGGAACTCGTAGTGGCCAAAGCTGGTCCTGAAGGCTGTCTTCTGCACGTCCTCATCCCTGACGCACAACTGGTGATACCCTGACTGCAGATCAATCTTCGAGAAGTACTGCGCTACTCTCTGCTGATCAAATAAGTCATCTATCCTGGGCAGGGGGTATCTATTCTTCACCGTAATCTGGTTCAGCCTGCGATAGTCAATACATAATCACAGTGAACCATCCTTCTTCGTCACGAATAGTACCGGTGCTCCCTAAGGAGACACGCTCGGCTGAATGAAACCCACCTCCAGCAGATCATCAATCTGTTTCCTCAACTCCTCCATCTCCACGGAACCATGCGATACGTCGACAGTGAGATGGGCGTCGAACCAGGTACCAGGTCGATAGTAAAATCGATCTCTCGCTGAGGTGGCAAACTAGGAATCCTCCTGAATAGATCCCCAAAATCACGGACTACTAGCGTGTGCTCAAGTGTCGGGGCATCAACGTCCCGTAAAAAGGAAGCGTAGCTAAGTATTCGGAAGGGGAGATTAACCTGCACTGAAAATGGAAAGGGTGTGCCCTCCGGCTCGTAGACTGTCACCATACGGGTCTCACAGTCAATCTCGGCCCTCCCTACAGTCAACCAATCCATGTAAAGAATGACATCGAGTTAATAGAGAGAGGGGTCGACGACAAGGTCAAGAGTCATCGTCCTACTCCCACGATCCACCAAACAACCCTCACACATCATGGTGGCATCAGAAAAGGTCCCGTGCGCTATAAAAACTCGCACCCCGTCCATTCGAATAGTCGGTAGCCCAAGGCGCCTGAATATGGAATGCGATATCAATCATGGATCCTGTGTCCACCATAATAAGTATAGGAGTACCTCCAATGTGGGCGGTATCCTCAAAGGCCAAGGGCTGGACAGTATCTATCTCGGATGCCTCTGCTATCAATGCATGTACCCGAGCCTGCTATGGACGGTTCGGCAGGGGTATCATGGATTGTTGAGGCGGCCGGAACGGAGGCACTGGAGGTCTGAAAGAAGGATGCGCAGGAGCCGACCATAACGGTGGAGCAGATAATGCCTGTGGGAGAGGACGGTCAATCTTCTGCAGCGGCAAAAATCCTCTATCTCTCATCTGAGCAAAGCAGCTCTCTACTGTGTTACCCGATCTCCCACAGTAAGTACATGATACACCGGGGCACTGCATCGGAAGTACTGGCGCTGTAGCCCTAGGAGGAGGGTCGATGCGAGGCCTCTTGCCAAGAAATGGCCTGTCCTGCGTATCCGGTCGTGGCCTAGCAACCATAGGGCCACGAGATTGTACAAGTCGATCAACATCCTGCTCTGCCCTCATAAACATGTGTATCAGCTCTACATAGGAAGGTATGCTGACACAATACATCTTCAACCAAATGTCCGGTCATAAGCCCTCAGAAAATCGTCATATGTGAATCTGCTCGTCAGCAAGTATCGTCGGGATGTATCTGTCCAACTCTGTAAACCAATACTCATACTCAGTAACTGTCATGCCTCCCTGCCTAAGGTATAAAAACTCGTTCTTCCTCTCGTGCCTGTAGGTCTGGGGATAGTATTTCTCATGGAAGCGGAACTCGAATGCTGCCCAAGTCCAGACGTAGTCAACAGCGACTGTCCGCAATACACTATCCCACTACAAGCTGGCCTCTCACTCGAACATAAACGTGACCAACTCAACCTGCTCAGACTCCAAGCAGTGTAGCATCCTCAAAATCTTCAAAACACAGTCGAGCCAATACTCGACCTCCTCGGGTCTGTGAGAACCCATAAAAGTAGGAGGCCACAAGCGCTAGAATCGCTCAAGTAGGCCCCGTGTATCAGCAGTGTTCCCCGTAGAAGCAGATGGTGCAGGATGAGCCATATCCTCATCCTGAGCTGAAGTCCCAACATCCTTAGCTGGATGCACAGATGGTGCAGGTGGAGTCGCACTCCCACCCTGAGCTAAGGCCCCTGCTATTATAGTCAAAAGCTGCTGGTGCTGCTGGTGCATCATGGCCATCAACTGCTCAAACCTATCAGGAGGTGGAGCAGGCTGTGGCACATACTGCATTGAGGAAGACGCACGATACTGCTCTCTGACTGGCAGTGTGAAAGGTGGTGGTCTGACTGTAGGACCTACAGAAGGCTGAAACTCATGTGCTGTCTCAGAAATTGGGCCCACAGCAGGGTCCATATGATCATCAATCTAGGGAGGAACCCGATCCATAGGCTCACCCAGTGTAAGTCGTGTCGTGCTCCGAGTAGTCTTAGGTGGCATTCCCTATATTCAAAATAGGGCGTAGCCTTGTCAGTTTCAGCAATAGCATAAACACAACACAATCATCCATATAACAATCGAAGAAACTCCATGCATTTTATTAAATTAAAATTTGTCACAATACAAAAGATATATCCTTACATGCATCATGACAAGAAACACATGGGAAACTAAGCCAGTCAAAGCTACAACTGCAACATAAGCTAACTACTAGCCTTCTCAGGCTTACACACAGAAAGCAGGAAACAAACTAACTACAACCAATAAACATCTGAAATCTAATCACTCGTCTGAGTCTGGCGATGGAGGAGAGGCACCCTTATCCTGCAGACAATAAAGGATGACCTTCAAGGTGCGAATCATCTTGCCAAATTTCTGCTTCATGACGGCCTTGGTATCTTCAAGTTCTTGTTTCACCTCGGCCCGGATTTCTTGGACTTCCCGTCACAAAGTAACCTGACTCTCCTCAAGTCGGGCTATATGAGCATCCCTAGCAGCCCACGTCGCAGGAGAAGGACTCTCATCAGTATCCTGAGCCTCCTCTTCTTCTTCTTCCTGGCTTTCTTCCTCTATTTCAGCTCCAACCTCTTCTTCTCTTTCATCCTCCTCACTATCATATTCACCCTCACTGTCATCATCAAGCTAAGCCTCACGCTGTCGAGGCCCTATCTTCATCTGGTTCATGGTAGCCTCATCGATAAGATGAATCGGCACAGGCAACTCTGGCCCAAGTCTGTAAGCAAACTCAAGCGCAATACAGCATATGAGTCGGCCAAAGGGGACTGATTCAGACGTCCTTCTCGACTTCGCTACGAGGATGATCTGTCGCAGTATAAACGTGGGCATGCACACGTTCTCTCCCTGGCCCACCTGATATAGGAAATCAACCATGAGACGCGTACATTTACTACGGTTGGTCGACTTGGGATATACATTGAACGTGCAAATGTAGTGTAATAGGCAAAAATCATCTGACAAGTGGGTCTCTCGGAGGCTCTTGTTACGCTGCCACGCAACCAAACCACCACAGAGGAACCTGGTGCGGCGATCTCACTCATGAACACTCTTCAGATTCTTAGCTCTAGGATGTACCTCGCCAAGAGGCACGTTCAAAAGGTGAGCTATCAACCGAACATTGATCATGGCTTCCCGGTCTCTATCAAAGGGAATCTTGAACTGCAATGGCTCCAACGTAGGATCCTGAATATGAGCATAGAAGGCACAAACAGTGCCCACATTTGCACGAGACTGGGCTTCAAAGAGCGGACCCCACCTGGCAGCTTCGATGCGCTCAAATAATAAAAACTCACCAAAGAGTCGCCCATCCACATGCGCCTCAAACAGAACCTTACAATCAGTATACGCACCATGCGCTAAGTCTGCCAACAGTGCTCGCCCTATGTGAGCACGGGGATTTAAATCCCGCTTCGTATGTAGCTCTCTCCCAACATTTGGACTAGCGGTGGCGCTTGAACTAGTGGCACCACCTCTTGACTTCCTTGATCGTGAAGGGCAACTAGGCACAGCTTCATCTGCAGTGGTCTTCCTCTTTCCCATGAGAGAGAGGATGGTGGAAAGGAAGAAAAAGGCTAAAATAGCCTCTACAAAAGCCATGAAAAATGGAGGAAAGGGGGAGATATGGCTGACCTAAAAGGCTGGAACGAATCTAGGCCCTATAGAGGAGTGAATCAGGCCCTTAAAGGCTAGGATTTCAAAGGGTAAAGAGCAAAATAGGTTGGGATGGAGGCTCACACAAATTTTAGCCTCCAATGGAGGATGGGAGAGCTCCAAACGATGAGAATGGAGAGAGAAGGGAGCTTGTATGGCTGTGAGTGATGGAGTGGCGTCGGTTCAGGTAGAAAATGGGATTGGGGGCGATTGGAAACGGGTTTTGAGAGAGGAGGCAGCAAAAACTTGAAGAAATGAGAGCTTGGGAGTGATATTTGTGAAGGAGGTAAGGGTTTGAGGCATTTTTAAGGGACGGCCCATAGCTAGGGGGCCTCTCCTAACCACCAAACAACGTCGGCCCGACGCCCGGCACGAGTGGGGCCCACTATACGGTGAGGCCTCACCGACTAACTTCAAATTCGGCGAGGTCCGGCCATCCGGGCATGGTCCCCCTGTCCTGTGGTCCCCAAAAATGTATGGGTCCCACCTCAGATCATGCTGGATTAACGTGGGTGGGCCCTCGACTCCATTTCGATCCGTTTCGGGTCATTTCGGGTGTCAACGGCTGCATAATCGCTTTTAGCGACTTCTAACTGCTGGGATTGAGTCTAGAGAGGTCTAGACCCATCCACACATGATTTAAAAGTGGTCTGGGGTCGTTTCATGTGACCATGGATGCACACGGACTCGATCAAAATGATCGATTTGAGTGAACTTCGTCAATTGGCGAAGCTGCGATCCTATAAGTGTTTCTAGGCTTTTTTTTTCTCACCCACCTAAGTCAAAGGAGCAATAGCGTACGTCACGTGGCCATAACCCAGGTCCAGTTTAATCTAAATCATGCTCTAATACCAACTTGTAACACCCTGAAAATTGGGGGTCGTGTAGAAACCCGACTCTCGAGTTCCAGACCATCACTTATGCAACAAATATGATTATGATTCAATGTTTTCTGAGGTAGAGCATTCACATAAGTAAGATTATACCAAAACTGTAATTCATACTCCAGATCCAGTGATAAAACGTAAGCGGAAGACTGAAGAATACATATATCACTGTATGGAAAATAAAATAATCTCGAACTGTCTCCAAAGTATGAATACATCTCTAAGTCACAAATACATATAATAAACTAAAAATCAAAATGTCATATGGTCCAACTAGCAAGTCCCGCAGATCCAGGTCACCTACACGAAGCCGTCAGAGAACTGCATATACAAGAACTCGTCCTGGTTCTCGTAGAAGTCCGGCTCCAACTCCTGAATCTCCTCACAACCTGCATCTAAGACAGAGTCTGGTAGGTGTTGCAAACACCGTCCCATAACATGGGAGTGAGTGATCAACTCAATGGAATCATAGAGCAAAGATTATCATGTTATCAAATCAATCACGCGATAATAGTAAAGCAGGTAATTAAACATTCCTAGATACTGTTGTTAATGCAAGCATGAAATGACATGATGGATGCCCTCACCGACATACTCCCTTATGCGACACCATCTTACGTCTGCGGCATGCTTTTTTCCCTCAGTGCTCCACATCTTCCAAGCACATGCAGTGCAATGTGGATATGATTACCAAGTTGTATTAGTCCTTTCATACAGCAGTATTGGGAAACTAAGATACCTTCCTTATATCAATCCCAACACGGATCCTGTCTAGGGTCGTCACTCCTAGTAATATCATACGATATTATATTTATAGGTCGCTACAAGGGCTGTCAGGGCTGTTGCTCGCACTCGTTGCACCGCTCCCCCATCACCTTATCAATACAGGCCTAGTGTACTCTTGTTGCTACGGAAGGGTCATCGCCTCCCATAGACTCAGAATACGCTCGAGGTCACTACAAAGGGCTCGTCACCAATCATTGTAGGCCAACAGCTCGAATGTAGTGTCCCATACCACCACAATCTGCTCACGAGTCTAAGGTGCTCACTGGTCACTACGGGGAGGTTTGTGGCCCCAGCATAGGCCAACAGCTTAACCACGATGTCCCATACCACCATGCCTGGCTCATGAGTCTTATTGGATCAATGTACCATGGTTATCACGGGTTCCACTGGTAAGTTCAGTACCCTAGGTTCAAGCAGTTATGACTCATATAAGGTGAATATATAATGGCCAGTCGAGTTACTTGACAAGCTCGACTAGTACGAGCGCATCTCAAGCTGAGCGACATGAAGTGTATAAAACACTTCGTGTGACCTAACCACTACCGCCAACTCAAAATACGACTCGCGTTCATCGACGCGTCCTTTGTGGCAAATAGAAGCCAACCACGAATTCAATCCATTACCGACTGCCTGGACTAAGTTATAGCCCCAAGCACTTGCAGTTTACATCAGCGAACATATGAGAGTAATAGAAATGACATACAAATAATCCAAGCATGTTAGTAACATGTTATAACATACAACGTAAGCAAATCAACCAAAACACATGGATTCCATACATATAAGGAAATCAATTCAATAACAACATGGAGGAAATCATGTATATCATCATATTGATTGAGAATTCAATCTCAAGGCTAATCTACAACAACATTTACTCAATACATACTAATACAAATATTTATACAAACACTTAGTCTACACACTTTAGTCTACATAGCGTATGTCGACCCAAAGTGCGCATTAGGGAGAATCTCTTCGCCAAACAGATCATGCATGCATTTCTAATATCATAACATGAGAAATAACCATGGCAATCATTTCAGCAAAATACGGACGTATACAGTATTTCCTACAAATACCTAAAATATCCTAAATCTCATATTTACCGTACGTATACGAAATAGAAAACGGACAGCATGTTCTACATGTCAAACGGCGTTCTCGTCGATAATCTACTATTAAACAACATTGAAAGCTTTAAAATTAGTCAATCTAAGCGTCTAAAATCCTCACTGTATCGCCTCGGAAAAATACGTACAGAGACCCGAGTACTAACTCGATCAGAAATCACGTAAGATTAATTCCTTTAGAAATTAAGCGTAAGTTAACTAGCAGTATATTAGATTAGCTGTGAAATTGTCCCTAATCGCTTTAAATACGTTCTGAAAGACCTAAAACTTGTAGAATGAATGACGCTACAATACCCTGAAACCTAGGATCAAACTCTAAACCCGTTTACTCTCAAGAACCCTTTGAAATTTCGTATTGGATTTAGACCACGCGTCGAAAGTCCGATATCCACAATCTTAGACCGTTATGATCGCTTAGCTGGACTTGACAATCATTTCAAAAATCAAGCCCAACTGATGTTCTGAGGCTATTTCATTGAGCTTGGAGCAGGGAGTGTGAGAAAGAGTGAAATTCATAAAAATTTAAATGGGATTTAAATGAATCTGGCACGTTTCATTTACGGGATCAGTATAAGCATTCAGACCGTCAGAATCTGACCCAAATACACCCTCGGATCAGGAAACATTTCTCACTCAAGTCAGTGTACTTGGAATCCTCGATCGAGTCTCCGTGACCGCTGAACTGAAACTGGACCGCCATGTGCGATCTGGGAACTCTACCGGTCTGAAAACTTAATGTGATCAACATCCGGTATTCATGAGCTTAAGTCCAACCACGTTCGGCCAGGGGACCTCCCGAAACACTCTTTTGGATCGGAAAAGACCCGATTTGGTTATAACCCAAGTATACCCTTGTCCCAAGTTTATTTAGGTGAGGTTTTAGCCTATATAAGGGCTTTAAACCCTCTCATATCTCTCCCATCCGATTTTGCAAGAAACCCTAGAAAGTGGTGAGAGAGAAAGAGAGAGTTAGTGAGAGAATTTGTGAGAGAACCTCCTACCGTTTGCTCCAGCTTTTGCACGTACCAAAGCACTACCTTCAAATCACTTTCCCGGTGATTCCAACTCACTTCTAGGTAAGAAAACCCTAACTTATAGCTGTTTTAAGGATTCTTTTGATACAAGTAGCGAAGTAGCTTATGTATCTTGTGCATTACGTCGCCATAACGCCGTTAACGAAGCATAGACGTTCTATTCGAATTGATACACGTGTAAGGCGAAAGGTGAGGATTTTAGACGCTTAGATTGACTGATTTCAAAGCTTTCAATGTCATTTAATAGTAGATTATCAACGAGAACGTTGTTTGACATGTAGAATATGCTGTCCGTTTTTCATTTCGACTGCCTAAGGGAAATATGAGATTTAGGGTATTTTAGGTATTTGTAGGAAATATAAAATACATCCGTATTTTACTAAAATGATTACCATAGGAATTTTTCATGTTAGGATATTAGAAATGCGTGCATGATCTGTTTGGCGAAGAGATTCGCCCTAATGCGCACTTTGGGTCGACATACGCTATGTAGACTAAAGTGTGTAGACTAAGTGTTTGTATAAATGTTTGTATTAATATGTATTGAGTAAATGGTGTTGTGAATTAGTTTTGAGATTAAATTCTCAATTAACATGCTGATGTACATGATTTTCACCTTGTTGGAAATATGAATTGATTTCATTATATATATGGAATGCATGTGTTGGTTGATTTGCTTAAGTTGTGTGTTATAACATGTGTCAACATGCTTGTATTGTTTATATTCATTCCTGTTACTCTCATATGATCATTGATATTGTTTACAAATGCTTAGGGCTACAACCTAATCCAGGTAGTCGGTAATGGATTGAATTTGTGGTTAGCTTCTATTTACCACGAAGGATGCATCGATGAACGCGAGTCGTGCCTTGGGCAGGCGGCAGTGGTTAGACCACACGAAGTGTTTTATGCACTTCATGTAGCTCATCCTGAGATGTGCTCGTACTAGTCAAGCCCGTCAAGTAACCCGACTGGCCATTGTATGTTCACCTTGCATGAGTCATAACTGCTTGAACCTAGGGTACTGAACTTACCATTGTAAACCCTATTAACCATGGTACCTTGATCCATAAAGACTCATGAGCCGGGCATGGTGGTATGGGACACCGTGGTCGAGCTTTCAGCCTATGCTGGGGCCACAAACCTCCCCGTAGTGACCAGTGAGCACATTTGACTCATGAGCCGATTGTGGTGGTATAGGACACTACATTCGAGCTATCGGCCTACACTGATTGGTGACGAGCCCTTTGTAGTGACCTCGAGCGTATTCTAAGTCTACGGGAGGCGACGACCCTTCCGTAGCGACAAGAGTACATTAGGCCTGTATTGATAGGGTGATGGGGGAACGGTGCAAGGAGTGCGAGCAACAGCCCTGACAGCCCTTTCAGCGACCTATAAATATAACATCGTATGAGATTACTAGGAGTGACGACCCTAGACAGGATCTGTGTTGGGATTGATATAAGGAAGGTACCTTAGTTTCCCAATACTGCTGTGTGAATGGACTATAAATAACTCGGTAATCATTATCCATATCGCACTGCATGTGCCTGGAAGATGTGGAGCACTGAGGAACGCAAGCATGCCGCGGGCGTAAGATGGTGCTGCATGAGGGAGTATGTCAGTGAGGGTATCCATCATGTCATTTCATGCTTGCATTGACAACAGTATCTAGGAATGTTTGATTGCTTGCATTACTATTATCGCGTGATTGATTTGATAACGTGCTAATCTTTGCTCTATGATTCCACTGAGTTGATCACTCACTCCCACATTACGGGATGGTGTTTGCAACACCTACCAGACTCTATCGTAGTTGCAGGTGACAAGGTGATTCAGGACGTAGAGCCGGACTTCTACGAGGACCAGGACGATTTCTCGTATATGCAGTTCGCTGACGGCTTTGCATAGGTGGCCTGGATCGGCGGGACTTGCTAGTTGGACAGTTATATGACATTTTATTTTTGGTTTGATTTATGTAAATGTGACTCAAAGATGTATTAATACTTTAAAGATAGTTTGAGATTATTTTGTTTTCATACAGTGATATATATATCTTTCATCCTTCCGCTTGCATTTTATCACTGGATCTGGAGTATGAATTGCAGTTTTGGTATAATCTTACTCATGTGAATGCACTAACTCAACCAACATTGAAGCATAAGCATATTTGTTGCACAAGTGATGGTCTGGAACTCGGGAGTCGGGTTCCTACACGACCCTCGATTTTCAGGGTGTTACAAGTTGGTATAAGAGCATGATTTGGATTAAACTGGACCTGGGTTATGGCCACGCGATGTACGCTGTCGCTCCTTTGACTTAGGTGGGTGCGAAAAAAGTCTAGAAACACTTATAGGATCACAGTTTCACCAATTGACGAAGTTCACTCAAACTGACCATTTTGATCGAGTCCGTGTGCATCCGTGGTCGCATGAAACGACCCCGGACCACTTTAGATCGTGTGTGGACGGGTCTAGACCTCTCTGGACTCAATCCCAGCTGTCAGAAATCGTTAAATGTGAATGTGTATCAGGTAGTACCCGAAATGGCCCAACATAGGACGAAATGGAGTCGTGGGCCCACCCAAGCTAATCCAGCATGATCTGAGGTGGGACCCATATCAATTTTGGACCCACAGGATAGGGGGACCACACTTGGATGGCCGGCCATCGTCGGATTTGACTTTGGCCGGTGAGGCCTCACCGTACATTGGGCTTGGATCGGACCGACGCTCTTAGGTGGTTAGGGGAGGCCTCCTATATGTGGGTCGTCCCTTAAGTCGCCCCCAAAACCCTACCTCCTTTACAAATGTCACTCCCAAGCTCTCCTTTCTTCACATTTTTGCTGCCTCCCTCTCAAATCCCGTTTCCAAACCTCTCCCATTCCCATTTTTGGTCACAACCGACGCCACTCCTCCACTCACAGTCATATAAGCTCCCTCCTCTCCCCATTCTCGTCGTTTGGAGTTCCCACATCCTCCATTGAAGGCTGAAATTCGTATGAGCCTCCATTCCTACCTATCTTGCTCTTTTTCCTTTGCAATCTTAGCATTTGGGGTCCTATTTCACTCCTCTATAGGGCCTAGATTCATTTTATCCCATTAGGTCAGCCCTATCTCCCCATTTCCTCCATTTTATATGGCTTTTGTAGAGGCTATTTTAGCCTTTTTCTCCCTTTCTACCATCCTCTCTCTCATGGCAAAGAGGAAGACCACCGCAGATGAAGCTGGGCCTAGTCGCCCTTCACGATCAAGGAAGCTGAGAGGTGGCGCTACTAGCTCAAGTGTCGCCGCTAGTCCAGGTGTTGGGAGAGAGCTACATACGAAGTGGGATTTGGATCCCCGTGCTTACATAGGGTGAGCACTGTTGGCAGACTTAGCTCATGGCGCGTATACTGATCGTAAGGTTCTGTTTGAGGCACATGTAGATGGGTGACTCTTTGGTGAGTTTCTGTTATTTGAGCGCATCGAAGCTGCCAGCTGGTGTAACACCCTGAAAATCGGGGGTCGTGTATAAACTCAACTCCCGAGTTTCAGACCGTCACTTATGCAACAAAAATGATTATGATTCAATGTTGTCTGAGTTAAAGCATTCACATGAGTAAAAGTATATCAAAACTGCAATTCATACTCCAGATTCAGTGATAAAAGCAAGCGGAAGACTAAAAGATATACATATCACTATATGGAAAACAAAATAGATCTCATCTGTCTCCAAAGTATGAATACATCTCTGAGTCTCAAATACATGTAAATAAACAGAATCAAAATATCAAAAATAGTCCCACTGAGAAGTCCCACCAATCCAGGCCACCTAAGCAAAGCCGTCGTGGTACTGCATATATGAGAACTCGTCCTAGTCCTCATCATAATCTGGCTCTGCCTCCTGAATCGCTGCCTCACCTGCATCTAAGACAGGGTTTGATGGGTGTTGCAAACACCATCCCATAACGTGGGAGTGAGTAGCTAACTCAATGGAATAATAGAGCAAAGATTAGCATGTTCTCAAATCAATCATGTGATAATAGCAAAGCAGTAAATCAAACATTCCTAATACTGTTGTTAATACAATATGACGTGACATGATGGATGCCCTCACCGACGATCTCCCTCATACGGCACCGATTAGCATGCTTTCATCCCACAGTGCTCTACATCTTCGAGGCACATGCAATGTGATGGTAATATGATTACCGAGTTATTATTAGTCCATTCAAACAGCAGGATTGAAAAACTAAGGTACTTCCCTTCTATCAATCCCAACACAGATCCTGTCTAGGGTCGTCACTCCTAGTAATCTCATACGATGTATATTTCATAGGTCGCTACAAGGGCTGTCAGAGCTGTTGCTCGCACTCGTTGCACCGCTCCCCCATCACCTTATGAATACAGGCCTACTTGTACTCTTGTCGCTACGGAAGGGTCGTCGCCTCCCGTAGACTCAGAATACGCTCGAGATCACTACAAAGGGCTGTCAGGGCTGTTGCTCACACTCTTTGCACCGCTCCCCCATCACCTTATCAATATAGGCCGACAGCTAGAATATAGTGTCCCATACCACCATAATCTGCTCACGAGTCTCGGTTGCTCACTGATCACTATGGGGAGGTTTGTGGCCCCAGCATAGGCCGATAGCTCGACCACGGTGTCCCATACCACCATGCCTGGCTCATGAGTCTTTATGGATCAAGGTACCATGGTTAATAGGGTTTACAATGGTAAGTTTAGTACCCTAGGTTCAAGCAGTTATGACTCATACAAGGTGAACATACAATGGCCAGTCGGGTTACTTGACGGGTTCAACTAGCACGAGCGCATCTCAAGTCGAACGACATGAAGTGCATAAAACACCTCGTGTGGCCTAACCACTGCCGCCAACTCCAAAACACGACTCGCGTTCATCGACGCGTCGTTCATGGCAAAGATAAGCCAACCACGAATTTACTCAGTTGCCGACTACCTGGACTAGGTATAGTCCTAAATATTTATGAATTCACATCAGCAATCATATAAGAGTAATGGAAATGAAATACAATAATGTGAGCATGTTAACACATGTTATAACATACAACTTAAGTAAAACATCTAACACATGCATTTCGTACATGTAATGAAATCATGCATATAGCCAACATGTAGGAAATCATTTACATCAGCATATTAATTGAGAATTCAATCTCAAACTAATTTATAACACCATTTAATTCAATACATACTAATACAAACATTTATACAAACACTTAGTCTACATATAGTATGTCTACTCAAAGTGCGCATTTGGGCGAATCTCTTCGCCAAACTAATTATGCATGCATTCCTAATATCCTAATGTGACAAGAAGTCATGTCAATCACATCAGCAAAATATGAATGAAAACAGTATTTCCTACAAATGACTAAAATGCCCTAAATCTCATATTTTTCGTCTGCTTACGAAATAGGAAACGGACAGCATGTTGTACATGTCAAACAGCGTTGCCGTCGATAATCTACTATTAAATAACATTGAAAGCGTTGAAAACAGTCAATCAAAGCATCTAGAATCCGCACCTTTTATCCTAGAAGTGTATTGATTCGAGCGGAGCGTGTACGCTTCGTCTACGGAGAAGCGGGAACCCAATACACAAGATCTATAAGCTACCATGCTAAGGAACCAAAGGAACCTTAAATCAGCAAGTGTTTGGGGTATTTTCTTACCTAGAAACGTGGTGAAATTGCCGGGAAAGTGATTGAGGCGCTTTGCTTAAGCACACGCAACAGGTAGTGCAAGCAGCAGGAAATTCTCTCCCACTCTCTCTCACAATCTCTCACCTTTTCTCTCACACCAGCTAGGGTTTCTAGCAAATTCGGATGGGTGAGAGAAGTGAGGGTTTAAGCCCCTTTTATAACCTAAAATATGCCCAAAACAGGCTTGGGAACAATGTTTACTTAATGCCTAACCAAATCAGGGTTGTTTCGGTCTAAAAAGATATTTCTGGTGGTCCCCTGGCCGAACGCGATCGGACTTAAGTTCATGCACGTCGGATGTCGCTCACATCCCATTTTCAGACCAGTAGCGATCGTAGATCGCACGTGGCGGTCCAGTTTCAGTTCAGCGGTCATCGTCCGTAGATCAGGTCTACAAGTCTCATGATATGAAATAGAAATTTTTCCTGATCCAAGGGTGTAATTTGGCTGAATTCTGACGGTCAGAACGCTTAATAATAACGCGCCAAGTCGTGTGCCAGATTTGAATTTCAAATTCCAAATCTAACCCTATTCTCACTCTCTTCACTCCATGCTCAATGAAATAGCCTCTGAATGTCGGTTGGACTTGATTTTCGAAATAATTGTCAAGTCCAGCTAGGCGGTTATAATGGTCTAAGATTGTAGGTATCGAACTTTCGACGCACGGTCTAGATCCAATACAAAGTTTCAAAGAGGTCCTGAGAACAAACCGGTTTAGAGTTTGATCCGAGGTTTTAGAGTATTATAGCATCATTGGTTCTACTCGCTTTGGGTCTTGTAGAACGTATTTAAAGTGATTAGGGACTATTTCCCAGCTACTCTAGCGTTGCGCTAGCTAACTTACACTTATTTTCCAAAGGAATTAATCCTACGCGATTTCTGGTCGAGTTGGTACTCGAGTCCAAGTACGGATTTTCCCAGGGCGTTACAGTTGGGGTCCGCTCTTTGAAGCCCAGTCTCGTGCGAACGTGAGCACTGTTCGTGCCTTCTATGCTCATATTCGGGCTCCTACGTTGGAGCCATTGCAGTTCAGGATTCCCTTTGATAGAGACCGGGAAGCTACGATCGATGTTCGGTTGATAGCTCAACTTCTGAATGTGCCTCTTGGCGAGGTACATCCAAGTGTTAAGAATCTGAAGAGTGTTCGTGAGCGAGATCGCCGCACCAGGTTCTTATGTGGTGGTTTGGTTCCGTGGCAACGTAACAAGAGCCTCTTAGCGTCCCACATGTCGCATGATTTTTACCTGTTGCACCACATTTGTACGTTCAATGTGTATCCCAGGTCGACCAACCGCAGTGAATGTATGCGTCTCATGGTCGATTTCATGTACCAAGTGGGCCAGGGAGAGAATGTGTGCATGGCCACCTTTGTGTTACGACAGATCGTCCTCATAGCGAAATCGAGAAGGATGTCTGAGTCACTTCCTTTTGGCTGGCTCATATGCAAGATTGCGCTTGAGTTTTCTTACAGACTTGGGCCAGAGTTACCTGTGCCGATTCACTTCATTGATGAGGCTACCATGAACCAAATGAAGATAGGGCCTCGGCAGCGTGAGGCTCAGCTTGATGATGACAGTGAGGACGATTATGATAGCGAAGAGGATGCTAGTGAAGAAGAAGCTGGGGCAGAAATAGAGGAAGAAGTTCGGGAAGAAAAAGAAGAGGAGGCTCAGGATACTGATGAGAGCCCTGCTCCTACGACGCGGGCTGCTAGGGATGCTCATATAGCCCGACTTGAGGAGAGTCAGGTTGCTTTACGACGGGAAGTCCAAGAACTCCGGGCCAAGGTGAAACAAGAACTTGAGGATACCAAGGCCGTCATGAAGCAGAAATTTGGCAAGGTGACTTGCACCTTGAAGGCCATCCTGTTTTGTCTGCAGGATAAGGGTGGCCCTCCTCCATTGCCAGTGGATAGTTTTTTTCCTACTTTCTGTGTGTGTGAGCCTGAGAAGGCTAAGTAGTTGCTTTATGTTGCAGTTGTAGCTTTGGCTAACTTAGTTTCCATGTGTTTCCCGTCATGATGCATGTAAAGATTTATCTCTTGTATTGTGACAATTTTGATTAAATGAAATGCATGGGGTTTCTTCGGCTTGTTATGTGAATGATTGTGTAGTGATGTATATTGTGCTAATGCTGAAACTGACAAGGTTGCACCCTAATTTGAATATAGGGAATGTCGCCTAAGGCTACGCGGAGCACGGCACGACTTACACTGGGAGAGCTTATGGATCGGGTTCCTCCCCAGACTGATGAGCATATAGATCCTGCTGTGGGTCCGATTCCTGAGACTACACCTGAGTCTCAGCCTTCTGCAGGTCCTACAGTTGGACCACCACCTTTCACACCGCCAGTCAGAGAGTAGTATCGTGCGTCTTCCTCGACGCAGTATGTGCCTCAGTATGCTCCACCTCCTGATAGGTTTGAGCAGTTAATGGCCATGATGCACCAGCAGCACCAGCAGCTTTTAACTAAGATAGCAGGGGCCTTAGCCCAGGGTGGGAGTGCGACTCCACCTACGCCTTCTGTGCATCCAGCTGAGGATGCTGGGACTTCGGCTCAGGATGAGGATATGGCTCATCCTGCACCATCTGCTTACCCTACGGGGAACACTGCTGATTCACGGGGCCTACTTGAGCGATTCCAGCGCTAGCGGCCTCCTACTTTTATGGGTTCTCACAGACCCGAGGAGGCAGAGTATTGGCTCGACCATGTGTCGAAGATTTTGAGAATGCTGCATTGCTCAGAGTCTGAGCAGGTTGAGTTGGCTACGTTCATGTTCGAGCGTGAGGCCAGCTTATGGTGGGATAGTGTATTACGGACAATTGCTGCTGGCTACATCTGGACTTGGGCAGCATTCGAGTTTCGTTTTCACGAGAAATACTATCCCCAGACCTACAGGCACGAGAGGGAGAACGAGTTTTTACGCCTCAGGCAAGGAGGCATGTCAGTCACAAAGTATGAGCATCGGTTTACTGAGTTGGGCAGATACGTCCAAACGATACTTGCTGACGAGCAAATGCGCATACGACGATTTTCTGAGGGCTTGCGACCGGACATTCGATCGAAGATGTGCTACATCAGCATACCTTCCTATGCAGAGTTGATACATATGTCCATGAGGGCAAAGCAGGATGTGGATCACTTGGCACGATCTTGTGGCCCTGTGGTTGCTAGACCACGACCAGATATGCAGGATAGGCCATTTGTTGGCAAGAGGCCTCGCATCGACCCTCCTCCTAGGACTACAGCGCCAGTACTTCCGATGAGGCGCCCTGATGTGTCATGTACTTATTGTGGGAGATTGGCCCACACTGTGGGGAGTTGTTTCGCTCGGATGAGAGACAGCAAGTTTTCGCAGCCGCAGAAGATCGACCGACCTCGCCCACCGGCATTGTCTGCTCCACAGTTACGGTCGACTCCTGCACATCCTTCTTTCAGACCTCCAGTGCCTCCGTCGAGGCATCAACATCCCTCCAGTGCCTACCGCTGCCGAACCGTCCACAGCAGGCTCGGGTACATGCATTGACAGCAGAGGCATCCGAGACAGAGGTTGTCCAGCCCTTAGCCTTCGAGGTCACCGCCCATATTGGAGGTACTCCTATACTTGTGATGGTGGATACAGGATCCACGATTTCCTTGATATCGCATTCCATAGTTAAGTGCCTTGGGCTACCAACTATTCGGATAGATGGGGTGTGAGTTCTTACAGCACATGGGACTTTTTCTGATGCCACCCTGATGCGTGAGGGTTGTTTGGAGGATCTGGGGGGCAGAATGATGACTCTTGATCTTGTCGTCGACCCCTCTCTCTATTATCTCGACGTCATTCTTGGCATGGATTGGTTGACTACAGGGAGGGCCGAGATTGACTGCGAGACCCATATGGTGACAGTCTACGAGCCGGAGGGCACGCCCTTTTCATTTTCAGTGTGGATAAATCTCCCCTTCTGAGTACTTAGCTACGCTTCTTTATTGAGGGATGTTGATGCCCCGACACTTAAGCACACGCCAGTAGTCTGTGATTTTGGGGATCTGTTCAGGAAGATTCCTGGTTTACCACCTCAACGAGAGATCGATTTTACTATCGATCTGGTACCTGGTTCCACGTCCGTCTCACTGCCGACGTATCGCATGGCACCGTATGAGATGGAGGAGTTGAGAAAACAAATTGATGATCTGTTGGAGGTTGGCTTCATTCGGTCGAGTGTGTCTCCTTGGGGAGCACCGGTATTATTTGTGACGAAGAAGGATGGTTCACTGCGATTATGTATTGACTATCGCAGGCTGAACCAAATTACGGTGAAGAATAGATATCCCTTGCCCAAGAAAGATGATTTGTTTGATCAGTTGAGAGGGACACAGTACTTCTCGAAGATTGATCTTCAGTCAGGGTATCACCAGTTGCGCGTCAGGGATGAGGACGTACAGAAGACATCCTTCAGGACCAGCTTTGGCCACTATGAGTTCATCGTGATGTCGTTCGGTCTTACGAACGCACCAGCCATGTTCATGGATCTAATGAATAGGGTATTTCGGCCTTTCCTCTATCGATTCGTCATTGTGTTCATAGACGACATTTTGGTATACTCCAGGAGTCGAGAGGAGCATGAGGAGCACTTGCGATTGGTCTTGGATACACTGAGGCAGCATCAGTTGTTTGTACAGTATAAGAAGTGCGATTTCTGGAAGCAGGAAGTTAAGTTCCTAGGACATGTGGTGTCCAAGGATGGGATGGCAGTTGACCTGGCTAAGGTAGCTGCAGTTCAGGACTGGGAGCAGCCTAGTTCTGTCACTGAGGTGAGGAGTTTCTTGGGTCTTGCTGGCTACTATCAACGTTTCATTCAAGATTTCTCGAAGATCGTCAGACCTCTATCTAAGCTGACACGGAAGGATGTGAAGTTCGCCTGAAACGAAAAGGCAGAGATAGCTTTTCAGGAGCTGAAGGACAGGTTGACGTCCGCCCCTGTGCTAGTATTTCCAGAGCAAGGTGTTAAATACACGATATACACTGACGCGTCTAGCGTTGGCCACACGAAGTGTTTTATGCACTTCATGTAGCTCATCCTGAGATGCGCTCGTACTAGTCAAGCCCGTCAAGTAACCCGACTGGCCATTGTACGTTCACCTTGCATGAGTCATAACTGCTTGAACCTAGGGTACTGAACTTACCATTGTAAACCCTGTTAACAATGGTACCTTGATCCATAAAGACTCATGAGCCGGGCATGGTGGTATGGGACACCGTGGTCGAGCTGTCGGACTATGCTGGGGCCACAAACCTCCCCGTAGTGACCAGTGAGCACATTTGACTCGTGAGCCGATTGTGGTGGTATGGGAAACTACATTCGAGCTGTCGGCCTACACTGATTGGTGACGATCCCTTTGTAGTGACCTCGAGCGTATTCTGAGTCTACGGGAGGCGACGACCCTTCCGTAGCGACAAGAGTACATTAGGCCTGTATTGATAAGGTGATGGGGGAGCAGTGCAACGAGTGCGAGCAACAGCCCTGGCAGCCCTTACAGTGACCTATAAATATAACATCGTATGAGATTACTAGGAGTGAAGACCCTAGACAAGATCTGTGTTGGGATTGATATAAGGAAGGTACCTTAATTTCCCAATACTGTCGTATGAATGGACTAATAACAACTCGGTAATCATTATCCATATCGCACTGCATGTGCTTGGAAGATGTGGAGCACTGAGGAACGCAAGCATGCCGCAGGCGTAAGATGGTGCCGCATGAGGGAGTATGTCAGTGAGGGCATCCATCATGTCATTTCATGCTTGTATTAACAACAGTATCTAGGAATATTTGATTGCTTGCATTACTATTATCGCGTGATTGATTTGATAACATGCTAATCTTTGCTCTATGATTCCACTGAGTTGATCACTCACTCCCACGTTACGGGACGGTGTTTGAAACACCTACCAGACTCTGTCGTAGTTGCAGGTGACGAGGTGATTCAGGATGTAGAGCTGGACTTCTACGAGGACCAGGACGAGTTCTCGTATATGCAGTTCGCTGACGGCTTTGCGTAGGTGGCATAGATCGACGGGACTTGCTAGTTGGACAGTTATATGACATTTTATTTTTGGTTTGATTTATGTATATGTGACTCAGAGATGTATTCATACTTTGGAGATAGTTTGAGATTATTTTATTTTCATACAATGATATATATCTCTTTCAGTCTTCCGCTTGCATTTTATCACTGGATCTGGAGTATGAATTGCAGTTTTGGTACAATCTTACTCATGTGAATGCACTAACTCAACCAACATTGAAGCATAAGCATATTTGTTGCATAAGTGATGGTCTGAAACTCGGGAGTCGGGTTCCTACACGACCCCCGATTTTCAGGGTGTTACACTCACCTTTCACCGTAGACGTGTATCGATTCGAATAGAACGTCTATGCTTCGTCAATGGCGTTACGGCGACCTAATGCACAAAATACATAAGCTACTTTGCTACTTGTATCAAAAGAATACTTAAAACAGCTATAGGTTAGGGTTTTCTTACCTAGAAATGAATTGGAATCACCGGAAAAACGATTTGAATGCGGTGATTAAACACGCGCAGAGGCTGTAGCAAGTGGCAGGAAGTTTCTCCCACAACTCTCGCAATCTCTCTTTCTCTCTCTTCTCTTTTTAGGGTTTGTTGCAAATTCAGATGGGAGAGATATGAGAGGGTTTAAACCCCTTATATAGGCTAAAACCTCACCTAAATATACTCCAAACCAAGGTATACTTGGGTTATAGCCAAATCGGAACTTTTTCGATCCAAAAGAGCATTCCGGGAGGTCCCCCGGTCGAACGCAGTCGGACTTAAGCTCATGAATACCGGATGTTGATCACATCAAGTTTTCAGTCCGATAATGTTCCCAGATCGCACGTGGCGGATCAGTTTCAATTTAGCGGTCATCGAACCTAAATCAAGTTTACAAGTTTCATGACATGAAAGAGAAATTTTTCCTGATCCGATGGTGAAATTTGGATGAATTCTGACGGTCAGAACGCTTAATAATAATGCGCAACAACACGTGCCAGATTTTGAATTAAATTTCTAAATCTTTACCTTTTCTCACTCTCTTCACTCCAGGCTCAATGAAATAGCCTCAGAACATCGGTTGGGCTTGATTTTCGAAATAATTGTCAAGTCCAGCTAAGTGGTCATAACGGTCTAAGATTGTGGATATCGAACTTTCGACGCGTGGTCTAAATCTAATACGAAGTTTTAAAGGGTTCCTGAGAGCAAACAGGTTTAGAGTTTCATCCTAGGTTTCAGGGTATTATAGCGTCATTGCTTCGACAAGTTTTGGGTCTTGCATAACGTATTTAAAGCGATCAGCACTAATTTCACAGCTATTCTAGTATAGCACTAGTTAACTTACGCTTAATTTCTAAAGGGATTAATCCTAAGTGATTTCTGATCGAGTTGGTACTCAAGTGTCTGTACGAATTTTTCCGAGGCGTTAAACTATGATTTACCTATGGCGAGCTTCCACACATCCAGTTGAGGCAGGCGCTTGAATTGTTCTTCCTATGAGGCTCTGCAAACCGACTGACTCAACACACACGGTAATTGACAAACCAGGGCACTAACAGGTGCACTTCCAATAAATACATCACTGTGGAGCCCATATAACTTTGATCTCCTTTGAACTGTTCGTACAACTCGGAGCTCGAGGAGCGTTGGTGCTCATCTTCGCACGACACATACCTACAGCTACAACCTATGGGGCCCACCGTGAATGCATGTGGTTTATCCACGTCGTCCATTCGTTTTTCCAGATCATTTTAGTGGTTGAACCCAAAATTGATGCGTATTCAAAGCTCGAGGGGACCATACCACAGGAAAAAGTAGAAGTATTGATAAGAACCACTCCGGATCGAGTTGGATCGGATCGGTCTGGATTGACCATGACCCGATCTCGATCTGAAAAACTATTGGATTTGAATGGCCCTACTCGATCCGCACCGATCCAGGCCGTCGATTCTATTTAGAACGAGTCAGATCGAATCTGATCAGGTCAGATATGCCCAACTCTACAACTAACCCACCCCGAAGACAAGAAACTACAAATGGACCATAAATTAAAATGATATCATAGGTGGCTTCCATCTGCCCAGAAACGTCTTCCACAGGAAAAGTCACATAACCTCTAAAGTTTTGGCATACACATAGACAGTCGGTCAAGACTTAATAAATGAATAATAACAAGGGTCCACGTTCAGGTTATTGTATTGGCCTCTTGAATCATTCAATATGAGGTATTCTGGTATTGCATGCTCTATCGATATTCTGGATACAGAACAGCGGTCTGGATTATTGGACAATGGGCTCCACTGTCAGAATTAAAAACCCATGTATAATGTACAAATACAATGGTCGCCTGTGCTATGTAACTAACTTGAGCCGAAAACAAAGGGGAGCAAATTAGGTGAGTCCCGGGCCACACCCAAGATGGTACAGGCCTTACCGTGGGGCCCACTTGATGTATGTATTTTGTATCCACTCCGTCCTCCCGTTTTTTCAGACTATTTTAGGCTATTATTCCAAAAACGATGCAGATCCAATTATCAGGTGGACCATGCCATAGAAAACAGCAGTGATTGATCGTTCATAGGTCACAAAAGTTTTGGATAAGTTGATTTTTTTTTCCCTACATCCAGGCTCATGTGACCTTATTAACAGATTGAATGGCTAATAAACACTACGGAAACATTGAGGTTCTTCCTAAGAAGTTTTTAATGGTAGGGCGTTCAATCACCACTGTTTCCTGTAGAAAGGTGCAACAGATGGTTGGATATGCTTATTTTTGGGATAATGTGCTAAAGCGATATGGAAAATAGAATGGACGTCGTGAATACAGAATACATAGTCAATGTAGGCCCCACGGTAAGGGCCGCACCCGTCTTGGGTGAGGCCAGGGTCTCACCTAATTCGCTCCCAGAATAAACAAGCGAAAGTGAGCCCATCGTTTTGTCTTCTTTCTTTTCGTTTTTATTTAATAGGAAATTTTTAGAAAGAAAAATCCTTGGATGGTTTTCTTTGAGAAACAGAGGGAAGAAGAAACCACAGCTCCAAACCAGGGGCTTTAACCTCCTACAAAACAACGACCCTTTCTCTGATGGACGCTCAGAAAACGTCTGTCTATTTCTCTTTCAAATATTGGAATTTGTCTTCTCATACATGGCTAGTACTATATCTTGGGTCATATGCTTTTATTCCATCTTTCTTGTACATTGCAGCTCCGAAGAAGTCGTGACCGTCGATGTCCATACTGCTAAGGATCTCATTCGCTCAGGCCATCGTTACCTGGACGTGAGGTGGGATGGCCTAGCAACCAATTCCCTTTACTTCCATGGTTTTTTTTTCTCTTCTTCTTCTT
The DNA here is from genome assembly GCA_037074715.1 of Magnolia kwangsiensis. Taxonomy (NCBI): domain Eukaryota; kingdom Viridiplantae; phylum Streptophyta; class Magnoliopsida; order Magnoliales; family Magnoliaceae; genus Magnolia; species Magnolia kwangsiensis. The sequence goes on along the minus strand of CM073572.1, from coordinate 115,405,188 downwards.
CTTATTATGAGCTTTTGTCCTTCTTTTAATGTATTTGTTTGTTAAACTTGGATGATAATAGGACGGTTGAAGAGTACAAGAAAGGACATTTGGAAAACGCTTTGAATGTACCTTACATGTTTATTACGTCTCAAGGTTTTTGCTTTTCGTATCATTTCCTTTTTTTTATATACTTTCCGCCGAAATATAGAGAATACTTGTATTTGTATAGGCAAGCAAAAGATAGAGGATGCATATATTAGTTCCATTTTTCCCCCTCGTCTTCTCATTATTATTGTAATATTCTTATATTTTTTTCTGGTTTGTTTGGAAATTTCAGGTAGGGTGAAAAACGCCCAATTTCTGGAGCAGGTTTCATTGATTTGCAGTAAGGAAGATCATCTAGTCGTGGTAATCAACATCATCATCATCATCCTTAATTTGGCTTTTTATTCATGGATTACAATGATTCATGACTGTTGAATCAGGTTTAGCTAGCATGCGCATGGTGCCTGTGTACTCAGCCTACTGGTTTTGAATATTTTGATACCCACCTCCACTTTTAGGGGTGGTAATGGCACGAGCCAGACTAGCTCCAGGCCAGCCTGACATTTCAATGCCACGTGGACGCTAAAAAAAATAAGGCCTGACCTAACCCGGCCTGGACAGGCCCAAAAATTGATAGATCAAGTGGGTCACACATGCACTAAAGAAATGGAGACCTAGAAGAATGATATCAATAGGCTACATTGAAGATGCATATGTTCACCAATCAAGGATTAGAATTACATACTTGTAAGATATAAGATTATGTACATATGAAGTTATGTCAGGTTAAAATGAATTCAGCCCAAGCCCAGCTGAAAAATTAAATACACCATGCATGCTAGGCCCAAGCCAGACCCATGGACCAAGCAACAGGTCCAATTCCAGTCCAAAGCCAGGTCGGGCTTGTCGAATGAGCAGGTCACCAGGCCCATTCCTACCCTCACCCACTTTCTATACAGAAATCATATGATTCTCCCCTGAGGATATGCAGTGGAGCACGAGTTTTCGGTTTGGACTTTGTAATAGTGGGGCTAGGGTTGGGTTTACGATTCTCGCCCCTAGGATATGTAGAGTATGCACGAGCTTTCAGTTTGGACATTGTACAAGTTGGGGCTAGGTTTTCTCAATTCAGACTGATCTACTAGGCCCCAACTCGGATGGATTAATGGAGCATGTTCCAAAAATCTCCTTAACGTGACAATCCTAATCTTCCATTTTGATGGTTAAGATAAGAAATGCGTTTACCCTTCACATTTAGCTAAAAATAAATGGTCCACCGTTCACCCATCGTGGAACCTATATCAGTGGTGCCCGTTATGCGATAAGGGGTGTAATGGACACGCCTGAAAGTGTCAGGTGTAATGGCCGTGACTCCCCTATAACGGTAAAGAAAAGCAACTCTTATTTTTCTTTAAAACCTGGCTCAAATGACCCCCCTCTCTATCGATCATACACACACACACACGGAAAGGCTCACCTGCCGACTAGTTACGTACGTACGAACTTTTTTGAGAACCCATCATACGTTATGTGAATCCAAAATCTGAACCGTTCATGTGAAGCAGCACCTCGTGAAACCCCTCGGGCCCAAGTTTTACTTTGATCTAAAACTTTGATGGGCCATGAAAAATGAAAACAGCTTCCTCCCTTGATTTGCATTTCTCTTTTCTATGGCCCACTAGAATTTTAGATTGGAGTGAAAATTTGTCATATGAAGTTTCATGGGATTCCGCATCACATGGACCATTCAGATTAGACACCCATGGCACGTGTGCAAAGGTGTGCACCTGCGCTGGAGAGCATGATATATATATATATATATATATGGGAAAAGGTATTATACGCTCGACCTTACTATACCTTCCATAAGGTCGAGTGCCGGCAACACATCATTGGTAATGGTAAAAGCTTTAAATAACGGAGAGATTTTATAGGAAATTGAAGAAACACTGCGTGGATTATAAAGTAAAATAGTTAAAAACATTATCGAAGTGACGTTACAAAGTTATGTAGGCCCCACTATGATATATGTTTTATATCCACACCTTCCATCCATTTGCCGAGATCATTTTAGGGCAATATGCAAAGAATGAGTTAAATCTAAAGCTCCGATGGACCCAACATAGAAAATAGTGGGGATAGTGAGGCCTACCATTGAAAACTTCTAAAGGCCACAAAAGTTTTAGATTAAGCTGATATTTGTGTTTTCTCTTATTTCATGTCTTTTTTAACTTTTGAACAGGTTGGATTTCAAATAAACATTATGATGGGCCTTGGGATAGTTTCAATGGTGGAAATCACTCTCGCCACTGTTTTCTGTGGTGGGTCCACTACAGATTTTTATTTGCCTCATTCTTTAACTCATGCCCTAAAATGATATTTCAAAATAGATGGACGGTGTGAATATAACACATACATCATAGTGGGGCTCACAATACTTGGTGACGTAGCTTCATAGTCGACTCGGCTGCTCAACTCTGCCTATTTAGTAGCCGACTACTTCACTATCGCACCCTGTATTGACGTTAGCAAAGCTCTTTTTAATCTAATCATGAGGTATGTGTTATATATATCCAAACCGTTCATCCATTTGGTGAGCTCATTTTAAGGCTTTGGACAAAAAATAAGACAGATTTAACTATCAATTGGACCCTATTGCAAAAAGCAGTGTGAGATTAAACGTCTACCATTAAAACCCTTTTTGGGTCACAGATGTTTTGGATCAGTATGAAAAAAAATTTCCTTCTTCATTCAGGAACTGTTGACCTTATGAACAAATTGGATAGAAAATAAATATTATCGTAGGCCCTACAAATTTTTCAACGGTGAAAATCATTATCTCTACTACTATTTGTAATGTCATCTAGATGATCTTTGGATATGATTCATTTTTTTAACCAGGCTCTAAAATGATATCTAAAAATAGATGAACCGTGTAGATATAATAAATACATCAATGTGGGCCATGTAACTTTGATCTCCTTTAAACGTACAACTCGGAGTTGGAGGAGCTTCACAATCCCAATGCGGATTGCGTACTACCACCTCCCGGACGGTAATCTGTCCGAGCAGGGTTCTGTGGGGCTCAACGTGATGTAAGTGTTTCATATCCACGCAGTTTAACAATTTTATCAGATCATTTTAATATATGAACCCAAAAAATGAGGCAGGTCCAAGGCTTAAGTGGACCACAAGGTGGGGATTGAATGTCCACCATTAAAAACTTCTTACAAGCTAGAGAAGTTTGGGATCAAGTTGATATTTGTGTTTTCACTTCATCCACATCTACATAACCTTATAAATAGGTTGGATGGTAAAAATTCAATAACAACTTATTTTTCCCTACATAAGCATTACAGTGGGCCCTAAGAGTTCGTAACGGTAGAAATTCAATAACAATTGTTTTCCATGGTGTGGCCCATCTTAGATTCAGATATAAGTTATTTTTGGTGTAAATCCCTTAAATTATATTTCAAAATGGATGGACGGCATGGATAGAAAATATGCATCATAGTGGGGTCCACACAACATCAGTTTTATTTCTCCAGTTTTCCTATAAAATTCACGCCGTGTTTATTAAGTTTCCTATAAAATCTTTCCATTATTTAAAGCTTTTACCATCTGACCAATAATGTGCCGCCAGCACTCGACCTTATGGAAGGTATAATACACTCGAGCGTATAGTACCTTTTCCATATATATATATATATATATATATATATATATATATATTGTTTTTGGAGTATTCCTATGCTAATTTCGACATATCTTGTACATTCTTTGTGAATTAAAACGCTCAACTTATGCTTATTTGAATGAATCAAAGTTCCTTGGGGAAAATCGAGAGCTCCTTGGACGAATCAAATCTCGTTATGTGTTTAAAAAATAAAAAATAAATAAATTGTTCACTTCGATTTGTTTTTGAATGGCCATGGCTGTCTAGAAAAGTCTCCAAAAAATGTATTTTTTAATTTAAGATTGATTCTTAATGGTTGGAATAGATGTTATTAAAATGTAAAAATTCATACCTTAAATTAGTTATTAAAAACCATTTTGTAATTTTTTAAAATTTATTATTTTCTGCTAATTTTCGGATGAACAGTGGTTGTTAAGAAAAATCACCCCAAAAGTTTAAAATTGATTGTATGTTGTTGGAATATATAAAAGATAAATATATTCATGCTTTAGATTAGTCATTCAATGGGTCCTCACTCTTGCTCGGGTGGTAGACTCAGGAGTGTCAACTCCCGGTCAAGGGTTCAAGTGCCCATAGTTGGTGAAATTCCACTAGTGTGAGTGTGTGAGGTGTGTGTGCGTGTGTAAAACTGGAAAAAAAAAAATTAGTTGTTCAATTCTCATTTTGTGTTTTTTATATTTTAATTTTAGCTGGTTTTCGGATGAATTGTTACTGTCAAGAAAAATTCCAAAAATGTATTATTTTTTGTTTAATGTTAATTGTAAATGACGGGAATAGATGTAGGATGAAATAAATTTCGAATTCATGCCTTAGGTGTATTCCCATTTTGATTTTAATTTTAATTTTTTTGGGTTGATTTTTGTATGAATAGTCTGTTATGAAAAATCCCTCGGAAATATATTTTCTGTAACATAAATATAATTAACGAGTTGTTTCATTATTATTATTACGTTCTTTCTAATATGATTTTATCATTGGTATTAGATATTTAAAAGATTAAATATGAATTTTTCTATCAGTATAACTGCATCAAGTTCACAAAATCATAAGACATGTGGAGACAGCATTGTTGCCAAGGAGTAGATCATTATATAATCATTAGTATGGTCATGATGTAGAGCGGGTCGTGGACAGTTTCATGGCTAAGATGGATCAGAAAAGGCCCGGTCGACGACAGAAGTGATCCGGATCATTGGACCTTAGATCGGGCATATCTTGCAATCCGAAATGAGTTATCTGACGTAAAATATATGATTTTGGGGTAGAACGCGCTACTTTAGCCAACCAACCCCGCTACGCTGGGTTGCGCAGCCTGGATTTGCAAAATAGCCCTTGATCGACGGTCGTTTCCCTATTTTATTTTCGTTTTTACTATAAATAGTAAGTTTTAGTTTGATTATAACTCTTCATCCGTTGGGCTTTACGAGTTGTGTCCAACATGAAAAGTTCTTAGAATAATTAGGAGAACAGTTTGGTGAAGCCAAATAGGACACTTACTATTTTTGGCCGAAAACCTTGCACACTAGTAGACATCACGACCGTCTATAAATAGTAAGTTTACTATTTATGGTAAGTCACAGATTCTACGAGTTTTAATTGTAGTTTGATTCTGATTTCTTTCTTATTGCTTAGTACTCTTATATAAAGGGTTGTAAACTCGTTTTTATTTATTCGTTAATCAATTTCGAATTTTATTAGAATTTATTTCTATTTTCTTGCTTTCTTTCCACGTGGATTTAAGAAGTCTCTTTGAGGAGTCGAGAGAAGCTCCATGGATTTGGAGTAGTTATCCTTGAAGAAGATGGTGATCAACCTCATCATGTTCATCCCTGCGTCAGGTCAAAACAAATATGTGTGTGCAAAGAGATGATCACCTACATATTTTTATACGTGTATTATGGGCACAAAATTCAAACAGCGGTGGGCCTTAGAAAATGGAGATGTAAATCAAGGGAGGAAATTGTTTCCCTTTGTTATGGCCCACCAGAGTTTTGGATCGGGCTAAAAGTTGGGCCCACAAAGGTGGGCAGGTGATTATACATCTCTTTCTCTTTATATATATATATATATATATATATATATATATATATATATATATATATATATATATATATATATATATATATATATTGTTAGCTTGTAAGTACAAGCACTGTCAGATCACACTTCACTGTTAGTTATGGGCAGGTGATTATACATCTCTCTCTCTTATATATATATATATATATATATATATATATATATATATATATATATATATATATATATATATATATATATATATATATATATATATATATATATCTATCTGTGTGTGTGTGTGATTCTCTAAATTTAGGATTTTTCCTTTTTTAAAATTAAAAAAAATAAAAATCCAGCGGCTATATATGGGGGAATAATAACCATTGTGCCACCCATAGCAGTTACGCGCAACAGTATCAGCCGGGAACCTTGAACCTAGCTGACCAGTGGTCTAAATCACTTAATCATGGGCTCCACTAAAACGAGCTGAAGGCTCTAGTATTTCAGCAATCGAGATCAACGGTGGACGGATCATGGCCCATAAATCTCCTTGAATGGCATAAGATCGTGCACACATGCCAAGTATACTGAGCTTCAATGTCACCTGGTGTGAAGTGTCCTGGTACTTGTGGATTTGAATCTGTTAACCTTGAATACATTGGTGAAGAGTGTTAACCTTAAATGAGATCGGGACCATCCAATAGAATGGCCATGCAAAATGTAGTCAACAATGTCCTTTAATTGGACTCGTGAATGTAATTTCGGTTTGGTCTCCAAAATTGATTAAAAACAAAAAAAAAAAACAATAGGCTGGATTTGCGTTTGAGTGTCTTACCTCATTTGCGCGCATGGTCCAAAGTCCAAACAAGGTGATCCCAGCGTTGAGATGCACTCTTGTCTACCACCGCGGCACGGGTAGCTCCCTCGTCAACATTATACAACAAACATCTTTGGTGTGATCAGGACCGTTAATCTGAAGAGCCCCAGCGTGGATGGGCCATTTACCAACAGTAATGGTGATTGTTCAATTCCACCATCCAGTTGTTTTGTCGCTCACAACGTTCCATTTGCAGGCCATCGATAGGAAGGTTACCAAAGTGCATTCGGCGTGCTTTTGGTAAATGGCTTATTCCATGGCAGTCTACCGCAACATACATGCTTGTTACATGTATGTTTATATCACGACAAAAGGGAGCTGCTGCACTGTATCTCTCAACTTTCGTATTTGTTGTCGTCCCAGGTGCTGTTATGATTGAGTGTTACAGTCGGGGATGGCAATAGGTCCGGCTGGTAGACTCAGCCCCAGCGATTCAAAAATCGGACCAAATCACCCCAGGCCGGGCCCCATTACCTCCCCAGATAACCATTGCATTGGCTTTGTATAGATTGTCGCTTACTTATTGAAACCTTGTGGTTGGAATTGTGAAGGGCTGCCAAAGTGGGGTTCGATCATTGCATGCCTCCGTTGATCTGCTCAAAGCTGTAAGTTTATTTAGAAATAATTTGTTATTTCCATCCCTGAAAAATTACTAGTTCCATCCCTACAAGGATGATTTGGTTACAAAAGTAACTGATAAAAGCACTAATTGAATTAAAAAAACATGCAACGAGTAACAGCTTTTTTGGGTGGAAATAATATTTCCCTTGTCCAAAAATAATTTCATATGAATTTTTCCTTGTTCATTAGTACTCCTTGAACACTCATCTCCCCACGGTTCCATAAATGGTGGGTGGGAACCTCAAGGCACATTTCAAAATAGATTTCTGAAAAATAGATGTTTGAAATGCTTCTTGATTAATTGTCACCAGTATATATTTGGATTGGGTGTAAACTAGGGGAAGTCAAGGGAAAGCAAATTTGTGAAATAGGCAGATGGTAAGTGACATCAGCATTAGAGGAAGTAAGCTCCTTGCACTTGTTTGTTTTGCTAGAGAATCTTTGATGGAAAGTGCTTTCTCTTGGCATTTTTCATTTTTCAGTTACGATTTCCAAAGGGAGATCTCCTCTCAAATTTCGTCATTCAAAACCCCACATCTGAGGGAAACCACTATTCTATCACTTAATATTTTGAAGAAAAACGTTAGCTCCCTTGTTGAGGAAAGCAATGGGTTCCTTCTCTTTTTACGAAATCCAGAGGAAATGTCAATTGAAAGGGAAATGATTTGCTTCGCTTAGTTTACCCCAATCCAAGAAAGAAAGTCCTAACCACCTTGACGTGGTGGAAATAATGAGCAGACAGCATTGGGTGAATCCTGTTTGGCATTGAGGTCATGCCTCTTTTGTTTTTTTTTCAAACAAAAGAGAGAGATGGAAATGAAGGTTGTTTTTGAATGACAGGAATTCAAGCATGTGAAGAACATGGGAGGGGGTTATGCTGCTTGGGTGGAGAATGGTTTTGATGTGAAGAAATTGGAAGTTGAATTGTAATAAGGTCACGGCAAATGATATTTACACTCGTTGGCTTTCTCCCTTCACACTCGATTTACCTTACCTTCATATTTTTTTGCATGCACTTCACCAAAAGAATTAGGGATGTAACAATAGGGCTGAAAGTCGGTTGGGTTGGGTTGGGTTGGGTCGGGTTGGTGCTCAACTCTGGCCCAACCCAAGGTTACTATACCTCAACTCTAACCCAACCCAACCCAAATTCGGATTGGAAATTCTCAACCCAAGCCCAACCCAAGCGGGCTCGGTCAGGTTGGTCAGGTTGATACATGCTAATATTTTTGTTATTACATTAGTCTACTAAATTTCAATACACGCCTTTTTTTTTTGTACATATGATTTTATTAATTATATATGTAGTTATTTATCACAAAGAACTTTATCTTTTCTAAAAAAATAAGATCAAATATTGGACAACTACTCCTTTAACAGTCAAGCATATCAAATTTCAAGTATTATCAAATATCAACAACATATCAATTTAAAAACTACCCGTAACATCAATAGGAGCATTACTATCACCCATTCCAGAAATCCACTTATATATCCTGATATTAAAAGAATTTAAAAATAAAAATAAAATACTGTACATAAGAGACATGTTGAAAACAAGTCATCAATATTACTAATCATGTGCATTTTATATTTCATGATATGATTACCTAAAAAAATAAATCTTTACATGTGTTGCTCGCATATACTGATCATGACCATGAAAAATATCAAAATAATTTCAAACGTGGAGAAAAAAAAAAAAAAAAACAATCAAACCAACCTTTGTATGATGTATAGAGAAAGAGAGAATAACAGATTGATGATGATACATAGTTACATACATTGTGAGATACTCTCTCTCTCATCTCTCTCCAGCGCAAACGAGCTCCTTGACTCTCTCTCTTACTCGTATGCCTGAATTTCTCTCTCCAAAATAGTTTCCTATTACACACCATGACTTTTAGCATGTGAAACTTCTTAGGGCCCCATAGTGATTTAGGTTTTACATCCACACTGTCCATCAATTTTCACATATCATTATTGAGCTTGAGCCCCAAAATGAGACACATCCAAAGCTCAAGTGGACCACACCACAGAAAGCAACGGGGATTAAATGACTACCATTAAAATAAAAAATTGGGGCAATAGAAGACTCTGATCAACCTGATATTTGTATTTTAACTTATTCTAGGTGTGTGTGATATCATAAACAGGTCAGATGAAAAATTAGCATCAAGCTTGGCCCTAGGAAAGTTTCAACGGTAGTTTATTCAATCTATATTATTTTTTGTCATGTGGTCTACTTGAGGTTTGAATGTGCCTTGTTTTTGGGATTATGCTCTAGAATGATCCATAAAAATTGATGGATGGTATGGATGTAAAATACAAATCATTATGGGGCTAAAGAACTACCACACGTTAAAAGTCATGTGGTGGATCAAGCAATCAGGATAGAAGTTACGCAGTGATTCACTACTCAATGGCTAGTGGTTAGTGTTCTGTGGACCCCAACATGATGTATGTGCCTCATACATGTCGTCCATCCATTTTTCCAAATAAATTTATGTTATCGGCCCAAAATTGGGCTAGATTAAAATCTCATGTGGGGCCACACAGTGTTGATTGAAATCCTACCATTAAAAACTTCTTAAAATTTTCTTGGGGACACAAAAGTTTTAGATCAAGCTGATATTTGTTTCTTTCCTTCATCCCGGTCTCTATGACCTAATCTACAGGTTTTATGTCAGATAAACATTACCATGGGCCCCATGAGGTTTTTAATGGTAGATCTTCAATCACTATTGTTTTCCCATGGTGTGGTCCACTTTAGATTTTTATTTGCCTCGATTTTAGGTTGATGCCATAAAATCATATGGAAAAATGGATGCACGGCATGGATGAGACACATACATTATGTTGGGGTCCATAGAGCATCGACCATTGACCATTGGGAATAGCCAATCCGTTTCCGCTACCATGGAGCATGCAAACGAATGAAGATTTCCCGCAAAAGCCTTCCGCAAGAAGTTTCTCTGCAAGGATTTTGGGTGGGGCCCACTGCCATGTTTATTAGAAATCAAACCTGTGCATCAGTTTTTTGTGTTTATTTTAGAACATGTGACCAAAATTAAGATAGATCCAAAACTCAAATGGGCCACACGAGAGGAAACAGTGGAGATTTAGTGAATGGCTAGAAAAGTTTCATAGGTCTAAGTTTTTAGTGTTTTTATTTCATCCTAGTAAAAATGACCTTATAAACGGTTTGGATGGCATATAAACAACAAGGCAGAGCCTAGAAAGGTTTCAACTGTAGGGATTCCTTTTCCCACTGTTTCATCTTTTATGGCCCAACTGAGTTTTGGATCCTCCTCATTTTTGGTCTAATGTCCTAAAATGATTTAGAAAAATGGGTGGACGGTTGGATTTCTAATAAACCTCACAGTGGACCCCACATTGCATCCTTGCACAGTTTCTTTATGCAAAAGGCTTTCGCACTGTGTCCACTTCCCATGCAATCTGAGAGAGAAAAATCTGGCGCATGAGAGAGAAAAATCCGGCGCCATGTGGGAGAGAGAAATCCTTCATTGGAGATGATGAAGACTATGAGCGCCGCTAAAAGTCAAGTAATTTTTATTATTATATATAATTCAATTGAAATGCTTTTACATAAACTTTAAGTGATGAGGCAATGAGCCATAGCATCCCTGGCCTTACCAAATGAATGAACGATCCGTATCACACCAACGCTTTAATAATGTGGGTTTCATATTAGCTAATTAGATGATCTTGCTAGTACATTACATGTCTCAGAAGTTACAGTGGGCCAAAAGAAAAATGAATGCATAGAGAAAGATTACATTCCTTCTCTATAACCTTACCGACAATGCTCATAAATGGGGTGAGAAAACTATCAGTCTGTCGCATACATAAAAGATTACATTCGTTCGTAGTAAGAGAATTGGACTTCCATAAGCAAAAAATATTGTTCTTCCATCTTGTGACAATTTCTAGCCAACAGATCCATGAATTACAAAGATACAGTTAGTTGTAAAAAGCTTAGGTTAGTGTCGGTAGACTTGAGATTTCAAGGAGTGGCCACTCTCTCCTTAGCAAAAGGAGCAATTTCCTCTCCATCAATGTTGGGTTCACTGCCAACAACTCCTAGAGTCAGCAGCTCTTCCTCCCACTTCTTCGCGGGTCCCTGTTCAACAGCCAACAGATTCAAATCTAGCACAAAGAGAGAAGTAATGTGGTTTTGTTTTTCATACGGTTTCTTTTCTTGTAAGTTCCATTCATCTAAGCATAGGTTACTTGGAATTTTACTCACCTTCCAGGAAAGATCTTAGGCCATACAGTTATTAATCATCTCCGTGAAAGCAGGCGTGCCGTAGACGAAAAGGGCTCTCTTGATGGTTGTGGCAACTGCAGTCGTGTCTACGGGATCGACAGCCTTGCACTGAGAAAAATAAAAAGAAAACGGAACATGGAATGTGAATTCAGTTTTTGTAAAGGGATTAGTTAAAATGGATGGGGAATTCAATTGATGAATAAAAGAACTGTTACTTACATCAACATTAAAGGATCCCATCTGGAATCCGGTGAAACCTTCTTTGACAGTATCAACTAATCCACCAGTTGAAGCAACGATGGGTACCTTTGGCATAGAAATCTGACTATGTCATTATCTGGCTTAGAGTGCATTTGGTTGCATTATCACATTGAATAGCAACAATGGAAATAACCATATCATCATTTACCTACAAAATATACAGTTAAAAAGAAATTATGCCTGGGCCGCCTTCAACTGAAACTAGGGCTAGAAGTCTTGGGATCTTCCAATTTAAGAATGCAGCATACCCCATTAAAGGCAAGCCCGATGGTTCAACAATTTGGATTGTCGAACCATGGGACCATGGTTTGGTGATCCAGGTCAGTGATCTGATTAGTCCAACAATAGATGGAGTATGTTACTAAAACTCCAAGACTAGAAGATCCTAATCCTTCAAATAGATGGGAGAAGAAAAAAATTTACAGCAACATTTCATCTTCAACGAAAAATGGTCCAAAGATGCAAACCATAGATTATTTCAATCTGGGAGATAGCCCATCACTGTTTGGTCCATCAAGTCAATGGACTAGATTAGAGACCAATGGGCCCCATTGGACTTTTTTTAAAAGCATAAACTACTCAATAAATAACAAAATGATTATCACTTCATTTTCATTTAAGGTACAAACACCCAAACTTGAAATGGCCAACTCAAAAGCAAAAGGGATGGGCCTGTTTTTTCTGCTTAAGCCACTGTCATAACTTAGCAATATAAAGATTACAATCCATTGATAAAATTATATCTGAATGCCGATAACTCCAACTTTCATATGCAATAACAACAACAACACCACAAAAATCAAATCTAAGGTAACTCAGACAACATATCGGTAGGTGACGTATTTGCCTGCGGTCTAACTCGGTCGGATGATCTTCACACCTTGTCCGCGCTAGAGGCCGTAGTATCTAACAATCGGGTCAGTCAGTTGAATCCGGGGAAGTTGAAAGTAATCAGATTAGAAGAAGAGATGTAGTCCATCATAATTCAACTGCTAGAATCAGCCTTTGAAATTTTATTTATTTACAAATGATGATGATTGTTGAGGTCAAAATCTAGACAGCCCTCCCCTCAGTCTCTCGAACCTTGGATCACCTCAACGTCTTGATCCTACACAATGAAAATAGGGAAAGACGACACTGGCTAAGACGGGGGACCCTCCGACGCCTAAGTCAGGTCAAGGGAATCTGGGTCTAAGTTGAGAGGTAAAGGGAGAGTGCGAGATATTCCATACCTGTAGCAGTGGGATCTCATAGTATTTATACCTGACTATTAGACGGTCTAGGTCCTCAGCACGATTCACTCAATCAGTTGGATTCTAGGATCATGGAGATCATGCACGCAATCTGTGGATCGTGGGCGCATGGTGCGTATCTGCGGGCAAAGCAACCGGCCATGTCCACCTATGGAAGTTTCCGAATCTAGCAATCAAAACGTCAGCCTTAATGTCCGGCCTCGGGTCGGCACAGTTCCTCTGGTTAACAGGACGCTGACCAGCTTTTGCTGTTAGCTCATTGAACAGGGACGGCACCCTTAGTCCAAGCCGAGCTCTGGCCTGAGCTATCGTACCTGGCCTCTTGTTTATCAAGCGCTCTGAGGCGGGGCATTGGGACTGTCTTGTCGAGTCGGTGGTTGAATCACTCGTTTTCTGTCTTAAGGTAATTGGCCAGCCTAGCATATCCAGTCGTGACTCCTATCTTGGCCTTAGACTGTGATAAGTCACTCCGATCCGCAACCTTGAAGTAAGAGCACCCTCGTAGCTTATGACTTCTTCAGTAACGCGCACATCACATCGGACACACATTTCCTCAGACATTCATACGCCTAATTGAATTAGTATGTTACTTATTCTTGAATTTATTAAGGGCTCGAATCTTCCCATAACAGAAGCCCCCTACTCTTCGAGGTCAGCTCCAGACTCAGAGAGTAATCACAAAAAAAAAATTGATCACCTCATTTGTTGAATCTCTCACACATGTCGATATTGTTATAATTTTTAGAATTCAAAACGTCGTATCCCCAGGATTTTGCGCCTGTGGTCTGTTCTTTAGTGGACGCGTGGCGACGGTTACGATTTCGAATAATTATTAAGCCTATGATAAGTTGCCACGTATACCCGAGGAAGTGTCCATGTAATGGCTCCACCTGCTCAGGTGTCACTTCGTATATCAGAGTGCACTATTCAATGTTAGAACTGTACTATCTGGCAGGGGCTAATCCAACGGTAGACAGCCACGTGTGCTCGGGAATCGGCTCGCGACGATGCTGTGGCTATCATTCCTTATTATTAATATTGAGATTCTCTGTGGCTTATATAAACTCCTTTCGGACCCACTCTCCTCACTTGGATTCAGAATTCGAATGCGTACCGGAGGAGGCAATTTTCGTTGAAGGCAATTCTGGTCGACTTGAAGTTTTCGACAGGCGATTATGACCAACTAAGCATTTTCAGCAGAGGTGATTTCTGGTGATCATTCGATGAGTCTCTCTCGTCGTTTCTTTTACTTCTCTTCCTAATGTCGTCTGATTTAGAGATCATTCGGGATTATGATGATGACTCCGAGTCAAGGAGCTCTGATGGTGCAAGAGGGGCATCTGAAGGCCCCTTTAAAGCTGTACTCCTATTCCCTCCGCCTCGAAGACAGAAAGAGGCAAGGGCTCGGACTCAATGAGCCAGTAAGAAGAAAGTCATCCGAGCCCCCAGACCACCACTACCGAGGCCGCTGAAATGCCCACAAGTGGGAGAGCCTCGAAGGTAGTCCTTGGAGGTTTCGTGCTGTCGGAGTCTCAAATGGAATGGATCCATTCAGAGTTTCAAATCCCAAACTCCGTTCAAATAAGGGTCTTAGAGCCCCTCGACACCGCTGACACACCCGCTGAGGGAAAAGTCGCAATCTTTCTCTGCACGCTGCAATGTGGGCTACGGCTCCCTCTGTATCCTTTTGTCTGAGCCGTAACAGCTTACCTCGGACTTGCTCTGGGATAATTTACCCTCAATGCCTGGAGGGTGTTAATCTCTTCCTTCATCATCTGGCACCAAGTCGGGAATTTGGAGCTGACACCAGAGGAGTTAATGAGCCTATACCTGGTTAAGCACGACAACTAAGAACCATGGTACTACTTTGCGAGCCAAGACAGTAAAGGGTCGAGGTTGGTGATGAACCTTTCGTCTTCTAATAAGGACTGGAAGAATAAGTGGTTCTGGGCTGCGGGTGAGTGGGAGGCGCCAGCGACGGAGCTGGGGACTCTGACGACTCGGGTCCCCACCCGATTTTCAAAACCAGGTCGGACTTTAATCCTTTTCCTCCCTTTTTTTTAAACATCCTTCTACTTCAGTCAAAATAGGGCTTTCTTTATCCTTGTAGATTTCTCGAGGGGCATACCACTCCTCAACTCGGCCCAGAAGAACCGCGTTGCCAAGGCTAGAGGGTGATTGGGGGAGCTTTGCTCTTGGACGTACCTGATCACCGTGGCCAACCTTCACTGGTTCGGGCTTTACAAGTCCCAGCCTCTCCCGACATCCTTCAGTAAGCTTCTCTCACATTACCTTTGGGGAGATTAAACTCATTCGTTTGGTTGTTGATCTGTTAATTTTTTTACAAGCATGGTCAAGGCATCTGGTTCTCAGAGGAGGAAAGCTGCTCCAACGATGAAAGAGATGTTGAGGGTCGAGTCTCGAACAAAGACCACCGTTCGGAGAAGGCAGGCTACCCCTCGTGGGGAGGGCCCTTCTGGTCCAGTTCCTGTGGTTGTAGCTCCAACTGTGGTGCCTGCCGAGACCCGGGTCCCTGCAATCATTATTCTGACTCTAGTCACCATAACTCCTTACTTAGCAACAACTATAACTCCTTCCCCAGCAATTATGATTCCTTCCCTTCCACCTACCGCCGTTCCCCCCACCGTTAAGGCTCCTCCTTCAGCCCCCGAGCCTTGTATTGTCGTACCCTCTTCCTCCGAACTGGAGGAGGCCATTAGAATGGCTGATGATATGCTTCTCCTCCCGACGCTGGGAATGATTCCGGGGCCGAGGCTCAACTCTCGGCAGGCAGCCGGATTGGGGTTGGGGAAGCAGCGGGCTCAGCCCAGGTGGGGACGAGCGGCGGTAGGTTCGAGCTGGGCTACCACTTGTCTTACCTGGTACCTTGGGCTTCTAAACATTCCTCAGAGGAGGAGATAGCCAAATTTCTCACCAAGTCGGACAACTCCTTCTTGAACGACATGGCTTCTATTTTCTATTCAGTATTTTTTGTTGCTTTCCTGCTTCTTTTTATTTCTTTCACATTCACATGCTCATTTTTCTATTTTTTCTCAAACTATATCGAAGCTCCTTTCGACTCAGGAGAGAATATAGGAGCTTGAGAGGAGGGATGCCGAGGTGGAGGCACTCCGGAACGAGGTGGGGATTCATATGGATGAGGCCACCCTTCTCCAACTCAAGCTGGGAGAGCTGCATCGGCAGCTTGAAGACGGGAAGGTCAAAGAGCTCCAACTGAAGAAGGTCACAGGTGACCTCGAGGTTCGATGTGGAGTGGCAGAGGCTGAGCTAACAGGAGCTAGGACTCATGCGAATTCGTTAGCCAAGGAGTTTACCCAACTAGGAGAAGTCCTGGAGCAGACTAGGGCCGAGGCGGTAGAAGAACAGAGTCGAGCCGTCTCTCAAGCAATAGAGGCTTAGCGGGCCGAAGATGAGGCTTCCCCGGTGGGAGTAGTGGCTGATGCGGTTGATGCCTTTAAGGCTTCAAAGGAAAGGGATGTTGAGGCCACCAAGTTTTACAACTATGGCTTCGATGCCTGTATTGAAGTGGTTCGGAATTTGTATCCGGACCTTAACCTCAACTTTTTGTTGTCTGAAGACACCGAAGATGCACCTGCTAAGGATGTTCACCTAGATCAAGACCCCGATACCCGAGCTCCCCTAACCGCATAACCTTTGATTTTTCTTCCATAGTTGATTTGAAACCTCCCCTGTTTTTGGTATGGATATTAATTTTTGACCCTCCGAAGAGGGCATGTGAATGATGATTTTTTGACCCTTTAGAAAGGGCGCAAGGATGATGATTTTTCCTTCGTATAAGTTAATTCGTAGTTAATTCTTGGATGTCGACTGCTGATTGTTAATTCTAAAACTGATCCGTTGACAGGTTGATTTATTTCAGGGCATGGCTGAGCCGACCCTTCGGCAGGCCAACCCCCTCCAATGTTGTCTAATAGAGCTTTTAAGCCTTTGACTTAATCATTGTTGAATATGAACCCCTAGGGGGTCGGCTCGTCCCATGATTGGCGAGAAACCTCTGCTCCGTTCATTAGTCGAGTGATGAGCCGACTCCTTGGTTGGGGAGCTGGGTCATCTTTTGACTTTTTTCTTGACTTAGAGGGGATACCATGTCGAGTTTTCGTGGGATTACGCTCTGACCCCTTCTCTAAGGGATCAGTTCGTTCAGTTCACCTATGTATATATAAAAGGCAACTTTTATTTAATAGATAACTTGTTTATCCATTTGTGTAAAAGACGAGACATGAATTTTATTAAAAACCTTAAAACTGGCCGCTCGGAGGCATACACTTATTGGGGGCCTTAAAGGCTGGCACATCAGGGATAGTAGATCTTCAAGTTTTTGGCGTTCCATGGATGAGGGAGCTGACAACCCTTGAGGTCTTCTAGGTGGTAGGAACTCGGTTGAGTCGATCGGACCACGCGGTAAGGTCCCTCCCAGTTAGGTCCAAGCGTCCCCGTCCCCGACTCGGCGGTGTTCTGGAAAACCCGTCGAAGGACTAAGTCCCTGGGGCTGAACCGTCTGGCCTTGACTTTGGAGTTATAGAATCGTGTGACTTGTTTATGTCGTGCGGCAACTCGGAGCCTTAAGACATCTCTGATCTCTTCGAGTAGATCTAGGTTAGCAGCAATCTACTCAGAATTCTGATTTTCTTGGTAATTTTTCACCCGAGCAGTTGGAAGGCCAATCTCAACTGGCATCATTGCCTCTAAGCCGTAAGGAAGGGAGAACGGAGTTTCCTCTTTTGAGGATTGAACTATGGTCCTGTAGGCCCAAAGGATGAATGGGAGTTCCTCGGCCCAACTACCTTTTACTTTTTCTAATTTCTTTTTATGGTGATGTTTGATAACCTTATTGACTGCCTCCACCTATCCATTGGCCTGAGGTTGCCGAGAAGAGGAATACGCATTAGTGATGCCAAGCCCTTGACACATATTTTGGAACTTATCATTGTCAAACTACCGGTCATTATCTGACATGATAGTTCGCAGAACCCCAAACCGGCAAATGATATTTTTTCAGACAAAATCGATCACCTTCTACTCCGTGATTTTTACAACGAGCTCGGCCTCGACTCATTTAGTAAAGTAATCCACCACAAAGATGGCAAGCTTGACTTGCTCCTTTCCTGTAGGTAAAGGGCCGATGACATCAATTTTCCATTGGACAAATGGCCACGGACTGCTCATGTGGGTCATTTCTTCTGCGAGCCGCCTCAGTATAGCTCCATGGCCCTGACTTTGTCGCACTTCTGAACATAGGTTTTTGGAATCTTCTTTAATGGTTGGCCAAAAATATCTCTGCCGAAGTATCTTTAAGGCCAGGGCTCGACTGCCAGAATAGTTTCCACAGATTCCTTCATGAATCTCTCGAATCACGTAGTCAACTTCGTCGGGTTGGAGGCACCTGAGGTAGGGTTGAGAATGCCCTTTCTTATACAGGATACTATCCAGGTTGACATATCGAGCCACTCTGACTCTCAATCGTCTTGCCTTCAATTTATCCGAGGGGATCTCTCCAGTCGCGAGGTAGTTGAAGATCAGGTCCATTCAGTTCGGAGTAGCATGCACTGGGTTGACTTTCTCTGCCTAGCCGATGCTCGGATGTTCTATGAATTCAATGGGGATGACCTGCGGGATCTTCCCTTCTGCGGCCGAAGCGAGCTTCGCTAGGGCGTCGGCCCATGAGTTTTTCGCTCTTGAGATCTGATGGATAGTGCAACTCCAAAATCTTTCGATCAATTTCCTCACCTCGTCGAGATAAGTGATCATCCTTGTCTCTTTGGTTTCATACTCGGCAGAGATATGGTTTACCACCGGCTATGAGTCGCATTGAACTTGGAGAGACTGAACGTCCAGACTCTCCGTCAATCTGAGTCCAACTAGTAGAGCCTCATATTCTGCCTTATTGTTTGAGGCCTTGAACCAGAGCCTAATCGCATATTGGATGGATGTGGAATCGGGTGCTAGCAGGATGATTCTAGCTCCAGCTCCTTTAATATTGGATGACCTGTTAACATAGAGAACCCATCCTAGGTCTGACATCATCTTTTGGTGTCCCAGGGGGATAGGTGGAGTCATTTCGACTTCAATGTTGATCTCTTCCGCACTTGGAGTGGTGAATTCAGTGATAAAGTCGGCCACAGCTTGGCCCTTGATTACAGTCCTTGGATGAAATTAGATGTCGAACTCACCAAGTTCAATGGCTCACTTCGTCATCCGACCTGAAACCTCAGGTCTTTGGATAACTTGTCTTAGGGGAGAGTCAGTCAACACGACGACGGAATGAGCTTGGAAGTACGGACGTAATTTTCAGGCTGAAACAATGAGGTCGAGCGCTAGCTTCTCCAAGGGTGAGTATCTCATTTTCGCGAGTATCATTGCTTTGCTCACGTAATATACGGGGTGTTACTTACCTCCGACCTCTCTTATCAGGGCCGAGCTGACGGCCGAGGCCGAGACCGCGTGGTACAGGAATAGGGGCTCACCTTCTTCAGGTTTGGATAGCAGGAGGTGAACCCAGATACTGCTTCAGCTGTTGGAAGGCTTGTTCACACTCTGACGTCCACTCTGCCTTCTTATGACCCTTCAATTGTTAGAAGAAAGGGAGGCATTTATCTGTCGCTCTAGATATGAAACGTTTGAGCGCGGCGACTCTTCTCGTGAAGCATTTGTATTTCCTTAACAGTCCGAGGTGAACTCATGTCAAGGAACACCTTGATCTTGTTAGGGTTTACTTCGATACCTCTCTGGCTGACCTAGAACCCGAGGAACTTCCCGGACTCGACCCTAAAAATGCACTTTGCGGGGTTCATCTGGTACTCTCGGAGGACGTTGAACATCTCCCTGAGATCTGCCAAGTGATCGGACCCCTTAATGCTCTTCATCAGCATGTCGTCGACGTATACTTCCATAGTGCGTCTAATCTTTTTGGCAAACATTAGATTTACCAACCTCTAATATGTCACCCCAGTATTTTTCAGGCCAAATGGCATGACCTGGTAACAGTAGAGTCCCTTGTCGATGACAAAGGTAGTCTTCTGCCTGTCTGGGGGATGAATCACGATCTAGTTGTACCCGGAATAGGCGTCTAGGAAGGAAAGTAACTCATGACTAGTTGTACTGTCCACCAGTTGATCGATCTAAGGTAACGGGAAGCTATCCTTAGGACAAGCCTTATTTAGATCTGAGTAATCTACACAGACCCGTCACTTTCCTTTGAATTTTCTTACAAGCACTACATTTGCAATCTAGTCAAGATAATATACTTCCTCTATGAAACCAGCATCGAGTAGGATGGAGACCTCATCGGCTGTCACGCCCCAAACTCAGAAACTGGGCTCACAAAATTCTCGATCGCCGAATCCGGCGCCGACAGCCTCCGTAGAACCCCATTCTAGGCTCCTAGCTCCTATTCTCAAGGTTCTGATCCTGGGATGCTACGAGGAGGATTTTCAACGTCAGTTTGATTCGTAATAAGCATAACCAAAGGCATAACCCACAAACAACAACCAAGTACTCCATTACATTTCCACTATGATCAAAAACTTTACAAGTACAATGAGCATAAAGGATAATATAATGGTAAAGAACAAAAACTCCAAAACACTCTGCAACGTGCTCCTGCCTCAGCGCTGCTGCGAACCAACGTCACCTGCACGCAACGGTCGTGCATAAGCTTATAGAAAGCTTAGAGGGTGGTGAAAGTGTGTGCGCAAGGTAGTAATATGATCAGAAAATATCAG
This sequence comes from Magnolia kwangsiensis, assembly GCA_037074715.1. Taxonomy (NCBI): domain Eukaryota; kingdom Viridiplantae; phylum Streptophyta; class Magnoliopsida; order Magnoliales; family Magnoliaceae; genus Magnolia; species Magnolia kwangsiensis. The sequence continues at coordinate 115,384,376 of CM073572.1, read as the reverse complement.
AATAATTCGGAATATGCAGATGGAACCATAAGATCATGAGTCGTACCAAGGCTATGCAATGCAAGACATGAATGGGGTCGGCCATCCCAAGGCCATGCGATGTGCAATGCAATTTAAGCATACAGATCCTCATCTATGTCCACACATCAATACAGCTCAAATATGGGATATCACCGGGGTCTAGTACACTCTAAACCAGATTGCTGCCACATCGCGCGTAATAAGGTAAGTGGAAGAGACCACACTATCCGTCTACCAATATCGGGCACGACTCGTCGATAGCGGACCCATTCCTCGAGCTGGTCAAACTCAGCCTAGCATTGCCCCCTACTCTCGGGCGGGTAAGGCCATACCCCCTTCCAACCGACCACGACACAGTGAAGAGCATAGCCAACTGGTATTCGGCACTCAGCGCTCATCTACCCACTCGGTCTAGACGTTGAAGCAACCTCTTAGTACCATAAGGGTTTAGGGACTTTCACCTAGGGATATCTATAGTACCCCATGTAGAACAAGATTTTTGGTATCCAATCCTGCCAACCACGATACATCTGTGGAAGTTACGACCCCGATGTCGCTAGGACGTACAATATCCATGTCATACAAATGCGATATGCATGATTCACGCTATCTAGTCATGCATCAAATCCTGCGCATATCGTGCGCTCATGTAGGGCAACACCACATAACCGGGAGCCCATAAACAACCTGCCCGAAGGCAAATGCTATGATCAGACAATTCTCACGTCAAGCATACATATGATGCGTATGATCATGAGTCATGAAATTGTACTAAACATGTTATAATAAATGAACTATCTGACAATGCAGATGGACCTGGACGGCCTATACACAATAAGTACGGCCCAGTAATGGGCCCTAAGGAGAGTCGTAATGTGGACATCCAACCAACATTACACTCGCAATGTGGACGTTAAACCAACATTGCTCCCAAGGCACGATCTTTGTAAACATTAGTACTTAGTTTGTAATGGATTTACACATTGCAATGGACCGTAGGTTGTTCCCATTGGACCTTACATATATATCAAATGGGCCATATCTTATGGGCCTTTTATTCATCAGATGGGCCACACCAATGGGTCTTATGTGCATTGCAATGGTTCAAAACCCGTGGGCCTTGGATTGCATCAATTGGGCCTAGCCTCATAAGTTTAATATATAACAAATTGGCCACACCCATTGGGCCCCCCACATGTACATCAAATGGGACTCAACCCATAGGCCTTATATGAGTCAAATGGGCCTAAATCCCTAGGCCTTAAACAAATCAAATGGGCCTAACCCATGAGCTTTCAATAAATTAAATGGGTCTAACCCATAGGCCTCGTATGCATATCAAAGTGGGCCTAAACCCCTAGGCCTTACATATATCAAATGGGTCCAATTTCATGGGCCTCGAAGTACATCAAATGGGCCTAGTCCCATGGACTTGAAACATATCAAGTAGGCCTAAATCCATAGGCCTTAAATATCAAGTGAGCCTAAGCCCATAGGCTTTACATGTCAAGTGGGCCCAAGTTCTTAGGCCTTAAATGAATCAAATGGGCCTAGCCCATAAGCATTTCATAAATCAAATGGGCCTAGCCCATAGGCCTGTTACAACTCAAATGGTCCTGACCCATATATGAATGGCCCACCCGACCAATAGCTCATGGCTTAAGATGATCCCACCAAGTGGATGGGCGGTCTGGATGCATTACGTGCATCATGGTGGGTCCCACTATCCAGTGGACAGTGCGATAAAGCACATACATCACACAGGACCCCATCGTCCGCTGGACGGTGGAGGCAGCACGTACATAAGGTGGCCGCCACCGTGGTGGGTGCCACCGTCCGCTGGACGGTGGACTTAACACATACATCATTGTGGGTCCCATGTGGGGCCCACCCTGTAATATTTATTTGGCATCCAACCCATTCATAAGGTCACTCGGGCCTGGTTGAAGGGAAAACATAAATTTCAGCTTGATCCAACACATTTATGGGCCCCAGAAAGAGCTTCAATGGTAGATGTTCATTCACACTGTTCCCTATGGTGTGGGCCACCTGATAAACGGATGCGGCCGATTTTTGGCAGGGGCCCGCTTCAGGAGATGGCCCACCATGTGGACTGGTTGGATGACAAAAGAGCATCAAGGTGGGCCCACGGCTGGAGCCGTGGGTCCCTTGCTGGAAGTCGCCCGCCCGCTCGCCTTCACGGCTGCACGTAGCAGCGTGCAGCGCTGCCCACTGACAGATAATGCAGAGGCTCTGCCTCTTGACGTTTTTGGGAAAAATCTGTTTTCCCGGGGTTTTTCGTTTGTAGGGCCCGCTAAGATCAAATCCGCCCCGACCATTGCGTTCAGCGGCTCGAGGCCGTCCAAATGAGTCCAGAGTTCAAATTTTAAAATGCTTAGGAAGTGAAATAAAATAGGAAAATGACATTTGAATAGTGAGGATGCAATTTTTGACGCTATGACCCACCAGGTCTTCCAATCAACCCCAGACTTCTACCCAATGGCTAAAATGTTGTAGGTAAGAGGATGGATGGCTTAGATTGTTCAAATACATCATGATGGAGCCTAAGCAAGTGGACCACCAAAGCCCCTTCTTTTCTTCTTTCCCTTTCTTCATTCTTTTGAAACGTCCAACGTCCCAGACGCTGGACGGTTTTATTTTTATTTTTTTATAGAGAGTGGTGGGCCCTGAGGAAGTGGGCCACCACTGATGGGTGACATGGGTACAATGTCTAAGGTGGGCTCCACTTGAATAAAAATTTGAACAAAATAAATCTCAAGGTGGGATCCATTCAAGTGGGCCACACAATCCTATTGCATAAAAATAAAATAAAATAAAATAAAATAAATAAAAGAGAGAGAGACATGGAGAGTGGGACACGCCTTGTGATGGAGGGCTCCGCCACTATAAGCCCTCCCTTAAATGAAATCATACAATAAACAGATCCCTTTGAACATGGGATCATCAAAAATGTAAATCAACGGTGGAGATCCATTCCCCACCGATATGGACGGTCTAGATGACCTTTCTAAATGAAATAAACGTCATGATGGGGTCCATGGAGAATGGTCCCATCATGGAATGATCATGATGATCCAAGTGGTCCATCGGCCACATATTAGGGTCCCGAGTGAGATCCACACCATGGATCGGTGGGCCTCACTTGGCCCATCATAAAAATAAGAAAAACTATCCTATAGAGGCACCCACCGTCCGATCTTCTTGCTCCTAGGGGTTCCTTGGCACCTTAGCTTCAACTTCAATGGATGAGATGAAGATTGGAGGGTTGAGATGAGAGATCTTAGGATGAAGAGGTGGGCCACTTGGAGTTTAGGGATTCTTGGAAAATTCTATACGTATGGGCTCTTTTGCTTGGAGATTTTTGAAATGAGAAAGAGAGAAAGAGAGAGACTGATGTAGAGAGAGATGGATGGATGGATGAATGATGGTTGTGTAAGAAAGTATTGACTTTTGAAGCTTTTGTGTAAGAGAGGTATGGGTGGTGAAGACTTTTGTGGCTTTTTGTGTAAGAGAGGTATGGGTTTGGGAGACTTTTGTGGTTGCTTGGGAAAAGGGAATAAAGTGATGTGTACTTGATATGTGATGGATTGATGGGTTGATTGATTGATGGGATTGATGTGATTGATGTGATACATCGTAGAGATTCCCTTGGTTTTTGCAACACGCGGCGTTTTCTCGCACTGAACGTCGGTCTACAACTCTTGACCAGGGTATCGCCTTGGCGCGCGAGTCACGGCATCGGAACTGCAACGACGACGCGGTCACTATGGTATTGGTCTCGGGTTGAGTCGACTCGGATTGTCGGTATATGAATCAGGGTCGCGCGTCGATATCGGTTAAGGGTTGAGGGTCGCCGGAATTCGACCGGTAAGACCGCGAAAGTCTACGGAAAGGTACGGACCAAGATACGGGTCTTACATCGGCAATGGCCTCATAGCGCTCGGCATCGAAGAGTCTTCTCTTATGCTTTACCAGTTTTTGGTCTGGGTCCATGTTCAGCCTATGGACCAAGACGTCTGGAGAAATCTCCGGCATGTCTGCATATGACCATGCGAAGACATCCTGGTGTTGTCATAGGAAACCCAGCGTTTTGGACCATTGCTCGGAACTTAATGATGATCCGAGGTGGATGGTTTTGCTCGGGTCTACTTCGTCAAGGGGCACCTTCTCCAAGTCTTCTACAGATGAGTCCCCCATAGGTCCTCGAGGATCTAAAACATTGATAACAAGCGCTTGTTTGGCAAATCCTTTCTTAATCGCTATAACGTAACATCTCCAAGTCTCCCGCCGGTTGCCTCAAAGGTAACATACTCCACCCTCGGCTGGGAACTTCATCATTAGGTGATAAGTAGAGACGACCGATCTCATTGCATTGAGGGAGGGTCTGCCCAAGATAACGTTGTGTACCCATGGTACATTGACAACAAGGAAGTCCACCATCAGGGTGACTTGGTGTTGCCCTTCTCCTGCAGTTACTGGGAGGGAAATGGCTCCTTCAGATATCACTCTCTCTATGGCAAAGCCGTGCAGGGGGGTCTTCATAGGTCAAAGGTGTGACCTTGGAACTCCCATTCTTTCAAAAGCTTCATAATAGATCACATCGGCTGAGCTTCCAGTGTCAACCAGGATGTGGTACACTTTGTGATTTTCTATGGTCATCGTGACTACCAGGTCATCATCGTACGGATGCTAGATTCCGTACGCATCATCTTCCAAAAAGGTCAGGCTACATGGATTGATCCGGAGTTCCTTGCTAGGTTGCTCGGTTAGATGGACATAATGTTCTGGATCGGACTTCCGAGAGTAGGTCTTCCGAGCCTTGTTTGAATCTCCCCCACCTTCTAATCCTCCGAAAATGGTACGAATTTCAGCTGGCTCTTCCGTGGGGTTATTTGGTCACTATTGCTCTTACTCTTCCTTTCGAGCAGCTCTCTCTCTCTCTCTCTCTCTCTCTCTCTCTCTTTTAGTGTAGCGACGTAGATGTCCCTTGTGGATAAGGGACTCGATCTCATCCTTGCGATTCACACGATCATCCGTACTGTGGCCGTGGTCCTGGTGGAAGTGGTAGAACTTATATTTATCTCGATGCTCTGGGTCAGCCTTCACGCAAACAGGCCAATTCAAAAGTTTCTCTCTTCGAATATCTAACAAGATCTGTTAGGCAGACGTATTGAGAGGGGTGTAGGAATGAAAATTTTCTTTTAGTTTTCGGTTTGGTCGTCGATCTCTTCGTTCCTAGGCCTCTTCCCTTTGCTAGTTGAGTCGGTTACTTGTACACTTTTACGAGCGTTAGTAAACTCCTCGGTATTAATATATTTCTGAGCTCTTGCAACGAGGTACGCTAACGTCTTCGGCAGGTTCTTTTCAATAGAGAAAGTGAACCTTCCTTCTTTTAAGCCACTGAACACTGCAGCGAGAGCCATTTTGTCATCGCAGTCCTCTACCTACAATGCTTCTTCATTGAAGCAAGCAATGTAGTCCTTCAACAACTCTTTTGGCCCTTGCTTGATGGTGAGTAGGTGAGTATTGAGTTTTCAACTTCTCTTACCGCTTATAAATTGGGTAAGAAATAGTTGACTCAACTCTACAAAAGAATTGATGGAATTGGGTTTGAGCTAACGATACCAACTCTGAGCGGATCCTATAAGAGTGATAGAAAATCCTCTACACATCATTGCATCCGTTGTTGTCTGGATTTGCATCCATGAACGATAAGCTTCTACGTGCTCAGATAGGTCACCAGATCCAGAGTACTAGATGACGGGAGGTATCTGAAACCTCTGCGGCATTACCTCATCCATGATTATGGAGGTGAAAGGAGGTTCGGTCTCTTCCATCATTACCTGAACCATGGCGGGAACTGTTGACGACTGCTACTTCTTTTTTAGGGTCAGAAACTTGTCGTTGAGTTTTGTGAACCGTGCTTCCCAGGGATCTTTGTTCTCAGCGACTCTCTCTGGGACATTTTCTATTTTTGGAGTCTTTATTTCCCTCCTTCGCTCTAGCTGATGATGGAGGTCCGTAGGTACTAGGGTTGAGGTGGTCGAGGTGTTACTCGGAACCCGAGTGGCGGTATTCCATGTCGAGATTCTAATTTGGACCGGAGGAGGATTCTGACCCAAAATTGGAGCCTGAGAATGCTGGGGTGCCTCGGGCCTCATACTCCTCGGCACGGAGTGAGCCTCCATGAACAGGCTAACCGGCTCGGGAACAAGATCCTCCTAAATCGGGTGCGGCTATGACTCATGTCGCTGCTTCATTCTGTTTACTTCATCACGTAGGGCCTGTATCTCATTTTGCATGGTTTGATACTTATTCGCCCGATTGCGAGAACGTCGAGAAGGCCCCAGGGCTGAATCGGCATGAAGTAGTGATGAAGAGAAAGTTTTCTCATTTGGTTCTAGTTCCACAGCTACCACCTTCTTCTTTCCTCTTGCCATTGTATTTGAAAATAGGAACCTGACTTTTCGTATCAGATTCCCAAAGACGGCACCAAAAAATGTTGAGGTCAAAATCTGGACAGCCCTCCCCTCAATCCTCGAACCTTGGATCACCTCAACGTCTTGATCCTACACAATGAAAATAGGGAAAGGTGAACCTGGCTAAGCTGAGGGACCCTCTGATGCCTAAGTCAGGTCAAGGGAATCTGGGTCTAAGTTGAAAGGTAGAGGGAGAGTGCAAGATATTGCATACCTGTAGAGTGGGATCTCATAGTATTTATACCTGACTGTTAGACGGTCTAGGTCCGTTAATCTCGTCACGATTCACTCAATCAATTGGATTCTAGGATCATGGAGATCATGCACGCAATCCGTGGATCATGGGCGCATGGTGCGTATATGCAGGCGAAGTAACCAGCCATGTCCACTTATGGAAGTTTCCGAATCTAACAATCAAAACGCCCGCCTTAATGTCTGGCCTTGGGTTGGCGTAGTTCCTCTGGTTGACAGGATGCTGACTAGCTTTTGATGTTAGCTCGTTGAACATGGACGACACCCTTAGTTCGAGCCGAGCTCTGGCCTGAGCTATCGTACCTGGCCTCTTGCTTATCAAGGGCTCTAAGGTGAGGCATCAGGACTGTCTTGTCAAGTCGGTGGTTGAATTACTCATTTTCTATCAGAAGGTAACTGGCCAGCCTAACATATCTAGTCGTGACTCCTATCTTGGCCTCGGACTGTGCTAAGTCACTTCGATCCGCAACCTTGGAGTAAGAGCACCCTCGTAGCTTATGACTTCTTCAGTAACGCACACATCACATTGGACACACATTTCCTCAGACATTCGTGCGCCTAATTGAATTAGTATGTTACTTATCCTCGGATCTATTAGGGGCTCGGATCTTCCCATAACAATGATGATGATGATGATAATGATAATAATAATAATAATAATAATAAATTAATAAATCATAGCCCCAAAAAGCTTTAACAGGAAATTATATTCTAGCAATAGTACAACAACCATACCATGCTTCCCGCCAACATGCCACTTGTGAAGGACATCAGTACCATGGAAACAATATGCACCACCATGAAAATTGAAGGATTGACAAAATATAATTAAACCACAACTTAGAATCAGATAATATCCTATCATCCATCAATTTCAGCCAATTAACCCCAACTTACAGAGCTTAGACGATGAATAGAGCTTCCTCTGCTATTGACTTTGTGACACTGAAGCCCTTCTTCCTCCTTTACCCAGGCTTGGGATCGACAATGTAAGTAGTTGCATTGGTGGAGTTAAAAAGGGTCTTAAGATCCATTTGATTTAATAAAAATTTATATTCATAAAGATCAATTTGATGACCAAATGGAACTTAAGACTTATAATACTATAAATATGTACCAAGAATAACAACAACAATACTTACATAAATGTAGTTGTTCTCCTTTCTTTGACTTTAAAACTTTACAAAAATTATCTTTCTCACTTGATGACATGGTAAAGCATGTAGGTGGCAAATATATTTTTTTAATGAAAGCTTCCTTGGGTACAATGTTTGTTTTATACCCATATCTTTCATATCAAGAGTGCCTTTACACTGTCCTTTGTTTTTCCTTCGATGTTCAATAGTGCCCCAAGCACATTGTCACTCACATTCTTTTCAATATACATCACATCCAGATTGTGTCGCAATAAATTATGCTCTCAATATTACAAATCGAAAAAAATACTCTGCTTCTTCTAGTTATATTGATCTTTCACATTATCCTCTTGTCTTCTCTTGTGCCCATGATTGTCAGGAGTCTTCTTCCTAAATGTGACATCAATTCCTTATAACTGATCCAACACATCAGATCCGGATAATAAAGTTGGTGCCTCACTAAATTCTTTTATACCATCAAAAGATCTGCTATTACTTCTAAATTTATTATCAAGTTCCAAGAATTGAGGATGACCCATATGACAAAACTTTCGACCATACTTCAAGTATTTAGACGAAGTGTCCTTATTACACCAAGAACAAGCAAGGCGTCCTTTAGTGCTCTATCTAGACAAGTTCGCGTATGTAAGAAAGTCACTGATAGTCCACAATAATGTTGCACTCATTCGAAATATTTCATTGCTTGAGGCATCATAAGTGTCTATGCCAACCTCCCACAATTCCTTCAACTCATCTATTAAAGGTTGCAAATATACGTCAATGTCATTACCGAATCCAAAAGGACTAGGAATAAGCAAGGACATCATGAAATAAGGTTGCTTCATGCACATCCATGATGGCAAGTTATATGGAATCAGAATAACGGGCCATATGCTATGAGTAATACTCATTGTCTTGAATGGATTGAAACCGTCAGCTTTTAACCCAAGTCTAACATTGCGACTATCTTACGTCTTACGAAAAGTTCAGATGGTAGTGGTCAAAAGTTTTTCACGTTGGGGAGTCTGACGGATGTCTTAACATTCCATCTGCGGTGCGACACTCGTAATGCCATTTCATAGAGGACGTTGTTTTAGATGACATGTACAACCTCTGAAGCCTTGGTTTCAAAGGAAAATGGCGTTATATTTTGGCTAGAATTTTTCTACCTCATCATCAAGACTCCATATTCTCAATCCACATATCCTTCTCAATCAATCAATCCAAACACATTACTCCCCCTTCCATACTACTCCCTTTTACCTTACTACTCTCCCTTTTTGTCACAAAATGACAAGGGAAAGTCACAATAGAAAAGAGAACAACAACATAAAGAGTAATAATAAGCAGATAATGAGAAAGAAATATGAAAGGACATAACATATTTTAAAATATAAACCAGAAGCATCAAGCCATTATCAATCCATAATACAATATCCAAAAGACAATACAATATTTAAAATAAAAGATAATGTTATACTATCTAGAAGATAATTCGCCTAATCAGATCCAGAGGAAGGAGCAGGGATAGTCGGATCAATCTGGTGTAAGCCTCTATTGATGCGACGGAGATATTTTCGCATATATTTAAACTGCATATCATGGGCTATACTCATGTTGTCAACCTTCTCCTCCAATGCACGAAGGCGTGCATCATGACTAGATGGTTCGTAATCAGGATCATTTGGCGAATCAGTTTCTATATCATCAAATATCTCATTCATTTTAATATCCTGTTGAGGAAGATCGCCAGCTTCCTCTTCATTTCTGGCTTCACCACTATCACGACCAACACCACCTTCATCTACTTGGCCAGGAAGCAAATCCAGCTTCATCTTATGAAGATTGGAATTGTTGAAAATAAGATGATGAATGGGTGCCTCATTAATAGGTTTATCGACAAGCATGTGAGTGGCTAAAACAGTCATAAGATAACCAAACGGAATATCACTATGACCCGGATGGAGACGAAACTGAATGATAAAATGACAAATCAAAGAAGGAAGGCAGACCATAGTACCAGAAGTAATAGAATGTAACACACGAACCATGAAAGAAGTCAACTCGATTTTATTACCGAACTGAGGATACACATTTGAAATGAAAAAATGATGTAACACTCTGTATCTAGGTAACAGATACCTTGAAGGGAGTGCATTCCCTTTGTGTGTCCATTGCGCATCAATTTTGCATAAATCTCTTGTCAACATGCATTTTTCCGATTCAGATGGTTTGTCGTATAGAGTATGAATCAGTATACCTTCATCATTAACAGGTATATCCATAATACTTGATATCAAATGACGGTCTACTTCAAATTTTCCTTCTCTAGTATCAATTGAAAAAGTTAAGTTGTCAAGGGAGAATTCTGAGATACATGCAACCATTGATTGTGCAATAGACTGGTATGCAGGCCCACTCCAAAGTAAAATGTTAGTCCAGCCAACAGATTCAAGGAGAGGGACAATACCATATGGAGCAATGTGATTGAGATCAGCGGTATGCTCAACGATAACATTACGGACACGCAAATCCCGTACATCTTGAGAATCATCGTCGGGTGACCGAAGGTGCCGTTTTGTTATCGGTGTAGATCTAGATGAGGATGGACCACGGGATATTTTCTTCTTCCCTCTAGCATCCATATTCAAAAAGATATACAAAGAGCAAGAGAAATGCATAGAAGAAAGGATGGGCTTTCTCTAAATCAACAAATTGAGAAGAAACCCTTGAAAAACCCAACAAGAGATGAAATCTAACTATACAATGATCAAATCAAAGCATAGAGAGCATGAATCTTCAAGAAAAATGATGAAATAGGACTCGTCTTGAAGAAAAATAAGAAATCCTATGACTGGTCGAGCCACGACTCGTCGTAGGTAAGAGTGGAAATGAAGAAGAAGAAGATTTTTCCAAAATATATCATATTCACGAGCTCCACTACCGGTCGAGTATCGACTAAAAATACATTTTTAATGTAAAAAAATTAAAATTTAAACATAAATAATACTAAATATAGTACACTATGATACATGTAAGCAAGAATATTCAATGTAAAATGCACATACTAAGATCAAATTTTAATTTATTAAACCTGCTTTTGTCGAGCGATTTAGTAAATATATCAGCAAGTTGATTTTCGGTTGATATATATTCTAAGGAAATAACTTTTTCTTCAACCAACTCACGAATGTAATGATACCTAATGTCAATGTGCTTCGTACGTGAATGCTGGATTGAATTTTTAAAAATATTTATAGCACTAGAATTATCACAATGTAAGATTATTGAATCTTGATTAATTCCATAATCGCTTAGCATGCGTTTCATCCAAACTAGTTGAGCACAGGCATATCTTGCTGCAATATACTCAGCCTCAGCAGTGGAGAGCGATATAGAGATTTGTTTCTTGCTGAACCAAGAAACTAAGCAATTTCCAATATAAAAACAACCACCACTGGTTGATTTTCTATCATCGATATTACCGGCCCAATCAGCATCTGAGTACCCAGCTAATTGAACACTAGTATCAAAAGGATACCAAAGACCCAGATTCGTAGTACTTGCAACATATCTAGTAATCCGTTTAACAACAGTAAGATGTGATTCCTTAAGATTAGACTGATATCTCGCACAAATACCAACACTAAATGCGATATCAGGTCTACTAGCAGTTAGATACAACAAACTACCAATCATACTACGATATAGTTTAGGATCTATATCTTTACCTGTAGAGTCTTTTGTGAGTCTTAACATTGTACTCATATGAGTATTAAAGTTCTTACCATTCTCAAATTCAAACCTTTTAACCAAGTTTAAAGCATATTTGGTCTGGGAAATGAAAATTCCATCAGGTTGTTGTTTTACATGTAACCCTAGGAAATAGTTTAGTTCGCCAACCATGCTCATTTCAAACCTCGATTTCATTAACTCTGCAAACTCAATAGACATGTTAGAGCAAGTTGATCCATAAATAATATCATCAACATAAATTTGAACCATCAAAATATCATTGTTATGCTTCTTAACAAAGAGCGTCTTATCGACACTTCCTACTTGAAAGCTATGACTAAGTAAGAATTTAGTCAATTTCTCATACCATGCCCTGAGTGCTTGTTTTAGACCATAGAGAGCCTTTTTGAGACGAAATACATGGTCAGATAACTTGGGGTCTTCAAACCCTGAAGGTTGTTCAACATATAGTTCTTCATGTAAATCGTCATTCAAGAAGGCACTCTATACATCCATCTGATAAATCTTAAATTTTCTAAAGCATGTGATGAAAATAAAAAGTCTGATTGATTTAAGGTGAGTAACTGGAGCAAAGTTTTCATCGTAATCGATGCCTTCAATCTGAGTGTACCCTTGTACAACCAGTTTAGCCTTATTTCGTATTATATTTCCAAGCTCATCAAACTTATTTTTAAAGATCTATTTTATTCCAATAATGTGTTTATCTTTAGGTCTAGGAACAAGATACCAGACATCATTACGAACAAATTGATTAAGTTCATCCTGCATAGCAACTATCCAATTTTCGTCAGAAAGAGCTTCTTTCACGTTGACCGGTTCTATTTGGGATGTAAAACAAATGTAATTACATATATTCTCAAGTTGTTTGCGAGTACGAACTCCAGTGAGAGGGTTTCCAAGTATTTGATTGGTTAGATGATCTTTGACAGTCCTTGGTTCAGATTCTTTTTGATTTGATGAGGTATCTTGTTTGTTGATAATAAGAGGTTCATCATCATCTAAACTCGGAGCTGGTGTATTCAAATGAGAAATGTGATTGAGATCAACGGTATGCTCAATGATAACATTACGGACACGTAAATCCCGTACATCTTGATAATCATCTTCGGGTGACCGAAGGTACCATTTTATTATCGGTGTAGATCTAGATGAGAATGGACCACGAAATGTTTTCTTCTTCCCTCTAGCATCCATATTAAAAAAGATATACAAAGAGCAGAGAAATGCATAGAAGAAAGGATGGGTTTTCTCTAGATCAACAAATTGAGAAGAAACCCTTGAAAAATCCAACAAGAGATGAAATCTAGCTACACAATGATCAAATCAAAGCATAGAGAGCATGAATCTTCAAAAAAAATGATGAAATAGGACTCACCTTGAAGAAAAACAAGAAATCCTATGACTGGTCGAGCCACGACTCGTCGTAGGTCGGAGTGAAAATGAAGAAGAAGGAGATTTTTTCAAAATATATCATATTCACGAGCTCGAGTACCGATCGAGTATCGACCAAAAATACATTTTTAATATAAAAAAATTAAAATTTAAACACAAATAATACTAAATATAGTACACTATGATACATGTAAGCAAGAATATTCAATGTAAAATGCACATACCAAGATCAAATTTTAATTTATTAAACCTGCTTTTGTCGAGCGATTTAGTAAATATATCAGCAAGTTGATTTTCGGTTGATATATATTCCAAGGAAATAACTTTTTCTTCAACCAACTCACGAATGTAATGATACCTAATGTTAATGTGCTTCGTACGTGAATGCTGGATTGGATTTTTAAAAATATTTATAGCACTGGAATTATCACAATGTAAGATCATTGAATCTTGATTAATTCCATAATCGCTTAGCATGCGTTTCATCCAAACTAGTTGAGTACATGCATATCCTGCTGCAATATACTCAGCCTCAACAGTGGAGACCGATATAGAGCTTTATTTCTTTCTGAACCAAGAAACTAAGTAATTTTTAATGTAAAAACAACCACCACTGGTTGATTTTCTATCATTGATATTACCGGCCCAATCAGCATCTGAGTACCCGGCTAATTAAACACTAGTATCAAAAGGATACCAAAGACCCAGATTCATAGTACTTGCGACATATCTAATAACTCGTTTAACAACAGTAAGATGTGATTCCTTAGGATTAGACTGATATCTCGCACAAATACCAACACTACATGCGATATCAGGTCTACTAGCAGTTAGATACAACAAACTACCAATCATACTATGATATAGTTTAGGATCTATATCTTTACTTGTAGAGTCTTTTGTGAGTCTTAACGTTGTACTCATAGGAGTATCAAAGTTCTTACCATTCTCAAATCCAAACCTTTTAACCAAGTTTGAAGCATATTTGGTCTGGAAAATGAAAATTTCATCTGGTTGTTATTTTACATGCAACCCTAGGAAATAGTTTAGTTCGCCAACCATGCTCATTTCGAACCTTGATTTCATTAACTCTGCAAACTCAATAGACATGTTAGAGCAAGTTGATCCATAAATAATATCATCAACATAAATTTGAACCATCAAAATATCATTGTTATGCTTCTTAACAAAGAGCGTCTTATCGACACTTCCTACTTGAAAGCTATGACTAAGTAAGAATTTAGTCAATTTCTCATACCATGCCCTGAGTGCTTGTTTTAGACCATAGATAGCCTTTTTGAGACGAAATACATGGTCAGATAACTTGGGATCTTCAAACCCTGAAGGTTGTTCAACATATACTTCTTCATGTAAATCGTCATTCAAGAAGGTACTCTTTACATCCATCTGATAAATCTTAAATTTTCTAAAGCATGCGATGAAAATAAAAAGTCTGATTGATTCAAGGTGAGTGACTGGAGCAAAGGTTTCATCGTAATCGATGCCTTCAATCTGAGTGTACCCTTGTATAACCAGTCTAGCCTTATTTCGTATTATATTTTCAAGATCATCAGACTTACTTTTAAAGATCCATTTTGTTCCAATAATGTGTTTATCTTTAGGTCTAGGATCAAGATACCAGACATCATTACGAATAAATTGATTAAGTTCATCCTGAATAGAAATTATCCATTTTTTGTCAGAAAGAGCTTCTTTCACGTTGACCGGTTCTATTTGGGATGTAAAACAAATGTAATTACATATATTCTCAAGTTATTTGCGAGTACGAACTCCAGTGAGAGGATTTCCAAGTATTTGATTGGTTGGATGATCTTTGATAGTCCTTGGTTCAGATTCTTTTTGATTTGATGAGGTATCTTGTTTATCGATAATAAGAGCTTCATCATCATCTGAACTCGGAGCTGGTGTATTCAAATGATCATCAATGACCACATTGATGGACTCTTGAATTACACCAGTTCTCTTATTTAGAACCCTATAAGCTCGACTGTTCAAAGAATAACCAAGAAAAATACCTTCATCACTCTTCGTATCAAACTTTTCCAAATTTTCACGATCACGTAAAATATAACACTTGCTACAAAAAACCTGAAAGTATTTGACAGTAGGTTTCTTTTCAAACCATAATTCATAAGCAGTCTTATTATCAGATTTACTGGTATAAACCCGATTAATAATATAACATGTCGTATTAACTGCTTCAGCCCAAAGATTTCTAGAGAGCTTCATGATATTCAATATAACATTAGCCATATCCTGAAGCACTCTATTTTTCCTTTCAACTATACCATTTTGTTGCGGTGTTTTGGGCACAGAGAATTCATGCGATATTCCCTGATCGCTATAGAATTTCTCAAAACTACTGTTTTCGAATTTGGATCCATGATCACTACGGATCTTACTAACATGAGAAGCTTTTTCATTTTGGATTCGTTTAATGACCTTTTTCACTTCATCCAGGATTTTATTTTTGACTTTTAAGAATGATACCCAAGTGAATCTGGTATAGTCATCTACGATAAGCAAGATATATTTTTTGCCTCCTCGACTCTTTGTTCTGGTTAGTCCAATAAGATCCATGTGGAGAAGCTCGAGTGGTCTAGATGTGGTTTTGGAGTTCACTTTCTTGTGAGAGCTCCTAGTCTGTTTGCCCAACTGGTATTCACCACATATTTTGTCTACTTTTTGTAATTTGGGTAGACCTCTAATTAGTTCTCTTTTGCTCAATCTAAATAAGTTCCGATAGTGTACATGTCCAAGGCGTTTATGCCATAATTCAGTCTCATCGGTATGGACCATGTAACACGATTGAGTAGATGAGCTTGCATCACTAACGACGTAGCAGTTTTCAGAAGTTCTGTGACCAGTAAATATAACAGAACCCTTTTTATTAAATATCTCACAACCTTGATTAGAAAACTTTACATTATGGTTGTTATCGCATATCTGAGAAATGCTTAGAAGGTTGTGTTTCAAGCGTTCAACATTTAAAATATTCTTAAATAAAGGAAATTTATAAAGCTGAACCGTACCTTGGCCAATGATCTTGCAATTACTTCCATCACCAAATGTGACTAACTCGTCAGTCATATCTTTTAGATCGGTGAATAAAGCCTTATCGCCTGTCATATGCCTGGAGCAACCACTATCTAGGTACCACTTTGAATGGCTTGTAGCTTTGAAAGCAGTGTGGGCAACCAAGCAGGCAACTTTAGGAACCCATTTCAGAATTGTTTTGGGTTTAGGAGTATAGATGGTCCTTTTCTGTCTGTTGTTATAGGAGAGACCTATAGAGTTAGACTTTAATAGCTCCTTGAGTAGATCAATTATTTTTTCAGCCAATGGATTTCGATTTTGAAAATCAAAGTTGACATGGCTACCTTTAGGTTTTTGAAAAGTCCTTGAATTTTTAGAAAAACCTTGATAAGTATTCTTTTCTTTTGAGATTAAAGACTCTCCTTTTACAAATTTAGGAGCAATATTCTTTTGTTTAGGAGATGTATTCTTATTATAGCCCAAACCGGATCGATCGCCACATTTTCTTGATCCGGACAATAATTTTTCCAATTTAGGATCACCTTGGGTATATCTCCATGTGTCTTTCAAACTCAGAAGAGATGCTACCTCTTTTTTGAGTTTCTCATTTTCGGATCTCAAATCTTCAAATTTGGAGGTTTTGAAATCTAAATCACCTTTGGTCATTTCAAAAGAATCAGAAATATGAGACTTTTCTAAAACGAGAGACTCATAATCTTCCTTAAGCCTGAAAAAATTTTCTTTTTGTAATTTAAGCTTGACGGCAATTTTATAACTCTCCTTATAAAGGGCATTATAAGCATCCTGAAGATCATCTTCATTATCGCAATCACTATTCAGATTTTCTTCACTAGATAAATCATCATTATCTGAAAAAGTGATCTTGGCTAGAGTCATAAGGGCTTTAACATCATCACCCGACTCGGTTTTAGAATCTTCTGATTTAGAAGAGGATTCAGAATCAGACGATTCATCCCAAGTAGCCATCATGCTTTTCCTTTTTGATTTATCCTTTTTAGGACATTTGTTAGCTAAGTGCCCATACTCTTGATAGTTGTAACATTGACTATCTTTCAAAGATTTTCGAGTTCTAGGTTTAGATCGTCTCTTATCATTTGATTTTTGAAAATCAACTTTTTTCTTGCTTTTGAAAATTTTGTAAAACTTTTTTGCTAAAAGCGCCATATCATCTTTAGAATTTTCTAAATCCAAAGTGCTGTCTTGTGAAACATTTTTAGATGATTTGAGAGCAATAGATTTTCCTTTAGGATCTTTAAAGGATAACTCGTAGGTTTGAAGTGAACTAACTAGTTCATCAACCATCATGGTATCCGTATCACGAAGTTCCTGAATCGCGGTTACTTTAGAATTGAACCGTTCAGGAAGTGAGCGTAGTATCTTTGCGCACACTTTACTTTCTAGGATTCTATCACCAAGACCCCACATAGAGTTCACAATGTCATTTAAACTAGTGTAGAAGTCCATAAACATCTCATTCTCCTCCATATAAATTTCTTCAAATTTAGTTGTGAGGAGTTAGACTTTAGATTTCTTGACAATAGATGTACCCTCGTGTGTCATTTCTAATACATCCCATGCTTGTTTTGTATTTTCACAAGAGATGATTCTTTTGAATTCATCTGGTGATAATGCACAAGTAATTGCATTAAGTGCATTTGCATTGGCACTACTCTCACTTTTTTGAAGTGTGGTCCAAAGAGAATAAGCCGTTACTTTCATTGATTTTGAACCATCGACATTAGTTACTTCAATGATAGGAGGGTTCCATTCATTCACTGTAGCCAGCCACACACTTTCATCCAAGGATTTGAGGAAGATCCTCATCCTGGCTTTCCGATAGGCATAGTTTGTGCCATTAAAGGGTGGTGGCCTAGTGACCGATAGACTATCAAAATTTGACATCTTAATATAGCTTAGATCGTTAGCTCAGGAAATAAATCCAATAAATAAACAATAAGCACGAGCTATTAGGCTTTGATACCACTTAAAAGGGGCCTAGCTATATGCCCTAGAGGGGGGGTGAATAGGGCAATGCCAAATAAAACTAAAACAGCGGAATAATAAAAGAAATAAAGCACAATGCTGAATTGAAATTAATCTCAATAACCTAAAATAAAGAGAATGATACTATATCAGTTCTAAGGACAACCTTACACCAAAAACCAAAGGTTTAAGGTAGGACGACCTTATTTCTAGAACGTCCTTGTATCACAAACCAATAAGGAATGAAAAGGCAAAGCAATCAAAATAACTTGCAGAAATAAATCCTAAGTTATTACAATATTCCCCACACTTGCTTGGAATAAAAAGATTACAACATTCATCCATGAATACAAACCACAAAACTGAATGAATAAAGAAATGAAAGAATAAAGCACATCCACAATACAATGATATATAGTGGTTTGCCTGTGTGTACACCAACTATTATCCAACAGCCACACAGAATGCTACTCCACTCCTAATATCCTCACACAGGGGATATTAGCATGCACTATCAAAATAGGTTTCAAAGGTTCACATAAAACCTTCACAATTGTGTCTTTGATCTCGAGCTTACACAATCTAAAAACCCACACAATTTGAGTTTTCTGGCTCTCCTCAGATAACCAATACAATAAGATTTTTCTGGAAAATTTCAAACAAAACCAAAGAAAGTAAATAACGCAAATGTAAAATACCTGAATCTCCTTTTGAAGTAGCCCGGTAGAACCAATCGGATTAGAAGTTTGATTCAACGATCAAAGTCCAATACTCACTTTAAGAATGGTTCTAAGTCTAATTGATTTTAAATCAAAAGGGCTAGTTCTATTTGATTTTGAATCTAAGAAGAAGGAATATCAGAAATTCTCCTTTTCATATAAGATTGGAATGTAGATCAAAATCAAATAACAAACAAGCTAGTAAAAGGAATATTAAATGAGCACAAAGTAGCTTAAAAACAACACAAACTTATCTCAGAGTATAGCCTAAAGAATGCTTGAATAGAATTGAATTGAATTGCTAAAACTCTGAAGTTCGTGTTCTATTTATAGCCTAAAAAATCTCATCTACGACTGGTCTTAGGATCCTAGGACTGGTCGTGGCTTCAAAGATTTTCAAAGATTTTCGCGGGATAAGGATTTGTTGTTCCATGACTGGTCTTACGAAGTCTACGACCGGTCATGAGCCACCTACGACTGGTCGTGGGTCACCTACGACCGGTCGTAAGACTCCCAATTTAGTTGCTGGAGTTTGAGTTGTAGGCCTAAGACTGGTCGAAGGACGAGTCATACAGCTCACAGGACTGGTCGTAGAATGTCCAGGACTAGTCGTAGGATAACCAGAAAGATCCAAAAATCTTCAACAACCTATGACTGGTCCTGAAAAACTCAAGACTGGTCGTTGCAGAGCTAGGACTGGTCTTGAAGTCCCTAGGACTGGTCTTAGAACAGTCCGAACAAGTATATTAAAATATACGAATTATGTATCTAGAATGACCTACAGTAAAGCCCATCCTAAGGTTAATCTAAGGTCAAACAAACCTTAAAAGTGAGATGGACATTGATAGTCTGTATACTCAGATGACCCTTAAGAGAAGCTTAGAATTTACGAATCTTGTTGTAGGCCTTCATGAGCTTGATCTTGACTTCACAAAGTCTTCTACTATACTTGAACTTGATTGTATCTTGAACATGCATACTTGAAGACTTCTATTCTTAAATTCTTCATCCTTGACTTGAAACTTTCTTCATTTAAGTTCTTGTCTTGAAATGCGATGTCTTGAAGCAATGAATAGTCTCAAACATGAAACACAAGATATACAAGACATAGATATAGGTTTTGGCACCACAAAATTTGACAACCAAAGGGATATGAAATCATAGCACTTAAAAGCCTCCTTTCAATACAACATACAATCATTGGGACAAGCACTAATTTTATTATTTTTTAGACCCAAGTCCCCAATAATCTTCTTGATTTCATAGAAAGACCTTGGTAAGGTTTCACCTTCAAGAAGTGCATCCTTTAACAATTCAAGTAACATGGTGAATGACTTGTCGCTTCATCCACCAAGGCACTTTATGTGATATAGTCGAATAATGAAACAGAGCTTACTAAACTTCTTACAACCTGGGTACAATTCCTTATCGGCGTCTTCTACTATTTTGAAAAATTGTTGTGCTTCGATATTAAGCCCATGTGTAGGTTTATATGTTGCATCACTCTCTTGATCATCCATGCCCGAAAAATCGAATGCATCATGTAACAATCCGTGGGCCCGACAAATCTTCCTAAGAGAGATAAACTAGAATGGGTATAAGAGAAATTTAAGGAAGAGTATTAAAGAGACAAATTAGAATGAAACAAGCACCATTATTACTTACCCCATAAGCGACGACGATTTACGCATCTAATAAAATCCCTAATAGTATCTCTAACTGACTAACTAAATCAGTCACCCATCCAAGACTGGATAGATTGTAATACTTTCATGTTCCCATTTAAATGCCCACACCGAAATTCTGGCAACATCTCCCCATGTTTCTCGGGATACGTTGATCTTGCATTTAATTCCCATGTCAAGTATCCACATAATGTGAGGATATTTGATATTAGAAATAAATATAAGAAACGTAACCAGAGAAAAAAGGATAGATACAACGCAGAACGAGCATGTGCATTTAAATCAAAGAACCAAAAGCATTCTAATTCATCTAATCTTAAATTGTCCAAACGTGGTACAATTTGAGAATTTTTATGCCTCTAAAAGCACACTAAATCTATGCTTGGCCACATAAAAATTCTTAAATGGGCAACTGATTATCCTATACTTAAATAATTACATAATTAATCACAATTAGCATTCATCATCTGGCTAACTAATAATAGAATGCATTTTACACTAAAGAAATAAATTTTGTTTTGATAAATTAACCGAATAATATCTACTACATACTAGTAACATACAAGTAATATTGGGGCATCATATACCATAGGCTGCAAGAATATCATGTCCCCTTAAACAAATAAATCCTCCAAGGATAACATATATATATATATATATATATATATATATATATATATATATATATATATATATATATATATATATATATATATAAGTTATTGTCATTCTCAATCACAAGTATCATTCATCATCCAACTAACTGTTAACAACATTTACAAAAATAAAAGATATCCAATCAACTTTATATAATAACTTGCAAGTAAACCTGTTGGGAACCATCATACACCGTAATGTCTTACGACAGATCAAGTTCTGAGGAGTTACAAGTTGGGCCTCTAGTAAAGAATATAAATGAAGTGACAAAAATCTAAATTAGGCAAGATCAATTATTTATGGAAGAGATTGATGAATAATACCTGAAAATTTTCTTGATTTTTTTAATGGAAAAAACTTTGCACCAATTACTAACACAATTAGAGGGGCAAATATAAAGCCCTTAGCCTTAACTCCTATAAGCATACCAAATTCAATATCAAATCCATTAAATTAAGTGCCTTCATAGGTATAAGCATAAAATAAGACTACCAAACAAAAAAAAAACAACATTGTATCTCTCTTTTAGACTCAAAGGACAGATCTGGTAGTTCCACGATAGGACCCTTGGGTCGACGTGAAAGCGAGCTCCAAAGGAACTACTGCTCAGAGAGCACGGCTAGAGGTGTTACCTCTTCTACCAAATGGGTTGTTGTTATAAAGAAATTTACTGAATTTTATTTAAACTTATGTTAATTAGTTCTATTTTATAAATGCATTAGGAAGACAAAACATGGACCAAGCACTTTAACCAAATCATTAATTGGCCATAAAAGAAATGCAAACAGTCAATGTGTCCATCTATGTATAAAAAGAAGACATGGTATTGCAAAGGAGATGACATCATGAAGAGCTCCCGAAATGGACTTATGTATATAGAAATGTATTGAAAACCAAAACAACATCATTGCAATTTATCATACTCAATGAGAAAAAGTTCATTGATCAAACAACCTAGATTCCCCAATCAAAGGCATTTCTAGTTAGTTGCCAATCAACTATGATAACTCCAATGCACCTTGGAGCATAGGTCAAATACTCTAAATGACCAATAAAAAAATTGAATCAATAGTAAGATACAGACCTTAGAAGCTCCTGGATAAATACTTCATTGTGGTTATATAGACTGTGAACTATCAAGTCCAAAAGGCAGCTAACCTGCATAATTAAGAAATCATGAGAACAATCAATCAGATATAAACAAAGGCAACAGAAGAGGGGGGGAATCCAAATACTTCTAATGACACAAAAATTCCCTTTAGTTTTAATAAAGTTGCAGTATCAATTAAAAAAGAATAAATTGAAATTGAGGTGAGGACTGCTTTAGTTGAAGTGAAAATAGCTCAAGGTGTCCTAGAGGGGGACGAATAGGACTTTATAAAATTTTATACTTTATTTTTAATCCTATTACCTTAATCTTGATCTAATATGTGACTATCAAGATATCCCTTAATTTAACTCTAATGGCTTCCAAGCCAAGTAGAAGATCCAATCATAAGACTATTCAATATTAAGCATGATACAACAAATAGTCTAAGATGAATGAGTAGTGTGAATGTGTGTGAGATGTGATTCAAACCAACGCATTCATATTATCATGTTTGCATGTAAAAGATTAACATAATGAAAGATCAAGCAAGAATTAATCCCAAACACATTCATTTATAGTGGTTTGGCTATGTGCCAACTCCACTAGCGGCGGACGCACTCATCCCATGAGTGTACTAGATTTCACTAATAGAGGTTTCAAATCAGGTTCACCTCAAACTATTATAACCTACACAAGGTTGACTCTATGACCTACATAAGATACCTAAAACGTGCTTACACAAGACACAAGTTTATGCCCTACACAAGAGGAAAGGTCAACACGAAGCACCTAAGTTTTATGCCGTACACAATAGCAAAGGATCCACATAAGGAACCTTCGTTTTAGGCCACACAGGCCAAGGATCCACACAAGGAACTTAGGTTTAGGACACATAGGCCAAAGACCTACACAAATGACCTAAGTTTATGCCTTAGACAAGAGCAAGGGTCAACACACAATAACCAAATGTACTCTCTCGTCTGAGGCTCCTATGAGGACTTATAAGTGGTGAGATGTACCTGTGACCCAATCTTACACAAAGAATGATCAACAGGGTCTCTGGACTCTAATGACTTACAGATAAGTAGATGAATCCCATTAAGCACGTTGATGTAGATCTCCTTGATGATAAAGATTCTTCTACTACCTTGATTTGCAACACTTGCTGATGTTCCAATAAAGGTGACGGGTTGGGTCAAGGTTATGTTGGAATTCTACTTTAGTAAATGTTTTCCTATTTTAGAGGAGTGATTCTAAGCATTCTACCATTTAAGGTATCCCAACTCAATGATTTGTCATTAAGATAGTAGCTGGATGATCCTTGAATGAGGAAGTTCATTCCTCAATTCACTCTATTGAATATCAATGATGAGAGTAGATTGAAGGATGAACTTCCATGAGAAAATGAGCTTAGGGTAGGTGATATGCAATTACTCTCTTGAAGCTCTCTCTATTTTTCTCACTAAAGCAACCAAGAACAAGCTCTCCTTATATAGCCAAAAAGTTCCAATAGAAATAAAATTGTTAGAATCTGACTAAGTTCGATATCATCGATCTTGATTTGATGTCATCGAACGTATACTTTCGATGCCATTGAATCATAGTTCGATGATACGAACTCTCTTAAAAGTTATTCCAGGAACTTTTTGATAGACTGTTGATGATATCGAAAACGATTCGATTTCATTAATATTTGAATTTTGATGTCAACGATTCATGTTTTGATTCCTCGACATTATAACAAAAGAGCTTGCTGGACATGAATAGGTTGGCTTCGATGTCATCGAGCTGACATCGATGTCATCAGATTTTAAATGTCGATGTCATCGAAACATAGTTCGATATCATCGATCTTTTTCAGAAGATTTTCCTTGTTAATTTGTTGGACACTCCTTTGTCCAAAATCGATGTCATCAACTTAATTTTGATATGATCAAGATTTGAATTTCGATGTCATCGAGGGTATCTCGATTCCTTGAATATTTCCAAATGATTTTCCTATCAAGTTTGCTAAACCAGTTGTAACGTCGAGGAAAAATCCGTACAAAGACCTGAGTACCACCTCAGGCAGAAACCACTAAGGACCAAATCCTTTAAGAATTAGATGAAAATCAACTAAGTGCTAAACTAAATCATTTATGGAATTAGCTTGAATCACTTTCAATACGTACCACAAGACCGAAAACTAATAGGATCGTTAATGGTACATTACCTAAAAATGTAGGATCAATCTCAAAATCCAGTTGCTCTCGGGAGCATCAAGAAACTCCGTATTGGACCTAGACCGCGCGTCGAAAGTCTGATTACTGTGAAACTATATGGTTATGACCGCCTTACTGGGTTTGACAACTATCTCAGAAATCAAATCCATATGTGCCCACAAACGCACAACTTGAGCCCGGAGCGAAGTGTGTGAGAAACGCGAATATCTTTATGAAATGAAATTAAAGTTAAGTGATTTGAGCTGTTCACTTGCAAGCCAAATTTAAGGTTTTAGATTGTCAGATTCCGACCCAACTACACCCTCAGATCAGGAAAAATTTCTAACACATGTCAATGTACTTGTGGCCCTGATCGAGTAACGGTGACCGTTGAACTGAAACAGGTCCGCCATGGTCGATCCATAAATCCGATCAGACCGAAATCTTAACCTAGCCTAGATCCAATGTTAGGAAACTTTTCTTATACCGTATGTAGGAAATGGGCCTCCAGATGAGCTTCGTTGGTCTGAAATAGCCACTCTTTGGCTATAACCTAAGTATACCATGGCCCTAGGGCCATTTTCATCAGTTCTGGGCCTATATAAGGACCTAAACCCAGCCCTCTCTCATTCCATACGAATTTCAAACCCTAGGAGAGAGAAGAGAGGAAAAGGAGAAGGAAAGAATGAGGAGGAGAGAGAGAGAGTGAGAGAGATAGTTGTTGGGATTCGATCCCACCACTCCATGTGTCAAATCATCCTACCCGTATTGTTACACCGGCGATTTTGACTCCATTTTTGAATAAAAAATCCTAACCCTAATCTATTTTAGGAATCCAAATAGAGTAAATGGTGAAATAGCTAACTTATTTCATGCTATAGGTAGCTGTTGTGCCGTTTACAAAGACGTATTGTTCAAACTGAGCTCGATACGAGTCTACCGGTGAAAAGTGAGGACTATAAATGTTTAGGTTATGATTTTTAAGGCTTTCAATGTCAGTTAATGATTTATGACTGACTTGATTGTTGTCAGATGTGCTTAGATATGATGTTTTTTATTTATTACACATATA
Organism: Magnolia kwangsiensis; assembly: GCA_037074715.1. Classification (NCBI taxonomy): domain Eukaryota; kingdom Viridiplantae; phylum Streptophyta; class Magnoliopsida; order Magnoliales; family Magnoliaceae; genus Magnolia; species Magnolia kwangsiensis. Next base: position 115,358,834 of record CM073572.1, on the reverse strand, counting down.
TGTAAACTATGTTGATTTTAATGCATTCCATGTGTTTGTTGAAATGTTTGAATGAATATGGCATTAGGATTTGTACTTTCCATGATTATCGATTGAGAACATATGATTGTTGTAAGTGTGGCAAATCCTTTATGAAAGGATTTACTATAATGCCTATTATAACTACTTTATTATATGTAGGTTGATATGTGTAGTCTAAATGTTTGATAAAATGCCTGAATGAGAAAATGCTTGTTGAAATGCATGTAGTGAGGGCATTAAGATAGGATTCTCAATAACCTTACCTATATTTACAGTTTCCTTCACATAATCTATCTCACTATTACGTGATTTATGGAAGAATGTCTATGTATGATAATATGAGCACTATGTGTTTGTTAAAATGCCCAAATGAGATTTATATTTGAATTGATTATCACATGTTGTTTAGACTATCACACATGTAATGCCTATTATATTTGAATATGATTGGGGCCACTGCGTAGTCCAAGTAGTCAGTAATGGTTCCCGAGTTAGTGGTGGAGGTCGTTTCGCTACACAAGACATGTTCGAGGAATCCGAGTCATACGTTGCTTGTCGACAGTGATTAGGCCACTTGGAATGCTAACGCGCTCCATGTCAATTAAGTCAACGTGCACTCGTACCAGTCGAGCTTGTTAAGTAACTCGATTGGCCCATTATATGTTCACCATGTATGGACGCTACCGCTTAAATTTAAGGTACCACTTACCAGTGAAATGCCCGTTTAACCTTGGTACATCGATCTGCCAAGACTCATGAGCTGAACATGGTAGTATGGGACACCATGGTCGAGCTATCGGCCTACGCTGGGGTGACGAGCCTCCCCGTAGTGTCAAGTGAACAAACCAAACTCGTGAGCCGAATTCTGTGATATGGGACACTGTATTCAAGCTGTCAGCCTATGATTAGGTGATGAGGCTCTCGCAGTGATCTTGAGTATCCACTAGGACTACGCTAAGGTGACGAGCCTTTCCGTGGTGACCTCGAGTATAACTAGGCCTGCGCTGAGGTGACGAGCCTCTCCATAGCGACCTAGAACTGCCATCGTATGAAACTATTAGGATTGACGACCCTATATGGATCAATGTTTGGGTTAATGATAAAAAGGGAGGTACCTTAGCTTCCAAATCCTGTTGTATGAATAAGTCTAATTAAGAACTTAGCTAATCACGTACATGCACCACATTGCATGTGCCTTTAGCGTTGGTATTGAGCAAAGAAAGAGTGTTGCATGCGCGACCATGAGATGATGTTGCAGAGGGAGTGCAGGCGAGGGCATACATCATTATCAGATCTCATTCTTTCATTAACAAGAGTACTTAGGACATAATTGTTGTACTACTTTATCATTACTGCTTGATTAAATTGCTAACATGTTAACCTTTGCCTTATAGCTCCATTGAGTTGATCACTCACTCTCACTCTAGGACAGTGTTTTAAAACACCAACCGGACTCTGTTGTAGTTTCATATGACAGCGAGGCATACTAGACAGAGCCTGCCTTCTATGATGATCAGGAGGAGTAACATTACACTTTATCATTTTATGAATTTTGGAATTATACATGTAATTATTTAACCTAGTGATGTTCATACTCTGGGGACTTACAATCACTTATATGCTTATATGTATTTATCACAGTCTTCTGCTTGCGTAATTTAACTGTCTCTGGAGTATGATATGCTAATTTGGTATAATCTCACTCATGTTTAATGCACTAATACGGACAACATTTAATCATCATTATCTATGATGTATAAGTGATGTGTTGGAACTCGGGAGTTGGACTCCTGCTCGATCCCTGATTTTCAGGGCGTTACACCAATCTTGTCTAAATTTGATGAAATCGAACCTCCCTCGATGTCATCGAAATTTGAACTTTGTTATCATCAAGGCTCGTTTCAAGTCATTGACGAAATTCTCAATTTACTTTTGAAGCTTGATGGACACATACTAGCCTATATTCGATGACATCAAACCTTGCTCGATGTCATCGGAATTTGAATTTCGATGACATCGAAGCTCGGTCTATTCATCGAGAATATTGTCCAAATATCATGTTGGTTGCTAGACATAAAAGACCTCAATTCGATATCATCATGGCTGTATCGATGTCATAAAAAACAAGTGTTCAATGTCATCGATGTAAGCTCGATACATTGAAGAAAGCTGAAAACTTAGAAAATTTTCCTATTTGCAAAATTAGTTTTCATACTTATATTCCTATGTTGTTCTAAGCTTTTTAAGGATTTATATACCTGGATGTTTTGGGACACGGGATGTGAGGCTAAGTTTACCTTTGATGAGTTCGGAGCACACATCCAGTTGAGGCTAATGCTTGTATGATCTTCATAAGGGGCACACCTGACTCACCGACTCAACCATCACGCTAATTGACAAACCAGGACACTTTCATAAATAAAAAATAAAAATAAAAAGCACCACTAACTCATTTAGTAAGCATCCATTTTCATAGATTCACCATACAAATGTTATTCCAGTATAAATCCTGGAAAATTGTTGCGCCCCAAACCCGAAAATTAGATTCACAGGAATCCCGATCATTGAACCCGGTGTCGACAGCCTCCATAGTACCCCATTCTCGACTCCTAGCGCCCATATGCTAGGTTCCAATCCTGAGATCATACAAGAAGGATTTTGCAATGTACATTTATCTCGTAAAGAGCATAACTATAAGTTTACTTAAATCACAAGGGCAACATCATCACATATCCACTAATATAAATAATTGAATACGGTGATAAAATGGAAATACATATATCAAAAATCAAAGCTCCAAAAGATAGTTGCACGCTCCAAGCTCAACGCTACTGCAACCTAACACCACCTGCATGTATCTATCTTTCATAAGCTTATAGAAAGCTTAGAGGGTGGTGAAAGTGTGTGCATAAGATAAGTGTCAAGTATTCAATGTAATATAATGTCAAAAATATTAGCAAGATCATAAATCATACGATAACAGAGTAAATGAAAATACTGACAAGTCCATGAGTCATACAATATCAGAGTACGCAATACAGATCAGCTATGCAAATGAGGAGTCATGAAGAGCCAAATATCAGATGTCGAGGGAACAATGCAATATGTAATCCTGCTAAGTCCATCTAGGCCATATAAGTACAGAAACATAACAACCTAAAATGTTATATGCCTGCAGATGTAATATGCGATGTGAATGAAATGATCAAAATGGAGTGTGAGGTCAGGATGACAGTATGTAATATCACAGGCCATCAAAAGGGACTTCTATTCAAACCAGTCCCATACCTAAATTTGGATAGTCAGACTTAATGTGGTAACTCCTGATCTCAGGTTAGTCGTGTGCCCAACCGAAATCCTGGTCATGCGAAGGTACACGTAATAAATAGTTGCGCACCAGCGGCCCAAGTGCATAGTGAATGAATGGGTATGCAATTCCTACTCAATAAGTCCACATATCAGTACGGTTCCTTTCTGGGATCATCACCAGGGTCTATTACACTCCACACTGACTATCACCTCCCTAGCCGCATAGCCCAGCAAGTGGAGGAGACCACACTATCCGCCTAACCAGTAATTTGTCAATACCTACCCGGCTCGTCAATGACAAACCCATTTACGAGCTGGTCAAACTCAGCCTAGCTTACAGCCCCCTCACTCGGGTGGATAAGGTCACATCCCCTCCCAACCGACCACGACACAGTGGGAGACGTGGCCTACTAGTATTTGGTACTTGGGCGCTCATGTATCCACTCGATCTAGATGTTGGGGCGTCTCCTGGCCTCAGAGGTATATGGACTTTCACCCACGGACATCCAAAGTGCCCAGATGCTTGAACCAAATATTTTCGGTGTCCCATCTGGCCATTCACGACATGCCTGTGGAGGCCACGACCCTGATGTCACTAGGGCGTACAACGATCATGTCACACATATGTGAGATGCATGAGTCACACCATCCAGTCATGCAACAATCCTACACATACCACGCGCTCATGTGGGTAACTCCTATGAGTGAGTCCCATAAATAATCTACCCAATGGCATATGATATGATCAGTCACTACTCATATCAAGCATACATATGATGCTTATGGCATGAGTCATAGAATTATACTAAGTATGTTATATGGTGATGAACTATCCTCACAACGAAGATGGGCCTAGACGGCCTGCACACAACAAGTATGGGCATATCAATGGGCCCTAGGGAGAGTCATAATACGAATATTTAACTAACATTATTCTTACAATGTGAATATTAAGTCATCATTGCTCCCAAGGCATGACCCGTTATAAACATCATTACATATACTATAGTAGAATCACACATTATAATGGACCTTATATACATCCCATTGGGCCTCAACCTATGGGCTTCAAATACGTCAAACGGGCTGCATTACATGAGCCTCATATATATATATATATATAGGTGGGCCTCAACAACGGGCCTTATACAAATTAAGGTGGAACTCAACAATGGGCCTTGTACAGATCAAGGTGGGCTCATACCTCCCCTAAAAGAATCATATTGAAGGATCATTTAGACCATATCACAAATAATAGTGGAGATAATGATTCTCACTGTTAAACAAATCACAGGGCCCACCATAAAGTTTATTTTCCACCCAATCTAATCATAAGGTCTTAAAGACTTAGATTAAGAGGGGAAAAAAATCCTTATTGATCCAGAACTTTTGTGACCTAAATGGGTTTCAATGATGGACACTCAATCCTCCACTATTTTGCAGTGTGTTCCACCTGATCAATGGATGGACACATCACAGTGGCCCACCATAATGTATTTGAGATCTAACCAATTCATAATTTAACATAATAATAGATGAAGTGAAAATAAATATCAGCTTTATTGAAAACTACTGTGGTCCTTAGAATTTTGAACGGTGGAGGTCACTGCCCATTATTTTAAATGGTGGGGACCACTTGAACTTTAGATCTGACTCGTTCTTTACCTCATACCATCAAATGATATCTCAGAATGGTTAGACATTACCGTCCAAATAGTGGATGGTAGAGATTAAAAAAAAAACATTAAGTGGGTCCCACGTTGCATCGACGCAACACACATACAGGGGGCAGGCGCAGATAAAACACATATTTCATGGTGAGGCCAGCGGCTGGGACCCACAGTCCCTACCTGTCCCATCCACAGCGCAGCAGGACGCTATTGCGCGTCCTCTGGACATAAGCAGTGGCAGTGCCTGCTACATATATATATATATATATATATATATATATATATATATATATATATATATATATATATATATATATATTAGTTATCTGGGGTTTTTCCTAGGTAGGGCCTGAATCAGGAGAATCCACCCCACCCATTGGATTCTATGGCTCTAGACAGTCTAAATGAGCCCAATATTTGATGTGTTTTTGTGTATAAAAACATCAAAGTAGATTTTAACGGTAAAAACTACTATTTTCTATGAAATGGCCCTCTAGATAATCGGATTAACTTCATTTTTTGGGTCAACGCCTAAAATGAACTGGGGAATGGGATAGACGGCATGGATCAGACTCATACATCAAGGTGGGGCCTACATGAGTGGCCCACCCAAAAGTTTGGAATCAAGCTAATAATTTTTTTTTCACACAGCACATCCAGATGTTGTGTATATCCCACCGTCTGTTTATACTTCACTACACAACGTCCAGCGTCCAGGGAAATTGGACGGACGGCGTGGGTACATTTCATCAAGGTGGGTCCCACATGGACATGGCTCACTTGATTGGATCAATCTAATATTTGTGTCTTCCCATCATCATTATAGTAGGGCCTACGTGGCCTGGACGGTGTAGATCCTACACGTCCATAAGTGGGTCCCACGAAGGTGGATGACTTGGATAACATGCATACATCATAGGGCCAACAATAAGGGAAAAGAGAGAGAAAGAGAGAGATGGAGTCATGGAGGGACCCCGACACTATAGGCCCTCCCTTCTATACATTACAACATACATCAAGTGGGTCCCAACACATGTGGGCCCACCAAATCAAAATCACTGGTGGAGATTCCCTCTCCACCAAAAATGGAAGGTCTAAATGACCCCTTTCAAATTAGAAAGTAAACATCATGATGGGGTCCATGGAGAATGGCCCCATTATGGAATGATCATGAGAATCAAGATGGGCTATCGATCACTTTTTTCAAGCCCCAAATCCGAAAATTGGATTCACGAGAATCCTGACTGCCGAATCCAGTGCTGACAGCCCCCGTAGTACCCCATTCTCGGCTCCTAGCGTCCATATGCCAGATCCCTATCCTGGGATCTTACAAGGAGATTTTTTTTTAAGTTACATTCAACTCATAATAAGCATAACCATAGGATTACCCAATTCACAAAGGCAACATCATCGTCACATATCCACTAATATAATCATTTGAGTACAATGCTGAAAGGGAAATACGTAAATTGAAAATCAAGCTCCAGAAGACCGCTGCACGCTCCAAGCTCAACACTGCTGCAACTTAACATCACCTGCACGCATCTATCATGCATAAGCTTATAAAAAGCTTAGAGGGTGGTGTAAGTGTGTGCACAAAGTAAGTGTCAAGTATTCAATATAATATCATCATCAAACAATACCAAAATTACTGGTAATCTATAAATCGTACATTATCGAAATAAGCAGAAATACTGACAAGATCATGAATTATCAGAGTAAGCAGAAATACTGACAAGATCATAAATCATACGATAATAGAGTAAGCGAAAGTATGGACAAGCCCATAAGTCAATCAATATCAGAATACGTAGTATAAAATAGTTATACAATAAGGAGTCATAAACAGCCAAATATCAGAAGCCGAGGATGTAAAATAATATACAAATCTTGTAAAGTCTGTCTAGGCCATATAAGTGTAGAAACATAATAACCCAAAATGTCATATGCCTGCAGATATAATGCAATATGCGATGCGAATGAAATGACCATGCTGGAGTGTGAGGTCGGGATGATAGTACGTAGTATCGCAGGCTACAGGGTCCACCACAAGGGACTTCTATCCAAACCAATCTCATACCTAAATTTAGATAATCAGACTCAATGTGGTAAACTCCTGACTCAGTTAGCCACATGCCCAACCGAAATCCTTGCCATAATGAAGGTACACAACAATTAGTTGCGCACCACCAGCCCGAGTGGATAGTGAATGAATGAATGAATGAGCATGCAACTCTTACTCAATAAGTCCACATATCAGTATGGTTCCTCTTTGGGATCATCACCAGGGTCTAGTACACTCAACACCACCTGCCGCCCTATCAAGTGCACAACTGGGTAAGTAGAAGAGACCTCACTATCTGCCTAGCCAGTAGTCTGCCAATACCTACTCGGCTCGTCGATAGCGGACCCATTCCTCGAGCTAGTCAAACTCAGTCTAATTATGCCTAATCCCTCGGGCGGGTAAGGCCACACCCCCTCCCAACCAACCACGACACAGTGGGAGACATGGCTTCCTGGTATTCAGCATTCGGACGCTCATGTATCCACTCGGTCTCGATGTTGGGGTGTCCTCTAGTACCAAGAGGGTTTTAGAGATTTTCACCGAGGGCCATCTATGGCAGCCCAATGCTCGAACCAAACATTTTTGATATCCCATCTGACCATCCATGATATAACTGTGGAGGCTACGACCCTGATGTCGCTAGGGTGTACAGTAATCATAACACACAATGCAAGATGCATGAGTCATACAGTCCAGTCATGCACTAATCCTGCGCATATCGTGCACTCATTGGAGATAACCTCCGCCTATCAGGGAGTCTCATAACAACCTGCCCAATGACATATGAAATGGTCAACCACATTTCATAACAAACATACAGATGATGCGTATGGGTGTAACGCCCTGAAATTTGGGGGTCGAGCATAACTCAGCTCCTGAGTTCCAAAACATCACTTATGCAACATATTCGATGATGATTGTATGTTGTCTGTATTAATGCATAAAACATGATATAGATCAAGCTAGATTAGTAGACATAATTCAGGGATATTAAGGTAAAGCAAGCGGAAGACTTAAATACATACATGATTCAAAATAAATACCCAAATGATGTGTGCTCTGCCCAGGGCAATATACATATATCTGTGTCTCAAAATACATACATGAAACATTCAAAATAATACAATGCATATCCCAAAAAAAATCTCCGCTGGTCAGGACAAGGCTCAGTCGAACCTGCCTGAAAACTGCATGTATGAGAATGCCTCCTCATCCTCATCAAAGTCTAGCCCTGCCTCGCCAGTATCGCCATCACCTAGATCTAAAGCAGAGTCTGGTTGGTGTTTAAACACTGTCCCAGAACATGGGAGTGAGTGATCAATTCAGTGGTATTATACAATAAAAGTTAACATGTTATCAATCTAATCAAGCAGTAATGATAAGGTAGTACAATCAAACATGTCCTAGATCTCTTATTAATGCAAAGATGACATGAAGAATGATGCATGCCCTCACCACAATCTCCCTCATGCGACATCATCTAACGATCGCGGCATGAATCACTACCACTGTGCTCTCACACTAACGCCAATGACACATGCAGTGCGATGTCATGAACATGATTACCCAGTTATTATTAGTCATTTTCATACAATAGTATTGGGAAGGTAAGACACCTCCCTTGTATCATTTTCCAACATTGATCCTTTCTAGGGTCGTCAGTCTTGGGATATCTCATACGATAATATGGTTCTAGGTCGCTGCAAGGGTTGTCAGGGCTGTTGCGTGCAATCGTTGCTCCACTCCCCCATCACCTTATCAATACAGGCCTATTTATATCCTTAAGACTGCATCAGGACTCGTCGCCCCCATGCGGTGTCAGGATAAACTCAAGGTCACTACAGAAGGCTCGTCACCAATCAGTGTAGGCCGATAGCAAGAATATAGTGTCCCATACCATCATAATCTGCTCAGAGTAGGGTGCTCACTGGTCACTACGGGGAGGTTTGTGGCCCCAGCACGATGTCCCATATGCAACATAGATAATAATAAATATCAGGTAGAATCCCAACTCTCGAGTTTCAAAATGTCACTTATGCAACATAGATAATAATAAATGCATGTTGTCCGTAGAATGGCATTAAACAAGATTGGGATTAAGCCAAAACAGCATATCATACTCCAGAGACAGTTAAATTTTACAAGCGAAAGACTGTGATAAATATATAACAATGTATAATTGATTATAAGTCTCCAGAGTGTGAGCATGTTACCAAGTTATACATATACATGTATACTCTAAAAATGATAAAAAGGATATACATGAGTGCTCTAAAAATATAAAATAACAAGTGTCATAGCATCTAAATAACCTCTCTATAATCCCGTCGGTCAGAACACGCATATAGGTGAAATTCTCCTCATCATCATCAAGTCCGGCTCCACTTCACAAGCAGCGCCATCATCTGCAACTAAAACAGGGACTGGTTGGTGTGCGCAACACCGTCCCGTAACGTGGGAGTGAGTTATTAACTCAGTGGAATTATAGAGCATAGATTAGCACGTTATCAAATCAATCACGCGATAATAGTAAAGCAGGCAATCAAACATTCCTAGATACTGTTGTTAAAGCAAGCATGAAATGACATAATGGATGCCCTCACCGACATACTCCCTCATGCGGCACCATCTTACGCCCGCAGTATGCCTGCGTTCCTCAGTGCTCCACATCTTCCAGGCACATGCAGTGTGATATGGATAATGATTACCGAGTTGTTATTAGTCCATTCATACAGCAGTATTGGGAAACTAAGGTACCTTCCTTATATCAATCCCAACACAGATCCTGTCTAGGGTCGTCACTCCTAGTAATCTCATACGATGTTATATTTATAGGTCACTGCAAGGGCTGTCAGGGCTGTTGCTCGCACTCATTGCACCGCTCCCCCATCACCTTATCAATACAGGCCTAATGTACTCTTATCGCTACGGAAGGGTCGTCGCCTCCCATAGACTCAAAATACGCTCGAAGTCACTACAAAGGGCTCGTCACCAATCAGAGTAGGCCGACAGCTCGAATGTAGTGTCCCATACCACCACAATCGGCTCACAAGTCGAAGGTGCTCACTGGTCACTACGGGGAGGTTTATGGTCCCAGCGTAGGCCGACAGCTTGACCACGGTGTCCCATACCACCATGCCCAGCTCATGAGTCTTTATGGATCAAGGTACCATGGTTATCAGGGTTTTCAATGGTAAGTTTAGTACCTTAGGTTCAAGCAGTTGTGACTCATACAGGGTGAACATACAATGGCCAGTCGGGTTATTTGACGCGCTCGACTAGTAAGAGCGCATCTCAAGCTGAGCGACATGAAGTGTATAAAATACTTCGTGTGGCCTAACCAGTCGCCAACCCAAAGCACGACTCGCGTTCATCGACACGTCCTTCATGGCAAATAGAAGCCAACCACGAATTTGAATTTATTATTGATTGTCTGGACTAACGTATAGCCCCAAGCATTTGTAAACAACATCAATGATCATATGAGAGTACTAGAATTGAAGTTCAAACAATACAAGTATGTTGACACATGTTATAACATACAACGTACACAAATCAACCAACTCATATATTCCATATATATGAGAAAATCAATTTATATGGAAAACATGGAGGAAATCATATACATCATCGTGTTGATTGAGAATTCAATCTCAAAACTAATCTACAACAACGTTAGCTCAATATATACTAATACAAACATTTATACAAACACTTAGTCTACACACTTTAGTCTACATAGCGTATGTCGACCCAAAGTGCATATAAGGGCGAATCTATTTGCCAAACAGATTATACACATATATCTAATATCATAACATGACAAAATCACATGGTAATCATTTCAGCAAAATACAGATGTATACAGTATTTCCTATAAATGACTAAAATACCCTAAATCTCAAATTCACCGTACGTATACGAAATGAAAAATGGACAGCATGTTCTACATGTCAAATGGCGTTCTCGTTGATAATCTACTATTAAACGACATTGAAAGCTTTGAAATCAGTCAATCTAAGCGTCTACAATCCTCACCTTTCACCGTAGACGTGTATCGATTCGAATAGAACGTCTACGTTTCGTCAACGGCGTTATGGAGACCTAATGCACAAGATACATAAGCTACTTCGCTAGTTGTATCAAAAGAATCCTTAAAACAGCTATAGATTAGGGTTTTCTTACCTAGAAGTGAGTTGGAATCACCGAAAAAGGGATTTGAAGGTGGTGCTTTGGTACGTGCAAAGGCTAGAGCAAACGGCAGGAAGTTCTCTCACAAATTCTCTCACTAACTCTCTCTTTCTCTCTCACCACTTTCTAGGGTTTCTTGCAAAATCAGATGGGAGAGATATGAGAGGGTTTAAAGCCCTTATATAGGCTAAAACCTCACCTAAATAGACTCCAGACCAAGGTATACTTGGGTTATAGCCAAATCGGGTCTTTTCCGATCCAAAAGAGTGTTTCGGGAGGTCCCCTGGCCGAACACGGTCAGACTTAAGCTCATGGATATCGGATCCTGCTCACATGAAGTTTTCAGTCCGGCAGAGTTCCCAGATTGCACGTAGCGGTCCAGTTTCAGTTCAGCGGTCATCGAACCTACATCAGGTCTACAAGCTTCATGACATGAAAGAGAAATTTTTCCTGATCCGAGGGTGAAATCTGGCTAAATTCTGATGGTCAGAACGCTTGATAATAACGCACAACGACACGTGCCATATTTTGAATTAAATTTCTAAATCTTTACCTTTTCTCACTCTCTTCACTCCAGGCCCAATGAAATAGCCTCAGAACATCAGTTGGGCTTGATTTTCGAAACAATTGTCAAGTCCAACTAAGCGGTCATAACGGTCTGAGATTATAGATATCGAACTTTCGACGTGCGGTCTACATCCAATACAAAGTTTTAAAGGGTTCCTGAGAACAAACAGGTTTAGAGTTTGATCCTAGGTTTTAGGGTAATGTAGCGGTAAAAATTCTAAAGGTTTTAGGTCTTACAGATCGTATTTAAAGTGATTGGTACTAATTTCACAGGTAATCTAGCATAGCGCTAGTTAATTCACGTTAAATTTCTAAAGAATTTGGTTCTAAATGATTTCTTTGGCTTTGGAATTGGGTTCTGAGATGTTACCAAGGCGTTATGGTTGGCCCATTGTCTAAGGACGTCTAACCCTAGGTTAGCAAAAATCTAAGGTGTTACAACCAGTCGTAGACAAGGTTTCTGCTACTATAAATTGAGCACGAATTTCAAAGTTTCATATAGAAATTCAAGTAAAATCAAAGATCCACTCTGAGATAAGTTTGTGTTCATTTTAAGCTACTTTGTGCATAATTAATATTCCTTTTGTTAGCTTATTGTTATTTGATTTTGATCTGCATTCCAATCTGATTTGAAAAGGAAAAAATTCTGTAATTCCTTCTTCTTTGAATCAAAATCAAATACAGCTAGCCCATTTGGTTTAACTTAAAATCAATTAGAACTTAGAACCATTTTAAAGTGAGTATTGGACTTTGAACTTCTACATTCAATCATCTACTCCGATTGGTTCTTCCGGGCTATTACAAAAGGAGAAATCCATGTATTTTACATTTATTGTAATTTACATTTCTTTTTGGTTTGTTTTGAGATTGAGCCAGAAAAATCTCATTGTGTGGTTATCTAAGGAGAGCCAGAAAACTCAGACGGAGGGATTTTTGAATTGTGTAAGCCCAAGTCAAAAAGACACAATTTTAAAGGTTTTAGGTGAACCTGCGAAACCTATTTTGATAGTGAACGCTGATATCCCCTGTGTGAGGATATTAGGAGTGGAGTAGCAATCTGTGTGGCTGTTTTATAACAGTTGGTGTACACACAGGCAAACCACTATAACTCTTTGTGTTTTGTGGATGTGTGATTTATTGTTTCTATCTTTTATCATTCAAAACTGTGAAATGTACGTGCGGATGTGAATGTTGTAATTTTTTTCATTTCAAGCACAGTGGGGAATGATGTAATAATTTAGATTTAAATTTCTACAATTTATTTCAATTCCTTGCTATTTATTTATTCCTCTTTGGTTTGAGTTTTTGATACAAAGGACATTTTAGAAATAAGGTTGTCCTGCCATAAACCCTTAGTTTTTATGGTGTAAGGTTGTCCTTAGAACTGAATTCGTATTAACCTCTCAACACTAGTTTATTGAGGTTGCTTTTATTTCAGCTTTAAGAATTGAATTATTTCTATTTGGCTATCTTTTGGTTTTATTCCGCTATAATACTTTTAATTTGGCATAGTCCTATTCACCCCCCCTCCCCCCCCCCCCCCCCCCCCCCCCCCCCCCCCCCAGGTTTCCCAACAAATTCTGAATTGAACCCTCTGTCCTTTATGTTGTCACAAATGTGTCATTTTACAGGAGAAGTCTTGCAAAACTACACTAGAAAATTTCTAAGTAAAAATATTTTTTGTCATCGCACAAAATAGCATTATTCAGATGACAGGGGAAGGGCCTGAACTATTGAGAAATCCATAATACATTCTCCTGAGTCCTAACAAAGTTCCAAACGAGCCCTTAGGTTTCTTTTCTCCCATTGTGAAATTTGTTGTATTTGCAAATTGATGGCAGTGGTGTTTTGATTTCTCCATTGGCATATATTTTTTACGAAGAGCTTCCAAGTTGGCACAATCTTCTCATGCAACTTGGATTGTAATTATTTGGTTGTTGTCTTCAATGCTTTTTAGGAGCTTTTCTGTTTTATAGAAATAAGTCTGGAGAGCAGCATGTGTTGAATAGGTAAGCGAGTTTCTTTATTTAGATTATGGAAATCTATGCATAAAAACTCATCCATTTGCAATGTTAATGTATATTTAATTATGTAAAATGAATCTTATTTGCAAGTAAATCTATCTATATAATCGCATTCCTTTTAGAAAAATTGTGGGGAAAGTGACAAAAATTCAACAACCGCAAGGGTGCATTCCAATATGAACACATAAGATGAATGGAAGTCCATATGAAACTTTCCACCATTACTAACTCTAAAGCTACATGCTTTAAGGATTAATTTCATTATCTCCAAAAACATCAAAGGTGTTGAACCCATAAGGTCTTGGTCAGCCCTCGGGTAGTTCCTTTTATATTTGTAGTTTCCTTTATTCTAGGTTATTCCCTCTCATGATTATTAAATGTTGGAGCTCTGTTTCGACCAGAAAATGAAAAGTATTTAATTTGGAGAATTATCTTACTTAATAATAATGAAGAGAAGGAATGAAGAGAATAATCATCATATTTTATATATATTCTGAATTCATTTACATCCTTTCTATCCTTTATGAAATTGTGGTAATGACCGCTTTAATAGAAGTGGGTATATGCCAAGATATCCTAGAGGGGGGTGAATAGGACTTTTTAGAATTTTACGATGATTTAAAACCTATCAACCCTATCCTGAACTAATAAGCAATATCAGGATTTCTTCAATGTAACTCTAATAGCTTCCAAGCCAAATAAAAAATCCAATCATAAGACTATTCAAAACATAAACAAGATGTAGAACATAGTTCATGATGGATGTGACTGTGTGTGAGATGTAATTCTAATTAGTTCTAGGTAATCATGTAAACATGCATTATGAGAACATTCAGAGAAATCACACAAGCAGTAAAAGTAAATAGCAATCTCAAACACAGTCGTTTTATAGTGGTTCAACTACGTGTCTACTCCACTTCCGGTGGACACACTCAACCCTTGAGTGTAACGGATCTCTCTAACGGAGGTTTCAAATCAGGTTCACCTCAAACCAATACAACCTACGCAAGGCTGACTCTAAGACCTACACAAGGTACCTAACATGTCTCCACAAGACACGAGTTTATGCCCCATAAGGAGCAAGGGTCAACACACAACACCCAAATTTTAAGCCACACAGGCCAAGGATCCACACAAGGAACCTAGAGTTTATGCCCTACACAAGATCAAAGGTTAACACAGCACCTAGGTTTTAGGCCACATAGGCCAAGGATCCACTCGAAGAACCTAGAGTTTATGTCCAACATAAGAGTAAAAGTCAACACATAACACCTAGGTTTTAGGCCACATAGGCCAAGGATCCACACAAGGAACCTAGAATTTATGCTCCCATGATCAAGGGTCAACACACAGCACCCACACATATTCTCCCATCAGAGGCCTCTTATGAGGACTTGAAAGGGGTGAGAATCACCTATGACCCAATCCTACACAAAGGAATGAATAGCAGGGTCTCTGGGCTCTAATGACTTACAGATAAGTAGATGAGTCTCATTTAGCATGTTGATGAAGATTTCCACCTTTGATGATGAAGAATCTTCAGCTCCCTTGATCTGCAACACTTATGATGCTCCAACGTAAGGCGACAGGTTGGGTCAAGGTTATGTTGGAATCTTACTCTATTAAATATTTTCCTATATTAGAGAAGGAGTGATTCCACGCATTTATGCATTCAAGGTATCCCAATTACCATTAAGATGGTAGCTGGAGGATCCTTAAATGTAGAAGTTCATTCACCAATCCACTCTATTGAATATCAATGATGAGCGTGGATTGAGGAATGAACTCCCATGAGAGAAAAAGGCTTAGGGTAGGTGATCTAAATTAAGCACTCGAAAGCTCTATCTATTTTCTCTACTAACAACCTCAGGCAAGCTCTCATTAAATAGGCAAAAAGTTTCAACATAAATAAAACAGTCATATTTTTTGTAGAATTTGATATCATCGAGCGTATACTCTCGATAGCATCGAATGGCCACTCGATGACACAAACTCAATCTGTCAAACGCTTTTGAACATTTTTACCAATAGATCGAGGAAATTGAGCAGGCTTCGAAGTCATTGGATTTCAAACTCCGATAACATCGACCCATGGATCGATTCGTCGACATTTAAAAAACCTAAAAGTAGACTTGCCTTTGAAACTGAACAGGCATCGATATGATCGAGTATCCCTCAATATCAGCTGGTTTTGAATATCAATGATATCGATACCAGTTTCGATTCATCGATCTTTTCAAGGATTTTTCCTGTAAACTAACTGGATAGTTTTGTGTCCTAATTCGATGCCATCGACCTGGTCTCGATATGATCGATCTTCGAATATCAATATCATCGAGTGATTCTCGATACTTCGAACATTTTGAAAGATTTTACTTGAAAGCTTGCTGGACAGATTTGTGTCCCAATCTGATATCATCGAAGATCCGTCGATGTCATCGAGGTTTGAATTTCAAGAATATCGAGGCTCTCTTCGAGATATCAAAAATCACATGATTTTCCTTAATTGCATATTGGACACAAACTGACCAGATGTCGATTTTATCGAGTCGTCTCGATGTATATGAGATTCGAAAGTCAATGATATTGAGCCTATCATCAATTCATCGATAATTCAGTCCAGGATTCATTGTGGTTGCTAAACATCTGAAGTCCTCATTTCGATAACATTGAGTGAGTATCGAGGACATCAATAACAGAGTCCGATTTCATCGAACCACTTATCGATAAATCGACAAGGGCTGAAAACTTAGAGGTTTTCCTAATTTTGCAAAACAGTTTTCACACCTTAAACCCTAAGTTGCTCTATCCATTTTTAAGAGTTTTATATACCTAGTGTTTTGGGTTAGGGGATGTGAGGCTAAGTTTACCTTTGATGAGTTCGGGCACACATCCTATTGAGGCAGACGCTTGAATGATCTTCCTATGGGGCTCACTTGTATTGTTGACTCAATACTCACATTAATTGACAAACCAGGATACTTTCACTTTGATTCCAAGATAAAGAAAATATAAGTATTGAATGAATTCAAATGTAAATTTCAGCAGCAATTCGGCTCATATCATTCAAGTCTCCATAGGAGAAGAGTTGTGCGAATCTTCTTTCACATATATGTCTTCATGAATAATATGATAGAATATTGAAATATCCTAAAGAAAACTCTTCAAACTGTCAAATATAAACCATCCTTCAGCTATCCGCGAAACTCAACAATGAGTTGCGTGGCTGGAGGAGTTGTGTGGGCCCGGGCAACTCAATGTGAGGTGCTCGGCCCGGCCTTGTATTCTCCCTCTCCTCTCTGTGATACCTGTTAGAGGTACCAGTCTTCTGAAAAATCTGAAAGAAGGGGTAGGGGGTATTTATAGACTTCCGCACATGTGAACCGTCGAATCTGGTGTCGTGGACCCTACGTCACATAATTTGCAAACTCCAACATGATTTCATCAATGGTAAGTTGTGCAGACCAGCGCAACTATGATGAGTTGAGTGGTCTCACGTAACTCATATATCTGGGCAACTCATCTGGAGAGCGCTACTCAACTGGCTCCATGCTACTCATCTTGAATGTCCGCGTAACTCATCTTAATTGCACTACTCAATTGGCTCCATGCTAGTTGACATCTTTCAATCTTTTTTCTTCAATCTCCTTTATTTTCTTACTCCCATTTACTCAATTTTATGCTCCAACAGATGCCCCCTTGATCCAATGTTTGCCTGATCATCAGGCAAAATGAAGGATCAAAGTTATTCCATCTGATAATCAAGTAGCGCGGCCCCGCGCAACTCCTTGGATTGGATCCCGCTTTGGCTATAAATATGAGAGTTACTATCATTTCCAATCATTTCTTCATTTCTAAATTCTTCTTCTGATCAAAGAAACCTTACTATGCAACTCACTGGGTCACACAACTTCATTCTCGCATAACTCTATTATCGCGCAACTCATCTGCACTTAGTGCAATTTCCCTTCATTCTAAAATTCTACCTAAATTTCTTCAATCTTCCCAGACTTAGCTGAATTTTTAACTTCTCAGACTTAATCTAATTTCAATCTTTCCAGACATGGCTCGCACTAAAAGGACTTTCTGTCTAATAGAACCGCCAACTAGCCAGCCTTCCCATGCTAGCCTTTCATTCTCCCTAATCCCTTCTCAAATTCCTAAATCTTCTTCTCTTGTTCCTGCACCTTCTTCTTCAATCCCTGAACCTACTTCTTCCCCCCTTACCCACGAAGATCGGCCAGGGAAGAGAATCAAAGTCAACAAAAAACATCTCGCCTATCTTAAAGAACCTGTTTTGCTCATCCTCAATTTTTCTAATAGAATTCAAATGTTATCTTGGCCGATATGCAAAGCCATCATTGCTGGAGATCTAACAGGACCTCCAAAGCAAGGATGAGAGATTAACTGGGAAACATGGCTGAAATCGACAGCCAAACTTCACACTGATATCACCCGTTCTCCTCTCAGAGAAGATACACCACCACCCTCTTTCTCCAAAAAGAAGCGCAACAAATTGAAGAATCAAGAACTTTAAGAGAAGATTAAAGAGCACAAGAAGAGGAAGCTTCTGAACACCTGGGACACTGTAAAAGTCCAGGAGGGCATCATAAAATTTAATAGCCCTTTCAGAAATGTGTTGATAGTGACTCTTTTAAACATTTGTCGCCATTTGTCTATTCTTCAAAGTGAGCCCACAGATCGGATGACCCAAAGCAAGATGATTTATACCCCAAACTGGTCTATGAAAGAACCAAGGATGCTAGAAGGTATCTTGTCAGAGAGAGGATCGAAACAACGAGTTAGTGACATTCATCGGATGTGATTCCTCATTCCTTGCTACAACCCCCATGAACTAGTTCCTACGACTAAAACTATTATGTTGATAAACCCTTAGTATTGTCAAATTTTGGTGTGCCAAACCATTTCAAGTTTGTATCTTGATGTGTATCAAGCTTGTGTTTCTGTTCAAATTAAATCTTCGACGTTCGTGCTAAATTTATCTTGTCGATATCTATAACAAACTTACCGAGATCTTCAAACTGGAAGAAAGTGAAGACTTAGTGTTTAAGAACATTATGGTTCAAGATCTGGAACCAGAAAAAGTTCAAGAACTCAAGACCTAGTTGAAGACTGTGCTCAGTATGTTGAGTTCAAGCATAAAATTTAAAACTGCTGAAGTGATCGATAGTTTGATGGTTCATATGTTCTATCTCACAAGCAAGGTATGATTGACCGAGATTGACCTTAGATCATGATTAGATCATTTCATACTTTCGATCAGTCATTTTAGTCATTTTATAAGTGTAAAATTCTATTCTTTCGACTAGCCCTAGCACTAACTCGACCAGTCCTAGAATTTCCTCGACTAATTCAGGATTTGTTATGAATTTTCAAAAATTTTCTATTGGTCTTCGACCAGTCCCGGAAACTGCTTGACCAGTTGTGCAAATAGTGCTCGACCAGTCGTGCAGTGCTCGACTTATTTTCCAGTGAGTAATCTGGACTCACACGACGAGTCATGTGGTATTCACGACCAGTCAAACAGGCCACTCGAACATTCATGGGACCCACAAGGCCAATCGTGCAACTAAAAAATCTTATCGCGCCAGAATTTTTGAAAATCTATTTGGATAGGGACAATCGTAGCTAACTAAAGGCCAATCATGCGAACCAATTTTTCACTTATAAATAGTGCTTGATGAGGGTCAAATATTACATATTAGGCCCCAATTATTACCTGATTTTATGTACATGATAATGCTTAATGTCATATTTTAATCGTGTTTGTGATGTAAGGTGTAATTAGGAGCTTGGACTAAAAAAGGATACTAAAAGCAAAGAATTAACATGCCGAAGTCACCAAAGCAAGGGATAGACCCCAGGGGACCAAGATTGATGAATTTACATGTCAGGGATCTGAGAAAATCAAGCCATTCACATTAAAGAGGGCCCAAAAGTTGTCCAAAATGCAAGATCACAGGGTTTCCACCATCTGTTCGGCTTGAAACTTCAGATATGGCCTAAGGACCATAAATTAACCATACATATCAAATTTCAGCCATTAGATCTCTCTGGAAGTGTCCCAACGGACAGATCAGATTACATATCAGTGATTTGAGGCCCCTCTGAGATCTGGATATACTTCCAATTTGGTCTCAACCACTTAAATGGGGAGACAAAATGAATGGATGGATTGGATTTCACAAAACCATCACGGTGGACCCCAATTGAGATGGTGTGTGTACCATGCATAGGAGTACTCAATGTGCACCGAACCAGCCCGTTCAGTCCAAGTTGGTTTGACCGACCATATCTAGAAATAGAAATTTTCATTTTCATTGGTGAGAAACAGGGGTACCATTGGATAGTTAATGGGCGTCCATCATGGCTTATAAAAATGATCTGAACTGTCCATCATGTAGAAGCGCTCATTCTGGTCAGAACCATGCTGACTGTTTTCAGCCATACACGCGCACGTGTCGATCATAGCAATCACAAGAAATTCATTTAAAGTCATTGGAGCAAGATCACTTCACTGGGCCACATCTACGGACATTCAAAACTGACCATTCTCGACCAAAATTCTAAGAGGAATTTGGTGAACGACATGGATTTTCCTAAAAAACATCCAAAGTGGGCCCCACCGAGAGTTCAGCGTCGGCCTGCATACAGAGCCTGCGTCTGTGAAAAAATAGCAATTTTGGGATTTTATGGTCCACTGCCTTTGAGCAATTCAACAATCCTGACTGTCCAAAGGATGTAAAAGGTGGGGCCAACCCCATCCACAAAGCCAGATTTCAACAATAGGTTGTACAGCCATCCCGAAAATCCACCAAACGCAAGCTATTTTTGAGTTTTGAGCTGCGTAAAACAGGGAGTACGTAACGCCTTACGCACTCCACTGACTTTCTGCATGTGCGTAAACAGCACCGCCTCTCCAACCACCGTCTCCATCAGTCTATAAAGGAAGAGAAAGAGAGAGAGAAAAGGGGAGGAAAAAGGAGTTACTTAGAATGTGGAGCTGGATGTGGAGCCGCCGTCTTAATATAGTTTTCTTTTTTTCCTTATGTCTTATGTTTTTTTAGCTTAATCATGTTTAGGTCTGGCTAAACTCGTTAGCTAGGGCTGAGATGAAGCCTCTAATTTGAATGATTCTTGTTTATTGTTGATTTCATCCGTAATTAATTGATTTATTCTTTCTCTAGTGTGATTAAATGAAAACTCCATACCTCACCAATCTATGAGCTTAACCAAAGTCTAGATGTGGATGTTATTTAGAATCTTATTCTAGGTATGCTTGTGTCTGACCATGAACAGGTTTTCCAAGAGAAAGAAATAGGAATCTACATCTATTTATGCCTGACCATAGATGGAAAGATGTGATCTTTATGCTTCAAGGGAATTATACATCCTATGTGCCTGACTAAGGACACTGAGTGTGCTTTATTTAGTAAATTTATATCAATCTGAATTAGGGTGAATCAATAGGTAAAATAAGGGTTATGATAATGTAAGCCCCATATCCTAGACCGTACCGTTCCGTAGACTTCCACGATCTTCTCGGTCAAATTTCAACAACCTTCGACCCTTAACCGGTATTTACGCGTGACCCTGATTTGCACGCCGTCAACCCGAGACTTGTGCCATAGCGACTATGCCGTTGCCGCGGTTCCGATGCCGTGACTCGCGCTCCGAGGCGATACCCTAATCAAGAATGTGGGCCAGTGTTCGGTGCGAGGAGAACGCCGTGCGTTGTAAAACCCAAGAGAATCTCTACAACTTGTCACATCAATCCATCAATCCATCAATCTCAATATGTCGAGTACAAATCACCTTTCACCCTTTCCCAAACAAGCCTCAAAAGTCAAAAAGTTCTTACACAAGCCATACTTTTCTTACAACATTTACCACAAAAGTCAAAAATCTCTTACACACCCAACACTCACCACATCAACACATCCATCACCCATCACTCCTCTTTCTTTACAACCCTCTCTCTCATTTCATTTCTCAAAAATTCCCTTTCCAAGCAAGAGAAAGCACCATACGTATGAGCCTCTCCAAGCTCTTCCAAGTTCCAAGTGTGGCCCACCTTTCCATCCCAAGATCTCCCATCTCAACCATCCAAACCTTATCTCCTCTGTTGAAATCAAAGTTAAGGAGCTAAGAAACCCAAGGGAGTAAGAAGATCGAACGGTGGATACTTTGATAGAGTAGTTTTCATATTTTTAAGATGGGCCAAGTGAGGCCAACCGATCAATGGTTTGGATCTCACTTGGGACCATAAGATGTGGCCGATGGCCCACTTTGATCATCATAATCATTCCATAATGGAGCCATTCTCCATGGACCCCATCATGATGTTTATTTTTCTTGTATACCTAGGGTCATCTAAACCGTCTATTTTAGTGGAGAATGGATCTCCACCATTGGATTTTGATTTAATGGGCCCATGTGTAATGGGACCCACTTGATGTATGATTGGTTGCAAGGGAGGGCCCATAATGTTGGGGCCCCTCCATCACGCGTGTCCCACTCTCTATCTCTCTCTCTCCCTCTCTATTTCATTTTCTTTTATGAGATCATGATATGGTTGTGTGGCCCACTTGAATGGACCCCATCATGAGGCATGTATTTTATCTAAACCATCTACAAGTGGGGGCCCACTTTGTGTGTTGTATCCACACCATCCTCCATGAGGTGGCCCACCTAAGTAGGGCCCACCTCTAATGTAACGTCCAGCGTCCAGGGACACTGGATGTGGGTTAGAAAACACAAATATCAGCTCGTTTCCAAGCTTATCGGTGACCCACTCATGTAGGCCCCACCTTAATGTATGTATTCAATCCACGCCGTTCACCTCATTCCCTGGATCATTTTAGGCGTTGATCTAAAGAATGAGGCTGATCTGAGCATCTAGTGGGCCATAGCATAGGAAACTTCGGTGGTTACCATTGAAAAATCACTTGATGTTTCTATACACCCAAAAAATCTCAACCTTTGGACTCATTTCGCCTGTTATGAGCCGTAGTATCTCATGGCTAGGATGGATTTTCTGAATATGGGCTCCACCTATGAAAAACCATAGGGAAACGGCTTTTTAAAAAAAAAGGAAGGAAGAAGGGTATCAGCGCAGGCGCTGCTGCCAGCGCCATGGGCGAAAACGGACAGGGACCCACGGTCCCAGCCGTGGGCCCCACCATGATGTATGTTTGTCATCCAACCCGTTCATATGGTGGGCCCCTTTTTGAAGTGGGCCCCCTCCAAAGATCAGCTGCATCCAAAGCTCAGGTAGCCCACATCACAGAAAACAACGGTGATTGTATGTCAGCCATTGGAACCTTTTTGGGTTGATCTAAAGGTTTTAGATCAGTTTGAAATTTATTTTTCTTCTTCATTTAGGTACGTGTGACCCTATGAATAGATTGGATGGAAAATTTACATTATGATGGGCCCCACGTGGGACCCTCATTAATGCATGTGCTTGGCTCACACCATCCATGGTAGTGGATGGTGAAACCCCCATATATGTCTGGGCATGCCATCCAGGAACTTGTTGGACGCCAGTAGGCCCCACCTTTGGTGTGTGTGTTGTATCCACACCTTCCATCTAATTGGTGGGCCATGCTTATCAGCCATACCATGATGCGTGTGCTGCATCCAAACCGTCCATCCATTTGGAAATCCCATCTCATGGCATGGACATAAAGAATGAGCCAGATCCATAGTCCAAGTGAACCCCACCTTGGCATGTTTTGAGGCCCATCTTAATGCATTTGTGGTAGTCCAAGATGTAAGGCCCATGTTATGAGGCCATTCGATGTATTTATGGCCCATGGTTGAGGCCCACTTTGATATGCATGTAAGCCCATGGGCTGAGGCCCATTGGATGTATTAGGGGCCCATGGGTTAAGGCCCATTAAGATGTATTAGGGCCTATGGGTTGAGGCCCATTTGATGTACATATGGGGCCCAATGGGTGTGACCCATTTGATACACATAAGGCCCATGTGATTAGGCCCATTTGATGTATTCAAGGCCCAAGGGTTATAGCCCATTGCAATGTACATAAAGCCCATTGGTGTGGCCCATTGATGTGGCCCACTTGATGAATATAAGGCCCATATGATATGGCCCATTTGATGTATTTAAGGCCCAATAGGATGTACCTAAGGTCCATTGCAATGTGTGATCCCAACATGGTTTATGTAATGATGTTTACGACGAGCTATGCTTGAGAGCAATGATAATTTGACATCCATATTGCAAGTATAATGTTGGTTGGATGTCCACATTATAACTCTCCCTAGGGCCCATCATTAGGCCCGTACTTATTGTGTGTAGGCCGTTTAAACCATCTGCATTGTAAGGATAGTGCGTTATTTTATAACATGAATGGTATAGTTTCATGATTCATGATCATACACATCATGTGTATGCTTGATATGAGAACTGACTGATCATAGCATATGCCTTCGGGCAGATTGTTTAGGGGCTCCTGGATAGGCGGTGTTTCCCTACATGAGCACACGTTACGCGCAGGATTGTTGCATGACTGGATAGTGTGATTCATGCATTCACATTGTGTGATATGGTACTATATGCCCTAGCGACATCAGGACCGTAGCCTCTACAGGCGTATCGCGGTTGGCAGGATTGGATACTAGAAATCTTGTTCTACATGAGGTGTTATAAATATCACTGGGTGAAAGTCCATAAACCCTTATGGTACCAAGAGGTTACTCCAACGTCTAGACCGAGTGGGTACAGGAGCGCCGAGTGTCGATTACCAGATGGACGTATTTTTCACTGTGTCGTGGTCGGTTGGAAAGGAGTGCGGCCTTACCCGCCAAAGTGGAGGCAGAAAAACTAGGTTAAGTTTGACCAGCTCGAGGAATAGGTCCGCTATCGATGAGTCGAGCCCGATTTTGGCAGACGGATAGTGAGGTCTCTTCCACTTACCTTATTATGCGTGATGGGGCGATGATCTAGTTTAGAGTATACTAGACTCCGGTGATATCCCAGATTTGAGCTATATTGATATGTGGACTTAGATGAGGATTTGTATGCTTGAGTTACATTTCACATCGCATGGCCTTAGTATGGCCGATATCATTCATGTATTGCATCGCATAACCTTGGTACGGCTAATGGTATTCATAGATCCCTCTGCATATTCCGCATTACTCCGATATCGCATAGCCTTGCGCACACACTTTCACCACCCTCTAAGCTTTCTATAAGCTTATGAAGGACCGTTGCGTGCAGGTGACGTTGGACCACTACAGTGCTGAGGCAGGAGTGCTTTGCAGATCATTTTGGAGTTATTATCCACTATCATTGTATTTCCCTTTATGCTCATTGTACTTGTAAAGTTTTTTATCCTAGTGGAAATGTAATGGAGTTTTTGCTTGTTGTTTGTGGGTTATGCCTTTGGTTATGCTTATTATGAATCAAACTGATGTTGAAAATTCTCCTCATGGCATCCCAAGATCGGAACCTGGTGAATGGGCGCTGGAAGCCGAGAATGGAGTTCTACGGAGGCTGTCGGCGCCAGATTCGGCAATCAAAAATTTTGTAAACCCGGTTTCTGAGTTTAGGGCGTGACAGATAATTAGGGGTGGATTCAAAAGTCCTAGTGTTCTCCTTGACTGAATTTTCCTTCTTGCTCTCAGCTATTTTTCATAGTTTTTTATTATTTTACTTAATAGTTAGGTACACTATTTGTTGGATTAGTTAAGAAGAATCATAAAATTTAAATTGTGACAACCAGTACTCGTGGGAACAATCTGGTAATACGTACCATATCTACATTTGATTCGTATACTTGCGAGTTTAAAATCATTTAAATCAGATTAGTTTAAATAAAACATCAGTGCTCGAATTTCAGAGTTTTCCATTCAATTCTTATCATTCTTAAGCAATCACTCTGAGTTAATTTTGAATACATTTTAAGCTATTTTGCGCATATTTTAGATTCTTTAAAGTAGCTCTTGTATTTTAATTTTGATTCTTTATTTCATTCTTATGCTAAAAAGGGATACTTGATTTACCCTTTTATGAGATCAAAATCAAAGTAAAGCCCTTGCTGATTTAATTAAAAATCATTTAGACTTAGAACCCTATATACTTGTGAGACTAAACGTTGAACATCTACGTCGATATCAAGTTGGTTCTACTGGGCTGCTTCAGAATCGTCATACAGATAAGTATTTTACTTTTTCTGTAATTTAATTTTATTTGTTTGGTTAATGAGATTGTTCTAGAAAATCTTCATTTGTGGTTTATCTGAGGTGATCCAGAAAACTGAAAGCATGGGGCTTTTGAATTGTGTAAGCCCACTTGAAAGACACAATTGTGAAGGTTTTAGGTGAACCTTGGAAAACTTAATTTGATTAGTGAACGCTAATACCCCGAGGGAGTGGAGTAGTTGTGTGGCTGTTGTTTAACAATTGGTGTACACACAAGCGAACCACTATAATTCTTTGTGTTTGGTGGATGTGTGGTTTATTTCTTTATCTTTTATGATTTAAGATTGTGAGATGTATTTGTGGATGTGAATATTGTAATCTTTACATTTCAGCATTATGTGGTGAATGTTATAATAGATTAGTAGTTATTTCTTTCATATCCTCTTCAGTTTGAGTTTTTGATACTCACCCATGTTCTAGTAAGTTTGTCCTGCCATAAACCATTGGTTTTTGGTGTCAGGTTGTCCTTAGAACCAAGTTGGTATCAACTTCTCAATACTTGACTATTGAGGTTATTATTTCCTTTGGTTAATTGCATTTTATTTGGCTATCTTATTGTTTATATTCCGCATATTATTTTTATTTGGCATA
Organism: Magnolia kwangsiensis; assembly: GCA_037074715.1. Classification (NCBI taxonomy): domain Eukaryota; kingdom Viridiplantae; phylum Streptophyta; class Magnoliopsida; order Magnoliales; family Magnoliaceae; genus Magnolia; species Magnolia kwangsiensis. Next base: position 115,332,142 of record CM073572.1, on the reverse strand, counting down.
GTCCTATTCACCCCCCCCCCCCCCCCTCTAGGACATATTGCTCGGCCTTTACAATGACCTTCCATGAAACAGTCATCAACACTTCATAGACAGGAGATCTTAGTGGGGAAACGAAGAATTTCGCACACGTGACTTCTTGTCCTCACACAATTACTATACTAACTAGGTTAAAGAGATTCTCAACAAACACTCTACTATACTGACAGAAGTTGGTCTCTACGATGCTATCGAAGCTACTTCTGAATACTTCTACAAGGACCCTATGATTTACAAGGGGTTCCTTAGCTACTGGTGTCCCACCACCAATTCTTTCCACCTACCTCAAGGCGAAGTCAGTATTACCCTCTAGGACTTACCGAAGATGGAAGGGCTTCCCATACTAGGTCGTTTCTACAACGAATACATCCCCATAAATGAAGAGTTTTCGCATTTTTCACCTTCTAAAGGACAGGCGTTGGTGTCTGACGCTTTAGTCAAATTGTTCAGGGAAATGTCCAAATTTCCTGACATCAAGAAAATTCCTCAGTTTCTTTGGTTGGCTCACTTTTCTCAAGGGCTACAGTATAGCCTTCAACTCATATCATGAATTCATGTATTTTACCAACATTCACCTTATTTACCTTCTTCTCTTTTCCTTGCAATTTCAAAAACAGCCAATTTGATGATTTGGAGAATGCTCACTGTAGAATAAAGAATTCCCCAGAATATACTTCTAAGGGCGAACTGGCAGCCTTTCGCTGCCATATGATCTTAGTTACGATGTTTTCGATAAATTATACATGTGAACTATGTTGAATATAAGATGTGTTCCATGTGTTTGTTGAAATATTTGAATGAATATGAAATTATGATTTGTGCCAGTCATGACTACAAATCTAGGATTCATGCTTGTCATATGTATCACAACCTCTTTATGTAATGAATTACTATAGTTCATGTCGTAACTAATCTAGTCTATGTATTCAGTAATGTGTAGTCTAAGTGTTTGATAAAATGTTTGAATAAGAAATTGTTGCTGGATTGTATTTAATAAGGGTATTGAGATAGGATTCTGGATCACCTTATCCATATGTATAGTTCCTTCATGAAATCTTAATTTCGTTTACACGATTTATAGATGAAATGCAATGTTTGGTAACATGTTCAATATGTTTGATGAAATGCTCAAATGAGATGTTGATTTGAATTGTTTGTCAAATGCTGATATGATTTTCACATGTATTTACATACTACATCTGAGTAGGATTGGGACTGCAACGTAGTCCAAGCAGTCGGTAACAATTCTCGTTTGAGTGGCCTAACTAGTCTCGCCACACTTGATACGTTCGGTGAATCCAGGTCGTACGACAATTGTCGACAGTGGTTAGGCCACGGGGAGTGCTTACGTGCTCCATGTCGATTAATTCGGCATGCGCTCATACCAATCGAACTTGTCTAACAAATCGATTGGTCTATTGTGTGTTTACCATATATGAACATCACTGCATGAATCTAAGGTACTATTTACCAATGTAAAGACCCATTTTAACCATGGTACCACGATCCGTTAAAACTTATGAGCCGGGCATAGTGGTATGGGACACCATGGTCGAATTATCAGCCTACGTCGGGCCTTTCCGTAGTGACCAGTGAGCAACTCAAACTCGTGAGCCGAATATGGTGGTATGGGACACTGTATTCAAGTTGTCAGCCTACGCTGAGGTGACTAGCCTCCCCGTAGTGACCTCGAGTATAAACTCTTAAATTTGCTTATCCACTATTTTACACTGGGGTGATGCCCTATAACTTGCCTATCGTATGTGAATAACTAGGTTTGACGACCCTAGATGGATCTTTTAGTTTGGGTTGATGATGTAAAGGGAGGTACCTTAGCGTCCCAAATCTGATGTATGAATAAGCCTAATTAAGTACTTGACTAACACGATCACGCACTGCATTGTATGTGCTTTGGTGAGGAAGTTGCACCTTTAGGGAGTTTGTCATGTGCGAACTTGGTTGTTGGAGTCAGTTTTAAGTGAGCTTTGTACGAGGGCATGCATCATTACTGTACACCATCCCTTCATTAACAAGAGTAGCTAGGAAGTGATTGTTGCATTGCTTTATCATTACTGCTTGATTGAATTGATAACATGTTAACCTTTGCCTTATAGTACCATTGAGTTGATCACTCACTCCCACCCTAGGATGGTGTTTTAAAACACCAACCAAACTCTAGTTTAGATGCATGTGATGTCGGAGTCTATGCAGCTAATCTGGACTTCGTAGATGAGGAGGAGGATGTCACACCCCAAACTCGAAAAATGGGCTTACAAAATTTTTGATCACCGAATCCGGCGCCAACAGCCTCCGTAGTGTCCCATTCTTGGCTCCCTATACTCATATGCCAGATTCCGATCTCGGGATCCTATAAGGAGGATTTTCAGTATGAATTTTTTTTATAATGGAGCATAACCACAAGCATAACCAAGTCAAAAACAACATCACCACATATCCACTATATTAAAAACTTTAAGTACAATGCGGAAAGGGAATTACAAGGTGATCAAAAAGCTCCAAAATAATCAGATGTGCGCTCCTGCCTCTGCGCTGCTGCAATCCAATGTCACCTGCACGCAACAGTCGTGCATAAACTTACAAAAGCTTAGAGGGTGGTGTAAGTGTGTGCGCAAGGCAAGTGCCAAGTATGCAGTATCAGAGTAATATAGAAATATGCTAGTAAGTCCATGACTACTATCAGTCATACCAAGGCTATGCAATGCAAGACATGAATGTTATTAGCCATACCAAGTCCATGCGATGCGAGGCTTACGCAGTCGAATGTCATATACGAGATGTAATGTAAGCATGTCAGTCCTCATCAAGTACATATATCAATACAGTTCCTCTCTAGGATATCACCGGGGTCTAGTACACTTCACACTAACTGCCGCCTCCCTAGCTAAATAACCCAGCGAGTGGAAGGGATCACACTATCCGCCTGACCAGTAGTCTGCCAATACCTACTCGGCTCATCGATAGCGGACTCATTTACAAGCTAGTTAAACTTAGCCTAGCTTACAACCCCCTCACTCGGGCGAAAAAGGCTACACCCCCTTTCAACCAACCACAACACAGTGGGAGATGCAGCTTATTGGTATTCAACACTTGTGTGCTCATGTATCGACTCGGTATAGATGTTAGAGCATCTCCTGGTACCAAAAAGGTTTTAGGATTTTCATCTAAGGACATCCTACATGCTCACAATGCTAGAGCCAATATTTTTTGATATCTGATACGGCCATCCACGATGTGCCTGTGAAGGCTACGGCCCTGATGTCACTAGGGCGTACAATAATCATATCACACATATGTGAGATTCATGAGTCACACCGTCAGTCATGCAACATTCTTACACGTACCACACGCTCATGTGGGTAACTCTTATCAGTGAGTCTTATAAATAATCTGCCCAATGATATATGCTATGATTAGTCACTACTCATATCAAGCATACATATGATGCGTATGGGCATGAGTCATGGAGTTATACTAAGCATGTTATAAGGTGATGAACTATCCTCACAACGAAGATGGGCCTAAACGGCCTATACACAACAAGTATGGGCCTATCAATGGGCCTTAGGGAGAGTTATAATGCGAACATTTAACTAACATTATTCTTACAATGTAGATGTCAAACCATCATTGCTCCCATGGCATGGCCCGCCATAAACATCATTACATAAACCATGGTGAAATCACACATTACAATGGGCCTTGTGTACATCCCATTGGGCCTCGACCCATGGGCCTCAGATACATCACATGGGCCAAATCATATGGGCCTTACATATATCAAGCTGGGCCTCATATACGTGGGCCTCATACATTCCCAAAAAGAATCATATTAAAGGATCTGGACCATTTCACAAATAGCAGTGGAGATAATGATTTTTACCTTTACAATTTCAGGGCCCACCATCAAGTTTATTTCCCATCTAATCTATTAGTAAAGTGACAAAGACTTGTTTGGGAGGAAAAATAAATATCAATTTAATCCAAGACTACTATGGTCCAAAAAGGACTTCAATGGTAGGCGTTCATCTCTCCACTGTTTTCTGTGGTGTGGTCTACCTGATGAATCTGCCTCATTTTTAGTCTTTAAACATAAGATGGAATTGCCAAGTGGATGGACAGTTTAGATGCAACACATACGCCAAAGAGGGCCCCACACATTGGGTGCATACGTCACCAAGGTGGGCTCCACAGAACTAGCAACTATGGGACTGGTGTGTGGTACACCAACCAATCCAATATCTCCATAGGTGAGTCCCATGTGGGGCTCACCATAACGTTATTTCCCATCCAATCTATACATAAGGTCACACGGACCTAAAATAAATAATAAATAATAAATAAATATTAATTTATCCAAAAGTTCTAGACCAAGGGAAGTTTCAATGGAAGACGTTCAATCCTCACTGCTTCCTATTCACTGCCTCCTGTGACATGGGCCACTTAAGCTCCTACACTGCTAATTTTTGGGGGCCCACTGCCCTAAGGAGCCCATCAAATGCACAGTGTTGGTGCCCAACACAAATCATGGTGGGGCCCACGACTGGGACCCACGTCCCTGCCCCTTATCCATGGTCCAGCAGGAGGCTGCTACAGCATCCTCTGGACGTCCAGCAGCAGCAGTGTCTACTACTGTTTTATATTATTTTTTTTGAAAAGAGATGTATTTCTGAACATTTCCTAGGTGGGGCCCACATCAGGTGGATCCACTCCACCCATTGGATTCTATGGCCCAAGACAGTCTAAATGAGCCCAATATGCAGCATGTTTTGGTGTGTAGAAAATTTAAAGTGGCCCCTAATAGATTTGAACGGTAGAAATCACTTTCCTATGCTATGTCCCGCTAGAAAATCGGATTAGCTTCATTTTTCGTCTTAATGCCTTAAATGAGTTAGGAAATAGGATGGATGGTGTGGATTAAATTCATACATCGAGGTGGGGCCTTCATGAGCAATCCACCCAAAGTCTTAAATCAAACTTATATTTTCATTTACTCGTCAGTTCACACTTCACTGTGTAGCCACGTCCAGCGTCCCTAGACGTTGGACGATTTGGGTAACACATATATAAGGTGGGCTCCACCTATAGATGGCTTAGATAAAATACATGCTTCATGGTGGGGTCCATCCGGGTGGGCCACATAGCCACATCATCACAAAAAGATGAAAGAGAGAGGGAGAGGGCGAGAGAGAGAGAAAGAGAGAGAGAGAGAGAGAGACGTACGATGGAGGGACCCCGACATTATGGGCCCTCCCTTCCATGCATACAACATTCATCATGTAGGTCCCTTTACATGTGGGCCCACCAAATCAAAAATCAACAGTGGAGATTCCTTCTCCATCAAAATGGAAGGTCTAGATGACCTCTCATTCAACTAGGAAAGTAAACATCATGATGGGGTCCATGGAGATTGGCCCCATAATGAAATGATCATGTGGATCATAGTGGGCCATCGGCCACATCTAGGGTCCAAAGTGAGATCCATAACATCAATCGGTAGGCCCCACTTAGCCCATCATCAAAACATAAAAATCTAGGCCTATAAAACACCCACCATTCGATCTTCTTGGTCCGATGGAGCGCCAAACTCCTTGTGTCTCACTTTGATGGAAGATGATGAGAAATGAAGGGCGAAGATGATGGATCTTGGGATAGGAAGTGGGTCACACACAACACACTTTTCTCTCTTAGAAGTGCTTGGATGTGCACTTCTTTGTTGCTTGAAATTTGTGAAGAGAAAGAGAAAGAGAAAGGGTGGTTGTAAGAGAGAGGTGATGGGTGTGAGTGATGGATGAGTTGATTGATGTACTTGACATGAATGGGTATGTAAGAGAGAGAGAGAGAGTTGACTTTGGGGTTGCTTGACTTGGGGAGAAAGAAAGCATGGGTTGTGTACTTTGATTGATTTATTGATTTATTAATTGATTGATGGGATGGGTTTAGAGATTCTCTTGGGTTTTGCAAATACGCGGCATTTCTTCGAGATAAACACAGGCACACATCTTCTGGCTAGGGTATCGAATCGGTGTGCAAGACGCGGCATTCGAACCGCGGCAACGGTGTGGTCACAATGATATAATTCTCGGATTGAGCTAACTCAGATCTACGGGATGCGACTTAAGGTCATGCACAAACATCGATTATAGGTCGTGGATTGCCAGAATTTGACGGGAAGAATCACGGGAGTCTACAGAACGGTACAGATTAGGATACGGGCCTTATAGAGGAATTCTCCTATGTTCAGCTATCAGCTGGGTCTACGTATATCTTGTACTGATTCAACGAAATTACAGGGTTACATGGATTAGTTGGACATTTACATTTTGATATTCTGTAAATTTTGAAACAATACATGTTTATATCCATCTCGGTATCATACTCATACTCTGGAGGTTGCGACACCCTTACTTATATATATGTGTTTTAGTCTTACGCTTGCTGAATTAAATTGTCTCTAGAGTATAATATGTTGTTTTAGTATAATCCCACTCATGTCTAATGCATTGATATGAACAACATTTGAACATCATTATCTATGTTGCATAAGTGATTTGTTGGATCTCGGGAATTGAGCTTTGCTCGACCCTCAAAATTTAGGGCGTTACATGAGCACCCTAAAGTAGTGACCCACGGCATGAGGAGTTATGGTGTAGGGCCTTACAATTGGGGATTGGATTAGAAACAATTACTTGCAGCACATATTAATTCAAAATTCATCATTCCTGACTTCAAATACTTTGTTCATACAACGTATCCATGGACGAGATGGTGGGCACACCAATCTTTCTTGATTCTTCAATGTATGCTGGTAGATTCTCCTATATGGGTACCTGCTCCTAGGATCAGAAAGCGTAATCTCATAGAAGGGGTAGGACACTCTGTTGAACGGGATAGTGCCCCCGCCCCTGGTGAGGCCTGTGTGAAAATCTCTCTTGAAGAGCCAATTCATCAAATCAAACCTGCCAATACCCTTGAGGGTTGGATTGCTCATTGTAACGCCCTAAACTTTTCGATATTGAAGCATCGAAAGTTCTCGAGCATTACCATAAGATTCAACGTAGCATATACGTGTGTACGATACCAATCCAACTATTCTAGCCTTACATTCTTGCCCTAACACTAACCTAAACCTTGGGGATGATCTCCATTCATAGATCAAGCCATCTGACCATTGAATTTTAGGACAAGACCATCAATCACATGATTTGACGTAAGTACTTTCTCGTAAATAAAATGACCAATAAACTCCCTACCCATAATGATTTAGATATACATTCTTTTGTAAGAATTTCTTAGAAACGTGCCTATAACTATGTAAAGCCATTAGATTTCTCAAAACTCACAAATTAGAAATACTTATGAAAATGCCATTAACCTTGACCACTAAATTCTAGATCACATGGTCCTCACGATCCGTTTGTTGTAAAATTTTATACCTTTCTTAGGTATTGTAAATTAACCATACACATCGAATTTTAGCTCTTAGATCATTATAAAAATGACCTAATGGATAGATTAGCCATTAACCGTTGATTTTAGGGCCACTTGATCATTAAACATGCTTCAAACTTGGTCTCGACCCCTTAAATTAGATGGAGAAACAAATAGACAGTGTAGATCGCTCTAAAAGACATCACTGGGGGCTGCACTACTAGTCTCAGTGTGCATGGTACATGTGCACTAGCGGTGCACCAAACCGGATATTGAGTCAAACCATGTTTAACCCAATGAATTTTGCAAAAGAACAGAAACCTGTTCCTTTCTTATGGTAGCAACGGACGGTCGTCCATTGTGATGATGGTGGGTCACCATCATCGCCTGCATGGAGGATTAGGACCATCCATCGTGTCCGGGAGGTGATTTCAGCCAAAACCTTGCCGACCAGGTACACCCATGCACACACACAAGCTAGTTATGGTAGGTATGGGAAATACTGCATTGACTAGTAGTGTGGCCCACCTAAAACTTGGATCCAATTCAAATCTCGACTCGTGGCCTAGATCGACACTAAGAAGCCAATGAGCGACCCGGATCTATTAAAAAGATCACCACAAGTGGGCCCCATCGACCCCAGCGAAGAGTCGGAACCGGATCCTTATATAATGTAAACAGACAACATCCATTTGGAGCATGTTGTGGCCCACCGTGACCACCCATCTCAGAGATATGATCTGTCTTTTATGCCTATGGGTTGAATTTGACTAGGATCTAACTCTCCTCACTCTTAATCCAATCAAGAAACAAAAACGAATCACCCTCCGCACTCGCTATAACATGTTGAAGAAATCGTTGTGCGGTTTTCTTTCCTTCCAATTATATCTATTTATGTAGCCTCCACTACATCCTAGCCATCCAAACTCCTCCAAGGAGGATTTCGATCTAAGCCTATCTATAATGCCCGTATCATAGTCTGTACTGTTCCGTAGGATTCCACGTTCCTCCTGGTCGAATTTCGACAACCTGCGACCTATAATCGGCTTTGTGCTCGACCCTAAGTCGCATCTTGTATATTTATGTCAACTCGACTCGAAACTTATACCTTAGTGACCGCACCATCACTACAGTTCCAACGTCGTATCTCACGTGCCAATGCGATACCCAGGCCAGGAGTTGTGGGCCTGCATTTATTTCAATAAAAATGTCGTGTGTCGTTAATACCGAGGGGATCTCTACAACACATCACATCAATCCATCAATCAATGTTAAGTACACAACCTTACTTAGTCCATCCCTCTCCCATTCCCAAAGTCAACTCTCTCTCTCTTTCTCCACCCATCCCTTTCTTACAACTCTATCACTCCACCCATCACCCATCACTCTATCCCTTTTCATCCCATCACTTCTCTCTCTCTCTCTCATTTTCTCTCTTCACTCTCAAATTCCCAAGGAGAGCAACCCTCTAAGTAAATTCCATAGAGAAAGAAGTCTTGTGTGGCCCACTCCCTACCACCCAATCTCCCATCTTAGCCATCCAATCTTCATCATCCTCCACTAAAGAGCAAGTTAAGGAGCCTAGGAGTCCAAGGAGCTAAAGAAGGAGTGATATAGGTGGGTGATCCACCGTTGATTTTTAATTTGATGACCTACTTGTGATGGGACCCAATTTGATGCATGTGTTGTAATCATATGAGGGACCCATAGTGGCGAGGTCCCTCTACTACACTATCTCTCTCTCTCTCTCGCTCTCTCTCTCTCTCTTTGTTCTTGATGATGATGATGGTTATATGGCCCACTTGATCCACATCATCCACGAGATGGACCCCACCTTGAAAACAAATTGGCTGGGTACCTCACACCAGTTATATAGCTGGTGTATTGACGCCACCAAGCTCTATGGGTCCCACTGTTGTGACGTCAGCTAGTGTGGTGGGTCCCACCATCTACACCGTTCATGGATTGAACAAGTAGGAGCCTAACGTGATGTATATGTTTCATCCCATACCGTCCATCTTTTCATCCGGACCACCCATTTGGGGACCCCAAGCAACAGCTCCAGCGGCTACATAATGTCAGCAAGTTCTGGGGTCCCACATGAAGTATGTATTATATCCCAACCGTCTGTCCATTTCTCTCCCTGGTGAGCCACGCATGTGGACCCCACCATGAGATATGCGTCATATCCTCACCGTCTAGTCCATCTCTCTCTGGACGATGGGACCTACTTCAACGTACATGTCATGCATCCAATTCATCCGTCCAGGATGGTGGATGCTAGGCTGGTAGTTTTAAAAAATATAATAATAATAGATAGATAATATAATATATATATATATATATATATATATATATATACACTATACATCTGGTGGGCCCTACGTGGGACCCATCTGCTGAGAGGTGGATTGGATGGTGTATCTCACACCAGCTATATAGCTGATGTGAGATGTCAACAAGTTTCATGGGACTCACCTTATATGTATGTGTTTCATCAGCACCGTCCATCTAGACAGTGTCTGTTCGGCCCCAACATGATGCAGTGCTTCATCTGCACCGTTTATCTGTGGACCCCACTAGATGTATGGGTTGTATCTGCACACCGTCCATCCCATTTGGTGAGCTCATCCTAAGGCTTGAGACAAAAATGAGACAGATCTATCAAGTGGACCACACTACAGTAAATAATGGGGGATTGAGCAACTACCCTTGAAACCCTTTTGGGTGCACAGAAGTTGTGTATTAATATGATAATTGTTTTTCCATTTAATTCAAGTCTTTATGACCATATGCACCAATTGGATGGAAAATAAACGCTATGGTGGGCCCTGTGGGGTTTTAACGGTGGAAATCATTATCACCACTGTTATTTGTGGTATGGTCCAGATGATCTTTAGATGGGATTTTTTTGGGAAACGCTCTAAAATTACCTCTAATTGATGTGTGGGCCCCACCTTGATGTGATGTATGTTGGACCCATATGAGAGGCCCTTTATGATGTATTTGAGGCCCAAATATGAGGTCCATTGTGGCATGTTTTGAGGCCCATTGGTGTGGCCCGTTGATACGGCCCATTTGATGTATATGAGGCCCATTGGTGTGACACATTGTGATATATTTGAGGCCCATGGGATGTGGCCCAAGTGGTGTATGTGAGGACCGATGTGCTGCATGATTCCACCACAATGTATGTAATAATATTTATGATGGGTCATGCCTTGGGAACAATGATGGTTTGACGTCCACATTGTAGAGAAATGTTGGTTAAATGTCAGCATTATAACTCTCCCTAGGGCCTATTGTTAAGCCCATATAGGCCCATCTTTGTTGTGAAAAGAGTTCGTCACCATATAACATGCTTAGTATACCTCCATGATTCATGCCCATATGCATCATATATACGCTTGATATGAGGAGTGATTGATCATAGCATATGACATTGGGCAAATTGTTTATGGGGCTCCCTGATAGGCGGAGTTGCCTCACATGAGTGCGCGGTACGCACAGGATTGCTGTTGTCATGCCCCAAACTCAAAAATCTAGCTCACAAAATTTCCGATCGCCGAATCCGAAGCTGACAGCCTCCATAGTACCCCATTCTCGGCTTCCAGTGCCCATACGCCAGATTCCAATCTTAGGATCCTTACAGGAGAATTTTTCAACGTACATTTATCTCATAAAAAGTATAACCACAAGTTTACCTGAATCACAAAGGCAACAACATCATCATCACATATCCACTAATATAAACATTTGAATACAATACTGAAAGGGAAATATATATATATCAAAAATCAAAACTCTAGAAGACCACTGCACGCTCCAAGCTCAACACTACTGCAACCTAACGCCACCTGCACGCATCTATCGTGCATAAGCTTATAGAAAGCTTAGAGGGTGGTGTAAGTGTGTGTGCAAGGTAAGTGCCAAGTATGCAATATACGAGTAATGCGCAAACATGCTGGTAAGTCCATAAATACCATCAGACTTATCCAGGCTATGTTATGCAATACAAAAATATAATAAGTCAATATCATATACTAAGAAAATAGTGTAGATCCGTTATGCAATGCAGAGACACAATAAGCAAAACATCGAATACTGAGGATTTAATGAAATATGCAAATCTTGACGAATCCACGAATACCGTCAACCTCATCTAGGCCATATAATGCAGAAACATAGCAACCCAAATATCATATGCCGCAGATGTAATACAATATGAAGTACGAATGAAATGACCAAGCTAGAGTGTAAAGTCGAGATGATAGTACGCAGTATCGCAGGCTACGGGATCCACCACAAGGGACTTCTATCCAAACCAGTCTCATACCTAAATTTGGATAGATAGACTCAATGTGGTAAACTCCTTATCTCAGGTTAGTCGCGCTTTTCAACTGAAATCCTGGCCATTATGAAGGTACACATATCAATTAGTTACGAACCACCAGCTCGAGTGGATAGTGAATGAATGAATGAATGAGTAAAATATTGAGTATGCAACTCCTGCACAATAAGTCCACATATCAGTATTGTACATCTCTGGGATCATCTTCAGGGTCTAATATACTCTACATGTGATTGCCGCCCACTAGACGTGCAACCATGCAAATGAAAGAGACTTCATTATCCGTCTAGCCAGTAATCAGCCAATATATATCCGACACATCGATAGAGGACTCATTTACAAGATGGTCAAACTTAGCCTAGCTATGCCACCTACCCTGTGCGGGTAAGGCCACACCCCCTTCCAACCGACCACAACACAGTGAGAGACACGGCCTACTGATATTCATCACTCGGGCGCTCATGTATCCACTCGATCTAGATGTTGGAGCATCTCCTAGCCACGGAGTTTTAGAAACTTTCACCCAGGGACACCTATGACACCCCATATAGAAAAATATTTTTGGAGTCCCATCTGGCCATCCATGATATGCCTGTGGAGGTCACGGCCCTGATGTCACTAGGGCGTACACTAGTCATATCCCAAAATGTGAGATACACGAGTCACATAGTCCAATCATGCATCAATCCTGTGTATACCATGCGCTCATGTAAGGCGGGGTCCGTAGATGAACAAGTGATCTAAACCATAATATAAGGATCGGCCCTCGGCCGTGAATTTACCAAATTCGGTAGTAAGGAGTCATCTGTCTACAGTGATGATGAACCATGCAACATTAATGGGGTCTAATGATTTAAGTTGACCAAGAATAATGAGAATGGGCCTAACAAAGGCCTAAGAGAAGGTCACAATGTGGACATTTAACTGACATTACTCCCAAGGAGTAGCCCACATAGAGCTAAACGTATAGTGGGCCCATGGCCTCACACAATGGCCTAATATACATCACCATGGGCCTCACTCATGGGCCACATATGCATCATAATGGGCCTTGCCAAATGGACCATAAATATACCACAATGGGCCTCATACTCGGGCCTCAAATACATCACCATGAGCCTCATCACTTGGGCTGCATGTACATCTCATCGAACCTCAAACACGGGCCTCATATACAACAAGTGGGCCCTGCACATACAGTAGGTGGGCCTACGTGTGTCAGATGGACCCCACCAGATGGACAGCATGGACATACAATGCATATATCACAATGGGCTGCCTGCCTTGGACGACGTGGATAAAATACATTATGGTGGACCGTAGCCATGAACAGCATGCATACAAAACATACCTCAGGTGGGTCCCGTCCCAGTTGGACAATACCGATAAAATACATACACCATGGTAGGGCCTACCGTCCTATAGATGGTGTAGATAAAACACATACATCAGGACCCCATGCAACACACCGTCCAGCAATGGACAGTGTGGATTAAACCATACATCACGGTAGGTCACACGTGGGGCCCACCATAATGTTTGTTTCCCATCCCATCTGTTCATAAGGTCACAAAGACCTAAATAAAGAGGAAAAAGCAAATTTCATATAGATCTAAAACTTCTGTGACCCAAAAAAGGGTATCAATGGTAGACGTTCAATCCCCTATTGTTTGGTGGTGTGGACCACTTGATTGTCGTGAGCAGCTGATTTTTGGGATGTCCCAATAATTAAAGGGGACCCATCAAATGGATGGTGTCGATGTTCAACACACATCAAGGTGGGGCCTATGGTGAGGGCCCACTAACCCTGCGTCCAAACCAAGCAGCGGACGCTACTTACTGTAGCGTCCTCTAGATGGTGGTAGCAACAGCGTCTACTGTTTTTTTTTTTAAGTATTTCATAGGTGGGGCTCACATCAGGAAAATTCACACCAACTATTGGTCTCCCTGGCTCGTAACAGGTCTAACGAGTCCAATATACAATATTTTTTGGCGTATAGAAATATCACAGTGGGCCTTAACAGTTTCAATCACCCAAAACCATTGTTTTCTACATTATGGCCCACCAGAGATTTGGATTGGCTTCATTTTTTGGCTCAACGCCCAAACTGAGTTGGGAAAAAGGGTGGATGGTGTGAATCAGATACATACATCAAGGCAGGGTCCATGTGTGTGTGGACGGTGTGAATGTATAAAATATATACATCACGTTGGCTCCCTAGATGTACAGCGTACATTAAAAACATATATTGCGGGGGGTTTCCACCATCTGGACAACAAGATGGAGACGGTGTTAGTAAAACACATTCACCATGGGTGAGTCCACACATGTGGCCCACCTCAATTCTAATATGTTGATATTTATATTTTCCTTTCATCTAGGGTTACTAGACGGTGCCAGCAGCTCTGGACCATCCAGCCACTTACTGGGCATCGATAAGGTGGGCCCCATGGGTAGCCGGCATGGATATAAAATACATACTTCATGGTGGGGTGTATCAGGGTGGGCCACACGCATATCATCATCAATCGTAAGAAGAAGAAAGAGAGCGAGAGAGAGAGAGAGAGATCGGCGTAGTTGAGGGACCCCGCCACTATGGGCCCCTCTATAGATCACAACACATACATCAAAGTGGGTCCCATCATAAGTGGGCCCTAAGTCAAAATCACGATCTAGAGCTACGAACACCCACCGATTTCACTTCTTCTAGGCTCCATGGACTCCTTAGCTCCGAAGATTTCCCTTTGATGGTGGAAGATAAAGATTGAAGGGTGTAGATGGAAGATCTTGGGGTAGGAAGGTGGGCCACAGTCTAAGCTCTCACATGGGAAGCTTAGATGTTGACTCTCTCTCTTGGTGCTTGGGAGAATGGGTGGAGAATGAGAGAGAGAGAGGGGATGTAAGGAGAGAATGATGGGTTGTTGTAAGGAAGGTTGACTTAGGAGATGGGAGAGAGAGGGGTGTCATGCTTTGTTTGTAAGAAAGGCATGGGTGATGTACTTGATTGATTAATGGGATATTTGGTAGAGATTCTCTTAGAATTCGCAACGCGTGACATTTTCCTCGAAGTAAATGCAGGCTCACAACTCCTAGCCTAGGTATCACATAGGTGCACGAGACACGACATTGGAACCATGGTGAGGGCATGGTCACTAGAATATAAGTTTTGGGTCGAGTTGACTCAGATATACGGGATGCTACTTAGGGTCACGTGCAAACACCAATTACAAGTCGCGGGTCACCCGAATTTAACTAGGAGGACTGTGGGAGTTTAGGGAATGGTACAGTCTAGGATACAAGTCTTACACCTGCATGACTGATCATGCGATTCATGCTCCTCGCATTTGTGTGACATGATTACTGTACGCCCTACCGGCATCAGGGTTGGACACCAAAAATACTGTTATTAGCATTAGGGTGTCATACATGTCCCTGGGTGAAAATCTCTAAACCTGATGGTACTAGAAGACGCTCCAACATTGAGACCGAGTGGATAAATGAGCGCATGAGGGTCGAATACCAGGAGGCCACATCTCCCACTGTATCATGGTCAATTGGAAGGGGGTGAAACCTTACCCGCCTGAGAGTAAGGGACATTGCTAAGCTGAGTATGACCAGCTCATAAATGGGTTCGCTATCGACGTGCCGGATAGGTATTGTTAGGCTATCGGCCAGGTGGATAGTGAGGTTTCTTATGCTTACTTGGACTGCGCATGTGGGAAATGAGCAGTGTCATTTGCAGTGTACTAAACCCCGGTGATTATCCAGAGTGAGAACTCAACTGATATTTGATGCTCTAGTGATGAGCTGCATTGATATGTGGATTTGTATGAGGACTGTTATGCTTAAGTTGCATCTCGCATCGTATGGCCTTGATATGGCAGATAGCATTCACGCCTTGCATCGCATAGCCTTGGTACGGCTGATTGCATTCATGGACTCATCAGCATGATTCCATATTACTCTGATATTACATTCTGAGCACGCTCATATTACGCACACACTTACATCACCCTCTAAGCTTTCTATAAGCTTATGCATGATTGATGCTTGTAGGTGACAGCAGGACACAGTCGTAGATTAGTAGGAGCAGGAGCATGCAATTGAGCTTCTGGAGTTTCCGTTATTCTCATTGTATTTCCCTTTATGCACATCGTACCTTAAAGTTTTTTATCATAGTCAATTTTGTGATGGTGTCTTAGTTATTGTTCGTGAGTTATACTTATAGTTATGACAAATCAAATTCATGTTAAAAACTCTCCTTGTAGGATCCCTAGATCGAAACCTGGTGTATGGGTACCGGGAGCCAAGAATGGGGTACTACGGAGGTTTTTGACACTGGATTCGGTGATCGAGAATTTTATGAGCCCGGTTTCCCAATCTGGGGCATGACGCTAGGAGTCTGAGAGATCAAGAAGCATCACACGCGTTGATTGCTACCCCGAGTAGATTTTATCACGGTAGCTCATGGAAACCTGAGCCTTAGGTGGTGAGAACCAACACCCTTGAGGGATTTGGATCTTTCAAATGGTGGCCTATGCAAAACCGATCTCTCCCACATCGGCAGTGTGGTTAGAAATGAAAGCCAGGACTTTCACGTCACCTCTGATCGTGCTGCGTAAATAAAATAGGGCTACGTGAATGCAGCACAATACGCAGCGTAAGAAATACGCACCAATTACACAAGAAACTTTTAGAACTCTTAGAAACTATAAACACCTTTATCGTTTGATAGGGTGAGAGAACAGTTAAGAGAGAGAGAGAGAGAGAAAGTGCTTGGCCAAGAGCAACACTCCATGGAAAAAGGGGAGATGCCTGGTCCATCCATACCATCTATCGACTGGAAGGAAAGAAAGAGAAAGAGAAGAGGAAGAAAAGAGAAAGAAGGAAAAGAGAAAGAAAGAAAAGTGAAAGAAAGAAAAGAAAAAGAAAAGGAAAAAGAAAGGAAAGAAAGGAAGAGAGAGAAAGATTGTGTGACTTACTCGGTCCTGGACTGAATCAGGGCCCGGTTGGAGTCGAGATCGAGGTGAGGCTTTTATCCTTTAAGCTTACATTAATTTAAGTTCTTATATTTATCCTGCCTTTTACATGCCTTCCTATTATTTTATCTTGCCTTTTACATGCCTTCATATTACTTTGAATCTTCCTTGCAATTATGTGTTTTACTATCAATTATTTGCCTTTGGCTTACAGTATAATGTTAATTATAAGTGATCTTTTTGAATTTATGTGAGGCCATGGATACAAGCCTTGCCCTTGTCCTATCAAATTTATTTGAGTTGGCCCTGCCATTCTCCTTATTATTAAATCGGCCGTTGCCGCTCTTTTATTTGTGAGTTGATCATTGCCACTTTCCTTATTATTGAATCGGTTGTTGTCGTTCTTCTATTTGTTGAGCTACCCATTGCTACTCTTCTTTTATTGAGTTAACCATTGTCACTCTCCTATTTGTTATATTGGCCATTACCACTATTTGATTTGACCATTTTCACTTTTCTCTTTATGTTATTGGCCTTGTGCTATCTATTTTTAAAGGACTTAGGCAGTGTCTTAATATTCCTAAACTCCCATGATTCAATGGATTTCCTTTTTAGGGCAAGTACTATAGTGGGTACCCCTCTTCTAGCGATCGAATAAGTATCTAGATGTAATGTGTTTTTAGTTGCGACCCTGGAGCAACACGTAATTCCATGCTTCATGGGTGATGGTGCACAAATTGGTGTATGTAAATCATTAAATATATGTGATACAACAATTCTTTCTTGGGGGTTGGATGTCGTATTTAGTCGCTCCAATATGGTCTTTTCTTTTGGGGGTTGGATGTCGCAATTAGTCACTCCAATCCGGGTTGCGTGATTCACCCGATCATGTGTTGTGTTCGTCTTGGGATAACCACAAAATCCATGTTAAATGTGGGACACACCAGCGAATCTCTGTAGTATGGGATGTGAGGTGAGTCAGATAACTATAGTCATATTCCACATTGTGGCGATCGTTAAGTGTGATAAATCGAATATACTTTGCTAGGCATGCATCTCATGTAGATTACTTGTGCATTGATACCTCTTGTAGTTGTAGAGTACGGGACATATCAGAACCTTTACATTGCTTTAAATTATCGTTAATCTTAAAGAATGACCATCACTATGAGTAGGGCATTGACCCTCTCCCAACTGTACAAATTATACAGGTGACGTATAGATTGAAGACCTAGTGAACATTCTCCTTAGGGAAGATTATGTTGAAAGAATAAGAAGATAATTTATGATTTAGTTTTATACTTCCGCTGTGAACTCGATAAATGTAATAAGCTTCAATTGAGAAGGCATTTGATTATTCTTTTTACTCTGATGAAATATAATTAACACAGTTAATTTTATTGTTTTGAATGTTACCTTCATGAATGTATCTGGATGTGATCTAAATAAAAAAAAAATAGGGTGCTCTTGTCAAAAGCATCCAGGTTTTTACATTATTAACACCCAGTTTTCTCGGGCACGAGTATGAACTCTTACCATGAAAATTTGGGGTGTTACACTCATGGATTTTCGTTATAGTATTTGAAAACTCAAAGAAGGCACACTAGTCAGAAAGACACCACAGGTGTTGTAGAGACTTCTCAAATCCCTACATTTATTGTTCCATCCCTCACTCCAAGGGTTGTCGAGCCGTCTGAACCTCAAGGGGTATCTCCATCTGTTCGTCAACCATCATCTGATCGTAGAGATTTGTCATCTCAAGTTGTTCGTAGATATTTTTCATCTCTGGTCACCAGATCGCAAACCCGAGCTAGGTCTTCTATCTCTCATGTGCTTCTTACCACGGAGGAACCCACCCTTACTGATAAGGTAAGATCTCTGAGGAAAGGAAAATAAGTAGTTATTAAAGAACCAATTCAAGATTCATCATCATCTTGATCATCTTTAGAGGAAGAAGATGAAGAATCCTCCTTTGGTAACTCTTCTTCTACCGAGAGTGAATCATCCTCTGGTGACTCAAGAGAAGAGGGTGAATTGAACATAGATGAAGATGAAGAAGAAGAAGAAGAAGGAGAGTTGGAGATCAGTGATGAAGAGCAAGTCGTTGCAGCTACTAAAGTAGATGAATAAATGCCTTAAGATATCGTTACTCCTTGTACAACGGCTATAGAAGCTGACGAAGAGGAAATGCCTCTTGATTATGGAGAATATGAAGATGTACCCGGGGTCGACTTGACTATGTTATTCAGTAACAATTATTCCCCTCTACTACGTACAATACTTTTAGGTCCGACAGCCGGTACTGCAACAGCTCTAGAGACTCTTCTAACCTCTATAGACGTGGCTCAAACTGTCACGCTACTCCTGTTTCTGGTACACGTTCTGTTAAAACAACTAAAACAACTCTTGCACCTTCAGTCAAAACCAGCACAGTGGCTCGTGAAATAAACTTTCCAATGGAGCTAGTTGATACCACAACTCTGACTATAGTTGCTTCTAGTACTGAGGCTAAAGCGCCATCTTTTGTTGATATGGCTTCGGACATGCCTGACCCTTTGTCCATTCCTGAGATAATGCAATCTGTAGAGATACCTGCCCTCACTCTAGTGGTTTTGATTGCAAGTATACTTATTTAATTTCTTATTTTACAATGATATTTCATAAACTGCCTTCTAATTCATACTTTATTATATGCATATTTTGTAGTTCGCCCTGTTTCTAGTGACTCCACAAGCTCCAACTCCGTTACTACTGTCTCAAATATAATAGCTTTAGAGAAGATTCCTCCCCATGCATTGGTCTTATTGAAAGGTTCTTTATCAACGACCAAGTATATATTCAAAGATCCAACACAATGGCCAAATTTGGAGATAACATTAGCATCTTCAGACAATGCTGTGAGGATGGCGAAGTTAAATATCTCTCCTTTGCGTGAATCTCTCTCTCAATTTTGTGCCACTCTTCATAAGCTGGAGTCCACTTGAGATATGACCATTGCCCCTGAAATACTTGCTCGCCAGAAGGAGCTGCTACAACTTGAAGGCAAGTTTGTGAGGGTAATGACGAAAATTTCTAGTTACAATGAAGAATTCAAATCCCTCTATGAACAAGTGAACGCCCTAAACATTCTTCATTGGTTATTGGCAAGAAGATTTTGAGTCTTAAACAGTAGATCTCTGATCTCGAGACTCAACAGCATGAAGTAGATTTGAATACTAGCAAGTTTAAAGCTAACATTGAAGATATCACGCAAATAACTAATCTAGAACAGTCAGAAATTTCAAAAGATGAAGCAACCATAGCCTCCCTGAAACAAGAATTGTCTGATGTTCCTGATCAAGTTAAACTTGTTGTTGATGTGGAGTTAGACAGTACGACTGCCAAAGTTCAATTGAAGCAGGATTTCCAAAAATATATGATTGCATTAGGAGTATCAGAAGATTGGTAAATTTTCATTTTTCATCTAATGTAATTTCATATTCACATATCATAAATGACTTTTGGTTGTTCGAAGAATTTCATAAGTATATTAGAAATAACTAAACATATATTTGCATGACTTTTGTCTTATCAGTTCTTGCAAACATACTTTGATAACACATGCTAGTAAATGTATAACTTATTCGTGATTGTTAGCATGATGTCACCTACATGGCATTTTTTCTGGTGGGCAGAGCTAATCTTCAATCTTAGTTAATTTCACACGATTTAAGCTATTGAGTAGCGGAGCAGGAACAATTTTTTTAGACTCGTAAGTAGTTGGAGTCGGGTCTTATGCAAATGGTCTCTGTAACTCTTATGAGTTCGCTAGACTTATCGCAGCCGGGGAGCTCACCAACCGTGATCCATCAGAGGGGCCCAGTGAAGCTACCGGGGTAGTGAACTCGGTGGGTTTTACACATAGAGTTAGCCGCAGTAACTCTCTAGAGTTCACAAGGCACGTAAGGCCACCTTAAGAGTATCAAATCCAAGGTTGTCAGTCCATCAATGAGAGGGTAATTTTCTTTGAAGACCTATCCTCATGAGTTACTACTGGAATCAAACCAGGAATCTGAGGGGTCTTATGCATGGTCGGCATATATATGGACAAGCCAAAGAGCACACATTGCAGCCCACTTTTTTTTCGTCTACCAGGTTGGACCCATTCACGAGAGAGCATTTTCTCTCACCTTCCCTCGTGATGTTGTCGGAAGTTATACAGACGACATTAATCTCGCACGTGAATGGCCATTATAGACTTTGGCCACTTAAGGCTTTTAGTCGCTGGCTCTCTCCGCTGCCCACATGGGTCTAACCATGTGATGGCCTACGTAGGCTTTTTAGAGCCACTGGCTTCTCACTGCTACCCGCATAATATTTGATATATCGCTGATTATGGTAGGTCTTATGCATAGCATTTCGCTACTATTAAGGGTCAAATATTACATATTATCCCTCATTTATTACTTAATTTTATGAATATGATAATGCTTAATGTCCTATTTTAATCATGTTTGTGCTGCAAGGTGAATTTGAGAGCTTGGATTGAAAAAGGATGCTAAAAGCATCGATTTAATGCTCAAGAATCACCAAAGAAAGGATGGATCTTATGAGACCAAAAATGAAGAATTCACATGCAAAAGATCCAAGAAAATCAAGTGAGGAATGAAGAGATTTAAAGACTTAAAGTGAAGAAAAGGAACCCTAAAAATCTACCTACTTCAACTAGTCTAAGCCCTCCTTCGACCAGTCTAAGGCTCCTGCTTGACTAATCGAAGATTCCTCGACTCGAACTCCAGCAACATAAACTTTTAATTTCACGCAATCCTCGACCAGTCGAAGGTTTTCCTCAACTCGTTTAAGGTTACACAAACAGCAGACGAACTGCATAAATTTGAGGCAGTTTCCTAATTTTTCCAACTCAATGTGAAAGATGGAGTTACAAAACTATAAATAGGAGTCCCTAGGTTGTTCCTAGGCATCTTCTAGGGTTTGAAGAGTGAAGAAGCTGTCGGCTAGAGTTTTTCTTCCTTTTTCTTAGTTATTTTTATGCTTTTCTTAAGAAATTTTAGTTTAATCATGTTTATGGTAGGCTAAACATCTTAGCTAAGGCTAAGAGGTGAAGCTTATAACGTGATGAGATGTTTCTTTTACTTTAATTCATGTTTATGTTGAACCTTCTTTTATTCTAGTTTGATTTTAATGGAATACTTTCAGTTCTTAATGGTTTATTGTGACTCAAATTACGGTAGATCTACAATAGATTTGAGTATCTACTTTTCCTAATTTTGAGATTGTTGGATTAGTAAATCCTGTTGTTAGCCATCGTCCCATGGGCATGGTTCGGTGATGGATTCTCTTTCAATCATCACAATTCTCCTCCATTGAGAATTAGGTCAAGGAAAGTTCAGATTGATCTTAATTGTATATCTTTCGATTAGATAGGATAGGACTCCAATTCCAATTGTGTGACTTAAATTAAGTAAAAGGTAAAATTGTGGTAACGATCGCTTTAGTTGAAGTGAGAATATGCCAATATGTCCTAGAGAGGGTTGAATAGGACTTTTTAATATTTTATAGTAATTTAAAATCCTATCAAACTTATCCTGAAAAAATATGCATATATCAGGATTTCTTCAAAGTAACTCTAATGGCTTTCAAGCCAATTAGAGGATCCATTCATAATACTATTTAAAAGATGAAAAAGATACAAATCATAGTTTATGATGGATGTGACTATGTGTGAGGTGTGATCTCAGATAAACAGATACAAAAGCATTTAGGAAAATCACATAAGCAATCAAAGAAAATATCAATCTCAAACACAGTTATTTTTATAGTAGTTTGACTACTTGTCTACTCCACTTCCGGCGGACGCACTCAACCCTTGAGTGTACCAGATCTCACTAAAGGAGGTTTCACAATAGGTTCACCTCAAACCAGTATAACGTATACTAGGCTGACTCTATCGTGTCTACACGACACAGTTTATGCCCCACACAGGAGCAAGGATCAACACACAGCACCCAAATTTTAGGCCACACAAGCCAATGATCCACACTAGGAATCTTACTAGTTTATGCTCCAATGAGTAAGGGCCAACACACAGCACCCGACTTTTAAACCACATAGGTCAAGGACTTACAAAAGGACCTAAGAGTTTATGCTCTCCACAAAGCAAGGGTCAACACAAAGCACCTCCACGTACACTCCGGCCGGAGGCCTCCTATGAGGACTTGAAAGGGGTAAGAAACACCATAGACCCAATCCTACACAAGGAATGATCATAAGGGTCCTCTGAACTCTAATGACTTACAGATAAGTAGATGAACCCCATTTAGCACGTTGATGAAGTCTCATCCTTTGATGACGAAGAATCTTCAACTCCCTTGAACCGCAACTCAAAAGATGTACGAATATAAGGTGACGGGTTGGGTCAAGATTATGACGGAATCCTACTCTATTAAATGTTTTCCTATAAGGGAGATAAAGTGATTCTAATCATCTATATATTCAAGGTATCTCAGCTTAATGATTTTCCATTAAGGTAGTAGCTATAGGATCCTTGAATGCGGAAGTTTATTCCTTAATCCACTTTATTGAATGTCAATGAAGAGGGTGGATTGGAGGATAAACTTCCATGAGAGAAAAGGCTTAGGGTATATGATCTACAATTAAACACACAAAAGCACCCTCTAATTTCTCTACCAACAACCAAGAGCAAGCTCTCATTAAATAGGCAAAAGGTTCCAACAGATATAAAACAGTCATATTTTTTACAGAGTTCAATATCATCAAGCGTATACTCTCGATAGCATCGACTGGCCACTCGATGACACGATCTCAATTGTCAAACGCTTTTGAAACCTTTTGCCAACTGGTCGAGAAAATCGAATGTGCGTCAATGTCATCGGATTTCGAACTCCGATTTCATCGACACGAGGTTCGATTCCTCGACGTTTAAAAATGTGAGCACTTGCCTTTGAAATATTTTAGGTATATGATATGATCGAGCATCACTCGATATCATTGGAATTTGAATATCGACGATATCAAGGGCATTGTCAATTCATCGATAATTCCAATGAAGTTTCCTATAAACTTGTTGGAAAGTTTATGTCCACTTTCGATGACATCGACCTTGCCTCGATGTGATCGATATTTGAATATTAATTTTATCGAGTGGCTCTCGATCTAAGAAAAATAACCTGAAAAATTTACTGGGTAGATATGTGTCTCAATCCGATATCATTGAGATTTGAATTCTAAGGATATCGAGGAACTCTTCGATATATCGAGGATTACATGATTTGCTTAGCAGTACTTTGAACACAACAGACCAGATGTTGATTTTATTAAGTCGGCTCGATGGACTCGAGATTCAAACTTCGATGATATCGATGAGTCCATTGATCCATCGATAATTCAGTCCATATATCTTTGTGGTTGCTGGACATCTTAGGTCCTCATTTCAATAAGATCAAGTGAGCTTCGAGGACATCGACAATAGGGTTCGATTTTATCGAACCACTTGTCGATAAAAAGACAAAGGTAGAAAACTTAAGATTTTCTGAAAGTTTAAAAAAAGTTTTCTTGCCAAAAAAACCTAGGGTGTTCTATTCAATTTTAAGGGTTTTATTTACCTGGTGTTTTGGAACATAGGATGTGAGGCTAAGATTTACCAGTGACGAGTTCAGCCACTTATTCTGTTGAAGGCAGACGCTTGATCAATCTTCCTATGGGGCTCCTTTGCCTTATTGACTCAACACTCACGCTAATTGATAAACTAGGGCACTTTCAACAGGGCTCCCTAATCTGTAACACCTCGAACTTTTGTCAACCTTGAGTTAGACGTCCTTAGGCAATGGGTCAACCATAACACCTTGGTAACTTCTCATAACTCAATTCCAAAGCCAAAGAAATCATTTAGAACTAAATTCTTTAGAAATTTAACGTGAATTAACTAGCGCTACACTAGATTACCTGCGAAAGTAGTACCAACCACTTTAAATACGATCTGTAAGACCTAAAACCTATAGAATTGTTAACGCAACGTTATCCAAAAATCTAGGATCAATCTCTAAGCCCACTTACCCTCGAGATCATTTGGAAACTTCGTATCAGACCTGGACCGCATGTCGAGAGTCTGATAGTGATGAACTTAGACCATTATGACTGTATAGTTGGACTTGACTATCACCTTAAAAATCAAGGCCAAACGATGTCCTGGGACTGTTTCCTTGAGTCTGGAGTGAAGAGAGTGAGAAAGTGAAGATTTTTAGAAAACTAAATATAATTTTAAGTAATCTGGATCGTTTCGCTTGCGTGTTATTTCTAAGCGTTCTGACTGTTAGATTTTGACCCAAATTGACACTCGGATCAGGATAGGTGGCCCATATGTTTCATAGCACTTGTGGCTCTGATCGACTTTCGGTGACCGTTGAACTGAAACTGGTCCACCAAGGTCAATCTGGAAACCCGACCAGACTGAAAACCTAGCTTGACCTAGATCCAATATTAGAGAGCTTAAGTCCGACCGCATTTAGTAATAGGACCTCCAGAAGTGCTCCGTTGGATCGGAACAAGCCCGATTTGGTTATAACCTAAGTATACCATGGCCCTGGGGCCATTTTCATCAATTTAGAGCCTATATAAGAGGCTTAAACCCCCTCGCTCATATCCCATACGAATTTCTTAGACCTAAGGGAGAGAGAAGAGAGAAAGAGAAGGAAAGAGAGAGAGAGAGAAAGTGAGTGAAGGTGTGGGAGTTATTCTTGAGAATCGCTTCTGCTATTCTACATGTTTATTCATCACCTCCGTGTCGCTACTACAGCGATTCTGACTTCGTTCTTAGGTAAGAAGACCTAACCCTAGTCTGTTCTAGGATTTCAAATGTTTCAAGTAGTAAAATAGCTAACTCCACATATACTATAGGTTGAAATTTCATCGTTGACGAAGACTTAGAGTCTCTGTCGAGTTTGTTACGATTCTACGGCATAAGGTGCGGACTATAGATGCTTAGGTTATAGTTTTCAATGCTTTCAATGTCGGATAATGATAGATTCATGATCTGAATGTTATTTCACATGTAGAATGCGAAGTCTGTTTTGTGTTTCAGTTATGTACGTATTATGTAGAGTTTATCGTTCTTGGTATTTGTATAAAATAGGGTATACGTATAAAATTTGAAATTATGTTTTCCATGATTAACTGTCGTATGTATATGCTAGTTATATGTGTGTTGACTCCTTGGTGAAAGGGTTCGCCCTAATGCATTTCTTGGTCAACATACGCTATGTATGTTAGTATGTGTAGTCTAAGTGTTTGTGATAATGACCAAATGAGTATAGAAACTGCATTCGAGCTCGCTACGATTAACTGTCGTGGATATATAATTATTGTTTAGGCAACAACCCTTTAACGAAAGGATTTGCCCAAATATGTATGTTACCTGATATATAACTTGTATGATGAATTATGTAGGCTAAGTGTTGGTAAAAATGTCTGAATGAGTTGTAGTTAGTAAGGTGTACCTGTATGCGGATTGAGAC
Organism: Magnolia kwangsiensis; assembly: GCA_037074715.1. Taxonomy (NCBI): domain Eukaryota; kingdom Viridiplantae; phylum Streptophyta; class Magnoliopsida; order Magnoliales; family Magnoliaceae; genus Magnolia; species Magnolia kwangsiensis. The sequence goes on along the minus strand of CM073572.1, from coordinate 115,305,796 downwards.
ATAATTCTCAATCTCCTTAGTAATGTGTATGATTTCCTCCATGTATGTCATATGCTGATGACTGTTTGTTTATGAATTGAATATGTGAGAATTCATGTTTACATTGCTTTTCAGAACATGCTCAAATGATAGTATAATTTGAATTATTGCTCCGCTACCGCTTTGAGTATTTCATATGAATATTTAATGTAATGGAATGTGGTTGGGGCTATTGTATAGTCCAGGCAATCGGTAATACACCTTGAGTTCATGGCTGAGACCTATTCACCACGTAGGACGTGTTTGACAAACCCTAGCCGTGCGTTGCTTGTCGACAGTGGTTGGGCCACACGGGGTGCTTATGCACTTCATGTCGATCAACTCAACGGGCGCTCATACTAGTCGAACTCGTCAAGTAACCCGATTAGCCCGATTTATGTTAATCATGTATGGATGCTACTACTTGAATATAAAGTATCAAACTTACCAGTGGAAATCCCATTAACCATGGTACCTCGATCCACTAAGACTCATGAGCCGGGCATGGTGGTAAGGGACACTGTGGTCGAGCTGTCGGCCTACACTGGGGCCACGAGCCTCCCCGTAGTGACTAGTGAGCAACCCAAACTCGTGAGTCGAATATGGTGGTATGGGACACTATATTCAAGCTGTCGGCCTACACTGATTTAGTGATGGGGGAGTAGTGTAACGATTGCGAGTAACAGCCCTAGCCGCCCTTATAGTGACCTCGAGTGTACTCTGTGTCTACGTGGAGGTGACGACCCTTCCATAGCAACAAGAGTACAAACTAGGCCTGTATTGATTTGGTGATGGGGGAGTGGTGTAACGATTGTGTGTAAGAGCCCTGGCAGCCCTTGCAGCGACCTAGAACCACACTTCGTATGAGATATACTAGGACTGACGACCCTAGACTAGATCATTGTTGGGAAATGATACAAGGGAGGTACTTTAGCTTCCCAACCCTGCTGTATGAAAAAGACTAATAACAACTCGGTAATCATGTTCATATCGCACTGCATGTGCCTGAAAGATGTGGAGCACTGAGGGATGAAAGCATGCCGCGAACGTGAGATGGTTTCGCATGAGGGAGTATGTAAGCAAGGGCATGCATCATTATTGCATCTCATCTTTGCATTAACAAGAGTATCTAGGAATATTTGATTGTACTGCTTTATCATTACCGCTTGACTGATTTGATAACATGTTAATCTTTACTCTATTGTTCCACTGAGTTAGCTACTCACTCCCACGTTACGGGATGGTGTTGTACACATCAACCAGACCCTGTCTTAGTTTCAGGTGAGGGCGATGCTTGTGAAGCGGAACCAGACTTTACTTTTTGATGATGAGTTCTCCTACATGTAACTCTCTAGCGGGTCTATTTGACCTGAAGTTGCACCGACAGAGCTTCGGTATTTGGGATAGAAGACATTACGTTTTTCTCATTTTGTGCATTTTGTAATCAAACTTGTAATTGTTAACCTAGTGGCATTTATACTCTGAGGGCTTACTATCACTCTTATCTAGTTTATATACTTATCACAGTCTTTCACTTGCATAATTTAAACCCCTGTGGAGTATGATATGTTGTTTTTGGTGTAATTCCAATCATGTTCAATGCCCTTCTACAGACAACATTCAATCATCATTATCTATGTTGCATAAGAAATGTTTTGGAACTCAGGAGCTGAGTTTCTGCTCGACCCCCGATTTTTAGGATGTTACAAATGGTATCAGAGCATGATTTGGATTAAACTGGGCTTAGGTTATGGGAACACAACGCACTTTGACGCACTCTGAATTAGGAAGGGGTCGATAAAACCTAGAAACCATATTAGAATCTCAAGTTTTACCGACAGGTGAGACTATACGGTAATTTAGTCCATAACGTATCTTTCGTCTCGTTAAGTGACCTAAGTCGCATCTAGGCCATCAGTCAATGGGTTTGAGTCGTTCCCTGAAGAATTTCAAACCTAGAAATGAATGGCTTTAGGTTGTGGGTCGACCACAACACCTTACACTCAATCTCAAAGCCTAAAACCCCTTTTTTATCCAATTCCTTCAAAATCTCACCTTCCACCTCTCAAAATCATGCAAACCGCATATCCCACCTCCTTCTTCCTAGAATAGTGTTCTTCCTTTATCATTTCATGCATTCATCTATCCTCTACATGCATACCTATCTCCACCATCTTCTTTGCAAACCTCCAAATGTTGGGACACTTAGGGCCCATTCGGCCAACTACATTCGGTGAGATTATTGTGGGTGGAATAGTTAACGTAATAATGAATATATGTGTAAGGTATTTTTCCTAGATTGGGTGCATCCCATGATTTCCAATACCATGCTTGGAATGTATGCAATTAAAAGTAAATCCCGGGTTCTCCTTTCATATTTCCCTTGAAAATTCATCATCATGAGATTTGAAAATCCCATCTCACACTTTCCAACGCAAGGCTCATTTTCCAAAGTCTATGTAATTGATTTTAATCTCGTCCCACCCTCCTACCAAACATGCCATTTCCAATCCCGAGGTAGGATTAGCAACGTAATCCATTTAATACAACGTAATACCACTAGCTACATAGGCCCTTGGTGTTTTGGACCTAGAGTTGGTACTCTTAGATTTAGAATGATCTGTAAGTATAGGAGATTCAATAAAGTAATAACATGAACCTTATGACCTCCTTAGCTAGTATGGACATATGTGAAGTACTACTTCCAAGATAAGACTAGGCTATTAGTTATACTAAGGAATGTAAAAGACTGAATATGCTAAGATGATTGAAAGATAGACTTAATTCGTAGGCTTGATTACGTTGGAGTGAGACCTCACTCCTTCGTTAAATCCCCTACTATGTATAAGCTTCTTTAATGACTCTCAGGAACGTTGTTTTGATTAGAAACTATTCACGCTCAGAGAAAATTGATATATCCCTCGGATTGAATGTTAGGTCAAGCACCCCCTAAAATGGTCTTCTCAAGAACTTATTATAAGCGAGAACACGGGGTGGAGGAACTATATATAAGCGAAGTATTCGCGGTTTGAATCGAATTCCCAATCCTGATAGTTGTCCTTGAACTCAAGGCTCTGATCAAGCAGAAAGATGGGATTAACTGGGATTAAGAATTGATACGATAAATTTTCTGTCATATACTAGGCAGAAGGTCCATGTATCCGACTCAGACCCAGTACATAACTTTCCTCCCGTGTTGGCCCAACCACTAACAACCACAAGTTTATTTCTTTATCTTTGAGAAGTGTTGAGAATACATAGCCAATAAAGATTTTTCTTTTTAGGCCCAAGAAATTTCTTTAGTTTGTCGCAGACGCACACCCATCCCTGGGAATCAACCACAACACCCATCATTTTTAGCTCTTTTTTGTAACCATAGGTACCAATTCCATAGATTCTACAGTATACCTAGTTTCGACATATGGGTCGGGACATAGAGTCTTGAGTCTTAAGAGTAAAATTATTTTTAAGGGGGGTAGAGCATTATGAGCCCCATCTAGTTAGGTCGGTTTATGCATCCCTTAGATCAGAGCGGCGCAGCGGAAGCGTGGTGGACCCCTACCCCACTGGCCCAGGATCGAAGAAATTGATTTAGGATATACGTAAGGTTAGGTCATTAAATAGGATTTGAATCTTCTTTAGAATGTCAATACTGAAGTCTTGACAGGAAAACAATTAGGGCTTAAGTGTTGAACCCATTCATATTAAACCATAGGCCTAACAGTGGGAACGAGCGAAGGTCAATGTATCCATAAACCTACTCGTTAAATACAAACATAATAGAAGCCTTGGCCAACTCTATATGATTAGAAATCCTTTTAAGATGATCTATTAAGGTGCTTATTAACCCCTACCTTGGACATAGATTCAGACGATGACTCTCCTAAACCAAGACCCAAAGGGCAACCTTATAAATAGGAAATTTGAACCTTTTAGTGATGGGCATTCCCTAAGTTTTTAGAGTGATTGAACTACGGAGTTATTGAAATGTACAAATGCGAAACATTCGCGGCTTGACCCAATTCTCAATCCTAGGAGACTACCAATGGACTCACTGCTTAGCCGATCAGAAGACCCGGATCCACCAGGGTTAGGAAGGGATACAATGAGCCTTCTACACAGGCTAGGTAGATAATCAATGTATTGAGATCAATCCCACTACAACCGTCTCTTTGTATTGGTCGAGCATTGAAAATGAATATCTTACTCTATATAGTTGGGAATTGTCGTCAAGACTCCAAATAGAAGAGGAAATAAATTGGAGCAAACCATCGAGGTATAAACAGGAGATAAAGAGTAAGTTTTTAAGGAGGATAGACAAGATGCGCCAGACTAACATAGATAGTATACATCCTACCATGTATATAAACATGAAATCAGTACAGTTTAGGAAAAAGGAATAATAGAATCGTTAGTCATTACCCTTAGCCAATTTCGGGGATGAAATTATTTTTAAGGGGGGTAGATTGTAACACCCTGGACTTTTACCAACCTGGAGTTAGACGTCCTTAGGCAATGGGTCAACCATAACACCTTGATAACTTCTCATAACTCAATTTCAAAGCCAAACAAATCATTTAGAACTAAATTCTTTAGAAATTTAATGTGAATTAACTAGCGCTACACTAGATTACCTGCAAAAGTAGCACCAACCACTTTAAATACGATCTGTAAGACCTAAAACCTATCAAAATGTTAACGCTACGTTACCCTAAAATCTAGGATCAATATCTAAGCCCAGTTACCCCCGAGATCATTTGAAAACTTCGTATCAGACCTGGACCGCATGTCAAAAGTCTGATAGTGATGAACTTAGATCATTATGACCGCCTAGTTGGACTTGACTATCACCTCAAAAATCAAGGTCAAACGATGTCCTGGGACTGTTTCCTTGAGTCCGGAGTGAAGAGAGTGAGAAAGCGAAGATTTTTAGAAAAGTAAATATAATTTTAAGTAATCTGGATCGTTTCGCTTGCGCGTTATTTCTAAGCGTTCTGACCATTAGATTTCAACCCAAATTCGCCTCAGATCAGGATAGGTGGCCCATACGTGTCACGGCACTTGTGGCTCTGATCGACTTTTGGTGACCGTTGAACTGAAATCGGTCTGCCATAGTCAATCTGGAAACCCGACCAGACTGAAAACTTAGCTTAACCTAAATCCGATATTAGAGAGCTTAAGTCCGACCGCATTTAGTAACAAGACCTCCAGAAGTGCTCCGTTGGATCAGAACAAGCCCGATTTGGTTATAACCTAAGTATACCACGGCCCTGGGGCCATTTTCATCAATTTAGAGCCTATATAAGAGGCTTAAACCCCCTCGCTCATATCCCATACGAATTTCCTAAACCTAAGGGAGAGAGAAGAGAGAAAGAGAAGGAAAGAGAGAGAGAGAGAGAGAGAGAGAGAGAAGGTGAGTGAAGGTGTGGGAGTTATTCTTGAGAATCGCTTCTGCTATTCTACATGTTTATTCATCACATCCGTGTTGCTACTACAGCGATTCTGACTTCGTTCTTAGGTAAGAAGACCTAACCCTAATCCGTTCTAAGATTTCAAATGTTTCAAGAAGTAAAATAGCTAACTCCACACATGCTATAGGTTGACATTTCATCGTTGACGAAGACTTAGAGTCTCTGTCGAGTTTGTTACGATTATACGGCATAAGGTGCGGACTATAGATGCTTAGGTTATGGTTTTCAACGCTTTCAATGCCAAATAATGATAGATTCATGATCTGAATGCTATTTCACATGTACAATGCGAAGTCTGTTTTGTGTTTCAGCTATGTACGTATTATGTAGAGTTTATCGTTCTTGGTATTTGTATAAAATACGGTATACGTATAAAATCTGAAATTGTGTTTGTCATGATTAACTGTCGTATGTATATGCTAGTTATATGTGTGACGACTCCTTGCGAAAGGGTTCGTCCTAATGCATTTCTTGGTCAACATACGCTATGTATGTTAGTATGTGTAGTCTAAGTGTTTGTGATAATGACCAAATGAGTATAGAAACTGCATTCATGCTTGCTACGACTAACTATCATGGATATATGATTATTGTTTAGGCAATAACACGATGACGAAAGGATTTACCCTAATATGTATGTTACCTGATATATAACTTATATGATGAATTGTGTAGGCTAAGTGTTGGTAAAAATGTCTGAATGAGTTGTAGTTAGTAAGGTATACCTGTATGCGGATTGAGACATGATTCTCAATCTCCTTAGTAATGTGTATGATTTCCTCCATGTATGTCATATGCTGATGACTGTTTATTTATGAATTGAATATGTGAGAATTCATGTTTACATTACTTTTCAGAACATGCTCAAATGAAAGTATAATTTGAATTATTGCCCCGCTACTGCTTTGATTATTTCATATGAATATTTGATGTAATGGAATGTAGTTGGGGCTATTTTATAGTCTAGGAAATCGGTAATATGCCTTGAGTTCGTGGCTGAGACCTATTCGCCACGTAGTACGTGTTTGATGAACCCGAGCCATGCGTTGCTTGTCGACAGTGGTTGGGCCACACGGGGTGCTTGTGCACTTCATGTCGATCAACTCAACGGGCGCTCCTACTAGTCGAACTTGTCAAGTAACCCGATTAGCCCGATGTATGTTAACCATGTATGGATGCTACTGCTTGAATCTAAAGTACCAAACTTACCAGTGAAAATCCCATTAACCATGGTACCTCGATCCACTAAGTCTCATGAGCCGGGCATGGTGGTATGGGATACCATGGTCGAGCTGTCAGCCTACGCTGGGGCCACGAGCCTCCCCGTAGTGACCAGTGAACAACCCAGACTCATGAGCCGAATACGATGGTATGGGACACTGTATTCGAGCTGTCAGCCTACACTGATTTGGTGATGGGGGAGTGGTGTAACGATTGTGAGTAACATCCCTGGCAGCTCTTGTAGTGACCTCGAGTGTACTCTGAGTCTACGTGGAGGCGACGACCCTTCCGTAGCAACAAGAGTACAAACTAGGCCTGTATTGATTTGGTGATGGGGGAGTGGTATAACGATTGCATGTAACAGCCCTGACAGCCCTTGCAGCGACGTAGAACCGTACTTCGTATGAGATATGCTAGGACTGATGACCCTAGACTGGATCATTGTTGGGAAATGATACAAGGGAGGTACTTTAGCTTCTCAACCCTGCTGTATGAAAAAGATTAATAACAACTCGGTAATCATGTTCATATCGCACTGCATATGCCTGGAAGATGTGGAGCACTGAGGGATGAAAGCATGCCGCGAACGTGAGATGGTGTCGCATGAGGGAGTATGTAGGCAAGGGCATGCATCATTATTGCATCTCATCCTTGTATTAACGAGAGTATCTAGGAATGTTTGATTGTATTACTTTATCATTACTACTTGACTAATTTGATAATACGTTAATCTTTACTCTATTATTTCGCTGAGTTAGCTACTCACTCCCATGTTACGGGACGGTGTTGTGCACACCAACCAGACCCTGTCTTAGTTTCAGGTGAGGGCGATGCTTGTGAAGCAGAGCCAGACTTTACTTTTTGATGATGAGTTCTCCTACATGTAACTCTCTGGCGGGTCTATTTGAGCTGGAGTTGCACCGACGGGGCTTCAATATTTGCGATAGAAGACATTACATTTTTCTCATTTTGTGCATTTTGTAATTAAACTTGTAATTATTAACCTAGTGACATTCATACTCTGAGGGCTTACTATTACTCTTATCTAGTTTATATACTTATCACAGTCTTCCGCTTGCATAATTTAAATGCCTGTGGAGTATGATATGCTGTTTTTGGTGTAATCCCAATCATGTTCAATGCCCTTGTACAGACAACTTTCAATCATCATTATCTATGTTGCATAAGTAATGTTATGGAACTTGGGAGCTGAGTTTCTGCTCGACCCCCGATTTTCAAGGCATTACATAATCTCTACAAGTGTACCCTTAGAAACACTAGTTACCACCTTTGAATATGTTATTTTTAATCACTTTGATCACAATTACTCTCTCAATTAATTCAAATGTAGATTCACATCTTCTTCTAGTTATAGTTCTAGTTACTTTTAGAAACGTACGAGATTAGTCCCTCTGGATTTGACCTCGGTCTCACCGAGTTATTACTGCATCGCGACCTTACACTTGGGGTTGTGAACAACTGTCGTAGATGATTAATCACCATCGCTGCTACCATAGATGATAAGTCAATAAATGATATATTATCATTGCCGATAATAGTATTCTTTATAATATTTATGTTTAAAATAGTGTATCAACTTAGCAATAATATCAATTTAATGATAATGGCTTTTGTAATAGTGGTCGACAGCGATTAACGATGGCGATAATATCAGTTTAACGATAATCATCGGTGCTTGGCGATAATCGGTGATAATATTAATTTCGGCGATTATCATCGGCGTTTGACAATAATCGGTGATAAATTTGATACGTTTAATATGCTTAAGAATCTGCTTTTTATTCATTCATATAGGAAGAAGAATACATGGCATTGCCTTTTGAGGCTTTCTCATCATTCTACTTATCTTGCCCCCTTTTGATTGGGAAGTATTATACTAATAATCTTCGGAATCAAAATTTCAGTGCTCTTCAGGGATGATATATTTTTATGAAGTGAGCATTGACAGGTATACCGATGTCTTGTCCATTCTGATCCACAACTCGATAGGCTCCATTCGAGTATACTTCACTTACTACGTATGGTCCATCCCATTTAGGATCAAATTTTCTCTCAGTTCTTCCAGTGACCATTATAGGTCTTTTCAACATTAGCACTATATCCCCCTTTTTGAACGAGTAATGTTTAACCTTCTTATCAAAGGCAGCTGAAATTCTTGCCTAATATAGTTTTAATCGTTATTGGGTTGCTAGGCATTTTTATCAAGCAAATCCAACTTGGTCGGCCTTATTTTGGCATTCTCATCATATGTTATTGACTGGCATACTACTACTCTAAGTGATGCAACTTGCGTTTCGATGGGTATGATGGCTTCGACACCATATACTAATAAATATAGTATGGCTTTCGTCGCGGTACGATGAGTAGTCCTGTAAGCCCATAAAGCTTCTTGTAATTTTTTGTCTCAATCACATTTATTCCCAATGACAGTTTTCTTTAGTATTCTCACAATCATTTTGTTGAACGCCTCTACTAATCCGTTGATCGGTGAATAGTGAGGTGTTGAGAACAAGTGATGAATGATAAATTTCTGGCATAATTTCGTCATTCATCTATTCTTGAAAGGAGTACCATTATCAGTGATGATTCTTTTTAAAATGTCATGACGATATATTATCGCGTGTCAGATAAAATTCATAATATCTTTTTCTTTGACATTTTGAAGTAGTATATCTTTTAGTTTTTCTTATGTTTTTGAGTTAGCTATGACTAGCTAATCTCTTAACTAGGGCTAAGAGGTAAGCTTGTAGTGTGATGAGATGTTTATCTTACTTTGATTTATGTTTATGTTGAAACTCATTGAATTCTAGTTTGAATTAAGGAATATTTTCTGTTTTTTTATGATAGCTTTAAATATCTTCTTCTATGTTTTGATCTTGTTGGGATTGGTAAAATTCGTGATTCACCATCGTCTTTTGGGCATGGTGGATGGTTGAATTCTCTTCCAATATTCACAATGATTTTCCATTTAATAAAAAGCCCTAAATTGCTTCCAACTAGATAGGATATGACTCTAATTCTAGTTGTGTTTATTGAATCAAGAGAGGTATCATCTTAACAACTACAATTAGATCATTGGCGCTCTAGTTCCTCTTTTAATCGATAATCCTTTCACAATCAAAATCAAATATTCTAGATTTTATTTCAAATCTCATCAAATACGTACAAGTTTTGTCCCTGTGGATTCAACCTTAGTCTCACTGAGTAATTACTACATTGTGACCCTGCACTTGGGGTTGTGAATAGCTGCTAAAAGACTTCGTCATCCGTTTCAATGTTGAAGCTGTCTAGGTTAATGGTTATTCCAACCAAATATCTTTGGCTGCCATGGTGGCCGGCCTTAAACAAGGAAAGTTTATCTTCTCTATTGGTAAGAACCCCCTGAATACCTCACCAAACTACTTAACCTAGCTCAAAAATATTCTAATGTTTAAGAGTTCTTTAGTTCACAAAGACTTACTTGAGTAAGAAACAACTCGGCTAAGGATAAGAAGTGAAGGGAAGAAGGAGAATCCTCTGCCACTAACGCCGAAAGAAAGAAAGAGGACGAGCGAGACTGAGACAAGCGGTACACTCTCTTGAACACCAAGCCGGAGCAGGTACTTGAGGAAGCTGGACTGAGCAAGGAAACCCAACTACCAAGCTGAATCAATCAACCAAGCTTGGTAATAAAGTTCAACTAAGCTCGATAATATGACTCATTGACCAACCTTTACCTATTCGACAAGGGCGACCTCCCTACTCAAAGGGAAAAGGTACTCAGGATACTACTGTTATTTTATTATCTAATATGTTCATGCATTCTACAATAAAAGAACTTCCCCAAGTAAGGAGAAGAGAATTTGTTTTAATGATTTCTCAACTATTTGAACTACACGACCGACTACAAGGACTTCCCTTAATGGAAGGAAAGAAAGGCTTTTACTGAGTTCTATAATGAAAGAACCTCCACAGGTCAGGGGAGGGAAATTTCTTTCAAAATTCAACTATCTATCATACACGATCGACTATGAGGGCTTCCCTTAGTGCAAGGGAAGATAGTCCTATCTGAACTGTACGATCGACCAAAGGGACTTCCCTTAATTTAAAGGTAGAAATTCCTTAGTGCTCGGCCTACTACAACATCTATTATTTAGCAGTCGACCTATTGATTCTACCGTACACGACCAATTAGTACATGCTCGACTATCGTATCTACTAAGTCATCATACACGGCCACCACACATAAAGGCAATAAAATCACGGAACATACATGCAACGAGCTGACCTTCTCATACATTAGTTCAAAAGTTACTTCTCAAGCTCATAAAGTATAGAACTCGGAAGTAGGGGGCTACTGTTATGGGTAAAATGAGGCTAAACAAATGTATGAGACAGATGAGCCAAGTAGCCAGACTCGATGACTATGTATTACTTAAGGGCCAGAAAATCACCCCGACCTATGGTGTCGACTACTTTCAACCTTAGCCTCAGTTTTCATTTTGGCCCTCAGTTATCAACCTCTAGTACCGACCTCGATCTCAAGGGATGAACATGACCTCGAAGGTTGGCCTCGACCATAGACCTCGACCTCGGTTACCGATCTAACCTTGGGTACCGACCTCGACCTCGGATATCGACATTGACCTCGAGATAGAAATATCCTTACAATATATAAAGATAAGATTACCCTCTGAGATCTCTATCGAAGAACAGGTCGATCGCGGTAAAGTCAGATATATTTTTGGAGTTAGAGTCAGACTCCAATACGGGCACCTCAAATCAACTCAGATACGTAGATTGCCTAAAAAGCCTATAAATTTACCCATTGTCATGGGTAAAGGTACACGGCGATCCCAATTCTTCTACTCCTTCTGTAGACTTACCCTGACTTCAGAATCGGAGGGTCCCTGGCCTTAATCGGCTCCCCCAGTGCATTCTCTTGTATCTTAATTAATTGCAGGTACTCAACGGCTCACAGGAAGTGAGACAGGATCGACCAAATTTCAGCATCAACAGAGATTACTTATGCGGTTTACCTAAACTGAAAAAGAAAGAAAACAAAGTATGTGAATTCCTTAGCCACTACAAGACCTCCGGAACTTCTCCATATGGATTTAGTCAGATCAACTAGAATGGAGAGTAGAGGTGGAAAGAAATACTTCCTTATCGTAGTTGATGACTACACTAGATATTCTTAGGTAGCTTTTATAACGCTCTGAATTTTTATGGACCAAGTACATACCCGTGCCTAAGAAATCTAGGTGTTAATAATATATAAATTGGATGCTTTCAAAATTGCACCTTTTTTTTTCATTCAGATCACATCTAGTTACATTCACGAGAGTAAAATCAACCGTTTTTATTGTTCCATTAGATTAAAAGAATTCAATGATTTATCAAATGTCCTCTCAATAGGAGCTTATTACATTATCGAGTTTACAGTGAAAATATAAATAAAACTAAATCATAAAACTATCTTCTTATTCATTCAATATAGTCTTCCATTGGAATATGGTCCTCTGGGTCTTTAATCTATACGTCACCTGCATCATTTCTATGGTTGGAGAGGGTCAACGACCTACTCATAGTGATGGTTATCCTTTAAGATTAGTAATAATTCAAGAGATTCATAAAAGTATTGTAAGGGTTCTAATACGTCTCGTACTCGACTACTACAAGAGGTATCAGTGTGCTCAACCAATATATATATGAATGCATGCCTAATAGAGTGTGTGCGGCTCATCATACATAGTGATCATCATAATGTGGAATATAATTATAACGTCTCGAAAAAATCCATACAAAGACCTGAGTACCACCTTAGGCAGAAATCCTTAATGAGCGTATCCTTTAGTAATTAAGAACTAAACTCAATCACTAGTAGAATTAGCTTGAACCACTTTCTATGTGAACTGCAAGACCTAAAACCAGTAGAATCGCTAACTCTACATTACCTAAAAATTTAGGAGAAATCTCAAAACCCAGTTGCTATTGGGAGCACATTAAAACTCCGTATTGGACCTGGATCGCGCGTCGAAAGTTTGACTACTGCGAAACTATACAGTTATGACCACCTTACTGGGCTTGATAACCATCGTGGGAATCAAGTCCAAATAGTATCCAGAAACACATAACTTGAGCCCGGAGCGAAGTGTGTGAGAAATACGAATATCTTTAGAAAATGAACTCAAACTTAAGTGATTTGGGCCGTTCACTTGCAAGCCAAATTTAAGGTTTCGGACGGTCATATTCTGACCCAACTCTTGGATCAGGAAAATTTCCCTGCACATGACAGTGTACTTGTGGTCCTGAACGAGTGATGATGGCCGTTGAACTAAAACTGGTCCTCCATGATCGATCCACAAATCTGATCAGACTGAAATCTTAACCTAATATAGATCCATTATCAAGGAACTTTCTCCAGACCGTATGCAGGTGATGGACCTCCAGATGAACTCCGTTGGCCCGAAACAGCCACCCTTTGGCTATAACCTAAGTATACCATGGCCCTAGGGCCATTGACATCACTTCTGAGCCTATTTAAAGCCCTTAACCCACTCTTCTCTCATTCCATACGAATTTCCTCCACACCCTAGGAGAGAGAAGAAAGAAAATAAGAGAAAAGTGAAGGTTAGGGAGATCGAGGTGGTTGTTCTCTCGTACAACTCCACGCCCTAAATCGCCTCTTTGTTATGCTACTCAACTCATTTTGACTGTGATTTGGGTAAGGAATCCTAACCTTAATCTCATTTTAGGAATCAAAATAGAAGAATCTATGAAATAGCTAACCTATCTCAATGTATAAATACCTGTTATTTTGTATTTGGGAACATAGGATTCAAACTAAGTTCGATATGAGTGTACCGATGAAAGGTGCGGACTATAAACGTTTAGGTTATAGTTTTCAAGGCTTTCAATGTTAGTTAATGATTTATGACTGACTTGATTGGTGTCACATGTGCTTAGATACGATGTTTTCCATGTATTACACATAATATGAACTATTTTGAATATAATGCATTCCATGTGTTTGTTGAAATGTCTAAATGAATACAGAATTATGATTTGTACTTGTCATAATATTGGCTGAGAATACATGATTGTTGTATGTGTGGCAATTCCTTTGTGAAAGGATTTACTATAATATAGGTTATAACTAATTTATTAGATGTATGTTGATATGTGTAGTCTAAGTGTTTGATAAAATGTCTGATTTAGGAATTGCTTGTTGAAATGTATTTAATAAGGACATTGGGATAGGATTCTCAATTACCGTATTTATAGTTACAGTTTCCTTCATGTAACCTATCTTACTACTACGTAATTTATGAATGAAGTACATATGTATGATAATATGCTTTATGTTTTGTTAAAATGCTCAAATGAGATTTATATTGGTATTGTTTGTTAAATGCTGCTATGAATATCACATGTATCCACATGCTGTGTTTGAGTTGGTTTAGGACTACTACGTAGTCCAGGTAATCGGTAATGGTTCCCGAATTAGTGGTCGAGGTCATTTCACCACACAAGATGCGTTCAATGAATCCAAGTTGTACGCTATTTGTCGATAATGGTTAGGTCACGTGGAGTGCTTACGCGTTCCATGTCGATCAATTCAAAGTACGCTCATACCAATCAAACTTATCAAGTAACCCGTTTGACCTAATATGTGTTTACCATGTATAGATACTACTGCTTAAATCTAATGTACCACTTACTAATGTAAAGCCGTTTCAACCTTAGTACCACGATCCGCTAAGACTCATGAGCTAGGCATGATGGTATGGGACACTGTGGTCAAGCTGTCGGCCTAAGCTGGGGTGACGAGCCTCCTCGTAATAACTAGTGAGCAACCCAAACTTGTGAGCCGAATACAGTAGTATGGGATACTATATTCGAGCTATTGGCCTACGCTAAGGTGACGAGCCTTTCATGTAGTGACCTCGAGTATAAACTAGGCCTACGCCAAGGTGACGAGCCTCCCGTAGCGACTTAAACTTGCCTGTCCACTGCTTTTAAATCAGGGGTAACGTTGTCCTATAACTTGCCTATCGTATGTGATTAACTAAGATTGACGACCCTATATGGATCATTGTTTGGGTAAATGATATAAAGGGAGGTACCTTAGCTTCCTAAACCTGCTATATGAATAAACCTAATTAAGTATTGGCTAACACAATCATGCACCACATTACACATGTTTTGGCGAGGAAGCGCACATATCTGAAGTGGTGCATGCCGCGATCATGAGATGATGTCGCCGAGGGAGTGCAGGCGAGGGCATGTATCATTACAGCATATCATTCCTGCATTAACAAGAGTGCTTAGGATATGAGTGATGTACTACTTTATCATTACTGCTTGATTGAATCGATAACATGTTAGCCTTTGCCTTATAGTACCACTGAGTTTATCACTCACTCCCATTCTGAGATGGTGTTTTAAAACACTAACCCGACTTTGTTGTGGTTACAGGTGCTGGCAAGGATTATGAGATGGAGCCTAATTTCTATGACGACGAGGAGTTCTCCTACATGCAACTCTCTGACAGGTTTATGTAGACCTGGAGTTACATCGACGGGATTACAGGGTTACAAACTAGTGGGACATTACATTTAGTCATTTTGTATATTTTAGAATAAACATGTATATATTCTGCCTGGTGACATGGTCATACTATGGGGATTTACAACTACTTATGTGCTTTATATATTATCACAGTCTTCCGCTTGCGTAATCTAATTGTTTCTGGAGTATGATATATTGTTTTAGTATAATCTCACTCATGTTTAATGCACTAATATGGACAACATTTAAACATCATTATCTATGTTGCATAAGTGATGCGTTGAAACTCGGGAGTTGAGCTTCTACTCGACCCTCGATTTTCGGGGCATTACAATAATTCATAGAAAATCCGACTCGCCCCGCATCCCATAACTATAAAGATTCACCGGTGTGTCCAACGCTACCATGGATTTACGTGAATACCTCAAAAAGGCATAACACATAATTCGGATGAATTACGTGACACGATTTGTTCATGGAGCGACTATTTGCGACATCCAATCCCGAAAGTGATGTAATATGCATTGCAAATTACTTACATTGATTTGTGCACCCCTACCCAAACCCATGGAATTACGAGTAGACTAAGAGGGTCTATACCCAGATCGCATTACGTCCATGATAAAATATTTGAATCACTAGTTGTGACGCCTCTAACACATCACTTACATATGAGTTTTAGAATTCCAAGACAAATGCTCAAGCCATAAAAGGAGGTAGCACAAGGCTAACCTAATAAATGAGAAAAATAGCATTAAGCCATCTCGATAAAAGAGAAGAGTAGCAAATAGGCTAATTCATCAAGAATAAGGGGAGATGAGAAAAATGTCAACCCAAAAAAGAGCGGAGGCACGCGTCGCTCTCAAAATTGGCTAAGGTCAAGGCTTGTATCCATCGCCCTACATATATTTATAAAGATCACGCATAATTAAAATCATACCTTAACCATAATTTTCAAAGGATAAATAATTGATAAAGATAAACTAAACAATTGCATGGAGGATTCACGGTAATAAGGAAACATGTAAAAATAAGATAAATCATACCAAATCAAATTAGTGTAAGCTTAAATGAATCCCTCACCTTAGCCTTAAATATAAATCTTACGTAGATATCCATGTAGGGAAACTTCTACATCAATCATGACATCGCTTGAGCAAGAGGGAGATACCATATTGAAAGTTTCCTGGTTTGTCAATTAGCATGAGTGTTAAGTCAGCAAGACAAAGAAGCTCCACAGGAAGATTGTTCAAGCATCTGCCTTAACAAAATGTATACCCAAACTTGTCAAAGGTAAACTTTAGCCTCACATCCCATGTCCCTAAACATTGGGTATATAAAAACTCCTAAAAATGGATAGAATATCTTAGGGTTTAAGGTGAGAAAACTATTTTGCAAAATCAGAAAAATCTCTAAGTTTTCTGTCTTTGTCCATTTATTGATACGTGGTTCGATGAAATCAAACCCTGTTATCGGTGTCCTCAAAACTCACTTGATATTATCGAATTGAGGACTTCGGATGTCAGCAACTACAAAGAATTCTAGATTGAATTATCAATGAATCGGAGGATTGTTCAATATCATCAAATTTTGAATCTCAAGTTCATCAAGACAGCTCGATAAAATCGACATCTGGTCAGAAGTGTCCAAAATATTATTAAGGCAAATCATGTGATTTTCAATATATCCAAGAGAGCCTCAATATACTCGAAATTCAAACCTCGATGATATTGACAGACCTTCGATGATATCGGATTATGACACAAATCTATCCAGTAAGCTTACGGGTAAAATATTTCAAGTATTGAGGATCACTCGATAAATTGATATTCAAATATCGATCAAATCGAGACCAGGTCAATGTCATTGAAATAGGACATAAACTGTTCAGCAAGCTTATAGGAAAATTTCTTGAAAATATTGATGAATCGACATCGTCGTTGATATCATCGATATTCAAATTCTGATGATATCGAGGGATGTTTGATCATATCAAATACCTGTCAAATACTTGTTAAGTTTCAAAGGTAACTGCTCTCACATTTTCAAATGTTGAGGAATCGAACCTTGTTTCTATGAAATCGGAGCTCGAAATCTGAAGACATCGAAGAGTGTTCGTGTAACATCCCGAAAATCGGGAGGTCGAGCAAAAACCCAACACCCGAGTTCCAAAATATTATTTATGCAACATAGATATGTATGATTGAATGTTGTCTGTGATAATGTATTAAACATGAGTGAGATTAAGCCAGAACAGCATATCATACTCCAGAGACAGTTAAATTTACAAGCGGAAGACTGTGATAGTATGTATAACATATATAAACTGTTGTATGTCTCCAGAGTGTGAATATATTACCAGGTTATACACATACATGCATACTTCAAAAGTAAACAAAATGAATATACATGAGGGCGCTAAAAATATAAAATGACAAGTGTCAATGTATCTAATCAACCTTCCTGTAATCCCGTCAATCAGATCACGCATAAAGGAGAGATCCTCCTCATCATCATCAAATCCAGCTCCGCCTCGCAAGCCGCGCCATCATCTGCAATCACAATAGGGACTGGTGGGTGTCCGAAAACACCATCCCGTAACGTGGGAGTGAGTGATCAACTCAGTGGGATAAGAGAGCAAAGATTAGCATGTTATCAAATCAATCATGCGATAATAGTAAAGCAGTAAATCAAACAATCCTAATACTGTTGTTAATGCAATATGACATTACGTGATGTATGCCCTCATCGACGATCTCCCTCATACGGCAACATCTTACGACCGCGGCATGCCACACTCCCTAGAGTGCTCCACATCTTCCAGGCACATGTAATGTTATGGTGATATGATTTCCATGTTGTTATTAGTCCATTCAAACAGCAGGATTGGAAAACTAAGGTACCTCCCTTATATCAATCCCAACACAGATCCTGTCTAGGGTCGTCACTCCTAGTAATCTCATACGATGTATATTTTGTAGGTCGCTGCAAGGGCTGCCAGGGCTATTGCACGCACTCGTTGCACCGCTCCCCCATCACCTTATCAATACAGGCCTACGGTACTCTACTGCTATGGAAGGGTTGTCGCATCCCGTAGACTCAGAATACGCTCGCGGTCACTACAAAGGGCTGTCAGGGCTGTTGCTCGCACTCGTTACACCGCTCCCCCATCACCTTATCAATGTAGGCCGACAGCAAGAATATAGTGTCTCATACCACCATAATCTGCTCACGAGACAGCTGCTCACTGGTCACTACGGGGAGGTTTGTGGCCCCAGCGTAGGCCGACAGCTCGACCACGGTGTCCCATACCACCATGCCCGGCTCATGAGTCTTCGTGGATCAAGGTACCATGGTTAACAGGGTTTACAAAGGTAAGTTCAGTACCCTAGGTTCAAGCAGTTATGACTCATGCAGGGTAAACATACAATGGCCAGTCGGGTTACTTGACGGGCTCGACTAGCACGAGCGCCTCGCAAGTCGAACGACATGAAGTGCGTAAAACACTTCGCGTGGCCTAACCACTGCCGCCAACTCCAAACACGACTCGCATTCATCGACGCGTCCTTCGTGGCAAAGATAAGCCAACCACGAATTCGCTCGGTTACCGACTTCCTGGACTAAGTATAGTCCCAAACATGTGGAATCACATCAGCAAGTCATGTGAGAGTATTGGAAATGAAATACAACCATGTGAGGATGTTAACACATGTTATAACGTACAACTTAAGTAAATCATCTAACACATGCCTTTCATACATATAATGAAATTATGCATATCGCCAACATATAGGAAATCATCACCATCAGCGTTTAATTGAGAATTCAATCTCAAACTAAGTCATAAGGAAATCATCAAGAACATGTTATAACATACCACTTAAATGAATCATCAAGCACATGCATTTCATACATATAATGAAATCGTACATATGGCTAACATGTAGGAAATCATTCACATCAGCATATTAATTGAGAATTCAATCTCAAACTAATCCATAACACCATTTAAGTTAATACATACTAATACAAGCATTTATACAAACACTTACACTACACACTTAAGTCTACATATAGTATGTCGACCCGACGTGCGCATTTAGGCGAATCTCTTCGCCAAATTAATTATGCACGCATTCCTAATATCCTAATGCGACGAGAAGCCATGTCAATCACATTAGCAAAATATGCATGAAAACAGTACTTCCTACAAATGACTAAAATGCCCTAAATCTCATATTCTTCATTGGTTTACGAAACAAGAAATGGACAGCATGTTATACATGTCAAACGGCATTGCCGTCGAGAATCTACTATTAAACGATATTGAAAGGTTTGGAAACAGTCAATCAAAGCGTCTAAAATCCGCACCTTGTCTCTTATGGATGTGCAAATTCAAACGGAGCGTATACGCTTCGTCTACGGCGAATAGGGAACCTAATACACAAGCTACATAAGCTACATCGCTAATGGAATTGACGGAAGCTTAAATCAGCAAGTGTTAAAGGTTTTTCTCACCTAAAAGTGCGTTGAAATCACCGGAAAAGTTATTGGAGTGCATTGCTTAGGCACTTGCAGTAGGTGGCACGAGCAGCAAGAAATTCTCTCCTACTCTCTCCCACAAACTCTCACCTTTTCTCTCCCCCAATCTAGGGATTTTTGCAATTTCGGATGGGAGAGAGGAATGAGGGTTTCAACCCCTTTTATAAGCTTAAAAACGCCGAAAACAGGCTCCGGAACGAAGTTTACTTAGTGCATATCCAATTCGGGGCTGTTTCGGTTCAAAAGATATTTTCTGGTGGTCCCCTGATCGAATGCGATCGGACTTAAGCTCATGCATACCAGATCTAGCACGTATTAAGTTTTCAGTCCGGCAGGGTTCGCAGATCGCACGTGGCGGGCCAGTTTCTATCCAGCGGTCACCGCACGTAGATCAGGGCTGAAAGTCTCATGATATAAAATAGAAATTTCTCCTGATCCAAGGGTGTAATCTGGATGAATTCTGACGGTCAGAACGCTCAATACTGATGCGTCAAGTCGTGTGCCAGATTTGAATTTGAAATTCCAACTGTCCCTATTCGCACTCTCTTCGGTCCGGGCTCAATGAAATAGCCTGTGATTATCGGTTTGACTTGATTTTCGGAATGAGTGTCAAGTCCAACTAGGCGGTTCTAACGGTCTAAGATAGGAGGTATCGAACTTTCGACGTGCGGTCTATATCCAATACAAAGATTCAAAGTGGTCCAGAGAACAAACCTGCTTAGAGTTTGGTCCGAGGTTATAGAGTATTATAGAGTCGTTGGTTCTACTCGATTTGGGTCTTGTAGAACGTATTTAAAGTGATCAGGGACTATTTCCTAGCTACTCCAGCGTCGCGCTAGCTAACTTACACTTATTTTTCAAAGGAATTAATCCTACGTGATTTCTTTGGCTATGGAATTGGGTTCTAAGCGATTTTTCAGGTGTTTTAGTTGACCCATTGCCTAAGGACGTCTAATCCCAGATTGGCCAAAATTCGGGGTGTTACAATTCGATTTCCTCGACCAATTGACAAAGGTTCAAAAGTGTTTGAAAAATTGAGTTCGTGTCATCTAGCGGGCTTTCGATGCTATTAAGAGTATGCGCTCGATGATATTGAACCCTGCTCGATGATATCAAACTCTGTCAAAAATATGACTGTTTTATATCCATTGGAACTTTTTACCTATTTAATGAGAGCTTGCCTTTGGTTATTAGTAGAGAAAATAGATAGAGCCTTTGAGTGTTTAAATCCAGATCATATACCCTAAGCCTTTTTCTATGATGGGAGTCCATCCTCCAATCCACCCTCATCATTGATATTCAATAGAGTAGATTGGGGAATGGACCACTGCATTCAAGGATCCTGCAACTATCATCTTAATGGCAAATCATTGAGCTGGGATACCTTAAATGCATAGATGGTTGGAATCACTTTATTTCTAATATACGAAAACATTTAATAGAATAAGATTCTAACATAACCTTGACCTAACCCATTGCCTTACATCGGAACATCATCTGTGTTGCGGTTCAAGGGAGTTGAAGATTCTTCGTCATCAAAGGAGGAGATCTTCATCAACGTACTAAATGGAGCTCATCTACTTATTTGTAAGTCATTAGCATCCAGAGACCCTTTTGATCATTCCTTTTGTAGGATTGGGAGAAAGGAGTTTCTCACCCCTTTCAAGTCATCATAAGAGGCCTCCGACAGGAGTGTACGTGGGAGTATTGTGTGTTGACACTTGGTCTATGAAGAGTATAAACTTAAGTCCTTATGTAAGTTCTTAACCTGTGTAGTCTAAAACCTGAGTGTTGTGTGTTGACCCTTGCTCATGGGAGCATAAATTGTCAAGTTCCTTGTGTGGATCCTTAGCTTGTGTGGCCTAAAATTTAGGTGTTGTGTGTTGACCCTTGCTCCCATGTGGGGCATAAACTTGTGTCATGGAGACATGTTAGAGTCAGCCTAGTGTAGGTTGTACTGGTTTGAGGTGAACTTGATTTGAAACCTCCTTTAGTGAGATCTGGTTTACTCAAGGGTTGAGTGCGTTCGCCGGAAGTGGAGTAGACACGTAGTCGAACTACTATAAAAATGACTGTGTTTGAGATTGCCATTTACTTCTACTACTTATGTGATTTCTCTGAATGTTCTCATATTGTATATGTACATGATCATCTGGAACTAAGTAGAATCACACCTCACGCACAGTCACATCCATCATGAACTATGTTGTACATCTTGTTTATCTTTTGAATAGTCTTATGATTGGATCATCTATCTGGCTTGGAAGTCAATAGAGTTACATTGAAGAAATCTTATTATTTGCATATTAGGCAAGGATAGGGTTGATAGGTTTTAAATCATCATAAAATTTTAAAAGTCCTATTCACTCCCCTCTAGGACATCTTGGCATATTCCTACTTCAACTAAAGATGTCATTATCGCAATTTCAATTGGTATCAAAGCGGGTCTCTCTTAAGGGCTTCACCACCTAGAGAGTGATCTTGAATGAAGTTGGAATCATGTCCATTAGTATAGAATTAGAGGGTGTGAAATATCAGAACAATTGCCTAATAATCCATACTACTCTGAAAGTCGACAATAGTTCAAAATGGTATCTTGATAGTGGGTGCTCCAGACACATTACCAGTGACCAAACTCATTTTTGTGAGTATTTAAACTTTGATGGTGGATCAGTTACGTTTGGAGATGGGAGCACCGCTAGAATAATTGGGTAAGGAACGATAACTGAACCAGGACTTTTCAAAATTAAAAATGTTCTCTATGTAGAAGGTCTAAAACATAATCTCCTTAGTATCTCTCAAATCTGTGACAAAGAACATTTGGTCACCTTCTCAAAAGATGTGTGTAGAATCTTAGATCATACAGGAAAATCTATCATAAAAGGTTTACAAGTGACAACTGTTACGTTATTGAAACTAGGAATGAGAGTGTATTATCCACAAAATGTAATATGGCTGTAAAGAGTGAATCCAAATTATGGCACCAAAGGCTGGGACATGTCCACTACTGAAACTTATCCAAGTTAAGTTCAAGAAATTTGGTTAAAGGACTTTCCAAGATTAGAAAAGAAAAAAAAGTTGTATGTGGTGATTGTCTAAAGGGTAAACAGATAAAAGTCGGTCACAAAAAGACAACCACCATAGCAACAACAAAGCCATTGGATATACTACATATGGACCTAATTGGACCCACCAAAGTTGAAAGTCATCGCAGAAAAAGATACTTCCTCATGGTAGTAGATTATTACACCAGATTTACTTGAGTCGCATTTCTTCAGGAAAAATCTGATGCTTTTGATAAATTTGTAATTTTGGCGAAGCGACTTCAAAATGAGAAAGGATATTGCATAACTCACATTAGGAGTGATCGTGGTGGTGAATTTGAAAATGAGCAATTTGAAAGGTACTGTGATGAGAAATGAATCAGTCATGAATTCTCAGCCCTGAAAACTTTACAGCGAAATGGAGTTGTTGAAAGGAAAAATCGAGTACTGCAAGAAATGGGGTCAGTTATATTAAATGGAAAAGATATGGCGAAAATTTTCTAGGCTGAAATAGTCAATTCCACCTACTATATAATAAATAGAGTATATCTCACAGCAGGTTTGAACAAAACACCATACGAACTATGGTATGAAAAATAACCTAGTGTGAAATATCTCCGTGTCTTTGGCAATAAATGTTATATCTTGAAAGATAGAGAACACCTAGGAAAATTTAAGTCTAAAAGTGACGAAGTCATGCTTATAGGGTATACAATCTAAGGACCCTCGCCATTCAAGAATCAGTCAATGTGGTGGTCGACGACTAGACTCATGAAGAAGACAACCCCTTGAATGAATTAGAAGATGATGTGGATTCATGCATTATAGATAAATCAGATAACAAAACTCCATCATCTAATGAACCCCAACCGTCATCCAATCTACCCATCATTAAAGATCACCCTCGAGAGAAAATCATTGGAGATCCTAATGATGGTGTAAGAACTCGACGGCAGATAGAAAATATCTATAGTCATTTTTGCTTTACCTCAAATATTGAACCCAAGAACATTGTGGAAGCTCTTCAAGATGAACATTGGACAAATGCTATGCAAGAAGAACTTCAACAATTCCAAAGAAATGAGGCATGATAATTGGTTCCCAGACCACTCGATACAAATATCATTGAAACCAAATGGGTCTTTAAGAACAAATCTGATGAATCTGGTAATGTGATCAGGAATAAGGCAAGGTTAGTAGCTCAAGGATATTCACAGATGGAAGACATTGATTTTGATGAAACATTTGCACCTATAGCTCGTCTTGAGTCCATCAGGATCCTCATGTTTATTGTATGTGCATTAAAATTTAAACTATTTAGATGGATGTGAAAAGTGCATTTCTTAATGGGGAACTTGATGAAGAAGTTTATGTGGAACAACCTAAGGAATTTTCAGATCCTAAGTATCCTCATCATGTCTATCGTCTGAGCAAAGCACTTTATGGTCTCAAACAAGCACCACGTGCCTGGTATGAATATTTGACAAAATTCCTTTTGGATCATAAATTCTGTAGGGGAAGTGTAGATAAAACATTGCTCACTCAAAAGACAAAGGATTCATTGCTCATTGCCTAGATCTATGTGGATGATATAGTCTTGGGTTTTACATGTGAAGATACTGCTTATAAATTTGCCGATCTCATAAAGTCTAAATTTGAAATGAGTATGGTCGGTGAATTAAATTTCTTTTTAGGCTTGCAAGTGAAGCAATTAAATGATGGAATCTTTATATGTCAGACCAAATATGCAAAAGACTTAGTAAAAAGATTTGGACTCGAGTCTGGCATACTTATCACTCCCATGAGCACCACACTTAAACTCTCCAAAGACATTAATGGTAAAAGTATGGATCAACATCTCTATCAAAGTATGATAGGAACCCTATTGTAGCTCATAGCCAGTCGTCCAGATATATCTTTCAATGTGGGAGTGTGTGCTCGATGTCAGGCAGATCCTAAGGAATCCCACCTAATAGCTGTTAAGAGAATCATCAAATATATAGCAGGAACAACCCCTTTTGGTCTATGGTATCCATTTGAAACATCCACCAACATTATTAGATACTCTAATGTTGATTGGGCTGAAAATTTGGATGATCGAAAATTAACAAGTGGAGGATGTTTCTATATCGGAAATTATCTTGTCTCTTGGCAAAGCAAGAAGTAAATTTCAATATCTTTGTCCACTACCAAGGCAGAATATTAGATTATGGGATTGAGCAATCGATAATGACCCTCTTTTGTGACAACACAAGTGCTATCAATATCTCAAAAAATCCTATTCAACATTCTCAGACCAAACATATTGACATCCGTCATTATTTTATCTGTGAATTTGTTAAAGATAATATTATTGTGTTGGATTATGTGTCTACAGAAAAGCAACTTGTCGATATCCTAACTAAGCCCTCTTAATACAAACAAGTTTAGTAATCTTCAGAAATCGATTGGAATATGTGCACATTGATGAAAGACTCAACTAAAATGATCTACATAGGAAAATCTTCAAACTAAGATATTCATGGTTAATTATAAACAAAATAATCAAATCTTCATGAATTAACCATGCCATTCATGTCAACAGACATGCTGAATCTTAACATACTCGATGATATCAAGTCATTTTCGATATCATCGAGATTCAAAAGTTAATGATATCGACGTTCACCATCAAGGTAATCGCCAACTCTCAGAAAGATAAGCTAGTGTCCATTGGAATTTTCCAATGACTGTTGGGATTTCCCAACAATCATCGACATGATTTCCAATGAATTTATGAGCCTGTGTTCGATGGCATCGAAACCACTTTGATGACATCGACAAATCTGTTATAAAAGTCGAATGGAAGCATGAAAGGCTCACACATTTGCCTTCATTTTCTCTGGTTTCTTCCATTTCCTTGTTGTCTTCCGAACAATCAAGAGGAGAAAGAAGATAGTTAAGGGGAAAGGTAAGGATCTCTCTTCCTCAAAATCTTCCAAAGCCAAGAAAAGGAAAAATGTAAACTCTATAGGAACTCGATCACCTCCAAACCAATCGGATTGGGAACAAGTCACGATCGTGGATCGTATTATTCTCAATGGTACTATTGAACCTTATGGGGTGGATCTCTTGTTAGAAACAATTGACTAACAAAATGTACTCAATATGGGTGGTCCCTACCAATATGAAATGATCCAGCAATTCTTTAATTGTTGCCACATTGTTCGGGATTATCTGTCATGTATTCGTCTGGAATTTGTACAACAAACCAAACTCATTACTCCAGTGGTTCTTAGACGTCTTCTATACATTGGCATGACTCGGATCCCAGTCACTGCGAGAAGTCTACATGAATTAGGAATGTGGGGGGAAATCACGTGTGCACTATGCTAAGGTGCTACAAATCTTAGGAATGATGAAAACATACTTCCTGTGAAATATCTAGGAACCTTGTTCAAAATCCTCCACAGTATCTTCAATACGAATGTGTATCCATGTGATGCCAAAAACACTGGACTAAACCCCTCTGTGTTAAATGTCCTATATGATGTATATCAAGAGGTTCCTATTTGTCTGCCCACTCTGATCCTAGAGCAACTAGTTAGGATAATCAAGGGGGATCATCTCGATACACTTCCATTTCTGTCCCTGATCTGCAAACTCGCACACTAGGTAGGACTGCCGGCGACATCAGATAAAGTACATCCTAAAGTATGGTTCAACCATGATGCAGTTCAACAGGTGTACTTTTCAGCCTATTCTCATGCAAATAGTCCTCCACCAGTAGGAGCAAGCAGCCAGCAGTCGAATGTGCAAACCCTTAGGAATCTAATCGAACACCCCTCCACAGTCCGGACTTAGTCACAAACCACCAACATCATGTACTTGAACGCCATCTGCTAAATGGACTAGCCGGGATGGACGAGTGGCTCCACAACTGTGAACGACGATTGTCAGGGATAGAGGACTGAATGGATGCTCTCCAGCACACTATGCAACAAATTCTTGACTTACTGATAGCTGGTGGACCTCGTGCACTCTAACCAGTGGAGGTGTAGGCATATGGATATGTCTGGGCATGGACACTGTGATCATTTTATTTTATTTTTTTGCAAAGCCCACATACTTTTTTTTGCATACTTTTGGTTATGGTTGGGCTAGGTATTTGGTTTTGTTAGTTTGGGATAGCTATTACAAGACTGCCAAGCTTGGGCAGTTTTTATTTTGGATATTTTTGTTAATGGCTGATTTATAATTCGTATATCTTTACTGTCATATCTCTCTGTTCTCAATTATGCGTGAAATTCTGAGACATGCTGGTATAAATTGTAATTGTCTTCTTCTGCATGTTCCTTAACAATTGAGAATTGGTTTTGTGATTTATGACATTTAAAGATATGCTACTATTTTCTGTTAAAATCACAACTCTCCTTTAACCTGGTATGCATCAATGGTTTCCTTGCAAATAGAGATGTCGTTGTCTGTTATACATCTGTCTCTTACTGATTATGCATTTTAAAGGTGCATCTGGTATGCATTGAATTATCTAGAACTCTATTAGTTCTCCCATATCTTTATGCTTCAACTTCAGTCAACTAGTATTGCTATTTTTCCCTTTGCCAATAACTGACAAAAAGGGGGAGAATAAATCCCACCATGGAGGAAAATTGTGTGTATCTATTTGTTAATGGTGGTATAGGTGTTATGGGGAGCAGCTGCAAGAAGACAAGGGGAACAGCTACTATTGAATGATACAGTCATGTATGTGAACTCAATAGCATTGTAAAATTATGTAAAGTTCACGTACAAACAATTTAGGGTGTTGGTCTAGATGTTGTTCTAGGACTTCAGGTGTTCTGTTACATAATTGACAAAGGGGGAGATTGAAAGTGCCCTCGTTTGTCAATTAGCATGAGTGTTGAGTCAGTAAGGAGCCCTATAGGAAGATTGTTCAAGCGTCTGCCTCAACAGGATGTGTGCCCGAACTTTTCAAAGGTAAACCTTAGCCTCACATTTCATGTCCCAAAACACCAGGTATATAAAAACCCTTAAAAATGGATAGAACATCTTAGGGTTTAAGGTAGGAAAACTATTTTACAAAATTAGAAAAATCTCTAAGTTTGCTGCCTTTGTTGATTTATCGATACGTGGTTCGATGAAATCGAACCCTATTATCGATGTTCTCGAAACTCACTCGATATTATCGAATTGAGGACATCAGATGTCCAGCAACTACAAAGAATTCTAGATTGAATTATCGATGAATCGATGGACTGTACAATATCATCAAATTTTGAATCTCGAGTTCATCAAAACAGCTCGATAAAATTGACATCTGGTCAGATGTGTCCAAAATGCTTTTAAGTCAGATCATGTGATTTTCGATATATCGAAAAGAGCCTCGATATCCTCAAAATTCAAACCTTAATGATATCGACAGACCTTCGATGATATTGGATTGGGACACAAATCTATCCAGCAAGCTTACAGGTAAAATATCTCAAGTATCGAGGATCACTCGATAAAATCAATATTCAAATATCCATCATATTGAGACCGGGTCGATGTCATCGAAATAAGACACAAACTGTCCAACAAGCTTATAGGAAAATTCCTTAAAAATATCGATGAATCGACACCGTCATCGATATCATCAATGTTCAAATTCTGATGATATCGAGGGATGCTCGATCATATCAAATACCTGTTAAGTTTCAAAGGCTACTGCTCTTACATTTCTAAATGTCGAGGAATCGAACCTTGTTGCGATGAAATTAGAGTTTGAAATCTGATAACATCGAAGAGTGTTCGATTTCCTCGACCAATTGACAAAAGGTTCAAAAATGTTTGACAGATTGAGTTCGTGTCATCGAGCTGCCATTTGATGCTATCAAGAGTATGCGCTCAATGATATCGAACCCTGCTCGATAATATCGAACCCTGAAAAAATATAATTATTTTATATCCGTTGGAACTTTTTGCCTATTTAATGAGAGCTTGCCTTTGGTTGTTAGTAGAGAAAGTAGATAGAGCTTTTGAGTGTTTAAATTCAGATCATATACCCTAAGCCTTTTTCTCTCATGGGAGTCCATCCTCCAATCTGTAAGACCCGTATCCTAATCCGTACTGTTTCCTCAACTTTCGCGATCCTTCCTGTCAAATTCTGGCAACTTACGACCAATAATCGATGTTTACGCGCAAACCTAAGCCGTATCATATAGAATTGAGTTGGCTTGATCCGAGACTTGTACCATTACGACCGCACAGTCACTGCGGTTCCAACGTCGTGACTCATGTACCGATCCGATACCCAGACTAAGAGATGTGAGCCAGCGTTTATTTCGAGAAAATGCCACACGTTTGCAATCCCAAGAGAATTTCTACAACATGTTCCATCAATATCATCAATCAATCCCATCAATCACCTCTCATGTCAAGTACAAAGCACCCATGCTTTCTTTCTCCACAAGTCAAGCAAACCCAAAGTCAACCAACCCATCACCTCACCCATCACTCACCTCACATCCATCACTCTTACAACCACCCCTTTTCTCTCTCTTTCTCTTCACAAATTCTAAGCCACACCAAGCACCAAAGAAGTGCACGTCTAAGCTCTCCTATATGAGAGAAAAGTGATTTTTGGTGGCCCACCTTTCCATCTCAAAAACCCATCATCCTAGCCATCCATTTTCCATCTCCACCATCAAAGAGAAGCACAAGGAGAGTGGCTTCCCAACGGACTAAGAAGATCAAGCGGTGGCTACTTCTATAGGTGTAGATTTCTTGTTTTGATGATGGACCAAGTGAGGCCTACCGATCAATGGTATGGATCTCATTTTGGACCCTAAATGTGGCCAATGGCCCACTTTGATTTCAAGATCAATCCATGATGGGGCCATTCTCCATGGACCCCATCATGGTGTTTAATTTCTTTGCATAAATGGTCATTTAGACTGTCCATTTCGGTGGAGAAAGGATCTCTACCGTTGATTTTGATCGGTGGGCCCATATGAAATGGGACCTACTTAATGTATGTTGTAGATCATGCAACGGAGGGCCCATAATGACGGGGTCCCTCCATCACGCGTGTCCCACTCTATCTCTCTCTCCCTCTCTTTTCATTTATTTATTTATTTTTCTTGTGTTTGATGTAATGGCCGTGTGGCCCACTTGGATGGACCCCCACCATGAAGTAAGTATTATATCCAAGTCATCTATATGTGGGGTCCACCTTATATAGGTTGTACCCACACCATCCATCATGTGATGGCCCACTTGAGCAAGGCCCACCTCAATGCATGAGCTGTGACAAAACGTCCAGCGTCCAGGGAAGCTGGACGTCATTATGCTAAACACAAATATTAGCTTGTTCCAAGCTTATGGGTGGCCCACTCATGTAGGCCCCACCTTCATGTATGTTGTTAATCCAAGCCGTCTATTCCCTTTCACGACTCATTTTAGGCGTTGAGCCGAAAAATGAAGCTAATCCGTTCATTGGGCGGGCCATACCTATTAAAACAGCGATTCTCACCATTTAAATTATTTTAATTTTTGCTACAAGCCTAAATGCATTCAATATTGGACTCATTGGGCTTGTCTTGAGCCAGGGGAGTTAGTGGACTGGGTGGATTTACCTGATGTGGGCCGTACACCCGAAAAATTGCAAGAATATAGTTTTTTTTTTTAAAATAAAAATACCTATACATGGGGTAGTGCCTGCTGCCCCTGACACAGTAGCAGCAACAGTGTGCTACGTATGGGCGGTCGGGCCAGGGGCCACGGCCCTGCATGTGGGCCCCACTTTGAGGTTTATTTACCATCTGACCTGTCCATATGGTGGGACCCTATCTTAAACAGGCCTCACCCAAAAATCATCTTGATCCAGATCTCAGGTGGCCCACACCACAAGAAACAGCGGTGATTGAACTCTACCATTGAAACCTTTTTGGGCCCACGACAGTTTTGAATCAATCTGATATTTGTTTTTCCTATTCATCCAAGTCTTTGTGACCTTATCAACTGGTTGGATGGAAAGCAAACGTTATGGTGGGCCCCACATGGGACCCCAAGATGTATGTGTTCTGTCCACACCGTTCACAACAATGGACGGTGGAACCCACTATGATGTATGTGGTTTAGTCACCACAGCACCACCGTGATTTATGTGTTTTATTCACACCGTCCTCACCCGGACGGTGGGACCTACCATGATGTGTTTGTTCTATATCCACTCCATCCATTGATTTCAGGACCAAAAACCATCCGGAAAGGACTTTTTTTGGAGTGAAATCCATGCAGTCCACGGGTTTATCTACTTCGCTGTCCATTTTATATTTAACGGCTAGGATGTTGTAACAGCCTGCATAGTTTCAGAATGCCACTTTGGCAAGGGTTAAATCTTCCTTCTGAACACAATAGACGGTACAGATCAATGATTTAAATGTGGAGTAGGCCGTACTAAAAAAATTTTAAATGCACAGTGTAAACACTGTTTATGTAAATGAGAAATGTCATGCATGTATGTGATGTGCATGTAATGTACATATAGGTCCATGGTGATGATCGTGAGAAATCTGCTCCGTCCATCCGCATTGTCAGCTCATTTAAAGCGTTGAGACTGAATTTGAAGCGTATCCAGATATTAGGCGGGCCCCAAATCATGATTTCAGGGGCTAATCTATCAATTTAGCCATTTCTAGAAGGATCTAAGAGCTGAATTTGACGTGTACGGCTAATTTGTAGTTCTTAGGCTGCATATAAAGTTTCGAGCTGATCGGATGGTGAAAAATCTGTAATCTTACATTCTGGATGGGTTTTTAGGCCCGTTTAACAGGACGCCTTAGGAATTTTGATGGTGGAAATCATTTTCGGTATGGCCCATTTGATATGCATAGGGCCAATTGGTGTGGCCCATTTGATATATATAAGGCCCATGTGATTAGGCCCATATTAATGTGTTCGTGGCCCGTCCATTAAGGCCCACCTTGGTACATGTATGAGGTCCATCTTGATTCATTTGTGGCCTTCTATTTAGGCCCACCTTGGTAAATATCTAAGGCCCATATGATTAGGCCCACCTTGATGTGTTTACGACCCATTGTGATGTATTTAGGGCCCATGGGTAGAGGCCCATTGTAACATATTTTCGGCCCATTTGTTAAGGCCCATTGTAATGAGATTCCATTGTGGTTTATGTGTTGACCTTTATGACAGGTCATGCCTTGGGAACAATGTTGGTTTGACATCCACATTGTACGGATAATGTTGGTTAAATGTCCGCATTGTATCTCTCCCTAGGGCCCATTGATAGGCCTGTACTTGTTGTGTGTAGGCCATTTAGGCCCATCTTCGATGTGAGGATAGTTCATCACTTTGTAACATGCTTAGTATAACACTATGCCTCATGCCATACGCATCATATGTATGCTTGATACGAGGAATGTTTGATTATATCATAAGCCGTTGGGCTGAGACATTTACGGGACTCCCTATGAGACGGAGTGCCCACATTATAGCGTCGTACGCACATGATTGTTGCATGACTGGATAGTGTGACTCATGCATCTCGCATATATGTGACTTGATCATTGTACGCCCTAGCGACATCAAGGCCGTGGCCTCCACAGGCACATCGTGGATGGCTAGATGAGACACTGAAAATAATTGGTTCTACCACTGTAGGCACTTAGGATGTCCTTGGGTGAAAATCTCAGAACCTCCTTGGTATCAGGAGTTGCTCCAACGTCCAGACCAAGTGTTATATGAGCGTCGGTGCCTATACATGAGGCCGTGTCTCCCACTGTGTTGTGGTCAGTTGGAAGGGGGTGTGGCCTTATCTGTCCGAGTGAGGGGGCTATAAGCTAGGCTGAGTATGACCAGCTCGTAAATGGATCCGCTATCGACGAGCCGGGTAGGTATTGGCAAACTGCTGGCTAGGCGGATAGTGAGGTCTCTTCCACTCGCAAGGTTGTGCAGCTAGGGAGGAGGCAGTCGGTGTGGAGTGTAATAGACCCCGGTGATTTACAGAGAGGAACCGTACTGATACGTGAACTTGATATGAGGACTGACATGATATTATGACACCTCATTACTGTTGTACATGTGGGCGGATGCACGTGGTCGGACGCTAATGTAGGCGGGTGTGATGTGGGTGGGGCTGAGGCATAGGAGAGCTACCACACTGGGCGAGCTACCAGCGGTTGGTAGGCTACTGTGCTGACAGGCTACTTAGTAGGAGTTGCAAACTCATTCATTCATCCATTCACTATCCACTCAGGCTGGCGGTGCACAACTATTTGTTACGTGTACCTTCGCAATGGCCAGAATTTCGGTTGAGGCGCGCGACTAACCTGAAATTAGGAGTTTATCACATTGTGTTTGACTATCCAAATTTAAGTATGAGAGTAGTTTGGATAGAATTCCCTTGTGATAGACTCCGTAGGCTGCGATACTACATACTATCATCCCGACTTTACTTCGGCTTGGTCATTTCATTCGCATCGCATATTGCATTTCAACCATGGCATATGACATTTTGGATTACTACATTTTTGCACTTATATGACTTAGAAGGACTTGACAGGATCTGCATATTGCATCGCATCTGCAGTATATAATATTTGGCTCATTATGATTTGTAATTGCGTGTTTTGATATTATGTGACTCATGGACTTACTAGTATATTTCTGTTTACTCTAATATCGTATGATTCATGACCTTGTCATTTTTTCTGTTTATCTTGATGATGTATGATTTACGAACTCTATTGTATACTCGGCACTTACCTTACACATACTTACACCACCCTCTAAGCTTTTGTAAGCTTATGCACGATAGATGCGTGCAGGTAGCGTTAGGTTGCAGCAGCGTTAAACTTGGAGTGTGCAGCGGTTTTCAGGGGCTCTGATTTTGATATATGTACTTTTCTTTCAGCATTGTATTCAAGTGATTATATTAGTGCATATGTGATGATGATGTTGCCTTTATGATTTGGGTAAACTTGTGGTTATGCTTATTACAAGACAAATGTACGTTGAAAAATCCTCCTTGTAGGATCCCAGGATCAGAATCTGGTGTATGCTGCGCTGGGAGCCGAGAATGGGGTACTACGGAGGCTGTCAGCACCGGATTCGGCGATCGGAATTCCTGTGACTCCGATTTTCGGGTTTGGGGTCGTGACACAATCTACCCTCATCATTGATATTCAATAGAGTGGATTGGGGAATGAACCTCCACATTCAAGGATCTTGCAGCTACCATCTTAATGGCAAATCATTGAGTTGTGATACGTTGAATGCATTGATGGTTGGAATCACTCTGTTTCTATAAGAAAACATTTAATAAAGTAAGATTCCAACGTAACCTTGACCTAACCTGTTGCTTTACATTGGAACATCATCTATGTTGCGGTTCAAAGGAGCTGAAGATTCTACGTCATCAAAGGAGGAGATCTTCATTAACGTGCTAAATGAGACTCATCTACTTATCTGTAAGTCATTATAGTACAGAGACCCTTTTGATCATTCCTTTTCTAGGATTGAGTCAAAGGTGCTTCTCATCCCTTTCAAGTCCTCATAGGAGGCCTCCGATGGGAGTGTACGTGGGGGTGTTGTGTGTTGACCCTTGCTCTGTGGAGAGCATAAACTTAGGTCCTTGTGTAGGTCCTTGACCTGTGTGGTCTAAAACTTGGGTGTTATGTATTGACCCTTACTCATGGGAGCATAAACTGTCAGGTTCCTTGTGTGGATCCTTGGCCTGTATGGCCTAAAATTTAGTTGTTATGTATTGACCCTTGCTCCTGTGTGGGGCATAAACTTGTGTTGTAGAGACACGATAGAGTCAGCCTGGTGTAAGTTGTACTAGTTTGATGTGAACATGATTTGAAACCTCCGTTAGTGATATCCGGTACACTCAAGGATTAAGTGCGGTTGTCGGAAGTGGTGTAGACACATAGTCGAACCACTATAAAAATGACTGTGTTTGAGATTGCCATTTACTTCTACTGCTGATGTGATTTCTCTAAATGTTCTCATATTACAAGTGTACATGATCATCTAGAACTAAGTAAAATCACACCTCACACACAGTCACATCCATCATGAACTATGTTGTACATCTTGTTTATTTTTTGAATAGTCTTATGATTCGATCCTTTATCTGGCTTGGAAGCTAGTAGAGTTGCATTGAAGAAATCCTACCATTTGCATATTTGGCAAGGATAGGGTTGATAGGTTTTAAATCATCATAAAATTTTAAAAGTCCTATTCACCCTCCTCTAGGACATCTTGACATGTTCCTACTTCAACTAAAGCAATCATTACTGCAATTTCACATGTGTGAGAAGGAAACGGATGGTGGATGTCTGTGCTTATCTCTCTCTCTCTCTCTCTCTCTCTCTCTCTCTCTCTCTCTCTCTCTCTCTCTCTCTCTCTCTCTCTCTCTCTCTCCTTGGGTGTTGGAAGATTGGGCGTGTGAGTGAAGAAGGGAACACACACCCCTTTTAATAGGAGTGGGCATGTAAGAGGGGTGTGTTTCACATCCCACTTGGATTGGGTTTCTCCAATTTTCCTTTTTTTGACGATCTTTCTTTAAATCTAATTTGTCCATTGTGTCAGGGTCATTGAATAGAGCCGGAGTATATCATTTTCTTGGTGATCCAAAATTTAGATTGGTCTATCTTTAAAATTTTCCTAATGGGTGTCAAAACGAACTTCATCTCAATTAATGGTCCACACTTAATAATCAAGACACAATTTTAGAGGAAATGTGTAGTCAATATAGGCAAATGGTTGGATAAAATTTGGTGGTTGATCGATGATGAAAAAAGTCTAAATTTAAAATTTCACCTTTTGTATCAAAAGGAAGGAACTGGCTGCAACCTTCAACAGTGTATGATTACAAATCGAAACCTAAATTTTGTATAACCTCGTAGTCATATGAGACCAGAGTGTGGTCCAAATTTGAGTTGCGATGGACGGAAGGAAGTGGTTAAATTTGAATATTTAGATTTATAAGGAGTCGGTAGGCCTTGACAGGATAACTTCGCGCCTAAGAAAAAGCCTACCAAAGTGGGATCTTCATATTTCTCACTTGGTTTATATGATAGATAATTCAAGTCGTTCATATGAAGGGAAACATCCTACTACAACTACCCACGAGGTTTCTTCATTCGATGGACACCAAAATCAACGATTAAGGGACTAATTTGTCAATTGGGTCACTTTTACAATAATTTAAGGGCTGAAATTTGACATGTATAGTTGATTTATGATACATAGGCATGGTATAAAATTTTATATCAAACGGATTATGAGAACCATATGATATAGAATTTAATGGTTTAGGTTAATGATATTTTCATAATTATTGTTGATATAAGAGTTTTGAGAAATCTAATAATTCTACATGTTTATAGGCACGTTTCTAAGTAATTCTTATAAAAAAAATATTTATCTAAATCATTACGAATAAAGAATTATTCACCAAATTAATTAAGAGAATGTACATATATCAACCAATATAATGGATGGTCAGATGACATATTAAAAATAGAAAAACTTGATAGTTAATATTTTGATCATGTATGTAAGTGGGTGTACAGTTGATTTTGTAAATAGATGATCACTAGTGGGTTTTTAAAATGATCAAGAGGTAGAACATGTATACCGTTAGATTCAAATTACTTGTTCACATGTGTAAGTTTCTCGGATTGTAATTTTGATAGTGGGTTAAGCATATTCATAAGTGGTGAACAAGATAAATGGATCAGAATCTCAATTTGACATGTGTACGAGTGGATGCAGATATCAAATAGTTGGTTTACTATGATCGGGTGGTTCAAACTCAAAGTAGGTGGTCAGATATTTTACCTATCGGTGGATAGTTGACTGAATAGTTGGTTATGATGAACAAGTGGGAATATGTAACACTCCGGATTTTTACCCACCTAGAGTTAGACGTCCTTAGGCAATGGGTCAACCATAATACCTTGGTAACCTCTCAAAACCCAATTCCAAGCCAGAGAAATTATTTAGAACCTAATTCTTTAGAAATTTAACGTGAATTAGCTAGCGTTACATTAAATTTCCTACAAAATTAGCTCCAACTACTTTAAATACGATCTATAAGACCCAAAACCTATAGAATCATTGACGCTATCTTACCCTAAAATCCATGATCAAACTCTAAACCCGTTTGTTCTCAGGAACTCTTTGAAACTTTGTATTGGAACTATACCGCACGTCAAAAGTCTGATATCTATAATCTTAGACCATTATGACCGCCTAGTTGGACTTGACAATCATTTCGAAAATCAAGCCCAACTGATGTTCTGAGGCTATTTTATTGGGCCTGGAGCAAAGAGTGTGAGAAAGAGTGAAATTCTTTATAAATTAAATGTGATTTAAATAAATCTGGCATGTTTCGCTTGCGGGTTAAGTATAAACATTCAGACTGTCGGAATCTGACTCAAATACACCCTTAGATCAGGGAACATTTTTCACTCAGGTCAGTGTATTTGAAATCCCTTATCGAGTCTCAGTGACCGCTGAACTGAAACTGGTCCGCCACGTGCGATCTGGGAACACTATCGGGCTAAAAACTTAATGTGATCAGGATCCAACATTCATGAGTTTAAGTCCGACCGCATTTAGTCAGGGGACCTCCAAAAATGTTCTTTTGGATCGAGAAAGACCCGATTTGGCTGTAACTCAAGTATACCTTGACTTGGAGTCTGTTTTGGTTATGTTTGAGCTTATAAAAGGGCCTTAAACCCTTAGCCTTCTAACCCATACGAATTTGGGGAAAATCCTAGGAGAGAGGAGAGAAAAGAGAGAGAAAGTGAGGGAGAAGTTGGAGCTTTCTCCTGGGATTCTTCCCTGCTGCTCCACGTGCCAAATCCATCCACCTGCATCGCTATTCTGGCGATTCCAACTC
Organism: Magnolia kwangsiensis; assembly: GCA_037074715.1. Taxonomy (NCBI): domain Eukaryota; kingdom Viridiplantae; phylum Streptophyta; class Magnoliopsida; order Magnoliales; family Magnoliaceae; genus Magnolia; species Magnolia kwangsiensis. The sequence continues at coordinate 115,268,009 of CM073572.1, read as the reverse complement.
CGTTATAGGTAAGAAAATCCTAACCCTAACCTGTTTTAGGGATTCTATCGATCCAAGTAACGAAGTAGCTGACTTACCTTATGTTGTAGGTTGCCAATCAGTCGTTGACGACGATGTAGAGTTCCTATTCGATTCATTACGCTCCTATGGCGTAAGGTGCGGATTTTAGACGCTTAGATTACCTATTTTCAAAGCTTTCAATGCCGTTTAATGGTAGATTGCTGATAAGGATGCTGTTTGACATGTATAACATGCTGTCCATTTTTCAATTCGAATACGTACGAAGAATATGAGATTTAGGGTATTTTGGGTATTTGTAGGAAATACGGTATATGTACGTATTTTGTCGGTATGATTGCCATGAGTATTTACCATGTACCTATACTAGTTATACATGTATGATCTGTTTGGCGAAGAGATTCGCCCTAATGCACATATTGGTCGACATTTGCTATGTAGACTAATGTTTGTAGATTAAGTGTTTGTTGAAATGCCTAAATCAATATGATTTATGCCTACCATATGTTTTGAATGTAAGAACATGATTGTTGTGTATTAGACAACTCCTTGATATAAGGATCTATCATATTATATATTGGAATCAACATACGTCAAGTACGTTGGAGTTGAGTAGTCTAAGTGTTTGTATAAATGTATGTATTAGTAAGTATTGAGTAAATGATTTTGTAGATTAGCGTTGAGACTGGATTCTCAACTACTTTGATGATGCACATGATTTCCTCCATGCTTGTTATATTTGAATTGATTACCTTGGGCGTGAAATACTCGTGTATGGTTAACTGCTTATGATGTACGTTATAATATGCTGATAACATGCTGGAATTACTTGTATTTCAATTCTGTCTCTCTCATATGATTACTGATTCACATTACATGTGCTTGGGGCTATACTCTAGTCCAGGCAGTCGGTAACAGTTTAGAATTTGTGGTTGGATTTTATGCACCACGAAGAATGTGTATGACGAACCCGAGTCGTACTAGAGTCGTCGGCAGTGCTTAGGTCACACGAAGTGCTTGTGCACTTCATGTCGGTCGATTCAACGTGCGCTCGTGCTAGTCGGACTCATCAAGTAACCCAACTGACCATTGTATGTTCACCTTGTATTCGTCATAACTGCTTGAACCTAGGGTACTAAACTACCATTGAAAAGCCCCTCTAATCTTGGTACCTCAATCCCCTAAGACTCATGAGCCGGACATGGTGGTATGGGACACCGTGGTCGAGATGTCGGCCTACGCTGGGGCCACAAACCTCCCCGTAGTGACCAGTGAGCACCCTACTCTGAGCAGATTATGGTGGTATGAGACACTATATTCTTGCTGTCAGCCTACATTGATAAGGTGATGGGAGAGTGGAGCAACGAGTGTGAGCAACAGCTCTGACAGCCCTTTGTAATGACCTTGAGTTTATCCTGACATCGCATGAGGGCGACGAGTCCTGATGCAGTCTTAAGGATATAAACTAGTCCTGCATTGATAAGGTGATGGGGGAGCGGTGCAACGAGTGCATGCAACAGCCCTGACAGCCCTTGCAGCGACCTAGAACCGTACTTCATATGAGATATGCTAGGACTGACGACCTAGAATGGATCATTGTTTGGGTATTGATATAAGGGAGGTACCCTAGTTTCCCAATCCTGCTGTATGAAAAGGACTAATAACAACTCGGTAATCATATTCATATCGCACTGCATGTGCCTGGAAGATGTGGAGCACTGAGGAAAGAAAGCATGTCGCGGACATAAGATGGTGTCGCATGAGGGAGTATGTCGGTGAGAGCATCCATCATGTCATTTCATCCTTGCATTAATCACAGTATTTAGGAATGTTTGATTGCTTGCTTTATTATTATCGCTTGATTGATTTGATAACATGTTAACCTTTGCTCTTTGAATCCACTAAGTTAGCTACTCACTCCCACGTTAAGGGACGGTGTTGCGCACACCAACCAGTCCCTATTTTAGCTTCAGGTGATAGCGCTGCTTGTGAAGCGGAGCCGGACTTGTTTGATGATGAAGAGAATTTCTCCTATATGCTGGTTCTGATCGACGAGTTTACAGGGTTACTGATTTGATGCCAATACACTTGGCGGTTTGCCTTTTATCTACACACCCATGTATATTCTTTTCTTTCTATTTTGGAGTATACATGTAATTAGTTAACCTGGTAACATGTTTACACTCTGGAGACTTACAATCATTTATATATTTTATATATCTATCACATTCTTTCGCTTGCTAATTTAACTATCTCTGGAATATGATATGTTGTTTTGGCTTAATCCACTTCATGTTTTATTCACTATCACAGCCGACATTCATCCATCATTGAAAATGTTGCATAAGTAATGTTCTGGAACTCGGGAGTAGAGTATATGCTCAACCCCCGATTTTCGGGATATTACAGAATACTTGGACATATGATGATCTTGTATTAAAATCAATGATCGAATGACTTGATTCATGGATGAAGATAATTCTTAATAGTCAGATTCATATATGTAAGGTTAGGATAACTAGATTGGTATCGTACACATGTATATATTAAGTTTAATTTTATGATAATATTCGAGAACTTTTGATATTCGGGTATTGAAAAGTTCGGAGTGTTACAACTTTCTTGAGGGAAAAGTTGGGCTATTGACAAAGTTAAAAAGTTTATTAAACGCATCCAGATTGAAAAAGAATTGTTTGTAGTGAATAAGAAGTGATCATGAAATTGAATTTGAAAATAACAATTTTGAGAAATACTGCAATGAACATAGCATATTACATGAATTCTTAACTCCAAAAAATACCTCAGCAAAATGGAGTTGCTGAAAGAAAAAATAAAGTTCTGCAGGAAATAAATAACATAAATAAGAGTTATTTTGTTTTAGCTTATTTAATTCCATTTCTCAAGTTAGATTTAAATTCAATTAGAGAGTAAGCAATACTCTACTTGAGATTAGAGAATTAAATCTGCAGCTTTTAGGGTTTTATTATTTGAGAAACTATATATCTCTATATTCTTTCTAGTTAAGCATATATTGATTCATCATCATCTAAGAAAGAGGATCGTTGCATTGATTGAAGCATCTATAAGATTTCATTACTTTTTTCATATCGACATTTTGTCTTTAAGAAGATAAGTATTTGTTTTCATAATATTACTTTTATTTTAGATTTTTTGAGATTGCCCAGAAATCTCATCGAGTTGTGTAGTAGTTAACCTGTGAAAATCACTAGAGGTTTTATTATAATATGGTTCTGAAAATCACAAGAACTATAAGAGGTTGTTGCTGTAATCCTATGAAAACCTTGAAACTAGTTGAAAGCCAAAATTATGTGTAGTAATATTTTTGGGAGTGGAGTAAGTATGTGTTAAACACCGAACCACTATAATTCTCTGTGTATTTGTGGTGATTGTTTATATTATTCTCTGCTTTTATTATTTTGAAAGATTGGTTTCAAGAATGTCCTGAAATAAAGTTGTCTTACCTAAGATTTTAGGTGAAGGTTGTTTTTTAATTCAATTGAAATCAAGATTTTAATATTTGTTGCTATTGAGAACTTATTTTCCGCGATCGATTGTCAAAAATTGATTTAGTCCTATTCACCCCCCTTTTAGGACATCTGTAAGTCATTTTTCAATATCGACCACTTAATTGAGTTCCTGTATGACTATCAATCACTTGCTCGATCTCTTGATGATTTACTTTTGAATTTCTCTGAATTGCTTCTTGTCTTATCATTTTATTAGTTGTGATTATGTAGAAAGTACTCTAAAGACGTTTGATGATCTTTAGCCAACAATATCTTACCTTTACCGAAACACTTTTACTTTTCAATTGGTTATCCAGTCAGGAATACGGTACAACAATGACATAAATTTATCAAGACGCATATGATATAACATTGTTCCTAGTGTAGCCCAACTGTGTTTTGGATTAATTTGATTTTTGTATAGAAGGCCTAGCACGGGTGTCACACTTTATGGACGGTATGGATCTCATAAACATGCGTTTTAAAATCGGTTGGGGACGAAAAAGTGTATTTACAACTCCATCCGTTCGGTGAGAGTCATAGACAGTACAATCGTAAATTTGAAGCTTTTTTTATGAAAAATTATGTCCGCTGAGTAATTTTCCGGTAAACATCCATGAAACATAAAAGATTTTAAAAAAGAAGAAGAAAAAAGAGAGGAGAAGAAATGCAACCCCCAAAAACCATCCTCTTCTTGTAACTCTACTCAGATCTCTGTCTCTCAAATCCCAATGGGCAGCAGCAGCAGCGGCGACGAATCCAAGCCGTCCATCCTCTACGACTCATCCCCATCTCACCCCCTTCTGTCCAAACCCTCCCAAACCGATCCACACCATCCCATTGAAGAATCGGAATCGAATCCCTACGCTCTGATCACCTTCAATTATGGGCCCAGGCATTTCCAAGACCTGCCCTTCCTCTTCCTCTTTCTCCTCTTCTCTCTTTCCACCTTTGCCTTCGGCATCTTCTCCATTGCTCACCGCAACCCTTACTCCTCCCATATCTCCTCCTTCATCTACGACCACAACACCACCTCGTGCATCCACAAGTCCTCCGTCTCACCGCTCGCGATCTTCCAGCTTCCGTCCTTCTCCTCCTATTCCTCATCATCGTCATCATCACCGTTGATCAAGGATCTTACCTGGACTCTCGTGATCACCTTCATCCTCAGCGGCCCTTTCATCTTTTGCCTTCTCTGGTCTCTCAGGCATTACACCAAACAGATTGTCTATGCGTCTCTCCCTTTCTTCATTATCATTCCCGTCTTCATTAATGTCTTCTGGTTCGTCGCATGCACTGTGACACCAACCTGCCGCGACTCGTTTTCTCTTGCATACCGCATCCTCATTCTTGTCTTTGTTTTCTTGATCATTGTGATCATTGCCTGGATTATTTTTACCAACTGGCACCGGATCGAACTCACGATCAGGATAGTTGGCGTCGCTTCAGATGCGCTTGCAAGGAACGTTGGGCTTTTGGGGGTGCTTCCATGTTTGAGCTTCGGGATCATTGTGTATTTTGTGCCAATTGTTGTTTTCTTAGTTTTTGCACGGTTGAATGGTAAGATCGTGCCCAAGGCAAGTGGTGAGACCGAGTATGATTGTGTTTGGAAGCAGGATAGCTGGGTGCCTGCATATTTTACTCTGGCGATTGTCACAATGCTATGGTCGGCTGCTGCGATGGTGGAAGCTCAGGTGTATGTGATTAGTGGGACTGTTGCTCAGTGGTACTTTCTGAAGGAGGGGTCGACTCCCAGCCGGAGTATAAGGAGTTCTTTGAGGTGATTTTCTACAAATTTATCTTCGTTTTGATAAATTGACTTATTTGACTGTAATTTCAACTTCATGCATGTTTATGCTTACTGCTCACAACTTGGAATTTTGAACTTGTTGAAACTGATAGCAGCTTATTCATGCAATCTGCTTTGATGCTGTTAGAAGCCTTTATCTTTTAATATGGTCAGATGTGTGATTAAAGTTGAACTAATCACGTAGGGAGCTAAAAGAGTTTGATTTGATATATCATGAAGTACATTTACAAGTTTGGATCCCTCTCTTGAGTGAAAGAAATGAGAACTCAATACATGCAATTGATTAGTTTAAGCTTGTGTGTGTGTGTGTGTGTGTGTGTGTGTGTGTGTGTGTGTGGAGTGAGGCTGAAAGTGAATTGAATTCCCAAAATAGCTGCCTCTCAAGGCTATCATACTGGTTGCAGCTAGCTCAACCTCAGCTATTAGAGATGTGTCACTGACCCCATAATATTTGATAAATTATACTTCTCATCATCTCTTTGTCCTTAAGGAGCCGTCTATCAATCTGTAGCTATTAGAGATATGTCACTGACCCCATAATATTTGATAAATTATACTTCTCGTCATCTCTTTGTCCTTAAGGAGCCGTCTATCAATCTGTAGCTCAACAAAGGATTTTAAAGGAATGAATGAGTCTCCGATCCCACTCAAAACTTCTTGGTGATGTAGGTGATGTCACCAAACTTGAAGGGGAAAGACTTCCTGGTAGAAAATGAACAGGGGGAAGTTACTACAGTTTTCTGAAGATCGATCGGTGTGAGGCATCCTGCGTTCTATCATCGGAGAGTGACAATGATGCTATTGAAGGAGAGATTGATACCGATTCTCGCTTGGGCTAGATCCAATTTTCTCCTGAAAATCTTTGACATAATCCAAAATGTGGTGGGTTCGTGCTATCTGTATTCAATATTGATCCTGCAGAAGGTGTTATTACCATCTTTGAGAAATATGGGAAGCTAGTTGAGAGAGTAATCCTGAGGCATCATAAGTTTAGGATTTTGAGGTGGTTTGCTGTTGTAACTTAGTTTGCTTCAGATACAAAGATGAAACTCAAAAGGCTATTGATATTCTTGATGGAAAAATGTTGGGTGGTTTGAAATTGGAGGTCCATTTCCATAAGTATGGTTGGGAGTAGAATGGAAGTAAGAAGGCCAATGCCATAATGGGGTTGGGGATGGCTGGAGTAATGGATCTAGGGTTTTGGATCAGGTGGATCGTAGGAAAGGTTTCATATTTGTTGATTGAAGAAAGGGAAAATCCTATTAGGAGGTGATTATGAAGGAAGATTGGTGAAGAATGTAAATGTGCATGAGGAGGCATTGGACAAAAAGATGAGGGTTGTTGTCAATGATGCATTGGTTGTTGAAAAATATCACTGTTCAAAGATGTTTACTTGGTAAGGTGAACTTCTCAGCTACTGCCAGTTGACAAAATAGTTAAGTGGTTGCTAGCCATTTGACCCATGGGAGTGAGAAAAAATCAATTGGGAATCGATATTGCTCTTGCTACCATCAAAGGTGGAGGTGAATAGGGTTTTGACCGAGCATCAATATATTGCATATGGGTCATTCTCTATGCTTTGAAGGTGGGACGTGGTGTCAAGATGCTCGAAGAGGACCTTGTGGATGAGGGTATTGTAAGTTCCTCTTTATGCTTGAGATGCAAATACATTTAGAGCTATTGTCTCTTGCATCAAGACAATTTTTGATATAGACTAGAGGGTGGTTTGTCAGGAAGTAATCAGAGCATGGAGAATTAAGGTCATGGTAGACGGCAGTTTCTCATGTGGATAGTGATCCTACTTATGCTTAAGGGGTTTGCCTTCCCAGTGAACGTCAAAGTGGAGAGAGAGACTTTAGATTTTCGAGGGGGTAGAGAGAAGAATGGACTCTTCACTGTAGCAAAAAGTTCGACCTCTCTATGAAGGGATATATGATGTAGGAATGGAGGAAGAGGAGCATCACCGTGGAAAGAAGAAGTTGGGAGACGATGCTGTTGCGGTGGCTAGGGGTAAGTCCAACAAGGCGTTGAGTCAAATACCTCCTTTAGTGGCTTGGGTTCCACATTAGAAAAATGGAAACCAGCGGCTTGGATGAGGTGGAGAGGGAATGTTGATAAGGAGAAACTGGTAAGAGGGGTTTTAACAACGACACTTAGAAATAATTAACGTAGCAAGGACTTGGAGATAGGTGTCAATACAGGGTAGATGGGATAAAGGTGATGGATATTTGGAGGCAAGAAGTTGGCATGGATTCAGGCTTATCCCATGCAAGGGGAACTAAAGGGATGGGGACTAAAAATGTGCGTTGGAATAAAGGAATAAGAGTTTAGGGGGAGTTGAGTTCAGAATCTAGAGAGGAACTTGGAGAATCTAGCATCTTTGGTTGACCATGAGAAGGGCTTAAAATCCATGGGATGGTGAGGAAAATAAGGGAAAGGGATTGGGTAAGCAATGGGTAAAACTAAAAGTAGTGTCATGAAATCTCGGGGGTCTTGGTAACCTTAATAGGATGTTGGTTATGAAAGACCTTAGAGGACACAAAGTAGATATAGTTCTATTACGTGTCCAGGATGGAAAGTAGATATAGTTCTATTACATGTCCAGGATGGAAACTAGATATAGTTCTATTATGAGTCCAGGGTGGATGGTGTGAACTCCAGATTGGTTGAGGAATTGTGGGACGCTCTTAATACAGAGTATGTTTTCTCACTATTGTTAGGTTTGGCATGGAACTATAATATGTTGAATATTGATAGGATTTCAGTTGAAGGTGAGTGGAGAGAATTGTTCTTGGTTTCTATTGTATGTGACCAATTTGGGAAGAACTTCAGATGGATGCTTTCAATCAGTGCTCGTAGTATAGGTATCGATGCATATATCACTCCCTTGAGATATGAAAACATATTGGTATTGCATGGGAAATGTCATGTGTTAATGGGGAATGCATTGTTGTCTAAGGGAAACATTGTGGAAACATTAGGAAAATGATGGAAATTTTCAATGGAACTTTAGGAGATGTTAAAAGAGACATGATTCCACACTTACAACTCAACATATCATAAATAACATGCATGCATAATAAGCTTCCTTTGTATAGAGTCCTAAACAATGTGCTGTATAGAGTCCTAAACAATGTGCTGCTTGAGAGAAGTGGTGCAATCATAGCCAAATGAGTTCATATAATTCATAGATTAATACAAGTAAAAAATTATACACATACAACTGTTTATTTTGCTTGCTTGACTTTATTTAAAAATGTATGATTTTTTAATTGTTTTCACTATTTTTTAATTAAAAAACTATATTTTTTAAATTCAAGAAAATGTTGCCAATCCGTAGATCGGCCTACAAGTAGTGTCCAATGATTTTTTTGACATTTTACCTAGGTGATTGTAATTTAACTGGGTGAAAATGGAAGAATATGAGATTTTCCCCAAATTTTTTGATTTTCCCAAATTAAAAAATTTTGGGAGCTTCAAATCTATGATTTTGAATGCAGATCATAGCTACTAGCTTATTTCTATCATTTGCGAGCGAAGTATTGAAGTAAAATTGTAGATAATAACAAAAATCTTACATCATGGGTTTTGGCCCGTTTCTGCTCTTTTATCTCAATGTCTATGCCAAACATGATATTTTGTCTGGAACGGGCCAAACCCATGATGTAAGATTTTTGTTATTATCTACTGGGGGACAGCCATGGGGTTGTCATGGGGAATTTTCGGGGTTCGGCCTCCTTACTGTTCTTGTATGATGCCTTGTCATCTGTTTGTATCAGGGTGTCCCGTATCCGTTACGATACGGGCGTATCGGCTGATACGTATTGGTAACGGTTGTGGCTGTTACGCAATACGAGGCCGTAACGGTCTCCCCCCCCCATGCTATAGCTGTAACGGTCGTTACAAGTGGGGCCTAACGGTGGGTGAATGTAAAAAAATGGCCCTTTTTTGGGGCTTTTTAAGGTTTATTTTTTCACTTTTTTTGAAATTTTTTTCTTCTAAACTCTTTCCTAAATCATTTTATTGCTATTTTCGACCACTCTTAGCTTGATATTATAAATAAAAACAACTTATATTAAAGATTTTCTTGATTCAAAGCTTTGTGGGTCATTTTCCAAAAATTCCTCAAAAATAGGTATTTATACTTTTTATTCAATGTTTTGTTGTTTTAATGGTAGAATATGATATGTTAATCATAATAGGAAGATATTAATGTCCATTTTACAGATTGTTGTTATCATTTTATATATTTTTAAAATTTTTCTCTATTTACACAACTATTTTCGGCCTTTTTTTTTTAAAAAAAAATTTGAAAAATTATTTTTTATTAAATGTTTTGATGTTTTAATGGTAGAATATGATGTGTTATTCATAGTAGAACATGTTAATGTTCATTTTACAGATTGTTATTGTCATTTTATATTTTTTTTTTATGAATTATGAAAAATAATTGCAAACACTTACACATGTAAGATATTTTCATATTACATTCATTCTAATATATCTATCATTGATAGTAGATAGAAAAATAAATATATGAGTTTTGCAGTCAAATCTAGGTTTTCTAGTTCATAAATTCATCAGACAGTCTGATACAACTTTTCACCAAAGAGTGGACCGTTACACCACCATAAACATGTTCCAATTTATAAATGAATGCATATTTGGAATGCTTAGAATATTCCGGATTTAATCGATATTGTCATAATTTTTTGGCCCCCTTTTTTTTTTTTGTGCACTGTTACAGGCCATTACGCCCCCATATCGCCATTACGCCCCCGTATTTATATCGGTATTGAAGGGCACCGTTACGCCAACCGATATTGATACGCTGATACGGGATACCTTGGTTTGTATAACTTTTCTTTTTCAATAGAATCCTTAAAAAACAAGAAAGAAAGGAAGCGTGTGATGATTGATTTCCATACCAAGTCGTATTCCAAACGACCGATTGAGTTCGTGGAGGATATGGATATGGACTAAGTCTTATGTCATAACAATTTCTAGGGTTATCTTGTAAATGATGGGGTTAAGCAGCTGATGCCACTATCCTCGGGGCCACTAATTAGATTATGGCATGGTGGCATGAAGGGAAGGAAGATGAAGTCGTTTCTGCAGGCCTCTAGGCAATATCGGGAGAACTTAATGGTAGGTTGTTTGAGAATAAGTGGTGCCAAGCGGCTAAGGTTGTCTTCAAAGTGAATAAATTAATGTTGGATTGGCATCGACTTCTAAGCTATTGGGGGATAGCCATGGGGTTGTCATGGGGAATTTTCGGGGTTCGGCTTGTTGACTGTTCTTGTATGATGCATTGTCATCTGTTTGTATAGCTTTACTTTTTCAATAGAATCCTTGAAACAAAAGAAACGAAAGGAAGCGTGATGATTGATTTCTATACAAAAGTTTTATTCCAAACAACCGATTGAGGTCATGGAGGATATGGATATTGACAAAGTCTTATGGCTCAACAATTTCTCTATAGCTTTCTTTAAAGTGTGCTGAGATGTATTGATGAAGGATCTTATGGAGTTCATGAATGAATTCTATGACGGGTTGAGAATGAACAGAGGGTTAAAACCACGTGCATTATTAGATTCTGGCATGTATGCATTCTTCTTGATATATAGATATTTTTTAAATATGCAAATATGTGTATTTGGGCATCTCCTGAAGTATCACTAAAAAATTCCACCGGTTTTTATGTAGGATGAGTGAAACTAGCCTAGGTTGAATGATGTGAGATCAAAACTATGTATCGATTTAAGCGTTCAACAAATAAAATCAAGCACATCCACATTATAAGTTATGAAAATTCAGATTAACCACTCAATGGACCTGGGCTATGACATAGACGGTGCATGAAAGTATAAAATCTCACAAGACTGGCCCACTTGGAAGTTGGGTCTGCTAGGTATGGCAACATTCACATGAAGAAACAATGGCACTATAAAAATCAGATTTGGGGAAAATGGGTTTGTTTGAAAATTCGATTTTTTGAAGGGGGTTTTGAGAATCGGGAAACAAGGTTTGAGGATTTGGGGAATTAGGGACTTAGGAATTTAGGGTTTTAGGAAATTGGGGAGTACGGTTTTAGGTTTAAGATTGATGCTATGGTTAGCGAAAGGGTGTAGAGGATGATGTAAGGAGAAAGAAGATGTAAAAAAGGAGGGGGTAGGGCTATCTGTAAGGCTAGTCCATACGGATGCACGTATGGACGTGCGTGTGGGTTCAATGGATGGTTGGGTTTTGATGGGGAAAGGTAAAAAAATGAATGTGGGAGAAAGTGTTTTGGTTTTAGAGTTGTAGATAAAGGAAGAAGAAGAAAAGTGAAGAGAGTTGTGTAAATGATGGGGTTAAGTAGGTGAGATGCCACTATCGTCGGGGCCACTTATTAGATTGTGGCATGGTTAGTTGAAGGAAAGAAAAATGAAGTCGTTTCTGCATGCCTCTAGGCAATATCGGGAGAACTTAATGGTATGTTGTTTTAAGATAAGTGGTGCCATCAAAGTGAATAAATTGATGTTGGATTGGCATCAACTTCTGAGCTACTAGGGGACAACCATGGGGTTGTCATGGGGAATTTTCGGGGTTTGGCCTCCTTACTGTTCTTGTATGATGCCTTGTTAACTGTTTATATAGCTTTTCTTTTTCAATAGAATCCTTGAAAAAACAGAAAAGAAAGGAAGCGTGTGATGATTGATTTCCATACCAAGTCGTATTCCAAACAACTGATTGGGGTCGTGGAGGATATGGATATTGACAAAGTCTTATGTCTCAACAATTTCTGGGGTTATCTTGTAAATGATGGGGTTAAGCAGGTGATGCCACTATCCTCAGGGCCACTAATTAGATTATGGCATGGTGGCTGAAGGAAAGCAAGATGAAGTCATTTCTGCAGGCCTCTAGGCAATATCGGGAGAACTTAATGGTAGGTTGTTTGAGAATAAGTGGTGCCAAGCGGCTAAGGTTGTCTTCAAAGTGAATAAATTAATGTTGGATTGGCATCGACTTCTAAGCTATTGGGGGACAGCCATGGGGTTGTCATGGGGAATTTTCGGGGTTCGGCCTCTTTACTGTTCTTGTATGATGCCTTGTCATTTGTTTGTATAGCTTTACTTTTTCAATAGAATCCTTGAAAAAAAAAGAAATGAAAGGAAGCGTGATGATTGATTTCCATACAAAAGTTTTATTCCAAACAACCGATTAAGGTTGTGGAGGATATGGATATTGACAAAGTCTTAGGGCTCAACAATTTCTCTATAGCTTTCTTTAAAGTGCGCTGAGATGTATTGATGAAGGATCTTATGGAGTTCATGAATGAATTCTATGAGAGGTTGAGAATGAACAAAGGGTTAAAACCACGTGCATTATTAGATTGTGGCATGTATGCATTCTTCTTGATATATATATATATATATATTTTAAATATCCAAATATGTGTATTTAGGCATCTCCTCAAGTATCACTAAAAAATTCCATCGTTTCTGTTGTAGAATGAGTGAAACTAGCCTAGGATGAATGATGTGAGATCAAAACTATGTATCACTTTAAGCATTCAACAAATAAAATCAAGCACATCCACATTATAAGTTATGAAAATTCAGAGTAACCAATCCATGGACCTAGGCTATGACATACACGGTGCATGAAAGTATAAAATATCGCAAGAGTGACCCACTTTCCAAGCTAGCATAGGTAGGGCAACATTCACATAAAGGAACAATGTCACTATAAAAATCAGATTTGGGGAAAATGGGTTTGTTCGAAAGTCTGATTTTTTGAAGGGGTTTTGAGAATCGGGAATCGAGGTTTGGGGATTTTGGGAATTAGGGACTTAGGAATTTAGGGTTTTAGGAAATTGGGGATTACGGTTTTAGGTTTAAGATTGATGCTATGGTTAGCGAAAGGGTGTAGAGGATGATGCAAGGAGAAAGATGTAAAAAAGGAGGGGATGGGGCTGTCTGTAAGGCTAGCCCGTACGGACGTGTGTATGGGTTCAATGGATGTTGCGTTTTGATGGGTTTGATGGGGAAAGGTAAAAAAAAATGAATGTGGGATGAAAGGGTTTTGGTTTTAGATAAAGGAAGAAGAAGAAAAGTAAAGAGAGTTGTTTAAATGATGGGGTTAAGCAGGTGATGCCACTATCCTTGGGGCCACTTATTAGATTGTGGCATGGTGGCAGGGTGTCCCGTATCCGTTATGATACGGGCGTATTGGCTGATACGTATCGGTAACGGTCGTGGCCGTTACGCGATATGGGGCCGTAACGGTCACCCCCCCGATTCTGTAGCTGTAACGGCCGTTACAGGGCGTAACAGCCGTTACTTAAAAAAATGGCCTTTTATTTATTTATTTATTTATTTCCTTTTAAGGTATGTTTTTTCACTTTTTTTGAAACTTCTTTCTTCTAAACTCTTCCTAAATCATTCTATTGCTATTTTCGACCACTCTTAGCTTGATATTACAAATAAAAACAACTTATATTACGGATTTTCTTGATTCGAAGTTCTGTGGGCCATTTTTCAAAAATTCCTCAAAAATATGTATTTATAATTTTTATTCAATGTTTTGCTGTTTTAATTGCAGAATATGATGTGTTAATCATAATAGAAGATATTAATGTCCATTTTACAAATTGTTGTTATCATTTTATATTTTTTATAATTTTTTTTCTATTTACGCACTATTTTCGGTCTTTTTTTTTTAATTCGAAAAATTATTTTTTATTGAATGTTTTGATGTTTTAATGGTAGAATATAATATGTTAATTATAGTAGAACATGTTAATGTTCATTTTACAGATTGTTATTATCATTTTATATTTTTTTTTATGAATTATGAAAAATAATTGCAAACACCTACACATGTAAGATATTTTCATATTACATTCATTCTAATATATCTATCATTGATACTATATAGTTAGAAAATTAAATGTATGAGTTTTGCAATCAAATCCAGGTTGTCTGGTTCATAAATTCAACAGATAGTCCGATAAAACTTCTCACCAAAGAGTGAACCGTTACAACACCATAAACATGTTCCAATTTATAAATGAATGCATATTTGGAATGCTTAAAATAATCCGGATTTAATCAATATTTTTTCATATTTTTTTGGCAAATTTTTTTTTTTGCACCGTTACAGGCCATTACGCCCTCGCATTGCCGTTACGCCCCTGTATCCGTATCGGTATTGGTGGGCACTGTTACGCTAACTAATACCGATATGGGATACCTTGCATGGTGGCTTGAAGGAAAGCAAGATGAAATCGTTTATGCAAGCCTCTAGGCAATATCGGGAGAACTTAATGGTATGTTGTTTCAAGATAAGCGGTGCCATCAAAGTGAATAAGTTGATGTTGGATTGGCATTGACATCTAAGCTATTGGGGGACAACCATGGGCTTGTCATGGGGAATTTTTGGAGTTCGGCGTCCTTATTGTTTTTGTATGATGCCTTGTTATTTGTTTGTATAGCTTTTCTTTTTCAATAGAATCCTTGAAAAAAAAGAAAAGAAAGAAAGTGTGATGATTGATTTCCATACCAAGCCATATTCAACCGATTTGAGGTCGTGGGGGATATGGATATTGACAAAGTCTTGGGGCTCAACAATTTCTCTATAGCTTTCTTTAAAGCATGCTAAGATGTATAGATGAAGGATCTTATGGAGTTCATGAATGAATTCTATGAGAGGTTGAGAATGAACAAAGGGTTAAACCCATGTGCATTATTAGATTGTGGCATGTATGCATTCTTTTTATATTTATTTTATTTTATTATTATTTTTTTTAAATATGCAAATATGTGTATATACTATATAGGCATCTACTGAAGTTTCACTAAAAAATTCCACTGTTTTTTATGTAGGATGAGTCATGAGTGAAACAAGCCTAGGTTGAATGATGCGAGATCAAAACTATGTATCAATTTAAGCGTTCAACAAATAAAATCAAGCACATCCACATTATAAGTTATGAAAATTCAGATTAACCACTCAATGGACCTAGGCTATGACATACACGGTGCATGAAAGTATAAAATATCACAAGAGTGACCCATTTGGAAGTTGGGACTTCCAATCTAGCATAGGTAGGGCAACATTCACATGAAGAAACAATGACACTATAAAAATCAGATTTGGGGAAAATGGGTTTGTTTGAAAATCTGATTTTTTTGAAGGGGGTTTTGAGAATCGGGAATCGAGGTTTGGGGATTTTGGGAATTAGGGACTTGGGAATTTAGGAAATTGGGGAGTACGGTTTTAGTTTTAAGATTGATGCTATGGTTAGCGAAGGGATGTAGAGGTTAATGGAAGGAGAAAGAAGATGTAAAAAAGGAGGGGATAAGGTTGTCTGTAAGGCTAGTCTGTACGGACGCACGTACGGATGTGAGTGTTGGTTCAATGAATGGTTGGGTTTTGATGCGGAAAGGTAAAAAAATGAATGTGGGAGGAAAGGGTTTTGGTTTTAGAGTTGTAGATAAAGGAAAAAGAAGAAAAGTGAAGAGAGTTGTGTAAATGGTGGGGTTAAGCAGGTGATGCCACTATCCTAGGGGCCACTTATTAAATTGTGGCATGGTGGCTTGAAGGATGGCAAGATGAAGTTGTTTCGACAGGCCCCTAGGCAATATCGGGAGAGCTTAATGGTATGTCGTTTTAAGATAAGTGGTGCCATCAAAGTGAATAAATTGATGTTGGATTGGCATCAACTTCTAAGCTATTGGGGGACAGCCATGGGGTTGTCATGGGGAATTTTTGGGGTTTGGCATCCTTATTGTTTTTGTATGATGCCTTGTCATTTGTTTGTATAGCTTTTTTTTTTTTCAATAGAATCCTTGAAAAAAATGAAAGGAAAGGAAGCATGATGATTGATTTCCATACCAAGTCGTATTCCAAACAACCGATTGAGGTTGTGGAGGATATGGATATTGACAAAGTCTTAGGGCTCAACAATTTCTCTATAGCTTTCTTTAAAGTGTGCTGAGATGTATTGATGATGGATCTTATGGAGTTCATGAATGAATTCTATGAGAGGTTGAGAATGAACAAAGGGTTAAACCCACGTGCATTATTAGATTGTGGTATGTATGCATTCTTTTTGTAATTTTTTTTTTTTTTTTTTTAATATGCAAATATGTGTATTTAGGCATCTCCCGAAGTTTCACTAAAAAATTCCACCGTTTCTTATGTAGGATGAGTGAAACTAGCCAGGGATGAATGATGTGAGATCAAAACTATGTATCAATTTAAACATTCAACAAATAAAATCAACCACATCCACATTATAAGTTATGAAAATTCAGATTATCCACTCAATGGACCTAGGCTATGACATACACGGTGCACAAAAGTATAAAATCTCACAAGAGTGACCCACTTGGAAGTTGGGACTTCCAATCTAGCATATGTAAGGCAACATTCACATGAAAAAACAATGGCACTATAAAAATCAGATTTGGGGAAAATGGGTTTGTTTGAAAATCCGATTTTTTGAAGGGGGTTTTGAGAATCGGGAATCGAGGTTTGGGGATTTTGGGAATTAGGGACTCAGGAATTTAGGGTTTTAGGAAATTGGGGATTACGGTTTTAGGTTTAAGATTAATGCTATGGTTAGCGAAAGGGTGTAGAGGATGATGGAAGGAGAAAGAAGATGTAAAAAAGGAGGGGATAAGGCTGTCCGTACGGATGCACGTACGGATGTGAGTGTGGGTTCAATGGATGGTTGGGTTTTGATGGGGAAAGGTAAAAAATGAATGTGGGATGAAAGGGTTTTGGTTTTAGAGGAGTTGTAGATAAAGGAAGAAGAAGAAACGTGAAGAGAGTTGTGTAAATGATGGGGTTAAGCAGGTGATGCCACTATCCTCGGGGCCACTCATTAAATTGTGGCATGGTGGCTTGAAGGAAGGCAAGATGAAGTCGTTTCGACAGGCCTCTCGGCAATATCGGGAGAGCTTAATGGTATGTCGTTTTAAGATAAGTGGTGCCATCAAAGTGAATAAATTGATGTTGGATTGGTATCGACTTCTAAGCTATTGGGGGACAACCATGGGGTTTTTCATGGGGAATTTTCGAGGTTTGGCATCGTCATTGTTCTTGTATGATGCCTTGTCATTTGTTTGTATAACTTTTCTTTTTCAATAGAATCCTTGAAAAAAATGAAAGGAAAGGAAGCGTGATGATTGATTTCCATACCAAGTCGTATTCCAAACAACCGATTGAGGTCATGGAGGATATGGATATTGAAAAGTCTTAGGGCTCAACAATTTCTCTATAGCTTTCTTTAAAGTGTGCTGAGATGTATTGATGAAGGATCTTATGGAGTTCATGGATGAATTCTATGAGAGGTTAAGAATGAACAAAGGGTTAAACCCACGTGCATTATTAGATTGTGGTATGTATGCATTCTTTATATGTGTGTGTGTGTGTGTGTGTGTGTGTGTGTGTGTGTGTGTGTGTGTGTGTGTGTATTTAGGCATCTCCTGAAGTTTCACTAAAAAATTTCACCGTTTCTTATGTAGGATGAGTGAAACTAGCGTGGGATGAATGATGTGAGATCAAATCTATGTATCAATTTAAACATTCAACAAATAAAATCAATCACATCCACATTATAAGTTATGAAAATTCAGATTAACCACTCAATGGACCTAGGCTATGGCATACACGGTGCAAGAATGTATAAAATATCACAAGTGACCCACTTGGAAGTTGGGACTTCCAGTCTAGCATAGGTAGGGCATCATTCACATGA
This sequence comes from Magnolia kwangsiensis, assembly GCA_037074715.1. Lineage (NCBI taxonomy): Eukaryota > Viridiplantae > Streptophyta > Magnoliopsida > Magnoliales > Magnoliaceae > Magnolia > Magnolia kwangsiensis. The sequence goes on along the minus strand of CM073572.1, from coordinate 115,249,903 downwards.
AGAAACAATGGCACTATAAAAATCAGATTTGGGGATAATGGGTTTGTTTGAAAATTTGATTTTTTGAATGGGGTTTTGAGAATCGGGAATCGGGGTTTGGGGATTGTGGGAATTAGGGACTTACGAATTTAGGGTTTTAGGAAATCGGGGATTACAGTTTTAGGTTTAAGATTGACGCTATGGTTAGCGAAAGGGTGTTGAGGATGATGCATGGAGAAAGAAGATGATGTAAAAAAAAGAAGGGGATAGGGCTGTCTGTAAGGCTAGTCCGTACGGACGTTTATGTGGTTTCAATGGATGGTTGCGTTTTGATGGGTTTGACGGGGAAAGGTAAAAAAAAATGAATGTGGGATGAAAGGGTTTTGGTTTTAGAGGAGTTGTCGGTAAAGGAAGAAGAACATAAGTGAATAGAGTTGTGTAAATGATGGGGTTGAGCAGGTGATGCCACTATCCTCGGGGCCACTTATTAGATTGTGGCATGGTGGCTTGAAGGAAAGCAAGATGAAATCGTTTTTGCAAGCCTCTAGGCAATATCGGGAGAACTTAATGGTTTGTTGTTTCAAGATAAGTGGTGCCATCAAAGTGAATAAATTGATGTTGGATTGACATTGACTTTTAAGCTATTGGGGGATAGCCATGGGGTTGTCTTGGGGAATTTCGGGGTTCGGCTCCTTACTTTTCTTGTATGATGCCTTGTCATCTGTTTGTATAGCTTTTCTTTTTAAATAGAATCCTTGAAAAAAGAGAAGAAAGGAAGCGAGATGATTGATTGCCATATCGAGTCGTATTCCAAACAACCAATTGAGGTTGTTGAGGATATGGATATTGCCAAAGCCTTGGGGTGCAACAATTTCTCTATGGCTTTCTTTAAAGCGTGCTAAGATTTATTGATGAAGGATCTTATGGAGTTCATGAATGAATTCTATCAGTGGTTGAGAATAAACGTAGGGTTAAACGTACATGCATTATTAGTGCTCGTTTGATTTTTCAAATCCTCTATAAATACCATGTAAATAAGCAATTATTACTTTTTCATCTTGTTTGAAAAGTAGCATGTATTTTTGCTTCGAAAATCGGTCCAAAAGAACTTGTTTAATTGTGTGGGACCCATTGTGGTATATATGATATGTCTGCTCCGTCCATCTATTTTAATAGAACATTTTGAGACACGAGCAGAAAAATGAGGCAAATCCAACACTCAAGTGCCTCACACCAAAGGAAATAGTCGCCCCAAGAAGTTTTTAATGGTAGGTGTTCGATTCTCTTTTTCTTGTGGTGTGGTGCACTTGAGCTTTGGGTCTTTCTCATTTTTTTTCCTCATGCCCTAATTTCAACTGGCATAATAGAGGGACGGTGTGCTTAAGCTACTTACATCATGGTAGGCTCCACCAGTGTTTCAAATAGTGCTTGTAGCGTACACTACGTAGCGTGGCGTGGCTGTAGCGCTATGTAGCGTCCCAAATAGCGTAAATCCCATGTAGCGTACGCTACAGCCAGTGTTCTAAATATCGGTATCGTACAATGTATCGCACCCTTAGTATACAGATATGTATCGGTTATCGCACGGGATGTATCGTTTGTATCGCGTAATTTATCGCACTTTTTGGGAAACATGGGGATACATTGGGAAAATGGTTGAATTTTTCAATGAAACTTTGGGGATTATTAAATAAGACCTTAATACACACTTTTAAATCATAAATTCTCAAAAAAAAGAGTGCACATAACAGGTTTCCTTTGTATAGGGTCTAAGCTATGCTCTGTCCCATTGAACTAAGACAACTATATTTAATTTCCACCCCATCCATCCGTTTTTCCATAACATTTTAGGACATTATCTAAAAAAATGAAGCAGATCCAATAATCAGGTAGACCATACCATATGAAACAATGGTGATTGACCATTAGTGGACGAGAAAAGTTTTGGATCAATTTGATAATTGTTTTTTCTCTTTTGAAGTTATTAGCAGATTGGATGCCTAATAAAATATAGGGAAAATTAAGGTGTACCCTAAGAAGTTTTTAATAGTATCACATTCAACTGCCACTATTTTCTTGAGTATAGTCCACCTGATAATTGGATTTTCTTAATTATTGGGATCATGCTATACAATGATCTGAAAAAACGGATGGATGGAGTGGATACAAAATACACATGTCAAGTTGGGCTCCACGATAGGGTTTTAAGGTCTTGGGTGAGGCCGAGGTCTCACCTAAAACCATAAAATTATATGGTAAAATGGATGGACGGAGTAGACACATAATACACATAGATGGATGGAGTGGTCATTAATCGCTGTTTCATGTATTGTGGTCCACCTTAAACTTTTATCTTATTCATTTCTGGTACCATGACATAAAATAAGCTAAAAAAACATATGAACAACATGGATATATAATTCATACATTGAGGTGGGTCCTATGGTCAACGGTCCCACACAAATTGCTGGTTTCGGGGACTCACCCAAGTTGTGATCGGACACGGATTAGGTGTTGTCTGGGTAACAATTCTTTGGGTGTTACCCTTGCCGTAGGGCCCACCTTGATGACATTTAGTATATCCATTCTGTCCATTCGTTTTTCCAGAATATTTTAGGATAAGTTTCTAAAAATTAAGCATGTCCAAATCTTTAGGTGGACCGCACTATAAGAAACAGTGATGATTGAATATTCACCATTAAAAACTTCCCAAGGCCACTTCAAGCAGATCCGTAATGTTTATTTTCCATCCAACTCGTTGATAAGTTCAAGTAGAAAGGAATGAAGGAGAAATACAAATATTAGCTTCATCCAAGACTTGTGGCCTACAAAAAGCTTTTAATAGTTATTTACCACTTTTTCCAGTGGTGTGGTCCACTAGAGTTTTGGATCTGCATAAATTTTGTGATAAAGTCCTTGAATGAGCTAATAAAATAGATGGACGTCATGGATATGGATAAAAATCATCAAAGTGGGCCCACACAGTAAGGTTAACACCCATAAAGCTCTTATCTAGTAACAGCTAATCCGCCCCCTCCGCCCATGCATAGTAAGAGACGGATGGACTATCAAGAACTGTATGGGGCCCGCCATATTAAGTATGTTTTATCCATGCTGTCCATCCATTTTGACAGATCATTTTAGTGCATAATCTGAAAACAGAGGCAGATTGTAGGCTTCTGTAGACCACACCACATTAAATAGTGGTAATTAAGTTATTTACCATCCAACCTCTTTAAAACGTGGTAGGGCCCATCGTAATGGTTATTTGGCCATCCAAGCTGTCCATAAGGTCACATGGACCAGAATGAAGGTAAAAATTGAATATTAGCTTGATCCAAAACTTCTATCCCTATCAAAAAGTTACCGGTGGTTAGCGTTCATCTCCATTGCTTCTCGTGGTGTGGTCCATTTTAGCCTTAAAAATTCCTATTTTTTGGACTTATGCCATAAAATGTTCTTCCATAATGAATGGACGGATTGGATAAAACATATACATCAAGATGGACCCCACAGAGCTCGTGATATGATCGTTCGTCTTTAGCTAGTGTGACGCACCCGCGTTGGTAAAACAATTTAAAAGCCCATATTCGAAAACCTGCAAACAGAGAGGGTTTCGAAAAATCTCTCAAAAAAAATTCCTAAAATCAAGGGAAATCTCTCAATTAAACCCAAATCTCTAGGGCTTTTGCAGATTTCTTGTTGAAATCTCCTATACAATGTAAATGGAGCATCTATTTGAAGAAAATCAAGGGAAATCGAGATTTCGTGGAGCTTACGACGCACCGCTATGGATCGATCGAGTGGCCCACCAAATTCTGCTTCCAATCACGCAATGTTCTTCCATAGGTACCGAAATCCTCTGGATTGGATGATTTTCCCTATTTTTTTTTTTGATTTTTTTGGTGATATCGCAAAAAATTGTGCGATATATCGCACGATACATAGAAATCTATATATATTTTTTGATTTCTGAGGGGTTTCGACGGGTTTCGTTTCGCTGGCCAGCGATAACGACAATATCGGCCGATAGTATCGATATTACGAACACTGGCTACAACAATGTAGCGCGTACCGTCCGTAGCGTAAGCTACAATGTATGGTTTTTTTTTTTTACTATTTTAATTTTTTATTATTTTTTCATGTTTTCTTTGTTTCTAATGTTGAGGAATGTGACACTTGTATTGTACTTGATACTTTTAACCTATGGGATTTTTATTTCTTTTCATAATTGGGACTAGTGGTTTCAATTAGACATTATTAATTAGAGTGGTTTGCTCAGAAAGCGATTGATGTGATAATTATTTGATTTGTCTTAAATATGTGGATTGGCTTTTGATAAATGATAACTAATAACTTTTTTGAATATGCTTATAATTGATAAAATGAATCAATCTTTTAGGCATTTTTATATTTTTTTCCTTTTTTTTTTTTACTATTTATTATGTCTTATTTTTAAATTAAAAAAATAGAAGTATCGTGTAGCTTACGCTACACGCTACGTATTTACGCTACACGCTATGAAGGGTTGAGCGCTACGCATCACGCTACTGCTATTTAAAACACTGGGCCCCACATATATTTCATAGTGCCCTCAGTTTTTTCATTCAAAAAAGTATGGGTCAAATCAAGCATTGGGAACAGTGCGGTAATTATTTAAGGAAATAATTATTACCCATTTACAACTCATTTACCGGGGATTTGAAAAATCAAACAACCCCTTAGATTGTGGCATGTATGCATTCTTTTTGCATTTTTTTTTGAATATGCAAATATGTGTATTTCGGGATCTCCTGAAGTTTCACTAAAATATTCCACCATTTCTGATGTAGGATGAGCGAAACTAGCCTAGGATGAATGATGTGAGATCAAAACTATGTTTCAATTTAAGCGTTCAACAAATAAAATCAAGCACATCCACATTATAAGTTATGAAAATTCAGATTAACCACTCAATGGACCTAGGCTATGACATATACGATGTACGAAAGTATCAAATATCACAAGAGTGACCCGATTTGGGACTTCCAATCTAGCATAGGTAGGGCAACATTCACAAGAAGACACAATGGCGCTATAAAAATCAGATTTGAGGATAATGGGTTTGTATGAAAATCCGATTTTTTGAAGGGGATTTTGAGAATCGGGAATTGAGGTTTGGGGATTTTGGGAATTAGGGACTTAGGAATTTAGGGTTTTAGGAAATTGGGGAGTAAGGTTTTAGGTTTAAGATTGATGCTATGGTTAGCGAAAGGGTGTAGAGGATGATGTAAGGAGAAAAAAGATGTAAAAAAGGAGGTGGTAGGGCTGTCCGTAAGGCTAGTTCGTACGGACGCACATACGGATGTGCATGTGGGTTTAATGGATGGTTGGGTTTTGATGAGTTTGATGGTGAAAGGTAAAAAAATGAATGTGGGAGAAAGGGTTTTGGTTTTAGAGGAGTTGTAGATAAAGGAGGAAGAAGAAAAGTGAAGTGAGTTGTGTAAATGATGAAGTTAAGCAGGTGATGCCACTATCGTCCGGGCCACTTATTAGATTTTGGCATAGTGGCTTGAAGGAAAGCAAGATGAAGTTGTTTATGCAGGCCTCTTGGCAAATTCGGGAGAACTTAATGGTATGTTGTTTCAAGATAAGTGGTGCCATCAAAGTGAATAAATTGATGTTGGATTGGCATCGACTTCTAAGCTATTGGGGCACAACCATGGGGTTGTCATGGGGAATTTCTGGGGTTCAACCTCATTACTGTTCTTGTTTGATGCCTTGTCATCTGTTTGTATAGATTTTCTTTTTCAATAGAATCCTTGAAAAAAAAGAAAAGAAAGGAAGAGTGATGATTGATTTCCATACTAAGTCGTATTCCAAACAACCGATTGAGGTCGAGGAGGATATGGATATCGACAAAGTCTTGGGGCTCAACAATTCCTGTATAGCTTTCTTTAAAGCTTGTTGAGATGTATTGATGAAGGATCTTATGGAGTTCATGAATGAATTATATGAGTGGTTGAGAATGAATAAAGGGTTAAATCCACATGCATTATTAGAGCTGGGCCTCGAGTCGAGTCAGACCGAGTTAGGGCTGACTCGACTCGATCCGGTTTTGAAATAAGCCTAATCCGAACTTGATCCGACTCGATACCGAGTCCAGCATGCCTGACTCGATCCGAATTCGGTTTGGCCTGGACTGATCCGGACCGAGTCTGATTTGGTTAGAAGTTTCGAGTCGGGTCGAGTTGGCATCGAGTCAGATTGATTGATGAGGGAGGGAGGGAGTGGAGAGGAAAGAGAGGAGGAAGAGGAGGGTGATGGTGGTGGGTGGTTGTCGGGCTTGGAAGAGGAGGATGAGGGAGGGAGAGAGAGATGTTGGGATTGGGTCGAGGTAGGATTAAAGATTTTGGTCGAGACGGGTTTTGGATCGAGTCTAGTCTAATCGGATCGAGTTTCGGGTCGAGTCGGGTCGAGTTACTGGGTAACTCGAACTCAACTTTGTTTGGGTTTGGATTGGGCGAAGCTTACTCGGTTCGGACCGACTCACCCATTCGCTTCGTGTCGAGTCGGATCAGACTGAGTCGGACGAGTCGAGTTAGTCGGATCGGGTTGTCCCGTGCCCATCTCTCTCCAAGACAGTGCCCAGATCGTTACGCCTTTCGTGCAGGTTGGAACTTCCCCGACAAGGAATTTCGCTACCTTAGGACCGTTATAGTTACGACGCCGTTCACCGGGGCTTCGATCGCCGGCTCCCCCGTCATTAGGTCACCAACTTCCTTAACCTTCCGGCACTGGGCAAGCGTCAACCCCCATACATGGTCTTACGACTTTGCGGAGACCTGTGTTTTTGGTAAACAGTCGCCTGGGCCTGGTCACTGCGACCCCCTTTGTGAGCTGGGCATTATTAGGGCTTGTTTGATTTTTCAAATCCTCTGTAAATACCATGTAAACAAGCAATTATTACTTTTTCATCCTGTTTGAAAAGTAGCATGTATTTTTGCTTTGAAAATTGTTTTAAAAAAACTTGTTTAAATGTGTGGGCCCCACCGTGATATATATGACATCTGCTCCGTCCATCTGTTTTAATAGAACATTTTGAGACATGAGCAGAAAAATGAGGATGATCCAACACTCAAGTGGCCCACACCAAAGGAAATAGTGGCCCCAAGAAGTTTTTAATGGTAGGTGTTCGATTCTCTTTTTCTTGTGGTGTGGTCCACTTGAGCTATGGATCTTTCTCATTTTTTTGCTCATGCCCTAAAATCAGCCGGCATAACGGATGGATGGTGTGGACAAGCTACTTACATCATGGTAGGCCCCACATATATTTCACAGTGCCCTCAGTTTTAGCATTCAAAATAGTACGGGTCAAATCAAGCATTGAGAACAGTGCGGTAATTACTTGAGGAAATAATTATTACCCATTTATAACTCATTTACATGGGATTTGAAAAATCAAACAGCCCCTTAGATTGTATCATGTATGCATTCTTTTTGTATTTTTTTTTTCTTTAATATGCAAATATGTGTATTTTGGCGTCTCCTGAAGTTTCACTAAAATATTCTACCGTTTTTGCAGTAGGATGAGTGAAACTAGCGTAGGATGAATGATGTGAGATCAAAACTATGTATCAATTTAAGCGTTCAACAAATAAAATCAAGCACATCCATGTTATAAGTTATGAAAATTCAGATTAACCACTAAATATACCTAGGCTATGACATACACGGTGCATGAAAGTATAAAATATCACAAGAGTGACCCACTTGGAAGTTGGGACTTCCAATCTAGCATAGGTAGTGCAACATTCACGTGAAGAAACAATGACACTATAAAAATCAGATTTGGGGAAAATGGGTTTGTTTGAAAATCCGATTTTTTGAAGGGGGTTTTGAGAATCGGGAATCGAGGTTTAGGGATTTTGGGAATTAGGGACTTAGGAATTTAGGGTTTTGGAAAATTGGGGAGTACAGTTTTAGGTTTAAGATTGATGCTATGGTTATTGAAAGGGTGTAGAGGATGTTGTAAGGAGAAAGATGTAAAAAAGGAGGGGATAGGGCTGTTCGTAAGGATGGGGTTAAGCAGGTGATGCCACTATCCTTGGGGCCACTTATTAGATTGTGGCATGGTGGCATGAAGGAACGCAAGATGAAGCTGTTTGTGCAGGCCTCTAGGAAATATCGGGAGAACTTAATGGTATGTTGTTTCAAGATATGTGGTGCCATCAAAGTGAATAAATTGATGTTGGATTGGCATCGACTTCTAAGCTATTGGGGGACAACCATGGGGTTGTCATGGGGAATTTCCGGGATTCGGCCTCCTTACTGTTCTTGTATGATGCCTGGTCATCTGTTTGTATAGCTTTACTTCTTCAATAGAATCCTTGAAAAAAAAGGAAAGAAAGGAAGCGTGATGATTGATTTCCATACCAAGTCATATTCCAAACAACCAATTGAGGTCGTGGAGGATATCGATATTGACAAAGTCTTGGGGTTCAACAATTTCTCTATAGCTTTCTTTAAAGCGTGCTGAGATGTATTGATGATCTTATGGAGTTCATGAATGAATTTTATGAGAGGTTGAGAATGAACAACGGGTTAAACCCACGTGCATTTTTGTGGCTTTTATGCATTCTTTTTGTAATGTTTTAAAAATGCAAATATGTGTATTTAGGCATCTCTTGAAGTGTCACTAAAAAATTCCACCGTTTCTGAGGACGACAAGGACTAGATTGATATCATTGAATCTTGATTTTTTCGAGGAAATTGTCATTCTTCTTGTTGACGAAGGGTGTCCTGTTGTCTTTAATGATTGCATGCAGCATTGCATATCGGTTGATGATGTTGTTTTTCATAAACTTGATCACATGAGATGCTGCTATGGTGGTGTAGGATACTGCTTCTATCCACTTGGTGAAGTAATTGATTGCCATGAGTATATACTCATGGCCATTTGAAGCTTTCGGGTTCACATTTCGATGATGTCAAGACCTCACATAGAGAAGGGCCCAAGGTGTAGTCAGGCTGTATAATTTTGATGCTGGGACATGAATTTGATTTGCATTTTTTTGACACTGGAAGCATTTCTTGTCTCCATTGTCATTCAATAGTAGCCAAGTTGTAGGATCTTCTTTGCCATCATATGCTCGTTCATGTGCGTGCCGCACACTCCGTTGTAGATTTCTTTAATAATTCTCACGCCTTCGTTTTCATCCACGCATCGAAGGACTTGGTTGAAGGATCGCTTGTAGAGAACTTCATTGTTGATCGTGAATTGTCCTGCCAAACGTTAGATGGTTCGACAGTCGGTTGATATAACTTCTTATGGGTATTCTTGGCTATCGAGGTATTGCTTGATATCGTTGTACCAGGGTTTGTTGCTTGGGGGTGGCTTCGGCTTCTTCAATCTACAAGCAGAAGGCTAGTTCTTCTTGAATTTCTACTATGAGCTCCCATTCTGAAGCTCTTTTTAGAATTTCTAGCATTGATGCTAGGGTTGTGAGAGTGTCTGTGAATTAGTTCTTTCCTCTTGGCATGTGTGAGAATGTGACTTACTCAAATTCTTCAACCATAATTTTGAGATATACGTGATATGGTATCAACTTCTCATCTTTGGTTTTCTAATCGGCATTGGTCTGGTTAATGATAAGTTGCGAATCTCCGAATACCTGTAGCTTTTTAACACCTAAGATTATGGCTTCCCTCAGACTGGCAATGTAGGCTTTGTACTCTGCCATGTTGTTGGTGCATTCGAATGCGATTCACCTTGAGATGGGAATAGGGCAATCGTCGAGAGAATATAGGATTGCTCTGATTCCTCTCCCATTATACCATCAAAGAACAACATTCATTCATCCACCTTGTCCTCATCTCCCTTGATGAAGAGAAGGTCGTCATCTAGGAAGAAGGTCTTCAAAGGCTAGTAATCTGGTAGTGAGTGGGCGGCTAGATGATCTGTGAATGCTTCTCCTTGATTGCCTTTTGAGTGACATAGGTGATGTCGAACTCAGATAGAAGTAGTTACCACTTTCCTATACTCCTAGTGAGTGCTGGCTTTTTGAACAAGTACTCGAGCGGATCCATACGGGCGAGGAGAAGGATAGGGCGTGCAATCATGTATTGCTTGAGTTGCTCAGATTAGGGCGAGACATGTCTTTTTGAGTGCTGAGTACCGAGTCTCGTAGTCGGTGAACCTGTGACTTAAATAATATACTGCTTGTTCCTTCCTATTTCGTTCTATTGATCGAGGATGCAGTTGATGGCTTCTGCTGGTCGTCCAGGAGTTGGCAGCACTAGAATTGGGGGATTCATTAGGTATTTCTTGACTTTGTCAAAGGCAGCTTGGCAATCTTCGTTCCACTCTTTCGGCGAGTTTTTCCATAGGAGCTTGAATATTGGCTCATAGATGTGAGTGAGTTGTGCGATGAAGCGATTGATGTGCTGGATCCTACTGAGGAATTGTTGAATTTCTTTTTTCGGTCCTTAGAGGAGGCATTTCGATGATAGCCATTGTCTTTGTTTCATCGACCTTGATGCCCTTCTCACTGACTATGAAGCTGGAAGTTTGCCTCCGATTGCGCCAAAGACACATTTCTGAGGGTTGAGACGGAGCTTGTACTTTTCTAACCTGTCAAAGAGCTTCTTCAGGTCTTCAAAATGTCCTTCAACCATACGAGATTTGACGATCATGTCATCCTCGTAGTAGAACGTTTTCCATGGCGTGATGAATGAAGTCTTTTTACGGTCTTCTACAAACATCTTAATCTAATTGTAGCCCAAGAATCCGTCCATGAATAAGAACTTGTGCCCCGCAGTGTTGTCGACCAGAGGATAACTCGATATGTGGTAGGGGGAAGTCACATTTATGATTGGCTTTGTTGAGGTCTTGGAAGTCGATGCATATCCGAACTTTGCAATCCTTCTTTAGTACTGGCACAATGTTGGCAAGCCATTCAGGGTAGTTGGAAACTACCAAGAATCTTGCATTATACTGTTTGATGACTTCTTCTCGAACTTTTAGATCCCATTTTGGCTTCATTCTTCGCGGCTTTTGTTTGATTGACTTCATTTCAGGCTTTGTCGGCAAGTGATGCACCACTTCTTCACTAAGTCCAGGCATGTCTTTGTATGAGAACGTGAGATTGGATAGCCTTGGGGTCAGGAAATCTACCATTTTCTGATTGTACTTTGGAGACAACGACTTCCCGAGGAACTTCAAGAGTCCCCAAGTTTATAATCTTGAAGTCTTCCGCCATAACATTAGCCTTGGTTTCGAACTTTTTGAGGAGATCCTCTAGTTAGGAAGCTGTGTCATTATCTTCCCCCTACTGGGCTTTGTCCAAACCCGTGAGTTCCAAGACCAACTCGATGTCGAAATCATGTGTCGCCCTCAAACTCATGTGGCTTAGCAGACGAACTAGGCACATTATTACATGCAGGTTTTGAAAGATTTTTTGGATGTTTTGTAAAGTTGGAATATTTGATGTTTTTGGATTTTGAAACTTTTTAAATTTGTTGAAATTTTTAGCTTTAAGGGATACAGAATAGGTTGGCATTGCAAACCATGATTGAGGCTAACTTGGCTTTGGATGCCAATTGTTGCTTAAATTGTCCTTTTAAAAAAAAAAAAAAAAAAAAAAAGACCGGTGCCCTTGGATAGCTCACTGGTCGATTCAACTGTTTGGGGGACCGAAGTCCAACTAAGACCCCCAACCTCTTCAATTGAAGTTGATGAGATGGGTGGAGGATCATGGCCTGACCCAATGACCATTACCTCTGATAGGTCGGGGTTGGAGTTGTACAAAATAAATTTTCATTCAAACCAATATCAATGAATTGTTCAACAATTAAACTAAGTACTTGAACAATTCAACTAAGTACTTGAATCGAAGTAAACTAAAACAACTTCAGCTCTTGCCTCTTAGCCAAACATAGACATGATTGAACTAAACTCAAACGAAAACATAAAAATCGAAGTAGAACCGAAGGATTGGAGAGGGACTCCATAGAAGCTCCACAACTCCTTGCTCTCTCTCCTTTACCTTAATTTGTATTTATACTAGCTTGGAACACTCCTTTAAATAGGAAAAACTTGCATCGACTTGGAATCGAATTCAATTTTCGCACTTTTGTTAGTTGTTACGCTTCGGTCTCACTGACGATAGCCTTTAGTCGCACCAAACATCACTTCGGTCACACCAAATTAGTTTCTCGGCTCTAGCCGAATTTCTCCAAAATAGGTCTGAAGTCTCTGTTTCCCTTAGGTTGCACCGAACTTCCCTTCGGTTGCACTGAACCTAGCTTCGGTCAGACTTAAGTGTCGAGCCGAATTACATATGAAAATCACAATTTCTTGCTGGACTGTTCTGTGCACATTTGGTTAGACCGAACCAACCTCAGGTGGGATCGAACAGTCTATTATTTTTGTTATTGCACTGTGTGATTTTTCAATATTTTCTCCATCTCTTGTCCTTGATTTTCTTGGATCTTTGGCACTCGAAATCTTCAATAATGTTCTCCAAATCTCTAATTATTTATTGATCATTCTTTTGAACTTTAATCTATCCTTTTAAGCACGTATTCTTCTTTAGGTCGAAAATCTTATTGTATGAAGAAAACATATATAATTGTACTCAAATACCAGGAAAGCTAATGCAATAGAGGATAATTATGCAATATTTAGGCGTTATCACTTACCTCACACTGGAGCTCTTTTAACTCAGCTTGTCGGGGTATTTCGATATCGGACCAATCTAGGGTTGACCATTACCCCTTCATGGTCCAATGAATTGGCTCCTTTTAGTTATGGTTGGATGTATGGTACTGTTTTCCTTGGTTGACTACTAACGTGGATGTGCTGTGTCCCTGGCTGGAAGGCTGAGTGGGTGAGTTGTGCCTTTGGCTGGCGGGAATGGGCAGGTCGTGCCCCCGGTTTACTGTGGCTGGAATGGGGAGACTGTCCCCTTGACTGACTAGAGTGGGCATGACGTACCCCTGGTTGACTAATGCCGTGATGGGAAGGTTGTTCTTTTGATTGATTGAAGATGCGGTGGGTAGGATGTGCCCTTGGTTGACTGGAACGAGTAGGTTGTGCCCCTGGTTGGCTGGAAAGAGGGGGAGGTTGTCCCTTGATTGAAGATGCGGTGGCAGGATGTGACCTTGGTTGATTGGAATGGGCAAATTGTGCCCCTAGTTGGCTGGAAGGATGGGGAGGTTGTCCCCTTGATCGACTAGAATGGCGGGGAGGTTGTCCCCTCTACTGCTTGCTGATATGGGCAGGTTGTGCCCTTGGCTGCTTGAAACGGGTAGGTTGTGGTCTTGATTGATTGGTGATGCAGTGAGAAGGGGTATTATGGCTTCCCCATAGTCCTCCAAATGCTGCACTTGGTCTTGGCCCTGGTTGGGCACTTCTTTTGTCAGCGGGTCTCTTCCCACTGGTCTGAGGATGGTCTCCCATCAAATGAGCAGCCATGATACTCACACTTAGGAATTAATGGGAGGCCTTTTCTCAGTGCGGTCGATCCTCCTCATCCTGACTCTTTGCAAGGTGTTTCCGGTTTGACAAACTGTATTGGTGTGCATCGAAATCTTCTTTTTCTCCATTTCTCCTTGAAAGCAAGTCGATATCCCAAACCCCACTTCCTCTGGTTGTATGTTGTCTATATTGCCCTCGTTTTATAATGATTCTTCGTGCGGTATTTGAGACTTAGGCATTTTGCGGGTGGGAAGATGTACTCAACATTCATAGGTGATGGATTGGCGATCGCATTTACAGTCTCGAACTCCAAACTATGGTAGGCGACGTCTTCTTAGAAGTGCTGAATGTCGATAATTGGGATGTCCGGCTCTAGTGCGCTGTAGGTTCCTGGGATGATAAATTTTGGCTTGGCTAAGATGGAGATCACCTTGTTATCCACAATATATTTTACCCGCTGGAGGGTGGACGGGACCGCTCCAACCTTATGAAGCCATGGCCTACCTAGAAGCATGTTGAACGAGGCAGTGATGTCTATGATCTGAAAAGTGATGGCCGAAATATCCGGGCCAATCTGCACTTCGATGTCTACCTCCCATTCTATAGTCTCGCAAGATTTGTCGAAGGCTCTGACACGTTATTTGGCCAGAAGGAGGACACCTCAATTCCCAGGTGCACAACGGTCCGAAGTGGGCACATGTTCAGGCTTGAGCCATTGTCGAGGAATAGTGGGACTTGTAAGTCCTTGTAGAGCAAGGCTATGTTCAACGATCTTCCGTGACTTCGACCTTTAGGAGACAACTCATCTTCGGTAAATATAATGGCCCAGGGAGCGATAAGTTGCCCAATCATGAGCACGATCATCTCGGGAGGAGTGTCTGAGGTGATGTGTGCATCATTCGGATTCTTGGCAAACAATTCTCTGTGCATGCGTGATGTGTAGAGTAATTCCCAGACAAGGATTTGAGCTAGGATGGTTTTCAGTTATGTTGCTACATCATATGCTGCCTCTCCTTTACTTCCCAATCCTGATAGAGCGCCTTTCGGGTCGCTTCGGCTTGCCTCTTCTCTTCGAATGCACCGTCCATTGGGGTTCATGTTCCCCACCTCATTTCATTCTGGGTAATACCATGAAACCTCCTTGTAGGAGGGAACTTCTTGTCCCTCTAAAACCACTGGTGCTTCCAAAGATGCCGCTGAGGCTTCGACTTCCGGTAGGGTTACCTTGTCATGGTGACACTGTCTTTGGGATGATCGCTCTTGACGATGGGGTTCCCCATGGAATGACTATTGGCCTACTGAAGCACCTTTGCATGGTCGCCCGCTGTTCTTTCGTAGGTCTTCCGCGGTGGGCTAGCTGGTGTGGCATGAGAGGTAAGTTTCCAAAGAATTCACCTGTTTGTACTCTAGCTGCCCCTTGCAGGACAACTGGCTCATACGCTAATGGTGCTCCTTCTAAGATCATCAGTTCTTCTGGTATGACCCTTTGTTTGATTGGTGGGAATGTTGATGGGTGAGGGAAGAAGGCGCCCTCCAGGATTATTGATTCGGAGGCTGAGAGTGCCCCTTGCAGGGTGATTGGCTCGAAATGGGAGGGTGCACCCTCCAGTACGACAGGCTCCCATGGATCACTGTTTCCGGTAGTTAATGCGGGGAGATAAGGATCGTATCTCCCTTGGAGAATTACCAGCTTAGGCGCTAGAGGAGGGGCCCATGACAAGACCAATGGTGTGTGGTCTGTGATAGCAAAGATGGGCTGAATGGGAGAGAAGAAGAGGTCGATGCTCTCCTCTTTGATGAAGTTGATGGCAGGGCCGCTTTATGTGCTAGGGCCCGCTTGGTGCTATGGCAGAGAATTCTGGAGGATATTGGTGGGTACAACTGCAAGAGTTGTTCTAGGAGTTGAGATCACAATCTTCATGCTGTCGATCAAATCTTGGATCACATGCCTTGGTGAAAAGCACCGGTTTGTGGTGTTCCCTCGCCATATTCCGGTTTTGCATATGGGTACGAGATCAGGTACCCTGAAATACTCGGGTTTGCCGAGTTGACGTTCATGGAGATTTGCTCCTCGTCGTCAATGGGAGTTCGCATTTGGGCAGCCATAGCTCGCCAATGTCCAACATAAGCTGACAATGTCTCGTCGCACTCCTGGTTTTGGGGGGGGGGGAAGGGAAATTGCTGGAATTGAAAGGCACTCCTAGTTGGGGGAGGCTGAGAAGCTGGAAAGTGACCCCCTTGTTGCGTATTTGCCACTGCCTACTGGTTGTAAGGACTTGACACTGACCCTCGTTGTGGGCATTCGCCAGTGCTAGTCTTTGGCTTCCGGTCGGGGAAGCTGTTGCTGCTTGAAATTGAATCCCGACTGCGGGATGTGCTAGAAATTGATTGTGGATCGTGGTTGCAGGATTTGCTGAAAATTGATTTGAAACCCCGGCTGTGAGGTTGGCTGGAAATTGATTGAGAATCTTGGTTGCGGGATTGTTTTGATTCCCGGTTGTGGGAGAGTATTGAAAAAAGAGCCCTATGGTCGAGGGTTGTGCTGACGGGTGTCGGTAATTCTGTGCAGATTCCGACTGTTGCGCTTAGTTTGAATTGGAAGCTGGAAAGAACATTGAAACTAGTTGTTGAGATAGGCTAGCTTGGTTGCTGGCTGCGGCGACTTGTGCTTGCATGAATTGCAGGAACATCTCCTGCATTGCTTTGACTCCTCGTGCTAATTCTTGGATGATTGGTGTGACTTCTGCCTGCTGTGGCTGTGCTGGCTGAGCTTCTATGAGATCGAGTGCATAGAAGGATTGGATTTCTTCCTCATGGTTGGCCATGGCTGTCTGTGATTTGGTTCGAATGATGATGCGGAAGGAGAGGTTTTTTTCGGGAGCGCCTAGCTCACAAAGGCGCAATGGTTTTGGATTTTTGATGATTTTATTTTATTTTTTGCTTTTTTTTTTCCTCGAAATAGATGCAAATGCAAATGAAAATGCTTGAGAACTGCTAACCCTCTGGGACTGAAAAGATCTGGTTTTTCGAGTTGCGTCTCAACTGGTGTGGCCAACACATCTCCAGCAGAGTCGCAATTCTGTCGATGCTGGGATCCCGGGCCGGAATCGACTCGAGGTCGCTTTCCCATGTGTTGCCTCGTTCGAGGGCTTTGGGATGTGATTGATTGATTATGTTTAACTAGAGTCACCACTAGCCATTTTCTTCATCCCCACAGTTGGCTAGACCCTATAGAAACGTTAGGATAGAGATCTGAAGATTTTTTGCCCTAAGATGACTCTTCGATTTTGTGATAAGAGATTCTGAGTAAGTGACCGCGGTTACAGAAGGGGAAGGTGTTAGGCACCCACTCTGTTTGTACATATGTAGTCTCTATTTCACAGGATCTGACTGTTCTTGAGGGTTAGGATTCAGTTATCGTGTATGAATGTGTACAATGCTTGTGACAAAGTGCGAAGTAATTGACAGGTTTTCTATTGGGGCATGGTTCGATTAAATCAGCAAGCCTCAGAGCATACTTCTGAGCTAATTTAGTGCAAAGTGTATTGAATGATGGAGTGTTGCGCTATGCAAATGCTATGGCCAGATGGAGCTTGATTGAAAACAATTGGTTGGATGGACGGTACTGTCGCAAGGGTTGGGATGAGAGGGTTGGATCGAGACCTGCTGGCTTAGGTGGATTTGGACTTGGCTGAACTTAACTGAACCTGGGCTGGACTGTTTCCCTCCTTGGTGGAAGGGGTGGAGTGGCTAGGCTAAGGCTTAAGAGGACTTTTTAAGGATTTGTAAATGAGAGGGGATATTTGAAATATGAAGGGAAGGGGGGTATTTATAGCCATTCAGCCTGATTTTATGGTAATTCCTGCAAAGCTTGAGGTTAAGAAGGCTTTGGATGGCATAAGGTGTAATTTTGATTTAAGAGAGGGGCATCAGAGTAATTTTTAAGTTTTACACATGCATGAAATAGGCAGGGAGGACATCGGCACACAAGTGGGTAGTTGGCCAAAGTACGACCAATCATGTGGCGAGCAGCACCTTGGGTGCCTCATCATTCCCTTTTGCTCCAACTTTGGAGGGAGGTTCCTCTTGTACATGTGGACATGTTTGGTCCTCCGAGGCCACCTTGTTGTCTCTCCTTTCCTTCGAATTGGGCTTCGGAGTCGGCTTAGGCCAAAATGGGTTATGGACTTGGCTTGACAAGGTGAGTTGACTGGGTAGGCTATGTGGGCTGGCTGGGTCAGTGGGTTGACTCGAGGGTTGACTCTATAGGTTAGGTTTTTCCTAAAGTTGGGGTTCGGGACCAGTTTTAGGGTTTTGCTAGGTTACTGTGACTAGGTTAACCGGGTTTTAGGGCTGTAGGGTTTGGATTAGGTTTAGGGTATGGATTGGGGTTTGGCTTAGGATTCAGGTTATGGATTGGGGTTTGGCTTGGGGTTAAGGGTATGGATTGGGGTTTGGCTTAGGGTTAAGGGTATGGATTAGGGTTTTTGTTCAATCAAGCTTATCGGCCGAAGGTGGGTTGTCTACACCAATAAACCTCCAAAGTTTAGGGGTTGCATGATGAAGTATACTCACGCCCATATCATGCAGCTCTTGGGGAATATACACGTGGGAGCATCTGGAATGTTGTACCAATACAAGTATACTACTTGTATCAAAGTTATTAGGTTTAATTGAGCTATCTGCATAATCTTTAACTAGTGTTTTAGATAGCATATGCTAAGTAGTGTATAGCATATGCTAAGTAGTGTAGCGTAGCCAGTGTTCGAAATATCGGTATCGCTACAAGTTTCGTTGGCTAGGGATATGGAAACAATATCAATATCGTTGATAATATCGCTGATAACCGGAAATGCGGGGAAAAATGGTGGAATTTTCAGCAAAACTTCAGGAGATGTTAAAATGTGCATGTTTGTATATTTAGAAAAAAAATAAAATTGCGAAAAGAATGCATACATAACAAGTTTCCATTTAATGGGGCCTTAAAAGCATGTGTTGTTATAAGAAATCAGTTCAACCAACCCATCCCGCCTATTTAACCATTCAACATTTTATCCAAATATCCATCGATATTGCAAAATATCAACAACACATGATATTTCACCAAGAAATCAACAACAATTGGAAAGGAAAAGAAAGATTGTGGTCTCAATATCGTGCATGTTGCGGGATTGATAAGATCGAGAGATTATCAATATTATCAATGACAAATTAAAAACTACATATAACCATGTGCCTATGAAAAAAATTGAAATAAAATTTTTTCTAATAAACAAAATTTTGATGATATCAATAAGTTGGCGATATTATTGAAATATTGTCGATATAGTTATTATACAAGCATTACCTAGAATTTACAATGTTGAAAATATTGGCGATACATTGGCGATATTGATGCATTTGCAGTACAAGTGACACCTAGAATTTACATAATTGAAACTATTGGTGATTATATTAGCAATATTGATACATTGGCGATACTTAGCGATACATTGCTAATACCTGAAATTTTTTATACTACCAGCATTATTGGTGTCGCTACCAGTGTTATTGGTATCGCTGAGCTGGAGATAAAGATGATATCGGAGATATTTCGATAATATCGGAGATAATTTGAACACTAAGCGTATCCTCCACGTGGCAGTGTATAAAAGTAGCATGTTTCCACTGTCACGTGTCCCATCTGGCGTGTAGTGTACACTCTACACTAGGTTGCATGTATAGCGTATGTAGCGTATGCTACATGATATTCTCGATTCTAGCTTTAAAAACTCAGTTTACAAGTCCTGGACTTTTATGTTAGTTCAGCACTAATTTAAAATGGTGATGATTGCATGGAAATGATGTAGAGCTATCCAGACCTTCTAAAATGTGGGTCCTTTGTGGATGGAGTATATCTATAAAGTATAATATCACACTGGTCAGCCAATCCTGATCCTCCAAGTGTATCGTTGCAGAGCCACAACCATTTTCCAAACAGTGTAAAACTAACATACTAATCTAGCCTTTATAAAAAACATAAGGCTTTCAAATGATAACATTCAAAGCCCTAAATATTCAACTGCGCCATCCCCGCCTGGCCAGAAATTTGAGCCATTCGATTCTCTCAATCTGCTAAATGTTTCAAGATGAAATTGGAGCCATTGAATCGACCCTAGGAGATGATCACTCTGCTAAATTTTTAGGGACAGTAGAGTCAAATCAAAGGAGATGTCAAGTTTTCCCTTTTATGGCTGTGGAGCTCAATTTTTGTTTGTTTGTTTGATTGAATCTCTTCTAAAACTCAAGAGAGGTGCGTCTTGTCCTTAACCCCCCTTTTAATACTTTTTGTTTGATTTTGGATGAAGATTTAGTTTTTTTTTTTTTTTTTTTTTCTTTTAAAATCTCTATGAAGTCGGAGAATAAAATTTTCTACAACACTTATTTTTGTGGGGCCTGGTGTGGTGTGTGTATGGCATCCAACTGGTCCAGCAGGGTTGGTGCAACCATCATGCTGGCCTCCACGTGAATTTGGATGTTCTTGGTTTCTATTGTGTGGTCCACCTCATGATTCGATTGGCCTGATGTTTTTGGCATCCCATCATCACGGTGAGGCTCACTAGATGTGCAGGTTGGCTGGCATACACAATTACACACGACATGGTGGGCCTCACACAACAGTTGCATAAGTTTTTACACGTTTACTAATTTAGTGATACTAGTGATTTTTTCCTTCTCTCTCTCTGGAACTTCAAAAAACAATTATGTATCATTTACTGATTACTTCTTGTGATATTTTATGATGATTTATAATATTTATTTTTAGATTTTGCTAAGTTAGTTTAGTGATACTTGCTTGCATACTTATTGATATGATTGTTTTTGGCTTGAATATGAGTGGGTTTGGCTTTTGATACCTTGTTCTGAATGTGTTTTTACTCGAAAAATCAAGGTGATTCCATATCTTTTTTAAAAATATTTTGTGACATTTTTATATTTATTCGTTCTATTTACCAATTTTTTCTATTATTTTTAATTAAATATATAGAAGTAGCGTGTAGCACACTATGTACCTTATGCTACACGCTTCGGAGGGGTGAACGCTACACGACGTGCTATTCGCTGTTTAATAAGTGTCCGCAACACAACACTTGGGCACCTCCTGTATATGGATTGTGCAGTTGGAAATGCACTAGTAAAGAAGGAAATCAGAGAGTGCAAGAAAACACAAACTCAATTTCATGCATGCAAAGTTTATTTCCTAAATGCAGGGAACTAATATTGTGTTCTGAAATGTGGATGTATTCCAGCATATAATAGTACTAAACATTTTCTTTGGAAGCATGAATACCCTTTTAACCATAGGCATTATATGATCCTTGACCTATGCATGGTATCCTTGGGATTTCAGTTTATGCCAGTTTGGCCCATGGTTCAGTGATCTCGATATTTGATCTGAAGGGGCTCACCTTGGATGGGCATGCCCCAGATATCTCTTCTATTGGAAGTTCCTAGCCATCCAATCTTTGGCCTTTTCCAGTTGAATGTTAATATATTAGTTGTCACAACTGCTAACTTTAAGGATGAAAATGGTTTAGGGTTGTCCAGCCATGGAGATATTTCATGCATGGTCCATACACAGGGGGTCCCATCATATTAATGGACTCTCTTCTCCAAACTGTGGGCCCTACTTTGAACAAACTAGGGACCCAAGGTGCCATGCATATCTTCAAGTTGAGGACTATGATGCCTCTTTTTTGACTGATTATTGTTGATGGCTTGGTGGGTATGATACATATCTTCAGGGTGAGGATCATGATTCCTCTTCTTTCACCAATAATATTTTTCATGGTTTGGCTTCTTTAACCCTACACATTGGATGCAACCACAAATGGGTACATTTACATTCTTAAACATTGTAAAAGAAATCTGCCAAATTAAGGATAGCTGCCTTTCTGGTGGTGACGCTGTTATGAATACACAATTCGTCACTTGTTAATTAGCTGTTGTCAATTTGCAGGCATCTTGTTTCAACATTGAGGTCTTGGGTTCAATCCCCTTGTATTATCAAAATCATAGTAATAGTAAATAAATAAATAATTGTTGTTGTCAACCAAAATGATTTTTTTTCTTCCTTTGAATGCTTCTAACTTCGTTGCAGTATCAATGATGTCCTTCTGTACTTCTGTTAATCTATATAACATGCTTTACATTTTCCAGAAAGGAATACTCTCATTTACTAGAAAAGGATGCAGAGCAAGACTGCTGCTGCTAGAGAGGCACCACTAAGAAAGCCTAACCATTTAATTTTTAATTTTTATTTTTGTAATTATTTTTTTTTCATCATGTGTTGTAAATTTTGCAGAAATGCTTTTGGTCACTCCTTCGGCACAGTATGCTTCTCAGGCTTGCTAATTGGTGCTGTCCGTGTGGTGCGTGCTGTAGTTGATAGTGCAGAGAGAGAAGATGCTGCTTCTGGGATAGTGAATCTTATTCTCCGGTGCTGTGTAAATGTTTTGTTATCAGCAATTAATTTTCTCAACAAGTTCACAATCAACTTTGCAGCTATAACTGGTGAAGGATACTGCTCTTCTGCCAAGATGACATATGAGCTTCTGAGACGTAATCTTCTCTCGGCTGTTTTTGTGGAGACTGTCTCCACACGTATCCTGGTTGGAATTATCTTTGTTCTATCCGCACTATATGCAATAGTGGTGAGTCATAAAGTTTCAAACTCCCGTACATTTTGTGGTTACTAGTTCTATCCCATGGAAACATATGTATGGACTATGGAGAATTGTCAGGTCCTGATGGACGTGCCAGCTCAATACAAGTGGGGCCCATGGTTCACTGATCCAGAGTGTTTTCCAAAATATATTCTAGATTTGAAGATCCCAAACTTTAGAGCATTGCTGTATTTTCACCTAACCATTGTAGGCTAGAGTGTTGATTGATGGGCCCCACAGTGGATGGAGATGCCCAAATATATTCTAGATTTGAAGATCCTGGCCATTGATCTTTACCCTTTTGGAGCATTGATGTATTTTTCTCCTAACCATTGTAGGCCAGTAATTAAAGGGTTAGGATCTTACAATCTTGGAAATTTTTGGGGCGTTCCCAATCCACGCTGTGGCCCATCAACTTAATGGTGTGGATCTTGGAACCTCCTCTATGGAATGGATCCATCATGATGGTATACATACAGTACCAGATCCATCATGATGGTATACATACAGTACCAGGGCCACACGCTATGTTATGTGTTGCATATGCTTCCAACCCCATAGCATACACTTCCATGGATAAGCACTACTAGTGTACACAATGTAGCGTATGCTACTGAAAACCCTGATCATGATTAGCCGCACTATCTGTCCGTTTTCATTGTGAGTAGACTTTTGGTTAAGGCACAATGGGAATGGAGGAGTCGACAGAGAGAGGATATTAGATTGTCTTCTTCAACTGCAACAGTTACTGCCACGGTTTCTACATCAAGAGATTTACTGTATCTTGAGAAGAGATGAGTGGATTCACAAGTTGTAACATTTGCACACTCATATTGTCATCGAAGAGGACTGTAACAACAATAACCTCTTTGATATAAGATAGAAGGGAGAAAGATGGATTAGATCAGAAACAAGGATTCTCTGATACCATGTAGAATTATAGATTAAAGAGAGGAAGAGGAGAAGAAAAGAGAGAAAAGAAAGTTGGGAGAAGAGAGGAAAGGTGAGCTAGGGTTGGACACCCACCCTCTCTCCTTTATATTAATAATGAAAAGTCAAATTGATAAAAAGACCCTTAATAAGAAAAGCAAATATGACCTACACGTCCTAAACCAAAATAAACAACTAATAACAAGAAGAAATAACTTAAAACAGAGTCTAGGTGGGTCATACAGTGGTATGGCCCGCATCTCCTCCTCTGTTAATAGCAAGTATAAATAGGTAGGATGTGAGATCAATAGCATGAGTCCTAGTTGTGATTCGAAGGAGCAGAATCTAGTTAGAAGGATCTTTGGCCTCATGTTTGGGTGCGAATCTAGATTTTGGTCCATATTAGAAACATCGCTTTTATATATTCAGGTACCTGACCCTACCTGATTCCTAATCATATCCAAACTCATGGACCTGAACCTGACTCAATTATTAGTGGGGCCCAAAATCCAGATCTAGATCTTATTAAATCGGGTTGTATACGTTGGATATCCATAGATCTATGTAAGCATTGGCAACCCTCGTGGCAATGAGCTAGGTTTCATAGCCCGGCTGAGGCAACCCAACGCTGTAGGGCCAAGGCTTGGGCCCCTAAACTTGCCCGATGGCTGGGCCTGGGCCCGAAATATAGGCCCGATGCTAGGGCCAGGCTTATCCAGGGCCAATGATGAATGGCCCAGGCCAGTCCGTTGGCCTGATCCAACATTAAGTGGGCCACCATTATAATTGTTTAAAGACACTTGTTAACTGTTCCCTGTCAATGTACATGTGTAGTTTTAATTTGTGTTTTAAATAGCTGTGCCATGTAGCGTGTAGCTTACACTACCTAGTGGAGCTTAGCCTTAATGTTATGTAGCTTATGAAAATAACTCAATTTGTGTGTAGCTTACGCTACATGATAATTTGTGTATGCTACACACTACACAGACTGCATTACACGCTACGTAGCTCACATTACAAGTTATTTTTCACTACAACAGTAAAATCAATTAATGTTTTCAATGATTTGTTACATTTTTCTATTTTCAATAAAATTAATTAATCTTTTTAATGGTGTTAGAATAATATAAGTAACAATATTAATTCATTTTCATTGCTCTTTCTTTACCTTTATACTTAATCATTGCCATTTCCTATTACTTTAGGTCGCATTTGGTTGCACTAAATGTCATGAAATTTTGTTAAATTTCATTATTAATCAGTTGAATTTGGTACAAAATATCATAAATTGGTGCAACCAAGTGCAAACTTGATTAAAAATCTAGTAGTGTAGCTTATGCTATATGCTATGTAGCTTCCGCCTCATGCTTTAGTGGGATGAGTGCTACGCTACATGCTATTTGCTATTTAAAACGCCGGTTTTAATATAATCATTGGATCTAGGGTCATGTTTCAATGATCCAAACCTCTTGTATGTAAGACTTTTTGTGGATGGAGGATATCCCAAGTTTGTTTGTATTTCTTTTTTTTTTTTTTTTTTGAAATTGAACGGACTAAAAACCTTTGATAAGTAAACGCTTTTCCTTATAGGACATGGGATTTTGAGCCCACCAGGGCCAATGCTTATGTGATTAAGGGCTGGGCTAAGGATAACTTTAGCCTGGCCTGTTGCCACCCCTAGTTAGAAGAGATAATCACAAATACCACTCAAATTAAGTGGAAAAATGGGAAGCATGAAAAAATCTAAAATGGAAGGGGGGATCGTAATGCAGGGGCATTTTCACACCGGGCTCGAGTGGGGGTCGCCTGTGGGATGCAGAGGCAAACTTGGGGTGGGCGGGGACCACGAGTGATGTAGAGCGGGTCGCGGACAATTTCATGGCCAAGATGGATCAGAAAAGGCACGGTTGGCGACAGAAGTGATCCGGACCATCGGACCTTAGATCGGGCGTATCTCACAATCCGGAATGAGTTATCCGACGTAAAATATATGATTTTGGGGTAGAACGAGCTACTTTAGCCAACCAACCCCGCTACGCCGGGTTGCGCAGCCCGGATTTGCGAGAAACCCCCTGATCGACGGTCGTTTCCTCGTTTTAATTTTGTTTTTACTATAAATAGTAAGTTTTAGTTTGAGTATAACTTTTCATCCGTTGGGCTTTAGGATTTGTGTCCAACATGAAAAGTGCTTAGGATAATTAGGAGAACGGTTTGGTGAAGCCAAATAGGACACGTACTATTTTTGGCCGAAAACCTTACACACTAGTAGACATCATGACCGTCTATAAATAGTAAGTTTACTATTTATAGTAAGTTGCGAATTCTAGGAGTTTAAGTTGTAGTTTGAGTCTAATTTCTTTCTTATTGCTTGGTTCCATTATTTAAAGGGTTGTGAACTTGATTTTGGGATTTCATTAATTAATTTCGAATTTATTAGAAATTATTCTTATTTTCTACTTTCTTTCCTCGTGGATTCGAGAAGTCTCTGTGAGGAGTCTAGAGAAGTTCCGTGGATTCGGAATATTTATCATCTTGAGGAAGACGGTGCTCGACCTCACGTCCTTCCCTGCGTCAACGAGGGAGGTCTCGTGTTCGAGACTCCTCACCGGTGGTGATTAATGCGCATTTCACACTGATCTCGAGTGGGGTAGCCTGTGGGATGTGGGGGCACACTCGGGGTGGGCGGCCCGTTTGAGGCGGTACCCATGTGATTTGGGGCCCATGAGGGGGGTACGGTCGAGGTCTTAACCCATGAGATGTGGGGCCTGAGCTATGAGATAAATGGATTAATTCGCTATGCTCTAACAGTTCGAGCTTTTAGAGCAAGTGGTTAATATTCCTGCATCAAATTGGTATCAGAGTGGGAGGTCTCGTGTTCGAGACTCTTCACCGGGAGTGATTAATGCAGGGGCATTTTACTTGATGCAGGACAATTAATCACTTGTTCTAAAAGCTTGAACTATTAGAGCATGACGAATTAATCCCTCTATCTCATAGCCCAGGGCCTACATCTCATAGGTTAGGACTTCGACTGAACCCCCCTCGTGGGCCCCAAATCACATGAGTACCGCCTCACACGGGCTGCCCACCCCGAGTGTGTCCCTGCATCCCACAAGCTACACCACTCGAGCCCGGTGTGAAATGCGCATTAATCACCCCTGGTGAGGAGTCTCGAACACGAGACATCCCCCGTGGGCCCCTGCATCCCATAGTCGACCCCACTCGAGCCCGGTGTGAAAATGCCCCTGCATCAATCACCCTTGGTGAGGAGTCTCGAACATGAGACCTCCCGCTCTGATACCAATTTGATGCAGGACAATTAACCACTTGCTCTAAAAGCTACAATTAACCACTTGCTCTAAAAGTTCGAGCTTTTAGAGCAAGTGGTTAATTGTCCTGCATCAGATCAGGGTGGGTAGGATCAAGGTGTCCCGTATCGGTATCGGTTAGCATAATGGTGACTTCCAAAACCGATACGGATACGGGGGCGTAACGGCGATACGGGGGCGTAACGGCCCGTAACGGCGTAAATTTTTTTTTTTGCTAAAAAAATATGAAAAAATATGGATTAAATCCAGAATATTCTAAGCATTCCAAATATGCATTCATTTATAAATTGGAACATGTTTATGGTGGTGTAACGGTCCACTCTTTGGTGAAGAGTTGTATCGGACTGTCTGATTAATTTTTGAACCAAGTAACCTGAATTTGACTATAAAATTTATATATTTAATTTTCTAAATATCTATTTTATATACCTAACAATTTAATATCTTTCTCTCAATAGTTCTTTAAAAAAATGAAATTAAATTCAGGTAGATAGCGTTGCCAATTTCGGGCTGACTTAGAGGATCAATATATGCTCCAAATTAGCCTCAAATTCATGCAATTTATTCTCATTATTCCACTTATGTATTGGTGGACATTTATTGGACAGTGAATCATAAAAAAAAATCAAAAGACCCTATTTTAAAAAATAAAAGTATACAAAATAATAATTAAATTATACAAAATAATAATTAAAATTATTCAAATAATTTGATTTTGGCATTGTGAGTTAGCAATTGCAGTTTATAATTTAATAGGTAAATTTTAAATTAATATGTCTCGTATACAATTTTTTAAGGGCCCAAATTAGGTGAGACTTGGATCAGAAAGTGTAACACACATGTTAAAAATTTTTGGGCCCCATCCATGATGAATGTGTTATATCTAAACCGTCCATTCATTTGACGAGATTGTCTTAAGGCTTGACACGAAAAATAATACAGATCTAATTATCAAGTGGACCACACTGCAAAAAGTAGTAGGGGATTGAACGTCTACCATTGAAAACTTTTTTGGGATCATAGAAATTTAGATCAATATGAAATTTGTTTTTCCTCTTCATTCATGTCTTTTTGACTTTATGAACAAATGGGATGGAAAATAAATCTTACGGTGGGCCTACGAATTATTTAACGGTAAAAATCTTCATATCACTGCTATTTTTGGTGTGGTCCAGACGATTTTTGGATACGCTTCATTTTTTAGCTAATGCTCTAAAATAATATTTAAAATAGATGAACGGTGTAGATATAATAAATAGATCACTGTGGGGCCCGTATAACTTTGATCTCCTTTAAACCGTTCGTACAACTCGGAGCTCGAGGAGTGTCAGCGCTCGTCTCAGCGCGTGACACGTACTTACGGCAGCTTACGCCCGTAATTAAAAAAAAAAAAAAAGAAGAAGGGGAAAACCGAAAATAAAAAAGAGGGAAAGAAAAGAAGAAAAAAAGAGGGAAAGAGGGAAAGAGGGAAAGAACAGATAGAGAGAGAGAGAGAGAGAGAGAGAGAGAGAGAGAGAGAGAGAGAGAGGAGAAGAAGAAGGAGGAGGAGGCTGCGGAGCAGGGCCGCAACCGCAGCCGCAGCAGCAAGGCCGCAACCGCAGCCGCAGCCGCAGCCACAGCCGCAGCCGCAGCAGGGCCGCAGCAGAGGAAGAAGAATAAGAAGAAGAAGAAGAAGAAGAAAGAGAAGAAAAGGAAAAGAAAGAAAAAAGGTAAGGGTTTTTTTTTTTTTTTAATTTTTTTTTCAAGCCCGTAGCAGCCGTTACGGGTCAGTAACGGCCGTTACGCCCGTAACGTGACCGTAACGGCCGTTACGTGTACAAAAACGGGACTCGGCCGATACGGCCCCGTATCGCGTAACGGGTACCACCGTTACCGTTACGTATCGGTCCGTAACCGTTTTGGGACACCTTGGGTAGGATGAGGGCAAGAGACTGGAACTTTCCTCGCAAATGGTGGAAGTTTGCAAATGACCTAGATACCTTTTGGAGGGAGGGCCGATGCATGGTCAGTCTGCTAGTGCCAACTTTTGCCTGGCCCATTGCCTCCCCTAGTTAGAAGAGAAAAGCATGAATACCACTCCATTAAGTGTAAAAATGGAAAGCATGAAAAAATCTAAAATGGAAGGGGGAATCGGGTGGGTAGGAAGAGGGCGAGAGACTGGAGCTTTCTTAGCAAATGGTGGAAGTTTGCAAATGACCTGGATGCCTTATGGAGGGAGGTTGTGCATGCGAAGTAAAGGTCCTTCAATAGGGCATGAGATTCAATCATTCTTAAATGGGGCAATGTTTCTGACATTTGGAAGAGCACACGTAAGATTTGCAATATTTGGAAACCCTGGGAGAAAGTTTCCAAGGGTTGTCATTTCAGAATTGAAATGGGAAGAATGGAGTGGCTTTGGTAGGACGAGTAGGTGGAGGATAGACCAATAGTGTGGTTCAAACAAATTTCCTCCATGAAAATGCTATGTTACTGTAAGAGGTCACCTCGTGTGGAACACTATTTTCAGAAGAAATCTCAAGGATGACTGAGTGGAAGATTTTAGAAGCTTGATGAAGTTATGAGGGAAGTCTTCTCCCATATTAGTGGGAACAATTCTAGGGTATGGAAATGAAACACTTCCATTTAATAGGCCTTACTGAGGGGGGGGGTGGTTCTCCAAGGATGGTGGCTTTCACATGGACGCCTACAAGTAATAGGCCTTACTGAGGACCATGTAAAGGTTAGAGAACATAATCTCCTTTGTATTTGTATTGTGTAGGAGAAAAGAGGGAACAGTGCATCACATGTTCACTGCTTTTCTGCAAGATCTCCCTAAATTGTTTGATTTGGCCAGACCTATCAATGAGAAGCTGGGAGGGGTTTTGATCTGTTGGGGGGTGATTTCTTGGAAGGGCGAAGTTGTTGTGGGGGCCTCTTC
Organism: Magnolia kwangsiensis; assembly: GCA_037074715.1. NCBI lineage: Eukaryota > Viridiplantae > Streptophyta > Magnoliopsida > Magnoliales > Magnoliaceae > Magnolia > Magnolia kwangsiensis. The sequence goes on along the minus strand of CM073572.1, from coordinate 115,220,584 downwards.
CTTTCATGCTTTTTAAAAAAAAAAAAAAAAAAAAAGGATAATGTGGAAATTTTATTGAAAGGCTGTGAGGTGGAAAGCCAAGCAGAAAATAATACAAAATTTTGAAAGAAAGGAACAATCAAATCCTTAATGATGCATCAATCATGGAGACAATTTGTGGGGATTATCTGTAGTTGCACCACTAAACGCACCCTTAGATTGCTAATATTTTAAAATGTCTTTGCTTGCATCTGCTTAGAGATTAGTCAGCTGTGGTCATGAGCAAAGCATTGAAAGAATAATCTAATAGACATTTGTCCACTGCTACTCTTGGGTGTTGTAAATTGAATTTTGATGGGTTTTCCATGGGCTCTACGGCCTTTCTGGCATTGGGCTTCTAAGAGAACAAAAGTTCTATTTCAGTGTCCTTCACCGGCCCTATTTCCACCAACAAAGCGCAGGAAGCAGAAGCTTTAGGCCGTAGAGAAGATTTGAGCATCATTGATGTTTTTTGCCTTGTTCTTAGAGAAGATTTGAGCATCATCGATGTCTTCTGCCTTGTCTTCTTCTTCTTCTTCTTCTTCTTCTTCTTCTTCTTTTTGTAAGTTCTTTCGATCAATAGTGATCCGGTGGTACTGTCCACCTTGGACCCAAAAAGAAAAGAAAAGAAGCAAAAAAAGGGAAAAAAGTAAAAGAAAAGAAGCTTTGAGGATTTTTAGCAGCAAGATTTTTGGGAAGATCATTGTTGATGGTAACTCATGGAATGTTGTGGTTTGCACGAACAAAGAGGAGTCCAGGCTGTGGAGCTGAGTTTCATCTTCAATGAGATCCAATCTATTGCTCAAGGCTAAACACTACGTTTACCCATGTTAGAAGAGTGGTGAATGATATTCTTTGGCAAGTGCTTGAGCAGATTGGTGCTGCATATTGAGAATTGCTCCCTTTGGGTATTGACTGTTATTTTCCCTTTAATGTGAGAGAGAGGCGAGAAGAAATTTAACACCCTGGGATTTAACAAAGTAATTTTGTAAGCATGATTCACTCAATTCTTGAAAAGCAACAAGAAATTTAACACTCCAGGATTTGAGAGGGTGAATTTATGAGCACGATTTGCTCAATTGAAAGGGGAGAAACATCTCTAAGAGAGGGAGAGGAGGGTGGTAGGGAGATCTTGGTACTATGATTCGTCGATAATATCAATGGAATCAGAAAGTAACAAACCTATACATTGGATGGGTGAAACTGTCCGACAATTATCCATATATTATCTGTTGCCAGTATTGATTTTGACGCTGGTACACTTGGTGTGTAACAAGCATCTGAGTATTCTAGTATGCATATGTGCATTCAACATTGCGTCAATTCGGGTCTCCTTATCATGCAAAAGTATCTTTGTATTCTGGTTTTGTATTGTGCATGCCTGGTCCTGTGGGGACGGTGGTTTCCTAACATGTACCATCGCAGGAGCTCTTTTGAGTTTAAAACCTCACCTATCAGATAAAACACATACCCTTTTGACTTTTGAAAATTTGCCAATGGTTTTGAAGATGGATGCATCCATCGTTCCGAAAAGCTCATGGTTGCTTGTGTCTTTAGTGACTCCCAATGTGATGGGAGATGGGAAAATATTTAGTTTTTCTTGAAATTTCACATGCATATGACTCGGGCCTATCTAGGGCAGTTCCCAGGAATCTGTCATTCATCTGGATGAGTGTGTCCTTTAGAAAATTTCCCCCCTTCCCATGCCAACTCCTTTGACTTCTTAACATATCCTGTGCCATGCATTGCTCAAGTGATATAATTGATTCTTGGAGGTTTCATATTCTCCTGATTATAAACCATTCCTTCTTGGATTGAAACAGGTCTGTGCAATTCTGAAGGCCGTTAGCTCACTTGGGGTAGAAGCGTACTTTGTTGCCTTTCTCGCATGGATGCTACTGCTCGCGGCACTGGGTTACTTTGTTCACGTGCTGGAAAACGCAATTGACACGGTATATGTATGCTATGCCATAGATAGGGACAAAGGTGAGGTGTGTAAGCAGCAGGTCCATGAAATTTATGTTCACCTTCCAATCAGTAGGAATGATAGACTTTCCCATGCTCTAAGAACTCCATTGATTGTCTGATTTTGTTATTTGCTAGCACTGAAGTCCTTTCCGGACCTTGTTTCACCTATCAAGGGTGAGTGTGCAGTTTGTGAATTGTATAAACTATCTCTGTATCGCTCTCTTTGTATTACTGAGGTTTGTTACAATAAAAGGCAGTTTGGGCAGAGATTGATGTACGGCTTTGTGCTGTTTGGATGGTCTTCTTGAAATTAATTACTGCTCTGATACCACTTGCGGAAGGAAAACATGAATAGATGGTTGGTGCCTTGATGTACTGCAACAATCACGAACATGCGGTGTTTGCTTTGCGTCTTTTTAAGATTGATGGGGAATGCTACTTGCTGGCACCCATCACCTGGAAGAGCCGGGCAGAAATGGCCCACATGTGCCAAAAATTGCACCTGTATGAGAGATCTGAACTGTTCATCAGGATGTCTACACAGTTAAATGCGTCCTTGTCCAAAAGATTGGGCTGGTTTGTCCATTCATTAGATAGGCTTCACGTGTTCAAAGAATGGACGGGTATAAGGCAGCTTATTGGTAACCCTCAAAGCCGTTGAACCCGACGCGTCACGAAGGCTGATTTTCTTGATTTTCGAGGAAGCCTGCGGAAGGCAAATTGGATAGTTTAGTGGCAACATTCATTGTTGTCAGCGGCAACATTGAAGGCTTCCCTACAAGAAGCTTGGTAATTAATGTTGCTGACACCTCTTTTGAGGGTTCGATTATTGACCCAGTTACCACGGTAGAGCTAGTTGGAGAGACATTACTGCCTTTGATTCTCCGCATCAGTGGTGGTCCCGCCACCGGAAAGAATAACCGATGGGCGATTGGTGGACTTGTCTGCCCCACCTGATAAGTGGACTCGCCTGATTGTTGGGAAACGGAAAGCAGCTGATGAAAGGCTGGATGTCATGTGTGGGCGTGCTTGCTGATCTGCATTTACAAGCTGCGTTCCTTGCACACTAGTTTGTTACAAAACTTATGGATGCTCAAAATTATGAGCGAGTAACAGGGTCAAAACCTTTTTAAAGAGAAATTATCAGCATCTAAACTTTCATGTACAGCCGTTTCTTGCCATTGTGTCACTTTTGTAGGGCATCTGAGCCACGCATAAGGTTGACCATGCCATGAAGATCAGCTTGGATACAAATCATGCAGGGGGGGGGGGGGGGGGGAGCGCGCTGAGAGTACAGATGATGGTCGTACTCAACATACATGAAGGTGTGCCCGAGTAATTCTGTGGATGAGCCTAATTATCAGAGGACGTGATCTTCATGGCGTGGCGCACCGTTTGCAAGGTTCGGATGGTGAGAAAGACGGTGACAATATGTGAAAAGTTTAAATACGGTGGCTGGATGGGTCTTTTTCTACAATCAAAACGTTCACCTACAGACCCCCAAATAATTGTGTCGGTGCTGGACAAAGGATGATGATGGTCGCCTCCGAATGGCTGCATAACTGGGTAATGGCCATAATCCATCCAACGAGTAATGCAACAATACTGATGTCTTAACGTGTAACTTTAGGGAATGCTTTCATTCGTGGAAATAAAAGGAAAGGAAACACCAATTTCCAAGAAACTAGTTTGTGAAGGCCTTTTTTTATTTTTTATTTTTAAAGAATTGGTGGAAAGCACTATTTCTCACTTCCACTTTTTATTTATTTATTTATTTTTTAAATAAAGAAAATCAATAAATTTCTTTTCCCACCTTTCACCCAAAGAAATCTACTTTCCTACAACTGAAGGAAAATGAATTTCTTAGTTAAACACATGCGTGTGCCACCATCTATCTCCAGTTGCCTCAAATGTATCACATATCAAATTGTTGGACTGTCCATCTTCTATTTTATCAACATATCGAAATGTTGGACTGTTCATCTTTTATTTTATCAAACATGTGCCACCATCCATCTTTTTTGGGTCCCACATGTATCAAGCACCTTAAATGTGCTACATGTGCCAACTTTTCAAATATGCTTAAAGGATGAATTTAAAGCTAAAAAATAGATAAAGTTGAAGACAATGAAAAATTGAAGATTTGAAGGACATGATTGAAGAATTTAAGTGCCAAAGATTCAAGAAAATAAATGATAAAGGATGAAGAAAAAAATCACACAGTTCATTAACAAAAATAACAGACTGTTCAGACTCACTTGAGGTTGGTTCAATCCGATTGTGAGACCCATATCATAGTTCGTACCGTTCCATAGGCTTCCGTGGTCCTCCCGGTCGAATTTCGGCGACCCGTGATCTGTAACCGGCGTTTGCGCGCGATCCTAAGTCGTATCCCGTATTCCAGAATCGGCTCAACCTGAGACTTATATCCTTGCGATCACGCCGTCGCCACGGTTCCAACGCTGCATATTGGGCGTTGAGGCGATACCCAGGCAAAGAGATGTGGGCCCGCGTTCATTCTGAAGAAATGCCGCGCATTGCGAATTCTGAGAGAATTTCTACGATTCGTCACATCAATCAAGTCAAGTACACCATCCATACCCTATGCCACCTTACCCTATCACAAGTACAAGCACCCATTCCCTCTTTTTCCCAAGTCAACTCTCTCTCTCTCTCTCTCTCTCTCTCTCCCCACCCATTCCCTCTTTTTCCCAAGTCAACTCTCTCTCTCTCTCTCTCTCTCTCTCTCTCTCTCTCTCTCTCTCTCTCTCCCCACCCATTCCTCTTTTACCCAAATTTCAACCAAACCCATACTTTCTCATCCCCATTCCTTACAACACCCATTCCACCATTCCTTATCAATCCATCATTCCTCTCTCTCTCTCTCTCTCTCTCTCTCTCTCTCTCTCTCATTCTCTAACAATTCTCCAACTCCCAAGAGAAAGCACCCAACATCCAAGCTTTCCTAAAGCCAAGTGTGGCCCACTTTTCTACCTCCCATCTCCACCATCCAAAAATCAACTCGACCGTTGAAATCGTTCCCTTAGAGCTCTAGAGGCTATAGGCGAAAGAAGGAAGAGGAGATCAAAGGTGGGTGTTCATCATATCGATTTTGATGATTTGAGAGCCCACATATGGTGGGACCCATCTTGATGTATGCATTGTATCATGGAGGAGCTCATAGTGGCGGAACTCCTCCCATCATCACCGTTCTATCTCTCTTCCTCTCCCTCTCTCTCTATCTCTTTTGATGTGTGGCCCACCTGATGTACACGACACATCCTGACCGTATAGTGCCAATAGGCCCACTGTGATGTATTTTATCCATGCTGGCCACCCGTGGGGCCCACCCTGCTAAATGTCCAGCGCTGCTGGCACCGTCCAGTAACTTGGATGAATGGAAAAATATAAATATCAGCTTTATTCAAAGCTGTGGTGGGCCACACGTGTGGACCCACCTTGATAATGTGTTGGATCTCACTGTCCAAGCAAGGATGATGGGTCCTAATGTTACGTCCTGAAAAAATTCATACAAAGACCCGAGTACTACCTCAAGCAAAAATCACTAAGGACCGAATCCTTTAAAAATTAGACGAAAATTAAGTACTAAACTGAATTAAATAGCAGATTAGCTTGAACTGCTTTCTATACGATCTGTAAGACCCAAAACCAGTAGAATCACTGGTGCTACATTACATAAAAACCTAAGATCAATCTCTAAACCTAGTTGCTCTTGGGAGCACACTGAAACTCCGTATCGGACCTGGACCGCGCGTCGAAAGTCCGATTATCGTAAAACTATACAGTTATGACCACTTTACTGGGCTTGACAACCATCTCGGAAATCAAGTCCAAATAGTATCCCGAAACGCATAACTTGAGCTCAGAGCGAAGTGTATGAGAAGCGTGAATATCTTTAGGAAATGAACTTAAACTCAAGTGATTTGAGCCGTTCGCTTGCAGGCCAATTTTAAGGCTTCTAACTGTTATGTTCTGACCCAATTACACCCTTAGATCAGGAATTTTTTTTAACATATGTCAGTGTACTTGTGACCCTAATCGAGTACCAATGACCGTTGAACTGAAACAGGTCCTCCGCAATCGATCCATTGATCCGATCAGATCGAAAACTTAACCTGACCTAGATCTAATATCAAGGAACTTTTTTCAAACTGTATGCAGAAAATGGGCCTCCAGATCAGTTCCATTGGATCGAAATAGCCGCTCTTTGGATATAACCTAAGTATACCATGACGCTGGGCCATTGAGGTCAGTTCTGGTCCTATATAAGGACCTTAAACCACCCCTCTCTCATTCCATACGATTTTCTCTAACCCTAGGAGAGAAGAGAGAAAAGAGGAAAAAAGAGTGAGGAGAAGAGAGAGAGATAGGGAGATCATTGCTGAGATTCATTCCCACGACTCCACACGCTGTTTCGCCTCCCCACCATCGCTACGCTATTTGTTCTAACTTCGATTTGGATAAGAAATCCTAACCCTAATCTTGTTTTAGAAGTCCAGATAGGGTAATCAGTGAAATAGCTAACCTATTTTGATGATTTAGGTATTGTTATTCCGTATTCGGGTGCGTAGGATTCGAACCGAGTTTGAAACGAGCAATCTGACGAAAGGCGCCAACTATAAACGTTTAGGTTATGGTTTTCAAGGCTTTCAATGTCAGCTAATGATTTATGTCTGACTTGATTGCTGCCCTATGATTTTATTTACAGCGTTTTTTATGTATTACATATGTATGAACTATGTTGAATGCATATGCATTCCATGTGTTTGTTGAAATGTCTGAATGAACATGAGATTGTGATTTGTGCTTCTCATTACTATTAATCTAAAATCCATGTTTGTTGTATGCATGAAAACTCCTTTGTGAAAGGATTTGCCATAATATATGTCGTAACTAATTTAGTCTATGTATAAAGTACTGTGTAGTCTAAGTGTTTGTTAAAATGTCTGAATGAGATTTTATCGATGGATTGTACTTATTAAGTGTATTAAGACAGGATCCTTAATTTTTTTAGTCATATGAATGATTTCCTTCATATAATGTAAATCACCACTATGTGATTTATGGATGAAATACATATGTATATTAATATGTTCTATGTGTATGATAAAATGCCTGAATGAGGTATTGTTTGATGAATTATATTTAATAAGAGTATTGAGATGAGATTCTCAATTACCTCATCTATCTGTATAGTTTCCTTCCTGCAATCTTCATTTCGATTGTGCAATTTATGGGTGAAATGTATATATATAATAACATGTTCAATAGGTTGATAAAATGCTTAAATGAGTGTTGTACTTGGATTGTTTGTTAAATACCTATATAATTATCACATGTCTCCATATGTTGCATTTGAGTATGATTGAGACTACTATGTAGTCCAGACAATCGGTAACAATTCCTGTTTGAGTAGCCGAATCAGTCTCACCACAGTTGATGCATTCGATGAATCCGAATCGTACGATGATTGTCGACTGTGGTACATGTCGATGAATTCAGTGTACGCTCGTACCAGTCGAACCTGTCTAATAAACCGATTGACCTATTGTGTGTTTACCATGTATTTACGTTACTGCTTGAACCTAAGGTACCACTTACTAATGAAAAACCCGCTTCAAGCATGGTACCACATCCGCTAAGACTCATGAGCTGGGCATGGTGGTATGTGTCAAGCCCCAAACTAGGAAATCGGATTCACAGGAATTCCGATCACCGAACCCGGTGCCGACAGCCTCCATAGTACCCCATTCTCGGCCTCTAGCATACATACACCAGGATCCGATCCTGGGATCCTACAAGGAGGATTTTTCAACGTATATTTGTCTTATAAGAAGCATAACCACAAGTATACCCAAATCATAAAGGCAACATCATCATCACATACAATAGGAAAAATGAAAGAGAAAGGGAGAGAGACACACGTATGATGGAGGGACCTAGACACTATGGGCCCTCCTTTGTAATCAATCTACATCAAGTGGGTCCCAATACATGTGGGCCTACTAAATTAAAGATCAACGGTGAAGATTCCTTCTCCACTAAAATGGAAGGTCTAGATGACCTATATTTATGTAAGGAAGATAAACATCATGATGGGGTCCATGGAGAATGACCCCATCATGAAATGATCATGATAATCAAGGTGGGCCATCGGCCACACGTAGGGTCCAAAGTGAGATCCATACCATCAATCGGTAGGCCTCACTTGGCCCTTCATAAAAAAAAAGAAATCTAGGCCTAATTGAGTACCCACCATTTGATCTTCTCGGTCCATTGAAACGCCGGTCTCCTTGTGCTTCACTTTGATGGAGGGTGATGAGAATTGAATGGATAGGATGAAGGTTTTTGGGATGGGAAAGGTGGGCCACATAAACTTACTTTTCTCTCCTTAGAAATGTTGGATGTCCACACTCTTTTCTCTCTTTGATGTTGCTTGGAAAGTGTGGAGAGAAAGAGAGAGAGGGTTATAAGAAGAGAGAGTGATGGGTGATGGATGTGAGGTGAGTGATGGGTGAGGTGAGAGATTGTTGACTTTTAGGGTTTGCTTGACTTATGGAGAAAGAAAGCATGAGCTGCTCTTGTACTTGACATGAGGTGATTGATTGATTGATTTGAGTAATTGATTGATGAGACATATTATACAGATTCTCTTGGAATTATAAACACATGGTGTTTTCTCGAATTAAACATGGGCCCACATCTTCTGACAAGGGTATTGGATCGGTGCGCTAGTCACGGCGGTGGAACCGCAGCGACGGTGCAGTCGCAATGGTACAAGTCTCGTATTAAGCGGACTCAAATTTATAGGATACGACTTAGGGTCATGTGCAAGCATCAATTATAGGTCACAGGTTGTCGGAATTCGATGGGAAGGATAGCGGGAGTTAACGGAATAGTATGGATTAGGATACGGGTCTTACAGTATGGAACACCGTGGTTAAGCTATTGGCTTATGCTGGGGTGACGAACCTCCCTGTAGTGACCAGTGAGCAAACCAAACTCGTGAGATGAATACGGTGGTATGGGAGACTGTATTCGAGCTATCGGCCTACACTGGCGTAGCTTGGCTGTGGTCCCCAGTCGGGTTGGTGACGAGCCTTCGAAAATAGACTGCTAGTTGGTAGGGCGTTGGTAGAGTGACCTCGAGCACAAAATAGGCCTATGATTATGTGATGAGCGTCTTGTAGTGACCTCGAGTGTGAATTAAGCCTACACTTAGGTAATGAGCCGCCCGTAGCAACCTATACTATAAACTCATGAACTTACCTATCGTATATGATTAACTAGGTTTGATGACCCTAGATGGATCATTGTTTGGGTCAATGATATAAAGAGAGGTACCTTACCTTTCCAAACTTGCTATATGAATAAGTCTAATTAAGAATCGGACAAACACGATCATACATGCATTGCATGTGCTTTGGCGAGGAAGTACACGTGTCCGGAGTGGTGCATGTCGCGATCGTGAGATGATGTCGTTGAGAGAGTGTAGGCGAGGGCATACATCATTATCGCATACCATTCCTGCATTAACAAGAGTACTTAGGATAAAATTACTGTACTGCTTTATCATTACTGCTTGATTGAATTGATAACATGCTAACCTTTGCCTTATAGCTCCACTGAGTTGATCACTCACTCCCACTTTGGGACGGTGTTTTAAAATACCAACTAGACCCTGTTGTAGTTGCAGATGATGATGATGCTTACATTATGGAGCTTGACTTCTATGATAACGAGGAGTTCTCCCATATGCAGTTATCAGGCGGGTTTATATAGACCATGTTCTGATCGACGGGGTTACAGGGATGCTGGCTAGATGCCATTACACTTGTTATTTTATATTTTGAAACACACATGTACATTTATTTTATCCATTTTGGGAGTATACATGTATATATTTAACCTGGTAACATGTTCACACTCTGGAGACCTACAACAGTTTATATGTTTTACACATCTATCACAGTCTTCTGCTTGCTTAAATTTAATCGTCTCTGGAGTGTGATATGTTGATTTAGCTTAATCCCGTTCATGAGTAATGCACTAATATGGACAAGATCCAATCATCATTATCTATGTTGTATAAGTGATGGGTTGGAACTCGGGAGCTGAGCTTCTTCTCGACCCCCGATTTTTAGGGCGTTACACCCAAGCAGCATGCAGCTGTTGCTACATTATTGTCAGCAAGTTCTGTGACCCCCATCACGAGGTATGTGATATATCCATACCATCCGTCCACTTTCCTTGAATGCGGAGCCCACCTTATACACGTGGCACGTGTGAGGGTGGGGCCACGTTATGCTGTATTCTGGATCCGCACCATCCAGTAATCTGGACGGTGGGACCCTTCTAACCATGATGTATGTATTTTATACATACCGTCCATCCATTCTTCATATGGTGTGGGACCCACCCACATGTGTGACACTGTGGGGTGGGACCCCTTGTATGTGTTTAAATCCACACCGTCCGTTTTGGACGGTGGGGTAGTGCTGAAAGTGTCAGCAAGTTATGTGGGTCTGACCATGCAGTTTGTATTATATCCACACTACCATTCCATGTGGGACCCACACGTGTTGTATGTGTCTTATATCTACACCATCCAATGATCTGGACAGTAGGGACCACCTGGACGTATGGATCCACGTCGTCCACCTGTTTTGCACTCATGCCGTCCATTTGTTTTACATCTAGCTGTCCAATCAGGTGGGACGTTGCTAGTTATGTTTCATCCTTACCGTCCACACCACAGGACAATGGGACTGACGCAGCTGGCCACTGCTGCAATGTCAACAAGTTCTGTGGGTCCCATGCATGATATATGTGTTGTTGATCTACACTGTCCACATGCATGGACCTCACCATGAGGTATGGGTTTTATCTAAGCCGTCCCATTGTAGGACCCCACCTTGATGCATGTATCATTTTCGCACCGTCCATCTGTGCTGGACACACGTGATGTGCGTGTTGCATCCACCACCATCCACATGGATGGTGGGGCCTTGGCTTGATGTATGTATTATATTTACTCCGTCCATCTGTGATGGGCATGTTGGACGGTACTATGATACCCCATCATGATGCATTTGTTCATCCACAACGTCCTGATGATCTGGATGGTGCTGGACGTGTTTGGACGGTGATGAGGACTCCACCATGATGTATGTGTTTTATGTCCACGCCGTCCTTAAGTTGGTCCCACCTTGATGGATTTGATTCATCCACACCGCCCAGCCATGTGATAGGGCCCACATGTGATGTATATTTGAGGCCCATATGTGAGGCCCAATGTGGTGTATATCAGGCCCAAGTGATAAGGCCCGTTGTTATGTATTAAGCCCGTGTGAGCGGCCTATTGCGATGCATATTATGCCCATATGATGAGGCCCATTGTGAAGTATTTTCGGTCCATTTGGCAAGGCCCATTGTGATGTATATGCGACCCATGAGTGAGGCTTGATGTGATGTATTTATGGCCCATGTGTCGAAGCCCATTTGATGTATATGTGGCCCTTGGGTAAGGCCCATTATGATGTATATTAGGCCTTTGTTTGAGGCCGTGTGCCCACTATATGTTTGGCTCTATGTGGGCCAGTCCTTGGGAGTAATGTTAGTTGAATGTCTACATTGATGGGCGATGATAGTTAAATGTCCACATTATGACCTTTCCTTAGGCCCTTTGTTAGGCTGATTATCGATTTCAATTATTGAGGCCGATTTCGATTGTCGAGGTCGACTATGAAGGCCGATTTTGATTATCGAGGCTGATTTTGATTATTAAGGCCGATTCCGACTATCGAGGCCGATTTTGATTATTGAGGCTGATTATCGAGGCCAATTTAGATTGTCGAGGCCGATTATAGGGGCCGATTCTGATTCTCGAGGCTGATTCCGATTGCTGAGGCTGCTTATCGAGGTCGATTTTGATTGTTGAGGCCAATTATCGAGGCTGATTGTCGATACCAATCACAAGTATATTATCCGATATCGATTATGAGTATGTGATAGTATAACATCATGATACATGCCCATACACATCACTGCATGTTCGTTAACCATTGCATGTCATTGGGCAGGTTGTTATGAGACTCCCTGATAGGCAGAGATTGTCTCACATGAGCATACGGTATGTACATGATTGATGCATGACTAGATTGTATGGTTCATGTATCTTGCATTGTGTATTGTGATTACTGTACGCTCTAGCGACATCAGGGCCGTAGCCTCCACAGTCATGTCGTGGATGGCTAGATGGGACACCGAAAATCTGTTACTAGCACCAAGCCGCCATAAATGGCCCTGAGTGAAAATTCTAAAACCCTCTTGGTACTAGAGGACTCTCCATCGTCTAAACCGAGAGGATTACATGAGCGCCCGAGTGCCGAATACCAGTAGACCGTCTCTCCCACTGTGTCGTGGTCGGTTGGAAGGAGATGTGGCCTTATCCGCCCAATTCATAGTGGAGTTTGACTAGCTCATAAATGGGCCCACTATCAATGTGTCGGGTAGGTATTGGCTGACTACTGGCCAGACAGATAGTGATATCTCTTCCACTCACCTGGTTGTGCACGATGGGACGACAATCTAGTTTAGAGTGTACTAGATTCCGATGATGATCCCAAAGATTTACAATATTGATACATGGACTTATTGAGCAGGAGTTGCATATTCATTCGTTCATTCACTATCCACTCAGGCTGGTGGGGCGTAACTAATTATTGTGTACCTTTGCAATGACAAGGATTTCGGTTGGGGCGCGCAACTAACCTGAGGTCAGGGGTTTACCACATTGAGTGGCTATCCAAATTTAAGTATGGGACTGGTTTGGATAGAAGTCCATTTTGATTGACCCCATAGCCTGCGATACTACGTACTATCATCTCGGCTTCACTCCAGCTTAGTCATTTCATTCGCACCATATATTGCTTTTCATTCGCAACATTTTGCATTTCGGGTTACTATGTTTCTGCATTTATATGACTTAGATGAGGTTAATGATATTCGTGTCTCATCAGGATTTGCATATTGTATTACATTATCGGCGTCTGATGTTTGGTTCATTATGATCTGCATTCCATACTCTGATATTGTATGACTCATGGACTGGTCAATATTTCTGCTTACTCTTATATCATATGATTCATGATCTTGCGAGCATTTTCGATATTGTATGATTATGTCATTGTATTGAATACTTGACACTTACCTTATGCACACACTTACACCACCCTCGAAGATTTCTATAAGCTTATGCACCATAGATGCATGCAAGTGATGTTAGGTTGCAATAGCATTGGGCTTGGAGCGTGCAGCGATTTTTTGGAGCTTTGATTTTCGATATATGTATTTCTCTTTCAGCATTGTATTCAAATGTTTATATTAGTGGATATGTGATGATGATATTGCCTTTGTGATTTGGGTAAACTTGTAGTTATACTTCTTATGAGATAAATATACCTTAGAACATCCTCTTTATAGGGTCCCAGGATCAGAATCTGGCGTATGCGCGCAGGGAGTCGAGAATGGGGTACTACAGAGGTTGTCGGTATCGGATTCGACAAATCAAAAATTTTGTGAGCTCGGTTTTCGAGTTTAGGGCGTGACACTGACTAAATGTGTACATAACAATTTAGCAAGAATTTGTGATTTTCAGAGATAATTCATCTCGACGCTTAGGTGCAATCGAAGCCGTGTTCAGTTCCACCGAAGGAGAGTTTGATGCGATCAAAGCATAATAAAAGTGCGTAAATTTGAAGTTTATTCCAAGTCAGTGCGGATTTTTCCTACTTAAAGGGGTGTTTTAGGCCTTCCTAGTTATAAATAAGAGCTTGGGAGAAAGACCTAGGGGCGATAGAGCTTCCATGGAGCCATAATTCTTTTTCGATCCTTCAAATCTAGTTTGTCTTTTTAGTTTTTATTCTCAGATGTTAGCCATGCTAAACTAATTTCTTAGCTATGGCTAAATGATGAAGCTTGCAATTCATTGACAATATTTAGTTTATTTGATTCAATAACGATGTTTTGAAAGATGATAGTAGATTTATTTGATTTGGATTTACTTAAAAATCTTTGAGTTATTTATTTCTAGATTTGTTTTGCACTATAGGTACAATGAATGCTTTGACTTAACAATTCTTTAACCTGAATTAGAGAATGATTCAATCTTTATAATTGATTAATTTATTATCGTCTATGAGTGCTTTAAACGCTTTTGATTCCCTTCGATTGAGATTTGAGGATTTAAAGTTTAGTTCTTTCTTACAGGTAACATCCTTCCATACTCCCTTCACTTGCTTAATTGCTGTAGGACTTAGGACTTAGGGCTAGAATTAGTATTTTGTATGGTTCATGCCCAAGTGGGTAAGGAACCCTACATTGAGACTTCTTAGTGAAGGAGGTTTGGTTGACGGGCTCGCAATCTATTGGCAAGTTAGAAAATACCTACATTGTAACACCCCAAATTTTCACTATTTTGGATTACCAAAAATCCTTACTTATATATATATATATATATATATATATATATATATATATATATATATATATATATATATATATATATATATATATATATATATATATATATATATACTCGAGGTGAGCTTATACGTGGCTGGTACCAATAAAGAACCGTACAAATAAGATCGATCAACTGTAGAAAACTAATGAATCCAACTGATCACTTAAACATTGAGTTTAACCCCATGATTTGTTCACATAGGGCCCAAATTTATCCGACCTGCCTCCGACTAATCAAATAATGGTAACTAAATTAGAGATATACCCAAACCCGAGCCAACTATAGGTTGAACCTTAATTAATAAATAAAATCAACCTAGTTAGAGTGATCCTGACTGAATCACCATTTTCGCTAATTTCGAATAGGCCATACTGTGAACTTAGTTAATCCATACCTCAAAAACTACACCTAAGAAATCTCCCCACCCAATTTACTTCAGAAATGCCCCGATTATCCGAATAAACTCTAGACCGCTCGTTAGTAGGCCACTAGTTTCGAAATTATAAAGTAATGTCCATCTCACTGGGCTTGTGGTCCATCACGGGCAAATGACGCCTAGAAATGGATGATCTGCGCCGTCTAGCCGACGCTTGTAAAACGCAACTCTCCCAAGTAATAACCTAAAATCTGAATTTTTAAAATAATTAGCCCCGCCACTTAGGACAATAAATTATGACATTTCAACTGTCGAATTTCACCCAAATTTGCACAGTAGGTTGAAGATATTTTCCTGCACTCGTCTGTCAAATTTTACCCTTGATCGAGGAACGGTGACCGTTAATCGCAAATCGCACCCTTGTGATAAATTCCAGAACCATTTACCGTCAAACCTTGGACAGCCCCTCATCGGACCATGGGGCACTCATCCCGTAATTCAGATGGGCCAGGGGGCCATTAGAGCAGCCCCAAAAGCCATAAGTGGGCCCAAAAGGGGCACTTGATGGAATAATTGGCACCTGGTGCCATTTGAACTAAACCGCGGGGTATATAACCCTTTAAGCCCTCTCACCCTCACTCCTACAACAAATTCCAGCAGTTGAGAGAGAGAGAGAGAGAGAGAGAGAGAGCAAGGGGAGCAAGAAAATTGAAAATTTCACTCTCCTACCACTGCCATTCGCCAGAGACCACGACGCTACCGCTGTAGAGGCGAAGCGTGGCTGATAAAAGGTAACAAATTTGAGCTTTCCTTTATTTTTCTTAGCTAGGGCCGCATGCGTGTGTCCTGACATGCGATTCCTCTGGCACAGGGCCCCGACACATCAAATTTGTGGACCCGGCGCTGCTAGAGCGACTACAAGAACTTTCGATCGACGATAGGTGCAGACCATTACCTTTAGGTGGCCTGTTATCATGCCTAGAGCGAACCTTAGTGATTATGTGTGGGGATTTTGCATTTCATGTTGTTGCTTTTAGTGTAACATTGCTAAATTTGAACTTGCACATGAAATTTTCCTAAATTGGGAAAGGAATTTCAAATTCAAATTCATTGATGTATGCATTGTGGAATTGTTTGGTAAATTATGAATTTACATGTGTATTATCCTCAATCCTACTGATTCATAGGTCAAATTCTATTGCATGTAACTAACATGTGTAGATTAAATGCACAGTTGGTTATATTGTTGAATTGCTGAAAATTATACAACTCTTAGCTAGGAATGTCCTTAAATTTGCTGAATGTATACTATGGACTATGATTACACATTGCACCCCTTTCGGATTGACTTGCCAACCGGGACTTCTTTGGGCAACCCTTCTGTTGGGTTAGCCCAGGGGCAAGTTTGGCCAGACTAGTTGAACCGTAGGTTGTCGGCTGTAGTTAGACTACGCGAGACGTTGCTCTCAAGCCATACAACCCATGGTCCGTCTCATGGGGGCAAATTATCCCACTGGTTGGCCATCCTTGTACGTTAACCATATTTATACACACCTGTTTGAACTTGAGGTACCCTGCACCTGTCACTCCCACTGATAACCATTAGTTGCGGACCATAAGATTCATGAGCTGAGGATGGTGGTATGGGACACTGTGCCTGAACTATCGGCCTACACTGGGGTGATGAGCGTCCTCGTAGTGACCAGTGAGCAACTATACCTCGTGAGCTGGGTATGGTGGTATGAGACACTATACCCGGGTTGTCCGCCTATGCTAGGCTGATGAGCCTCCCGTAGTAACCGTAAGGACTCTATCTGTCTTAACCACCTTCAAATGATTCTAGTGTTGGGAATGATAAACCTAAATGGGCCAAGGGTCACGAGAGCCATACGGCCACGGCCGCCAGAGCAACGTGATTATATTAGGGTATTGATTTATCAGGGTATCTTGGTTTCCCTAAATTGCTGGATGAATGAACATAATTAATCAACTTAACTAACATTTGCATTACATTGCATGAGTTATTTTGGCGATTTGGCAGTCGTGGTCGCACTGAGGGAGTGATTGGTCATTCACGATCGTTAGATGTTGTCGTGCGACGGTGTGTTGTGGTGAGAAGCATCCATCATATCATTGAATCATGCATCTGCATTAACTAGAGTATTTATGATTTTGTAAATGTATGCCTTTCACAAAAATTGTTCTTGGTATGATAATCTATGTAACTTATTGTTAATGGTACCACTGATTTGATCACTCACTCCCACTCTGGGACAGTGGTTCAAAATACCAACTAGAACCTGTCATAGATGCATGGGCGACAGAGCTGAATGCATTGGTGGATGCTAGCATGGACGATGAAGAGGAGCGAGCGTATTTTTAGGCTTTCGGCGGATCCTTTTAGTCCGAGTTTGGGCGATCACGGGGTATGGCTCCGGGCCCTAGTCACTTTGGGACATATGTATGGGTGGAACTAGTTCCCTGTTTGGATATTTTTAGATTAGTGGTTTGGATATTTTTATATTTAGTGGCACTTAATACTGCTTTATGACTTACTTATGCTTCATACCTTGCTAAACTTTTCATTTCTTATGAGATCATCCAAATGTAATTAAAATCTAACACCCATTAGGGCACATGTGACATTCGGGAATTTGGGAGCCGAGTTCCTACTCGGCCCCTGAAATTCGGGGCGTTACATACATACTCCTAAAACATTATCTAAAAATATAGCCAAAATTGAATAACACTTCAATGAGAATGTAAGTTGAGTTATAGATGTCCTAGAGGGGGAGGGTGGGATGAATAAGACTTAGCCAATTTGATAATCAATTGTAGAAAATAAATTCACAACAACAATTAATATTGAAATATTGATTTCAATTGAGTCCTAGGACAACATTCACATAAAATCTTAGGTAGGATAACCTTATTTCATGATGTCCTTAATTTCAAATTTCAATATTTTAAGAAGATAAAAACAAGAATAAGATTATCAATCACCACAATACTCACAAAGTTATATTAGTTCAGTGTGTAACATACACTTACTCCACTCCTAAAATTACTACTCCATATAATCTTAGCTTTCCACTATTTTTAAGGTTTTCACAGGCTAACCTCAATAGCCTCTTACAATTTTTATAATTTTCATAGGATCATCACAACGAAAGCTCAAGTGATTTTCATGGGCTTATCACTCTTCAACTCGATCAGATTTTTAGGTAATTTCAATAAACCCAAACTGAAGTAATTTACTGAAATTAAAAACTTATCTTCTTGAAAACATAACTTGAAGCGAAGATATTGATAAAGCATTTGAAGTTGAAGCTTTAGTAGATGCAGCGATCTTTTTTTAAAAAAAAATGAAGATGAACCAATGTATGCACAACCAAGAAGGATATAGGGATACATGATTTTTTAAAGAATAAAACCCTAAAAGTTGCAGATTCAATTATCTAATCTCAAGTTGAGTATGGTGTACTCTCTTTTTGAATTAATCACTACTTGAGAATAGAATTGAATAAGCTACAAAAATAATATAAGAATGATAATGCAAATAACTTGAAAAAGAATAAGATGTTTCTCTTTTGTTTCTAGAAGTTTTTTTTTCCTGCTTTAAAATAGTGAGAAGTGATTTTTATTTATAGCCTACATGGATCTTCGGTCAGCCTAAGAATCAACTGGTTGGAGTTCTTCGATTCTGTTTTAATGGCTATCAGAGTTCACAGGATTTAATTTTGCAACAAACTTTGGCTTGCCCGAGCCAAACTTCGGCTAGCCTAAGTTTTTGGGAAATAAAAAATCTGCATTACTATAAACTTGACTTGGGTTACTCTCTAACTAACCCTGTTGAGGCATAAAAAATGATGAATGAAGAAAAGAGAGAGGAATGGAGATATAGAAGATCAAAAGACATGGAAATACAGAAAGAAGAGAAAGAGAGTGCAGAGATTGTAGTAGTTGCGCGGGACCGCACAACCAATATCCATATTGGTTGCGTGGGACCACACAAATAATGATATTTGTTGCGTGGGTTCGTGCCATGGATTTCGGAAGGGTTGTTCATAAGTTGTGGAATCTTGTAAAAAGTGGAGCCCATGGCACATAGATCGAGGGTTCGCACGTGTGAAGGGCTATATATACCCCCTCTTCCTCTCATTTTGGGGTAATTGAAGATTTTAGGAAGAAGAGCCGAGCACAAGAGAAGGTTGAAGGTAGGAGTGGAAGGAAGATAGGGTTTGCGCAGGGCCGCACAAGCCATATTGGTTGCGCGGGTCCGTACAACCAAACTTTCATATAGACAATAATGATAAAGGGCCGAGATGCTGTCCAATTGTTCAAGCTCTAGTTTTCCTTCTATACAAGCATCAAAAAGGGAAATCAGACGATCAAATCCACACAAATTCCTCTTAAAGAGATGACCGAAACATAAGACGAAATGCTGCCGGATTTGATATTGCGAACAATTATTTTAATTCTATTAATTTATTGTACTCTAAATAATCTATCTCGGAATTAAGGGATATCAGAGGATGTAAATGAACTCAATATTAATAATACGATGATTGTTCTTGATATACTCTCTCTATTATGTTTGAATAAAATAATCTCACAAATTGAAATGCATTTGTTTCTTATTCGAAATAAAATGGTGACTCCACTGGGGATATTATCTTATTTGATATTAACATTAAGAAGGTTACAAGACTTTTGTCACAGTTTGGCATCTTTCTGATGCCAAAATGGCAACTCTTAGTGGGAACATCCTCCCCTTCATCTCTCAGATAAAATATCAGATCATTTGAATACTAATTAAGCTTCATTTTTTATCTTAAAGGTAAGGAGACGATAAGATTGCAATTCATAATCAATGGCAAGCTTAATGAATAAAGTGAACTTTACTTCACTGTGACCGGATTCATAGTGGAATATGCAGCAAGTACGTTGTTGGATTGTAGAGATCAATCTCTTGCAAGAAAAGATGATAAACCTTCGACAATGGCTGGAGTCATATCTGATTTGCTTACGGCACAGAATAATGATCAGGATTGGACTGTTATTACATCTAGAAAGACAAGATCTCGAAATGCAGTAAGAGCCAAAATAAACTCGCCTGTACAAAGAATCAGGGGACCAGTAATGTGAAACAAAACTAAGAAAAATCTTAAACTAGCTCCTCCTGTGTTATACCTATCGAAATCCACTCCTCCCCTCACAACATATGATTTTCCAGCTCTGTCTACTGTAGAAGCTCGATTGATAAGAGAACAGAAGGGCAAGATGCTACTTATAAGCTCATCGGCTTCAGCCTCACTTCGATCTCCCGATTATTATGGAAGCAGCGAGAAGTCTAATAAAATCCCTCTTTTCGTAAGTCCCATCATCTCGATATTTCATACTCCACCCCAACTACAGCTTCATTCAAAAGTAGAGAAGTAGCGATACATATGGCCAGGACAAGTTAGGGACCTTCGTCGACTGTTGAGGATCATATAACTAAGATGGCACAAGCACAAAGAAAACTGATGGAAGAATGCAGAAATCTCTGGGAAGCTTTGGCAACCTTCGCGCATAATGTGGCTCAGATAACAACACCTCCAATGATGGGCAATATGAATGGATAAGAACCACGACTCAAAGGCTCGCAACCCTCAGGGCCAGGATCACTTGGGCCTGCTCCTGCAGCAAGGGTGATAACACAAGAAGAGATACAGCAAGTCGTGGAAGAAGCTATCAGAACAGAGAGAGAACGTGAAAATGTCAGTAGGTTCAGATATCGGACACCTTACCCGAGAGAGGTAGAAGACGTTCCTTTCCCCGTAAATTTCAAACAGCCAAATTTTTAAAAGTTTAAGGGAGATGGATTGCCAAAAGAGCATTTGATGTACTTCATCACCAGTATGGAAAATTTCTCCATAGTACCCTAATATTTCCTTAGATTGTTCGACTCATCCTTGACGCACAAAGCATTTCGTTAGTATTCCAATTTAGCTCTAGGATCAATGCGCACTTGGGAGCAAATACAAGATGCTTTCATGTCAATTTTTTTTTCGTCTGATCGCGATGTCAGTATTACAGAATTGACTTCAGTACGACAGAGAGAAGGAGAGCCTATAGAAAAATTCATAGACAGGTGAAAGACATTGGGGGCCTCTTGCAGACAGTTGCCAGAAGAAAAAGAATAGGTCAAGATGTGCCTGAACTCCATTGAAATAGGAATTGTGTTTGGGCTAACCAGCATAGATATTAAGACTTTTCACGACTTACCAACTAAAGCCCATGCTTTAGAATTGATGACTCAAAAAATGCCATCATTCAATCAGGAGGCCGTAAGGAGAGGACCCAACAGAATAATCACGAATACAGTGGAGCAACATAAAAGGAGCCAAAGTACGAGAGAGAGAGAGAGAGAGAGAGAGAGAGAGAGAGAGAGAGAGGCAGGGGAGAAAAGGACGGGGAAAAAAGAAGCATCGAGCCATCCCAAAAACAGATTTGAATCAAGATTTGATGCAAAAAAAATTCAGATCGCTTAGCTCCCATGACGGATTCACGTTAGATAAAGAAGATGTGGTTCCCATGATGAACCAGCTACTAAAATCCGGTACGATAGAGCTACCTCCATCCAAACGCCCTGAAGATGTAGCAAGAATAAGAGAAAAGGATTTTTTTCGATATCATCGTTTGGTAGGGCACCCGACGAAAAATTGTTACACACTAAATTAATAATATAAAGGATGATAGATAGAGGTGAAATAGTGATGGGGAAAGAAAGAGAAAGAAATACAAAGGCTACAGTAAATGTATTGACAACCCAAGGAAATACTTATGAAAGAACAGGTGTAACATCCCGAAAATCGGGAGGTCGAGCAAAAACCCAACTCCCGAGTTCCAAAATGTTATTTATGCAACATAGATATGTATGATTGAATGTTGTCTGTGATAATGTATTAAACATGAGTGAGATTAAGCTAGAACAGCATATCATACCCAGAGACAGTTAAATTTACAAGCGGAAGACTGTGATAGTATGTATAACATATATAAATTGTTGTATGTCTCCAGAGTGTGAACATGTTACCAGGTTATATACATTCATGTATACTTCAAAAGTAAACAAAAGAATATACATGAGTGCTCTGAAAATGTAAAATGACAAGTGTCAAGGTTTCTAATCAACCTCCCTGAAATCCCGTCAATCAGATCACACATAAAGGAGAGATCCTCCTCCTCATCATCAAAACCAGCTCCGCCTCGCAGGCAGCGCCATCATTTGCAATCACAAAAAGGGACTGGTGGGTGTCCGAAAACACCATCCCGTAACGTGGGAGTGAGTGATCAACTCAGTGGGATAAGAGAGCAGAGATTAGCATGTTATCAATCAATCATGCGCTAATAGTAAAGTAGTAAATCAAACAATCCTAATACTGTTATTAATGCATTATGACATGACGTGATGTATGCCCTCACCAACGATCTCCCTCATACGGCACCATCTTCGTCCGCGGCATGCAATTGACCCTCAAGTGCTCCACATCTTTCAGGCACGTGCAATGGCATGGTGATATAATTTCTGAGTTATTATTAGTCCATTTAAACAGCAGGATTGAGAAACTAAGGTACCTCCCTTGTATCAATCCCAACACAGATCCTATCTAGGGTCATCACTCCTAGTAATCTCATACGATATATATTTTGTAGGTCGCTGCAAGGGCTGCCAGGGCTGTTGCACGCACTCGTTGCTCCGCTCCCCCATCACCTTATCAATACAGGCCTACTGTACTCTACTGCTACGGAAGGGTCGTCGCCTCCCGTAGACTCAGAATATGCTCGCGGTCACTACAAAGGGCTACCAGGGCTGTTGCTCGTACTCGTTGCACCGCTCCCCTATCACCTTATCAATGTAGGCCGACAGCAAGAATATATTGTCCCATACCACCATAATCTGCTGACGAGCCTAGGTGCTCACTGGTTACTACGAGGAGGTTTGTGGTCCCAGCGTAGGCTGACAGCTCGACCACGGTATCCCATACCACCATGCTCGGCTCATGAGTCTTCGTGGATCAAGGTACCATGGTTAACAGGGTTTACAATGGTAAGTTCAGTACCCTAGGTTCAAGCAGTTATGACTCATGCAGGGTGAACATACAATGGCCAGTCGGGTTACTTGACGGGCTCGACTAACGTGATCGCATCTCAAGTTGACGACATGAAGTGCGTAAAACACTTCGTGTGGCCTAACCACTGCAGCCAACTCCAGAACACAGCTCGCGTTCATCGACGCGTCGTTCGTGGCGAAGATAAGCTAACCACGAATTCGCTCGGTTACCGACTTCCTGGACTAAGCATAGTCCCAAACAATTAAGGAATTACATCAGCAAATCATATGAGAGTATTGGAATTGAAATACAACCATGTGAGCATGTTAACACATGTTATAACATAGAACTTAAGTAAATCATCAAGTACATGCATTTCATACATACAATGAAACCATGCATATAACTAACATGTAGGAAATCATTCACATTAGCATATTAATTGAGAAACCAATCTCAAACTAATCCATAACATCATTTAATTCAATACATACTAATACAAGCATTTATACAAATACTTACACTACACACTTAAGTCTACATATAGTATGTCGACCCGAAGTGCGCATTTAGGCGAATCTCTTCGCCAAACTAATTATGCACGCATTCCTAACATTCTAATGCGATAACATATCATGTCAATCACATCAGCAAAATATGAATGAAATCTATACTTCCTACAAATGACTAAAATGCCCTAAATCTCATATTCTTCGCTAGTTTACGAAACAGGAAACGGACAGCATGTTGTACATGTCAAACGGCATTGCCGTCGATAATCTACTATTAAACGACATTGAAAGCTTTGGAAACAGTCAATCAAAGCGTCTAAAAGCACCTTTTCCCTTATAGGTGAAGTGATTCGAACGGAGCGTATACGCTTCGTCTACGGTGATCAGACAACCTGATACACATGTACATCAGCTACTATTCCATTTGAATCGAAGAAATCCCCAAATCAGCAAGTGGTTAGGGTTTTCCTTACCTAGAAGTGCATTGGAATCACCGAAAAAGTGATCGGAGTGCGTCGCCTAAGCACGTGCAGCAGCAACAGCAGGTGGCAGGAAAATCACTCCCACTCTCTCTCACAAACTCTCACCTTTTCTCTCTCCCAATCTAGGGCTTTTTGCAATTTCGGATGGGAGAGAGGAGTGAGGGTTTCAACCCCTTTTATAAGCTTAAAAATGCCCGAAATAGGCTCGGGAACGAAGTTTACTTAGTGCATATCCAATTCGGGGCTGTTTCGGTCCAAAAGATGCTTTCTGGTGGTCTCCTAACCGAATGCGATCGAACTTAAGCTCACGCGTACCAGATCTAGTACGTATTAAGTTTTCAGTCCGGCTGGGTCCGCAGATCGCACGTGGCGGACCAGTTTCAGTTCAGCGGTCACCGCACGTAGATCAGGGCTGAAAGTCTCATGATATAAAATAGAAATTTCTCTTGATCCGAGGGTGTAATCTGGCTGAATTCTGATGGCCAGAATGCTCAATACTGAAGCGTCAAGTCGTGTGCCAGATTTGAATTTGAAATTCCAATTCTGTCCCTATTCGCACTCTCTTCGGTCCGGGCTCAATGAAATAGCCTGTGATTATCGGTTTGACTCGATTTTCGGAATGAGTGTCAAGTCCAGCTAGGCGGTTCTAACGGTCTAAGATAGGAGGTATCGGACTTTCGACGCGCGGTCTAGATCCAATACAAAGATTCAAAGTGGTCCAGAGAACAAACCTGCTTAGAGTTTGGTCCGAGGTTATAGAGTATTATAGAGTCGTTGGTTCTACTCGATTTGGGTCTTGTAGAACGTATTTAAAGTGATCAGGGACTATTTTCCAGCTACTCCAGTGTCACGCTAGCTAACTTACACTTATTTTTCAAAGGAATTAATCCTATGTGATTTCTTTGGCTATGGAATTGGGTTCTGAGCGATTTCTCAGGTGTTTTAGTTAACCCATTGCCTAAGGACGTCTAATCCCAGATTAGCCAAAATCCAGGGTGTTACAACAGGGAAAGAAAAACATGAAATGATAGGCATGGCTACAGTGGTCACACTACGGTCATGGAGAAGATTGGAAAGTCCCCCAAAGCAGAAAGTTGATGCCACAAGAAAACAAGTCGTTAAAGATAAGTGTGATGATGACAAAAGAGAAGAGAAGAATGAGGTGATGAAAGTGTCTTAAGATGTAATAAGTCATTTAAAAGGTATATCGGCCCGATTAAGCGTTTATGAAGCACTAAAACTGTCAGAAGACTTTTGGCAAAGTCTGATTCAAGCACTATTCGATCATGATGTCAAAGAAACGTTGATCGTTGAGATGGAAAATGAAGAGGCAGAAAATAGTAGGATTGTATGCCATTGGTTTCATTCTCTGATGATGATTTGACCTGCGACATATGGCATAATAAACCACTGATGATAATGGGCCATATTTGCGGTAAGGAAGTAAAATGGATTATGCTCGACAATGGGTTTGCGGTGAATCTACTACCACTGACAATGTTGAACAAATTGGGGTATCATTGTTCTGATTTGTGCCCTAGTGGAATGATGATACAGGGCTTCAATCAAGATGGGCAGCGTGCACTCGGTAAAATTATAGTAACCTTGGAAATAGGAGAATTGGTTACTGAAGTTGTCTGTCATGTCATTAATGCAATGATGACCTATAATCTTCTCTTGGGAAGGCCATGGATGCATCAATATGGAATTATCTCCTTTATCTTACACTAGGGTTTCAAATACTGTAAGGACGGAGTACAACACAAGGTAATCGCCGATACAAGACTGTATACAAAGGCCGAAGCTTTCTTCGTAGACGCGCCAGTTATTACGGTGGATTTGTCAGAGGAAAAGAGGAAAAGAATGATGAGAACAAAGCCTTGAAAAATACTCATGTGAAAGTAATAAAAGGGGAATCCGAAAAGGCAGGGCCGTCTAGAATTTTAAAAACAAAGAAGAAATTCTATTTTGTACCGAAACATCTAAGATAGCCAGGACAGCCGCCATTGACATTACTATCGCCTGAACAGTTGAAAATCCTACATTCAAATTATACAGTATCATTGCCATATGCTGAAAGAAACAAGCCATTCCCAGTTATTCCGGAAAGGTTTCATGTTGAAGCTAGTGCAAAATATCCGGAGCCAATTGAATTTTACGCCTCTTCGGAAGTAAAGATAGAAGGAGCTGAGAATAATGTATATCATGGAAAGTTGACATCTCATGATCTCAAAAAATACAGTCCGACAAGTAGAAGAATGATGAAAAGGATGGGTTTTCATGATGAAGAACCGACCGGTTTAAATCTTGAAAAAGGAATTCAGATCCAGGGAAAATTTCAAGGGTTGGGGGCAGAGTCTTCAGTGAATATGGTCACGATCGAGTAACTATCAGAGATAGATCCTGAAATAGTCAAACATCTTGAGACAGCTCCAAAGTAGATGGAAGTCAAGGGGCAGCCGACAATCAATAGTTTGCGAGAAGTAAATTTGGGCACAAAAGAAGAACCAAGAAATACATTCATAAGCACTGGTCTTCTTGAGCAAGAAGCTGAAGAATATGTCCGACTGCTGGAAGAAAATAAAGATGTCTTTGCCTGGACATATGTAGAAATGATGGGTTTGGAGCCCTCGGCGGCTATGCATCAATTAAATATTTCTAAGGATGAAAGGCCGATTAAATAAGTGCAAAGGTGATTTCACCCGGACTTGGTTCTCCTAATAGAAGAAGAAGTGAGCAAGCTGATAAAAGTCAGGTTTAATAGAGAGGTCAAGTATCCTAAGTGGATATAGAACATTGTCCCTGTAAAGAAGAAAAATGGACAAATCAGAGTGTGCATAGTATTTGGGGTGTTATATGGGGTCTCCACCATTACTTTTGAAACCCGAGCAGGGTGAGCCGCTTCTACTATATCTGGTAGTCTCTTCAGCCGCAGTTAGCTCATCCCTCATCAGGGAGCAAGGAAGGAAACAATTGCCCATTGCCCATATACTTCATTAGAAAGGCTTTGTTCCCAACAGAAACTAGGTACCCAAACATCAACCTAACTCTAGACCAGTCCGACATCCTGGCCAAACAAAAAGGAAAGGAAAAAATAGACAAAAGAAGGGAAAATCTTCGGAAAATAGAGAGGATTTCCAACTTGTCGGAAATTGCCTAGTCTGGTGAAGAGAAAAAGGAAATGAAAGAAGTGAGGGGCTTTGGGCATTCAACCCCCCCTCCCCCCCATTAAAACATCCAACCTAGCGCATTAATGTCCCCCAATCAATGCTTGAGCACAAGGAGCCGCAACGTCGCATGCGAACGCCCTCCTTACAAGACACATGGCATATAATGACCTTGAGCACCAATCCATAGTCAGCTACCACTCCACCAAGCATCCGAAGATCAAACGACGTGGTCATCGAAAGATACGCCGTCATCATTAAACTTCACCTCGAGCTTCACATTCACTGCCTTCTTATCATTTGTAGTGACAAATAAGCGATTCTCCTTCCTCGACCTCCCGACCTGCTCAACGATGGAGCTGGATTCAATCTCGAGTTCGATCTAAAATTCAATCTAACTTGGACAAATTCAAACTACTTATTAAGTTCGCTACTCAAACTAGAAAGTATGGGGGGCTTACTATTATGGGAAAAATGGACCGACCTACTATCCACAAGCCAGATCAGCACTTCACACAGCAGCAAACCCGACCCAGCGATCTGACCCTCATCTCCTCGAACAAGTATGGAGAAAGGTCGAGCTCAATCTCTCAGTACAAGGATGAGATAATTGTTGATCAATTGCGATTTGAAAGAAGCAAGCTACTCACCTCGGGTTGGCAAGACCTGTCCTTTGATGAATGCAACCCAACCTCGATTGAGTGAACTAGGTTGGATTACCTCAGGTTGGCCAAACCTAACCCCCATGGAATCCAACCTGACCTCTATCTGGTTTGTCCATGATCTCAGTTGAAGAACCAGGAAACCGACTCCAATACGACTTTGCCCTAGATTCTAGCTAATGATCTAGAAAGATCTTCCGGCTAAGTAAGGAGTCTGAATTCTACTATAATCCATCCCTGCTAAAATAGGGAGAGGCCCTCTACACCACCGCATCTCCCCATCTATAAATAAGAAATCCCCCAATGGTGAAAGGTATGTACAATCTTTAGCCCTAAAACCTCAATACTCTACTAGGCCCAGATTCTTCTCCTGACTTAGGCGTCGGAGGGTCCCCTGCTTTAGTCAAGGTCTTCCTTGTTCGTTCCTTGTGTAAGTATGTAGGTCCAAGGAGGGCTAACTAGATTTCTACATCAACAGTGTGTAAGAGGTGTGGGCCCAACATATAGGCCCATTATTCCTTTGATAATAAATCTTTGAGGCAATTTGATCAACTTTTCTGGTTAGATATGGGGTCTGACCAAAAAGTAGACTTGGTTTTTTTTTTTTTTTCAATGAGATCTTTCCAATTTTGGGACCCATTAATGCAATGTGTGATTCTTATTTTATAGATGATGATAATGATGAAGAAGAACGGTACATGGACAGGTAAGAAAGCATGTGAGTGATTTTTTTAATCAAATGTGATCTTCCAAGATCTTTTTTTTTTAAAAAAAGCATTTATTTATTTATTTATTTTTATTTTCTTTGAAGTGGGCCTTGGACTTTCTGATGAATACCCATATTATGGGACCCTATCCATCTTTGTAAAATCCAATATTATGATTATATGTGCATGTGTTTTTAGTTGAAAATTTTATTTCCTCAATCATGAAGTGCACTAGTTTAATGATTATCACCTTAATGTTAACCTATAATCTGGATTATCATTGATGGCATCGAAATTCATCATTGTCCAATAATTTAAAGTATATTATCATCTTTACTTCAACTTCTAATCATTTAATATTGGGTCCCTAATGTACAAACGCAATGGAATATAATAAAATACAATTTGATTATGAAACTCATCCCAAGAATCCCCATTTGGAATAACATCATATTTCTAGAATATAACAAATGGTGGATATCATACGTGCATGTGATGTGCATGAAAGAGATGTATGTGATGCTGATTTGTCAATGTTAATCTCCTGAACCTAAGAGTCTCTCCTAATGTATCATAATATATTAAAAAATTAAGATAACCCTGAAAAGGCGAGCTTAACAGTCCTAGAGGGGGGAGGGGTGAATTGGACTATGCCAAATAAAAATTAAAGTGCAGAAATAATAATCAAATCTAAAATCTCAATCACACTAGTATTGAAAAATTGATTCAAACTTAGTTCGTAGGAAAACCTACACCAAAAACAAAGTTTAGGTAGGACAACCTTATTTCACGAACGTTTGTAAGGATCAAGATCTCAAATCAAGCAAGAGAAGGTAAACCTGTCTATTATAAACATTCACCACTTTTGCATAAATGTAAACCTATCTATTACAAACATTCACCACTTTTACATAAATGTAAACCTATCTATTACAAACATTCACCACTTTTGCATAAATGAAATTACAAATATTCTCCACAAAATGTAAAAGTAAACATTCACCACAAACACCAAGAATTATAGTGGTTTGATGTATACAACAACTGTTCTCAAACAGTCACACCTACTCCACTCCCAAGATTACAAACCTCGTAATCTTGGCTTTCACTATGAACATGGTTTTCACGAGGTCACCTTAAAACTTGATACAGTTGTGATTTCAAAGGGCTATCATAAACAAAGAAACCCCTCTCTAAGATTTTCAGGCTATCTCAAACAAAACCTATAATGATATTTTTTGGCTATCTCATAAAAAACCAAATACATAAAGTAAATTGCTACTTATCTTCACTAAAGAAGATGTTGTAGCTGTAGATCGCTTTTCTTCAATGTCAAATGTTTGATGTTCAGTCCAATAGAAAAGGTCTGAGGTTTTAATTGATTTTAATTAGATTTAAACTTAAAGGCTACTCGCACTAATTCCTTCAAATTTCAACAAGAGTAAATACTCTTGTGAAAAATTAGAATTAAAGAGTTTTGAGATAAAAGAATTAATGAAAAAACTATAAAATAAAATTTATAAATACTACTTGATACCTTGACAATAAATGA
Organism: Magnolia kwangsiensis; assembly: GCA_037074715.1. Classification (NCBI taxonomy): domain Eukaryota; kingdom Viridiplantae; phylum Streptophyta; class Magnoliopsida; order Magnoliales; family Magnoliaceae; genus Magnolia; species Magnolia kwangsiensis. The sequence goes on along the minus strand of CM073572.1, from coordinate 115,190,494 downwards.
GGTTTCTCTCTCTTGAATTAGGGCTTTGATAGGCTTAAGTTATATTTTCGGATTGAGAAAGAACCTCAATTTATAGTCACATAATCTGTTCCTTCGACTGGTCTAAGGCAGTCTTTAACTGGTCAAAGCACCGGATTTAGTTCCAATAAATTTTCAAATTCGAACGGAATAACTTTTAGCAGATCTTTGACTAGTCGAAGAGCCTGTTCGACTGGTCGAGGGTGACCTTCGACTGGTCGAACAGTCTATTTGACTGGTCGAGCAAGAAGAATCCAATTTGAATATAGTTGTTAGACTTCGAGTCGAGGAACCTTCATCTGGTCGAAGGCTGGTCAAGGCCTCTACTCGACTAGTCGAAGACGCAATAGAAATTCTGTTATACTTCAGTTGTTTCTTAGACTAGTCGAGGAATTTCTTAGACTAGTCGAAGTAGAACTTAGACAAGTCAAAACTTAGTCAATTATAAAAATTCAATTTAAATATGTTTTAAAAGCCCCTAAACCTAAGGTCTTTATAGGGTTTAAAATATCTGTATGGACTGAACTTCATAGGATTAGAAACTTGAACTTTTTAAAGGAGAGCTTGATGTTCTACTAGTTGATTTATCAGTAGGAGTTGAACTTGTCGATGGAGCTTGTTCTTCTATTAGCATTTATAATAGAACTTGAACTTACACTTGAAGGTGAACTTTCTTTCTTGATCCACGTGACTTAAACTTTAGTTTAACTTCAATTTAAACATAAGCAAGTCTTCAACTTGAACATGAGCTTGTCTTCAACTTGAACATGAGCTTGACTTTAACTTGAACATGAGCTTGACTTTAACTTGAAGAACACTATGCTAAGTTATTTTGACAAGATGAAATTTGACAAACTAGGTGTGACATGTCCTTTAAACATAATAGCACTTATAAACCCAACATCTAATTCTCTAATCAGTGCTGAGGAAGTCGTATACCATCCACAAAAGTGGACCACATGTGAGAATAATTAAGGATGGAGCATATCTCCACTCTCTCTCAGACTTTCTCTCTTTTTCCTTACACTCACACATTCTATGGAGTGGGGATGTCTATGGTTAGTTCTTCATCTTCTCTAGGATAGGATCATATAAATGAGGGATTAGGGTTTAAGGGGTGCACCCAAATGGTGCTTTGCCACCCTACGGACTTCATTGTAACATATTGTGAAGGAAGCCCGTCAATCCACCTAATCCACGCATATACTCAGGATTCAATCCATTTACTACCATGGTGTATCCACTAATGATTATATCCATGCCAATCAAAAGTGGACCATCAGATCTAGGCCATCTGGCTATCATCAAGTGTAATCAAATCAGTTTTAATAGTTAAAATAAAAACTTCAATGACTAAAAACTTTTAAAAATCCAATTAAACATTTAGAGTGTTGGCCCCAATGGAAAAATCATTTGATAAGTCTCTAATCTATCTAGATTAAAGCCATAAACATATTCTGAGGAAAACTAATGGATACCTTATTAGCCCGCCCAAGAATCAACAACTCTTAATGGAAGTACCCAGTTACGTCCACTTTATTAGCCACTACATGAACCTCGTAGGAAGAGCCAAAGCCGACTAGTCAAGATTAAGATCCTTACACATCCTCAGGTCTAAGGATTAAACAATCTTTCATACATTATCAAGTTATGATGTCATGAACACAATCCAAGCTAATGGGCCCCCAGATTGTTGACTTGATATTAATCTACCAATGTGAGTGACAAAAGGTCCAAACTGGAATCCTTTGTACATGGCACAGTCATACTCTTATGCACAGAAAGGGCATGGCATAAACCGACACTAAGTCAACTTCCGATGATGGAAAATTTTCATCTTGACCCAAGTCAGTTCCCTCACACAAGATGCTCGTACATCTTATGAATTGATGTCCACAAGTATGTCCCACATATCTATGATGGTCATAATCTAATGAGGTATTGAGATTCATGGACCATTGCTCTCACACGTCAATGATCATCATGCCCAATCTCAAGTTTCCAATGACTATCAAAAGAATCACTCCTCAACCAACCCAATGAATGAGAGAAACACTAGATTTGTCTAAACCATATCACATGTCCAATCTAGTACCCATGATCACCACGATCAATGGTTGAGATCCGCCCAATCACATCCATGTCGCTAGTAGATAAGGGCACGAATGATTTTTTTAGGGCACTAACTCCAACAATTAGGAATTCGTATTCATCCAATCCAATCACACATTATTAAAGCTTTTTATTCTTGAAAGAATGATAAAGAAACTACCTTTTAATCATACATGAGAATGGATTGCAAGTAAGGAATCCAATGTATGAAAATGTAAGCCCGTGAGGGCTTGTTCATTAAGTAGTTAAGTATAACATTCTGTTGAGGCATAAAAAATATTCTAATTTCATCTCATGCCTAGCAGGAGAATTCCATTTGAAGATCCTTCCGAGGGTTGCGTGTCCATAACAAGCATAGAAGACTTGTGAAGCGTTGCTCCATGTTAGAAGAGGTTATGCGCTCCACAATCTGATGGAGAGGAGTGGGTGGACGTTATCTGATGAAGAGGAATGGATGGGCGTCAGTTTGCATAGAAGAGTGGATGGGCATCGTCTAATATGGAGGGGCGTATGGGCGTCATTTAGCAAGAAGAAAGGATGAATATTGCCTGGTATGAAGGAAGGAGTTGAAATTGCAGTAAAGACCGCTTTAGTTGAAGTAGGAATATGCCAATATGTCCTAGAGGGGGGTGAATTGCACTTTTTAATAGTTTTATGATAATTTAAAATCCTATCACACTAGTCCTAACAACAAGCCTATATTAGGATTACTTCAAGAGTAACTCTACTGGCTTCCAAGCTCGGTAGAGGGTGCAATCACAAACTATTTGAGAGATGAAAAATATGCAAACTAGTTTATGATGGATATGACTGTGTGTGTGTGAGGTGTGATCTCAGATAATCAGATATAAAAATATTAAAGTAAATCACACAAAAAAATGAATAACAATCTCAAACACAGTCATTTTTATAGTGTTTTGACTACTTGTCTACTTCACTCCCAGTAATCGCACTCAGGATTTCACTAAGGAGGTTTTCCATGGTTCACCATAAACCTAAGGTTTTAAATTAGGTTCACCTTTAACCATTACAACCTACACCTAGGCTGACCGTTTATGCTCTCACAAGTAAGGGTCAACACATCGCACCCACTTTTAGGCACACTGGCCAAGGATCTTCCACAAGATCCTAACGGAGATTTCACACGGTTCACCTCTAACCCAAGGTTTTAAACAGGTTTACCTTTAACCGGAAGTTTATGCTCTCTACAAAGCAAGGGTCAACACTACGTAGCCACCATATACACTCCCACTGGAGGCCTCCTAGAGGACTTGCAAGGGTGAGAAACATCTTAGACCCTAACCTAAAAAGGAATGATCACAAGGGTCCTCTGGATTCTGATAACTTTCAGATAAGCAGATGAGTCCCTTTTAGCTCATTGTTGAAGATGTTCTCCTTTGTTGATGAAGAGTCTTCTGCTTCCTTGAACCATAACTTAAAAGATATACCGATGCATGGCAACGGGTTGGGTCAAGGTTATGATGGAATCCTACTCTCAAATATTTTTCTATAAAGGAGATAGAGTGATTCCAATCATCTATGCATTCAAGACATCTCAGCTTAATGATTTATCACTAAGGTAGTAGTTGGAGGATCCTTGAATGCGAAAGTTCATTCCCCAATCCACTCTATTGAATATCAATGATGAGGGTGGATTGGAGGATAAACTCCCTTGAGAGAAAGGGCTTTGGGTAAATGATCTGAGGTTAAACACTTAAAAGTACTCTCTTCTTTCTCTCACAGTAACTAAAGACAAGCTCTCTATATATAGGGAAAAAGTTCCAACGGATATAAAACGGTCACACTTATGACAGAGTTTGATATCATCGAGCCGGGTCGATATCATCGAGCGTATACTTCGATTGCATCTACTCGTCACTCATAACACAAACTCAAATGTCATATGCTTTTTAAAATTTTTTACCAGCTGGTCGGATTTCGAATTCTGATAATATTGATACGAGGTTTGATTCCTCGACATTTGAAAAATGAGAGAGACTTGCTTTGAAAATTTTCAGGTCAAAAGATATGATCAAGGAACACTCGATATCATCGGAATTTGAATGTCGATGATATTCAAGGTCATGTCGAAGCATCGATAAATTTATAAATTTTATTGGTGAGCTTGCTGGATAGTTTTATGTCTTTTCTTGATGCAATCGATCTGGCCTCGATATCATCGATATTTGAATATCGATTCCATCGAGTGACCCTCGATCTAAAATAAAAATCACCTGAAAAGTGTTGCTGGAAAGATTATGTACTAGATCGATATCATCGAAGGTTTTTCGATATCATCAAGATTTGAATTTTGAGGATATCGAGGGTACTTCGATATATCGAAGGTCTTCATGATTTTCCTATATAAAAAATAAGGACGAAAATACTCTGCTGTCGATTATATCAAGTCTACTTCGATAAACTCGATATTCAAATATCGATGATATCGATAGGGGTATCAATACATCGATAATTCCATCCAGATGTATATGCAATTGCTGGATACTTTATGTCCTCATTGATTTTATTAGTTAAGCTTTCGAGCACATCGACAACACATCTCGATTTTATCGAAACTGATATCAATAAATCGATAAAGGTAGAAAACTTAGAGATTTTCTAATTTTGTAAAAAAGTTTTCTAACTCAAAAACCCTATGATATTCTAACCAATTTTAAGGGTTTTATTTACCTGGTATTTTGGGACATGGGATGTGTGGTTTAGATTTACTTGTGGCAAGTTCAGGCACACACCGGTTGAGGCAAACAACTGATTGATCTTCCTATGGAGCTTTTCTGTCTAGTTGACTCAACACTTGCGTTAATTGACAAACCAGGGTACTTTTAATCTCCCCCTTTGTCAATTACGTGACAACATACCAAAACACTTTAGAACATCATCTAGACAACCATATCTTAAATTGTGTGTACATGTAATTTACACAATTTTACAATGTCTAGTGAAACTATACACATAACCAGTAGCTGCTCCCCCTTAACAGCATTCTCTCCCTATCTTGATGCAGCTGCTTCCCCTAACACCTGTATCACAATTTAAGTGGATATACAATTTTTCTTGTGGGGTGTTTGAATTATTCTCCCCCTTTTTGTCAGTCATTGGCAAAGGTATAACAGTTGATATTGAAGAAGTTAAAGTAATTTGAGAGAACCAACATTCCGAGAGCATACATATATAAAAGATAGATGTATAATAATTAAATCAGGTTAATCAGACATCTTTTTCAGAGACTATGTATACATAACAGACTAAATAGAGCAGTGATAGAAGCAGATAAAATAATGATTAAAACATCACATGCATTCCACACCATAAACTAGGTAGACCAGGGGATCTTAAAGCATAATCATGGAGCAAAAATGTGAATTATATTCGGCCATATTCAAAATATCCAAAAACACAAACTGCCCCAGATTGACATTAGTATTACACTCATCCAAATAGAATTATTAAACTCATTCATGGGTACCAAAAAACTAACATCCCAAAAACCATCAGAAACCACAGTATGCTAGGTTAAGGGAATGTAAGGATATTTTAAAAAGTGATTATAATATCCACACATTATTTGTTAATGTGAATCATGGTCACTGAGATATTTTCAATAAGTGCATACTCCAATGGATTTTTGAAGATCACTAAACCTATTTGTATCAAGAGGTTTAGTGAGGATATCTGCGAGTTTCTTTTCTATGGAAACATAATCCAATGTAATAGTCTTGTCGTCAACAAGTTCTCGGATAAAATGATGACGGATGTTAATGTGCTTGGTCCGAGAATGTAGGACAAGATTCTTTAAAATATTGATCGCACTTGTGTTATCATAGAACAGACTCATTGTGGATTGTTCGATTCCGTAGTCCAATAACATCTGTTTCATCAAAAGGAGTTGTGCATAACAACTTCCTACAACAATGTACTCAACTTTAACAGTAGATAATGTGTAACGCCCCGACTTTTCAAGATCCGAGTATATGACCCCGACTTTTCAAGATCCGAGTATATGACCCATGTTCTAAAAATCCGAGTGTTAACCTTAAAGGGTGGTCAAATTTGAGCGTACATTTTTTTTTCCTTCATCAGGGTAAGCAAATGAGCGTAGTGTGGATAAATTGACATATAGAAAATTTCATTATCAATCAAATATTCAAGAAGCTGCCCATAATGACTTATACAAACCAATGTCTCTGAATTTAACAAGTACAATATTTATAAGAATTTAATACATGGAGAATAACCGAAAGCATATAAATATAAGCCGCAAGATCGCGTAGCTCCTCTAAGCAAATACAGCCTTGCATCCCTGGCGATTGTACCCTGCTCCTCATCAAGTCTGAACATACATATCACTAAAGCTACCTGTACTACCTGTACGGTTGTACGGTTGTATATTTGATGGATGAGTGGCTAACTTAGTGTGAATTTCTCTTAAGATTACACACTACCGCATTAGGTAAGTATAGTATAAAACATCCAGATAACTAGAATAGAGTAAATGCAGTCTTATTAGATGCATGGATGCAATCATGGACCTAGGTAAAACATCCAGACGGTCTGTACCCCAAAAAAAACATCCGGAAGGGCATTGGGGTTATCACCCAAGGATGTGACTGGTCATCAGCGCAACACTCGGCGTAATCGCATGATCATGAAGATCCAAGTCATCATCATAATTCGAATAACTGGTCACTAGCGCAACACTCGGCGTAATCACAGGGCATAATGATCCAAGCCATCAAATATGCCATCTATGCATGATTAGCCAAGTCATTATTAGTCCATTTACAGCCAGCCAATTTAAATAAGCTCAAAGGTCACTACGGGGAGCACATGGCCCAACGTAGGCTGACAGCTCGGGCATAGTATCCCATTACCACCATCCCCGACCCATGAGGCTACCATCTTAGGATGTTTAATGGAAATCCGTCGACTAGTAGCTAATCATATTACAGTATATGGGGCTTATCATCGCATGAGTTACACGATATAAAACATCGATCCCATATAGAGAAAATACCAGAACAAAGCCACATAGAGCGATATCAAACAAGCCACATATGACAATTATCAAAATAGGCCTCATAGGGCGAGTATCAAAATCATGCGATAAAAGACCATCCTTGAAAACCATTGGACACAATAACCCTAGATGGTAGGCCCACATCAATGATCCATTTAGACCACCACTCAATAACCACTAAGTCAAAGGTCCATTTTAATCACAACCAGTCGGGTTACATCCCAAGTATGGGTGTACATTTATAGGTGGGGGTTTTTTACTAATGTACCAATTTAAAGTCTATAAGCAATACACAAATAATCCACAAGCATGAACAAATATACAGGATGAACATTAAGCAGGCAATATAACAATTCAATTTTCACCAGCTAACACATGTGATTATAAGAAAGAAATATCAATTATAATTTTTAATAAAAACTATAACTTAAGCTAATAAGAAGATGGAAAGCTCAAGGGGAAGAATCATTACCTTATACTTTGGATTGCCTTCTAGCGTCGCTAAGTGCTTGCACCCTTAGGATCATATCCTTCTACAATCATGAACTTGTACGATTAGATCCAAGTTCTAAGCACTACCTAGGGCTTAAGATCATATTCTAGGGTTATCTTTTTAGGGTCTTAGTGTAGAGTTAGGGTTTTCATCCTAGGATTTAGTCTTAAACTTAGATTTTAGGATTGAATCCTAAGCTATTATTAATACTAATATTATTATTTTTATTGTACAACGAATCAAGTAATATTCATAATAGGAATATTAATCCACCAATATTAAAAACGATGGTTCACAAGTTTATATTTAAAAAATATATGCAACAACAATATCTAATGTTCTTATAACGACTAATAATCTATTAAATGGTTGAGGTGATAAAAATAGAATAGTTACTAACAGTAAAATGATAATGACTAATGATAACAGTCATATTACAAGAATTACACAAATCTCATAAGAAAAGGATACCATTTCCTAATGATAATAATCATAACTATCAATAATGAATCTAGCCATGATAATAGGTACTATGACCTACCATGAGTTAATGAATTTCTATAATTAGATTCATACTTTAACTTACCATTCATGTCTTAAGTATGGGCCTAGGGTTTAAATTACTTAGGTCTAAAATTTTATCTTAGAGTCTAGGTCTAGGCTCGATCTTTAGGGTTTGAACTTTAGTTGATGTGAAAATAGTTGTAATATAAATTTTAATGCTTATAAATTATGGTTAACATTAGTGTTATAACTTACATTATCTTATGCGACACCAATAATCATTATGGTGAGAATACATAGTATGTTCTAACATTAATATTAATGTTTTAAGAACGGCAACTCAAGATACTAGTATTTTAATGATAGTTATTTATATGTACCAAGCATCATCGGTATGGATAATTTATTAATGATTAATCACATCTAAATTGATAATCCTAAAATGATAATGATAGTAGCAATGACAACTGAAATAATTCCAATCTGGCTAGAGAATGCGGCTCACCTAGTTGACTCGGTAGCTTGACTTAGCGATTTGACTCGGTGGGTTGACTCAGTTAGAGCTGATCGAGTCGATCCTCCTTCCTTCTCTTTCTTTCCATTTCTCTGCTTCCTTTCAAACCAACAACATCCAACAATTGGCTGAAAATGAAGGTACCCAACCTGGTTTGTCCCAAGCTCGAACCGAGTCAACGACTCGATTGGCTGAACAGGAACGTGGTGCACCTGCACCACCCCAACTTTGTAACACCCCGGATTTTTGCCAACCTGGGATTAGACGTCCTTAGGCAATGGTTCAACCAAAACACATTGGTAACCGCTCAGAACCCAATTCCATAGCCAAAGAAATCACTTAGGATTAATTCCTTTAGAAACTAAGCATAAGTTAGCTAGCGCTCCGCTGGAGTAGCTGTGAAATTGTCCCTGATCGCTTTAAATATGTTCTACAAGACCCAAAACTTGTAGAACCAATGATGCTATAATATCCTAATACCTTGGATCAAACTCTAAACCCGTTTGCTCTCAGGAACTCTTTGAAACTTTGTATTAGATCTAGACCGCGCGTCGAAAGTCCGATACCTACAATCTTAGACCGTTATGACCGCTTAGCTGGACTTGACAACCGTTTTAAAAATCAAGGCCAACCGACGTTCAGAGGATATTTCATTGAGCCTGGAGTGAAGAGAGTGAGAATACGGTTAGATTTGAAAATTTTAATTCAAATCTGGCACGTGACTTGACGCATTATTATTAAGCGTTCTGACCGTCAGAATTCAATCAAATTACACCCTCGGATCAGGAAAAATTTCTCTTTCATATCATGAGACTTGTAGACCTGATCTAGGTGCGATGACCGCTGAACTGAAATTGGACCACTACGTGCGATCTGCGAACTCTTCCGGTATGAAAACTTGATGTGTGCTAGATCCAGTATGCATGAGCTTAAGTCCGCTTGTGTTCGGCCAGGGGACCTCCAGAAATGCTCTTTTGGACCAGAACAGCCTCGATTTGGTTATAACCCAAGTAAACCTTGTTCCCAAGTCTATTTTGAAAAAGTTTTGGGCTATATAAGGGCCTTAAACCCTCTCATTTCTCTCCCATACGAATTTGGTTAAAACTCTAGATTGAGAGAGAGAAAAAGTGAGAGTTTGTGAGAGAGTGTGGGAGAGATCTTCCTGCCACTTGCTGCTGCTGCTACACGTGCTAAAGCAGCGCACTCCAATCACTTTCCTGGTGATTCCAACGAACTTCCAGGTAAGAAAAACCCTAACCACTTGCTGATTTGGGGATTTCTTCGATTCAAATAGAAAAGTAGATGATGTACGTGTGTATTAGGTCGCCTGATCGCCGTAGACGAAGCGTATACGCTCCGTTCGAAATGATACACATCTAAAGTGAAAGGTGCAGATTTTAGACGCTTTGATTGGCTGTTTTCAACGCTTTCAATGTCATTTAATAGTAGATTATCGACGGCAACGCCGTTTGACATGTACAACATGCTGTCCGTTTCCTGTTTCGTAAGCAGACGAAAAATATGAGATTTAGGGCATTTTAGTCATTTGTAGGAAATACTGTTTGCATCCATATTTTGCTGATATGATTGACATGGCTTTTTGTCACCTTAGGATATTAGGAATGTGTGCATAATCATTTTGGCGAAGAGATTCGCCCAAATGCGCACTTTGAGTCGACATACACTATGTAGACTTAAGTGTGTAGACTAAGTGTTTGTATAAATGTTTGTATTAGTATGTATTAAATTAAATGGTGTTATGAATTTGTTTGAGATTGAATTCTTAAATAATATGCTGATGTAAATGATTTCCTTCATGGTGGCTATATGTATGATTTCATTATATGTATGAGATGCATGTGTTAGATGATTTACTTAAGTTGTATGTCATAATATGTGTTAACATGCTCACATTGTTGTAATGCATTTTCATTACTCTTATATGATTGAAGAAGTGGATTCACAAATGTTTGGGACTATACCTAGTCCAGGCAGTAGGTAACAGAGTAAGTTCGTGGTTTGGTTGTATTTGCCATGGAGGACGCGTTGATGAACGCGAGTCATGTTTTGGATTGGCGGCAGTGGTTAGGCCACACGAAGTGTTTTATGCACTTCATATCGCTCAGCTTGAGATGCGCTCGTGCTAGTCAAGCCCGTCAAGTAACCCTACTGGCCGTTGATTGTTCACCCTGTATGAATCACAACTGTTTGAACCTAGGGTACTGAACTTACCATTGGAAACCCTGTTAACCATGGTACCTTGATCCATAAAGACTTATGAGCCAGGCATGGTGGTATGGGACACCGTGGTCGAGTTGTCGGCCTACGCTGGTGTAAGACCCATATCTTGGTCCGTACCTTTCCATAGACTTCCGCGGTCTTACCGGTCGAATTCCGGCAACCTTCGACCCTTAACCGATATCGACGCGCGACCCTGATTCATGTACCGACAACCCGAGTCGACTCAACCCAAGACCACTACCATAATGACTGCGCCGTCGTTGCGGTTCCGATACCGCGATTCGCGCGCCGAGGCGATACTCTGGTCAAGAGTTGTAGACCGACGTTCGGTGCGAGAAAACGCCGCGCGTTGTGAAAACCAAGGGAATCTCTATGATGTGTCACATCAATCACATCAATTCCATCAATCAATCAACCCATCAATCCATCACATGTTAAGTACACATCACTTTATTCCCTTTTTCCAAGCAACCACAAAAGTCTCCCAAAACCATACCTCTCTTACATAAAAAGCTACAAAAGTCTTCACCACCCATACCTCTCTTACACAAAAGCCTCAAAAGTCAAGCTTTTCTTACACAACCATCACTCACCACATCCATCCATCACTCTCTCTCTCTCCCTTACAACTCTCTCTCTCTTTCTCTCTTTCTCATTTCAAATTTTCAAGTAACAAAAAAAAATTCCAAGACTTCATACGTATGGAATTTCTCCAAGCTTCCTAAACTTCAAGTGTGGCCCACCTCTTCATCCCAAGATTTCCCATCTCAACCCTCCATTCCTCATCTTAACCGTTGAAAACTAAGCTAAGGTGCCAAGGAACTCCTAGGAGCAAGAAGATCGGATGGTGGGTGCTAGATCATTCTAGTTTTTCTTATTTTTATGATGTGCCAAGTGAGGCCCACCGATCAATGGTGTGGATCTCACTTGGGACCCTAAAATGTGGCCGATGGCCCACTTGGATCATCATGATCATTCCATAATGAGGTCATTCTCCATGGACCCCATCATGATGTTTATTTCATTTAGAAAGGTCATCTAGACCGTCCATATAGGTGGGGAATGGATCTCCACCATTGATTTACATTTTCGATGGTCCCATGTACAAGGGATCCGTTTATTGTATGATTTTCTTTTAAGGGAGGGCCCATAATGTCGGAGTCCCTCCATCACAAGGCGTGTCCCACTCTCCATGTCTCTCTCTCTCTCTTTTATTTATTTTATTTTATTTTATTTTATTTTTTTTATGCAATAGGATTGTGTGGCCCACTTGAATAGATCCCACCTTGGAATTTATTTTGTGTAATTTTTTAAGTGGGGCCCACCATATACGTTGACCCACATCACCCATCCGTGGTGGCCCACTTCATCAGGGCCCACCACATTGTATTTCTTTAAGGGACCAAAACCGTCCAGTGTCTGGGACGCTGGACGTTTCAAAAGAAAAAGAGAAAAGGGAAAGAAGAAAAGAGGTTTTTTTGGTGGCCCACTTGCTTAGGCCCCACTGTGATGTATTTGAACAATCCAAGCCGTCCATCCTCTTACCTACAATATTTTAGCCGTTGGGTAGAAGTTTGGGGCTGATTGGAAGACCTGGTGGGCCATAACATCAAAGAATGTATTACTACCATTTAAGGATCCTTTTTCTTATTTTATTTCATTTTCTATCATCAAAAAAATTCAAACTTTGGACTTGTTGGATTCATTGCGAGGTGAGGAATCCTATGGTCGGAGTGGATTCACTTAAAGCGGACCCCACGCTTGAAAAACCCTGAAAAATCAGTTTTTTTCAAAATTTGCAAGAGGCCTTGCCTCTTGCTTCTGACAACGGCTGCAGCAGTAGCGTGCGTGGTGGGCGGTCGAGCAGTTGCCCACGGCTACTGCCGTGGGCCTCACCTTGATGTATATGCCTTTTTCCACACTGTTCATCGGATGGGCCACCCCCTAAAGTGGCCCCCCTCCAAAGATCAGCCTAATCCAATGCTCAGGTGGCCCACATCATAGGAAACAGTGTGAATGAACGTCTTCCATTGAAATCTTTTTCGAGGCCCACAGAAGTTTTGAGACAAGATGAAATTTGTATTTCTCCTTCAACCAGGTCTGTTTGACCTTATCAATGGGTTGGATGTCATCTAAACATTACAATGGGCCCCACGTGGAGCCCACAGTGATGTATGCATTTTATCTCAACCGTCTGCTAGACGGTGGAGCCCAGGGAGATGTTTGTGAAGGTGGAGCCCTTTGGGCGGGCGGGCGGGCGGGCGGGCGTGTGAGTGTGCATGCGTGACTGCAGGCAGCGTGTGTATGTATATATATATATATATATATATATATATATATATATATATTATACTATATATAACGTTATATGATATTATTTATAATATTGTATTATATGATATATAGTATTGTCTATATTATATATATATATATATATAACATTTGTATATTTCATGTTACATACATGATGGTGGGTCTTTATGTGGGCCCCCACCATTGATACAGGTGCTACATCTAATCTGACCGCCCACTTTAAAGATCATTTTATGGAATGAGTCAAAGTATGAGACAGATCCACAGTCCAAGTGGACCCCATCTTATCATGATTTGAGGCCCATCTTACATGGGGTACTATAGATATCCCTAGATGAAAGTCCCTAAACCCTTATGGTACCAAGAGGTTGCTCCAACGTCTAGACTGAGTGGGTAGATGAGCATTGAGTACCGATTACCAGACTGTTACGCTCTCCACTGTGTCGTGATCGGTTGGAAGGGAGTGCGTCCTTATCCGCCCGATAGTAGGGGGCAATGCTAGGCTGAGTTTGACCAGCTCGAGGAATGGGTCCGCTATCGACGGGTCGCGCCCGATATTGGTAGACGGATAGTGAGGTCTCTTCCACTTACCTTATTGCGCGTGATGTGGGGGCAATCTGGTTTAGAGTGTACTAGACCCCGGTGATATCCCATATTTGAGCTGTATTGATGTGTGGACATAGATGAGGATCTGTATGCTTGAGTTGTATTGCACATCGCATGGCCTTGGGTGGTCGATACCATTCATGTCTTGCATTGTATAGCCTTGGTACGGCTCATGATGTTATGGTTCCATCTTAATATTTCGCATTACTCCGACATTGCATGTTCATATTACTACCTTGCGCACACACTTTCACCACCCTCTAAGTTTTCTATAAGCTTATGCACGACCGTTGTGTGCAGGTGACATTGGATCGCAGCAGCGCTGAGGCAGGAGCACGTTGCTGATCGTTTTAGAGTTTTTATTCTTTACCATTGTATTTTCCTTTATGCTCATTGTACTTGTAAAGTTTTTTATCATAGTGAAAATGTAATGGAGTACTTGGTTGTTGTTTGTGGGTTATGCCATTGGTTATGCTTATTACGAATCAAACTGATGTTGAAAATCCTCCTCGTAGCATCCCAGGATCGGAACCTGGCGAATGGGAGCTAGGAACCGAGAATGGGGTTCTACAGAGGCTGTCGGCGCCGGATTCGGTGATCAAGAATTTTATGAGCCCTGTTTCCGAGTTTGGGGCATGACAGCTGGGGCCACAAACCTCCCTGTAGTGACCAGTGAGCACCCTACTCTGAGTAGATTATGGTGGTATGAGACACTATATTCTTGCTGTCGGCCTACACTGATCAGGTGACGAGCCCTTTGTAGTGACCTTGAGTTTATCCTGACACCGCATGGGGGCGACGAGTCCTGATGCAGTCTTAAGGATAATTAGGCCTGTATTGATAAGGTGATGGGGGAGTGGTGCAACGAGTGCGAGCAACAGCCCTAGCAGCCCTTGCAGCGACCTACAAATATAACATCGTATGAGATTACTAGGAGTGACGACCCTAGACAGGATCTGTGTTGGGATTGATATAAGGAAGGTACCTTAGTTTCCCAATCTTGCTGTATAAAAAGGACTAATAACTACTTGGTAATCATATCTACATCATATTGCATGTACCTGGAAGATATGGAGCACTATGGGAAGAAAGCATGCCACAGGCGTAAGATGGTGCCGTATGAGGGAGATCATCGATGAGGGCATCCATCATGTCATGTCATATTACATTAACAACAGTATTTAGGAATGTTTAATTTATTGCTTTACTATTATCGCATGATTGATTTGATAACATGCTAATCTCTGCTCTATTATTCCACTGAGTTGATCACTCACTCCCACATTACGGGATGGTGTTTCCGGACACCCACCAGTCCCTATTTTGGTTGCAGATGATGGCGCTGCTTGAGAAGTGGAGCTGGACTTGATGATGATGAGGAGGATCCCTCCTTTATGCGTGTTCTGATTGACGAGATTACAGGGAGGTTGATTAGATGCCTTGACACTTGTCATTTTATATTTTTAGAGCACTCATGTATATTCTTTTTGTTTACTTTTGGAGTATACATGTATGTATATAACCTGGTAACATGTTCACACTCTGGAGACATACAACAGTTTATATATGTTATACATACTATCACAGTCTTCCGCTTGTTAATTTAACTGTCTCTGGAGTATGATATGTTATTTTGGCTTAATCCCAATCTTGTTTAATGCCTGTTTACTGACAACATGCATCTAATATTATCTATATTGCATAAATAACATTTTGGAACTCGGGAGTTGGGTTTTTACTCGACCCCCGATTTTCGGGATGTTACAAACTTTCTCTCCCATTATCTTCCTCTCTCCTCATTGCTTCATCTTCTTCTATTCTTCCCTACTAAAATATTCCACAGGGCCTCCATTCAACCCAGACAACCTCTGGATCAGGCCAGACCCCGCCCTAGCTCAGAATGAACTCGGTCGGGTTGGTGCAGTGCAACAGCCCCACGCCACTACTTTCTTCCTTCTTCTCTCTTCTTTTCTTTCTTCCCCCAACTTCTTTTCTTTTCTTTCTTCCCCCAACTTCTTTCTCTACTTCACTCACCTCTACAATGTCCCAAAACCTCTAGACTGAGACAGATTCGAAAATAGGCAGTGCAGATCACATGGTGGTAGTGGCTTTGTCGGGGAAGATGATCAAGGTCCAATGGTGGATTACCAAACGATGGGTCTTTCTCCATTCTGCTTCTGCTGGACACTTGGTATCGGTCCATAGGAGCTTACGGACTCCATGAATCGAAACTTGATGCAGCTTTAGTTGGTGGGTTTGGAGCTAGAACGAAAATGATCAGTTCTCTAGGAGCGGCCGCAATAACAGGGGGAAGTCCTAATGCATTCGGTTCCAAATTCTCATATAGAGCCTTCCCAGTGATCCCAAAACGTAGGATCTGAAATGATCGGTCCAAATCTCTCTGGCTGAAACTACTTCCAAAACCGTGGGTAATATGGAGACTGAACCATGGCCGATGGTGGGCCATCTCACTAAAAAAATGGATGGACATCGGCCCGCTGTTAGAAGCCAGCGTGAGAGAGGGAATCCCCTCTTTTTAAATGAATTGCGGGTCGAACCGCTTTGACCGGGTTGCCCGGACTGGTGCACAGCAAGGCACGCTCCTCCTGTGCACATGTAACACACATGTGGGGCCATCATGATGTTTATAGGAAATCCACTCCGTCCATGGTGCTCTACGGATCTAAATGGGTCCCCTGACTAAAGATCAGGCATATCTAAGTCCCAGGTGGGCCATAGAATTGGACTTGCATGTCCAAATAACAATACCAGACGATCTCATGAACGGATCACCTCGAAATCGAACGTCAATGGTTAAAAGGTCCTACTGTATCATTTGTAAGACTCTTATAATATATTGCTACCCATATACTAGTATTAATATTAATTTTATTATTAGTACTACTTATCACTATCATTGTTCATTTCTTTATTATTATTATTATTTTCACCTGTGTGTGCATCATGTTGTGGATCCCACTCTGTAGGTCATTAGGACTATTTATCTTATGATTTTATATTAATATTATTATTATCATTATTATTACCCATACATATTATTACTTATTTATATTTTTATTTATTTACTTACTTATTCATTATTATTATTATGCTTATATGTAAGACGTGAGACTATTTGTCGTGCATCATTTAGCTACATGTCCTAACATTAGGGTTACTTACCTTAAGGTGGGTTATAAGTCATAAACCTCTAATTACTAAATCATGATTTGTTGAGCGTTCCAACACTCCAATGATTGGATTGGCTATTATTTAATTATCAACAACCTTTGAGATCCTAAGGAATGTCTAGGCATGATCAAGGAGTTAGATGTGAAACTAGATAACTTGATTTGTGCTTTTAAAAGATGGATCGCCCTATGAGACGTTGTAAATAGGGTGAACGGTGGATTTCATGATTCAGGGTTGTATGTACGTAATTCGGTTAGATTTGTCTATCAGTAGAGTTGGGTTTAGACTAAAATGAACATGAATGTTTACTTAAGCCTTGCTTATTTTTAAGCTAAGTTTGGTTATACGGTAACACTCGAGTATTGGAAAGTATAGGGTGTTACATAATGATATTGAGTTTTGCTTCATACTTTTCTAGGAGACCAGACAATTTCCAACATAAAGACATCCTCCACTTGTCGATTTTTGATCATCTAAATTTCTAACCCAATTAGCATCAGAGTATCCAGTGATGATGGTAGATGTTTCAAATGGATACCATAGTCCGAAGGAGGTAGTCCCTACTGAAAGTGCACCTACTAGTGCCCTGGTTTGTCAATTACAGTGTAAGTTGAGTCAGTCGGACAACAGCGCCTAACAGGAAGATCAACTCAAGTGTCAGCCTCAACTAGATGTGTGAAAACTCGTCATAGGTAAATCATAGCCTCACATCCCATGTCCCAAAATACCAGGTGATTAAAACCCTTAAAAATAAGTATAACATCTTAGGGTTTTTGTGTAAGAAAACTTTTTACCAAATAGGAAAATCTTTAAATTTTTCTTACACTGTCGATTATATCGATTCACTTTTTGATATGATCGACCTGCTCTGTCGATGTTCTCGGCATATCAATCGATACAATCGAGTGAGGATAAAAAGTGTCCAACAATCAAACATTCATCTGGACAATTTATCGATATATCGAATGTTCAGTCGATATCATCGATATTCGAATATCGATCCTATCGAAAGTAGATCGATAATATCGACAGACAGTTTTTCGATGCCCCTGTTTTTCTAAAGAAAACTACTATGAGCTTCGATATATCGATGACTGTCCAATTCAATCTGAACTCAAATATCGATCATATCGAAAGTCAGTCGATCATATCGATAGTAGGCGCATGTTTCCTCCAGCATGATTTTCAAGATATTTTTTAAATGTTGATCGGGGTGCCAGCCGAGAAATCGATATTCATATGTCGATCCTATCGAGACCTGATCGATTGGATCGAGATTGGACACAAACCATCCAACAAGCTTATAGGTAAATCTATACGATTTATCGATCCCATCGACACGGTCTCCGATATCATCGATATACAAATTCTGATGACATCGACTGTTCCCCGATCATATCGTTAGAATCTGAAATTCTTTAAGGCTTGTCTCTCTTGTTTTCACCTGTCGATAGATCGATTCATCTATCGATGGAATCGGAGTTCAAAATTTAATAACATCGATATGTGTCTCGATCCCATCGACCAGTTGGCAAAAGGTTTCCAAAAGTGAAAATGACATTTGAGTTTGTAACATCGAACGGATCATCGATACAATTGATAGTATATGCTCGATCATATCGACTCTTGCTCGATGATATCGAACTCTGTCATAAATGTGACCGTTTTATATCCGTTGGAACCTTTTGCCTATATATAGAGAAGCATGCCTTTATTGCTGGTAGAGAAAGAAGAGAGTGCTTCTGAGCGTTTTAAACTTCATATCATTTACCTTAAGCCCTTTCTCTCAGGAAGTTCATCCTCCAATCCACCCTCATCATTGATATTCAATAGAGTGGATTGAGGAATGAACTTTCACATTCAAGGATCCTCCAGCTACTACCTTATTGGCAAATCATTAAGCTGGGATGCCTTGAATGCATAGTTGATTGGAATCACTCTATCCTCCTAATAGGAAAATCTTTAGAGAGTGGAATTCCATCATAACCTTGACCCGACTCAAAGCCTAGCATAGGTATATCTTTTTTGTTGCGGATCAAGGGAGCTGAAGACCCTTCAACATCAAGGAGGAGATCTTTGACATTGCACAAAAAGGGACTCATCAACTTATTTATAAGTACTCAGAGTCCAGAGGACACTTGTGATCATTCCTTTCTAGGATTGGGTCTTAAGTGTTGCTCACCCTTTGAAGTCCTCAAAGGAGGCCTCCGACGGGAGTGTACATGTGGAGTGCTTTTTGTGGACCCTTACTCTATGGATAGCATAAACATCCAGGTGCGTTGTGTGGATCCTTGCTCTGGGTGGGCATAAACATCTGGTTAGGAGTGCGCGAGCAAACTCCAGGGTTTGAGGTGAACCGAGTAGAAACCTCTGTAAAGGTTGAAGGTGAACCTGTTTTAAAACCTTAGGTTTGAGGTGAACCATGGGAAACCTCCTTAGTGAAATTCGATCACTCAAGGGTTGAGTGTGGAAGCCGATAGTGGATCAGACAAGTAGTCGAACCACTATAAAATGACTGTGTTTGAGATTGATTCTTGTGTTTGATCTTTTGTGTGATTATATTAACTGCATTTATACTTGCTCACACTTCACACACGGTCACATCCATCATAGACTATAATTACACCATGATTATCATTTAAATTGCTCTGTGATTGGATCCTCTACCAGGCTTGGAAGCTAGTAGAGTTAATTTTAAGTAATCCTAATCTGTACTCTGTGATAGGATTAGTGTGATAGAATTTTTAATAATTCATAAAAACTTTAAAAAGTCTCATTCAGCACCCTCTAGGACATATTGGCGTATTCCAACTTCAACTCAAGCGGTCTTCACCGCTATTTCAATTGGTATCAGAGCGGGTCTCTCTTTAAGGGCTTCACCGCCTAGAGAGTGATCTTGACTGAAGTTGAAATATGGCCAAAGAAGAGGGCTCATCTGTCACTAGACCTCCAGTATTTGATGGTTCAAATTATGCTTACTGGAAGGCTAGAATGCATTACTTCCTGAGATCTTTGGATCATGAAGTTTGGAATGTAGTTGAAAAAGGATATGTGGTACCATCGGAACAAATTGTACTTGAAAATGAAACCACAATCACTAAACCCAAACCTAATGAAAAGTGGACGGTGTTTGACAAAGAACAGTGAAATGCTGAAGCAAAAGCAATGAACGCCATCTACTGTGCCATGTCCCAAGATATTTTCAATCAAATAAGTATGTGTGGGACCTCTAAAGAAGCATAGGACTTACTGGAAATAACCCATAAAGGCACAAGCATTGTGAAGAGATCTAAACTACAACTTTTAACTTCACAGTTCGAAAATCTCAGGATGGAAGAGCATGAGACATTTATGGAGTTTTTTACCAAATTGAATATCATTTGTAACTCCATGGGTGGATTGGGAGAGAAGGTTTCGGCACCTAAAATATGTAGGAAAATCTTAAGATCCCTACCGGAATGGTTTAATCCCAAGGTAACAACAATTGAGGAGTGTAGGAATATTGATGAGATGAAAGTAGAAGAACTAGTAGGTTCCCTACAAACTTTTGAACTACACTTCACACAATTCTAAAAATTCAAAAACACTGTCCTAAAAACTTCTAAGAAATCAAAACATGAGGATAGTGAGAGTGAAAAGGAAAATGAAGATGAGGAAGTGGCTTTGCTGGCACAAAGATTCAGAAGATTCTTTCAAAAGAATCGCGGTCGTCCCTCTAGAGGTAGAAAGGTGGATGACAAACCTCATACAGGTAAATTTAGGAAAAGAATTAAAGAACCACAATGTTATGCCTGTCATGAGTATGGACACCTATCTACCGAATGCCCAAACAGAAAAACTAAGGGCAAGGCAATGGCCGCCACATGGGATGATACAGAAGAGTCAAACTCAGAAAATAGTGACTCAGAAAGTGATGGAGATAAAAAATCATTGAAAATACTTATGATCTCTGCTACTTCAATCATTCCAACAGAATTTGAGGAAGAACAAAAAGCCACTGAATCATTTTCATCTGACAATGAGGAAATTGAAGAAGAAGAAGATAAAGAGCAAAATGAATTACAAGACGCTTACAATCAACTTTACATCCATGGCGTTAATATTGTCAAGAGACTTGGAATAGTTGAGAACAAAAAGGAATTGCTGCAAATAGATCTGGATAAAGCTTCAAATATTAATACTCATCTAATTACTGATTTGCTGCAATGTCACTCAGATAATGATAGACTTAAAAGAACTAACATTTCCTTGAAATCTGAGTCAGAAAAATTAAAGAAACAAGTCAAAGATCTAAATGAGGAAAACTTGATTCTTCAGAATAAAAATTATACACTTGAGAATAATTTAGAAGAATCTAGTAAAATTGTCAAAATAAACTGTAAATTTTTCCAGGGTGGTGAGAAAATAGAAAAACTATTAGGTATGGGAAAATATGGAGAGGAAAAAAAGGGATTAGGTTATGGAAAGGCTAGAACAAAACTAAATATGATGCACAACCATTTGAAAAATCTGTTGCATCCAGTAGTAACACCAGACCTATCCTAGCTCATTACGAAAATAAGGAGTCAGTTTATGAGCTAAACAAAAGAAGTATACAATCATCACCACTTGAGATAGTTGACAAGATGAAGGAGCAGTTAAGTCATGTGGACAAATCACAAATCTACCACAAGTAAAACTCCTGTCACAAAGTGGGTGATTAAGGAAAAGACAAATTGCCTTGTTACTCATTCAGATAATTTATCAGGCAATGTAGCTAAATGGTACCTGGACAGTGGTTGCTCAAGACATGTCACAGGTGACAAGTCCCTCCTTTCAAACTATAAGGATCTTCATAAAGGGATAGTCACCTACGGAGATGGAACCAGTGCTGAAATAATTGGACAGGGAAGCATAGGAGGAATCAATTTGCTTACAAATGAGAATGCTTTCTACATAAAAGGTTTAGCACATAATCTGCTAAGCATATCTCAAATCTGTGATAATGGGCATGTGGTAAAATTTAACAAAGAAGAATGCAATATCCTAGATCAATCAGAAAAATTAGTAATTAAGGGTCGTCTCACAAATAACCACTGCTACATTATTAAAAAAGAAGAAAGGAATGATAGAGAGGAGCATTAAGAGTGAAAGAACATGTCCAGATTATGCATCAAAATATTTGTCAAAATGATGCAGTTTTGCTAAGCTCCAAATTAAATACCTGAGGTTCCAGACCTCCTTTTGTATACAAACCTTCAAATATTTTTTTATTTTGTGTATATATATATATATATATATATATATATATATATATATATATTATATTATTTTGCTAAGAATATCATTGTTTCTTAGAAATTCTAGGAGTATGCTTGAAAAATCATCTAAAATTTGAAACCTGAAAATCCTTCACCTTGAATATGACTGTCCGATTACATCGAACAAGTATCGATACAATCGACGACCTTTCAGAATTTGAAAAGTCGTATGATCGTTGATGACAATGGAATCGATCGGTAACTTCTCGATGGTATCGAAACATTGATCGATATGATCGTCAGATGGTGCGCAAAATAAAAGGGTGATTAAAAATTTTTCATTTTACAAAAGCTAGTACCATCTCTCTGCCTTGATCAGTTTCTTTGGTTGATCTACTCTGAGTCCTGATGAAATCTCAACATCCAAATGAAACAAGGAAGATGATTAAAGGAAAAGGTAAGGCTCTCTCATCTGTAAAATCTTCTAAGAGTAGGAAAGAGAAATATTCTAGACCACCTCAAAACCAATCAGATTGAGAATAAGTCACGATAGTCGATTGTACTATTCTCATTAGTACTATCAAACCCTATGGGGTAGATCTCATGATGGAGACTATAGGATGAAAGAATATGTTTAATATGGGCGGCCCATATCAGTTTAAAATGATCCAGCAGTTCTTCAACTGTTGTCGTGTTGTCCAGGATTACCCACCTTGCATATGTCTGAAATTCATGCAACACACCAAGCACATTACTCCAACAGTCCTTGGTCATACTCTAAACATTGAAGTGACAAAAATCCCTGTCACTAGTAGAAATCTAAACGAATTGGAAAGATGGGAGGAAATTACACGAGCACTGTGTTAGGGTATGACAATTCCTAGAAATGATTACAATATCCTTCATGTAAAATATCTAGGAATCTTGTTTCGACTCCTTCACAGTTTTTCAGCATGAATGTGTATCCATGTGATGTAAATGATGCATACCTGAGTCCCGTTGCACTCAATATTCTATATGATGTCTATCAAGAGGTCCCTGTATGCCTACCAACCTTCATACTAGACTAGATAATAAAGGTAATCAAAAGTGACCATCTTGAAACTCTGCCTTTTCCATCTCTTATCTGCAAGCTCGCACACTGGGCAGGTCTGCCAGAAATGACTGATAAGGTATATCCTGAAGTATGGTTTGACCATGATACAACGCAACAAGTGTACGTCTCTGTCTCATCGCATACTAAGATCCCTCCACCTGTTAAAGATAGTGATCCCATGCCTAATGAAGAAACTCTCCAGGGATCCAATAGAACTCCTGAATATAGTCCTGCTTCTATCACAAATCGTCAGCGTCATGTGATTGAGCGTCAATTGTTAAAAAATCTCACTGGAATTGATGAGCGCCTTCAACACTGTGAACAACGACTATCAGGAATAGAAAACAGGATGGAAGCTCTCCAACATTCTGTGCAGCAAATTCTGGAGTTACTAACGACTGGCGGGCCTTCTATGTGCTAATAAGGAGACAGTTCTGATGGAGTTGTGTGTCAAGTCATAAATACCTATTTTTACGTCGATCTCTGTTTACTTGTTTTGGGTGTCCCTACATGGGGCTGATATTTCTGTCTGATGATTATAATACTGCTGTCTGGGGCAATATAGATATTTTTTTAGGGATAGATGTTTCTAGATAATGAAACTTTTTGTTGATATGGCTGAATTCAATTTTTATTTTATTGCCATTCCTGTTGCCCATACACTGACTGTGCTGATTGCTTCATCCATTTTTTCCTTCCTGGCTTCATTGATATATGCTTCTCACTATTGAATCTCTATATACATTTATCAGTCTGTGGTTCTCCCTTATGTTTCAATCTTCAGTCAATATCACGTATTATGCCTTTGCCAATGACTGACAAAGAGGGGGAGAACAATTCAAACACCCAGAGTGAAAAATTCTATATTTGTGTTGCAGGTGTTAGGGGGAGCAGCCGCAACAAGAAAGGGAGAGTTTTTGAAGTAAGGGGGAGAAATTACTGGGTGTGTACATGGTGATTAGAATTTATAAAATTGTATTGATACATGTACACACAATTTAGGATGTATCTGTCTAGATATTTTTTTAGGGTGTTTTGGATATTTTATCACGTAATTGACAAAGGGGGAGATTGAAAGTGCACCTACTAGTGCCCTGGTTTGTCAATTACGGTGTAAGTTGAGTCAGTAGGACAACAACTCCTAACAGGAAGATTAACTCAAGTGTCTGCCTCAACTGGATGTGTGGAAGCTCGCCATAGGTAAATCATATCCTCACATCCCATGTCCCAAAACACTAGGTGATTAAAACCCTTAAAAATAAGTAGAACATCTTAGGGTTTTTGTGTAAGAAAACTTTTTACCAAATAGAAAAATCTTCAAGTTTTTCTTACACTGTCGATTATATCGATTCACTTTTCGATATGATCGACTTGCTCTGTCGATGTCCTCGGCATATCAATCGATATAATCGAGTGAGGACAAAAAGTGTCCAGCAATCAAATATTCATCTGAATGATTTATTGATATATCGACGGTTCAGTTGATATCATCGATATTCGAATATCGATCATATCGAAAGTGGATCGATAATATCGACAGACAGTTTTTCGGTGCCCCTATTTTTCTAAAGAAAACTACTATGAGCTTTGATATATCGATGACTGTCCGATTCAATCTGAACTCAAATATCGATCATATCGGAAGTCAGTCGATCATATCGATAGTGGGCGCATGTTTCCTCCAGCATGATTTTCAGGATGTTTTTTAAATGTTGATCGGATGCCAGCCGAGAAATCAATATTCATATGTTGATCTTAACGAGACCTGGTCGATTGGATCGAGATTGGACACAAATCGTCCAGCAAGCTTATAGATAAATCTATATGATTTATCGATCCCATCGACACGGTCTCCGATATCATCGATATAAAAATTCCAATGACATCGACTGTTCCCCGATCATATTGTTATTCTTTAAGGCTTGTCTCTCTTGTTTTCACCTGTCGATAGATCGATTCATCTATCGATGGAATCGAAGTTCGAAATTCGATAACGTGGATATGTGTCTCGATCCCATCGACCAATTGGCAAAAGGTTTCCAAAAGTGAAAATGACATTTGAGTTTGTAACATCGAACGGATCATCGATACAATCGAGAGTATACGCTCGATCATATCGACTCTTGCTCGATGATATCGAACTCTGTCATAAATGTGACCGTTTTATATCCGTTGGAACCTTTTGCCTATATATAGAGAAGCTTGCCTTTATTGCTGGTAGAGAAAGAAGAGAGTGCTTCTGAGTGTTTTAAACTTCATATCATTTACCTTAAGCCCTTTCTCCCAGGAAGTTCATCCTCTAATCCACCCTCATCATTGATATTCAATAGAGTGGATTGAGGAATGAATTTTCGCATTCAAGGATCCTCCATCTACTACCTTATTGGCAAATCATTAAGCTAGGATTCCTTGAATGCATAGTTAATTGGAATCACTCTATCCTCCTAATAGAAAAATCTTTAGAGAGTGGAATTCCATCATAACCTAGACCCGAATCAAAGCCTAGTATAGGTATATCTTTTGTGTTGCGGATCAAGGGAGCTGAAGACCCTTCAACATCAAGGAGGAGATCTTTGACATTGCGCAAAAAGAGACTCCTCAACTTATCTGTAAGTACTCAGAGTCTAGAGGACACTTATGATCATTCCTTTCTAGGACTGGGTCTTAAGTGTTGCTCACCCTTTGAACTCCTCAAAGGAGGCCTTTGACGGGAGTGTACGTACGGGGTGCGTTGTGTGGACCCTTGCTCTGTGGAGAGCATAAACTTCTGGGTGCGTTGTGTGGACCCTTACTCTGTGTGGGCATAAACATCTGGTTAGGAGTGCGCCAGCAAAACTTCAGGGTTTGAGGTGAACTGAGTAGAAATCTCTGTAAAGGTTGAAGGTGAACCTATTTTAAAACCTTAGGTTTGAGGTGAACCATGGGAAACCTCCTTAGTGAAATTCGGTCACTCAAGGGTTGAGTGTGGAAGCCAGTAGTGGAGTAGACAAGTAGTCGAACCACTATAAAATGACTGTGTTTGAGATTGATTCTTGTGTTTGATCTTTTGTGTGATTATATTAACTGCATTTATACTTTCTCACACTTCGCACACAGTCACATCCATCATAGACTATAATTACACCATGATTATCATTTAAATTACTCTGTGATTGGATCCTCTGCCAGGCTTGGAAGCCAGTAGAGTTAATTTTGAGTAATCCTAATCTGTACTCTGTGATAGGATTAGTGTGATAGGATTTTTAATAATTCATAAAAACTTTAAAAAGTCCTATTCACCCCCTCTAGGACATATTGGCGTATTCCAACTTCAACTCAAGCGGTCTTCACCGCTATTTCACCTGCTATGTGTTTAATGATTCCCTTAACAACAGTCAGATAAGATTCTTTAGGATTTGCTGATATCGAGCACATACTCCCACACTAAAGGATATATCAGGATAACTAGCTGTGAGGTATAGTAGGCTTCCAATCATGCTCCGGTAGAGATGTTGATCCACACTCTTGCCATCTATATCTTTGGAGAGTTTGAGTGTGGTACTCATGGGAGTGTGATAAGAATGACTAGATTCAAGGCCAAACCTTTTCACCAAATCGTTTGCATACTTGGTTTGACAAATGAAGATTCCATCATTTATTTGCTTGACCTGTAACCCTAGGAAGAAGTTTAATTCACCAACTATACTCATTTCAAATTTTGATTTCATGAGATTGGCAAATTTGAGAGCAGCATCTTCACATGTTGAACCAAAGACTATATCATCCACATAAATTTGTACAATAAGAAGTGAGTCATTTGTTGTTTGAGTAAATAATGTTTTATCTACACCTCCTCTGCAAAATTTATGGTCCAAAAGAAATTTTGTCAATCGTTCATACCAGGCACGAGGTGCTTGTTTGAGACCATAAAGAGCTTTGTTCAAACGATAAACATAATGGGTACTTAGGATCTGAGAAACCCTTCGGTTTTTCTACATAAACTTCTTCAGCAAGAACTCCATTAAGAAAAGTGCTTTTTACGTCCATTTGAAATAATTTAAATTTTAATGCACATGCCACATACATAAGTATTCTAATGGACTCAATATGGGCTACAAGGGCAAATGTCGTATCAAAATCAATGCCTTCTATCTGTGAGTACCCTTAAACTATAAGCCTTGCTTTGTTCCTAATCACATTTCCTAATTCATCCAATTTATTCTTGAAGACCCATTTGGTTCCAATGACATTAGTATGGAGTGGCTTGAAAACTAATTGTCATACCTCATTTCTCTAAAATTGTTAAAGTTCTTCTTGCATAGCATTAATCTAGTGTTCATCTTGAAGAGCTTCCACAATATTCTTAGGTTCATTCTTTGAGGTAAAGCAAAAATGACTATAGATATTTTCTATCTGACATCGTGTTCTCACACCGTCATTGGGATCCCCAATAATTTTCTCTCGAGGGTGATCCTTAATGACGGGTATGTTTGATGATGGTTGGGGTTCATTAGATGATGGAGATTTGTTATCAGATTTATCTAGTACGCATGAATCTACATCATCTTCTAATTCATTCACAGGAGTATCTTCTTCATGAGATTGGTCATCGACTACCACATTGACTGATTCTTGAATGGTAAGGGTCCTTAGATTATACAATTTATAAGCACGACTATTCAAGGCATACCCCAGGAAGATACGTTTATCACTTTTAGACTCAAATTTTCCTAGGTGATCTCTGTCTCTTAAGATATAACATTTACTTCTAAAAATCTAAAAATATTTCACACTGGGTTGTTTCCTATACCATAGTTCGTATGGAGTTTTGTTCAAACCTGCTTTAAGATATACTCTATTTATGATGTAGCAAGCAGTATTGACAGCTCCAACCTAGAAACTTTTTACCATATCTTTTCCATTTAACATAATTGACCCCATTTCCTGCAATACTCAATTTTTTCTCTCAACGACTCCATTTTGCTTTGGAGGTTTTTGGGGCTGAGAATTCATGACGAATTCCTTTTTCATTGTAATATTTTTCAGATCGCTCATTTTCAAATTTCCCACCATGATCACTTCTAATGAGAATGATACCATATCGTTTTTCATTTTGAAGTCGCTTAGCCGAGGTCACAAATTCTTCAAAGGCATCTGATTTCTCTCGAAGAAATGCGACCCAAGTAAATCTGGTGTATTCATCTACCATAACCAGAAAGTATCTTTTCTTACCATGGCTTTCCGCTTTGGTTGGACCAACCAGATCCATGTGCAGTAAGTCCAAAGGTTTTATTGTTGCTATGGTGGTTGTCTTTTTGTGACTGAATTTTATCTGTTTTCCTTTTAGACATTCATGTAAGACCCGTATCTTAGTCCGTACCTTTCCGTAGACTTCCGCGGTCTTACCGGTCGAATTTCGGCAACCTTCGACCCTTAACCGATATCAACGCGTGACCCTGATTCATATGCCGACAACCCGAGTCGACTCAGCCCGAGACCAATACCATAGCGACCGCGCCGTCGTTGCGGTTCCGATGCCGTGACTCGTGCGCCGAGGCGATACCCTGGTCAAGAGATGTGGGCCAACGTTCGGTGCGAGAAAATGCCGCGCGTTGTGAAACCCAAGAGAATCTCTATGATGTGTCACATCAATCCCATCAATCCCATCAATCAATCAATCCATCAATCCATCACATGTCAAGTACACATCACTTTCATCCCTTTTCCCAAGCAACCACAAAAGTCTCCCAAACCCATACCTCTCTTACACAAAAAGCCACAAAAGTCAAGCTTTTCTTACACCTCCCATACCTCTCTTACACAAAAGCCTCAAAAGTCAATACTTTCTTACACAACCATCATTCATCCATCCATCCATCTCTCTCTACATCACTCTCTCTCTTTCTCATTTTCTCATCTCAATCCCAAGCAACAAAGAGCTCCATACGTATGGAGTTTTCCAAACTCTCCTAAGCTCCAAGTGGCCCACCTCTTCATCCCAAGATCTCTCATCTCAACCCTCCATTCTTCATCTCATCCATTGAAGTTGAAGCTAAGGTGCCAAGGAACCCCTAGGAGCAAGAAGATCGGACAGTGGGTGCCTCTTTAGGGTAGTTTCTTTCTTGTTCTTATGATGGGCCAAGTGAGACCCACCAATCAATGGTGTGGATCTCGCTTGGGACCCTAAGTTGTGGCCGATGGACCACTTAGATCATCATGATCATTCCATGATGGGGTCATTCTCCATGGACCCCATCATGATGTTTATTTCATTTAGAAAGGTCATCTAAACCGTCCATATCGGTGGGGAATGGATCTCCACCGTTGATTTACATTTTTGATGATCCCATGTTCAAAGGGATCCGTTTATTGTATGATTTCATTCAAGGGAGGGCTCATAGTGGCGGAGCCCTCCATCACAAGGCGTGTCCCACTCTCCATGTCTCTCTCTCTCTCTTTTATTTATTTTATTTTATTTTATTTTATTTTATTTTATTTTTATGCAATAGGATTGTGTGGCCCACTTGAATGGATCCCACCTTGAGATTTGTTTTGTTCAAATTTTTATTCAAGTGGGGCCCACCTTAAACGTTGTACCCATGTCACCCATCAATGGTGGCCCACTTCATCAGGGCCCACCACTATCTAAAAAAAAAAATAAAACCGTCCAGCGTCTGGGACGCTGGATGTTTCAAAAGAAAGAAGAAAGGGAAAGAAGAAAAGAAGAGGCTTTGGTGGTTCACTTGCTTAGGCCCCATCATGATGTATTTGAACAATCCAAGCCGTCCATCCTCTTACCTACAATATTTTAGCCGTTGGGTAGAAGTTTGGGGCTGATTGGAAGACCTGGTGGGCCATAGCATCAAAGAATGTATCACTACCATTCAAGGATCCTTTTTCTTATTTTATTCATTTTCTATCATCAAAAAAATTCGAACTTTGGACTCATTGAGACGGCCTCGAGCCACTGATCGCAATGGCCGGGACAGATTTTGGCGTAGCGGGCCCCACGTGCGAAAAACCCCAAAAAAATCAGATTTTTCCAATTTTTACAAAGGGGCATGCCTCCTCCCTGACAAAGTGCAGGTGCTGCACGCTGCTGCGTGCAGTTTCAGCCGGCGGGCGGGCGACATCCAGCAAGGGACCCACGGCTCTAGCCGTGGGCCCCACCTTGATTTTTGTATGTCATCTAAACCGTCCATGAGGTGGGTCCCATCCTCAGGTGGGCCCCCTCCAAATTTCAGCTCGATCAAAAACTCAGGTGGCCCACACCATAAGAAACAGTGTGAATTAAATTTTACCATTGAAACCTCTTGCTGGGCCACAGACGTTTTGGATTCAATATAAAAATTTGTTTTTACTCTTCATCCAGACCTACGTGACCTTATCAACGGTCTGGATGGTTGGCAAATCTAATGGTGGGCCACACACGTGGATCCCACCATTAATGTATGTATTTTACTACACCGTCCACAGCCGTGGACGGTGGACTCCCACTATGATACATGTGTTATACTCGCACCGTCCAGCAGACGGTGGAGCCCCTCCTTGATACGTGTGCCATTCCGCACTGTCCACTGGACAGTGGGACCCACCATGATGCACGTGATGCATCTAGGCCGTCCATCCACGTGGTGAGATCATTCTAAGGCCTGAGCTTTTGGTTGGGTGGGCCACTCACTATGGGTTAGGCTCATTTGATTCATTTAAGGCCTAAGAACTTGGGCCCACTTGATATGTAAAGCCTATGGGCTTAGGCTCACTTGATATGTAAAGCCTATGGGCTTAGGCTCACTTGATATTTAAGACCTATGGGTTTAGGCCCAATTGATATGTTCTAAGGCCATGAGACTAGGCCATTTGATATATTGTAAGGCCCATGGGACTAAACCCATTTGATTATAAAAAGGGTCCATGGGATTAGGCCCATTGGATTCATTTGAGACCCATGAGTTAGGCCCATTTTATTTGATTAAGGCCTAGGGGTTTAGGCCCATTTGACTCATGTTAGGTCTATGGGTTGAGGCCCACTTGATCTACATGTGGGACCCAATTGGTGTGGCCCATTGGTCACATATTAGACTCATGAGACTAAGCTCATTTGATGCAATCCAAGGCCCACGGGTTTTGACCCATTGCAATGCACATAAGACCCATTGGTGTGGCCCATTTATGTGGCCCATCTGATGAATAAAAAGGCCCATAGGATATGGCCCATTTGACATATATATGAAAAGCCCAATGGGATGAACCTAAGGTCCATTACAATGTGTAATCCCAATACCGATTATGTAGCGATGTTTAAGAAGATCGTACCTGGGATGCAATGTTGGTTTGACGTCCACATTGCGAGTGTAATGCTGGTTGGATGTCCACATTACGACTCTCCTTAGGGCCCATTGTTAGGCCCGTACTTATTGTGTATAGGCCGTCCAGGTCCATCTGCATTGTAAGATAGTTCATTTTATAACATGTTTAGTACAGTTCCATGATTCATGATCATACGCATCATATGTATGCTTGACGTGAGAATTGTCTGATCATAGCATTTGCCTTCGGGCAGGTTGTTTATGGGCTCCCGATTAGGCGGTGTTGCCCTACATGAGCGCACGATAGGTGCAGGATTTGATGCATGACTGGATAGCGTGAATCATGCATATCGCATTTGTATGACATGGATATTGTATGCCCTAGTGACATCGGGGTCGTAACTTCCACAGATGTATCGTGGTTAGCAAGATTGGATACCGAAAATCTTATTCTACATGGGGTACTATAGATATCCCTGGGTGAAAGTCCCTAAACCCTTATGGTACCAAGAGGTTGCTCCAACGTCTAGATCGAGTGGGTAGATAAGCGTTGAGTGCCGATTACCAGACGGTTACGCTCTCCACTGTGTCGTGGTCGGTTGGAAGGGGGTGCGACCTTACCCGCCCTAGTGTAGGGGGCAATGCTAGGCTGAGTTTGACCAGCTCGAGGAATGGGTCCGCTATTGACGAGTCGCGCCCAATATTGGCAGACGGATAGTGAGGTCTCTTCCACTTACCTTATTGTGTGCAATGTGGCGACAATCTGGTTTAGAGTGTACTAGACCCCGGTGATATCCCATATTTGAGCTGGATTGATGTGTGGACATAGATGAGAATCTGCATGCTTGATTTGCATTGCACATCGCATAAGCCTTGGTACGGCTCATGATATTATGGATCCATCTGCATATTGCGCATTACTCCGACATTGCATGTTCATATTACTACCTTGCGCACACACTTTCACCACCCTCTAAGCTTTCTATAAGCTTATGCACGACCGTTGCGTGCAGGTGACATTGGTTCGCAGCAGCGCTGAGGCAGGAGCTCGTTGTAGATCATTTTGGAGCTTTTGTTCTTTACCATTGTATTTTCCTTTATGCTTATTGTACTTGTAAAGTTTTTTATCATAGTGGAAATGTAATGGAGTTCTTGGTTGTTGTTTGTGGGTTATGCCTTTGGTTATGCTTATTACGAATCAAACTGACATTGAAAATCCTCCTCGTAGCATCCTAGGATCGGAACCTGGTGAATGGGCGCTAGGAGCCGAGAATGGGGTTCTACGGAGGCTGTCAGCGTCGGATTTGGCGATCGAAAATTTTGTGAGCCCGATTTTCAAGTTTGGGGCGTGACAATTCACCATAGACAACTTTTCCTCTTTTCTGATCTTAGGAAGTCCTCTAACCAAATTTTTGGAGTTGAGCTTGGCTAAATTTCGATAGTGGACATGTCCTAACCTTTGGTGCCATAATTTGGATTCATTTTTTTTACAGCCATATTACATTTTGAGGATAACACACTCTCATTTGTACTTTCGATGATATAACACTTATCATTAGTCCATAAACCTTTTATGAGAGACTTTCCTGTATGGTCTAAGATCCTACGCACATCCTTTAAGAAAGTGACCAGATGTTCTTTGTCACATATTTGGGAGATACTAAGGAGATTATGTTTCAAGTCTTCTACACAAAGAACATGTTGGATTTTTGGAAGGCCTTGTATAACTATTGTTCCTTGTCCTACAATTTTGGCTGAGCTACCATCTCCAAATGTGACTGATCCTCCTTCAAAGTTTGAATACTCGCAAAAGTGAGTTTAATCACCAGTCATGTGTCTGGAGCATCCACTATCAAGGTACCATTTTAAATTATTTCTAACTTTCAAAACAGTATGGATTACAAGGGAATTGTGTTGACCTGTCACATCCTCTGAGATACTTTTGGTCATCATTCCAACTTCAGTCAAGATCACTCTCTAGGTGGTGAATCCCTTAAAGAGAGACCCACTTTGAGTCTAATTGAAATTGTGGTAAAGACCGCTTTAGTTGAAGTAGGAATATACCAATATGTCCTAGAGGGGGGTGAATAGGAATTTTTAATAGTTTTATGATAATTTAAAATCCTATCACACTAGTCCTAACAACAAGCCTATATTAGGATTACTTCAAGAGTAACTCAACTGGCTTCCAAGCCCGGTAGAGGGTCCAATCACAAACTATTTGAGATATGAACAATATGCAAACTATTTTATGATGGATATGACGGTGTGTGTGTGTGTGTGAGGTGTGATCTTAGATAATCAGATATAAAAATATTAAAGTAAATCAAACAAACAAATGAATAACAATCTCAAACACAGTCATTTTTATAGTGGTTCGATGACTTGTCTACTCCACTCCCGGTAACCGCACTCAATCCTTGAGTGTACCGGATTTCACTAAGGAGGTTTCCCACGGTTCACCCAAAACCCAAGGTTTTAAATTAGATTCACCTGTAACCTTTACAACCTACACATAGGCTGACTGTTTATACTCTCACGAGCAAGGGTCAACACATCGCACCCACTTTTAGGCACACTAGCCAAGGATCTTCCACAAGACCCTAACGGAGGTTTCACACGGGTCACTTCTAACCCAAGGTTTTAAACAGGTTCACCTTTAACCGGAAGTTTATGTTCTTCACAGAGTAAGGGTCAACACTACGTACCCACCATATACACTCCCGCTGGAGGCCTCGTAGAGGACTTGCAAGGGTGAGAAACACCTCAGACCCAAATCTATAAAAGAATGATCACAAGGGTCCTTTGGACTCTGATAACTTACAAATAAGCAGATGAGTCCCTTTTAGCTCATTGTTGAAGATCTCCACCTTTGTTGATGAAGAGTCTTCTGCTTCCTTGAATCGCAACTCATAAGATATACCAGTGCATAACGATGGGTTGGGTCAAGGTTATGTTGGAATCCTACTCTCAAATATTTTTCTATAAAGAAGATAGAGTGATTCCAATCATATATGCATTCAAGGCATCTTAGTTTAATGATTTGTCATTAAGGTGGTAGCTGGAGGATCCTTGAATGCGGAAGTTCATTCCCCAATCCACTCTATTGAATATCAATGATGAGGGTGGATTGGAGGATGAACTCCCTTGAGAGAAAGGGCTTTGGGTAAAGATCTAAGGTTAGACACTCAAAAGCACTCTCTTCTTTCTCTCACACCAACTAAAGACAGGCTCTCTATATATAGGGAAAAAGTTCCAACGGATATAAAACAGTCACACTTATGACAGAGTTCGATATCATCGAGCAAGGTCAATATCATCGAGCATATACTCTTGATTACATCGACTAGCAGCTCGATGGTATAAACTCAGATGTCATACGCTTTTGAAACTTTTTGTTAGCTGGTCGAGGGCATCGCAACACGCATCGATGTCATCAGATTTTGAACTCTGATAATATCGATACAAGGATCGATTCCTCGACATTTGAAAAATGAGAGAAACTTGCTTTGAAAATTTTCAGGTCAAAAAATATGATCGAGGTACACTCGATATCATCAGAATTTGAATATCGATGATATCGAAGGTCGTGTCGATGCATCGATAAATCCATAGATTTTATTAGTGAGCTTGCTGGACAGTTTTATGTCCTCTCTCGATGCAATCGATTCGGCCTCGATATCATCGATATTTGAATATTGATTCTATAAAGCGACCCTCGATCTGAAATAAAAACCACCTAAAAAGTGTTGCTGAAAAGATTATGTCCAAGACCGATATCATTGAAGGTTTTTCGATATCATTGAGATTTGAATTCCGAGGATATCGAGGGTACTTCGATATGTCGAAGGTCTTCATAATTTTCCTATATAAAAAACAGGGACACAAATACTCTGCTGTTGATTATATCGAGTCTATTTTGATAAAATCGAGATTCAAATATCGATGATATCAATAGGGGTATCGACACATCGATAATTCCGTCCAGATGTATATGCAGTTGCTGGACACTTTATGTCCTCATTCGATTTTATCGGTTGAGCTTTCGAGGACATCGATAACACATCTCGATTTTATTAAAACTAATATCGATAAATCGATAGAGGCAGA
Source organism: Magnolia kwangsiensis (assembly GCA_037074715.1). Lineage (NCBI taxonomy): Eukaryota > Viridiplantae > Streptophyta > Magnoliopsida > Magnoliales > Magnoliaceae > Magnolia > Magnolia kwangsiensis. Next base: position 115,154,729 of record CM073572.1, on the reverse strand, counting down.
AAACTTAGTGATTTTCTAATTTTGTAAAAAAGTTTTCTAACTCAAAAACCCCATAATATTCTAACCAATTTTAAGGGTTTTATTTACCTGGTGTTTTAGGACACATGATGTGAGGCTTAGATTTACCTGTGGCAAGTTCGGGTACACATTTGGTTGAGGTAGACAACTGATTGATCTTCCTATGGAGCTTTTCTGTCTAGTTGACTCAACACTCATGCTAATTGACAAACCAAGGCACTTTTAGGAGTGGTTGTACATCACTATTTAAGGAAGAGCTTAGTGATCACCGTGATCTAAGGAAGGAGGCTGGATGTTGTGTGAAGGAAGAAGTGGTGGTGATCACCACTGTTTAAGAGCCTAGGAGGCCTATAAATATCCCTCCCACTCCTCATTTGGACGAATGGAAGCTAGAAGGACATTTTCTGCACAAGTCCAGGAAAGAGTTGCGCAAAAGAATTGTGTACTCCGCGTAACTCAAAGAGGCCTTGCGCACCACTTTTTGTGGAGTTCCAGGGGAGTTATGCGGTTTGTGCAACTCAAGGAGCCTTGGTGTGCCCCTTCTCATGGATCCTTATCCTGAGATAAGGTTTCATGCGCCACTTTTAGTGGAATGCAAGATGAGTTGCGCCACCTTTTAAGGGAAGAAAGATGAGTTGTGTGCTTGTGCGCAACTGGAGGAAATGAGAAAGAGAAAGAGTTGCATGCAACTCTCTTGAAGAATGCTTGGTGCCCCACTTTTTGTGGAGGCTTTGTCTTGAAGAATGCATGTTGCGCCACTCTTTGTGAAGATTTTGTCTTGATACAAAGCTCTTATGCCACTTCTCATGGAAACATTGTCCTGAAGGATGGCTTTTGCACCATTTTGAGAGGAAGCTTGTCCTAATTCCTAGCTCTTGTCCCAAAGTAAACCCTATACACTTCACATTCCTTGTCTAAGCTTATGCAGTTCTACCATCAAGCAGATGACCTCCACACTTGTTGAGCCTATCCATGTGATTGGAAGGATGAATGGAAGACCCGCACAACTTAGTATGGATCAAATCAAGTGATCCTAGCATGGGAAACCCGCACAACTCGTCTCCCCTGGAGATATGATCAAAAAGCGTCGAAATGTTGCCAAAATCTCCATCAGACTGCCTTCTTCTCTTTTGTATTGATGCATTGTTCTTTGTTTTCAGAATTAAGGGAAATATGAGGATGTAAAAGAACTCAGACTGAATAAAATACTTTGTGATGTCTGTTCTCTCATGCTTTCTCTGTTATCATTGAATGAATTCCCCCAAATCAGAATGCTTTTCATTTCTGGTTGAAACACATTCACATTTGTTGATCGATAAATTTTATTTTGAATTCACATCATGAACATTGATTGTGCAATCTAGATCATAGAGAGTCTAGATCTAGTCATTGGATCAAGGAGGTTTCTTAACAGTTGAGATCTACAAATATTGACCACATATTATATTGTGGACAGTTTAGATATACAAGTACAAAGTCGAATAGATTAATGGCTCGTAACTAACTAACTTTGCATTGGGAAGTCGGCCCCCACACCGATTTTTGTGGTTTTCTAGAATTGGGGTGATTGGGCTGATTTGGATTGATGATGCAATAGATTTGGAGTCACCGCTTACCGCTTAACTCAAAATCTTGAAATTGGCTAGAACCTGTAGAATATGCAAAGCTAGAGAATCCGAAGATCCTCTTGATTTAAATTGACTCCTGATCTACGGTCTGAGATTCTGAGTAAGGGACCTCGGTTATAAAGAGGAAGGTGCTATGTACCCTCTTTGCCCGTACGGCTTGTTGGTCTCTACTTCATGTGGTATCTAGGCTTGTTTATAGTTAAATTTAAACCAAATCTCCTTTAGTCCCTTGTTTGTATTGCTTTGGTTTTAGTCCCACACTGGAAATCTACAAAACTTCCAAGCAAGTTATAAGCATTAGTTAGGGTAGAAGGCTTGGACCTTCAAGGGACATGGTGTTTGGGTGTGTGCCACCTCTGTTCTCATATTCAACATGATTGTGCAAAATGGCACATGCAAGAACTTGTGGGTGGTTAATTCTTTTAGTCTGCATGGTAATTCCAATGAGAGCTAATTCATTCAATGTGGATATTGCATACGTTGAAAACCCCGTTGCGAAAGGGGCAGGTGTGGATTTTCATCATTTACGACTCTCTTCCGTCTTATCTAAATTGGGTCTTCTTTCAACATTTACTCCATGCTTTTAGTAGGTATATTGTAGTTCACCAATCCGTTTCTTTTTAATTGAGTGGCTTGACTTGAATTGATATTTATGTTCTAGGGAGCCTCCCATGTATATTGGGAAGCTAAGCATGTTCATGCTTTTAAAGACATCATGCAATAGAAACTCCCATGTATATTCGGATATTTTTTCTTGGAAAGGCCATAGTTCTAATCATTCAAACTTTGTGTTCAGGGACATTTGTGTTTTTCCATTGTATGATGACCATCCCACCTAACATACAATCGTATTTCTTACATGGATATTTTTTTTTCATGCAAAACATTCTTTTTTCCTTGATTGTTCCTTTGTGTCAACTCTAGTATTTTGCGTAAACTGTAGTTTTAATTATCTTTTCTGAACTTGGGTCTGAGTTTGGATTTGAGCATGTAGTTCAATGGTAGAAAATCTACATTACAACATTGAAACCTATGGTAGTCTAGCTCACCTGGATTGAATGGGAGCTACTGACAAAGGTCTTTAAACCATGCATTCTTTTCTTTCTTATAACCATGGCCCACTTAGAGATTAGATCAGGCCAATTGGCTAGGCTGGGCTATTCATCGTTGGCCTGAGCATGGCTTGTTCATTAATTGAGCTCCACTATTAAGATGCTTTTTCTGAAAATAATGTTGGTTCGTTGATCCATATCAAACTTGGATGAGAAAAAATAACAATAAATAGAAGTCCAACAGCCTAGATTCAACAAATATATGTCAAATATATGTGGCTTACTTGATAAGAGTGCCACCTTAAAGTTTAGTATATAGCATATTCATAATACTTGCAAGCTAAAATGCTTATTGTATTGTGCAAAAACAGTTTTGTATAGCCTACCTCAATGTTGTCTATTGCCAATAACGTTTTGTAGCTACCATTAGAAGGTCACCTTATCTCATAATCTGATATGTGAAACCCACTAGATACCATTGCACCTATGTCCAGTTCCCGTGCAGTGTCAGATAAGGAAATTGGTACAATGTGCTGAGGCTAGCTTCCCCATATGTAATTATATATCTACCAAAGTATTTTATGAATTTCCTTCTTGTAGTGGAGAGTGCTTATTCTACTAGTAACCTAGTTGTCTTCAACTTGTACAGGCATTACATGTCCTCTAATAGTTGTATGTTATTTTTTCTTTTTCTTTTTGTTGTTTAAAAATGATTGTTTCTATTTTGCAGGAAGATTTATTAAAAATGATTGTTTCTATTTTTTAGGAAGATTTGTGGCAGGTTGCATTTCTGGTTAGCACAGAGGTTTGTTTCAATTTATTTTTACTTCTTCAATTAGTGCATCTGCTTTTCAATGTTATATCAAACATTGCAAGAGTAGTTCGTGTCAATGGAGTGAGCAGTAAATTCCTTCAGACATTGAGGTTTTTAATAACTTGCAGCTGTTGAATAAATGTCTGGGAATTCTCTTGTGGGTACAGTTCCAGTGAGCATTGGGGAATTGAAGGCAATGAAGCTGGGTGTGGAAGTATATCATCATTTGAATGCAATCTTTTCTTCTTATTCCCTGTCCATGTTTACTGCTCAGATCATAATCTGCTCTTTTGCTTATTCTATTTGCATCATGTCCTGATAACATGATATGATGCAGGCTATGATAAAGAAGTAATATAGTCAAGATGCAACAAATGTCAGTGATGAAGGCAGCTTTGCTCCAAACATCCAAACGTAATTGAAATCATGTTATATCAGTTTCAGTTTGTGATAAAGAAGAGGTATGTTTTCTTCTTTTTTCTGCAACTCTGGTGACCAGAAGTTATAGTGTGATGATGTCACTCCCCAAACTCGGAAACCGGTCTCACAAAATTTTCGATCACCGAATCTGGCGCCGACAGCATCCATAGAACCCCATTCTCTGCTCCCAGTGCCCATTCGCCAGGTTCCGATCCTGGGATGCTACGAGGAGGATTTTCAACGTCAGTTTGATTCGTAATAAGCATAACCAAAGCCATAACCCACAAACAACAACCAAAAACTCCATTATATTTCTACTATGATAAAAAAATTTACAAGTATAATAAGCATAAAGAGAAATACAATGATGATAGACCAAAAGCTTCAAAATAATCTGCCATGTGCTCAAGCCTCAGCACCGCTGCGATCCAACGTCACCTGCACGCAACGGTCGTGCATAAGCTTATATAAAGCTTAGAGGGTAGTGAAAGTGTGTGCGCAAGGTAGTAATATGATAATGCAATATCAGAGTAATGCGGAATATGCTGATGGATCCATGAATACCATTACCCATACCAAGGCTATGCTATGCAAGGCATGAATGATGTCGGCCATACCATGGCTATGCGATGCAAGATGCAAGTCAAGCATACAATCCTCATCTAAGTCCACATATCAATACAGCTCAAATATAAGATATCACTGGGGTCTAGTACACTCTAAACTAGATCGTCGCCCCATCGCACGCAATAAGGTAAGTGGAAGAGACCTTACTATCCGTCTGCCAATATCGGGCTCGACTCGTCGATAGCAGATTCATTCCTCGAGCTGGTCAAACTTAGCCTAGCTTTACCCTCTACTCTCGGGCGGGTAAGGCTGCACCCCCTTCCAACCAACCACGATACAGTGAAAAGCACGACCGTTTGGTAATCGGCACTCGACGCTCCTGTACCCACTCGGTCTAGACGTTGGAGCAACCTCTTGGTACCATAAGGGTTTAGAGACTTTCACCCAGGGATATCTATAGCACCCCATGTAGAACAAGATTTTCGGTATCCAATTCTGCCAACCATGATACGCCTGTGGAGGCTACGACCCTGATGTCGCTAGGGCGTACAGTAACCATGTCACACAATGCGAAATGTATAAATCACACTATCCAGTCATGCAGCAATCCTGCGCGTATCGTGCGCTCATGTGGGGCAACACCGCCTACCTGGGAGCCCATAAACAATCTGCCTGAAGGCATATGCTATGATCAGTCACTTCTCATATCAAGCATACATATGATACGTATAATCATGAATCATGGAACTATACTAAACATGTTATATGGTAATGGATGCTATTCATAACAGAGATGGGCCTAGACAGCTTACAAGTATGGGCCTAACAATGGGCCTTAAGGAGGGTTATAATGCAGACATTTAACCAACATTATTCTTACAATGTGGACGTCAAACCAACATTGCTCCCAAGACACAGCTGTCATAAACATCATTACACAAACCATGGTAGGGTCACACATTGTAATGGGCTTGTATACATCCAATTGGGCCTCGACCCATGGGCCTTAGATACAATAAATGGGCCGCATAACATATGCCTCATATATATCAAGGTAGGCCTCAACAACGGGCCTCGTGATACCTCAACAACGGGCCTCGTATATCACATCGGCCTAACCAACTGGGCTCCCAAGTACATCACATCGGGCCGAGTCAAATGGGCTAAATTAATGGGTCGATTTAAATGGGCCAATTTAGATGGGCCCAAAACCAACCCACCATTTATCTCTTGTTAGAGATCATTTTAAAATATTATCATATATATATATATATATATATATATATATATATATATAAATGAATCATATCCAAAGGATCATCTGGACCATACCAAACGTAACAGTGGTGATAATGATTTCCACACTTGAATGAATCATATCCAAAGGATCATCTGGACCATACCAAACGTAACAGTGGTGATAATGATTTCCACACTTGAATCTCTAGTGGGCCCACCGTATTATCTATTTTCCACCCAGTCCGTGCATAAGGTCACAAGGACCTGGATATAGAAAGAAAACAAATATCACATTGGTCCAGCGCCTTGCAACCCAAAGGGGTTTAAATGGCAGGCGTTCAACCCCACTGCTTTAGGCAGTGTGGTCCACTTGATACTGGATCTGCCTTATTTTTCCTCCCAAGCCCGAGGACGAGCTCACCAAATGTATGGACAGTTTGGTTGATTTACATATAACAAGGTGGGGTCCACGTACATACGTGGCTGCCCACTAGATGAATAGACAGTTGGGATGGAAAATGTCCATCATGGTGAGGCCGCTGGCCGTCCAACAGATGGACGGCCAGGTACAAACATCAAGGTGGGCCACTGCATGGACGGTGTAGGCACCACATGTATTAGGGTGGGGCCATACGCGGCATGAAAGATGGATGGACGGTTTGTGTAAAACTCATACATCACGTGGGACCAGCCACTGTTGACGTGAAGAGGGTAGCTGCATAGGTGCAGCACGTGCAGCAACGCTGCCACTCCCATACTCTACCTTTTCTTTTTCTTTCTTTTTTTTTAAAACCAAACAGAGGTGGGTCCCACGTAGGGCCCACCACAACTGGTATATATAATATATAATATATAAAATATAAAATATAATATATTATATTATATATAATATAATATATATAATATATAGTATAAAGATATATCCAACGTCCAGATGTACGGCTGGACATACACTTACATCATGGTGGCCCACACGTGGGGCTGGGTCCCATGTGGCATGCATCATGGTGGGCCCATCTAAATGGACGAACGGTGGAGATGGGTCCCATAGACCCACGTCCGTTCACACTTCATTGGCAGCTACCCCCTGCCAAGACCTCAGCATTAAACGAGGTATCTTTCACTCCATCTACCACGTGAACCATGCGGCCCACCGTTGAAACCAGAGACTTCCACTCAGTCTGCCCGTGAGCTATGGATTTGGGCGTGGAAGTGGGCCCACACAGACATGGTCCACCATTCAGAATGGTGGACGGTTTGGATAAAGCACATACATCTTGGTGTGGCCCATTTGGAGGGTTGTAGGACGGGAGTGGGTCTCATGGACCCCACCGTCAGTGCACCCTTCATGCCAGTACACACTCCATGTTAGCCACCCTCAACAGGGATCATTACTTAGACCTCCAGTGTTGAAACGAGGCATCTTTCACTCGGTCTGCCACCTGAGCTATGGAGCTGGGTGGGCCCACATCATATCACACTTCACTGCCAGCCACCCCCACCATTAGTCACCTCAAGGTGGGCCCCCATGGACGGTTGGGATGGCATATAACCATCATGGTGTGTCCCACATAGATGGGGTCCACCGGTAGATGGCATGGATGATGTACACACATTAGGTGGGCCATAATCATAGAAAGAAAGAAAGAAAGAGAGATGGGACACAACGGAGGTGATAGAGGGGCCCCGCCACTATAGGCCCCTCTTTGATACAAAATATACATCAATGTGGGTCCCACATACGTGGACCCTTAAATCAAATAAACAGATGAAAGATAAAAATCAAAGATCACCCACCAGCTTCTTGTTACACCTTAGGCTTCCTTAGCTCCTTACCTTTGATTCCAATGGAGGAGATGAGGTTTGGATGGTTGAGATGAGAGATGAAAGGGTAGGAAAGTGGGCCACCTTTGTTGCTTGGGAAGGCTTGGAGAGGATCATACGTATGGTGCTTTTCTTGCTTGGAAATGAGCTTGGAAAAGAGAGAGAAAAATATTTATAAAGGGAGAGGAGTGATGGGTGATGGGGTAATGGATGTAGTGGTTATGAGTGTGTAAGATACTTTTTTGACTTTGAAGGTATTTTGTGTAAGAAAAGTATGGGCTTTGTAAGAACTTTTTGACTTTTGTGGTTGCTTGGGGATGGGTGTGAAGTGATGTGTACTTGATATTTACTTGACATGTTGAGATTGATGGATGATGGATTGACGTGACAAGTCGTAGAGATTCTCTTGGGTTTCGCAACGCGCGGCATTTTCCTCGCACCAAACGTTGGTCCACAACTCCTGGCCAGGGTATCGCCTTGGCGCGGGAGTCGCGGCACCGAAACCGCGGGAACGGCGCGGTCGCTATGACACAAGTCTTGGGTTGAGTCGACTCTTGTTAACGGCGTGTGATTCAAGGTCGCGCGTAAATATCGATTAAGGGTCGAAGATTACCGAAATTCGACCAGAAAGACCACGGAAGTCTACTGAATGGTACAGACTAAGATACGGGTCTTACAGCTCTCCCCTCCTAATAAAAATTTCATCCTCGAAATTTATGCAATCATCGTAACTAGACATAACTCATGAGGAAGAAAGAACATGTCATCACCGTATATAATCAGAGATAATATACAAAATACAATACAATCAATTATCAAAGAGATGGGGATAAAGCTCTCGAATCTCAGCCTCGTGCTCCCAAGAAGCCTCCTCAACAGAATGGTGACCTCACTGAACCTTCACCAATGGAATGACCTTGGTCCGGAGGACCTGCTCCTTCCGATCAAGGATACGAACTGGTTGTTCGATGTAAGAAGCGCCCTCACGAACCTCTAACGGCTGTCAATTAATAACAGGAACAATGTCTGACCCACACTTCCTCAATATAAAGACATGAAAAAAGTTGTGGACGCCAGACAACTGAGATAGCAAGGCAAGCTAATAGGCCACGACGCCAACGCGCCCAGTAATCTCAAAAGGTCCTATAAATCTCGGGGCAAGCTTGCTCTTCGCTCCGAATCAAACTACGCTCTTCATGGGCAAGACCTTGAGATACACATAGTCCCCCACATCAAACTCCAAGGGACGACGCCGAGGATCAGCAAAACTCTTCTGCCGGCTCTGAGTTGTGCGAATCCTCTGCCTGATGATATCAATAGACTCTAACGTCTCCTGCATAAGCTTCGGACTTAGGAGACGACGCTCTCCAACCTCGGTCCAACAACTCGGTGGTCTGCATGGTCTGTCATATAGTGCCTCAAAAGGAGTCATGCCGATGGTCGCCTGATAGCTGTTATTGTATGCGAACTCAGCCAATCGCAAATGCTCATCCTAGCTACCTCCGAAATCAATCGCGCAGGCCCGAAGCATATCCTCAAGGATCTGGTTGACCCTCTCGGTCTGGCCATTGGTCTGCGGATAGTACGCGGTGCTGAGCTGCAAATCAATCCCCATCACTCTCTATAAGCTCCCCCAAAACTGAGACGTGATCCTCGAATCTCGGTCAGAAATGATCGAGACTGTAACGCCATGGAGTCTCACAACCTCCTTGATAAATAACCTGGCAAGCCGGTCCATAGACTAAGTTGCACGCATCGTAAGGAAATATGCTGACTTTGTCAGACGATCCAAAACAACCTAAATGGCGCCATGACCGCGCTGAGTCCTCGGCAAGCCCATAATGAAATCTATCAACACGTGCTCCCACTTCCAAATCAAGACGTTCAACGGCTGTAATAGACCAGGGGGTCTCTGATGATCGGCTTTGACACGCTGGCATGTGTTACACTCGGCCACAAAACTGGCGATCTGACACTTCATCCCCACCCAAAAATATCATCGCCTCATGTCACGGTACATCTTCGTCGAGCTAGGGTGGATAGAAAATCACGATCGATGTGCCTCAGTCATAAGATCTCTACGTAACTCAGGAATATCCGGGACACATAATCAGCCTCTGAAGTGAAGTCCACCATCTGTACCAATCTGTCAATTTTTCTGACTCTCAAATGCAGCCTCAGCTATATAGCTTTACAACGACTCATCAGCTTGCCGAGCCTCGATCACCCTTGCGACAAGAGAAGGTTGAATCGACAAGCTCGATAACTGCATGATAGAAGACTGCAAGCTGAACTCAGAATCATACTCTACGATATCCTCAAGCATCCGCCACTCTTGAATCATCATATGCGCCACTAGGCCTCGTGGCTGATGGCTGAGGGCATCTGCTACCACGTTCGCCTTGCCTGGGTGGTACTGAAGATTGAAATCATAGTCTTTCAGGAGCTCCATCCAGTGCCTTTGCCTCATGTTCAACTCAGACTGCGAGAAGAGGTACTTCAAGCTCTCTTGTGGTCGGAGAAGAGCTCGAACCTGACCCCATAAAGATAGTGTCTCCACACCTTTAGTGCGAAGACAACTGCTACCAACTCTAAATCATGCGTGGGATAGTTCAGCTCATGGACCTTGAGTTGATTAGACACGAAGGCCACTGGTCTCCCGTGCTGCATCAGGACAACACCCAAACCAATATGTGAGGCATCAGTAAATACAATCAATTCATCACTCCCAAAGGGAAGAGTGAGGACAGGAGCGAAAGTCAGACGGTCCTTCAACTCCATAAATGCTTGCTCACAGGCGTCACTCCAAATAAACTTTGCGCCCTTCCAAGTCAACCTGGTCAATGGGGCTACAATACGAGAGAAGCCCTCACTGAAACATCTGTAACAACCCGCCAAACTAAGAAAACTGCGGATCTCTGTTGCAATCGTGGGCTGGTCCCACTGACGCACTGCCTCGACCTTCGAGGGGTCCACTGCGATGCCCTCCCTCGTCACCACATGACCGAGGAACTTCACCTCCTCCTGCCAGAACTGGCACTTCTCCAGCTTCGCATACAGCTGGTGTGCGCAGAGGGTCTGCAAAGTAATCTCCAAGTGCTGGTCACACTCCTCACAGGTCCTCGAATAAATCAGAATGTCGTCGATGAAGATTACAACAAAATGATCGAGATAAGGGCAGAAGACCTTATTCATCAGCTGCATGAAGACCGCAGGTGCATTGGTCAGTCGAAGGACATGACCTGGAACTCAAAATGACCGTAACGCGTCCTGAATGCCGTATTCGGAATGTCCTCATCTTGGACCCGAATCTGATGATAACTGGAACGTAGGTCAATCTTCAAAAAAAACTATGCACCCTGCGGCTGATCAAAAAAATCATCAATCTTCAGGAGCGGGTATCTGTTCTTGATCGTGACTTTATTGAGCTCGCAGTAATCTACACAGATCCTCAACGAGCCATCCTTCTTCTTCACGAAGAGTACCGGCACTCCCCACGGTGAACTGCTCGGACAGATAAAACCCAACTCGCACAACTCATCCAACTGCTTCTATAATTTCCACAACTCCAACGGTGCCATACGATATGGGGCCTTCGAAATAGGTGTGGTATTGGGTATGAGATCAATCTGAAACTTGGTGAATCGACGAGGCGGTAATCCAGGAATCTCCTGAAACACATCTGGAAAATCGTAAACCACGGGCAACTGGTTGATGCTCACTATTATGGGCTCCTCTATGGCACACAACATCAAACAAGACAACGGCTCTCCTATGGGCTCTGCAATGAACTAAAACTGCGGCATGCCTGGTATACAGAACGTGACTGTCCTCGCGGAGCAGTCTAATATGACATAGTACTCGGCAAGTCAATCCATGCCTAGGAAAACGTTAAAATCTGACATCGGCAGTACGTACAAGTCGGCGAGCAAGTAAATCTCTCCTACTAACACGGGGCAATATGGACAAAAGTGGCCTAATACTGTAGTCTTTCTCAAGGGCGTCGATACGGTCAACCCCTCTCCAGCAGACTCTATCGGTAATCTATTCGTACGACAGAATCCCTCAGACATAAACGAGTGCGAAGCACCAGAATCAAATAAAACTCACGCAATGCATGTAAGGACTAGAAGTATACCCTCAACGACTCCTCCAGATGACTGCAGATCCTGCTGAGCCGCATAGAACCTAGCCTGAGTCGACTGGGGAGGTGTCTGTCCTCTCTGAGCGTGCTGTTGCTACTGGGGTCGTTAAAGCGGTCAAAACTACTACCTCTACTACTGCGGCCTCTGAGGCTGATGCTGATGCAGCTGCTGAGGTGGCTTCGGTAGTGGGGGCTGCTGTCGTTGCTGCTGTGGGGGTCTCTGCTGCTGCGGGCCTCTCTACTGCTGCTACTGCTGGGGGCTAGGACACTCCCACATACGGTGCCCTATAGCACCGCACCTAAAACAAGTGTTGGTGAACTACCTCGGAGGTGGTGCTGGAGGTGCTGCTGACGCTCGGAAGGCTGGGCGACCTGTGCGCCTCTACTGTGGTCGACGATGTTGGGAATCACTGGATGGAACCTGCCTCTTCCGGTCTCTCCTCTTACCGTGATCAGACTGAGAACCGGCCCACTTAGCCTCAAAATCTGGGCCTTCCATACCACTCCCTCAAAAGTCAGGAGCTCATGCCCAATAACACGGCCTCGAAGACCGTAATGCAATTCATCCTCGAAGCGACAGGCTCTTCGCTCCTCATCATCTACAAGGTATGGTGTAAACCTGGACAGTGTTACAAAGCGAGCCACGTACTGAGCCACAGTCGTATCACCCTGCACCAAGGCCTCGAACTCCAACGCTCGCTGTCGTCGGATGTGATCAGGGAAATACTGTCGGTCAAACCGATCCACAAAATCCTCCCAAGTCCACACAAAGTCAGTGCCTGTTGCTCTAGAGATTGATGTCCACCAATGCTCAGCCTCTCCATGGAGAGAAATACGGCTAATCGAACTCGTCGCTCAGTCGTACATCCCATCGTCTCAAATATCTTCTCCACATTAGAGCGCCATCTCTCATCTGCTGTCGGATCTGGCTCACCTTGGAAACATGGGGGATCGAGTCATCAAAACTCACAAAGGAGGGTGCTCGCGCGCTCCTACTCCGCCTGGGCCGACAAAACGACTGGGTGTCTGCCCTGTCCCTGAAGTGCAGCCGTCACAGCCTGTAACATCTACTGCAACTGGGAAGCACTCACGGATACGGTTGGGTCCGCACCAGTCTCCGGTGGAGGAGCAGCATCCTCAGGATGGGCAGTAGGAACCTCTGGTGGTGGAGTGGGGATCGTAGGTGGTAGGGAGGGACTGGAAGTGGTGGATCGAGAGTCTCAGGTGATGGTGCGAGAGTCGATCGGGTCACTCTCCCACTCACCATATCCTAAAGGAAAGAGCGAATGTGCCTATCAACTTTTGAAAGCTCTAGAAGGCACTCACGTTAAGGGTTGATAACAAAACATCGCTAGGCTATCCGAACTTCAGGACTCAGTCACTCTAAACTCATAACAGATATGTAATGTTGTTCTCAGTTATTCTCAAGTTATGCTCTAATACAAACTTCTGTCACGTCCCAAACTCTAAAACTGGCTCACAAAATTTCTGATCACTAAATCTGGCACCGACAGCCTCCGTAGAACCCCATTCTCAGCTCCCAGTGCCCATTCACCATATTCCAATCCTACGATGCTACGAGGAGGATTTTCAATGTTAGTTTGATTTGTAATAAGTATAACCAAAGGCATAACCCACAAACAACAACCGAAAACTCCATTACATTTCTACTATGATAAAAAACTTTACAAGTACAATGAGCATAAAGGGAAATACAACGATGATAGATCAAAAGCTTCAAAATAATCTGCCACATGTTCAAGCCTCAGCACTGCTGCGATCCATCGTCACATGCACGCAACGGTCGTGCATAAGCATATAGAAATCTTAAAGGGTGGTGAAAGTGTGTGCGCAAGGTAGTAATATGATCATGCAATATCAGAGTAATGCGGAATATGCTGATGGATCCATGAATACCATTACCCGTACCAAGGCTATGCGATGCAAGGCATGAATGATGTCGGCCATACCAGGGCTATGCGATGCAAGATGCAAGTCAAGCATACAATTTTCATCTAAGTCCACATATTAATACAGCTCAAATTTGGGATATCACTAGGGTCTAGTACACTCTAAACCAGATCGCCGCCTCATCGTATGTAATAAGGTAAGTGAAAGAGACCTCACTATCCGTCTGCCAATATCAGGCTCAACTCCTCAAGCTGGTTAAACTCAACCTAGCTTTACCCCCTACTCTCGAGCGGGTAAGCCCGCACCCCCTTCCAACCGACCACGACATAGTGGAAAGAGCGACCGTTTGGTAATCGACACTCGGCGCTCCTGTACCCACTCGGTCTAGACGTTGGAGCAACCTCTTAGTACCATAAGGTTTTAAGGACTTTCACCCAGGGATATCTATAACACTGCATGTAGAATAAGATTTTCGGTATCCAATCCTGCCAACCACGATATGCCTGTGGAGGCTATGGCCCTGATGTCGCTAGGGTGTACAGTAACCATGTCACACAATACGAAATGCATGAATCACACTATCCAGTCATGCAGCAATCCTGCGCGTATCGTGCGCTCATGTGGGGCAACACCGCCTAACCGGGAGCCCATAAACAATCTACCCAAAGTCATATGCTATGATCAGTCACTTCTCATATCAAGCATACATATGATGCGTATGATCATGAATCATGGAACTATACTAAACATGATATATGGTAATGGATGTTGTTCATAACGGACATGGGCCTAGATGGCTTACAAGTATGGGCCTAACAATGGGCCTTAAGGAGGTTTATAATGCGAACATTTAACCAACATTATTCTTACAATGTGGACGTCAAACCAACATTGCTCCCATGGCACAACTGTCATAAACATCATTACACAAACCATTGCAGGGTCACACATTGTAATGGGCTTGTATACATCCAATTGGGCCTCGACCCATGGGCCTTACATACAACAAATGGGCCGCATAACATGGGCCTCATATATATCAAGGTAGGCCTCAACAACGGGCCTCGTATATCACAATGGCCTAACCAACTGGGTCCCCAAGTACATCACATCGGGCCTAGTCAAATGGGCCAAATCAATGGACCGATTTAAATGGGCTAATTCAAATGGGCCAAATCAGATGGGCCCAAAACCAACCCACCATTTATCTATTGTTAGAGATCATTTTAAAATATTATCATATATATATATATATATATATATATATATATATATATATATATATATATATATATATATATAAATGAATCATATCCAAAGGATCATCTAGACCATACCACACGTAACAGTGGTGATAATGATTTCTACACTTGAAACTCTAGTGGGCCCACCGTATTATCTATTTTCCACCCAGTCCAGGCATAAGGTCATAAGGACATTGATATAGAGAGAAAACTAATATCACATTGGTCCAGGGCATTACAACCCAAAGGGGTTTAAATGACAGGCGTTCAACCCCTCTGCTTTAGGTAGTGTGGTCCACTTGATACTGGATCTGCCTTATTTTTCCTCCCAAGCCCGAGGACGAGCTCACCAAATGTATGGACAGTTTGGTTGAATCACATATAGCAAGGTGGGGTCCACGTATCATACGTGGCTGTCCACCAGATGAATAGACGGTTGGGATGGAAAATGTCCATCATGGTGAGGCCGTTGGCCGTCCAACAGATGGACGACCAGGTACAAACATCAAGGTGGGCCACTGCACGGATGGTGCAGGCACCACATGTATTAGGGTGGGGTCATACGCGGCATGAAAGATGGATGGACGGTGTGTGTAAGACTATACATCATGTGGGAGTATGTGTAGCAACGTTGCCACTCCCATACTCTACCTTTTCTTTTTCTTTTTTTTTTTAAAAAAAACCAAACAGAGGTGGGTCCCACGTAGGGCCCACCACAACTGGTATATATAATATATAAAATATAAAATATAATATATAAATATAATATATTATATTATATATAATATAATATATATAATATATAGTATAAAGATATATCCAACGTCCAGATGTACGGTTGGACATACACTTACATCATGGTGGCCCACACGTGGGGCTGGGTCCCATGTGGCATGCATCATGTGGGCCCATCTAAATGGACAAACGGTGGAGATGGGTCCCATAGACCCACGTCTGTTCACACTTCATTGGCAGCCAACCCCCGCCAAGACCTCAGCATTAAACGAGGTATCTTTCACTCCATCTACCATGTGAACCATGGGGCCCACCGTTGAAACCAGGGACTTCCACTCAGTCTGCCCGTGAGCTATGGGTTTGGGCGTGGAAGTGGGCCCCACACAGACATGGTCCACCATCCAGAATGGTGGACGGCTTGGATAAAGCACATACATCTTGGTGTGGCCCATTTGGAGGGTTGTAGGACGGGAGTGGGTCTCATGGACCCCACCGTCAGTGCACCCTCCATGCCAGTACACACTCCATGTTAGCTACCCTCAACAGGGATCAATACTTAGGCCTCCAGTGTTGAAACGAGGCATCTTTCACTCGGTCTGTCACCTGAGCTATGGAGCTGGGTAGGCCCACATCATATCACACTTCACTGCCAGCCACCCCCACCATTAGTCACCTCAAGGTGGGCCCCCATGGACGGTTGGGATGGCATATAACCATCATGGTGTGTCCCACATAGATGGGGTCCACCGGTAGATGGCATGGATGATGTACACACATTAGGTGGGCCATAATCATAGAAAGAGAGAAAGAGAGAGATCGGAGACAACGAAGGTGATGGAGGGGCCCCGCCACTCTGGGCCCCTCTTTGATACAAAATATACATCAATGTGGGTCCCATATACATGGACCCTTAAATCAAATAAACAGATGAAAGATAAAAATCAAAGATCACCCACCAGCTTCTTCTTACACCTTAGGCTTCCCTAGCTCCTTACCTTTGATTCCAACGGAGGAGATGAGGTTTGAATGGTTAAGATGGGAGATGAAAGGGTAGGAAAGTGGGACACCTTTGTTGCTTGGGAAGGCTTGGAGAGGCTCATACATATGGTGCTTTTCTTACTTGAAAATGAGTTTGGAAAAGGAGAGAGAGAGAGAGAGAGAGAGAGAGAGAGAGAGAGAGAGAGAGAGAGAGAGAGAGACTTGTAAAGGGAGAGGAGTGATGGGTGATGGAGTGATGGATGTGGTGGTGATGGGTGTGTAAGATACTTTTTTGACTTTGGAGGTATTTTGTGTAAGAAAGGTATGGGCTTTGTAAGAACTTTTTGACTTTTGTGGTTGCTTTGGGATGGGTGTGAGGTGATGTGTACTTGACATGTTGAGATTGATGGATTGATGGATTGACGTGACAAGTCGTAGAGATTCTCTTGGGTTTCGCAATACGCGGCATTTTTCTCACACCAAACGTTGGCCCACATCTCCTGGTCAGGGTATCGCCTTGGCACGCGAGTCACGGCACCGAAACCGTGGCGATGGTACGGTCGCTAACACAAGTCTAGGGTTGAATTGACTCGAGTTAATGGCGTGTAAATCAGGGTCGCGCGCAAATATCGGTTAAGGGTCGAAGGTTGCCGGAAATCGACCGGGAAGACCGCGAAAGTTTACGGAAAGGTACGGGTCCTACAGATGACACATAATTGAATTCTTGTTATATCGGTTTTGTTTTGTGACTTCCAACTGAAATTTTTTATTTTTTTTTTCATTTTATTTTTGTATTCATTCATCGCAGAAAAATGATGGGTCGTAGAAGATATCGGGAAATGCTTTAAAAGATCTCTGCAAATCATTTGTGGTAGAGTATCCAATTGTATCAATAGAAGACCCGTTTGATCAAGATGACTGGGAGCATTGCTCCAAGTTAACCTATGAGATTGGAGACAAAGTACAGATAACGGGGGATGACCTCTTGGTCACCAACCCAATGGTTAGCTCCGGTAACTCTTTGTTTTTTGTTTTTGATTTTTTTTCCTTTCTTTTCATTCTGGTAGAAATCATGCAAATGGAAGGCCATTAAGAAGATTACATGGCACTGAAATCAGGCTGGTCCACTCAGGTAGCCCGTCTGACTCAACATGCAAGGTGTGGCCCAACTAATGTGTGGATTCGCCTTATTTTTTGAAGTGGGTGATCTTCAAGATGGAACCTACCATTTTCCATGGTGCAGATATCCTACACAAAATTGGATGGGATGACAGGTTATCTGTAGGCAGTTGTAGGTGATCAGTGCTCTAGCATAACTATTTGAAATGATCAAACTGCAAAGTGGATGCTGTAGCAAATAGACTGTCATACGGTGAGAACACAAAACCTTCTTACCCTTGAGATTGAGAGGCATCATATCTGTGTTTTTTTTTTTTTTGTAGGAGGTGAGCAATGTTGCTCAGTCAGCTTTGCTGCACAAACATCATGGAACTCTCCCTTCTACTACAACTCAAGTTTTTTTTTTCTTCCTTGCAGGTCTTTGCATCCGTAACCCATCATTAGGCAAATGGGTGTATGTAAATATGCATAGGGAAGGTGTGAATAGTGACTCCATTTTTTCAAAAGGGTATTGAATTTATGCTAATGTTCTCAAGAGCATTGGTGTTTACACCTATCCTACTAAATAGATTTATGGCTCATAAAACTTTCCGTCTACCACATTCAATGCTGCTATTTTTTCTCCTTTTTTTTTTTAGTGGTAAGCTGTTGTTGTGGATATGTGAGATGAGGATTCAGACAAGGACCAGGTGAACAGTTCAAAATCTAAGCCGAAGCAAGCCCTAGGCCCAGCCCGTTGACAGCCCTAGTTGTGGGCATCAGGAACTATGTCGCTGGATTCCCTTTGATGGTTTTTATGAACCAAAGTATATAGTTGTATTAATTTTTCATATAAATATTTGGAAGTCTGAGAGAAGATGAATTGTTATAGTTTGGAGTGTTTCTACAATTCAATTTCTTTTACAGTTAGGTTTGTCTTGAGTAGTTCACTGAAACGAATATGAAAATTCTTGTAGAATTTTAATCTCTTGCAACGAGTAGTTCACTAAAGACTAATTCCCGGGTTTGATAGATTTGGATGATCCTTTGACTCCAAGAACATATGTTCATGTTTGCAGTGTGGATGGTCCATCTTCACATGTGGAAATGATACGTAGATGTATCAAATGACTATCAATAACACCAGATAATAATAAAGATGTTCAATTAGAAGATGTTGATACTGCACCTTTTGTGTTCAAATTGTTAATTGGTTGAATATGACATGGGAAAAGTACTTCAATAAGGTTTTATTGGAAGTGTCAAAGATAATTAATTAGTTGAATGTGACATGCAATGGTCTATGGCCATAGAATTCAAAGGTGTAAAAAATTCAGAATGTAGAGGTGTTCATGTTATATATCTTGGCATACTTGATAGAATTTTGATCACACGTGATGCATTTTTTCCTTATTCTATATTACCAAGTTAGTTGTAACTGTAGGTTTGTGCCATCAAAGCTCCTAGTTTTGGTGAAGATAGGAGCAAACTTGGAATATCTAGCCATTCTTACAATAGAAGAGGTGAGATGCAACTCGTTATTCTTAAATTCTGTTGCATTAGATATCTCAAGAAATATAATGCCACATTTGATGTGCAGGTTATCTCTGAAGATCATGGCATGAACGTGAGGCCCATATCCTACACTATACCATTCCGTAGGCTTCTGCGGTCCTTTTGGTTGAATTTTGACAATCCACGATCTATAATCGGCATTTACGTGCAACCCTGAGTCATATCCCGTATTACATAGTTGGTTAAACCTGAGACTTGTATCCTTGCGACCGTACCATCGCTGCGGTTTCGATGCCACGTCTCGCACATCGATACGACACCCAGGCCAGGAGATGTGGGCCTGTGTTCATTTCGAGAAAAATGCAGCGCATTTGCAAAACCCAAGAGAACCTTTCAAATCAATCCCATCGATCAAGTACACATCACACCTCAAGTACTAGCAACCCATACCTTACCCTTATCTCTCTCTTACACAAGTATTCTAAAGTAAATTCTCTCTCTCTCTCTCTCTCCACCCATCACTCACCCATCACTCCATCCATCACCCATCCCTTACATCCCTTGTCTCTCTCTCATCTCTCTTTTCACTCCCAAGCAACCCCACCATGAGAGAACGTCCAAGCTCTCCATGAGAAAGAGCTAGGTGTGGCCCACCTTCCTACCACCCAATCCCACCCTCCAAAGATCATCTCAACCATTGAAATTCATTCCTTAGAGCTCTAGAATGCATCGGTGGAAAGAGGAGTCCAAGATCTAATGGTGGGTGTTCTAGAGTAGATCTTGATCTTTGATGTATGGGACAAGTGGGGCCCATTGATGTGTGTGTTGTATAAATGGGGGGGGAGCTCATAGTAGTGGAGCTCCTCCCCGCTTCTCGTTTCTTTCCTTCTCTCTCTCTCTCTCCCTCTCTTTCTTTTTTTTAATGATGATGATGGGGCTGTGTGGCCCACCCGGATGGACCCCACCATGAAGTATGTATTAATCCACACCGTCCAGACCTCTAGACGGTGGGTCTGCACATGAGGTATATGTTATATCCTTACCGTCCACCCATTGGACGTGGACCCCATCATGGCAGCGTGTGAGGCCCACCTTGATATCATGTGTTCTAATCCACACCATCCAGACTTTAGAAAGTGGGTACATTATAGCTAGCAGCTTTAGCGGTTGCATTGATGCCACCAAGTTCTTTGGGCCCCAGCAGCATGTAGATGTTATGATGACGTCAGCAAGTTCTGCAGGTCCATGCATGATGTATGTGTTACATCCAAACCGTCCATCCAATTGGCAAGCTCGTCTCAAGCCTGAGACTAAAAATGAGGCAGATCTATCAGGTGGACGACACTGCAGAAAACAGTGGAGAGATGAATGCCTACCATTGAAATCCTTTTAGGACCATAGCAGTTTTGGATCAAAATGATATTTTTTTTCCTCTCAACTAGGTCTTTGTGACCTTATGAATAGACTGGATGAAAAATAAACGTGATGGTGGGCCCTTAGAATTTTTTAAAAGGTGAGAATCATTATCTCCACTGCTATTTATGGTATGGTCTAGATGATCTTCTGATATGATTCATTTTTTATTAATGTTCTAAAATGATCTCTTAAAATAGATGTATGGTGTAGATTGTTCACCTAGAACGGTGGGCCCGACTTGATGTATATGAGGCCCATTGATGTGACCCACTTGATGTATATATGGCCCATTGGTGCAGCCCATGTGATGTGGCCCACTGGATGTAAATGAGGCCCATTAGTGCGGCCCATGTGATATGGCCCACTGGATGTATATGAGGCCCATTGATGCGGCCCACTTGAAGTATTTACAGCCCATTCGTGAGGCCCAATGTGATGTATTGTGGCCCTGAGATGTGGCCAAATGTGATGTATTTCTGGCCCCGAGATGAGGCCCAATGTGATGTATTTATGTCCCATGTGTCGAGGCCCATTGTGATGTATATGCGACCCATAAGTGAGGCCCGATGTGAGGTATTTATGGCCCATATACCGAGGCCCATTATGATGTATATGCGGCCCATGAGTGAGGCCCAATGTGATGTATTTAGGGCCCATGTGCTGAGGCCCATTATGATGTATATGCGGCCCATGAGTGAGGCCCGATGTGATGTATTTATGGCCCATGTATCAAGGCCCATTGAGATGTATTTGAGGCCCATTGTGGTGTATTTGAGGACCAAATATCAAGCCTCAATATGATGTATATGTGGCCCATTTGATAAGGCCCATTACGATGTGTATGTGGCCCATGAGTGAGGCCCATGTTGATGTGTATTAAGCTCTTGTATGAGGCCATGGGCCCACTATACATTTGGCTCTATGTGGGCTACTCCTTAGGAGCAATGTTAGTTAAATGTCCACATTGATGGGCAATGATGGTTAAATATCCACATTGTGACCTTCCCTTAGGCCCTTTGATAGGCCGATTATTAAGGACGATTGTTGATGTTGATTATCGATGCCGGTTATCGATACCGATTATGATCATGTGACAGTATAGCATCATGATACATGCTCATACCCATCATCTGCATGTTTATTATGAGATGTGGATGACTATTGCATATGTCGTAAGGCAAGTTGTTTATGGGACTCCCTGAGAGACGGAGTTGCCCACATGAGCGCACGGTACGTGCAGGATTGCTGATGACTGGATGGTATGACTCATGCATCTCACATTTTATGATATGACCACCGTACGACCTAGCGACATCAGGGTTGTGGCCTCCACAGGCATATCGTGGATGGCCAGATGGGACACCAAAAATGTTTGGTTCTAACATATGGGCGTCATAGATGTTCATGGGTGAAATCCTTAACCTTCTTGGCTAGGAGACGCCCCAACGTCTAGACCGAGTGGATATATATGAGCACATGAGGGCCGTATACCAGTAGACCACGTCTCCCACTATGTCGTGATCGATTGGGAGGGGGTGTGACCTTACCCGCCTGAGTAAGGGGGTAATATATACGTTGAGTTTGACCAGCTTGAGGAATGGGTCTACTATTGACGAGCTGGGCCCGATATTGGCAGGTGGATAGTGAGGTCTCTTCCACTTATCCAGTTGTGTGCTTAGATAGGGGCAGTAAGCTGGTGTAGAGTGTAATAGACCCCGATGATAATCCCAGAGATGTACGGTATTAATATGTGGACTTATTGAGCAAGAGTTGCATACTCAGCATTTTACTCATTTATTCATTCATTCACTATCCACTCGGGCTGGTGGTGCGTAACTAATTATTATGTGTACCTTCAAAATGGTCAGGATTTCGATTGGAGCGTACGACCAACTCGAGATCAGGAGTTTATCACATTGAGTCTGACTATCCAAATTTAGGTATGAGACTAGTTTGGATAGAGGTCCCTTGTGATGGACCCCATAGCTTGCGATACTACGTACGATCATCCCGACTTCACACTCTAGCTTGGTCATTTCATTCACATCGCATATTGCATTATGACCGTGGCATATGACATTTTGGGTTGCTATGTTTCTGCATTTATATGGCCTAGATGAGATTGGTGGTATTCGTGGACCCGTCAGGATTTGCATATTGTATTTTCATCCTCAGTATATGATATTTGGCTTACTATGACTTCACATTGCATAACTGATCTACATTGCTTACTCAGTATATGATATTTGGCTTACTATGACTTTGCATTGCATAACTGATCTACATTGCTTACTCAGTATATGATATTGGCTTATTATCTTTTTGCATCACATAGCCTGGATAAGGCTAATGGTATCTATGGACTTACTAACATGTTCTCGCATTGCTCTGAAATTGTATACTTGGCTCTTACCTTGCGCACACTTACACCACCCTCTAAGCTTTCTATAAGCTTATGCATGATAGATGCGTGTAGGTGGCGTCATGTCGCAGCAGCGTTGAGCTTGGAGCGTGTAGTGGTCTTCTAGAGCTTTGATTTTCGATATATGTATTTCCTCTTCATGTATTGTATTCAAATATTTTTATTAGTGAATGTGTGGTGATGATGTTGCCTTTATAATTTGGGTAAACTTATAGTTATGCTGAGTTAAATGTACATTGAAAAATCCTCCTCGTAAGATCCCAGGATCGGAATCTGGTGTATGGGTGCCGGGAGCCGAGAATGGGGCATTATGGAGGCTGTCGGCACCGAATTTGGCGATCGGGAATTTTGTGACCTAGTCTCCGAGTTTAGGGCATGACAATGAACATGCTTACCTCCAAACCAAGGTTATCATTTTTAGTAGATCAACTTAGATATTTCTTTCAATTTTGTTCAGGTCTATAATGTCAAATCTGTAATAATTGATAGCCCTATTAGGAATCCAGAGATCCCAGACTATATGAAGACGTTCAGTTAGCATATTAGATCTTGTTTTGATTTCTTTTATTTCTACTGTACGTCCAAGCCGGAGTCCATGAAACTCTAAAGAAGCATGATCTTACAAAAGCTCTTGTAATGAAAGAGCTGGTGTGGTTTGTGGTATGTATTGATTCTATATTCTCTTTATATACCTTGACCTTTTCTTTTCTTTTCTTTTTCCTTTTCCCTCTAAACTTGTGGTTTTAGTCAGTGAACAATTGTTTTCTTTTCATTTGACCAGCCATGATTAGAAGCTTACAATAGCATTCAAAAATGACATTTCTGCGTAGTAAGCAAATGAAGAAACATATTACAATCTGATCTTTCTTCTATCAATTCTATTAATTGATAATACATACATCTCTATCCCAGATGTGTATATGATGCATTTGCAGATTGCCAGTTGTCAAAACTTTTGAGGACACCTCTACAATCTCTTTTCTTGCAAATTAAGAGTCTACAGCTTGGAAGCATTTCAAAGTTCTTATCTAGGGCCTTACAATCGCCTGAACTACTGTCGGTATGTGTAGATTGTGATCTTCTTTTCTTTCTGCTTGCGTATTTTCGTTGAATCACCTGCATGGCAACTACGATGCAACCTCAATATTTTATTTTATTTTTCTGAGGAATTTGGTAGCATTCCACTTCTGCTTGCCCCACAGTGTGTCTGCATGGTTGGGGTTGTAACAGTTACTAAAGGACATTTATCTTGCAGGTCCAAAATGCTGTTGAATATTTGAAAATCATTGGGGCTTTTTGGATGAGAATGAAAATCTTACGGTTCTAGGTGTGCATGTTTTGCCCTGTGTACATTGATGCTTTGTTACTCAACACTGTAGATATTTTTAGATAAATGAACTTAGTTGTAGTCCTAAGACGAGCATACCTCTTTGCTTATGTTTTTCTTTGGGTTAATCTCTATTTTGATGGAATGCAATAAAATTTTGTTAATTTATTTCCCTTGACCTTAAATTTCATATGTTTATCAGGGTTTGAAATTGTTCCTAAAATTCCATCTAAAAATTTGACCGTTTGCAACTATAAGAACGGTTTAAAACCTTTCCTAAAATTTTGTTCCTAAAATGTGATCGTTGGCACTAGAACGGTTTAAAACCGTTCCTAAAATTCCATTTCTAAAATTTGAAACAGTACCCACAATGGTTCTGAACCGTTCCTGTTTTTGCACCAACTCATTTAGGAACGGTTTTAAACCGTTCCTGAAGCATTTAGGAACGGTTTAAACCTGCTCTAAATGATGATTATGGTGGTGTAAAGACTAGCGCATACGTATAATATCTTAGGAAAAATTGATTTTTATTTTTATTTTATTTTTTTACTTCTTCCAAAACCTTTTATATTTGGTAACATACTATTTCTGGAATGAGACAATTTTATCACTTAATTGATATACTTGTAAGAAATAAATCTAAGATCTAGATTTCCATTTCATAAAATCAAAACCTATATTTCTCATGTATTTATAATTTGAGACCTATACCTACCATTTTGTGCATGTGGGTCACACGATCATGAACCTAGGAAAAAGATCACACGTCTTTACTTTCTTTTTTCTACACATGACAAGTGTGATATCATTAGTAAAACTCTAGTGAAAATCCCCAATTGAAAGTGAACTCATTGAATTGTTTCTAGATTTGACCGTGGGCCATTCATACATGTGTTCCACAAATTTTGATATAAATAGAATCATGTGATTGGTAGTATTTTGTGTAGAAAATATCTTGAGAGCCATAGTTAAGAATTTTATTTGTTGAATGCTAGTATGAAACACTCTTTTTGATGGTTGGTTAGAGGTGCATTTGTTCATGTAGGAAGTTAGGCCTTTGGCTTCTAATTATGGTTATTCTCTCTTTTCCAAAACATCTTAAAACTAAGTGAATAATCTTATTTAAATCTGTTTCTCTTTTAAAAATACCAAGTAGCTTAAGTAATAAGGAGCTTGGTTAGAGTAAATAGATCTAGAGATGAAGAGCCCTCACTATAAAAAATAAAAAAATTAAAAAATTAAAAAATTAAAAGGACTATTTTTTCCCACGTGCATTCCTAGAGCCATCTCAACCTTCAATCAAGTAGGTTTCATCTTCTTTTTTTTCTTCTTTTCAAGCACATAAAAATGTTTCTTCTTTAATTTCTAAAAGTTTATCCAAGGGGGCTGATCTGTATAAAACCTCATTTTGATCATCTATGGCTCGATCCAAGCCATTAAAAATGAGGGTCTTTCGCCCAAGGAATTAACCTTTGGAAGAAATCACTTTGTTTGAACTGTTGAGATCAAAATTGTTAAAACTAAGGCCATTAGATGGAGGGATTACTAGGGGGCCAAAGTGGGCTCACCTTAATATGTAAAATGACTAGGGACCATGGACCCAGAGTGGATCATAAGTGGGCCCCACGGTGTCTATAAAAGACAATGCGCGTGTGGAAGTCCATGACCGATCCCACCATGGGATTGGTTGGGATCAATTTTGGCATGGTTTGGAACGCTGTTTGGAAAGGCGTTAAGGATCCTTGATGTAGATGCATTGTTGGGTTCACCAAAAGTCCCTTAATATCTCATAAATTGATTCGTTTATTATCTTTTATTTTGAATTTTGCTGATTAGATATCTTAAGGTGTAAACTTGGTTTTAGCATTCTAGTAAAATTGAGGTTTCGTCATATTTGGGTCTTAAGTGGGACCCACTAATCATGACCATTTCCATTATGATGACCGTGAAATTAGGTCAGAAAGTGGACATAGATCACGATTTTAATCACAGGAAAAATCCACTATTGAAGGAAATGGTGAAAACAGGCCTCAGCCTGACAAACGTGATTTTTGGCCCAATCGAGAGAACCATAGTAAATGACCAATGTGGGACCCACCAATAGACCTAATGTCCACAACCCTAAGTGTAGGGTCATGATGTAGTAATAACTCGATAAGACCAAGGTCGAATCCACTGAGATTAAATTTGTACATATTTTAAAAATAACTAGAATTAGAAAAGATCTAAATTGAAATCTGAATAATTGAGAGTCGTGAATGTTGATTAAAACTTACGAATTTAAAGGTGGGAACCAGGGTGCCAAGGATCCACTTGTAGCTATCAAGATGCTACCTTGCTTGATTCAATAAACACAATTGGAATTGGAATCTTATCCTATCCAATTGGAAGATAAAGCAATTTAAATCAAATCTGAACTTGTCATTGACCTAATTCTCAATGGAGGAGATTTATGAAGATTGGAAGGGATTCCATCACCCTACCATGCCCAGGAGACGATGGTGAACAATGAGATTTATCAATCTCACTATCTCAAAATAGAAAAATAAGATATTTAAAGCTATCACTACATCTATTGTAATTTGACTTACAATAAATGATAGAAAACTGAAAATATTCCCTTAATATCAAACTAGAAATTAATGAAGTTCAATAAGAATAAGAATCAAAGAAAAATAAACATTCCAACACGCTACAAGCTTCACCTCTTAGCCCCAGCTAAGAGGTCTAGCCAACCATAGACATGATTGAAACTAAATCTCTTAAACGAAGCATGAAAAATAAACTAAGGAAGAAGAAAACTCTTTAGCGACTGCTCCACCCTTGTACTATGCTCCTTGAGACATTTTCAAACCCTAAAAGATTCTTTGGAGCATCTTAGGGAGTCCTATTTATAGTTGTGGAACTCCAACTTTCACACCGAGTTAAAAAAATCTAGAAACCGCCTTAAATTTATGCACGTTGTGCATTTTTTCAAAATAGACTTCACTCTGAGAAGTTTTCTAAAATGAATTCAAAGTTTTAGAGTATGCTTTTTCAGGACAATTTCAAGAATATATTTATTTTCAGGATTCTTTTTCATCACTTCAAATCTTTGATTCTCTTCATTCCTTAGTTTTCTTGGATCTTTGGCATGTGAATTCTTCATTAATGACTTTCAAATCTCTAAATCTTCATTTAGTAATCTTTTAAGTATAAATCTTCCTTTTGACATCAATTTGACCTTAAGATCTTAAAATCACCTCGCATATGAAAACATGAATAATTAAATTGATTAAGCACTATCATGTTTATAAAACAAAGGTATAAATAGAGAAAAATATGCAATATTTCACACTCAACACATAACAAGCCCATGAGACTTAATTTTGGTACGAGGATTTAATTTATTATCTTTTTGGGCCTTAAACTTTCGTAACTTTTGTCTTCCATTATGATTGTTGAGATTTTGGGACACTAGCATGGGCCTCATTGTGAAGGACACATTTGGTAACAATGGAATCAATATACACCAGAAAATGAAAGCCTATGCCAATGTCCAATGAGCCTCAATTGCGCCCACTATCTGATAAAGGCACGTTTTGGGCTACTTTGGACCTATCCTTAAAAACTGGTTTAATACACCCTATAGGCTAGAACAGGACCCACTAATATCCTAATTATCACGATCATGAATTTTGGTGTGTTTATATGACCATTTTAGGGAAAATCCTTTATCTTGCCACAATCGGACCATTTAGTGTAAAATTATCACTTTTGGGCTTAAAAGTCATTGAGCTTTTAGTGGATTTATAAGGAATTCTCTACTTAAAGGGAAACCATGTTTCCACATGAGAAAAGAACGGTTAAATCGAGTTTAATATGGTTTTGGGAATTAGGACCAAGTGTATATACCTTTCCCTAACTTATATCTTATAAAGGTGGACTGTACATGTTAAAGTAGTATGATGGACTTGATCCTGATAGGCTATTTGTTGGACCCAATCGTTAATAACTTGATTTAAATGAAATTGATGTAGGAGTGGTTTGTATGTGTAGTAAAAATAAATAAAAACCAGTTTAAGGTAAGACCACTTAAAGGTCACACTAATGAACCATTAATACAATTAAGTAAATCTAGGCTAGCTTAGGAGACTTTTTGGTGAACTAGAGTTTATCTTTCCTTATAAGGATAATTTATGAAATAAATCTCTATTAGGAAAGCCTATTTAGTTTCATGGATTAGAATGGAAGTTAAGGGTTGTTCCAAAAAGAACCCTAAGTCAATCAATGAGAAAGAGAAGAATAAAAATGAAACAAAATGAGAAGTGTATTCCAAGGACTTCAATTGGCATGCACTATATGTGCGTGAAAATATTTTGGTGAGTTGTTCTAAATCCAAGACACTTATGCTTTCTAATTGTGTTTTACACGACCAATTTTCATTTTTGAGAAGTTTCATTCACCTGAAAGTTCTTTTTGAAAAGTTTTAATTATGAAAAATTATTTATGGACAATTCTATATTTAGAAAGTTATGGAAAAAAGTTATTTTTAGAAAGTTGTGCATCTATACAAGACAAAATCACCAATATGAGTGATGGTGAGGTTATTTCATGAGTGATTTATATTAGTGATTGTGAGGTTATTTCATGAGTGATTTATACGGGTGATAGTGAGGTCATTTCATGAGTGATTTATATGAGTGATGATGATATTATTTCATGACTGATTTACAGGAGTAAAGGTGAGGTTTATGAGTGACAATAGTATATGTGAGGTATGTATACTTATGAGTGATGATGAGTGAATAAATCATTAATGAGGGGATTGTGGGTCCTCGAGATTGAATTCCCTATGAGCGAAATGACTCATTTTTGGAATACAAGTTGGCCAATAAATTAGGCACTTGTTTTTCCAACTAGAGATGAGTGATTCTAAGTGATGAGTGATTTGAATGATGAGTGATATTAGACCAATTAAAAATGAATTGGTCTTGGTGTTATACTAAAAATTGTATCTTAAAATGTGGAAACCTCATGCATATTAATTTTATTTTTCTCTAAATGCTATTTTTTTAGTAACTATTAATATTTCTTGTATTTAGAACTATTCATTGGGCATTTTGGCTCATACCATTTATTGATTAAAAAAAAAAAAACCCACAGACTAAGGAGCAAGTTGAAATACTTCGGAGTTGGCCGAATGATACTTTTATCATTGTTGATTTGCTTTAGTCGTTATTTGGATTTAGACGAGTTGATAGTTGAACAATTATCATTTACTTTATTTCATGAGATGTTTTGAGTTTAGTAATGGATGATTTATATTTTTTATTGTTAAGTTTGAATGAAGTTCCTTAGTTTCTTCTCATTTTGGTGTGTACAAAGGTGGAATGTATGGTGAATGTTTAAATTAATGTCTCAACCCAAGTCACATCTCTTAACCCGAGGCTAGGGTTAGACTTAACCATGTCTTTAGATTTGATGGCGTGACACTACGTGGCGTCATTTGATAGGCCACGATTGTATTTAAGTCCAATTGGTTATCTCCATATCAGCAGGAGAAGTGGCTATAAAGATCTCCTTCCAAAGACCACTTAAAAATTCTATAAATAGGAGGAAGATCAAAGAGGTTCGGGTCTTCGCTAACCCAACACATATCAAACCAAATCTATAATGCAACACTCTCTATCTTTTATCTTTTATCTTATCTCTTAGCATAAAACAACATGTCTAAGCTATTACGTTAGACCACCTTTACCATAGGAGTACTGTAATTTTATCCATTTACACTAATACGCTGGAAAGACCTAGATTAGGAGTAGTGTAATTCCCTTCCATCACATATTACATGCTTTTTGGCATACATGATTTCTTCATGGTATATATATCTTACTTGCCTACATGTATGACACATTGTACACATAAATGTACTCACTGGGCTTTTAAGCTTGTACTTTCCTTTTATAATTTTTCAGGACTATGCAAGAAGCAAGAGTAGCATATGGGACCTTCTGTGTGATTATAGACATTATACATTTTGATATAATTTTATGATTATATACTTTTGAAATAGATGTATTGTAAATATGTTGTATAGTAAGAGTTATCTACTTCACTTGTGTTGGAAATGTCAATCTTTATGCCTAATATTTATTAATGAAAAAAATTGACCTCAAATTTACAAGTCGTAAGTCGAAATTGGGATTTAGCGTATATGTGTCAGACTAGAGGCGCAACATTTCATGCATATATCACTTGACCTGCGTGCTAAACTAGACTTCACACGACTAACGACAAACTTGCTACTTATCTTACAGCTAACTTATCGATGATGTCTCCCTATCCCCTTAGAAGTTGCTTTACGTTTACGACTAAGCCTCTCTTCAGAAGTTGCCTGACGATGACCTATCACCTCAGAGTATATGCTACATGTGTATTCAAATATATGTGTCTCTATTTTGAAAACAACGACGTCATCTAGTATCAATACATGCACCCTCTAAGTGTAATTTTCTGTAAGATATTTAATACTGTATCTTTTTCTTGCTTGATTTCAACACCTTGTATTAGAAGTGGATTTGCATCGCATACTTGCTCAAAATATTCTTTAGTTGACTCATGTTCGTAAACATTTTTCCAATGACAATTTCATTGGGATCATCGAAAAAATCAAGATATCTGAAAGTATCTATATTAATGAATACAACATTGCATGTATGTTCAGTGGCAACATTTCGGATGGGACAACCACAACGTCCAGTGGAATATGACTCAGTAGAGTTGATGATTTAAGAATATATATATATATATATATATATATATATATATATATATATATCTGTGTGTATGTTCTGTACTGGACAATACGATAAAATTTGGGTTAAAGTTTGATGGCCGCTCATAATTATTGTCCCTTGGATCACGTTTCGCTTCATTGGATGATAGGCATGGGATATTTATATAGTCCTCACTGTCTAATAAGAAAAATGATGGCTGCTCATAACCATTAACCCTTGGAATATGTCTCTGAAAAGATGAGCTATCGATGTCTTAGATGGGGGGTGAATAAGACAATACCAAATTCTTCAAAATAGAGCAGAATAAATAATCTCAATCGTCCAAGTATTGAAACCTTGATTCCAAATAATTCCTTAGACAACCTTCACCTAGTATTTTAGGTAGGACAACATTATTTCATGAATGTCTTCGAAATTAATCTTTCAAACTAGAAAGAGAAGATAAAATAAATATAGCATTTACCACACAATAAAATAAATATAACATTCACACAGATAAACAATCATCACAATGCACAAGGGGTTATAGTGGTTCGATGCTTAAACCCACACCTACTCCACTCCTAAAATTACTACCCTTGTAATTTTAGTTTTCATTAATCCGAGGTTTTCACAGGTTCACATTAACAACCTTATACAGTTCTTGTGATTTTCACGGGCTTACCATAATAAAATTCCTTTTGTGATTTTTACGGCCAATCACAAATCAATCCTCATATATTTTTGGACTATCTAAGAAAAACTTAAATAAAATTGACAATATACCTATTTTCAAATGATGATTTGAAGATGCAGTCGAAGCTTGTAGCAATGATCTTCTTTCTAAAGTGTAGAGGAGACAATATTTCCTTAACCAGAAAGAGTATAAGGATTTGATATATTTCAAGAAATGATAACCCTAATGCTACAAATTCAATTTTCTTTATTCTCGACTATAGTATAAACTACTGTCTAAAAATATATTTGAGATTTGCTTGAGAAAGGGAATTGAATAAGCTTAAATAAATTTATAAATACTGCACAAATAACTTGAAGAAGACCTGAGCTCTCTTACTTGCAAAAGATTTTAAGTTGATTTTTGTTATATAATAGAATGAGAGAAGGTCCTTATTTAAAGATAAAGGATTTGGAAATTCAGCTAGCCTAAGAATAAGTTCGACTGGCAGGATTCCAAACGATTCTGTTCAACGGCTATCGGATTGCACGGGATAAGTTTTATCTAAAATTCAGCCGGCCCAAGGGAAAATTCGATTAGCCGAATTCTCTCGAAAATCTGAGAATCATTTGTTGGAATTTGACCGAAACTTTCATCGGGCTGGCCGAACTCCAAGTTAGGTTAGCCGAACCTAAAGCTGGGTTGGTCGAACTCCAAGTTAGTTTAGCCGAACCTAAAGATAGCTAGCTGAATTTGCAACAGATTTTTCAAATATTCAAATCTGGAATTTTTCTTGAACCTGAAGTTAGGTTAGCTGAAGAAGTTCAGTTGGCCGAACTTCAGTAAAATTACACCAAAGTTAACCCAATTTGAGCAATT
Source organism: Magnolia kwangsiensis (assembly GCA_037074715.1). Taxonomy (NCBI): domain Eukaryota; kingdom Viridiplantae; phylum Streptophyta; class Magnoliopsida; order Magnoliales; family Magnoliaceae; genus Magnolia; species Magnolia kwangsiensis. The sequence continues at coordinate 115,122,064 of CM073572.1, read as the reverse complement.
TTCGGAAGCACCTAAGCTAAGGTCTTTCTAGGGTTATATCACCTATTGGTTGGCTAATACAGAGATCTTCTAATCTTGATAAACTTGAAACCGAGCGACGTCTTAAGATGATAAGCTGATCTTGAGCTGATCTTGAGATGATAAATCTTGAGCTGATCTTTACAAGATGTAGTGTAGTTGCAATCTGATTGGTATCACTGTGTACCTTTGTCTTACAAAATTTGATAACCTTATGTGTTCTAAACATATAAGCACTTACAATCTCGGTATATTAGATGTTAAGTTTAGAATATTTGTATAGTCATTGCTATCCAATAAATGAAAAGATGACAGGGAGCTACTGTTTACTCATGGATCGTATCTCGGAGTATTGGTTGATTGGTTAGGGATGTTTGGACAATCTTCACTATCTAATAAGTAAAAACTCAGCGGCGCACAATTATCACACCTTAGATCATGTATCAGTGAATTGGGTGATGGGCTAGGGATGTCTAGACAATTTTCACTATCCAACAATTGAAAAGTTGGTTGCTCACAACCGTCAACCCTTAGATCATGTCTTTATGCATGGGTTGATAGCTCGAGGATATCTGCACTGATCGGCGAGGGGGTGAATGCAAATCACATCTCTAAATCATTATCCATATTTCAATGCTGCTCATTCAGATCCACGAACATAGGTTCTTAGACAAAAATTGTAGATTTATTTTCTTCATATAAAATGGTATCTAAACATTCAAATTTTGACCGAAGATAATCATATACACAAGAATGTCTTTTTCATCTCTGATAATGCATATAGGGAGTGATACAAGACCCTACCAGACGTACATAACCTCATTCTAACATTATATTCATCAGGAGTTATCTTAAAAACCCTATGCATATTACTTGTTAGCTTATCATATGTAATTTCACTGCTCACAATGACACATTTACTTTTGCCACCTTTATATGAGAATCTCATTATTTTTCTCATATACAAACTCCCATCATGTATAGCATAGTATGGCCCGAAGAGCTATGATATTCAAATATTATTATACCTGGAAAGAGAAGATGAAATTTTAAACTTCAAATAACAATATGAAACACACTAAATTTAACTGGATCATTGTTGTCATGTATAATGAGTAGTAGTGGCCCCACTGAATATATGACAATGGTGATCGCCGTTGTCATACATGACAATGGAGTTCACTGTTGCGCTGGGATCGTTGTTGTCAAGCGTAACACACAACAACGATGATCGTCATTGTGCATTTACAATTGATTGCTCCATTGTGCATTTACACATAACCTTATGTCAATATTGTAGCCGAAAGGCCAATAAGTAGTGGTGGTCGTCTGAGTGCGAAAAGTGAGACAGAGACAAACACTTCACCAAAAATGTAAATGAGAAAGACATTCTCAGGCCAGATAGTTCATACGAGACCCAAAATAAAGATAAAGCTACGCCAGAGGTTCATTGAAGAGTTATGGAAGAGTGTGGCGTCCTCGCACAACTACCTTCCAACCATCAAAACCTTCATAAAATGTGGTGGTCATCTCTGGAAAAAAAGAAAAAAAAAACTAAAATAGGGAAAATAGCCCCTTTCCTCATCTTGGCCCCACTCTAGACACCCCACCCTAGGCTGATAAGTTGATTGAGTTTGAACGGATGGATGGAAACCGAACCCCAATCATAAACCCTAACCCTAAAAGCCTAAATGCTAAGAACCCCATTCATAAACCCTAAACTCATCCCAATCAATCTAGTTAGCCTAACCCTGAACCCTGAGAAACTGAAACCCTAGAGTCTTGAGTTAACTCGGTGAGTCAACTCACTCAATCAACTCACTTAGTCAACTCATCCGATCAGCCTACCTAACCCTACCACCCAGTTAACTCAACTAGTTAAGCCCAAAAGCAAGCCCCAAACCAAGCCCGAACCCAAGCCCAATCAAATAAATGGTCAAAACCTCAAAGCAACAAAACTCACAGCAGAGCCCCCACACACTTTGAGGAGTCCAAGTGGGGACCAGCGGGACGTGGCAATTCTCCCTCTTTGGGGCAGTATCCCTTAAGCATGTGGAACTCCTATTTTTCAAACCTAAGTGTGCAATTGAAGTGTATTTACTTCGATTCCTATCAATTTACCAAAAATTATCCTTTTACCGTCTCATCCAACGCATGAAATGATGACATATGGCAATCTCCAATTACAACCATTCAAACACCTTTCGCCCCATTCCCTTCTCATTTCACAAACACTAGGCATCTTAGAAACATCAGAAACCATCCCTTCTCACCCAAGGAGTCCCCTTCCATTTCTCCACCAAGGAGAGTGAGAGAGAGAGAGAGAGAGAGAGAGAGAGAGAGAGAGAGAGAGAACCCAACCCTGGTCTAGTCTAGTCTAACCAGAGTCCAAGCCTCCTTAGCCACCCAAGCTCAAATCTGAGTCACTCAATCTATCCTTGTGACACTACCGTTTATCCAACTGTTCAAGCTTTTATCAGTTCCATCAAATCAGCGCATTAACATCGTGCAATACTCATTCCCTTCTTAACCCCCTTGCTCCTCATATACATCAGCATCATAGTGCATTTTCATTAGTTTCTCACATCTGACTGCCGGATGTATGCATAAGACTTGTTGATATAATCAAATCTTACCCACCAGAAACCTTAACTAATTATTACCTGTACTTTTAGCATATACATTGCATTCCATCGTTTTCTCATATCTGACTGGCGGGCATATGCTCTGAGACCTACCGATATGATCATAGTAGGTGCACCAGAAACCTTAGATGGTTGGTCGTCGTTTTATCATAAGCATCCATACAATATCAAACATTTTATACCTACATATTTTGCACCCTGCACTTGATTGTTTCGAACGTATGTGCTCACTGATATAGTTGGATCTTACCCATCAGAAAATCGGATTGGTCAATTATCACTGTTATTGCATAACATTACATTTTCTATATGCGAGAAGTATTCTCATTCTTCATAAATTATTAGATCTTGTGAAGTAAAGATCGTACATCCGTACGGGAAAAGTAGTGCCTAACACATTCCCACTCTGTAATCGTGGTCCCTTACTTGGAATATCTGAAACGTAAACTTACGAATCATTTTAGGGTTAAGAATCTTCAAGTTCTCAGTCTTAAGCATTTCTATAGGATCTAACCGACCGTAGAATTATAATAATCGGTTAGTTGTGACTTTGGTCAAATTTTACATCATTTACCCTTTAACGAAAGCCCTCGAGCGAGGCAACTAGTGGAAAGAAGTCAATCTCCCGTCCCCTCAAAAAATCCACCCTCCAGCATCCCCACCAACATATGAGTTTTTAGACATCTAATGTGAGGCCCATTGGGTGATTATGAGTGAAATTCATGCCATCCAGTCGATGAAGGTTTTAATTTCAGAGCATGGACCTAAGTTTAAGGGAAAACAACGTCATAGGTAGACCAAAACTGAGAAAATAGTTGGGATTAAACACCTAATATTATTGCCATTTGTGGGCCATTAAGGACTTCAATCAGATTAAATTCAATGTCTTCTGTGATGTCAGAACTGACCAAATAGAATAAGCGAATCGGATCACCCATGAAGTGGTTTAGTGGGACCCACTCCACAATTTTAAAAAGGCAAATTTTTACCTTGTTGAGGACGCAATTGTTGTACCAGTTCTTTCATACCACGGGCATCTTCAACCTTAAACAGTTTCAAAACTTGTTAAAGGGTTTTGTTTTTTTTTTTTAAAAAAAAAAAAGGAAATGAAAAGTAATGTTATTTTTTAACATGGGTCAAGCTATAAGGCCATTTTGATTTATTTTTTATTATTATTATTATTATTATTATTTTAAAAATAAAGATTTGCTACACTTTCAACTTTAGTCGGGCTCAGCCCCAGCCCAAAATTTGGGTCGTGTTGGGTTTGGCTTGGGGTCAGGCTGGGAATCCTCAAACTGGCCCGGGCCCAAATTGGCATGGTTTGAGGATTCGACCAACCTGACTCTGTATTTATAAATTTTAATATTTTATGTATGCAGTATCAGATACTACATATGCTACATTTAATAGAGTTGAAGTGTGCCATAAGACATTGGGAAAGGAGTGCTGCTTCCAGGTCGAGGAAATGGACCGGAGATTTCCGTAACTGCCAACATGCCATGAGTGAGAATATCTAAGGCATTCATCGAATCAGCCCGGTCTACTCATCTGGCAGGCTACAGTAGTATGAACATTTGGTTACAATCATCCATGTACATGAATGGCCAACTTCTGGAGCGTACCTGCTTGATTTTGCTCGTGTCGCACGTGATGATTAGGGTGTTACCAGCTCACCCCAGGTTGCGGACAATGAGTAGACCACGGAGAACAAATCTACACGAGCAGGGCAGATGACACCCTGAGCATTGCCGCTCACCCTGCTTGTATAGCTGGAACATTCAACCATCCAAGGTCCAAGATACAAAGACCACAACAGTCAATCCTACCCGCTTGATTGATTAGCGAGTGACAGTTGATTGACCACTCGGTCTCTCTCTCTCTCTCTCTCTTTCAAATGCCAACATGAAAATAATATTGCTTACTGTTATTCCAAATATCCACACTCGCTGTTTTTTTTTTTTTTTCCATAACTTCCACCGAACATTAGAAAATGACGAAAATGCTCATATGATTGAAACCACAAAATAATTTTAAATAGAGTTTTGTTTATTTGGGTAAAAAAACAAAAACACAAAACAGAAGAAATTTAACAACAGTCGGAAGAAAACATTTGAAAATGGGCATTTGCAATGATGACCAATTAAAGATGTGGTTGTTTGCAAAGGTATTACTTGTCTGTGGGGATTCGAGAATAAATGGATAGAAAGGGAGGATATAACCTGAGAAGAATGCTAAACATCAAGGACAGTCATCGACAATCAAGAATGCAAACTTAGTTGAATCTACAACCCCATGAAGATATTAAATAAACAGGTCTCATAGGATTGAAGCGCATGGCCCAACCCATAAAATAATGAGCACGACAAAATCAAATCAACCCATTTACCTAACAAGCCCCATTACTAACTCCTGTTGCTGTTTATAAGCTTCTTATAAGCTGGAGCCTGACCCATTAACTTAACAAACACCACAAGTGAGGTGCAAACCCAACTAGGAAGCAGGTGAGGCCAGAGCCTGACCCATTAACTTAACAAACAAAAGCTACCTGCGTCATTTCCTCCATTTTTCCATTATATACATTGGTCAGTATTTTGTAATGAGCATGAAAATTTTATCAGAGTGAACAAATGTATCACGATAATATATATGGCATTTCCTGTCTGTACGTACTAACTGGCAGCAGCTGCATCTATCCATCAGCGGAGTCTTAAAAGTCTTATGTATTAACTAAGTAAACAAGAGTAGCTAGTATGTTACATTCGAGTTTAGATACGCAAATATCATATGTACAAGACCACTCAGACATTCACATTTGGCAAGCAAATTGACCTGTCCATCTTCATGGCCCATCACGTCAAAGCTGAAAAAATAATAATCCTAACCTTCTCTTCTTTGACATTTTCCATTATAAGCGACTGGAATCATGCAAAGAATTAATCCTGAAGAACAATGGACAAATCCAAAATGGGGTCCACCATGCAGGAATTCCAGACTGATGATTGGACTCTTGTCATGCCTTCTCCAATATAAGAGAACTGATGATGCACGCAGGCTTCTGTCAAGCTAGAAAAATATTGCACTAGGAAATAAACATACGAATCAAATCTCCTCCCAATCATTTGAAAAATGACATCAAATGCTGCCCAAAAATAAAATAATTAGCAGCATGATATATAGAATATAATGTAAGAAAGGATCCTCTGTTGCTGCCCCATTAAAAAAAATAATAATAATAATAATAATTTGTTTCTTCCGTTGCGTGCATGCATCCAAGTACCAACCAATCCATGAGTATTGGAACTACCACCCATCAGCAAGCAGGAAGTGTCCAGTCCAACCAAATATTCAATGGAGTACTACAAAGGGTATGAGCCCAAACAGCACTTCCTTTTGTCCCACATCATAACAATGACGGTGGCCCACATGCTGGATGTAAGGCTGGCCTACATGCTGGATGTGAGGGTGGCCCACATGCTGGATTGCCTGCAGTAGTTACTCCTCTCACATCATGCTTGCAAACAGGGCAGTATGTTCCCCACTTTGTGAGCCATCCGTCTACACAGGCTGCATGATATTCTGCCAAGGAAGTCCCACATTAGCTTCTGATTTATATCAAGGAGCATTATTATGATAATCCACTCCAACAAACCATCTGGGGATATGCAACACCTTGAATTATTGGATTTAGTACTAACAGGAAAAAGAAAGAAAGAAAGCAGGGAGGGGAGGGGAGGGGAGCATGCACAATGTTATCATGTGCGGTCGCATATGTGAATATGCATACGAGTATATTTATGCATTGATTGCATATACGGTCATGGCATATGCGATCAATGCATATATGCAATCGCATATATTACATATGCGATGTGTGTGATCCCATACAGCATATGCGATCGCATATTCACTTAACGGGAAAAAATCTGACTGTTGGGAACTCGGTTTTTTTTTTTTTTCTTGTTGCAAAATCCAGACTTCTTACCTATAAAAAGGCCTTCAAGTCCCATCTATATGCAGGTTTCATTCACTCAAACTCTCATCTAGTCTCATACTTTCAAATCTCTCATTCTCTCTTACATTCTCCATATTTCAACTCTCAAGTTCCAAGTCTCCAAGGCCCAAGCTCCAACTTCTTTCAGGTTTCAATCAAGATTCAAGATTCAAGATAGAAGAAGTAAGAAGACATCAAATCCCAAGTCTCACATTACATAATTCTATATTCTCTCATTTCATTTTCTTCATTCTCTCATTTTCATTCATTTCATTTTCTACATTCTCTTACTAATTACTATTAGTTATTACTTATTAGTTAATAGTACAATTTAGTAATGTACATTCTCTAATTTCATTTCTTACTAATTACTATGAGTTATTAGTACAATTTAGTAATTTACATTTCTCATTTCATTTTCTATTTTTAAGTTTCTAGATACATTCTCTCATTTCATTTTCTAGTTCTACATCTATCTCATATTCTCATTCATTTCATTTTCTAGTTCTACAATCTAGACTCTCATTTCTACAATTTACAATCTACATTCATTCATTCTCGTTTCTTCAATCTACAATACTACATTCATTCATTCTCATTGTCTACAATCTATACATTCATTTGATCATTTCTATTGAAATTTGAATCTATATCTCTCTCTCTTTCTCTACATTTAAAGCAAGAGACAAGTCAAGCAAGACATTTTTTATTTTTACATTTTATAAGTTACAAGTCAAGATTCAAATTTCAAGAATCAAGCAAGAGTTCAAATAAGGCAAGAATCTACATTCTACTACAAGTCTACAATATTCAAAAGTCAAGACAAGAATATATTTCCAAATTTTAGATTGTGTAACTCTCTCTCTCTCTCTCTCTCTCTCTCTCTCTCTCTCTCTCTCTCTCTCTCTCTCTCTCTCTCTCTCTCTCTCTCTCTCTCTATATATATATATATATATATATATATATATATCCCCTCTTCTACTATAAGTGTAACTCTAACTCATCTTTCTCCTTTTCTTTTATCTCTACCCTTCTACTACTACTAGTGTAAGTGTGTAAGTGTAACTCTCTCTCTCTCTCTCTCTCTCTCTCTCTCTCTCTCTTGTCTCTTTAGTCTTGACTCTTTACTTTATTTTAGTTTTTAGTTTTTACAAGTTTATGACTTATAAGTTATAACAAGAAGAATCAATACACACACCACACATCTTTTTAACAATCTTCCTCTTTGAAACTTGAGTCGAATGACCCGGGTTGAAAACATGGGTACTATCGTAGTGCTATGGATAAGAGACATAATATGTGAGTTACGTGAGTATGTAGGTTTCGATAGCATTGCACGGCATAAGCAACAACTTGAACAATTACTGTGGTCAATGCAAAAGCATGCGACAGAATTAGTCCAAAAATCCGAAGGAAGATCATGAAGTATATGGATAAACAATCAAGAAAGAGATACGATAGTGCCCTACGTAGGCCTAGTCATGAGCCGAGTCAGCTCAAGAAACTTAATCGACTCAACTCGAAAAAACTCATCTCGACTCAGTGGGACGAGTTGAGTCGAGTCACATTAAGGAGCTCGAGTCAGGAAACGAGTCGAGTTCGAGCACCAGGTCACTCGACTCGACTCAAGCTCGACTCGACCATGCCTATATAAAAATGAGTTGAAAAAAAAATATCCATAAATTAGGATCGGACGATTGCCCTTCTCCCTTCTCCCCTTTCCTCTTCTTCTCATTCTCCTTCCCAAATTAGGACCGATTGGCTCCTCTTTTCACTTTTTCCTTTTCCTCTTCTTCTCATTCTCCATTTCTCCTTCCGAAATCTGATCTAAGCATCCGCTAATTCTTCCTACCCTTCTTTAGAGCCTGGAAGTCTGGAACTAAAGAGATTGGTACTCTCTCTCTCTCTCTCTCTCTCTCTCTCTCTCTCTCTCTCTCTCTCTCTATGTTGCAGCCCTTGCGGGTTGCAGCCGGCAAACTGCAAACACCATCACTTGTGGGTCCCATGGGCTCGGGATCCAATGTGTGTCGCCGCCAATGGGGTCCACAGTGGCCACGACACACTTGATTTTGAATCGTGATAGAAGAAAAACGTGTTTTAGTCGTTAACAAGGAGAAGAAAGGGAAATGAAGAAGAATGCGAAAAAGAGTATACAACTCACTTGAGTCAGGGAACTCATCTGAGCCACCGAGTAATGTAGGGGCGTTTTCACACCGAGCTCGAGTGGGGTAGCCCGTGGGATGCGGGGACACTCGGGGTGGGTGACCCATGTGATTTAGGGCCCAGAGGGGATGTTTTGTGTTCAAGACTCCTCACGACTATTGATCTGATGGGCCCTATCATGGATGGGAGATGCCTGAAAAATCTCCTTGGCGTGAATACTCTAACACCTCAATTAATGCTTACAATTAGATGGTTAAGGGAAAAGGCATAATGGGTAGCCGACATTCAGCAGAAAGTAATTCCATGATCAGATGACCGGGGTCTTCAAATCAGGGAGAAACTTTCTGCTAGCAACAGGGTCAACCAAATGGATGGTAGTAAATGGTCAGCTACTCAGAAACATATACTACGGAGAGATGGCTCTACCATACTCCATCTATACGCGATTGCCGTATCATACTCAAGGTGTCCCGTATCGGTATCGGTTGGCGTAACGGTGCCCTCTGAAACCGATACGGATACAGGGGCGTAACGGCGATACGGGGTGGTAACGGCCCATAACGGCGCAAAATTTTTTTTTTGCCAAAAAAATATGAAAAAATATGGATTAAATCCGAAATATTCTAAGCATTCCAAATATGCATTCATTTATAAATTGGAACATGTTTATGGTGGTGTAACGGTCCACTCTTTGGTCAGAAGTTGTATCGGACTGTCTGATGAATTTATGAACCAGATAACCTGAATTTGACTACAAAATTCATGTATTTAATTTTCTAACTATCTACTATCAATGATAGATATATTAGAATGAATGTAATATGAAAATATCTTACATTTAGGTGTTTGCAATTATTTTTGAGGGCCAAAATTCATGCATAAATAGAAAAAAATATAAAAATAAAAAATAAAATGGCACCCCAAATATATAAAATGCACATTAACATGTTCTACTATGATTAACACATCACATGGCATCATTAAAACAGCAAAAGAATCATTAAAAAATGATTTTTCGAATTTTCAAAAAAAGGGTCAAAATAAATGCGTAAATAGAAAAAAATATTAAAAAAAATATAAAATGGCACCCCAAATCTGTAAAATGCACATTAACATGTTCTACTATGATTAACATATCATATGACATCATTAAAACGGCAGAAGAATCATTAAAAAATGATTTTTCGAATTTTCAAAAAAAGGGCCAAAATAAATGCGTAAATAGAAAAAAATATAAAAAAAAATATAAAATGGCACCCCAAATCTATAAAATGCGCATTAACATGTTCTACTATAATTAACACATCATATGGCATGATTAAAACAACAAAACAACTATTAAAAATTAATTTTTCGAATTTTTAAAAAAAGGGCCAAAATTCATGCGTAAATAGAAAAAAATATAAAACCATATATAAAATGGTACCCCAAATCTGTAAAACGCACATTAACATGTTCTACTATGATTAACACATCATATAGCATCATTAAAACAGCAAAAGAATCATTAAAAAATGATTTTTCGAATTTTCAAAAAAAGGGCCAAAATAAATGCGTAAATAGAAAAAAATATAAAAAAATATATAAAATGGCACCCAAAATCTGTAAAATGCACATTAACATGTCCTACTATGATTAACACATCAAATGGTATAATTAAAACAACAATACAACCATTAAAAATTGATTTTTCGAATTTTAAAAAAAGGGGCCAAAATTCATGCGTAAATAGAAAAAAATATAAAAAAAATATTAAATGACACCCAAAGTCTGTAAAATGCACATTAACATGTTTTACTATGATTAACACATCATATGGTATGATTAAAACAACAAAACGTATTAAAAATATATAAATACCTATTTTTGACAAATTTCTGAAAAATGGTCCATCGAGCTTTGATTCAAGAAAATCCATAATATAATGTGTTTTTATCTCAAATATCCAGCCAAAGTTGGTCGAAATTAGTAGTAAAAGGAGTAAGAAACAGTTTGGAAGCAAGAAGTTTCAAAAAAATAGCAAAAACAAAGCTTAAAATGGAAAAAGGTCGATACGGGCCTGTTACGGGCCTGTAACGGCCCGTAACGGGCCCGTAACGGCCGATATGCCCCCGTAACGGCCGATACGCCCCGTAACGGCCGATATGGCTACAAAAAAACGTATCGGCCGATACGACCCCGAAACGCGTAACGGTCACCACCGTTTCCGTTACGTATCGGCCGTATCGGCCGATACGTAACCGATTTGGCATTCCTTGATCATACTATCATCTCCTATAGAACTTCCCTAGCATACATTATTAGGAAATAACCCTGGTTCTCTTAACTCATAAGAACATACAATATCATTGACTTTTAATTTGTATTTTTTACCAAAAAATATAATAAATTGACGTGGGAACAGGCTCGGCTCGAGGTAAGCTCGACTCGGGCTCAACTTGAAAGCTTTGGCAAACAAACCAAGCTTCAATGTTGAGCTCGAGGGAGAGCTCAAGCTCGAACTCGAGTAAAGCTCGAACGAGTCAAGCCAAGCTTGGCCCACCTCGACTTGACTCGGTTTGATGTACAACCCTAGTCTTACATCAAGTGGAATATATGGAACAAAATGTGTACGAGGATATAAATGTAGTTGATTTTGGTAAAGCTAGCCATACCCCCCATACTTCAACAGGCTGGTCTAAACCACCAACAGCCTCGAAAAGATCCTGAGGGCATGGGCCCATGGATAGATGGTGTAGACTACACGCCGAGAATGTGGTCGACCAAAGGGGTCAGGGCAAAGGGTCAACTCAAACAACTCTAGAAAACCAGTATAAACAAAAAGATAGGAAAACCACTATTCAATATAAGTGGTTGAGGTTATAGGTCAATTTAGACCTGAGCTTAAACTTCCTTTATATCATGAAATGAGAGAGACGTGCCTCGAAGCCGAAGTTTATTATACCCAATCCTTTATAGCCGAATATAAGGAATTGTGGAAAACATATGGGTGTTTACTCATGGTCAAGATGGACCGATAAATCCGATCGGTCTCTCATAAACTTTCTAGTGAATCGTCCAGCTGAGACAATGTTCTTGAAGTCCGTGAATGCATCGGGTCATTCGCATACTAGAGATTACTTGTTTAAATTAATATATAGTATAGTTGAAGAAATAGGTAAGGAATACATTGTCCAGGTAATTATAGATAACACAGCCTCATATGTAGCCGTCGGTCATCTTCTTATGGAGAAGGCGCCGTTTATTTAGGACCCCCTGTGCGGCCCATTGTGTTGATATGATGTCAGAAGATATAAGTATGTTATTTTTAAAAATGATTGCAATTGTTAAAAGAATCACGACCTTTATATACAAATACATTATTCTTCTCAGTCAAATGAGAAAACACATTGGGGATAACTTGCTATATCCAGCAGTCACCTGTTTCACTACAACCTTCTTAACACTAAAGATTACATGTAAAAAAATCGAAACTTAGATGCTTTGTAGTGTCAACCGATTTTACAGGTGGGCCTTGGTCAAAGAAGGCTGAAGGGAAACAAGTTCAACAAATAATCCTTACGCAAAGTTTTTGGACTTAAGTGGAAAAGACACTAGAAGCATCTGACCCCTTAGTCATTGGGTTGCGATTGGTGGACGAGGATAAGAACCTCTAATGGGTTGCATATATGATGCGATGGAGAGGGCAGAAAATAAAATCATGAACCATTTTAACTATAGAGAAAGTGATCACAAGCTCATTATAGATATTATAGATAGAAGATGGGGCACCCAAATGTCATCTCCATTGTATTCGGCTACCTACATCCTAAACCCAGCCTATTTATTCGCTTCTCTTGATCCGACAGTACTTATTATACATATGGTTGGATTTACTGATGTGTTGGAAAGAATGATTCCAGATAAAGAAGAACATGACAAAATCTCAACTCTACTGGACTTCTATATAAGGAGCAAGGGCATATTCTCAAGGGATATCGCCATTAGGCATCAGATAATGAAATTGCCCAAGTAGTATGAATGTCTCAGCTTTCTTACAAATAGTATTTTACAATTTAATCAACAAGTCTAACCTACTTAAACTATTTTTCTCAGCTGCCTGGTGGAATGCCCATGGAGTGGACCCGAATAGAAGGGATTCAGATTTCAAGAAGCTAGCCATGAGAATTCTTGGACTCACGTGTTCTGTTAGCGGTTGCAAGCAAAATCGGATCACTTTCGAGGCAGTAAGTTTGGAATGAAAATGTTAGTATGTTAGTATGTTATAGTCTCACAGTTTGGTAATTGTAACTTCAACGTGTAAGTATAAGCTAATTAGCTAAATAACTAATGTCAAATGCACTTTCTTTTATGTAGATTCACACCAAGAAAAGGAATCGTCTTAAGTAAAAGAAGCTCAACGACTTAGTTTTCGTCCAATACAATCAAAAATTGCAATAACGATTTCATATTAGGAAAAAAAGATTTGGTTTCTTTTACCCTAAGTGCTTAGATAAGCTGGATGCAGATAACAAGTAGCTTGTAGAGACAAGAGGACACGGTATTTACTGGGTTAAGTAGTAGCAGTTAACCCGTGAAAAAGATTGAGGAGATAGGAGGAGGAAATGATGATCAGGCTGAAGATCCACTGTTGGATGTTAATGAAGTATTAATACAAACAAATGATGAATAAACAGAAGAAGTGTAGGTGGAAGAAGGAGATGACTCAGATGATAATGGTGATGATGATGGTGGTGGTGGTGATCAAATGCCACAATAGCAAATAGATCAATGTATACTGTTATGTTGAAAACTGAATTGGTCTACTATACAAGAAATGTATCCAATCATAGAAGGGGTATCTTAAAGTTGTGCCGATCATGATACCATGACGAACTTCCCGAGATGGTGACGCATCAACGGTGAGATGAGCCGTGGGCCGAACCCCGAGCTGACTTGCTTAAAGGCAGGGTTCAATAACAAAACTCACCTCCCGAACTGGCCAAATAAAGCTTGGCCTGAGGCGGAAAATTCGGAGAAAATTCCACCCCGAGCCAAGAAAGGAAAATTTTGGCGAGATTTTAGCTGAAGATCACGCCAACCGAGGTGGGCTCAACGATACTTTCGGAAGTGGAGTTTCATCCAAATAAGGACCCTCCAGTGAATCTAGTGTATCCCACCAAGATACGCAAGTCCAGAGGCTGTCCAAGCATCCTAAAAATATACTCGCTTCCATTGGAGAGAGGTAAGCACGAGAATCCCTCACTTAAGTCCCACTTCTACTTTCGGACTACTCACCTGACTTAAGCATTAGAGGGTCCCCGGCCACAACCAGCACCCCCACTGTTCTTTACGCCTTGTGGATATAGGTATAAAGGTGTATGCGGGTCTACAAGTGTGGCCCCCGCCCATCCAGATTCAAGCAACAACAATTTGGCGTCGTTTGTGGGAACGATAGCAAAGCCATCAAGTTCTCCCTCAACATCAATGCGGCTCACCATTCATCCCCTCTTCTCCCTCAATGGCTAAAAAGAAGGGAAGAACACCGGCCACAACTGGGCCTGTGCATGAGGAGCAGCCCCCGGTCTCAGCCACCATAAACAGTAATGGCTCAAAGAACCCAAAACCGAGGAAGCCAGCTCTCCTCCCTCAAAAACTAGCTAGGAGCTTTGACTAGCAACATCGTCCACATCATGAGATTTTTGGAAAAGGCAACATGCGCTCCTCGCCGATCAACATGCAAAGTTGGAAGCAGCTGTGGAGGGTCGAATATTGCATATTAGACCCCAATTATTACCTGCTTTTACGAACATGATACTGTTTAATGCCTTATTTTAATCGTGTTTGTGATGCAAGGTGTATTTAGGAGCTTGGACTACAAAAGGGTCCTAAAAGCATGGATTTAACGCTCAGAATTCACCAAAGCAAGGGATGGACCCCAAGGGACCAAGATCGACGGATTTACATGCAAGAGATCCGAGAAAATCGAGAAACTGAAGCTCAAGTGGCTTGAAAGTTAGCCAAAATGCAAGATCACAGGGTTTCCACCATCCATTCGGCTCGAAACTTCATACATGGCCTGAGGACCATAAATTAACCGTACACGTCGAATTTCAACCGTTGGATCCCTGTGGAAGTAGCCCAACGGACAAATCAGCCCATAAACTATTGATTTTGGGCCCACCTGCTATCTGGATATGCTTCAAAATTGGTCTCAACGGTTTAAATGAAATGAGAAAAAGGATGGACAGATCAGATCTATCACAAGAAGCACAGTGGACTCCACCTTATGTGGGATGTGCATAGTGCACATGTGCACTAGCCGTGCACTGTATGGTCAATGAGAGTCAAACTCTCTTGACCGACTCAAATTCAGAAAACAGCAATTGACGTTCCCTGTTGTTGAACAAAGCATCTGAGCTTGGTCTTGTGGGCCATCACCGTACATCAAAGGTCCAATCCGGACCGTCCATGAGATTTACATGGCCCATATCACTCAGGGCTAGGTGGAGAAATTTCAAAAGACAGCAGAGATCGAGTTTCAACTGTCCAAACACAAGACGGACGGTAGAGCAGAAAACCATGTGGGCCACACCAAATCTAACCCAAAACCAGTCAATTCCAACTGGTTTTTCAAGCTGATTCTAATGGACGATGTGGATTTTCAAAAAACAAACAAAAAAAAAAAACGAAGTGGGCCCCACCAAACATCTCAGCACAAGACACGTGTGTACGTCCTGCGTCCGGGAAAACCAGACGTTTCGGGAGGTGGTGGCCCACCATTGATGATCAGATCGATGATCTGGACCGTCTATCATGAAGATGAGCTTGAGCAAGTCGAACCCTAGCTGACCGTTTGTAATTATATATGCAAACGTGCCCGCTACAGCAATCAACAGATGACCGTCAGCTGCCGTTACAACAAGATTGCTTCCCTGGGCCGCATCAACGAATGACCCAAACTTTCCATCTCTAGTCAAAATTCCGAGGAGAAGACAATGGATGGATTGGATTTCCAAGACAACATCGATTAGGGGCCCCGCTGAACAGTCGGGGTCCCTAAATTCTTTCTAAACGCAAGGGTGTTGCGTCTTTTTTTTCTTCACTACGTAAGAATTACGCACGATGCAAGAACCGACCTTTTCTCACTGCCCAGGCCATTTGACCGACCTTCCTACCTCTATAAAAGAGCAGAAAGAGAAGGGAGAGATCATCCAAGTTTTGGTGGACTTGAGTGAAAAGATAGAAAGAAAAGGGGAGATTGCTCGAGAAGAGGGGACTCCGAAACAGATTGCTCTTCTTTTGACGGTGTTGGGGTTGACAGATTCATCTCAGATTGAAAGAAATCAGAGGGTTGTGTAAGGGATGTGCTTCTTATCAATTATATTTTTCTTCTTTCCAATTAAATCTGTGTTACTTCCCATGAGTTTTTAATTTCTTAGCTAGGGCTGAGATGAAGCACCTAATTTGAATGATTCTTGTTATTTATTGATTTCATCCGGAATTGATTGATTTATTTCTTTCTCTAGTATGATTAAATGAAAACTCCATACTTCTCCAATCTATGAGCTTACCCAAAGTCTAGAAGTGGATGTTGTTTGGAATCTTATTCTAGGTGTGCTTGTGTCTGACTGTGAACAGGTTTCCCTACAAAGAAAGAAATAGGAATTTACATCTATTCATGCCTAAACATGGATGGAAAGATGTGATCCTTGAGATTTTTTCCCAATTTCATCTTCTGTGATTCATAATCAAGATATTAGATGGTGGATGCGGATTTAAGTGGTTTGGTTGATTCTTAATGTCTATATATACATGACAATTGATGTGCATGCATTATGGACAACTGATGTTAAGGGAAAAATCATTTGTGCTTCAAGGAAATTATACATCTTGTGTGCCTGAACAAGGACAAAGATTGTGCTTTATTTATTGAATGCATATCAATATGAATTAGGGTGAATCAACAAGTAAAACAAGGGTTAGGATAATTAGGGGTGGATTCAAAAGTCCTAGTGTTCTCCTTAAGTGGATTTTCCTTCTTGTTCTCAGTTATTTTTCATTGATTTTTGTTATTTTACTTAATAACTAGCTAAACTATTTGTTGGATTAGTTAAGAAGAATCATAAAATTCGAATTGTGATAACCAGTCCTCATGGGAACGATCTCGTAATACGTACCGTATCTACACCTGATTCCTATACTTGCGAGTTTAAAATCAATTTAAATCAGGTTGGTTTAAATAAAACATCAGCAGCAACTAAACAATCTCGCCTAGTACCTATGCACCCTGAGCCGCACGCCGCAAAGGCTCGACTAGGAGGAAGTATGCACATTCCAACCCAAACCCTGGAAACCACTGAGCTCACTGAGTTGGATTTACGACATACACTAGAAAAAAGGAAGGCGAGCTCAGGGGAAGGCCTCAGAGATCACAGCTGAAAATGAGGTTCCTTGAGGGGGGGCAAAAATGAAAGAAATCTAGGATTAGCTCAGGGTTATTCAACAAGCCTACCGAGCAAAAGCCCCTACCTCCGTCAACGCCCTACTTGAACATACAACCACCGTTTACGGATGACGTCATGTAGGCCCAATTACCATTCAAATTCTGGATGCCCCAAATAACTCCCTATTCAGGTTTAGGGGATCCGGCCGAACATCCGGAATCCTTCAGAGCATGGATGGCGCTTCATGGTGCTTTCGGACCTGTAATGTGCAGGGCGTTCTCCCTAACGTTGACTGGAGCAGCTCAAAAGTGGTACAAGCACTTAAACTCAAAATCTATTGGCTCGTTCGCTCAGCTCAACAGGGCGTTCGCTACCCAATTCATAGGGAGAAAAGACATAAGGAAACCCTCGACCCACCTCCTTACGATAACACAGAGAGGACGAACTCTTGAAAGATTATATCGTTCGATTCGATGTTGAGGCTGTCCAGGTAGACGGCTATTCCAACCAGGTCTCTCTCACAGCCATGATGGCTAGTCTCAAGTGAGGGAAGTTTCTTTTTTCGATTGGAAAGAATCCCTAAGAACTCTTACCGACCTCCTCAACCTGGCCCAAGAGTATTCTAATGCACTAAAGTTATTCAGCGTGCACATAACTACTCAAGGTGAGGGAAGCTCAGCAAGAGACTGGAAAAGAAAGGGAAGGAGGCACCCGGCACGAGCTCCAAAACCAGGAACGACGACCCGAGCAGTGTCCCCTGAACCAACCAGCCCCCAAAAAATCGATTCCACATATATACTTCCATTGAATACCACACTAGAACAGGTACTCATTGAAGTCAAAGACAAGAGGATTCTGAGATGGTCAAATAAGATGAGGGCAAACCTGGAAAAAAGGGACAAGAAGAAATATTGCCATTTTCACTGGGATCATGATCATAATATGACTGAATGTTTCGACCTCAAGGAGGAGATCGAATCCCTCATCTGGAAGGGGTGTTTGCACAAGTTTGTCGACAGAGGCATAGATGATTGACCAACTAGGCAGCAAGAACGACGTGACGAGCAAGCCGACAACAAAGCAATAGGTGAAATGCACACCATCTTCGGGGGACCTGCTAGGGGTAGAGACTCAAACCATGCGCGTCGAGCTTGAGTGCGAACGGTACTAGAGAAGAGCATCAGGTAAACCTCATTAAGCGACCTAGGAAGGAACCCATGATGGATCCATGCAACATTACCTTCATCGAAGAAGACGCATGTGGGATTCAACATCCACATGACGACGCACTATTGGTCGCCATGACCATTACTAACCACAGAGTACATCGGATATTAGTCGACACTGGGAGCTCGACGAACATTTTATTTGCGGCCACCTTCGATAAAATGGGAGTCAGGAGATCAAGGTTGCGACCTGTACGAAGCCCTCTACTCGGCTTTACAAGGGAAGAAAGGTGACCTCAGAAGGAACTGTTCTTCTAGTAATGGGCAAATAGGGTACCAACTAGGTCACCACCATGGTCGACTTTCTTAAGAGTAGACTGCCCCTCGGTGTACAATATGATCTTAGGCAGGCCATCCTTAAATGTCATGCAAGTTGTAGTCTCCACCTACCACCTCACCATGAAGTTCTCAACCGAGCATGGAGCTAGCTAAGTCCGAGGCGACCAACATGAAGCTCGACGAGGTTATTCAACAACTATCCAGGAGAGGGCACAACAACAAGCAATGCAAAGCCTCTCTGGACCCCAAGAAGATACCGTCTTCAAGGTTGACCCATCCTGCACCATCTAGGTCGGGTCACTACTCGAACCACAACTCCATGCAAAGATAGCCGACCTGTTGAAACAATACATCGACGTATTTGCCTGGTCACACCAAGACATGCCCAGAATATATCCAAGAGCCATGGTCCATCGACTTAATGTAGACCTTGTCCACAAGCCCGTAAGGAAAAAAAGATGAGCATTTGATCCGAAAAGGTACGCGGCGATCTACGAAGAGTCGGTAAACTCTTTGAAGTTGGATTCATCGAGGAGGTATATTATCATGACTGGTTAGCTGATGTCGTGCTAGTAAAGAAAGCCAGTAGGAAGTATCGAGTCTGCATAGATTACACCAATCTAAATAAAGCTTACCCAAAAGATAGTTTCCCTCTCCCAAGGATCGACTAGCTGGTGGATAGCACTACCGAGCATGCACTCCTTAGCTTCATGGACGCGTATTCAGGATACAATCGATCGCCATGCACGAACATGACAAGCAGAAAACGACCTTCATCACCGATAGGGGCCTATGCTGCTACTGCGTGAAGTTGTTTGGGCTGAAGAACACTTGAGTGACATATCAACGCCTAGTGAACCAAATGTTCACCAAACAGATAGAGAATACAATGGAGGTTTACGTTGACAACATGCTCGTTAAGGGCTCCATGGCAAAGGACCACATGGCAGACATGAAGGAGATGTTTGGGATCCTAAGAAAATATGAAATGAAGCTAAATCCGAGCAAGTGCACCTTTGGCATCAACTCGGGGAAGTTCCTAGGCTTCATGGTCCACCAGAGGGGGATAGAGGCGAACCCTGACAAAATTCGAGCTCTCCTAAAAATGAATTCCCCCGACATAATGAAGGAAATTCAACGCCTCGGGTCGAGTGGCGGCTCTAAATAGATTTGTCTCCCACGCCACGGACAAGTGCTTACCATTTTTTAAGCAGCTAAAAGGAAGTAAAAGCCAACATGGACAGAAGAATGTGAGCAAGCATTTCAACAGCTTAAAATATACGTAGGATCTCCATCATTACTCTCCAAGACAGAACCTAGTGAAGAGCTTCTAATGTATCTGGCTGTATCACCTACAACGGTCAGCTTGACCCTAGTTCGAGAAGAAGGAAGTGTCCAACGACTAGTCTATTACGTGAGCAAAGCCATGGCTTATGCACAAACACAGTACCCGAAAATAGAAAAGCTAGCTCTAGCATTGATCGTATCATGTCAGCATCTTCGACCTTCCAGGCCCACAACTTCATGGTCCCGACCAATTAGCCACTCCATCAGATACTTCAGAAACCTGAGGTGTCAGGACGACTCATCAAATGGGCAATCGAGCGAGGTGAAATCGACATTGTGTACCGACCAAGAATAGCGATCAAAGGGCAAGATGTCCCCAACATCATTGCAGAGTTCACTCACTCCACACTCCAGCAGCAGACAGGGGTTGGGCAAAATGAAAGATCACAAGCATGGACCCCCCACGTGGACACGTCATCAAACACCCAGGGGAGTGGAGCGGAATTGATCCTAACTTCAACCAACCAAGCGAACATCGAGTACGCCCTGCGATTTGGTTTGCAAGCTTCCAACAATGAGGGTGAATATGAAACACTTCTTGCCGGCTTAAGATTGGCCAAGGCAATGGGAGTCAAGACATTAAAAATCTATAGTGATTCCCAGCTGGTGATAAACCAAGTCATTGTAAAATATTAGGCCAAAGGAGAGAATAATTGCTTACATGACCAAAGCCCAGGAACTGTTTAAAGGATTCAACAAGTACGAAATCATACTGGTCCCCAGATTGGAAAACTCCAAAGCTGATTCCCTAGCTAAGCTAGCCTCAGCCATTAACGATGACCTCGCTAGGACTGTACCAATCGAATTCTTACCTGAGCCAAGTTTTGGCCAGCCCGACAAAAGAGAAGCTCTCTCGATAGACTGACCACCGAGCTAGATGGACCCAATCATGCGCTACATACAACAAGGTGAGTTACTCGAGGGCAAATTGAAGGCTCAAAAAGTCAAGTACCGATTTGCCCGATACACGATACTGGGAGACATCCTATAAATAAATAAATAAATGATTCTCACTGCAATACCTAAGATGTTTACTGTCAGACAAAGCTGAATACGTAGGGAGATCCACTAAGGCATCTGCAGAAATCAATCAGGTGGAAGAGCAATAGCTTCTAAAGTAATCCGGCAAGGATACTACTGGCCCACGATGCATGAAGATGCAAAGTAGTTCACTAAGAAGTGCGACAAGTGCTAGCACTTCGTGACATTACTGCAACAGCCACCTGAGCAAATGACCCCAATGAGTGGGTCATGGCCCTTTGCACAGTGGGGGTTTGACACTATAAGACCTCTGCTAATGGGTAGGGGACTGACCAAGTTCACAATCATCGTTGTCAACTATTTCAAGTGGCTCGAAGCTGAGCCTTTAGCTCGGATTACTGAATAGAAAACGATTGATTTTATTTGGAAAAACATTGTTTGCAGGTTTGGCATTCCCCACACCATCGTAACTATTATGGCAACCCCAAGTGTAGGGCTGCGATGTAATAATAACTCAGTGAGACCAAGGTCGTACCCACACGGACTTGCTACTGTGCGATTTCTGAACTACGTTACAACTAGAACTGGAATCTAAACTAACAAGCAAAATTTAGTTTTAAAGAATAATTGTGAAAGAAACTATCAGAAATAGAATACTAAAGCACTAAGGATCCACTTATAGTCATCTTAATGTTAATTCACTTTATTCAATTGGATCACACAACTGGAATCGAAGTCTTATCCTATCTAACCGGATAATACAACAGTTAAATCATCATTCATGCATCAAAATAGATTTAAACTTTCATTAAATTGGTTCCCTCGTAAAGCCTCAGCGATATGATCGTAGTATATTCAAAGCATCCATCGTGCCCGAAGTCAACAATAGATCAATTGAATCTATAGATCAATCCCTTACAAAACAGGTAAGAAACTATTCCTAGTTTTCCTAAGCATCCAATGTACCCGGAATCGACAATAAATCAAAATAAACTAGAAATACTTCTTCATTCAAACCAATTATCTATGAATTGTTCAACATATAATCAAATAACTTGAATCAAAGTAAAATAAACATTAAGAACAACTACAAGCTTCGCCTCTTAGCTCTAGTTAAGAAATTAGCCAATCAAAGACTTGATTGAACTAAAACTCAAACAGAAAAACATAAAAACTAACTATAACCGAAGGTTTGGAGAAGAGAGAGGACTCCTTGAAGCTTCACAACTCTTTGCTCTACTCCTACTCTAATTCGTGTTTAAAATATCCTAAAACATCCCTTTATTTAGTCTTAATTCACACCAACTTCAAAACGGACTTGAATTTACGCATGATTGCAACTTCGATGTCACTTCGATGGCATTGAACTCCCATCAAAGGAATCGATTTATAACAGAAAATTGTCTAGCAACGAATCTTCAAATTCTAAGCTTTTCTCGATTGCATTGACACTTACTTCGATGGCATCAAATAGTCGATTTCTGCACTTCCAATTTTCTACACGTTGACTCCTCAATTTTCTTCCTTGCTTAGTTTCCTTGGATCTTTGGTTCTTGAATTTTTCAATATTGACCTCCATTGATTAATCCTTCACTTGGTAATTCTTTGAGCATTAAATCATCACTTTAAGCGTCCTTTTCTCATATATTCTCAAAATCATCTCGCAAGAGAAAACAAGTATAATTGGATTGATTAAGCCAATACATAACAAGGGGAAAATATACAATATTTCACACTCAATAATAACCAACAACGGCAGGCAGTTCGACGATGCCTAGTTCCAAGGATTGTACAAAAAGCTCGGCATTTGCAACGCTTTCGCCTCACTTCAGCACCGGCCAAGTAGAGGCAATCAATAAGATCATAAAAAGTCACCTCAAAACCAAGCTCGAAAGATTCAAAGGAGCATGGGCGGAGGAACTGCCACATGTCTTGTGGGCATATCGAACCACTGCTCGTTCAACAACCGAGGAGACCCCATTTTCTCTAGCCTTTGTTGTGCAAGTAGTAGTCCCAATAGAGATCGGGATCCCATCAGGACAAGTTAAGTTGTTCGACATAAAGGAAACTAGTGCACAAATGACGCTAAATGCCGACTTGCTCGAAGAATTAAAGGGAAAAAAGCACAATTGATGGTTACTCAACAGCACAACATGAGTTAAAGTGCGAAAATTCAAAACATGAGACTTGGTACTCTGAGAAATCTTTCAGAGTACCAAGGAACCTGGTTCGAGAGCCTTATAACCAAGCTGGGAAGGGCCCTACAAGGTCACTGGTATAGTCTGACCAGGAACACACCAGCTGGAAGACATGCAGGGGCGACCTCTACGACATCCATGGAATGCCGAGCACCTAAAGATCTACTACCAGTGAGAATGGGTCTAAGGAGTTCTACAAAAACGTCTCAGCATATTGAACTGACCCTTCACCTCCGGTGGCTACTTGCCAACAATTAATTGCTACTTGTAAACGTCCCTTTATGAATGAAAGGAAAAAGATTTTTGGGCTCGATCATCAATCTATTAAGTTTACATGCTTGACCATCGACAGACGAAAATATGCAAGTTACACTACACATCCAAACACGAGACAACAAGCTGAGCAAAAAATCCCTTTTTCATTAATAAAAGAAACTGTTACAAAATATATGAATACAAAGATAAACAAAGCCTAAGCCTACGGGAGTTCCTCGGCCTCAGGAGCAGCGGCTTCAAGGACCTCGGCAGCATCCTCATCCAAATACCCCAAGTTGAGCTCGAGATATCGGCGTTGAATGTCTTCCCGGCAGTTCTAAAAGCCAGCGCTAAACATCTCCTCCAATTCAACCAGATGACCCTCAGATGCCTTGAAAGCTTCCACGGCAGTCGCCTCTCTCGCAAGAATCGCAACCTCACTCCCGCCAACCTAGCCTCATCTTCTGCAAAGTGTGCCTCCACCTAAGTCGCCCAAACTCCTGCCTGGACTGGGCGGGTCTCTACCTCGAAGGCCCTTACCTCCAGCTCGGCGACACTGGTCACCAAGTCGACCTTCTCGCGCTACTCAGCAACCAGAAGAGAAGCACTTGCCTCACAATCCTCCAGGGAGACCCTTAAGGCCTCCTGAAGAACTTCGACTTCAGCACGAGCTGCCGCCTCGGCCTCCACAGCCGCTTCCAACTCCGAAGTCTTCGCCCGTAGCTCAACTCCAACGGACCCAAGCTTCTGGTGTGCGTCATCCAATCGGGCCTTCAAATCAAGGGGAAAATGGCGGATGGCAAGAGCCACAAGTACACCTTGAAAAAATAAATAATACTCACCTTGATATGTATGGCCATCATGGCTGAAAGGATGAGGTCGGGGCACAAGGATAGCAGTGCATTCACCTCCTCCTTGGGAACATGTCATCGCCCCAAGTTGGCCAACATGGCCATATGCTTCGGAAGAAAGGAAGACGATGCCCCCACTGCGGCAGCCCCCTCAGGATTCGAACTCTGATGCTCAGACGCACCCTCAGGAACCCTAACAGCCTAAGCCCGGGTCTTTTCAATGCGAGCAAGAGACGAGTCTAAGTCAACTACCTCCCTCAAGGGCATGCTCAGGGAGGGGGAGCTCGGCGCAGCTGGAATCAGAGTTGCCACCTGGCACTCCATAGGGAGGGTTGTAGCATCGGCCTCTGCCCTCGCCTGAACAGACAGGAGAGGAACTTCAAGGGCAACCTCAGTTGTCGCCCTCTCTACCATAGACCTACCTGCAGAGGGACCCGCCATAGAGTACCGAACAGGGGTTGGCGGGGCTATCCTCCTGGTAGCGGCCTTCAACCACTCTATCTCGGCAATGGATGGAAGCTTCCTCCTCTTCGGCTGCAGGCGGTCCAACATTTCTACAGAAAGCAGAAATCAAAATCAGTCAGTGCTGCAATATCAGAAAAAAGTAAAAGAAAGAAGAAAGAAATCATAGTTACCTTTCGAGCTAGCCACAGAGAAGCTAACCTGCTGCAGGATCTGAGTAATCAACCTCCTACAATCTCACTGGGTGGTAGGTCGCTCTTTAGTGATCCTAACCTGGCGAAGGAGAAAAGCAGAGAGGTTGAGCTGAGACTTAGGAAAAGCTACAAAGAGAAGAAACAAGGAAACAAGTCAGACATCTACAAAATATAATTAAGCAAAAACTAAGTATGACAACACAACTCGAGTTCCGACCTGGAAGGGGGAAGGAGGTAGGAACTCGATCTCGCAATCCACCCAGCTCCGACGCGGGGGCCTCCCATTCTCCTGTAGTGAAAAGCCACCCGTCCCTCCAGCCCTTTTTTAAGGACGGATTGTTTGTGATGATTGCCTGACCCTTGCCAGGCCAAGAAGAGAAATAATACCAGCCTCGAGAGACCGAGCTGCTCTTGGCCTCGTAAAAGTAAAGGAGCTTGTCCATGGAGAGCTCAAACTTGCCGACTTGCTGCCACAAGATGTAACGGCCGAAGACAGCCCTCCATACATTAGGGTTGAGTTGTTCTGGGGCGACCCTAAGACGATAGAGCATCTCTCTCACCACCGGATGAAAGGGCAGCCACAAGCCGCACGAAAAGAAAATAGGGTATAAGGCCACCTCCCCCGTAGGAGGGTGACCTGGAAGCCTCCCGCACGTGGAAGCCGAAGCCCCACCGAGCTCAGGATGGCGAATTCCAACTGGAGGGACTATAAGTCCCCCGTCCTCAACCTAGAGACGAAGATGTTGGCCATAAGGACCACATCCCTGGAAGGCAATGAAGCCGGCTCCGCCTGAGGCGAAGGGGCCTCCCCTATTCGAGGTGTCATCATTGGTGATGGTTCCCTGGAGGGAAAAAGGGGCTCTTGGGGCCCAGACCCCGAAGACGAGGTAGACTGCGAGTTTGTACTATCATTCACGAGTCTAGAAGGCCTCGGAGACAGAAGCAGACCCAAAGTTCTCTCCAAAAGACATACAAAAAAAGGGGGGGAAGACGCGAAGAAAAATGAAGAAAAGGGATTCGAGCAAGGGCCGGGTGTACTGAAAGCACAGAAATCCCCAGCTGCAGTAGGTTGACGGAGAAGGAACGTGCAAGATGGAGGCAAGCGGAAGTCCAGGTCGGCAGAGCTCGGGCTTCATAAAATCAAGTAGACGAACAACAAGGAGGAAAGCCTATACTTATACAGTCTCCTTGGCAGTGCATTTAATGCTGACTAAAGCTGCGTAGGCTTGAGAAGACGCTTCGACTGATGTGCCTCTTCACTTGACGACATAGAGTTAGCCCAAGCAAGGCCATGATGAATCAGGCGACCGGTGTTCATTAGTGAATCACACAGAGGCCGAACGACACTCGCCAATTAATGGGCATCCCCTCGTACTGCTCAATCACCATCACATCTTTTTTTATTCGCATAATGGGCGCTACCTGTTCGTTTCTCGCCCTCATCATTAAACAACAAATTTGAGGTAAAAAGACCAGGCTACTTAGAATTTAAAATTCAGTTCCCGCACCTCCAAACCAGTTCAAGCTCCTACTTCCCAAAGCTCACTCACAACGAGCTCAGAAGTGAGGGGGGCAACTATTATGGGGAAAACTAAACTGGCCTACTATACGAGAAATGCAACCGATCATAGAAGGGGTACCTTAAAGTTGTGTTGATCAAGATACCATGACGAACTTCCCGAGCTGGTGAGGCATCAACGACGAGACGAGCCATAGGCTGAACCACGAGCTGACCTACTTAAAGGCAAGGTTCGGTAACAAAACTCACCTCCCGACCTTACCAGATCAAGCCTGACCTAAGAGGCGAATTCCAGAGAAAATTCTGCCTCGAGCTAAATTCTAGCCGAAGATCACCCTACCTAGGCGGGCTAGATAATACTTTCAGAAGTAGAGTTTCATCCAATTAAAGGACCCTCTAGCGAATCTAGCATATCCTACCAGGATATGTAAGTTAAGCATATCCCACTAAGATACACAAGTCCAAAAGCCATCCAAGCATCTTATCAATACACCTACTTCCATTGGAGAGGTAAGCACAAGAATCCCTAACTCAAGTCCCACCTCTACTTTCAAACTGCCCACTTGACTTAGGCATCGAAGGGTCCCCAGGCACAACCGGCACCCCCATTGTTCTTTACATCTTTTGGATACAGTTGTCAAATCGCATATGCAAACAACATATGTTGTTTGCACATATCGTGGCATATTTTTTTAAAAAATAATAAAAATTTGAAAAAATATCGAAAAAAAAATGAAAAATTTCTAAAAAGAGAGATTAAAAAAAAAACTTGTCTAATTAGTACACATGATTGGATTGGGTTATTTTACTTATTTCATTATAGTTTGAGTGTTTCATTAAGTGATATATTTAATTACTTATATTATATTATATAAATTTTAACAAAACAATCAACAAGCTACATTAAAAGATAACTAATTATTATAAACTTTGAACAAAGAAATTTTACTGATAAATGGATAACTTGAAACAACTTACAAGTTAATTTACAAAAAGTAAGCACAACTTATAAAATATAAAATATAAACATAATTGAAATAATTGTGGAGAGATTAGAGTAAGAGAGAGAGTAAGAGATTTAGAGCTTTGGAGTAAAGAATAGTGAAAATGGAGGGGATATGAGTACCTATTTATAGGCAAAAGTTCTCCAAATTGAAAATAATAATAATAAAAAAAAAAAAAAAAAAAAATTCTTCCACTCTTGGCTATTGGGAAATATGCGATCACATACTCGCATATGCGATCACATATTGGTCGTATATAAAAGTATGCCATGGCATACTTTCCAGGATCGCATATGCCATGCATATGCGATTTGATCAAACAGTATGCGCATATGCGATCGCATTTGACAACCATGAGGTGTACGTCTACAGGTGTGGCCCCCACCTATCCAAAATCAAGCAACAACATATATAGTAACATTTACCATATAGTATTATTTTGTTAGTGACTTAGTATATGACTTATTGACTCGTAAATTATATTTTAATTTTCTACAATCAGTAATAAATAAATAACTTCTTCATTTTGTTTAGTTACTAAAGTGTTAATTGATATTTGTTAACTATATTGTGGAATGTTGATGACTTGATGTTTAATTCATTGTTTAATTGGTTTTATTTCACTCAAATATATTTTAAATGTATAAAATTAGGTATCTATTAACTTAGGAAAGCTCCCTTTACTTATACTTTTTTTTTTCATTTTTTTCATTTTTTTCTTATTTTCTCCCTATTTTCTGATTTTAAAAAAAAAAAATTTGAAAAAAAACAAAATAAAATTATATGTGATCACATATGCGATTCTGCGATTACATATGTGCACAGGCACATGTGATCGCACACAATTGCATATGCAATATGACAACATTGGCCATGCATACCATTCAGCTCCATGAGGTGTGCGCCAAAACATCTCCACCATGCATGTGACACTTGGCCACAGTGTTCAAGACTGTTCTTTTTTCTGGGCCATCATGTGGATGGGCATACACGGCTCAAATTGAGAGGATTAGATCATGATAGCCACCCAATTACCTGATGCAAATGGATGATTAACTTATAAGAGAATTAGCAATTGTGCACATAATGGGCAAAAATCATGATGAATGGAAGTTAAGGACTCAGGATTGTACAATCACCAAGCTATGGCCCATCCACATCAAGCCCACCAGATCAATGGTCTTCTTCACCATACACATTTTGTCATGTGTATGTTGGGGACTGAACATCAGAGAAATAGAAAACAAACTTCATCTTACATTCCTAGCATCTCTTTTGGAGAGGGTAGAGACGCCACAAAGTTTCAAAATTTTTTACAATCATTACCTGTGAAACTCACATTTCCCATTAACCAGTTTGTATGAAAATTCGAGGGGAAATATTCTCTGCAAAATCTGCCTTACACACAGGGCCCACCATGAAAATGCAGTGTCATTTATGCTGGAACTTGTCATTTTGCAGGATTGCACCCAAAGACTGAAAAGCACACTTCATTTTGGATGCATTTTTTTTTTCTGAATGATGATGATATATTAAAACGGCCAAAGCAAAAGGAGATAGCTATACAAATATACAAAAATACAGAAAAATACAACCCCACCCAACAGAACTCCCCTAAATGGAAAGGAAGAGAAGATTTAAAAATCTAAACTTCCACCCAATCCTTGATATTAAGAATTGCCCTGTGGAAAACTTGCACCAGCCCACTCATTTTGGATGCATTTGGTTGCACCAAATATCATGAAATATCAGATGTTGGTGCAACAAAACATACCCTTCTCCAAATTCTCATTTTCAAGAAATCCTTTTTTTGCAATGTATGAGGCATGATCCACAAAAAATGACAAGCACCAGCCTATCTTGTACTAAGTTGGTGGTGCAGACCCCGCAAAAAGCAGATTTTGCAGAAAATTCTAGCCCAGAGCTAAGTTTACCATTACAGAACAACCAGAGCATTCTTGCAAAAGGGTAAGAAGATGAGAGTCTGCTTACCATGTTGCTTACCATGTTGGCAGGGGAGAACTCTCAGAGTCTCTCCATCTCTGTAGACTTCAAGGCAAATTGCGCAACTCTCTGCCATCAGATTGCCATTTTGGCAAGCAGTGTGGAATGCAATGCAGGGGAGATTCCTCACTATTTCAGCATTTATAGTTGGAGAGTAATGATCGCTCCTTTGCCTCTGTAGACGATTGTTTCGAGATAAGATAAGTATTGCTAGAACAGATACTATGATGACGAGTGAGAACATGGAAATAACCAAGACAGTCCAGGCAGTTCCCTCCAACAAGGGGCTGATGCAGCATTCACCATCCTTGCCTTGAGCATACATCTTTAGGATCTTGCCTGCCCTTCTAGAAACAAAAACTGCATGCACCTGTATGCCTTGGGGTTTGCCGATCACTACATCCAAGGAATTAACATGTGTTACGGAAATACATATAGATGAAGAGAGTATTTCACAATTCACAGCATAAAGACTAATAGTCAAAATACCTAATTAGTAGAAAAAAGAAAAGCACAGAAAGTTCCAACATAGGGTCCTTACCCTATGGGGGAATTATATGACCCTTGATCTAAGGTTACAGTTAGGCAATTGTTTCAGGGTTCATGACTGTTGATATGATGGTCACAGCATGTACAGGATTTACAGAAAAAGATCATATTGCTGAGAAATCTTAACCATCCAACTGACAATTAATAAAACAACATGGCAGCAGTCCCATTCAATGCAGAAAAGACAGGAATTGGACAACTAAGAAATTCCAATTTTGGATTTTTATTTTATTTTATTTTTATGAATAGAAAGAGATCATTAAGATATAACAAAGGAGAAACTACATGCCAATGGAAGATAAACAATTTGACAACCCAACTGCATTTTTAGAGCAACATCCAACATCATTTCCAACCTCAGGAAAAAGATCCTTTTTTCTCCTGTGATAATGTGTAAATCTTCCTTGGCCATACCATCATTTGCTAACACATCCACCTGTGAATTTGCTTTGTGATGGACATGGGCACAATTTTCAACTCAATCGTGGGATGTAAATCTAGCACTTCCTCTATGAGGTGAGCTATCTTCTGCAAGCAATGCCCGCATTTCATCCATTTAAACATTAACATTGCTCGAGTCACCTTCAACGATGATTGAGCTGAAGTTGACAGCCAGCCCAAACCCCTGAAGAAGTGAAGCCGCTTTAGCATGGTTAGAATAGTAAATGCCCAAAGGCCTGCAAAACTCCAGTACGGTAATTCTCCAGGGTTTTAAATAATCCCCTAGATGTCTGCCAGAGCCAAACTTCCAAAGGAACCACCATTGAAGTCTAGCTTGTACCATCCTTCGGGAGGAGTACAACATCTTACTTTTAACCAATGTTTTAAATATCAACGATATCGGCCAATATATCCCACGATATATCTTGTATCCCACCTGTGCAATACAAAACGCACAGGTAGTGCCGATTTATCTCAGATGTTTGATCCGTTGAGCATTTTCAATTTCCGATCCTTTTTTTTGTTGAAATTATACTAAATCAATGTCAAATGATTATAAATCTATTGGTTCTTCATGTTTTGCATGAAAAATCATGAAGTTGGAGCTTTGATTTCAATATCCATTGGTTCTTCATGTTCTCCATTTTCCATTTTCCATTTTCCACCCAAGAGACTTTTTTTTTATATATATAATGTTTATTTTTAAATTGTCCTATCATAAACCAGACTAATCTATCAATACTATTTAGGAAACATTACATATATATAAATAATATTAATATTGCACATACTAGATTAATAAAGATTTTAAACATTTCTTTATAGAGAAATTCTACTATTTCACTACGTGTTTTCTTTTTTGATTTTCTATCCTTAAATCTAGGCATTATTTCAAAATAATATTAACAAAATGGAATAAGATATTTAGTAAAATAAGTTCGACTATAACCAAAATGATTACAGTGACTAACAGGATGCAAATCATTAACACAGCAAATCTGAGAAATCTGGGATAAGGCCCTAAGGGTCAACCAAGAAGACAGGCATACTACTGTAATAAATACACAGACAGCCGATTACTCAACTTTTCTCAGACAGGCTCGTTTATTTTTTTTAATTTTTAATTAAAGTTATGCCAAAAAGATAACATAAACCTAAAATAATGAGAATGATACAACCAAGAATGGCAATAATATCGTAAGAATGCGATGACATAATAGAAATAGTTTATCTTTATTAAACTATTTGATAAAACTTAAAAATTTTTTGGGTGGAACCATGGCTATTTGGGGGCTTTTCATGTTAACCCTATCTTGCTGGTAGAATGATGAGTGGGTTCAGCACTTTTGTTGGAAATCTCTCCTTCGACACCTCTGATGAAGATCTTTTCACGATCTTTGGGAAATACAGGAAGATTGCCGACGTTTTCACGCCATGGAACGAGCAGCATCGTCGACCTAGAGGTTATGCATTCATCAGATACCACTAAACGGCAGATGCTTATGTGGCCATGGGAGTGCTAAATGGGAAGATGGTCGATGGTAGGATTCTAACGGTGGCCATTGCAAATCCTCGAAAGCCCAACAATGCCCCCAAACCCTACCCACCTCGCGCGGAGATTTGGCTAGTAGACAAGCTCCCCCCCCCCCCCCCCCCCCCCCCCCCCCACACACACACACACAGACCATCGACTACCTCCTACCTAGGCATTGCTCA
The DNA here is from genome assembly GCA_037074715.1 of Magnolia kwangsiensis. Taxonomy (NCBI): domain Eukaryota; kingdom Viridiplantae; phylum Streptophyta; class Magnoliopsida; order Magnoliales; family Magnoliaceae; genus Magnolia; species Magnolia kwangsiensis. The sequence goes on along the minus strand of CM073572.1, from coordinate 115,089,792 downwards.
GTCCACTAATCGCATTTCCCTAGCCCCACAAAACAGAGATTGTCAATCCACCCCTTCAGCAACCAACAACCCCCCAACAGCTACCAACCTCACCTACACAACAAATACAAAGTGCAGAGCAAGTTGAAAGCACTGAAGCTAGCCCTTATTGCCCACGCTGAGAATGGGGGAGTCCAATTGATCCACCTCTCTCGAACCCTAGTAGAGCCTAGGTATGTGGCGTCAGCTATCAACATCGCCCGAGTGGGCCCAGACAATTTCCTCACTGTATTCAAATCTAGGGTGGAGCTCACTCCTTTTACTCGGATGCGGAACTTCACTCCAAGATGAAAATCTCGTCGGTGGAGGCTTGGAATCCAACTGCATCACCAAATTAGGAAGGAATCTGGTTAACATTGTATGGTATTCCTGTGCAGGCTTGATTTGAATCGGTTTTCAAAGGGTTAGGGAGTGAGTACCTTCGGTGAGGTGTTGGAAGTAGACAGATGCTCAACTTTAGGTCTTGTTTAGATAGGAGCCAGAGTAAGGGTCAAGCTACTGCCTGGAAGAGATACCTAGAAAATAAGAAGGTTGGTCCTGCGAGACTCAGAGTTCCTGATTCTAGGCATTTTCGACTCTTTCGAGTCACCATCAGAGGGAGAGGAATTGTGGCCTGTCGTATTCAATCCGGCATCTATGTCCACTAAAGAATGGGTGGAAAGAGGTTTCAATCACCCTGCAGCCCCTCCGGAGCAGCGCTTTCAGCCTCCTATCTCTGTCACAGTCATGGACACGCCTTCTCCGATCCACAATGCTACAGCGCCAGGTATGATTTTTGCAACCCCTTTCATCCCACTACATGCTTGTGTAAATACCTCTCTGTCTTCAGAGGGATTTAAGGCCCACTCTCACGAGGGCCTCGAGAGGCAAACACCCATACATACCTATGTTGAGGCCCCAGGTATCCATGCTCCCCAACACTCCAACCAAATTGCCCTAGTATCCCCCGAGGACCCACTCACCCATATCCAAAAGGACTTCGCCCATATCCACAATGATCTCACTGAGCCCCCTCTCAGTTGGCTCAAACCACATACCCAGAATCCTTTTTCTCTAGGCTCTCTCTCAATTCTCCCTGCCAAACAGATAGAACCATCTTCCATTCCTTCCCTACTACCCTCCCATACCGAGTCCCATTCCTTTTTGCATTGATCTAAAACCTCCAGCTGGGGGCCCCACATGGTCAGGCAATCCAAGATCGGCAATAGACGGCTCTTGAAGTTTCCCTTAAGAGACAAGGTCGTTCAGAAGGGCCTATCCGAGGCCACAGTCCACTCAAGATAGGGGCGGCATTTGAAGAGTCAGAGGATAACTCAAACGCGGCGACCTGGAATTCTTCCCCACATAGTCCAATCCGTAGAAGAGAGGCAGCTGGGGATGTCCAACTGATAGTTGATCTATCCCCTTTTTTCCAGAAATCTTCTCCAGGACACACTAGCCCTCCCACTCTCACTACATTTGCAAATCCCATAAATATAGACCCTCTACTACCTAGTCCCCCTTCAGTTCTCGCCCACCGTCATGATGCTTCAGTGGATGAGGAGTTGGATCTCTTTACTCAATCATCAGCACCCAGACGTAGTCTTGCCTTAGGTGAAGCTCACCTCCAGGGGTTGCAATCTTCAACAGACATCGTTTCAACCCCTAATATGTCGAATGGGACCAAAACTGATGACCCAGGCAGGAAGCAATGAACATATCACGGAGGAACAAACAAGGCGCTCAGCTCAAGTCAGGGATATCATGGCCAAGAACCCAGATGTGACCTAGGACAGGAGATTAAGGAGACTCAAACGCCAAAGCTCTGTGTCTGAGCAATTCTTTAATGGATAGTGTTCTCATCTGGAATGCCCAAGGGGTGTGGAACAAACCCACTATTTCGTCTCTCATTAATGGATAGTGTTCTCATCTAGAATGCCCGAGGGGTGTGGAACAAACCCACTAATCAAGAAGACTAAACCAAACATTGTTTCTATCTTGGAGCCAATGCTGAGGGACGACAAACGAGTTCGCATCGGCCTCAGCTTAGGATTTCACTCCTTTGTGTCTAATGCGGACCAAGGGGGAAAGGTCTGGATTTTTTCGGACTCATCGGTAGCCATAGATGTGGTAACATCCTCCTCCCAAATGCTCTCCATCAAGGTTGCTTCTAGGGGCAGCGCGGACTGGTCCTTAGCATCAGTGGTCTATGTCAAGTGCTCGAGATCCATGCACAGGACACTTTGGGACCAACTGGTCATGCTGGCAACGGGTACATCTGTTCCTTGGCTGGTTGCAGGAGATTTCAATGCGATCTTGTCCTCAACAGAGAGAAGAGGTACTAGCTCCTTCGACTCGACGAGCGCAACAAATTTTGCAGATGGCCTTAACAGGGCAAGCCCGTTTAATGCTGGTTTCTCAGGGAGTAAGTTTACATGGTGCAACAACCAGAGCAGTAGAGCAAGAGTGTGGGATAGATTGGACCGTGTTTTCTGCAACAACTCTTGGCTGTCAGCTTTCCCTTCCTTTCAGGTCCACCTAGCCAGGCTGAATTCGGATCACACGCCCCGCTCCATATTTCCTATCCATCGTCAACTGCAACATTCCCAAAACCCTTAAAGATTTTATATGTTAGGTGGAAGATTTTATATTCGGATCTTCCACATTAAATGTAGAACTGATACCCATGTTATGTGGAAGATCTATCAAGTAAGCATTCGAACCCAGTTTTTTCAAGATTTTATATGGTCCAGTGTTACGGGCTTGTAATTTTTTTATGGTTCTCCGTGGAAACCCTTTTGGACGTATTTTAATCATGACTTCATCACCCATAACAAACTCTTTAAACCTATGGTGTGAGTCAGCAATCATTTTGTATGTTTCATTACTGGTATTGATTTTTTTTCTAATCTCCACATGCAAGTCATGCATATGTTGTGTAGATGCATGTGCAGACTTTGAAGGCCTATGGAACACAGACATGGGTATGTAATCTATAGGGGTCTTACGCTCATCTACTTGTCATTCCAAATCTACTTCCTCCCCAGTGCTCATTTGATCATGATGAAGGTTTGGTAGAGTCAATGCGCGAATGTCCCGCACGGGTGTAAGCTCATCCGATATGCCCTCTGGAATTAGTGGTGCACACGGGTTGGTTCGGTCCAGTTCTGGGGTAAAACCGAAACCGGACCGTTCCTAACGGTTTTGGGATTTTCGGAACTGGAATCGGACCGTTAGCACACTAGAACCGGACCGTGAAAACCAATTCAGTTCCGGATCGGTTCCATGGTTCCAAACTGATTCAATGGGTTACTTCAACAACATGTGCGTCAATCTTATGAAAATACAGAAGAGTTTTTATCTCCTTCCCACACCCATTTGGATATGGATTTTTGACACCAACTGATTTATTCGAAGATACTTTCAAGCAAAGAAATCAGCCCTTTCCTCTTCACTTTGCTATGTGTTGACGATACCTTCCTCTTCTCTGTCTCTGCTATTACTTCTGTCACTCAAACTTTGTCTTCATTAATGTTGCCAAAGGATTTGAAATTTCATTCTTTCGAATTGGACTCAAGAAGCTCAACTTCAGATTGAAATGTTTCCCTGCTTTCCCCTCCATTTCAAAGGACGACCACCATTGTTTGGTCGGCTTTAGGAAAATTCAGTGCCACATCTCAACTATGAAAGGTCTCGGGTCCCAGGATTCCAAGGTGGATGTGAGACAGATGGGTTTGTGACTGGACAAGGTTAGCCAACGCTTTTTGATTCAGCTCTGAAATGCTTCTTCCTAACGCACATTGATGAGAAATCAGTCAAGTCGACTCTTGGCAATTAGCAAGAGCTACTTGGTTGTTCAATGAGGTTAATTTAGCGCCTTGAAGAGGGATGTTGATTAACTCCCATCTGTCTTTGAAATCAGCAAACCCGTATTCTAGCCATCACCTTGGATCCACCCCATTTATCATGAGCAAAACGAATGACATTAAAGTCGCCCATCTTAGTGCCTAGGGATATTCTCCAATTCAGCCCAAATTTCTAGACAGAGGTTAGGAATATTTAGTCCATATACCGTTGATAGACACCGTGTGAGGCTTCTCGAAGTGGATTTGAATGAAATGGAAAGGGACACAGACCTCTTGATTGCATCTACCATGGATAGATTTGAAGAATTCCAAAGGACCAAATTCTTCCCGAATGGCCTTTTGAAGCTATGAATTGGGCAGGGGCGAGTGAAGAGACGGCGAGTGAGAGAGAGGGTCGACCAGAGAGAGAGCCGCACATGAGTTGCAGGGTGAGAGACGGCGAGAGAGAGGGAGACAGTGAGAGAATGAGAAAGAGATAGGGTTTTGGATCAACGGTTCGGATCCAAGGTTCAGATCCACGGTTTTGGGCCACGGTTCAACGGATCGGTTCCACGGTTCGGGTCCACGGTTCGGTTAACGGTTCGGTTCGATTCTACATGCCACTAAACCGGAACCGAACCATATCCAACGGTTCTTGCAATTTTGGAACCAGAACCGGACCAATCCAACGGTTCCGGTCCGGTTCCACGGTTCTACCAGTTAAATGTGCACCCCTAGCCCAAACATCCTCTCAGGAGAACATTCATAGTCTTCAACTATCCAAAGATAAATTGGCCCATTTGGAACAATGTGAGGAGATCTACTAGAAACAAAAGTCCAGACCGCACTAGCTCAAAGAAGGAGAATGAAATACTAAGTTCTTCCATAGCATGGCATCTGATCGAGCGAGGAGGTTGAACATTAAAGAGATCCACTAGGAGGATGGTTTAGTGGCTGTGGATCAGGGGTCGATCAAGGAAGCGGCAATTGATTATTTCTCTTCCCTCGTGTCAGCGGATGCCACTCCTCACATGGGTGACATGGTCGAAGCTATCCCGCACGCTATCTCCTCGGCAGACAACGACTCCTTGATGCCAGTGCCGCTATATGACGAGGTCCTAGCAGTGGTGAAGGGCCTCCCTCCAGATGGGGCTCCTGGCTCGGATGGCTTCACGGGGGCTTTTTTCTAGGGCTGTTGGGATATAGTTAGGGTTGATATCCTCCAAGAAGCTTTGTCCATGTTCAGAGGGGGTCTGCGGGCATTTACTGCGACCCTGATATGCCTAATCCCAAAAACACCGGCTCCCAAGAAGTTTTCTGATTTCCGCCCTATTAGCTTAAGCAATTGTGTTTATAAAAAAATTTCCAAGCTTATTGTTGACAGACTTAGCAAGTTCCTGCCAAAGATCGTCTCGACTGAACAAGGGGCTTTCATTCAAGGGAGGTCCATAGCCAAGAACTGCACTCTTACACAAGAGGTCTTCAGAGATATTGACAGGAAAGCTAGAGGAAATATTCTTATCAAGTTAGACATGGAGAAGGCATATGACAGATTTCCCAAGGCAGTCATTCGTCATTTCGATTTTAGGGAGACCTGGATTGCTCTGGTAGAAAAGTGTTGGAGTAACTCCTGATTCTCGGCTCTTGTCAACGAGGAACCTTGCAGCTTCTTCCATTCGACTAGAGGTCTTCGCCAGGGAGACCCCATCTCGCCAGGGCTCTTCATCCTAGCTTCCGAGGTTCTAAGCAGAGGATTCCAAAGGTTGATCAGCAGTGGCTCCTGCCACCCCTTTCTCACGTGCAGGAACTGGCCAACAATTTCCCAAACTCTTTGCGGATGACACTTTGCTCCTTGTTAATGGGGGTAGCCGCTCCCTATCTCGGATCGCTTCCTTCCTCACCCATTACCAAAGAATCTCAGGCCAAAAGATTAACAAACGAAAAAAAAATTTCATCCTGGCCGCTAATCAATCTGTGGCCCATGTCAAGTCAACCCAAAGGACCCTCGGCTTCAACCAAGGGACAACTCCATTCACCTATCTGGGGGTTCCCATCTTCAAAGGGAGATCAAAGAAGGTCTCTTTTCGTTCACTAGTCAAGAACTTTCAGTGCAGAATCTCGGGCTGGAAGAGTAAGATCCTATTCCAAGTGGGTCGCGACGCTCATTAACCATGTGCTGAATAGCATCCTGGTTCACGCCATGGCTACAATGGACATCCCTTCTACCTTTCTTGGAGATCTAGAAAAAGCTTACGCAGACTTCTTATGGGGCTGGAACAGGGACCGCAAAAAATGCCACTGGCTCAGCCAGAAGCACATTGCAGCCCCAAAAGATGGAGGTCAGGGTATAAAAAGCCTGTTGAATGTTATACAAGCCTTCAGAATGAAGATGGCTTGGACCATCACTTGCAGATGCAACGGCAGCTGCTGGGCATAGTTCTTCAAGGCTAAATATTCGACTGACATTGACGATGCATGTGGGGCGAGTTTCTCCATCCATGCTTCACCCATATGGAAGAATATATGCAAACAGTTTCCACTGGTGGCTGACCGTTGCTACTGGATTATTGGGCGTGGCCAATGCAGCTTCTGGGACATCAACTGGTCTAGGTTAGGGCCGCTCTCAGAGTGATGTCTTCAGCCTTCTCCAATGCACAACTGTCAATCACTTCATCGGGCCCAACGGCTGGTGCGACCCTGCTGGAGCTCGCCTAATTCTCCCCTAGCTGGTTCTGGACTACGTCCATGAGGAGGGCATTTGTATCTCTCCCAAAGAGGACAAACAGATCTGGATGCCCTCATCGTCGGGGGAATTTCGGTTCAAATCAGCGTGGGAGATAACTAGGACTACAGGCGAGAGGAAATCGTGGGCGAAATGGGTGTGGCACCCCAGACTTCTGCCGAAAATATCGCTTCTGACTTGGAAGATTATCCACAAAGTGATCCCGGTGGAGGCCAGAACTCAGGACAGAGGGATCCAACTGGTATCTAAATGCGTCCGTTGTCCTCCCCCATTTTAGTCTGAGGTGGAATCCATCGACCACGTCTTCTCCTCGGGCAACTCGTCTAATAAGATTTGGGACCACTTTTAGCCCCCTCTCAACATCCTCATCTCATCACACGTCTCAACTATGGCAGAGCTGCTAGGTGGGGGCCAGCTACTGCCCAAAAGGACCGGCTCCATATTCTGAGGGGTATCACCCCCCATGTTGATCTTCTGGGAAATCTGGCTGGCCAGGAATAGCGTGCGCTATGATAACTGCAGTTTCCACACAGACATGGTGATTACTAAGGTCCACCACTGGATCTCGTGGATAACCCCTTTCCTTCCTCTTCCCAAGGTCGTTAAGCGCTCCTCGGCTGTCGCTCTCTCCCACTTCGGCTTGGACGAGGCGAGCTTGATTCGAAAGAAGACCCAAGTTGTGAAATGGATTAGGCCGAGTAGAGACGGGATTAAAATTAATGTGGATGGTTCTTCCATTAGTAACTCGGGCCCTTCTGGGGGAGAATATGTGGGTAGATGCAGTGAGGGCAACTTTTTGTTCGCCTTCTCTTCAGCCTATGGTTTACGCTCCAATACCTGCGTCGAATTCAAGGTGATATGGGAGAGCCTACCTCGGCGCGCAGATTTGGGTTTCTCCAAAGTGGAAGTGGCGAGCGACTCTAAATCCGTTGTTACAATTCTCTCCAAGGATTTGGATGCAGCATGGTCCGTTTGCTATTGGAAGACGAGGGTTAAGGCACTTATGGGAGCTCTAGAGGTTACTTTTGCTCATACGCCTAGGGAGGCAAATGCGGTGGCAGACAACCTAGCTCGGAGGGGTAGTGCGACCCAGACCAGTACTTTCTTCCAGACTCATGCTTCGCTTCCTAGATCCACTAGGGGTCCAATTTTTCTAGACAGAGCGGGCCTAGGTTACATGAGCGATGTGTAATTACCCCCCTCTTCTTTTTTTTTGTTCCTTTCCTTTATTGTTTCTTTCTTATGATAGGTGGCCCTGTCTATTTTTGTTGATTTGGGCTGCCCAAATCCATCAATAGAAATGAGTTAACAAAAAAAAAAAGAAAAACTTACAAATATTCTTGAAAACCGTCTCAAAAATCATAAACATGATTGGGGATTTATTTATTTTTATTATTTTTTACAAGGGTTTCTTGAGGAGGTTAGTTGAGAACTAAAATTCCACTCTGCCTAATGAAGAGGCAAAAGGTCTATTTATATATGAGATCCTGATGACGGACTTGAATCTTGAATATGAAGTCCGGTTAAGAAAAATGCGTGGCAGCTTCGTCCGTTGTCGTCTAGTAAAATATTCAAGGGCTTATGTGCATCTTTTCTGATAATGGCTACAATGCTAGCTGAGGTGAAAGATTCCTACAGTAATTCTGATAATGGTGACTGATGTCATGGATGACGTAAGGTGGCTTCTACATTGCTGATGTTACATTGTCATTACCGTTGGCGTAGATAGTCGTTTAAACAATAATTTGTTTCTTCATTAGCTTGTAGATAATGTATTGATGAAACTTCGTCAGATGCTTCTAATGAAATTAGTTGTTGTTAATTGTTATGGGTAAAGTTGGACTAACTAGATGTACAAACTCGAAGACTATGGAGTGCTTGAGGGTCAAAAAATCATCTCAGCCTCGGATACCGACCTCGGCCTTGGGTATCAACCTCGGCCTCGGAGGTCGGCCTTAGATACCGACCCCGGCCTCAGATATCGACCACCAGATCAAAATACAAATATACTTAGAATATATTGAGATAAGATCTTCCCGAGATTTCGTAATGTATCTACAGAAGATAACCAAGTTGCATTCAGAAGAAGATCTCTTCTGTAATACGCAATAACCATCCAAGAGGTATTGCCATATACGCCACTGCCCCCAAAAGCCTATAAATACACCCGCTGCCATGAGTAAAGGTACGCACAACAAATATCCCGATTCTTTTACACTTTCTGCAGACTCTACCCTAAATTAGGCATCGGAGGGTCCCCGGCCTTAACCGGCACCCCCAATGTCTTCCCTTGTTTTCCATTAAGTCATAGGTACTTCGGCTAGCAGGAGGTGAGGAAGGATTGACTAGATTTTTGCATCAACAGTTTGGCGTCGTCTGTGCGAATGACATCAAAGTCGTTCCCATCTCATCGAGGTTCTAAAATGGCGAAAGGAAAAAAGAGAGCTCTGGCCACCATTACTGCAACTTCTCATGCGCCAGCGGAACAATCCGCAGACTAAGGAGATCCGCCTTCCCAACTCCAAGCTGATTCCGCACCCGTATGCCCTGCGCAGCGATCTTGAAACTGAGGAGGTCGGCTCGTCTCTCTGGAACATTAAGTCGAAGCATTGACCAGTAACATTAACCAGATAATGCAGATCTTAGAGAGACAAAACCTACCTCCCGACTAGGGGATAGATGCACAGGCAGCCATCGAGATCTCCGTACCAACTCAAGCACCGGTCGACTTGCAGAGAACCAAGCAACATCCTGGGCAACTAATCCATGCGCCCTCCCACACCTTGAGAAATGCCACGCCCGCTAACTCCGACTTGCGTCACACGTTGGAGAAGAAGAGGCGTGGAAAGGCTCCTGACGTGGTAGCCAAGAACGAGGGCTCCTGGAAGGTAGAACTCAAGGAACTGCGAGGTCAGATCAGTGATATCCACCAAGCCTGCTGCACCCAAATACTAACCTCTATCGAGGCTTTGTTGGAGGAGACCAATCCGCTGTTTACAAAAAAATTATGGGAGCCCAACTCCCGCCCAAATTTCGAATGTCACAAATCACCCCCTACTCCGAGTCTGGCGACCCAGTCGAGCATTTAGAATCGTTCAGGGTATGGATGGAGCTCCACAGTGTGTCGAGCCTTCTCCCTGACTTTGTCGGGGACAACACGAAAGTGGTATAGGCAACTAAAGTCAAGATCCATCAACTCCTTCACACAACTCGGCAAAGCTTTCATCAGCCAGTTCATTGGTAGGAAAGATAGGAGAAAGTCATAGACCCACCTCCTTACGATCACTTAGGAGGACGAGCTGCTAAAAGACTACGTCATCCGTTTTAACGCTAAAGTTGTCTAGGTCGATGGTTATTCCGACCAGATAACTTTGTCCGCCATGATGGCCGGCCTTAAACAAGGAAAGTTCCTCTTCTCTATTGGTAAGAACCCCCCGACTACCCTTGCCGACCTACTTAACCAAGCTCAAAAATATTCCAATGTCGAGGAGTTCTTTAGTTCATGAAGAGCTGCTTGAGAAGCAAACAACTCGGCTAAGGATAGGAAGCAAAGAGAATAAGGGGCGCCCTCTGCCATTAACGCCAAAAGAAAGAAATAGGATGACCAAGACCAAGGCAGCGTGCCAACCGACATCCGAAAAGCTGCTTGCATCGGTACACTCCATTGAACACCAAGCCAGGGCAGGTACTTAAGGAAGCTGGGTTGAGCAAGGAAACCTGACGACCAAGCTGAACTAATCAACCGAGCTCGGTAATAAGACTCATCGACCAACCCCAACCTGCTCGACTAAGAGCGACCTCCCTTTTTAAAAAGGAAAAAGGTGCTCATGATTTTACTATTGCGCTTTCTACTGTTCGACGATTTCTATAATAAAAAAACTTCTCCCAGTTAGGAGAAGGGAATTTCTTTTAAATGTACCAACGATCCGAGATACTGGGACTTCCCTCAATTAAAGGGAAGAACGTCCCTCTTACTAAAACTACATGACCGACTACGAGGACTTCCCTTAGTGAAAGGTAAAAACAATCCTCAACCAGTCGTCCGACCGTTAGAGAAGAGGTCGGACCACTAATTAGTAACATTACTTGGACTGGGCAATCTACAATGAGGATTTCTCTTAGTGCAAGGGAAGAAAGTCCTTCTACCGAGTGCTCGGCCTATTATTATGTGAACAATTGAGACTTCCTTCAATTGAAGGGTCCTACTGTGTGTGATCTACCACTGAACAATCGACTTATCGATCATACAATTGCTCGGCTCGCTCTACTCCATCCGTCCTCTTAACCACCTAACCTCTTTCGCGCAAGCCATCACAATGTCAGTCCACACTTACATACTTCTGAAGAACACTTGGAAGTAGGGGGGGCTACTATTATGGGTAAAAATGGACCGACTAGATGTATAGACTCAAGACTATGGATTGCTTAAGGCCGAAAAATCACCTCAGCCTCGAGTATCAACATTAGCCTCGGAGATCGGCCTTGACCAAAGACCTCGATCTTGGAGGTCAGCCTCGGATATCAACCACCAGATCGGAATACAAATATACTTAGAATATATTGAGATAAGATCTTCACCGTGTATCTCGGGAAGATAACCATGACACATCCAGAAGATCTCTTCCATAATACGCAATCACCATTCGAGAGGCATTGCCATACACACTACCGCCCCCAAAAGCCTATAAATACACCCGCTACCATGAGTAAAGGTACACACAACAAATATCCCGATTCTTCTACACTTTCTACAGACCTACACTGACTTAGGCATCAAAGGGTCCCCGGCCTTAACCAGCGCCCCCAATGCCTTTCCTTGGTTTCCATTAAATCACAGGTACTCTGGATAGCAGGAGGTGAGGAAGGATCAACTAGATGTTTGCATCAACAGTTGCGATGATGCTTCCCGGAGTAATTTTAACCATTCTTCTTTAGTATATGTTGCTATAAACTTGGCTTGAAATTATAATTTATGAACTAGGAATTCTTAAGCTTTAACTAATGATTTTTCTTCCTTGGAGAGATGTGGATGAGTGTCGAAAATTTGTTGAAGAGCGGGTCTGGTAATGCAATCGAATTTAAATGGTTTCCACCATCTACTTTTGAATCGTCGTACCAAATGCAGTATTAGTGCTGATGGTATTGATTCTACTTGATATTCCCATGCTGATATCCATGCTCATGCAAATTGAGAAAAGAATACTAGTGATTTTTAAAAAATTTCTTATTTTGGGTTGAATTTGCAATGTTCTAAAAATAGGAGTAGCCTTCATGAGCTTCAAGTGGAAGGATTTTGAGGTCGAGACCAAAGTATTTCCAAAATTTATAGAGAACCAAAATGGAAAATCTAGTTTTGCCTTTTGAGAAAAATAGAAAAACCATGAATGACTAACATACTGATTTTGCAAAAAGAACGTATTTAGCCACGCCTCTTGATAATCATAATAGGTGAAACATTGTGGTTGTATTTCTTATGGTTGGGATTACCCCATTCTTTTTGTGAAATAACTTTAATGAATTGACATTTTGAATAAGCATATTGAGAGGGGTCAGCTGAGTTTTTATGATGAGTAAATTGTGCTAATTCGGTATCTACTAAAATAAATTCATCATACTTATGAATTTTGATCCTATAGTAGCTGGCCAATGCCACTCTTCTAAATAAAATAAATAAATAAATAAAAACTATTTTGGAGGATTTGACTGATAGGCAGTTTTTGAAATTCAGGTTCTATGGGTAAGATAGGCAATATATCAATTTTATAAACATAAGAATGTTCTAGATAGGGTATACCTTGAGAAGGTGATGATGGTGGTGATGGAGTCCTAGGGAATAATTGGAAAGTTGGCTGGTCTATAAGGCCAAGGTTTGTGTCTATTAGCTTGCTGGCATAAGTTTGGACTTTTTGGGGTGAAGGAGTCTGTAATGGACTAAATGGATTAAGACTAGGAATTGATGGTCTAAACCTATGGGTGATTGTTGACCTAAGGGTCCGACCTATAGGACTAATAATAGGATGTTTGCCTTTCGTTGATGATGAGGAAGCTAATTGTAATGTTGGTGTTGGCGACCTGATTAGTGAAGGAGTAAGAGCATAATCTGACTTGGATGTGGTTTTTGGCTTTTCAGCCATGTTGTCCTTGTAAATATTATTTGGAGAGGAAATCGGGTAAAGCATTAGACTCACCTTCTATAAATTCAATTTTGAAATCAAAACTCGATAAAATAGCTTGCCCTCTAGCAAAAATTTGTTTGTGTACTAAATTTTTGACAACTTTTTTTAAAATATACTTAGCTGATTTGTAACCGATACATAATAAAAATTCTTGATTTAAAAGATTGCTTTGAAATTTTGAAATACATAAAACTATAGCTAATATTTCTTTTTTAATAGTACTATAATTCTTTTGCGCCTGATTCCATGATCTCGATACAAATCTCACTAATTGTTCTTGATTAGATGTCTTTTGTTTAAGAATTCCTCCATAACCTATATCTGATGCATCGGTTTCTACTATTTTATAAAATAATGGATTGGGAATGTGTAATAATGGTAATTGTTTAACATGGAGTTTTACTTGTTTAATTATTTTGGTATGTTCAGGAGTCCATTGCAGGGGATTTTTCTTAAGTCTATCATATAGTGGTTTACATAATTAATTTAAGTTTTTAGAGAAATCTCATATATAGTTCAAACTTCCTAAGAATCTTTGTAATTGATTTTTTTTCTTTGTTTTCATCTGAAAATTTTTCTGCAAATTCTAAAGCTCTTTCTATTGAAGTACAAATCGCAATAAAACCATTAACCAAACAAGGTCTTAATTCAAGCGTCATATTAGCCCTTAGAGATTGTAAATTATTAGATTTCACTAATTCATTACTAGGTATAGTAGAGACTAGTTTATGTCAAGGACCCATATATTTTGATTATTACCATAATTATCCAGTAGTATTAGAAGACCATATTAAATACTCTAACATTAAATATAAAAACTTCAAAACTCCAGTACAATAATTCCCTGAGGTTTCAAATAATCTCCTGGATGCCTGCCAAAGCCAAATTTCCAAAGGAACCACCATTGAAGTTTAGCTTGTACCATCCTTCGGGAGGAGTAAAACATCTTTCTTTTAACAAATGTTTTAAATATTGATGATATCGAGCGAAAATCTTGTATCCCACCTATGTGATACAAAATGCACAGGTAGTGCCGAGATATCCCACATGTATGATCCGTTGAGCATTTTCAATTTCTTATCTTTTTTTTTTTGTTGAAATTATGTTAAATCGGTGTCAAATGATTATAAATTCATTGGTTCTTCATATTTTGCATGAAAAATCATGGAGTTGGAGCTTTGATTTCAATATCCATTGGTTCTTCATGTTCTCCATTTTTATCAAAATTTTCCTTCAACCAACTATCAATTGAGACTAATTTCGAAGTATTTAGGAGTGTTTGATGAAATGATCATAACACACACTCTAATTTCAAACTTTAAGTGTAGGTGGTCTGATTTGGGAAATTTTGAAAAAAATTCAAAATTTTCCCAATTTCTCCCAAACTGCTTGCAGTATTGCACTCCAAACATGAAATCAAGCATGTATGAGGGCTGATCTACTGATTTGTTAAGTTCTTGTCAATTTTTGAAAAATAAAAATCATTTTTAATTAAAAATTAATAAAAACTATTAAAATATTAATTTTTTGTCAAAATTTCCCTTCAACCAGCTGTCAATTGAGACTAATTTCGAAGTATTTAAGAGTGTTTGATGGAATGATCATCACATACACTCTAGATGTTATGCATTCAATTTGAATATAGTTGCTTTAGTTCAGTTATAGGACCCTATATGAAGGAAACCTATTATGTGCACTTCTTTTTTGAGATGTTATGATTTAAAAGTGTGTATTAAAGAATTTTTTTAACAATTTCTGAAGTTTCATTGAAAAATACAACCATTTTCGCAATGTTTCCCCATGTTTCCCAAAAAGTGCAATAAATTACTCAATAAAAAGAATATATCCTGTGTGATAACCGATATGTATCTGTATACAAAGAATGCGATACGTAACGCGATAGCGATATTTTGAACACTGCTTTTAACTATGTTAACCTCCCAACCACAATTTAATACCTCTGCCCAATGGAGTCTAATAAGTTGATCAATGATGCCTCTCATCTTATTATTCGCCCTACTACAATCCATGATCAGCCCCTGATTTTCTTTGACACCCTACATGACTTTCCTCTAAAAATACTATTATTCCTCTTGAACCATAAGCACCAAAGACTAGCTTGAAATCTTCCACAGAAGCCAAAATAGTTGGGCAACCATAGTGTTCCACCAGCCAGCATAAAGTGTCATTCCATAGCTTCCAAAATCACCCACTCAATATACCACCAGGACTCTAAAAGATAGAGGACCAAATGTTCCAAGCAAAATTGCAGTGAAAGTGACAACGAGCAATCATAATAGAGCATCTATTCAGGAATGACGAGCCTCTTTGTTCTTAATATACCATGTGTTAAGGATTTTTTCTCATGAAATCCATCAAACTGAATGCATTAACTTTGATGGGAAACTATTGAGCAATGTTTTAAATATCGATGATATCGGCCGATATATCCCACAATATATCATGTATCCCACCTATATGATACAAAAAACATAGGTAGTGTCGATATATCCCACATATTCAATCCGGTGAGCATTTTCAGTTTTCGAACCCTTTTTTTGTTGAAATTATGTTAAATCGGTGTCAAATGGTTACAAATCCATTGGTTCTTCATGTTTTGCATGGAAAATCATGGAGTTGGAGCTTTGATTTCGATCCATTGGTTCTTCAAGTTCTCCATGTTTCTTCTTCTTTTTTTTCAAAATTTTCTTCCAATCAGCTGTCAATTGAGACTGATTTTGAAGTATTTGATAAAATGATCATCACATACCCTCTAATTTCAAAACTTGAGTGTAGGTGGTCCGATTTAGGGAAAATAGGGGGAAATTCAAAATTTCCCCAATTTCTCCCAAATTGCTTACAATGTTGCACTCCAAACATGAAATAAAGCATGTATGCAGTCTGATCTACTGATTTGTTACGTCCTTGTCAATTTTCAAAAAATAAAAATCAAAATATTTTTTTCGAAATTTCCCTCCAAGCAGCTGTCAATTGAGACTAATTTCGAAGTATTTAAGAGTGTTTGATGAAATGATCATCAGATACACTCTAAATGTTATGCATTCAACTTGAATATAGTTGCATTAGTTTAGTCAGCCAACACATAGCTTAGGACCCTAGACATAGGAAACCCATTATATGCACTTCTTTTTTTAGATGTTATGATTTAAAGGTGTGTATTAAGGTCTTTTTTTAAATAATCCCTGAAGTTTCATTAAAAAATTCAACCATTTGTCCAATGTTTCCCCATGTTTCCCAAAAAGTAGTACGATAAATTACCCAATACAAACGATATATCCCATGCGATGACCGATATGTATCCATATCCCAAGGATGCGATACGTAATGTGATGCCGATATTTCGAACACTGCTGCTGAGAACCAATTTTTGGGGTATATGGCGATATCATCTGGAGTCTTCCGTTAACGCAAGGTAGAAAGAGCTCACAGAAAAAATCCCATCACATTCCAACTTCCACAATCTTCTGTCTTCTCTTGAAAGTGGATGTACACTCCTTCCAGTTGCATGAGCATATGCCAGCAACATTTTCTCTTACTCCCATAGATTGCACCTGAAAACCAGCCCCATAGGACTGTAAAATGGATCACCACACCACCATTCCCATAAACGAATACTGTCACCGGATCCCACACGATATATCTCAAGTGTCTTTCAAGATAATACAAACTGAGGACATAGCTCTCCAAATTGATAGATCCCAATGTTCAGTTAACACTGTTCATATCTCACCCGTTCTCCTAAATCCTGTATGTCTGATAGGATGATAGGATGTTTTCAGCAGAGACTCCTCTCTAGACCCAAGTCTACACCACCATTTGCATAACAGTGCATGATTTATCTGTCAGATAGGATGTTTTTCAGCAGAGATTGCTCTCTAGAACCAAGTCTCCACCACCATTTACATAACAGTGCATGATTCAATCAACTGATTTTATGCCCAGGCCTTTTTATTGGTTTACAGACATCTTTCCTAGCCACCAGATGGTACTTGTGGCATTGCCACTGTTATTCCATAGATTTCTTCCCCCAATAGATTCAAGCTTGTCTGGCTAGTTTTGAGGGACATTTGAATAGCAATGTTTTAAATAGCTACACTATGAAGTGTGTAGCTTACGCTACATAGTGTAACTTAGCCTTAATGCTGCATAGCTCATAAAAATAGCTTAAGTTGTATGCAGCCTATGCTACATGATTAATTTGCATACGCTACATGCTACTTAGGCTACACGACACACTATGTAGCTCACATTACAAGTTATCTTTCACTACAACATTAAAATCAATTAGTGTTTTCAATGATCAATTACATTTTTCTGTTTTCAATAAAAATTAGTTAATCTTTTCCATGCGTTTAGTAAAATAATATAAGCAACCTTTATACTTAATCATTGCCCTTTCTTATTACTCTAGGTCAGTGTAAGACCCGAGGCCCCGAAATTTGGTTCGTACACTGGAAAGCTGTTGACCGTAGGCCCATTGGCCCGAGAATATTTTGACTTGATCATAATGTTGTTCTGTTATCAAGCCGCAAGCCGCATTTCAACCCAATGTTCGAATTTTAATTACGGACTTAAAATTAAACAATCTGAGAAATGACAACTATGTCCTATTTTATCTAGAGGTGGGCCATCATCGAGTTTTCAAAATCTGTTCGGTCTGAGAGCCTAACCGTTGTGATCATAGTCGAGTTACGGAATTACTGGCGAAAACGGCATGTCAATATGACACCCGGATTATAAGTTATGAATAGATATGCACATGTATATTTTGATAAAATAACTCAAATGACCTAGATTTTTTTAAAATCCTTGAAATGCTTTATTTCAAATCACTTAAATAACATTTTTCTATTGTTACCATAAGCTTAAACTTCTCAAAAACATCACAAAACACCCTCCAACCCTTCTTTTTAGACAAAAGTCAATTTTAAAACTATTTTCAAGTCCATAAACATAAAAACCCTCTTTCAACAACCCATTTCCAGCACTCTCTTCCTTGTGTCATGGGAAGCCTAAGGTGAGTGTAGAGACTATAAATAAATAAATAAATAAAATTTTAAAAAAAAGTGGCTTAAGTATGAAGTTGAGAAGAAGAAGAAAAGGAAGTAGAAGCCGAGTTTGAAATCCAATCCTCTGATTGTTACAGGTGAGTGCATAGATTAGGAGCATACATATATGTGTGTTAGATTACTTGAAAGCCCTATAAAAAGAATAGATTTTCTAGTCCATGGTTGTTGAGAGAGAGAGAGAGAGAGAACTTTGAATTGCCCCACTAATGGCTATGATGCTGGATTTTCTGATTTAGTTGGTTAGGCTATTGATGGAAGATTGGATAATAGAGATGAACTTGAGAAAAGGGCCATGAGAGAAGCTATGCAAGATCAACCCATCATGGCCCCATCTCCACTATCAATTAAACCATCCATGTGGCCCACACCCAAGGGATTCATATGCTTTAGTTTTGTTTAAATTCATAAGTATTTCCATCAGTTTCCATCTGTCCCTTACAAAGTCCGCCCGCTACCTGTTTGACAAAACATTTGAAAGAGTTATCCTTCCTCCTTTTGGTGTGGCTAACTCTTTAGAAAAAGCATGTTTGTGGCATGAAGTCTTATAGCGGAATAAATCCCAGGTTGGATTTAGATTGGCTAAGTCATGTGCATATCATATGCATGATTCATAGTTGTTGTATCATTGTGTATGATTGAGAGTGAATGATTCATATCATGGTATGGTGATCATAGTGGGTTGTGTTGCGACACACGATGCGTCTATGATTAGTATGTGAACCGTCTAGATACAAGATGCATTACATGAGACCCCTATGAGGAACTTAAATTCATGAGGAGACCACATGAGGAAGCTCATCCTATGCTTACCTTGAAAAACATGATATATTGTGATTGGGTGTGGACTTATGCATACGGTGATTGTTAATGCGATGAAACATACTTTGTTATGACTTGAGTTAGACACCACACCAGAAATGTGTAATTCAACAGGACATGATTAGAGGGTCCTTAGGTGAAAGTCTCTAAACTCCGATTGGTACATTAGGAGCAACCAATGCCTAGACCGGGTGGAAGAACAGAACGCTGGAATGCCGAAATACCAAAGTAAGCGGTGACTCCCACCGACGTGTGTCGATTGGTTAAAAGGTCTAACCTAACCTACTTATGGGCAAGCAAAGATAGGTTGTGTGTAACGAGCTCGTACATTGTCTCCTATCGTTTTGTCAGGCAACTTATAACTTCTCACTGTTAGGCAGATAGTGAGGTTCAACATAAGTGGGTTAGACTAGTTCGGCCCATGAATTATGTAGTCTCACCTCTATAGTTGACCACGGTGGAAAAGCCTGTGCAAGTGGGTAGCAATCATATGCGAGTCCCACCTCTGTTTCAGACCTTGGTGATCCAATTGGGAAATGTGGAAAGTTGTAGAAACGTTGAAAGAGTATGTATGTTACAAGTGAGTAAAAGTCTCACCTCCGTAACGGAAAATTGATATAAATAAAAAAATGATTTGGAACATGAAAAGTGGCATAATGCATTGTATCTTTATTTTATTGTTATCGGCCCAGTAGGCCTGTGCATTATATGAGCATGACATGAAACATGCATTTTCACTGCACACGCACTCACTGGGTTTAGTAGTTTAAGGTTTCCTTTCTATTTTTTTTTACAGGTGAGCGTAGGGAGTTGCAGGAGTAGAAGTTACAGACTCCAGTTGTCCCTTTTGTTTTGTATATATCAGTGTATATATTTTTTGTAGTACCCTGTATATGTACATCAGGTATAGTAAATATGACATGGTTTATGTTTTGGTTTTGCCTTGATGTGCTCAGTTGTACACAGTAACACATGTTGAATATGATGAAATTTTGAGAAATGATACGTGTTTGTCGTCTTTACTTTCCGAAATCCTCCTTGTGGAGCCCCGCTTATGGGACTTAGTGTGCGATAGTTGGAAGCCCCAAAATCGGAGTTCCACGGAGGCTGTCAACCAAAATTTGGTGTATAGTAATCACGGATTACCGACACTAGATTTGGGGACGTGACAGAAGATGGTATCAGAGCATGATCTGGGAAATATCTACATAAATCATATAATGTATTTATTATACGTTGTTGCGTTAGAGTTGTTAGGTTCATGCTTTGTGAAGTAGAAGAGTTGTATGGTTTTTTAGTATTGTGTATATTGTATAGGTTTACTTGTTCTTTCTAGGCTAATTCGGTGTTTTGTCTATAGGATGCCGCCTAGAAAGAATTCTATTCAGACTCCTCCAGTGCAACCCAAGTCTAGGTCAAAATCTATTCTAGACCCAGTTATACCTATTCCTACAACACAACTTCAACAAATGTTGCAGACTATGTCAACTATAACGGCTAATTAAAAGCAGAGATTTAGTTATACTCCTAAGTTGTATGATTATTTAGTTATACTCTTGAGCGGGCCAGTGCTCTTTTTATGGATTTTAGACATCTAGATCCACCTTGTTTTTCTGGCAAGCCAAACCCTATAGCAACCGAGTTATGGAAGTCAGAATTAGAGAAACTTTTTCAAGTTATGGGTTGTACTTCCGAGCAATGTGTTACCTGCGACGTATCGGTTGCAAGGAGAGGCAGAACAATGGTGGAAGTCAGTTGTTCATTCAGTAGATCCAAAATTTGTGTGGACATGGGAAGCATTTAAAGACCAATTCGATCGTAAGTTTTTCCTCCTAGCTGTTCGTCGTCAAAAAGCACATGAATTTGATTCTTTAGTTCAGGGTGAGATGTCTGTTGCTAACTATGAGGCTCAGTTTATAGAATTATCTCATTTTGCTCCATATTTAGTAGCCAATGATGATTTAAAGGCGAGGAAATTTGAGGATGGTTTGCGTCCTAGTTTGCGATTTCGAGTTAGAGGGTTTAAGTTGCCGACCCTTAAAAGGAGTAGTAGCAAAGGCACAGATTTTCAAGTTTGATTGGAACCAACAACAAAGTACTCATCCATCTACTTCTAATCTACAAAGGAAGAGGAAATTTGTTTCAGAGAGTGGTAATAGTTTTCAGCTCTTTTCACCTCGCCCCCCCCCCCCAAAAAAAAAAAAAAAAAAAAAAGAGGCCTGCAGTTAGATATGATAATGCAGCCAGACCTGATGTCAGATTCCCAGTATCACTGTCTATTCCTCAGCGACAGTTTTCCGAAGCCTGTTATAATTGTGGTGGTGTAGGGCACCGTAAAAAGGATTGTCCCAATCCGCAGAAATAGCAGCCATATCAACCACCTACACATCAGCAGCCCCAGCAGTAAAGGCCACCATATAGGTCACAGTATAGGTCCCAACAACAACAATCTCAGCAGCAATCACAACGGCAGCAAGGTAGACAACCCTTATCCCTTTAGACGCAACCTAGTGTTTATGCAATCCAGCAAAGAGATTCTCAGACTAAGGGAGGAGTCATAGAAGGTATACCTATAGTATCATCCCTTTTAACACGTGTCCTTTTCAATTCTGGCGCATCACATTCATTTATAGCAGTAGTTTTTGTCAATCGTTAGATTTGCCAAGAACATCAATGACCAAGGGATTAGAGCTCTCAACTCCTTTAAGGAAAAGAATGGAATTGAGTTCTATATGCCAGGACTGTCCTGTTTACATAGAAGAGTATGCCCTTCCAATCGATTTTTATGTTTTGGTGTTGTTAGAGTATGATGTGATTTTGGAAATGGACTGGTTATCCAAGTACCATGCAGTGTTGGACTGTACAGCTAAGACAATCGCCTTTTCTATACCTAACCAGCCTCGATTTCATATTGTGGCTAATCATAAAGATAAGTTTATAGAAACCTTGATGTCCTACATTCATAAAGAGTCCAAAGGTGTATGTATCGAACAGGTGCCGGTAATATGTGATTTTCCATATGTTTTTCAGGAAATTCCAGGTTTGCCACCCGTTAGACATACATAGTTTCAAATAGATCCTATCCTCGGCACTGCCCCTATATCCAGAACCCCTTATCGTATGGCACCGTTAGAGTCGCATGAGTTGCAAAGACAGATAGATGAATTACGTCGTTTGGAGTTTATTCGCCCGAGTACTTCACCTTGGGGAGCTCCAGTGCTTTTTGTAAAAAAGAAGGATGGTTCTTTACGGTTGTGTGTCAATTATAGAAGGCTTAATAAGATAACGATTAGAAACAAGTATCCGCTCCCAAGAATAGATGATTTATTCGATCAGTTGAGTGGTGTGCAGTATTTCTCGAAGACAGATTTACGGTCTAGGTATCATCAGATTCGAGTTCGGGAGGAGGATATTCCGAAGACAGCTTTTGTGACTCGTAATGGACAGTTTGAATTTCAGGTTATGTCGTTTGGTCTTATTAATTCACCTGCAGTATTTATGCAGTTGATGAATGAGGTATTCCGTCCTTATTTGGACCAGTTTCTTGTTGTTGTTATTGATGATATTTTAATATATTCAAAGACAAGGGAAGATCATAAGTGTCATTTAAAGATGACGTTGCAAACCCTTCGTGCCCACCAGCTACATGCTAAGCAGGAAAAATGTAAGTTTTGGCAGGAAGAAGTAAAATTTTTGGGGCACAGTTTCGAAGAACGGAGTTTCAGTTGATCCACCTAAGGTTGAAGCAGTTTTGCAATGGAAACAGCCGAAGAATGCCTGAGATTCAGAGTTTTTTAGGTCTAGCAGGGTATTACAGACGTTTTGTTAAAGGATTTTCTCGCATAGCTACCCCACTGACTCGATTGACTCGAAAGGATGCAATGTTTGTTTGGAGTGGAGCTTGTAAGTGGGCATTCGCGGAACTAAAAACTCATCTTACGATAGCACCAATTCTCACTCTTCCATCTAGAAGTGAGGGATTCGTTGTTTATACAAATGCCTCACTTATAGGTTTGGGGTGTGTCCTAATGCAACAGGGCAAGGTTGTAGCATATGCATCTCGCCAACTTAGGCCTCATTAGTAGAATCATCCCGCACACGACCTAGAGTTAGCAGCGGTAGTTTTTGCCCTATAAGTATGGAGGCATTACTTGTATGGGGTTAGATTCGAACTCTTTTCGAATCATAAGAGCCTAAAATACCTCTTTTCACAAGCCGAGTTGAATATGAGGCAAAGACGTTGGATAGAATTGATGAAAGACTATGATTTTGATCTTCAGTACCACCCAGGAAAAGCTAATGTCGTGGCGGATGCTTTAAGTCATCAGCCACAGGCCCAAGTGGCACAATTGATGATGCGAGAGTGGAAAATGGTAGAAGATATAGCTGAATTTGAATTTGAGTTGACTCTACAATCCTCACTTGTTCAATTAGCAAACTTGACGATTCAACCCTCTTTGATATCTCGGGTTATAGAAGCCCAACAGTTTGATCAATGGGCGTTGTTTTGTAAAGATGTGATAATGGGGAAAAGTCAACCGGAGTGGCAGATAGGTTTGGATGGTAGACTTCGGTTTCAGGGCAAATTATATGTTCCAGATATCTCAGAATTGAAGAAGGCCCTTATGGATGAGGCACATCGCACTAAGTTTACTATCCACCCAGGATCTACGAAGATGTATAAGGACATGAAAAGGCAATTTTGGTGGACTAGAATGAAACGTGAAGTTGCTAGGCATGTGTCGGAGTGTGACGTTTGCAAACGAGTAAAGGCAGAGCACCAAAAGCCTGCAGGGAAATTGCAACCTTTGGAGATACCAGTATGGAAGTGGGAACACATAACTATGGATTTCATTATGGGTTTACCAAGAACCTTAAGGCGACATGATGCTATATGGGTTATTGTAGACCGTTTGACAAAGACACAGCTCACTTTCTTCCTATTTGTATTTCTTGGTCTAAAGATCAGATTGCAACTTTGTTTATAAACAAAATTGTTAGATTACATGGTGCACCGTTTCGATTGCATCTGACCAAGATCTGAGGTTTACATCAAAGTTTTGGAAGAGTTTTCAAAAAGCAATGGGGACTACTTCAAGATTTAGCACAACATATCATCCACAAATAGATGGGCAGTCCAAAAGTGTTAACTAAATTCTCGAGGACATGCTCAGATCAAGTGCATTAGATTTCTCTGGTATCACTTGCTATAGGTTTGTAGTGGTATCCAAGGTGTGCCATATTAGTTAATTCGTTACGCTATACAGGATCAAAACGGCATGCATGAAAGAAGATGAAAAGAAAAAAGAAAAAAAAAAGGGGGGGTACCGTTATGGGGCCATAATAGCTGTACAAACCTATAATGGTGCTGCGTTACAACTTAGCATAACAGGCCAAGGCCATTATGCAAAGCAACCAGAGAAAATGATTTTTTAAGTTCAAAAATAATAATGCATACCTCTTCTTCCATTGTGTTGCTCTCTCTACTGCATTGCCCCCACACACTCTCTCTGCTTTTCAAGCCAAACTACGTACGTGGCCCTTTGTGAGCCAAGTTTTAAAAGGGTGATTTGTTTAAAATACTCTAGTGGTTGCACATAGAAAATTGTACACATGGCATATATTAACTCGAAGTAAATCAATTAAATTGTGGGACTCACTGCCGTTAAGTTATGGTCCCAAAATCAATTTGTTTTAACAATTGTAACCCTGATTTTTGGACACTTTTTTAATTGCAACAAGACTAGTGGATATTTTTCATTTTTCATCGTCTAATAAATGTCAATCGATCATGTAGTTAGATGATGAAATGAGCATAATTTCAGGTCGATCGCATGAGCATGATATTGCCATTTTGGCGTAGCTAACTGATTAGAAGGATCTGCTCAAACATATGCACCTTCAATCTAAGCATGAGAACCACAAACAAAGCAGAAAGAAAAATATAGATATTTTATTCAATTCAAAGGTGCCTTGAGACTACCTCATGTAAAGCCTTAAATAGGCTCCTTAGACATATAGAGAAAGTAGGTTTATAATGTCATTGACAAGCAATGACTTATTATAAAAATGAAAAAGTTAAAAAAATGATGATAATAATAATAATAATAAATTAAAAAAATTTAAAAAAAAATTAAAAAAATTAAAAAAAAAAAGAAGTAGAAGGGATAAGAATGAATTTAAGAAAATTTAGTTGATTGATTTTGCATAGCTGACTACCTAAATAGGAGGCTTGGGCCTCCTTATTGATGGATTAGTCGTGGGACGAGGGCTTGGGCTTGGGCTTAATGAGCTTGGGCCTGACCCATGGATCTTCGGCCTAGTTCAGCCCATGGTTCTGAATCTCAGTATCGGCGATCGTATTGGCCCAGCCAATAAATGATATGATATGGCGCCGTGTATCAATATCAGGTCTGTATCGGCTAGAAATGTTTTTAAGCAAAAGAATACGGGAAAAAAAATAAATGAGATATCCAAGAACCTATCGTTCATTTTTTATTTTATTTTATTTTATTTTATTGTAATGTTTTAACCATGTATTCAATGGTTTATCAGATCATTCTTCAGTAAAAATACTGTTGCGATGGGTTGACCTACTATAAGGTGTTGTGTTGATTTTTTAAGGTATAAAATAGTTATATATGTTAGAAATTGATATCATATATTTCTAATATGATTATCTATTAAGTATTGGACTATTAAACATAAAGATTCAAGTATTAACTATGAAGTATAAATCAAATGATAATAATTAAAGTGTAAAAGACATAAGACATTAGGACTATAAGTCCATGCATATCATTGATAATTTGATATACACTACCAGCAGTATCAACTATCATATATTCATATATGAAAGATAAGTCCAAGTAATGTCACCAAAATACCTTTTAAAAAAAAGGATAAAAATGACTTGAATATAAGAAAATAATTTAAATATAGCTGAAAGTGGTAGATCTATGTTCAAAACAAACATATGCCAAGTGTGGTGGCAAAAACTGCAAGGTGATCATTGATAGTGGCAATTGCATCAATGTGGTATCTACTCGTACCGTGGACCGCTTAGGTATGCTAGTCGTTCCTCACCCTCAGCCCTATCGAGTCTCATGGGTTGATGCATCTTCGATTCTGGTTTCTCAGTGTTGTCCCATTCCTATCCAGTTTGGTTCCTATACGGACACGTTGTGGTGTGATGTTTTGCATATGGATACAGGCAACATCATTTTGGACAGGCCTTGGTTGTATGACAGGGACGCAACACTATTCGGCTGCTCGAATACGTGTTCGTTTCTATATGGAGACAAAAGGATTGTCTTAAAGCCTCTCTCGCCCAAAAGCACCTCGGAAAAGGAGGACGTCAAGAAACGTGGTCCTGAAGGTGTGACGAAACTTCAGCTTGAATCTCTTCCTATAGTTAATGCCAAAGAGTCTAAAAGAGAGACTAAAATTGATTTGACGTTGTATGCCCACGTGGCAAGTGAGGTCACACCTAAGGTTATTATGGAGATGCCACTTGAGGTTACACCTGAGGGTAGTATAGAGTTTCCATCTGAGGTGCGTCCGGTATTGGAGTTCAGTGTTGTTATTCCAGATAGGGGTGTACATTTAACTGGTAGAACCGTAGAACCGGGCCAGAACCGTTGGATCGGTCCGGTTTGGTCGGGTTCTAGACAACATCGGTTCCGGTTCCAAAATTGCAAGAACCGTTGGATATGGTTCGGTTCTGGTTTAGGGGCATGTAGAACCGAACCGAACCGTTAACCGAACCGTGGCCCAGAACTGTGGATCTGAACCTTGGATCCGAACCGTTGATCCAAAACCCTATCTCTTTCTCATTCTCTCACTGTCTTCCTCTCTCTCGTCGTCTCTCACCCTGCAACTTGTGTGCGGCTCTCCCTGGTCGACCATCTCTCTCACTCGCCGTCTCTTCACTCGCCCCTGCCCAATTCGTAGCTTCAAAAGGCCATTCGGGAAGAATTTGGTCCTTTGGAATTCTTCAAATCTATCCATGGTAGACGCAATCAAGAGGTCTGTGTCCCTTTCCATTTCATTCAAATCCACTTCCAGAAGCCTCACACGGTGTCTATCAATGGTATATGGGCTGAATATTCCTAACCTCTGTCTGGAAATTTGGGCTGAATCGGAGAATATCCCTAGGCACTAAGATGGGAGACTTTAATGTCATTCGTTTTGCTCATGATAAATGGGGTGGATCCAGGGTGATGGCTAGAATACGGGTTTGCTGATTTCAAAGACAGATGGGAGTTAATCAACCTCCCTCTTCAAGGCGCTAAATTAACCTCATTGAACAACCAAGTAGCTCTTGCTAATTGCCAAGAGTCGACTTGACTGATTTCTCATCAATGTGCGTTAGGAAGAAGCATTTCAGAGCTGAATCAAAAAGCGTTGGCTAACCTTGTCCAGTCACAAACCCATCTGTCTCACATCCACCTTGGAATCCTGGGACCCGAGACCTTTCATATTTGAGATGTGGCACTAAATTTTCCTAAAGCTGACCAAACAATGGTGGTCATCCTTTGACATGGAGGGGAAAGCGGGGAATCATTTCAATCTGAAGCTGAGCTTCTTGAGTCCAATTCGAAAGAATGAAATTTCAAATCCTTTGGCAACATCAATGAAGACAAAGTTTGAGTGACAGAAGTAATAGCAGAGATAGAGAAGAGGAAGGTATCGTCAACACATAGCAAAGTGAAGAGGAAAGGGCTGATTTCTTTGCTTGAAAGTATCTTCGAATAAATCAGTTGGTGTCAAAAATCCATATCCAAATGGGTGTGGGAAGGAGATAAAAACTCTTCTGTATTTTCATAAGATTGACGCACATGTTGTTGAAGTAACCACATTGAATTAGTTTGGAACCATGGAACCGATCCGGAACCGAATTGGTTTTCACAGTCCGGTTCTAGTGTGCTAAAGGTCCGGTTCCAGTTCCGAAAATCCCAAAACCGTTAGGAACGGTTCGGTTCCGGTTTTACCCCAGAACCGGACCAAACCAACCCGTGTGCACCCCTAATTCCAGAGGGCATACCGGATGAGCTTACGCCCGTGCGGGACATTCACGCATTGACTCTACCAAACCTTCATCATGATCAAATGAGCACTGGGGAGGAAGTAGATTTGGAAAGACAAGTAGATGAGCCTAAGACCCCTATAGATTACATACCCATGTCTGTGTTCCATAGGCCTTCAAAGTCTGCACAGCATCTACACAACATATGCATGACTTGCATGTGGAGATTAGAAAAAAAATCAATACAAGTAATGAAACATACAAAATGATTGCTAACTCACACCATAGGTTTAAAGAGTTTGTTATGGGTGATGAAGTCATGATTAAAATACATCCAAAAGGGTTTCCACGGAGAACCATAAAAAAATTACAAGCCCGTAACACTGGACCATATAAAATCTTGAAAAGACTGGGTTCGAATGCTTACTTGATAGATCTTCCACCTAACATGGGTATCAGTTCTACATTTAATGTGGAAGATCTTATACCGTTTTATGGACATTCCCCTAACCCTCACATAAACTTTGATGATGATGCCCGTGACCTATCCCAAAACCCATGGCCCTTACTTGACCCCTCTTCCCAACCTTTACCATCCATACCATCCATACCTAGGGGTGTACATCAAGTCGAACCGAGTCGAGCTGGCCTCAGCTCAACTTGGCTCGGCCACTAGCTAACCTCAACTCAAACTCGACTCAGCTCGGTCCTCGAGCCTAATTGGCCAGCTCGGCTCAATTCGGTCAGCGGCTCAGGCCAGTTCAAGCCAAGATCAAGCCGAGTTCGCCTGTGCAGCATTTTCACAAACACCTGGACTGCACCTTCAAAATCCCACTGTATGTAAACAGCAGCAATGGTTTTACAGGTATTTTATCAAACACCTAAGCAATATAAAAATCAAGAAAAAAGGGGTATTTGTTTCATATACATACCTTCCTTGCCACCAGCCACACTTCGTTGAGTCATTTCATCAAACACTTGGTGAGCAACATTAATATTAAAGTAACCGAGTCACCGAACTAGTTCGATCCAAGTTCGATTCGAGCTAGGCTCGATCAGAGTCGAGTCAAGCTGGGGCCAGCTCGAACTCATTTTCGAGCTAAAAAAATCAGCTCGACTCAACTCGACTCAAACTCAGCTTCGAATCGAGCTTTTTCGAGTCGAGTCAAGCGAGCTAACCGAGCTAGCTCGGTTCGTGTACACCCCTATCCATACCTATGAGAAAAGAGATGGAGGATATCTTAGATGAAAAAGCAATTTCCACACGACATAGTGGTTACCAGGAGTACCTTGTCGAGTGGAAGGGAAAACCAAAATCAGACAGTATGTGGATCACAGAGGCAAAGGTTCAACGATGAGACCCGAATCTCCTCGAGCATCACTACAGCTTTATTTCGCCGGAGGTGAAATCTCCTCAGCCGAGGGGAAATGATGGGAGCATAGGAGGACCTACTCGGATGTACCGAGGACAGAGATGACCACCCACATCAGCGCAACTTTCTTTGTGGATGGGAGACAAGTTCCAGATGGGGCCCGCCGGGCCTTTTTGAAGACTCCACATGCATTGGACGTGCATCAGGAAGACCTCACCTTGTGATGATGCATGTGGGTTGCTTTGGAGATCATTTTAGTCATAGGATTGCTATTTCGTGTCGATTCAATTGTTGGATCTTGTCGATCAGGCCATCGGGCGACCAAATCTTTTAAATCTAGGCCCCGGCTTTGATCTTGTTTTCTTTATGTTTTTTGTTATTTTTATGATTTATTTGATGGTTGAGATTGATTAAAAAAATGTTTTAGTTTTCTTATTTTGGACGATGGGCCACTTCACTTAAAGTGAGTGGCATAGTTGTAATTATGCTAAATTTTTATTTTCGAATTTTTAATAATAAAAGCACAAGGGTGGATTTTGTGATAATAATTATTTAAAGAGAGAGAGAGAGAGCGAGAGAGAGAGAGAGAGAGAGAGAGAGAGAGAGAGAGAAGCTCTTGCTTTCTTTTCCCATCTTCATGCAATTTGAAGATACTTCCATGCGATTTGGAAGGAAGATCGGTGTGAGGCTAATCTTCATCAACGGATGTGCGAGGTCTCCATCTATCCCCACACCATCTTCTCTTTTCTCTCCCATCTAGGTATTTTCTTCAAGTTCTTAATTCTCTCATCCCAGATCTTCATCTTCTCCCAAATCCAACTTTCCCATACTCATCCACAGTCCAAATCATAACCGACCTAAACCCATCCTCCCACTAATGCAGGACATGAAAATTAAATATGATATGCAAGATCTCGGGCTTTAGATCATACTAAGTTTGAATCAATCACAAAAATTCCAAATCCCACATAAAGTCAAGCATTTAACAAGGGGAATCTATGAGGGTCCAAGCCTAAACGTGTTAGGACTGAACTAGTTAAAATTATAGACCAAACAATGCTCAAAGGAGAGTAGATTTATCCACACATGCAAAGGATTATTTCCTAATCCAAGGAATTCACACGTTTCAAATCGAGAAAGCCTAGGATTTGCAAAAGTGGAATAGAACTTGGGATTTAGGATTATCTAGGGTTAGGGTTAAGGAAAAAATGTGAGAGGGGTGAAATAGAGGAGAGAGACGAACCCGAGGTGATCCACACGTGTGGACAGCGGCCCGGGCCTAACGCACGTGCGTGCAGCCCACGAATCGGAAATCAGTCAGCTAGGTGCTGGTCGACTAGGGGAGGTCCACCTTCACGCCAAGTTTCACGCTGATCGGATGTCTGATTTGTGCACGATGCTCCGTCGAAGTTTCAACCCTCCTGCAGGGCCTGATTATGCAAATCTATTGTAAAAGGAAGATTGGCTGCAAAAAGGGATGGATTTGGAGATTGGATGGCCGTGGGAGATGGTGAATATAGAGGGTAGGAGGTGGGGGCGAATTAGGATGGGTGTGGCTTCGCACCACGGTAGTTAGCCCTTCAAAAAAAGGAGGGTTTCACATCCAATTAGATTTTCACAACTCAGAGAATAAGAGAAGTAGGAAAACGTAAAATTTTATTCATAATCTTCGAAGAGAAAAACCCTACAAGGGGTTGCCAATTTATAAGAAAACCTTATACCCCAAAAGTCATGTCATGTGCGCACCATTACTTAAAGACGAAGTAACAAAAATAACAACTAATCAATGCAATCTAAATCGTTCATGATGTTCCTGATAACAATAATAAGCAAAACTCAAAATCCTATATCATCTAGAGTAGTGGGCCACGATCATGAGATCCAATAGTGGGATCCACGTGATGATCGAGTACACTCCAAGGAACCAAAATACAGTTCTCTAACTAGGAGGCCCTCCATGAATGTCGCCATCGATGGTGGGGCCCCCCTCCTTGCGCACGTGCGTGGGGGGGGGTGCGTGTGTGCGAGATGTCCCCATCACCCACGCCACAAGTGTGACTGTACGGCCACACGAGTGAATCCCACCTACCCCTTTTGGTTTCCCACCATCATTAACAAAACCCCTTTCTTTCATCCTCGAAACCCTAACCGTAAACCTAAATTTCCTAATTTTCTTACTTTCCAAGATTATTCAAACTCTAATTTTTATCCTAGGTTGTATTAGGTTTCCTATTTTGAAATAAACTATACTTTATGCTAATTGGATGTCCATACATCCATTAGACATACAATAGATCTTAGTTTTTTTTTTTTAATTTAATGATCTTATGTTACGATGTTGGTAGCTTTGGTCAGGATTATGCATGATTTTCTTTTGATTTTCATGATATTTGTGATGAATATAGCGACATTTGTGTTGTTTTTTTGTTACATATCTTAATTCGGTTATTTGATCTCACATGTTACTTGGTTCATACACCGGCCCTGTATCATTTCGCCTCTCAATTCCCTTACCACCAAGTCCCGATTCTCATTTCCCCAAGTTCTCAACTCGTAAACCCGCTTCCAGTTTTCCCCAATTTCCATAACCCAATATGCAGATCAACCCCAAAACATCCCCTTTCAACTGATTCCCAGCCCCTAATGTAGCCTGTATTCAGATTTAAAACCCTAACCCACCAAAGATCTGTTAACAGTCCCTTCGAGACTTCAAATCCTGAGACTCTCGTGCCAAGACTCCGATCTCAACTGTAGCAAATTTTACCCAATTCTGCAACCAACCCATATATACCTAAGTGTAGGCCTAGTTGCTGTCCTTGGACCTAACTGCAACTCTTAAACAGCCCATATCCATCAACCTCAGGGAAACCCTAAACAAACCCTTTTTTCGAGGTCAATCATCTTTAACCGTAGCTTGTTGCAGGCTGATGTTCCCTTACTCTACAAATTGATGGTCCCACACCTGACACTGATCACCAGTAGAAAATTGCAGAGTCTGTCCATATTTACAGCCCATACTCTGTCACCTGCTGGCCCCTCAACGTGTACCTAAACTGCCCCTGCAACCTGATAAACCAATAAAACCCTTGAATCTGCCTTCATAACAGTCCCTCTACCAAACCAACCCCATCCCTAAATCCAGTCACAAAACAACAGTTCCAGCCCAAATCAATCCATGCCCAGCCATAACTTACAGCCCATAACCCATTTTATCCTTTAACCAACCTTTTGGGATGTTTGATGCAAATCCGAAATAGGTTAAGTGTTGATCCACTCAAGAATGTGGAAGGAAGAGATACGGGATGATTTAAGAGCATCTCTGTGAGCCCTACACATACCTGGATAGATCTGGAGTGAGATTGGTGAACTGTCTCAGCAACAATCTTCACAACCCAATGAAAATGATACATCTGCAAGTGACCCAGCAGGGAATTGACAGTTTCCTTCAGCACAATTGCTAGAAAACTGAGGTGAAACAAATCACTTCACTAATGGAAAATATTCCCAAGTAACGCATATATAGGTGGTTCTCCCAATATGAGTAGTCATGAGAGAGGATTCTCTACTAGAGAAGAAACTTGTGAGATAGGATTCTCTCCTCAAGAAGAAACTAAGAGAAAGAAAACTAAACTAAGCAATCTAACTAAAACCAAAGTAATCTGTTATAAGGAAACAATTAAAACAAATCTACTCTATAGGAGTGTGTCCACTAAGCCTGTGGGGTCCACCAACTATTGTGCATGAGCCTACATATGTGCCATGTGTAGGCTTACACCTCAAATGCATCCATGGGCCCACAACCTCAAATGATCATGTCTTGAGATATAGCCTGCACTTCGTTTTTTGGAAAGTTACTGTCTGAAAATTCTGGCACCTACAAAGTTCACTAATCTATGCTCTCTTACCAAGACATCCCATCCTCCCCTGAATTTCCTTATTAGGATCTTCATTCGACAACACTTACAGTCTCCGTTCCCTTCCCTTTCCCTGTGTCCCCCCCTTCTCTTACTGTAATCTACAGAGGAACTGAGATTCTGTAGCTCCTATAAACCCCAAAATCTTTTGTCGAGGGCAGCAATACCTCACCTGATTCATTTATTCATCTATCCTGTCATTCCAAAATATTTGAAAAGGGCTACATATTCCTCTTTATTTATGCAAAATGAGACCCTTACTGCTTCCCCACTCTCCCTAGAATATCCTGAATCCATTCCTCTTTTATAACTTCTGGCCCAATTCAAACAAAAAAGTATTTTCACCCAGCAGGACGTCCTGTTTGGAAGTTGCTTTCTTCTGCTCTAGCTGATCAACCCAGAACTTGCCTCAGAAATTTCCTAGGCTAAAGACACTGCTTGCAGGCATGTAGCTCAGTGGCATGAATTGTTCTAAACTGGTGACTGACCCCACTGCAGGATCTCCTCTCCCAATGGCTTGAAGAATGCTCCCAACTGCTTCTATAAGACACTCAAGCCCTTGGAGACGAACCCCTAGCCTCATAACTCACTGCTTCCCCTTTCAGGGCTTGAACCAATTGTCCCTCCCATGCCAATAGAATGGTTCCCTACCAAGGCGTTGAGGGGATCTAACCCCCCAAAACAGAAATGAGGGAATGAAAAGGGACGGGACGACTTATCTAACAGATTCATAACATCATGCAGGATGAAAACAGTCAGGGGTTGGGATATCCTACCAGAATGCATCCACAAAGACCCTTCATGAGTCAAAATGGGGACAAAGAATGATATGAATACCTTCTCCAATCAAGGCCCCTCCAGTCTCTCTACTAAACAATCGGGTAGGTGATTTAGAAACGGAGCTACTTGCACCTTATTTGATCCTGCTTACATGCCATAGCCCATCTTATCTTTTCTCAAGTTTCAGAAAGAAACCCCTAGAAACTCCAAAATTATGAGGCACCCTCAGCATGACCAATCCCATTCCCCTACTGGCTGTGACCAACATGCTCAACATTTGAGATTGGGACACAAACCTTTAAATTCGAAAATAAAATAAAATAAAACCACATCCTGAATGAGGGGAGTTGGGGCCCCAACCCCCCTTCTTCAAGTAGATAAGGGGAGTTGGGGCCCCAAACCCTTCCGGTTCGAATTGGCTTGGCTTGAAGTGGACTCTTTCGCAGATATGGTTTGAAATTGGTGGCAGTCATGTTTGGTAGCAAGCACGGCTGATTATATATTGGCACAACAGATTAGATTTGTCAAGTCAAAGCTCTCAGATTGGAAGAAGGAATTTTTCAGCAATAAGGTGGAAAACATAGACAATATCACGAATGAAATGAATCATTAGACATCAAAGAAGAGGAAAGGGGAGGGCTTTCAGAAGAAGAAAGAAGTAGGAGGTCTCTATCGTCGGTAGAGTACTCAAAATATCTCAAGGAAGAAGAAATAATTTGGAGGCAAAAGTGCAAAGCAGTTTGGCTCAAAGAAGGGGACAGAAACACATCTTTCTTCCATAGCATAGCAAGAGCATAGGCTAGATGCAACCATATCAGTAGCATCATAACAAATGGAGAAAGATAAGAGGAAAAAGACAGTTTGTTCGACCATTGTAGACTTTTATTCCAAATTATTATCCGTTGAAGCAGATGGAGGGCAAAGGCCTCTTCTTGACAATCTGCCCTTTCAATCTATTTCTGAAGATGATATAGTGTCACTTGAGAAGCCTATTTCGGAGGAAGAGATCAAGCTTGCGATCAACTCTATGTGTGGAAGGCGCCAAGGTCGGACGGCTTTCCATATGCTTTTTTCCAATTCTTTTGGGAAAATCAAGAAAGAAGTTGTAGACTTTGCTAAGGAGTTCGCAGATAAGGGCCGATTACTCAAAGGGACGGGCCACATTCATTACCCTAATTCCGAAGGAGGGAGTGGAATCTCTTTCAAACTTTCATCCCATTAGTCTTGTTGGGAGCTGCTACAAGATACTTGCCAAGGTGTTGGCTAACAGATTCTGGTTGGTGCTATCATCGGTCATATCTAAAATTCAAGGCACTTTTGTTGCAAAGCGGCAAACGAATTCACATGTCATATGGGTCTTTGCTTTCTATTTCGCCTCTATGCTTGACCATGCAACTATGCTTTTCTTCTTGCTTTTCCATGTAACTAAATTACATCTAACGAAGGTACAATACAATAACATGTGGTAGACCGCCTGTTAGAAGGGGAGCCAGAGCCAGCCCAATCACCATCGATCTGGATCGATGATGACGTCCAGGAAGAGCCTCCTAGCTAGAGGACTACGTTTTGGTTCGTTGGAGTAGACTCAATAGTCATGCGAATCCCACCATGGGTTCTCATGATCGTGGCCCACTATTCTAATTAATGTAATACTTTGGGTTTTGCTTATTATTACTATTAGGAGTATCATGGACGGTTTAGATTGTTTTGATTAGTTGTTATTTTTTATTACTTCGTTGCCAAGTAATAGGTTGCACACATGGCACGAGTTTTAGAGTATAGTCATGTGAATCCCACCATGGGTTCTCATGATCGTAGCCCACTATTCTAATTAATCTAGTACTTTAAGTTTTGCTTATTATTGCTATTAGGAGTATCATGGACGGTTTAGATTGTTTTGATTAGTTGTTATTTTTTATTACTTCGTCGCCAAGTAATAGGTTGTGCACATGGCACAAGTTTTAAAGTATAGGATTTTATTATAAATAGGCACCCCTTGTATTCTTTTTTATTCATTGAAGATTAATAAAATTTTCGCGTTTTCAGCTCCTCGGCGAAGTACCACGCACAAACCGTGCACAAACCGGCGAAGTACCACGCACAAACCGTGCATTGGATGGAGCTGAAATTTGAGGTTTTTGGAATCCACCCCTAGCTGACCAGGGCCAAGCTGGCCTTTTTCTGAATAGTGGGCCCCACACACGTGCGTCCAAGATTGCACGCACGTGCGTCTGGGCCATTGTTGTTGTCCACGTGTGCGGCACTTCTCTGGTTCGTCTCTCTCCTCTCTTTCACCCCTCTTTCACCCAAATCCCTAACCCTAAACCTAAATTATTCAAATCCTCAATTTTACGCCCTTTCTTCAACCTTAGGGTTGCCAGAATTGAAATCTGTGAATCCCTTAGATTGGGAAATTATTTTTGTGCATGTGTGGATGAATTTACCCTCCTCTGATTATTGTTTGGTCTATAATTTTGATTGATCCAGCCCTAGCTTGTGTAGGCCTGGGCCTACATAGATTCCCCTTGATTGAATGCTTGAACTTTTGTATGGGATATGGAATTTTGTGTAATTGTTTCTGAACTAACATGATCTAAAGCTTGAAAATTTTGCACATCATATTTGAATTTCATGTCCTACATCAACTTGTAGATGTCCATTCCATTTGTAGAGAATACCACAGATAATTGTTCCCTTTAAATATCTAAGGATGTGAAGCACATCCTCCATATAGAAAGTACAAGGAGCCTACATGAACTAACTAACTACACTAACTGAATACGTGATGTCTAGTCGTGTAATCGTCAACTAGATTAGTTTTCCAACAAATATGTGATACCTCCATGGATCATCGGATAGTTTTCCTTGATCTACAGTCAATTTATGATTTGTATACATGGGAGTTTCGATAGGCTTGCCACCTAGAAAACCTCTCTTCTGGCAAATCCAATACATACTCTCACTACAACAAATTAATTCCTATCTTTAATCTTGCAACCCTAGTACCCAAAAAGTATCGAAGATAACCTAAATCTTTAGTGTAGAAGCGTTGCTGTAAAAACTTCTTCAACTTAGAAATACTTGCACAGTCACTTCCTCTAATGATGATGCCATCTACATACATAAGCAACACAATGGCACCTGCCTCACTATGTTGCAGAAAGATAGAATGGTCAACCTGGCTACATTTCATTCCAAACTCAAGCACCACCTTACCAAACTTATCAAACCAAGCTTGGGGAAACTATTTTAAACCATAGATTGATTTCGTTAAGAGGTATACTTTGTCAAACTCCACCGAGCAACAAAGTCAGACAGTTGATCCATTATAGACTTCTTCAACAAGCTCTCCATGAAAAAAGGTACAACGGCTAATCGAGAATTGCAGCAACAGACATTACAACACATACAGAGTGAAGCTTAGCCACAAGAGAGTCTCTGAGTAGTCATCTCCTATGGTTTGAGAAAATCCTGTGGTAACCAGACGAGTTTTTAAGCGGTCTAGTAATCTATCAAGATTATATTTGACTGTATACACCCATTGACACCCAACAACACGTTTTTCTGCAAGTAACTCAGCGAGTGTCCAAGTTTGATTTTGATGAAGAGTAGCAATCTCTTCCTCCATAGCTCATTTCCACCCATCACTATTGAGAACTTCCTAGAAAGAGCAAGGAACAAACATGAATGACAAAGACAAAGGCAAATTTTTAAAATGAAGGAGATAAGACATTAAAGAAAACAAAGTTAGATATGGGATGTTGAGTATAAGAACGTATACCCTTACAAAGAGCAACGGGCAAATCACCTTTAGTCGAAGGCACTGGGAAAGACTCCGGAAAATGATCTTCAGTAGAGATGAATTTATAGAGGACTAAAGCAACCCATCTCCTCATTTGGAATTTTTTGAGTAGACTTGCAGGGATGGACCTACACGTTGCACAGGACCCTTCTCCGTGGATGAAGTTATGTCTGGTAAAAAAGGAGAGTCGCAGAACTTTCTTTGAATCATATTGATCGTCCTCCCTCAGAGAAATATGGAGTATGTTCAAAGAACGTAACATTAGCTACACATAACATCTACAAGTAACTTGATTATAACATCAGTAACCCCATTAAGTACCAGAATAACCAAGAAACACGCACTTCATAGCTTTTGGTTTAAATTTATCATATAGTCAAAGAAGGCCTAAATTGTCCCAAGCATCTCCCAGCAAACCAGAATAATTAGAAAACCTCCAAACATTGCTCATAAAGTCATAGTGCATAAACAAATATTCACCATCTCCTTAGACCCATGGTAGAATTTATGCTTCTTCCCTTGCATAGTTTTTCCAAAGTTGATCCCTATAGATCAAGGTTTTCAATAAGGTAATTGTGGCTGTAATAGATGCCATCATTACCATTACAATACAAGACGTAACAGCCATTACAGCCACTCTTTTCTTTTCTTTTTTCTTTTCTTTTTTTTTTGGACAAGAAATCAAAATTGGCCTGTAACAGGCTTTTACGGCCCCTTAATAGCTGTTACGGACCATTTTTCCGTAACAGCCATTACGTAACCCGTAACAGTTTCCACCGTTACCGTTATGTAACTGTTTTTGCACACCTAGCTCTAGATTCTCTCAAACTTCTTGATCACACTTATCAGCCATTGGAAATAAGGACATGAAGGACTAATTTACAGCAAGGTGACCTAACCCACTAAAGCCAAGTATCTTCTTTTCCAAGTTGAGAGCTTCCTCTCAACTCTCTCTATGACACCATCCAATAGATGGTTTGCCGGCTTCCCAGCACAAAAAAGGGAGACCAAGGCAAGTCAACAGGAGTCTCCCAACCTCAAACCCAAACATCGCTGCAAGGTTACAAACTTATCCCCCTCTACATGCACTCCTAATAATTCACATTTTTGGAGATTAATTCTTTTGTACTTGCATCTCTTTGAAGCATCTCAACACTTTTCTTGAGCTGTTGATCAAGGACGCATTTGCACAATAGAAAAGGATTGTATTGTTTGCAACCTATAAGTGTGAAACTCAAAATTGGGCATTCTCCACCTTAAAATCTAGCATTATACTAAGAGCTTTAGCAACAACAAAAGGAAACGCGAAAAAAGGATTCCCCTAGCAAGGGCCCGTTGACCCCCCGAAGAATTTTGGCGATCCCTTGACCAAAAGTTTTTTTTTTAAGCACCAAAAAGAAACACACTCTCCAACATCCACCTCCATCTCACACAATACCCAATCTCCTCAACGTGTAGGCATGGAAGTTCCGATCAACTTGGATGTAGGGTTCTTCCAAGTAAAATTTGCATAAAACATTGGAGATCCCCTCTCTACCCGGAGTCTATACGCTTATGCCTACAAGTTCCCCATCAACAATTTATTGGCCATGGATAAAATTCCTTACAACTTTGAGGTGACATCACCTAGCACCCTTAACCAAGCCACCAAGACTTCTGCATAAATTTAACATAAGCTAATGGTTCCAAAAATCTTCAAGATTTTCTGCCCCCTCTATTTGGCAATAATGCATGTGAATGATACCCCAACATCTTGGAAATCTTCCTCCTCTCATGGAATTTTGAGATAAAACCTAGCCTTTTCAACAGTAGACTTGAAGAAAACCTTTCAAAGTTGTTACTCTACCTGCAAAGCAACAAAGTAACTAGATTAGGAATCTAAATCAAGAAAGACCCGCCCCCCGCAGCCATATATGTTGGTGTGGAATCTGATCATGCTGCAAATCAGGCCAGTATAATCTTATTGGCCAGATGTTGGGGACCTATTTATAAAAAAGAAAAAGGTGGTAGGGTCCACTCTTTGAGTGCCAGTGCTATAACTTTTTGATCATGGGCCTGTATGCATCAATTCCTTTAGCTTGAAAAGAACTTGCATTGACTTCGGTTCCAAGCTAACCATCGCCAGGATCAGATTTTTATCAGGTCTTTCTGTGTTAGTTGTCTTCACATTTGACCCATTTTCCTAGAGCGAAGGAAAATCTTCATCTCAAAAATGGGATATAGCTCAAGAAAAGGGTACATACCCATATTCATCATTCATCCATTTCAAATGTGTATTCTTTGTCGTCTTTGGTGAAAAAAAAAACAAAACTCTCTCCTCTCTCTCTCTCTCTCTCTCTCTCTCTCTCTCTCTCTCTCTCTCTCTCTCTCTCTCTCTCTCTCTCTCTCTCTCTCTCTCTCTCTCTCTCTCCTCTCTCTCTCTCTCTCTCTCTCTCTCTCTCTCTCTCTCTCTCTCTCTCTCTCTCTCTCTCTCTCTCTCTCCTCTCTCTCTCTCTCTTCTCTCTCTCTCTCTCTCTCTCTCTCTATATATATATATATAAGTGCTGTTGATTCACATCTATGGTGATCAGGACGGATGTCCTAGTACATGTGGTACACAGGTAATCATGTTTGTGGAGCAATGACCAAGAGAACAACAGCAGTTGGATGATTTTAATCATTTTCTCATTGTAAATTTTCCCTGTTGAATGAGGAAGTCTGCTCTTTCTCTGTTATTCCTTTTTTAAACCATCCATTCGCAGACTACTTATCAAATGGCTACCAAAATCCAAACTTTGAGCTACAGCCCAACAGTTGCTATGGTCAAGACACTCGTGCGGCACATGTACGGTAGACAGATTCCTCAATGTAATATGTGGAACATCATGACATGCGTGCATTATAGAGAAAAGCCCCATTGTGATATAATAGCTCAAATACATAACAGCCCCCTTGATGAGGGTCTGGCACATAAGCATGTGACTACAAGCACAACAAAAAATGCCACCATCGCAGTTAAAAAAGAGATTGTACTGACAGCTAGAAATCAAAGGGACGGAGAGAATATTTTATCCTGATTTTCAATTATGCGAACAATTAAAGTTGA
Organism: Magnolia kwangsiensis; assembly: GCA_037074715.1. Lineage (NCBI taxonomy): Eukaryota > Viridiplantae > Streptophyta > Magnoliopsida > Magnoliales > Magnoliaceae > Magnolia > Magnolia kwangsiensis. Next base: position 115,049,119 of record CM073572.1, on the reverse strand, counting down.
TTTGTGTCGTAGTAATACAAAGTTGCAAAAAAGTGCAATGTGAATAGGGCTTAACTGTGGCACTTCATCCACAACCAATCCAAACCATATAACTCATGGCCCCCATTGCGAATGGATCATAGCCATAGGATTACACTGATAGGACAATTATTACTGTCTGGCTCATCAGCTTTCAAATGGGTGGTTATAAAATAAAATGATGAAAACTCCAAACTCGACTGACGTAATCAGATCCATCCACAATGGGCCCACAATCAACATGAATGTATGCTATGAACCATAGAAAAGTTCCCATAATGCAGTGCAATGTGGCAAGTGGCAAGCACACATCCAAATCTAGCCAGTGTCCAAAGTTTGATTTGTCCAAATTCATTTTATGTGAATAATCCATCCTCAATCATGAATACTTCCATTTTAAGTCAGGTTGAAGTAGAAATTAAAAATAAAAAAATAAAAAACTAGTGCAGCAAATATCGGGAGACCCAAACGTGTCCAAGCATTTTGCAATCGAAGAACACCGTACATCCAAAGGCAGCCCAAATACTTACTAGACATCAGATTATGATTGTCTTGATCGTCATACACAATGGCAGCGCGGAATCCAGCAGCTTGAGTGTTCCTGACCTTCTCCTCGAAAGTGCAGTTACCCCTCACAATCAGAGCGAAACGAACATGATCGGCATTTCCGAATGTCGGAAGGTGGTTACGGATGGAAGAACAGGCATCGGGAGGATTCGCTACATAAAGAGCTCCACATATTCCAGACCTATTAACAGGAACAGCTGAAAAGCCAGAGAGGAGGAGCAAAATTACACGAAGCCGACACCCGTGCTGCTAATAACAACAGCCTTTTATCCTCTAGTTTGGTAAGAAAAGAGAAGAGGGATTACCGAATGGAGCGGGAGCGTCGATGACAGAGAAGGAGAAGGATTTCGTTTTGAACTGGACAATCGCTGATGAGATTTGAACAAAGGAAAAGACGATGACGATGACGGGGAACGAGTATTTCTTCATCTCTCTCTGAGCTTCGTCACTGGCGAGGACTTGAATGGGACCTCGCTCCCTCGGACGCGAATTGCCCGTGCCCCCGGCCGCAGGAAGTTCCTGTGGTCCGAAGCTGTGTGGGGCCCGCAGACATGCCCGTGACAAATCCACTCCGTCCATCAGCTTCTATGCATCACAATAAAACAGGAATCCACAGCTCAGGTGGGTCATACATGCGAGCCGTCCACCGTTGAAACCTCCCCGGGTTGACCATGAGTTTAAAAACACATCCAAACCATTCAAAGGGTTATTACCACTAGGATAAGCAATGAGCTGTACACGAGTCGAGTTGAGTAGAGCTAGGCCAAGCTTGGCTCAGCTCGACTCGGTCTTGGCACTCACCTCTAGCTCATCTCGGCTCGCTGGTTTGAGCCGAGTCAAGCTACGATTGATTCGGTTCGAGCCAACTATTCAAGTCAGGTTATATAATTTTTTTAATATTATTTTTAAAATTATTATAAAATAATAAATGATAAAAATCAAGATTATTAGAACTAATATAGGTGCAATAATAGCACGTAACAGTTATTACAAGCTACTAAATAATAATGTGAAAATGTTTGTTAATACAAAACCTTAAACTCATTCATAATTCATCGACAACTTATTAATATGATCCATGTGAGTAATGACTTCTCGGCCAACATATCAGAAAGTTATCACTTTCATCTAAACTCGATCTATCAGTATCATTTTCGTCATCCAATCTCTTTGATGTGTCTTTAGTTTCATCGACAATAAAAAATATGTTTACAGATCCAGAGGTGTTATCTTCTCCTAGATAATTGTGTACTTCTTCTAAATTAGATGGTGGTGAAACTTCACCAGCATTTCCTGTATATATTTAATTAACTTTTTCAATCCTTCTTTATGAGCCGATTTATAAAAAGTTCCCAACATTTTATAAAATGAAGAGAGCCTGTAGAGAAACTTTAATGTTTTATGGCTCTTCTTCGTTTCCATGCTCGCGAAAGTGCCCTGGTTGTCAATTAGAATGAGTGTTGAGTCAGCAAGACAAGTGAACCTCATAGGAAGATCATTCAAGCATTTGCCTCAACAAGATGTGTGCCCGAACTCGTAAAAGGTAAACTTAGCCTCACATCTCATGTCTCAAAACACCAGGTATATAAAACCCTTAAAAATGGATAGAACAACTTAGAGTTTAAGATGAGAAAACTATTTTGGAAAATCAGAAAAATCTCTAAGTTTTTTGCCTTTGTCGATTTATCGATAACTGGTTCGATGAAATCAAACTCTATTATCAATGTCCTCGAAACTCACTCGATATTATCGAAATGAGAACTTTAGATGGCCAGCAACCACAATGAATCCTGGATTGAATTATTGATGAATCGATGGCATATTCGATATCATCGACTTTCGAATCTCGAGTTCATCGAGACAACTCGATAAAATTGACATCTGATCAGTTTGTGTCCAATATGTAGTTAAGGAAAATCACGTTATTTTCGATATCTCGAAGAGAGCCTCGATATCCTCAAAATTCAAACCTCGATGATCTTGACGGACCTTCGATGATATCGGACTGGGACACAAATCTGACGAGCAAGCTTTCAGGTAAATTCATTTAAGTATCGAGGAGCACTCGATGATATCGATATTCAAATATCGATCATATCGAGATCAGGTTGATGAAATCTAAATAGGACGCAAACTATCCAGCAAGTTTATAGAAAATTTTCTTGAAAAGATCGGTGAATTGACATTGTTATCGATATCATCGACATTCAAAATCAGATGATATCAAGGGATGCTTGATCATATCAATACCTGTTAAGTTTCGAATGCAAGATTGCTCTCACATTTTTCAAATGTCGAGGAATCGAACCATACATCGATGAAATCAGAGTTCGAAATCTGATGACATCGAAGCATGTTCGATATCCTCGACCCATTGGCAAAAAGGTTCAAAAGCGTTTGACAAATTGAGTTCGTGTCATCGAGCAACAATTCGATGTTATTGAGAGTTTATACTTGATGATATCGAAGTCTGCTCAATGATATCGAACTCCGTCAAAAATATAACTATTTTATTTCCATTGGAACTTTTTACCTATTTAATGAGAGCTTTCCTTTAGTTATTTGTAAAGAAAATAGATAAAGCTTTTGAGTGTTTAATTCGGATCACTTACCCTAAGCCTTTTTCTCTCGTGGGAGTTCATCCTCCAATCCACCTTCATCATTGATATTTAATAGAGTGGATTGGAAAATGAACTTCTGCATTCAAGGATCCCCCAGCTACCACCTTAATGGCAAATCATCGAGCTGGGATACCTTGAATGCATAAATGATTGGAATCACTATATCCCTAAAATAGGAAAACATTTAATAGAGTAAGATTCCAACATAACCTTAACCCAACCCGTTGTTATACATTGGAGCATCATTTGTATTGCAGTTCAAGGGAGCTGAAGATTCTTCATTATCAAAGGAGGAGATCTTCATCAATGTGTTAAATGCGGCTCATTTACTTATCTGTAAGTCATTAGAGTCCAGAGACCTTGTTGATCATTCCTTTGTGCAGTATTGGGTCACAGGTGATTCTCACCCCTTTCAAGTCCTCATAGGAGGCCTCTGATGAGAGAGTATGTGGGGGTGCCATGTGTTGACCCTTGCTCTGTGAAGAGTATAAACTTAGGTCCTTAACCTGTGTAGTCTAAAACCTAGGTGTTGTGTGTTGACATTTGCTCTTGTATAGGGCATAAACTGTTAGGTTTCTTGTGTGGATCCTTGGCCTATGTGGCTTAAAATCTGGGTGTTGTGTGTTAACCCTTGCTCTTGTGTAGGGCATAAAGTTGTGTTTTGTAGAAACATGTTAGGTATCTTGTGTAGGTCCTAGAGTCAGCCTTGTGTAGGTTGTACTGGTTTGAGGTGAACCTGATTTGAAACCTCCGTTAGTGACATCCAGTACACTCAAAGGTTGAGTGTGTCCACCAGAAGTGGAGTAGACACGTAGTCGAACCACTATAAAAATGAATGTGTTTGAGATTGCTATTTACTTTTATTACTTGTGTGATTTCTCTAAATGTTTTCATAATGCATGTTTGCATGATTACCTAGAACTAATTAGAATCACATCTCACACACAGTCACATCCATCATGAACTATATTATACATCTTGTTTATGTTTTGAATAGTCTTATGATTGGATCCTCTATTTGGCTTGGAAGCCATTAGAGTTACATTAAAGAAATCCTGCTATTTGCATAGTTCAGGATAGGGTTGGTAGGTTTTAAATCATCATAAAATTCTAAAAACTCCTATTCATCTCCCTCTAGGACATCTTGGCATATTCCCACTTCAACTAAAGCGGTCATTACTGCAATATCGGCTCGGTCCTACCTCGGCGTCATATTGTCATGGAGGATTTAGATGCATCTGCATCTTCCCTACTTATCTTCAAGGAAAGTTTCAATTGTTCTTCTTCCAGAGCTTTTAATATGACATTTTTCTCTTCTTCTTTCTTACTAATTTGTTGCACACTCTCTATTTATGAATCTTTATCTATTATAATAGACTTTTTATTATATCTTTTGTGGCTACTTGAACTTGGTGTGGAGGGGTGGGTTTTTTCTTATTCGAGTCCAAGAGAGTTTGAAATAGAATTTGTACTTCATGCAAGATATTAGGACATGACTTTGTGTCTCCTCCTCGACCAAACAAGTGTATTCTTAGCCGGTTTGTTTTATTCACGAATTCGTCTCCACACAAACCGTATTTAATCTTCGTTCTTCCAAATGCTAGGGAGTAGAGTTGGGTACCGTATTTCCAAACATCGATGGATTGGTCATCAAAGGACATTTCTTCAAAAGGACTTTTGTTAATAGAGAATTACATTTTTAGGCAAGGTTATATGGCCAATATAATTTACAATAAATAAATTATAATACGTTCAACTTTTAAATGTCAATGTCAAGTCACTCCAAAAATAACAGAAAGTAAAGTCTTTATAACAAAATATGAATTATAAAAGTAATAAGATTAATATGTGTAAAAAATTTAAAACAATGTTTAAACTTTAAACAGATGAAGGTGCAGTGTCAGTTTTGTCTGAACTCTCGATTTCATCCTCTTCATCATTCTCTTCATCAAATGAATTGACACCCCAAACTGAATGCAACCAATCTTGTATATAAACGAGCACTTCAATTGTTTTAGGTGCAAGAGAGCTTTTATACTTGTTTACAACTCTACTACCAGTGTTAAATGCAGATTATGATGTCATAGTTGTTATTGGAATTGATAAATTATCTCAAGCTATTAACAATAGTGTAGGGTATTTTTCTTCACAAGCTTTAATCTTCCACCAATTTAAAACATTAAAGTCTTGGCTGGAGTTCTTCACAACTGGCACCTTTAAATATACATCTAATTTTAACTTGTTTGTTTGCTGACTTGCTTCATCTTGTTCTAATGTTAAAAAGTATTCATCGAGAAAATTGTCATCACTTACAGATGAACTATAACTACGTTCATGCATAGGTTATGTGTCTTGTCTTATGGTAGAATTACCTACACAAGAAGAGTACAATTCTTTAATCGTCACACAAACACTAGATGTTTCAACTGTTGTCTTGTCAAACAAATAAATCTTTTTATAAACGTAACTAACCAGTCATATTTTGCAGCGAGGATCAAGTACAATTGCTAAAACCATCAATAGGTGACATTCGCTCCGGTTCTTTTCAAAATTCACTTGCATACTTAATACCATATTCTGAATATAATCTAGACCTGTTGTGACACTTCTCTAAATAACATACTTAATCTTCCAAAGCTTTGGAAGAAATAGATTTTCCGTTGGAAATTTACTCCTAGAAAATAACTTTGTACAGTCATAGTAAACTTGAATAAAACTACGAACATCTTTAGCTTTTCTCCAATCATCTTCATTAGGTAACTAAGCATATGATTTATTACAAACTGCAAATTCTGTTAATGCAATTTTCAGCTCAAATGTTACATCCGACATTTCATATGTTGAATTCCAACGAGTGCACACATCTAACTTCAATGTTTTTTTTTGTGATCCAACACTTAAACGTTGGAGTATGTCATTCCAGATACAAGTCTTGATGGTAACCTCCTTGTATACTTCACGTTCTCTCTTATGCTATCAATCGTTTCATCAATTATTTTTGGCCCCTCTTGCACAATTAGATTCAAAATGTAAGCACAACATCTGACTTGGAAAACTTTTCTCCCAAAATAGAGATTCTCTACATCTTGAATTGGCTCCACAAAAAAAAAATCACAACATCATTTGTATATGCATTATCTAGTATGATTGAAGATATCTTACGTTCGATGCTCTACTCGTGAAGACAATTGTAAGGCCCATATCCTAGTCCGTATCGTTCCTTAGACTTTCGTGATCCTCCCCGTCGAATTTCAGCAACCCGCGACCTGTAATTGACATTTGTGCGCAACCCTAAGTCGTATCCTGTAAATTTGAGTCGATTCGACCCGAGACTTGTACCATTGCGACCGTGTCATTGCCACGGTTTCAAGCCGCGTCTTGTGCACGGATGCGATACTTAGGCCTGGAGTTGTGGACCCGTGTTTATTTCGAGAAAAATACTGCACGTTCCGAATCCAAAGAGAATCTCTACCCAATCCATCACATCAATCAATCAATCACAAGTCAAGTACATCTCATCACAACCCATACCTAGCTCATCCCTCTCTTACCAATAAGTCATGACACACATCCCTCTTTCATCCAAAAGTCAACTCTCACCCATCCCTTTCTTACACACACCCATCCCCATCTTACACACACACCATCCCTTTCATCCCATCACACCTTCTCTCCCTCTCATTCTCTCCACCATTTTCCAAGCAACCAAGAGAGTGACCGTCCAAGCTCTTCCAAGAGACCCAAGTGTGGCCCACTTCCTACCCCCTCATCTCTCATCCTAGCCCTTCAATCTCCATCATCCTCCATCTAAGTTGAAGTCAAGGATCTAAGGAATCCATAGAACCAAGAAGATTAACAATCTGTGGGTGTTTTGTAGGATTAGATGGTAATTTTAGTGATGAGCCAAGTGGGGCCTACCGATTGATGGTACGGATCTCCTTTTTGCCCTAGGTGGGGCTGATAGCCCACCATGAATCATATGTTCATCCATGATGGGGCCATTCTCCATGGACCCCATCATGATGTTTATTTTTTCCATTGAGAAAGGTCATCTAGACCTTGCATTTTGGTGGAAAGGGATCTCCTCCACCGTTGATTTTTATGATTTAGGGCCCACATACTTTGGGACCCATTTTGATGTATGTATTATATTTACATGGCCCACCTAGGGAGGGCTCATAGTGGCGAAGCCCCTCCCCTCCATTGTACATCTCTCTCTCTCTCTCTCTCTCTCTCTCTCTCTCTCTCTCTCTTCCCATGTGTTGTGGACCCCACTGTGATGATATATCCACGTCGTCCAGTAGTGGGCCACACTCTGTCCAGCAACAGCGGCTCAACTTACTACTAATCGGACTGGATGAAGGATAACACAAATACCAACTTTATTCAAAGTAGGTGTGCCACACGTGTAGACCCACCTTTGATACATGCGTTTCATCTACCCTATCCACACCGTCCAGCCTACTAGACGGTGGAACCCACCTGCCACGTGTGGGGCCTGCCTTGATGACGTGGGTCATCTAGACCGTCTGGATCATGGGGCCTGCATGATGTGCATGTTATATTCATACTATCCATCCGTGTGACCCACCTTACATCCAGGTCGTCCGTCTAGGATGCTGGATGCTGGAACATTTCAAAAAAATAATAAAAACATTATAATATATTATATTATATGGTGGACCCCACGTGGGACCCACCAAGATGTGGGAATGGATTGGCTAGTCTACCTGAAACAACTATATAGCTAGTATACTGACATCAGCAAGTTCTGTGGGTCTGATCATGAGGTATGTGTATATCCACACCGTCCATTGACGGTGGGACCCATCTTTGATGTATGTGTTATATCCACCATCCATCTCTGGACGGTGGGGACCACTGTTATATATGTGTTTTATCCCTACTGTCCAAATGTTTGGGACGGTGGGGCCTGATGTGGGGTATGTGGTTGCCCACGATGTCCACACATGGACAGTGGGCCCACATGATGTAGGTGTTGAATCCACACCGTCCATCTACAGCTGGGCTTGCTTGTCTGTCTAGCGGCAGCTAGCCCACCTTTGATGTATGTTTTATATGCACACAGTCCATGCCTTTGTCAAGCCCATTTTGATGTATATGAGGCCCACCCGGTATGCGTGAGGCCCACCTGTCGTGTGTGAAGCCCACTATAATATATGAGGCCCATGACATGTGTCACGCCCCAAACTTAGAAACCGGGCTCACAAAATTCTCGATCGCCAAATCCGGCGCCAACAGCCTCCGTAGAACCCCATTCTCGGCTCCTAGCGCCCATTCGCCAGATTCTGATCCTGGGATGCTACGAGGAGGATTTTCAACGTCAGATTGATTCGTAATAAGCATAAACAAAGGCATAACCCACAAACAACAACCAAGAACTCCATTACATTTCCACTATGATCAAAAACTTTACAAGTGCAATAAGCATAAAGGGAAAATACGATGGTAAATAACAAAAACTCCAAAATGATCTGTAAAGTGCTCCTGCCTCAGCGCTGCTGTGCCCCAACGTCACCTGCACGCAACGGTCGTGCATAAGCTTATAGAAAGCTTAGAGGGTAGTGAAAGTGTGTGCGCAAGGTAGTAATATGAACATGCAATATCAGAGTAATGCGGTATATGTAGATGGATCTATGAAAACCATTAGTCGTACCAAAGCTATGCGATGCAAGACATGAATGATATCGGCCATCCCAAGGCCATGCGATGTGAAATGTAACTCAAGCATACAAATCCTCATCTATGTCCACACATCAATACAACTCAATTCTGGGATATCACCGGGGTCTAGTACACTCTAAACCAGATCACAACCTCATCGCGTGCAATAAGGTAAGTGGAAGAGACCTCACTATCCGTCTGCCAATATCGGGCTCGACTCGTTGATAGCGGACCCATTCCTCGAGCTGGTCAGACTCAGCCTAGCATTGTCCCCTACACTCGGGCGGGTAAGACCGCACTCCCTTCCAACCGACCACAATACAGTGGAGAGTGCAGCCATCTGGTAATCGGCACTTAACGCTTATCTACCCACTCGGTCTAGACGTTGGAGCAACCTCTTGGTACTATAAGGGTTTAGGGACTTTCACCCAGGGATATCTATAGCACCCCATGTAGAACCAGATTTTTGGTATCCAATCCAGCCAACCAGATACGTCTGTGGAGGCTACGTCCCTGATGTCGCTAGGGCATACAGTAATCATGTCATGCAATGTGAAATGCATGAATCACACTATCAAATCATGCGGCAAATCCTGCGCGTATCGTGCACTCATGTAGGGCAACACCGCTCAATCGGGGTCCCATAAACAATCTGCCCGAAGGCATATGCTATGATCAATCACTTCTCATATCAAGCATACATATGATGCGTATGATCGTGAGTCATGGAACTATACTAAACATGTGATAAAGTAATGAACTATCCTTACAATGCAAATGGGCCTAGACGGCCTATACACAATAAGTACAGGCCTTACAATGGGCTCTAAGGAGAGTCGTAATGTGGACATCCAACCAACATTATACTTGCAATGTGGACGTCAAAATGACATTGCTCCCAAGGCACGATTGTCGTAAACATCACTATATAATCCGTGTTGGGATCATACATTGCAATGAACCTTAGGTTCATCCTATTAGCCTTAAATACATCAAATGGGCCATATCATATGGGCCTTTTATTCATCAAATGGGCCGCATCAATGGGCCTTATGTGCATTGTAATGTGTCATAACCTGTGGGCCTCACATGTGGCCGTATATATACAACAAATGGGCCACATTACTTAGTCTAACAGTACCATCAGGTGGGCCGAACCGAGCCGAGCTGACCAAACAGTACCATAAAGTGGGCCGAGCCGAGCCGACCTTACTTAACAATAGCATCAGGTGGGCCGAGCCGAGCCGACCTAACAGGACAATACCATCAGGTGGGGCCGAGTCGACCTGACTTAACACTAGCATCAGGTGGGCCAAGCTGAGCCGACCTGACAGAAAATACCATCAGGTGGGGCCGACCCGACCTGACTTAATAATAGCATCAGGTGGGTCGAATCGAGCCGTCCTGACAGAACAATACCACCAGGTGGGGCCGAGCCGACCTGACTTAACAATAGCATCAGGTGGGCCGAGCCGAGCTGACCTAACAGAACAATACCATCAGGTGGGGCCGAGCCGACCTGACTTAACAATAGCATCAGGTGGGCCGAGCCGAGCTGTCCTGACAGAACAATACCATCAGGTGGGGCCGACCCGACCTGACTTAACAATAGCATCAGGTGGACTGAGCCGAGCCGACCTGACAGGACAATACCATCAGGTGGGGCCGAGCCGACCTGACTTAACAATAGCATCAGGTAGGTCGAGCCGAGCCGTCCTAACAGAACAATACCATCAGGTCGGGTCGAGCTGACCTGACTTAACAATAGCATCAGGTGGGTCGAGCCGAGCCGACCTGACAGAACAATACCATTAGGTGGGGCCAAGCCGACCTGACTTAACAATAGCATTAGGTGGGCCGAGCCGAGCCGTCCTGACAGAACAATACCATCAGGTGGGGTCGAGCTGACCTGACTTAACAATAGCAGCAGGTAGGCCGAGCCGAGCCGACCTGACAGAACAATACCATCAGGTGGGGCCGAGCTGACCTGACTTAACAATAGCATCAGGTGGGCTGAGCCGAGCCGTCCTGATAGAACAATACCACAGGTGGGGCCGAGCTGACCTGACATCCCAATAAGCTGTCCGAGCCGACTCCTTCTTTTTAGTCAGGCCATCATAACATGTATCATCATTCACTAAATCCATGGGGCTCATGGCACATCAGAGAGGACCAGCACTACTCAGACCTTGTCCAGGTACACCAGCACCACCCAAAATGGATGAATGACATGGGTGGGTCCCATAGTGCCCACGCTATCTTGCACTTCACTGCTGCCACCGCCACTTAGGGATGGATGCCAAGACCTCAGTGTTGCAATGAGGTAACTCCGCTCAGCCTACCAGTTGAGCTATGGATCTGGGTGTCCATGATAGCCACCCCCACTTGGGATGGATGCCAAGACCTCAGTGTTGAAATGAGGCATCTTCGCTCAGTCTGCCAGTTGAGCTATGGATCTAGGTGTCCATGATAGTCACCACCACTAGGGATGGATGTCAAGACCTCAGTGTTGAAATGAGGCATCTCCGCTCAGTCTGCCAGTTGAGCTATGGATCTGGGTGTCCATGATAGCCACCCCCACTAGGGATGGATGCCAAGACCTCAGTGATGAAATGAGGCATCTCCGCTCAGTCTGCCAGTTGAGCTATGGATCTGGGTGTCCATGATAGCCACCCCCACTAGGGATGGATGCCAAGACCTCAGTGATGAAATGAGGCATCCTTCACTCCGTCTACTACCTAAGCCATGGAACTAGGTGGGTCCAGCGTTGAAACAATTTATCTTTCACTCAGTCCACTACATGAACTATGGAGATAGGCCCACGTCAGATCACACTTCATAGGTAGCCACACCCACTACTAGCCATATCAAGGGGGGCTCCCTATGGATGGCTAGGATGACATATAAACATCATGGTGTGTCCCACATAGATGGGGTCCACCGGTAGATGGCATGGATGAAATACGCACATCGCAAGTGAGCCAAAATCATAGAAAGAGAGAGAGACATCGGTGAAGATGGAGGGGCCTCGCCACTATGGACCCCTCTTGTATACAAACATACATCAAGGTGGGTCCCAGATAGATGGACCCCTTTAAATCAAAATCTTACGGTGGAGATCCCTTCTTCACAAAATAGAGGGTCTAGATGACCTTTTTAATGCAAGGAAATAAACATCATGATGGGGTCCATGGAGATTGGCCCCATCATGGAATGATTTTGATGATCAAAGTGGATCATCGGCCACATCTTAGGATCCCAAGTGAGATCCAAACCATTGATCGGTTGGCCTCACTTGGCCCATCTTAAAAACATGAAAAACTACTATTATCTAGCACCCACCGTTCGATCTTCTTGCTCCTATGGGTTCCTTAGCGCCTTAGCTTCGATTTCAATGGATGAGATGAGGTTTAAATGGTTGGGATGGGAGATGAAGAGGTAGGAAAGGTGGGCCACACTTGATGCTTGGAAGACTTGGGAAATTCTCATACGCATGGGATTTCTCTCCTTTGGATTTTGAGTTTAAAAATGAGGGAGAGAGTTATAAAGGGAGAGAGAGATGGGTGATGGATGGATGTGGTGAGTGATGGGTGTGTAAGGAAACCTCGACTTTTATGGCCTTTTGTGTAAGAAAGGCATGGGCTTGTAAGACCTTTTTGACTTTTGTGGTTGCTTGGGTATGGGTGAAAGGTGATGTGTACTTGACAAGTACTTGACATGTGATGTGATAAGATTTGATTGATTGATGGAATTGATGTGACACCTCGTAGAGATTCTCTTGAGTTTCCCAACGCGCGACATTTTCCTCGCACCGAACGCTGGCCTACATCTCCTGACCAGGGTATCACCTCGGCCCGCGAGTCGCGGCATCGGAACTACAGCGACGGCACGGTCGTTATGGTAATGGTCTTGGGTTGAGTCGATACGGGTTGACAACATATGAATCAGGGTCGCGCGTAAATATCGATTAAGAGTCGAAGGTTGCCGAAATTTGACCGGTAAGATCGCGGAAGTCTACAGAACAGTACGGACTAAGATACGGGTCTTACAACATGTGGCCCAATGCGATGTATTTCAGGCCCATCAGATGTGGCCCAATGCGATGTATTTCGGGCCCATGAGATGAGGCCCATTGTGATGCACATGTGGCACGTATATGAGGCCCGATGTGATGTATTTGCGGCCCATGTATGGGACCCATTGTGATGCACATACGGCACGTATATTGGGCCCATTGTGATGTATTTGTGGCCCGTGTATGGGGTCCATTGTGATGCACATACGACACATATATGGGGCTCATTGTGACGTATTTGAGGTCCATGTGATGAGGCCTAATGTGATGTATGTGAGGCCCAATTGTGATATGTAGAGCCCACCATGATGTATGTGTTATCTTCACACCATTCATCCATTTCTCTAAGGTCGTGGGCCCCATGGCCTTAAGAGGCCCACCCTGATTTATGAATTATGTGCCCACCATGGGGCTGCCTTGTGAGGCCTATCATGATGTATGTGTTACATACACGATGTCCATCCATTTCCCCAATTCGTATAAGGGTCATGGGCCCCATAGAGCGTTAGATTCAAATTCCAAGTGGACCACACACTAGGAGACAATAGTGGTTAAAAGTCCACCGTTGAAATCCTCCCTAGGGCCCGTTGTTAAGCCCATTACCTTGGGGGCAATGATGGTTAAATGTCCACACTGTTACCTCCCTAAGGCCCATTGTTAGGCCCATTCCCACCTCCCTTATTGGGCTTACCCTAAATCCTTGGACCCCATTAATGTTAGTAATACTCATCTTTCCCTTGTTGGGTTACCCCAAACCGTTGGGCCCCCATTGATGATCGTATTACCCACCTTCCCTTATTAGGCTATCCCAAACCCTTGGACCCCATTAACGTTAGTGATACCCATCTTTCCTTTGTTGTGCTACTCCAAACTGTTGGGCCCCCATTTGATAAATGATGCTTTCCACCATACCCTATAGGATCACCCAAGCCTTGGAGCCCATCTTGTGTTTGTACTAGGCCTTATATAGGGAATGTGGCCCACCTAGATGCATGTGTTTGTCCAAGCTTAGTAACCCAAACCTGAAGCCCACTTAGATAATGAGCAAGATCGTTTGTTGGGTTACATAGTCCTGGATGTGTGGATCCTACCAAGGCTCGCCTTATATTCATATTGGGCCCTCATAGGGAGGCCGGTTGTTCATGATAAAGGGAGTGAGGAAGCCCACTTGTTGTATACCAGCTTGGCTCACCCCATGAGATGTATTCTACCTTGTAATCGATTGTTAGGACCTCGTGTTATGTATGTATCATCCACACTGTCCATTTAGCTTCTTAGGACGAGTGTGAAGCCTATCTTTGACATTATGAAGCCTATCTTTGACATTAGTACATCATCATCACCCCCTTGTTGTAAATGGGAGAATATGTAGTATCAGGTTTGGTATATCCACCATATAGAGCTTATCTCAATGTATGGGCAAGATCCACCATCCTTCCAATGGGCCCGGTCATGAAATATATGATATATCAGTACCTTGGAAGGCTAATATTAGTATAATGTGGGACATGTCGCATGGATTCCTATAGTTGTAGAAGGAGCATGTTGTTTAGTTTATACTCTTGGTATGTGACATGTCAGTGAAGGTCGATTGTGGATTACTATTGTCTGCCTTATCAAATAATCATGCCTATGTACTTTATTATATCATGATCCGTGCCCATATGCATCATATGTATGCTTATTATGAGGAGTGACTGATCATAGCATGTGCTGTTGGGCTGGTTTATTATGGGACTCCTTGTGAGATGGAGTGGTCACACATGAGCGAGCGGTGCACGCAGGTTTGATGCATGAATGGATAGTATGACTCATGCATCTTGCATTTGTATGACATGATCACTATACGCCCTAACAACATTAGGGCCATGACTTCTGCAGGTATATCGTGGATGGCCAGTTGGGATATTGAAAATGTTTGGTTCTAGCATATGGGCATCTAATATGTCCATGGGTGAAAGTCCTTAAACCCCTTGGTACCAAGGATACTCCAACATCTAGACCGAGTGGATATACATGAACGCATGAGGGCCGTATACCATTAAGTCGCGTCTCCCATTGTGTCGTGGTTGGTTGAAGGGGGTGTGGTGATATTCGCCCGAGTGAGGGGGCTGTAAGATAGGCTGAGTTTGACAAGCTCATGAGTGGGTCAGCTATTGATGAGCCAGCCTGATATTGGTAGGCAAGTAGTGAGGTCTCTTTCACTCAATTGGTTGCGCGGCTAGGGAGGCAGTAGATAGTGTGGAGTATACTAGAACCCGGTGATGATCCCAGAGATGTACGGTACTGTCATGTGGATCTACTAAGCAGGAGTAGTGTCCTCAACATTTGGTTCATTCATTCATTCACTATCTACTTGGGCTGGTGGTGCGCAATCTAGTCATTAAGTGTACCTTCACAGTGACCAGGATTTCGGTTGGGGCGCGAGACCAACCTGAGATCAAGAGTTTACCACATTGAGTCTGGTTATCCAAATTTAGGTATGTGACTGGTTTGGATAGAAGTCCCTTGTGATGGACCCCATAGCCTGCGATACTACGTGCTATCATTTGGACTTAACACTCCAGCTTGGTCATTTCATTTGCACCGCATATTTTATTGCATCATCGGCATCTAATATTTAACTCACTATGATTCCACATTTGTATAGCCGATCTGCATTACATACTCTGATATTGTATGACTTATGGATTTGTAAATATTTCCACTTACTCTGATATTTGTGTGCTCGACACTTATCTTGCGCACACACTTATACCATCCTCTAAGCTTTCTGTAAGCTTATGTACGACCGTTGCATGCAGGTGATGTTAAGTCACAGTAACATTGAGGCAAGAGCTTGTGACAGATCACTTTGGAGATCTTGTTATTTATGTATTCCCTTTCAGCATTGTACTTGAATGTTTATATTAGTGGATATGTGGTTTTGATGTTGTTGTTTATGACTTGGTTATGCTCCTTTACAAAAAATTCACACTGAAAATTCTCCTTATAGGATCCCAGGATTAGAATTTGGTGTTTGGGCGCTGAAAGCCGAGAATGGGGTATTACGGAGGCTGTCAGCGTTGGATTCGGTGATCGAAAATTCTGTGAGCCTGGTTTTCGAGTTTAGGGCATGACAACAATTGTATATGTAGTCTAAAATAATTAAACTGAAATGAGGGGGAGGAAGGTGATGAAAGTTTAAAATTATCTTATGTAGATTCCAATCTACATCCACATAGTATCATGTTTAAAGAGTCAAACACATCAAAGGAGTGGGCAAACACATCTTTTAAGGGTCAGAGGATAGAGTCAAAAGTGCTATATCTTCCACGAAAGAATCGATCATGTTAACATCGTGGGTATCATCAACATCCTCTGATTGTTTGCTCATATTGAAAAAGATGTTCAACTCTAATGTCACATTCCCAAAAGATAAGTTCATAACTTCATTCCTACAATTGATGAAGGAATTTGATGTAACTAGGAATGGGCGACCAAGAATGATGAGAATCTGAGTTCTAGTCTCAAGGACTGTTGAGTGTCTAAAATAATAAAATCTACTGGGTAGTAGAATTTATTAACTTGGATAAGCACATCCTCAAACATCCCTCTCGGTACACAAACAGAATGATCGACAAGTTAAAGTGTGTTGGAGCACCAAAAAGATGAAAGAAGATTGAAGGGATAGAAGATTTGAGGAGAAATGAAGAAATGAGAAAAAAGAAGAAAATCAAGTATCAAAGTAAGTGGTTGCGCAGACTGCGCAATCAATGGTTGGTTACGTGGGTCGCATAAACAACATTCCTCTTAGAGAGATGATCAAAGCACAAGTCGAAATGCTGCTAAATTTGATATTCAGATTCGACATTCAGACTTTGTCAATTTCTATATGTTAAATGATCTATCTTAGAATCAAGGGATATTAGAGGATGTAAATGAACTTAGTATTAATAAAACAATGATTGTTCTTCATACACTTTCTCTATTATGTTCAAATAAGATACTTCCCCAAAATTGAATGCACTTGTTTCTTGTTCGAAACAAAATGATGACTCTACTGGGGACTATCTTATTTGATATTAGCATTGAGAGTGTTATAGAACTTTTGTTGTAGTTTGGCATCTTTTGACGCTAAAATGGTGACTCTCAGTGGGAACATCCTCCCCTTCATCTCCTAGATAAATTACGTTATCCTTTGAATACTAATTATAGTTTAATCCTATGTTTCGTATTGAAGGTGAAAAGATTAAATTGTAAACTATAACTAATGGCAATCTCTACGAGAAAGGTGAACTTCTATTTCACTACAACCAGATTCGTAGTGGAATACGCGTCAGACCAGTTTCCAAGGCGCAAGACTCAGTCTCCCACAAGTAAAAATGACTTAACCCGAACAACCCCTGGAGTTGTGTCTACTTCACCTCAAGCATTGGAAGGTGATCAGGACTAGACTATTATGATGTCTCGAATGACGAGAGCTCGAAATGCGAGAAGCCCCAGAATGAGCTTACCCTCACCAAGAGTTAGGGGACCGATAACGCGTAATGTTGCTAAGAAGAATCCTGAACTTGCCCCTCCTACGATATATCCCAGGCAAACAACTTCGCAGTTAACATCGCATGATTTCCCAGCTTTGGTTGCCCCAAGAGTCAAATGGAGAAAACAATAGAAAGGTAAGACATTACTTGTAGCTTCACTGATTTCTGTATCACCCCAATCGATCAACGACAATGGAAGTATAGGGGAACCGGATGAAACTCCTCTCCTCGTAAGCCCTATTGTGCCAACATATTCTTATCCCACTCTGAGTACAGCTTCATTAGGAAGTGGAGAAGCCGCAATACATATGGCCAGAATAAATCAGGAAACTATGCCAACCACGGAAGACCGTATGAATGAGATGACACAAGCACAGAGAACATTGATAGAAGAATGCAGAAATTTCAAAGAAGCCTTAGCGACTCTCGCGCATAACGTAGCCTAGATGACAGCTCCCCCCAATGATGGGCACCATGAATGGGCAAGAACACCAACCCAAAAGCTTTCAACCTCTGGGGGTAGGATTACTTGGATCTATCTCAGAAGTAAAGATTGTAACACAAGAGGAAATGTGGCAAGTCGTCGAGGAGGCTGTCAAAATAGAGAGGGAGCGTGAGAATGTTGGCCAGTTCAGATATCGAATGCCATACCCATGAGAGGTAGAAGATGTCCTGTTCCCAGTTAATTTCAAGCACCCAGATTTTTAGAAGTTTTATGGAGAGTGGTCACCAGAGGAACACTTAATGCATTTTATTACTAGCATGGGGAATTTCTCTACGATACCACAATATTAGCTGTGATTGTTTGGATCATCTTTGACAAGTAAAGTATTCCAGTGGTATTCTAGTTTGGCTCCGGGATCGATATGCACTTGCGAGCAAATACAAGACGCTTTTATGTCAAACTTCTTCTCTTTAGAGCATGATGTCAGCATCATGGAATTGACTTCTGTACGGCAGAGAGAAGGGGAACCAATGGAGAAGTTTGTAGACAGATGGAAGACATTGGGAACCTCATGTAGGTAATTGCCAGAAGAGAAAAAATAGGTCAAGATGTGCCCGAATTTCATGAAAACAGGAATCGTGTTTGGGCTCACTAGTGCCGATATTAAGACTTTCCATGACCTGGCTACTAAGGCCCATGCCTTAGAGTTAATGACTCGGAAGATGTCAGCGTTTCAATATGAGACAGCTAGGAGGGGACCTAACAAGATGATCACAAATTCTATAGATCATGAGAAGTGAAGTTAAGAGACGAGAGATTCAGGAGGAAAAAGGTCGAAATGGAAGGAAGATTTAAACTGGCCTAGAAGAAGATTCCGTGGAAAAAGGCCTAGATCGTTCAATTCTCACGAAGGGTTTGCGTTAGATAGGGAAGATGTTGTCCTTATGATGAACCAACTACTGAAAGCCAGTATGATAGAATTACCTACACCTAAGCACCCTGAAGATGCGACGAGGGCAAGAGAAAGAGATTTCTGCCACTATCATCGCCTGGTGGGACATCTGACAGAAAGTTGTTATACATTGAAATGCATAATACAAAGGATGATAGATAGATGCGAAACAGTGATAAGAAAAGAAAAGGAAAGAGATGCGAAGGCATCATTGCATATGCTAACAATCCAGGAAAAGGCTTAAGAAAGAACAAGGAAAGAAGATTGTAAGACAACAAGAAAGGTAGCAGTGATTACGTTACAGTCTGGAAAAAGAACAATAAGCCCTGCGAAGTAAAAAATAGGGGTTACAAGAAAAGAAATCGTCGAAGGTCAGCATGATGGTGATAAGAGAGAAGAGAAGAGTGAGATAACAAAGGTAAATTATGATGTAGTAAGTCACTTAAAAGGCATACCGACTCGATTGAGCATTTATGATGCGTTTAAGTTGTTAGAGGAATTTCGGCAGAGTCTGGTTCGAGTGCTATCCGATCATGATGTTAGAGAAACGTTACTTGCGAAAATGGAAAGCGAAGAATGCAAAGAGCAAGAAGACTGCATGCTAGTCGTCTCCTTCTCTGATGACGATTTAGTTTGTGATACAGGACACAATAGACCACTGATGATAGAAGGACACATCCGTGGTAAGAAAGTTAAACGGATTATGCTTGACAATGGGTCCGTGGTGAATTTACTACCACTGACGATGTTGAGTAAACTGGGTTTTCGTTGTTCTGATCTACGCCCCAATGGAATGATGATATAGGGCTTCAATCAGGATGGGCAACGCGCACTCAGTAAAATTACAGTAACATTAGAAATAGGAGAGTTAACTACTGATGTCGTTTATCACATCATAAATGTTGTGACGACATACAATCTTCTCTTAGGAAGGCCATGGATACATCAGTACGACATTGTGACCTCTACACTGCATCAATGTTTTAAGTACTGTAAAGATGGGATACAATATAAAGTAGTGGTCGACGTAAGACCTTATATAGAAGCCAAAGCCTTCTTTGCGGATGCCAGCTATTATAAAGAATTCGCTAAAGAGGAAGAGAGAAAGAATGATGAAAATAAAGCCTAGAGGAATATTCAAGAAAAGATGATGAGAGAGGAAGCAGAAAAAGCAAAATTGCTTGAAATTGCGGAAACAAGGAAGAGATTGTATTTTGTGCCGAAACATCTGAGATAGCCAGGGTAACCGCCGCTAACATTATTGTCCCCCGAACAGTTGAAAATCTTACAATCTAATTAAACAGTGCCGTTACCATATGCTAAAAGGAATAAGCCATTCTTAGCTGTTCCGAAAAGATTTCGAGTCAGGGCTAATGCAAAATATCAGGAACCAATCAAGTTTTACAGTCCCACGAAAGTAAATAAAGAGGAAGAGGTCGAAAATAATTTATATCTCGGGAAGCTGACACCACAAGATCTTAAGAAATATAGCCCGACAAGCAAGAAGATCATGAAAAGCATGGGTTTTGATTATGAAGAACCCATCGGCCTAAATCACTGGAAAGGGGTCCAGATTCCTATTGGGGTTAGTTAGAAAAGGTGAGAAAAATTTCAAGGATTGGGTGCAAAATCATCGGTGAACATGGTCACAGTTGAACAATTATCAAAGACAGATCCTAAAGTAGTTGAGCATCATGAAATGGCCTCAAAGCAAATGGAAGATGGGAGGCAGCCAACGATAGACAGTTTGTGGGAAATAAATTTGGGTACAGAAGAAGAGCCAAGGAGCACATTCATCAACGCCGGTCGTCCTAAGCAAGAGGCCGAGAAATATGATGAACTTCTCAAAGAATATAGAGACGTCTTTGATTGGACATATGCAGAGATGCCGGGTCTGGAACCATCAGTAGCAATGCACCGATTGTATATTTCTAAAGAGAAAAGGTCGGTTAAACAAGTGCAAAGGCGATTTCACATGGATTTGATTCCTCTGATAGAAGAAGAAGTAAA
Organism: Magnolia kwangsiensis; assembly: GCA_037074715.1. Lineage (NCBI taxonomy): Eukaryota > Viridiplantae > Streptophyta > Magnoliopsida > Magnoliales > Magnoliaceae > Magnolia > Magnolia kwangsiensis. Next base: position 115,028,223 of record CM073572.1, on the reverse strand, counting down.
TAAGCTGATAAAAGTCAAGTTTATCAGGGAAGTCAAATATCCCAAGTGGATATCGAATATTGTCCTAGTAAAGAAGAAAAATGGATAATTCAGGGTATGCATTGATTTTAGAGATCTAAATGAAGCTTGCCCGAAAGATGATTTTCCTCTCCCCATAATCGAATTGCTAATTGATAGTATGACTCAGTATGTTGTCAAGTCCTTCATGAATGGTTATGCAGGCTACAATCAGATTAGAATGACACCTGAAGATGAAGAAGAAACAACATTTAAAACTTCGTTGAGAATTACTATTATAAAGTCATGCCATTTGGTCTCAAGAATGCCGGACCGATGTATCAGAAGGCAATGTAAAATATCTTTCAAGATATGATGCATAAGCATGTTGAGTGTTATGTGGATGATTTGGTGGTCAGGTTAGGTAATCATCAGGAACATCGCGAACATCTAGCGTCAGTCTTTTGTCGACTTAGAAAGAAGCAGCTAAAAATGAATCCAGCTAAATGTGCTTTTGGGTTGTCATTAGGAAAATTCCTCGATTTTGTTATCAGGCATAGAGGCATAAAGATTGATCAAGGGAAAGTTAAGGTCATTCAAGATATGCCACCTCGAAAGACATTGAAGGAATTGAAAAGTTTGCAAGGAAAGCTGGCGTACATTCGCCGTTTCATTTCAAATCTGGCAGGGAGATGTCAGTTATTTTCTCATTTAATGAAGAAAGGAATAGAGTTTGTATGGGACAAAGCCTGTCAGAATGCATTCAATTCGATAAAGGAATTGTTGAAACAACACTGGTATTGACAACCCCTATAAAAGGGAAGTCGTTCATTTTATACATATCTGCAGCCGAGAACTCGTTAGGAGCTTTGTTGGCACAGGTGAATGAATCTGGGAAAGAGATCGCTTTTTATTATCTGAGCAGAACTCTGATGGCTGCAGCATACAATTATTCCCCAATTGAAAGGGAATGTTTAGCACTGATATTTGCAGTGTAGAAGTTGAGGCATTAATGTCTCTCTCATGACATAACTTTGATCTTAAGAGCAGACCCGACAAAGTTTTTAATGACAAGACCGATGCTATCAGGAAAACTGGCTAAATGGATGATGTTACTTTTAGAATATACGATCATGTATGAGCTGGCAAAAGTGGTAAAGGGGAAAGCAGTGGCGGATTTCCTAGCAGCGCACCCCGTAGAAGAGATCGAGACCATTAGTGATGATTTTCTTGATGAACAGGTTATGTTGGTCGAGTCACAAAGCCCATGGCAAATGTATTTTGATGGTGCTTTTCGAATATCAGGGGCAGGTGCTGGGGTGATATTCATTACTCCTCAAGGTGACTTGTTGCCTTACTCCTTCATATTGGGTGCCGCGTGCACAAACAACGAAGCCGAGTATAAAACCCTCATCATCGGAATGGAAATTGCTCAAGAAATGAAGATAAAAATGCTACAAATCTTTGGGGATTCTAAATTGATCATAAGTTAATTGACGACTGAATTCAAGATAAGAAAGCACGAGCTCTTGCTATATTGTTGGAGAGCACAACAATTATTAGAGCATTTCTATTATGTTGAAATCAAGCATGTACCATGGGCAGAAAACACAAAAGCAAATGCTTTGGCTAGCCTGGCAGCAACTTTGTCCTGTCCAAATCGAAGTCCTCTCCAGGTAACTATAGAAAAAAGAAGATTTTTGCCCTCTTTAGAGGTCATTGATGAAATTATTGAGGCGCTTCCTATTTCGTGTTTAGAGGTGACGACAGATGATTGGAGTCAGCCTTTCGTAGATTACGTCAAATATGATATCTTGCAAGAAGACCCCGCGCAGAGATAAAAAATCAAGTAAAGATCAGGCAAATTCATCATATATAGTGATGTACAATGAATCCTACAATGGGATGCTGCTACGTTGCCTAGACAAACAAGAAACAGGCCAGATGTTATGAGAAGCTCACTTTGGAGAATGTGGGGCACATCAAGCTGGCCGAAACTTTTTTCATCGGATACATCAAATGGGGTACTATTAGCCTACAATGTTCAAAGATGCGATCGATTATGCAAAGCGGTATCATGAATGTCAGATTCACGGAGATGCTATATACATTCCTCCAGAAGACCTGCATCGGTCAGTCACCTCTTGGTCCTTTTCTGCTTGGGGACTTGATGTTATTGGTCCTATAAATCCACCTTCGTCCAAAGGAAAATAGTATATTCTAGTGGCAACAGATTACTTCTCTAAGTGAACAGAAGCAATTGCATTACGCAGCGTCAATGAGAAAGATGTAGTCAATTTTATTTGACATGCAATAATATACCGCCATGGTATGCCAAAAAAAATCATTACTGATAATGGTACCCCTTTCAAGAATTAAAGCATGGAAAAGTTGTGTCAAAAGTTCGGTATCCACCATTCGTTTTTAATACCTTACTATCCATCAGCCAACAGATTAGCAAAGGCATTTAATAAAATGATAGTGAAGATACTGAAGAAGATAGTAAGAGGGAACAAGCGTGATTGGGATGAGAAATTACAAGTAGCATTGTGGGCATATAGGACTACCCGCCGGACATTAACAAGAGCAACACCATATTCATTAGTTTACGGCGTGGCGGTAGTCATCCTGATTGAAACACAAGTTCTGTCACTCAGAGTGGTAGTGCATCAGCCAATTATAGATGATGAAAATACAAAAATAAGGCTGGAGGAATTGGACTTGCTCGATGAGAAACGCCTGACAGCTCAATAGCGATTACAATTGTATCAGGCAAGGATATCGATTGCCTTTGATAAATGAGTCAAGTATCACTCTTTCAAAAAAGGGGATATGGTGCTAATGTTTAAAACAGTAATAGTGGTTACCCATAGGACAAGGGAAAATTCGAACCCAAATGGGACGGGCCGTACATAATAAAAGAAATATATTCTAATGGGGCGTACAGAGTTGTAAATCAAGAAGGACGAGGTATAAGTATACCGGTCAATGCTCGCTTCATGAAAAGATATCGTCCTTGAAGAAACATCCAATTTTGATCCAGAATATTATCAGAATAATACGCCTGCATTAAAAGGGGGAAAGAATAAGTAAGGCCATGGTCATGTACCGTCAGATGAATGAATAAAAAAGAAATTTGCAAGCGCACCAAGATTACATATCAATGATCATTACAAAAGGAAAGTGACCATCACTATCATCATCAAGCAAGCTTTACAGAATTTTGCTGAAATTGGTATCATCACCAAGCTGATATATTATGAACAACACATATGAATATCGTTGAAGATATTAGCAGAAGTGGTGATGTATCAATCTCAATTAAAGATATCTATCATTCTTGCGACAACACTGGCTATCTACTATTATCTTTTAAGGCAGCCTAGCCAAGCCCTAAAAAATGGCTACTTACATATAAGACCTATCATTTTCACCATTTGGGCAGCAGTGAGATGCCAGTGGCCCTAAAAAGCCTGTGAAGGTCATCATATGCATACCCATGTGCGCTGCAGACAAAGCTAACAACTGAAAGCCCTAAAAGGTCCAAAAGTCCTTAACGGCTCATCATGCGTAACACCCATACTGTCTGTATAGCTTTCCGACAATGTCGTGGGGAATAGATGAAACTGTCCTCCCATGAATGGGTCCGACCTTGTAGGTGAAGAAAACATGGGCTGCAGTGTGAGCTCTTTGGCCATGTCCATAGATAGGCCAACCATGCATATGACTCCCCAGATCTCTGGCTTGATTTCAGTAATAACTTATGAGGAAGGGCCTAAACTTACTCATCGATGGACTGACGGCCCTAGATTTGGTGCCCCAAAGGTCGCCTTGTGCGCCCCTTGAACTCTAGAGAGTTACTGTGTCCAACCCTTTAAGCAAATCCAACTGAGTTCACCACCCCGGTAGCTTCACTGGGCCCCTCTGATGGATCATGGTTTGTGAACTCACCAGGCTGTGACAAGTCTAGTGAACTCATAAGAGTTACAGAGACCATCATGTGAGACCCGACTCCACTACTCAAGAGTCTAAAAAACTACGTGGCTCCACTACTCAAGAGCATAAACTGTGTGTGATTATTTGACTAAATTGAAACTAAGTGCCGCCAACTAGGATGAGAATCATGTAGGAAATTCCTTACAAACAGTCATAAGAGATGCTTAAATAAAAGTACAATTCATCAATCAGAATATCGCATAAACCCATATGCACAGGTATAAAAAGAAAATGCAAAAGTGACAATCATTGTCAAGAACATCATAAAATACTTGTATAGCTTGCAATTCAAAGAGTACTTGTAATAATAAAAGAAAATACGATAAAGTTTCATCTCTCATAACTCTCCTACCATGCCTAATGTTGCTAAGTATTGTTGCAAATTTTCCTGAAGATGAACTTGAGCAGCTACATGTTCCAATTTGGCATTTGAAATGATTCTGGTAGGATCTGGAATGCCAGCTAAATTTTTCTCCAATGAAGCAATTAGCTCTTCGTTCTTGGCTAGTACAGACCGCTCGACGTCCACAGAATGAAGGCTAGATTGTATCTTCTCCTGTACTCTCTTGATATTCAAATCTTCCTCCAAATCCTGCTTCTCCAATTAGATGATCTCTTGCTTTAAAAGACCAATGCGGTTATGGATAGTCGTCTTATTATCATCAAAAGTCTTCAATTACTCTAAAAAAGATAACTGTTCTTGGTCATTATGAGAGAGGGAAACCTTCTCTTTGGAAGATGCTAACTGCTTCCCACACTTCAAGATTTTTGGCGGAACAACTGTAGTTTCAGCTAACTTCAGAGCAACTATTGAATTATGAAATCTCAAGAGAGCATCATGCATAGAAGAAACATTGACTTTGGCCATCCTTGTAGCACTATTTTAAATATCTATGGCAACTGCTACATCCGACCATTGATTGGGGTCTTTAAACATTTCTACGATCGCTGACATAGAGTTCCTAATCAATGTTAACTTGTATGCGGGAATCTTCTCAAAAGATAACATATTCGACAAGGTGGCGACAGAACCAGAATTGGCTGTGCCATTCAAAGGTAAGTTCCCTATTAAGAAATGAAAATGTAAAGTTATAGCAGAGCTGTAAATATAACTGATAAGAGAAACGTAAACAAAGAAGGAAATATACCTTCTGCTGGCACTGGAACAACAGGAGATTGCATTTCTCTGGTAAGGGGAAGACCAGATCCTACCATCTCAGCAAAAGAAGGAGCTCTGGCCTCGGTGCTTAAATCTATGGTAGTGGGAGTTGGCAGATCAGTTGGCTCCACCGAAAAAATAATTTCGCGAGCCACTGTCCTCGGGGGCACCAGAGAAGCCAAAGAAACCCTTGGTGAAGCTACTAATACAGTAGGGGGTAAATCCACGAGGGAGGTACCTTCTGTCCTAATATTAACAATATGAGCACCTGAAATAAAAAAATAATAACATATCAAAAAATGATGATGATGAAAGGAAGAAAAGAAAATAAAAAATAATAAGATTTTTGTACCCGACGAATATCCATATTCCCTGTGGTCCAGGGGTGCATGTATCTTCTCCTTCCTTCGCCATTATTGAAATCTTTGCAGGATAGGTGGTGTCATGAAAAGCTTCAGAAGCTGATGGAAGGTATTCTTCCATGACTATGTCTTCCTCATCACCAATGTCGACTTCTCCTTCCTCATAGTCATCATCTTCATTACCTCCTTCGGTCTCATGTTCGCTAGAAGCGGTATTTCCAGATGAGGAGGTCAAACCTTCACCCTCTGAATCTCCTTTGTTTGCTTCTTCAATTACAACCTGCTTCCCTTTGGAGAGAGGAGACTGGCTGCTCCCTGGCTGAAGATATGTACTGACTAGAGCTGGGGAAGCAGAAGCAACAGTTCCTTCTTGAGGTGAAAGGGGAGAGGCTTGGGAGCGCGTTTGAGACGTTGTCATTAGCAATGATGGACTGAGATGGACAGTACTTAGGGCAGGAGAAGAAGTTGGATGATCTGGAGGATTGAGAATATCTTCTTGAATTGGAGAAACAGCTCCTGTTGTCTCCTCAACTATCCTCTCAAAGCGGTCTTGGGGAACTTTTTTAAAATCTCGAATGACTCCATAGGCTACCCATCCTTCTAGGGTATTATCAGGTTTTCATTGGGTTCATTTGTGGATATCTTAATGTAAAGATGACTAGAAAAGGGAGCATGACTTGTCTCTGGTATAAAACCTACCCCTTCTTCGATTATACGGGCCCTGAGCCTTGGTCATGAAAGCCAGATAGGCTTAGACATTTCCTTACCAAATATGATTGGTGAACCCACCATCTCATGTGTCTGTATGAGGCCTAAGGGGTACGATCGTAGCCTAGAATGATGAAGGAAGAGTTGACTCGATAGCCCAACAATTGCTTCCATATCATCGCCCAATTATATGGACCAGTTCCGTAACTCCGCATTTTTCTGGTCACTAATCGCAATCCTCCGGAACTGCTTGGTCAAATCCGAATTGACAAGCAAAATGACTTGGGTAATATAGTTCTCTCCAACATTCTGTTTCTTCCCTCAGCGGGAGATTGCACAATCAGATCGATAAGAAAAATGCTATTTCCCCTGTGGTAAGTGCCCCCGTGTTTATTTTATCTGTCTATCGTATAACGATGCAAGCAGAAATGGAAATAATTGATCTTGTCATCGGAAGAGATTGTATCTTTCACCCAATCATAAGATCTCTTCGCCATAGCTCTCTTTTGAAAGAACCAGAGTGGAATATGGGAAGAGTGAATGCACGATTTCCCTGAAACTTCAAAGGTCCAGGGGAATTATGCACCAAGCCAGCCAATGAAGTAGTGCCCTGGAGCGTAGGTGGAGGCAGAGCCAATGGAAGGACTTTTCACATGCGATTTCTCCAAAAGCTTTATAAATTGAACACAGAACTGGAGGGGAAAGGGAATACTTGAATCCTTCAGCCATAGCACCATCAACTACAAAAACCGAGGGACGGATGACATCTGTCCACTTCAAGCTAGGCAAGACTACCACACTTAGCCAATAGGCGAGGAATGCACCAAGTTCCCCATCGAGAGAATACTCAGGATGCTCTTTTATATTTTTTCGGAGACCTTCCAGCTCTTGCAAATAATTTCCATTGAACCTGGAAGAAGAAGGAAAGAGGGGTGATGTGAAATTTATATAAATCAAGATGAGATGAAAATTGTTAATTTGAAAAGAAGAGAAGTTACTAGAGTGCCCTGCTGAAGTGTGCGAGCCATTGCATGGGAGAGATCTTGTGGATCTTCGAAAACTTGGACATTTCCCTGAAAAGTTCGCTAGTCATTTCTAAAATGGAGGTAAGGCGGTCAGGTGAAGAAACATAGGCCAATTCATCGTTAGTTGGAACGAGATCATGTGAATGTCCTAAAGCATGAGGCTCATTTCCCAGGAAGATGGAAAGAATTGGTTGAGGACACCCGTAGTTAAGGAAGCCCTTCAGGATAGAAGGCTCCTTGTAGAAATGTTGCGATGTTGCTTCGATTGTAGTATAAAGGTCTACCTTGGTCAGGATCTTCGAATGCTTCGCTAAAATCACCGTTGCCCACTCGGAATAATAGTTGTGCGGAGTTAAAAGACCCCTTGTTCTGAAATCCTCGGGACTTCAAATGAGTCGGCGTTCGTTGAAACGCTGCTGAAGCATCTCGTAGAAATGGGTTGGATACAAGTTGTGGGGATCGTGAGATGGAGTGAGGAAGATTATAGGATGGATATCGCCTAGCTATTGCATCGGCTTCTTCGGTAGCAAAATGCCTCCTAGAATTTTGGGTTCTCTGAATGACCAGGACTTTGTCTAAGCTAGCTTATCTCCGTCCATTTGGTCCTTAGGCTCACAGTTCAAGATGGAATGGTGGCGATGAAGGTTCACTGGAATCACCATTATACCTTGTTTATAAGGGTTATCAAATTTCATGATACCCTCAATTGCTCGGACTGATTCCTAGGAATTCTACAGCTTCTTTCTGTTGTGTTCCTTAATCTTCTCTTGGAACTCTTGAGCTTTATTCTGGTGGGTCTTCTTTGATCTGGAAGGGGGCAGAGTATGCTCCCTAGCCGGGGGTTTCTGGCTGATGGTTTGAAGAAGAGTCGTTGATTTCAACCATTCCTCCCAGTCGTAGACTGTGCTTGGGAGGTCTTTCGAGGTCACCCATGGAAATGACTCTATGAATGGGAGACTGAAGTGTGTTGATGCGGTCGACGAAATCAAAGGAAGGAAGCATCGGCTCTTTAATGTAAGCAGGATGCTTACTAGTTGTTTTAAAGCACTTGTGCAAAGGCTGGGCTGGGTATGATGGAGATTCCGTGGCTTGAGGTGGTGATGGGTTTGGTAATTCTTGGTATGAAGGATGTGTAGTAGGAGGATCAATGGGGATAATGGTCCTTTTTGTGTGGGCCATAATGAGAAGGTTCAAGTTCTAAAGAATCAGGTTGAGGAAATTTACTAAGTCCAGGAAAATCAGCTAAGGGGTCAGTTGTACGAGTCATGCAACTGAAAGCAATAGTGCGGACTCGGGCAATGGGTTTGTGCCTTGCTCGAACAGGAAGTCTGTTGTGCGGGTCGCACAACCAGATTTGATTGCGCGGGGAGGACTAAGCGAGACATAGCTTCACTGCAGAGGGTAGAAATGATGAAATGAGCTGAGTTTCGCTATTTATAGAGCACGGGGCCGAGTACGGGTGCCCGTTGCGCGGGTCGCACAACCACTTCAGGAAGTCTAGAAATTTAAGAAGATTGATCCTAATTCTTAGATTCAAATGAACAAAGGACGAATCAAGGGGGCATCTATTGGAGCACTAAAAAGATGAAAGAAGATTGAAGGGACAGAAGATTTGAGGAGAAATGAAGAAATGAGAAAGAAAGAAGAAAATTAAGTACCATAGTAAGTGGTTGCTCGGACCGCGCAATCAATGGTTGGTTACACGAGTCGTGTAAACAACTTGATGAGTTGAGCAATATATACTTGGTTGCGTGGGTCGCGTAAACAACTTAATATGTTGCAAGGGTTGTGTAAACAAGATCAGAAGCAATCTGTTATGGATGATTTGATCTGATACAAGGTGGGTCCCATGGCACAAAGATTGAGGGTTCACACATGTGGAAGCCTATAAATGTTGTGCCCCATACTCAGAAATTGGGCTCACAAAATTTTCGATTGCCGAATCCGGCAGTGACAACCTCCGTAGTACCCCATTCTCGCCTCGTGACACCCATATACTAGGTTCCAATCCTGGGATCCTATAAGGAGGGTTTCTATAACATAAGTGTGTTTCATAATTAACATAACCAAGATCATAACCCATAAAATAATAACCATAGGAGCACCATCACAATATCCACTAAGAATAAAAAACTTTTTACAATACGAGGTTCAAAAGAGAAAGGTACAAGGGTTATAAAGCAAAACTCCAAAAGATTCGCAACAACTCCTGCTCCTGCTCCTGCTCCTACTCACTACCTAGAATCACTTACATGCATCAATCATACAAAACCTTATAGAAACTTAGAGAGCAGTGTAAGTGTGTGTAGGATAGGTGCTATGAATCCAATATCAACAACCGTAACAAGGTTATGCAAATGCAAGGCAGGAATACAATCTGCCAACCAAAGGCTATGTAACTCAATGCAAAATACCATCAGCCATCCCAAGGCTAAGCAATGCGGGCCTATATAGCCAAGTGCCACATGCAATGTGCAATGAAATCATGCCAATCCTCATATCAAGTCCACATATCAGTATAGTTCCTCTCTAGAAAATCACCAGGGTCAAGTACACTCCACATAAACTGTCGCCTCCCTAGCGGCGTAGCCCAGCCAGCATAAGAGACCTCATTACCCACCTGTGGACAACCAATCACCAAAGGGCTCGATGGTAGCGGATCCATTTACGAGTTGGTCAAATTCAACCTAGCTTAAATGCCACCTCACTTGGGCAGATAAGGCCACACCCCTTTCCAACCGACCATAATACTGTGAGAGACGCGGCCTAATGGTAAAGGTGTCAGCACTCATGTTTTCTACTCGATCTCGATGTTGGAGCATCTCCTGGTACCATGAAGGTTCTGGAAATTTCACACAAGGACATCTTACGTGCCCACAGTACTCAAACTAATATTTTCGGTGTCCAAATCTGGCCATCCACGATATGCCTGTGGAGGCTACGACCCTAATGAGGCTAGGGCGAACATCAACCGTTCTATGCAATGCCCAATGCATGAATCACACAAATCAACCATGCATCAGTCCTACGCATACAACGCGCTCAAGAGGGGTTACTCCATCACTTAGGGAGTCCTATAATAGTTTGCCCAATAACATAAACCATGGCCAATCACATCTCAACCAAGCACACATGATGCACATGGGAATGGGTCAAAAAGATATGTATGCCATGCGATGATGTTGTACTCTCCTCTTAATAAGATTGGGTTTAGGCACACATGGGGATGACTCATGAAAAATAACTAAGTACATCATGCGGTGAAGTTATACTCTCCTCTCAACAAGGTAGGGTCTAGGTACTTAGATAATTTTACATGGAATAGAAAGAGCACAACTACTAGTGGGGCCCAACAATTTGAGGTAGCCCACAAAGACTAAGTAAGAAATACTGTGGGCGTAATAGGTGAGAATGGGCCTACCAAAGGGTCTAAGGTGGACATTTAACCACCAATAGATTAGAATGGGCCAAACAAATGGGCCTAGAGGGATCCACAATGGGGACATTTAACCACCATTATCTCCAAGAAGGTGGCCCAACAAGAAAACTAGCTAAACTAAGGCCAAAGGCCCAAATACCGCCATGTAAATAAAATGGGCAGCAATACATACATATCATCTCACATGATGGGCCTAAAACAAATGGCCCAAGGCTTACATACAACAACATGGGCCCAAAGGGTCAATTTATGGCCCAAGAACAATGGCCACCGAATTCATACATTATGTTGGGCCTAGTGGGCAGCTCATAAGCCCAAGTACATAGGTAAAACAAAACCAAGTTGGGCCAAGATGGGCCTTACAATATCAACCCAAGTCTAGGTAAAATAGGTGGGCAATCAAGGACCCAATCACATATATAATTCAGCCCACAAAGTCTAGCATAATGTGAAAACAACCCATGCACAAGGATTGGGCCAAAGTTGGACGTCCTAGCCCACCTGGGCCTGCTAGACATCCTAAAATATGGACTATGTTGGGTCCTCATTAATCAACTAAAGGTGGGCCTCATAAGGCACTGATTAAGTCAAAAATCTCAAGAATGAAGGCATGATGTATGTACACAAGTCTCTCCATTTGGTGGGCCTCATAGCTTCACTACTTTCAGCTATATACAAAATATTCTAAGGCCCCTTACTGGACTTTCAGCCCACCCACCAGATGGAGGGTGAAGATAGTAAAACTGACTGCTCATTCATCTTATGATTGCCAACAATAATCACAGAGGGCCCCACTAGATGGAGGGTGAAGATACAACACATAAATCAAGTGGGCCTGCTGCGGGACTGCAAGTCCAGCAGCACCCCAAAATACTGGGCGTCACACATGGGCTGGGCGGTCCAATGGCCTGGACGGCCTGCCCCAAAATAACACCAAGGAGGACCCCACTTATGGACGTCCCACCAAGGGTTGGTCCCCATCCAAGTGAGCCACACATAGGGGAGGACGGCTTGGATAAAATGTACATTAAGGTGGGCCACACGGAGGAGGCTGACCAGCCCATTGCTGGATTATCAGCAGTTAGGCTGTTGGCCTAGCTCCAAAATGGCCTGAAAATGGGTGGTTCTGATGGCCCCCAAGCACATGAGGAGGGTCCCAACATGATGGACCACAAAATGGGTAAGAAGAGAGGCCTCAATCTCATGTATACATAAAACAGATTTATGGACAACAAGGTGAAATTAAAATATGCTACTGGAAATATTGCTGTCCTTGACTTGTACACCCCATTGGAGTGGGCCCAAGCCTACTAAAAATTGGGGAAAATGGGAGGACAACAAGCCTTCATAAGTGTACAATAAGGTGGAGGTGGCATTCAACAAAAGTGGTTGAGGTGACATTCAACATACATCAAGGTGGGGTCCACAAAAGTGGTCTACCATCCCCAAAACCAAACTGATATTTATGTTTTTTTGCCCCCACCATACAAGGAGATTGGACGGCCCAGAAATTTGGACCGTCACAACCCTTTGGGCCTACCAATAACATGCAGTCCGGACGGTTGGAGGTGGCATTCAACATACATCAAGGTGGGGTCTACACCTCTAAGAATCTCTCCTTAATAAGGTTTAAATCAAGTCTTCATGCAAGGCCAAAACCTCAGCCAAAGATTAATCATAACAGTCCAGAAAATAGTCCAAAAATTTCTGGATAGCAACATATAGCTGAATATATCTGTCTATATCTTGTTGGACAAAGGGAAATAATCCACAAAAATAATGGTATGACCTACCTAATTGGGCCCCACAAACTTCCAGACCAAGATCCCACCTTAAAACTCATTGCATGCCACTTTGGGACAGCAAGTAGGACACCCAATGTCCAAAAAATGGACAGTAAGGGGTGTCCCACCTTGCTGGACGCTCTGGACATTCCAGGGCCTCTAAGTGGGCCACACACAAAAAATCAATAATAGAAAATGGGGAAAGGAAATCCTGCCATAGGAGAGGTTGATCCGCCACTATTGAGGCCCTCTCCATCATCATGACCATACAACATTCGCTATATCAAGATACAAGCTAGATCTTACACATGCTTGGATTTAGAAATCGAATCTAAGGTGGGGATGCCATCCCCACCAAGGATATAGGGTCTAGATGACCCCAATAAGCCATAAATCAAAGGAAAATTACCATGATGGGGTCCATGGAGAATGACCCCATCTATGGAACATGCATGCACAAGGTGGACCGTTGGCCACACCCATGGAGACATGGGGGACCTTCACCATCAATTGATGGGTCCCACAAGCTCATATGAAGAAAATAAAGAAGATCTAAGAAGAAAAATATGAAAACTACTTTAAATGCTCACCCACCTCACAAGATCTCCTACTTTCTCCTATCACCAAGCTCCTCTAGCTCTAAGGGATAGAGATCAACAGTTGAGATTGAGTTTTAGGGGGTAGATTTAGGGGGAAATGAGAGAAAAGAGGGCTAGAATTTGCTGGAATGGTGGACGTTTTTCTCTCTTGCAAATGAAGAGGAAGAAAAGAAAATGAAGAGAGAGAGAGAGAGAGAGAGAGAGAGAGAGAGAGAGAGAGAGAGAGAGAGAGAGAGAGAGAGAGGGAGAGATGTAGCAAGAGAATGATGTTTTGTAAGCTTATGATGAGCTTTGAGAAGAGAAACAATGATGGCACATGTGGGGGAGGCTTGAGAAGAGAATTCTCATGATAGATAGGTAGGCTATAGGTGGGCTAGGCTAGCTAGGTAATTACGGAATAGATGATGTCATGCTCCTAGGGAAAACGTGCACATGTTAGCTGGGTCCCACAAACATGATAAAGGGTCTAAATAAAGTGCGACCTACAACTTTTAATGTACACATCGTATTTACCCATAAGATGGGCATTGTAACCGCTGCACCGATGCGGTCGCGAAGGTATGGGTTTCAGGTTGATCCGGGTCAGGTTTACAGGATGGGATTTAAGGATGATCGTAAATGCTACCTACAGGTCGCGGGTCGCTGAAATTGGACCGGTAGGACCGTGCGGCCTAATAGAACAAAATGGATACTCGGTTAGGGGTCTGACAGCTCTCCCCTCCTAATAAAAAAAAAATTATCCTCGAAATTTACCATAACCAAGACAAAACAAGGAATGGAGATAAAAACATCATCATATATATATATATGTATATATATCAATCAACACATGTCAAGGCAATACAATCAAACATTATAAATAATCACTTAACAAACAGATGGAGATAATGCTCCCAAATCTCCGCTATATGCTCCCAAGATGCCTCTGCCTCTGAATGATGACTCCCCTGAACCTTCACCAGGGGAATGACCTTGGTCCGGAGAACCTGCTCCTTCCGATCAAGGATGTGAATCGAGTGCTCAATATAAGAAACGTCCTCACGGACCTCAAGGGGTTGCCAATCAATCACCAGAATAATGTCTGACCCACACTTCTGCAATATCGATACATAACACACGTTGTGGATACCGGACAACTCAGAAGGTAAGGCGAGCCTGTTGGCCATAGCACCCACGCGCCCAATGATCTCAAAAAGTCCTATAAATCTTAGGGCGAGCTTACCCTTCACTCTAAACCGCACCATGCCCTTCATGGACGAGACCTTGAGATACACCATGTCTCCAACTGTAAACTCGAGGGGTCGACACCGACGATCAACAAAACTCTTCTGTTGGCTCTAAGCTGTGTGCATCCTCTACCTGATGATGTTGATGACCTCTGCTGACTGCTGACCTAGGAGACGACGCTCTCTAACCTTGGTCCAATAACTAGGAGATCTGCATAGTCTGACATACAATGCCTCAAAAGGAGCCATGCCAATGATCGCCTGATAACTTTTATTGTATGTGAACTAGGCCAGGCGCAAATGCTTTCCCAACTACCTGCGAAGTTAATCACGCAAACTTTGAGCATATCCTCAAGGATCTGGTTGACCCTTTTGGTCTGCCCATCGGTCTGCGGATGATAAGCGGTGCTGAGCTGTAAAGTAGGCCCCATTGGCTACTAAAAGCTCCTCTAAAACTAAGATGTAAACTTGGGGTCTCGGTCTGAAACGATTGAAACTGGAACACCGTACAGTCTCAAAATCTCCTCAATGAATATCCTCGTAAGCCAATCCAAAAGCCAGGATGCATGAAATTGAATGAAATTTACCGACTTCATCAGATGATGGACGACAACCCAGATGGCGTCGTGACTATGTTGAGTCCTCGGCTAGCCCATAATGAAATCAGTCGACACGTGCTCTCACTTCTACAGTGGAACGCTCAATGGCTGTAAGGGACCAGGGGGTCTCTGGTGGTCAGCCTTGACATGCTAGCAAGTGTCACACTCGACCACAAAACTAGCAATCTAATGCTTTATCCCTGGCTAAAAATACTATCGCCTCATATCTTGATACATCTTCATGCAGCCCGGGTGGATAGTATGTCTCGATCGGTGTGCCTCGGTCATCAGATCTTTACACAACTCTGGTATGTCCGGAACACACGATCGGCCTCTAAAGCAAAGTCCACGCTACCTCTGCTCGGTATCCTTGCAACGACTTGTTTGTCTGCTGAGCCTCGATCACCCTTGCGACAAGAGAGGGTTGAATCGACAGGCTCGAAATCTGAATAAAAGTGGACTGAAACCAAACTCAAAGTCAAACTTTAATACATCCTGGAGCATCTTCCATTCACGAACCATCATCTGCACCACCAGGCCTAGTGGCTGACGGCTAAGCGCGTCTGCCACCACATTTGCCTTGCCCGGGAGGTACTGAAGGTCGAAATCATAATCCTTTAGGAGCTCTATTCATCGCCTCTGTCATATATTCAGCTCTAAATATGAAAATAAGTACTTCAAGCTCTTATGGTCCAAGAAGAGCTCGAACCTAACCTCATAGAGATAATGCCTCTACACCTTCAATGCGAAGACAACTACTACTAACTCTAGATCATACGTGGGGTAGGTCAGCTCATGGACCTTGAGCTGGTGCGAGGCATATGCCATTGCCTTCCTGTACTGCATCAGGACATCACCCAAACCAACTCTCAAGGCATTGGTAAATACAACGAACCCATCACTCCTAGAGGGAAGAGTGAGGATGGGAGTGGATGTGAGGCGTCCTTCAACTCCATAAATGCCTCCTCACAGGCATCACTCCAGACGAACTCGGTGCCCTTCCGTGTCAACCGGATCAGTGGTGCTGCAATGCGGGAGAATCCCTCAATAAATCATCGATAATATCCCACTAGACCAAGGAAACTACAGATCTTAGACGCGTTCATGGGTTGGCCCCACAGATGCACTGCTTCGATCTTCCAGGGGTCTACAGTGACACCCTCCCTCGTCACCATGTGATCGAGAAATTCACCTCCTCCTGCCAGAACTCACACTTATCTAGCTTCATATATAGCTGGTGGGCATAGAGGGTCTTTAACACAATCTGCAAATGCTCCTCATGGTCCTCCTAGGTCCTTGAATAGACCAAAATGTCATCGATGAAGACTATAACAAACTGGTCGAGGTAGGGCCAAAAGACCTCATTCATCATCTGTATAAATATGCCGGGTGCATTGGTCAGCCCAAAAGACATGACTGTAGTGCATCCGGAAAGCTATCTTCGGAATGTCCTCCTCTCAGACTCGAATCTAATGATAGCTGGACCATAGGTCAATCTTGAAGAAAAACCGTGTACCCTGTAGCTGGTCAAATAAATCATCAATCCTCGGGAGCGAGTATCTGTTCTTGATAGTGACTTTGTTGAGCTCACAATAGTCCACGTAGAGCCTCAATGAGCCATCATTCTTCTTCATGAACAATACTGTGGCTCCCCACGATGAATTGCTAGGATGAATAAAACTTAATTCCCGCAACTCGTCCAACTATGCTTGCAATTTCCATAACTCCATTGGTGCTATACGATACGGGGCCTTTGAGATAGGCACTGTACCAAGCACAAGATCTATCTAAAACTCTATCTGCTGGCGCGATGGTAATCGTAAAATCTCTTGAAACACGTTAGAGAACTCATAAACAATTGGCAACTGCTCAAAACACCCAGTCACTGACTCCTTTACTGGGCAACGACTCTCCTCTAGGCTCGACAACGAATTGGAATAACGACAAGCCGGGTATGTAGAAAGTGACTGTCCTGGAAGAATAGTCCAATACAACGTGATACTCGGTAAGCCAATCCATACCTAGGATAACATCATACTCGATCATTGGTAACATGAACAAATCCGTGGGCAGAAACATATCCCAAACCAGAATAGGGCACGACTAACAGAAACGAACCAAAGCTGTAGACTTCCCCAATGGAGTCGATACTGATAAAGCCTCATGAACAGACTCCGACGGTAGGCTGGTCGATTAACAGAACTCCTTGGCTACGAACGAATGAGATGCTCTGGAATCAAACAATACACGAGCAATAGAAGTGGAGACAAGAAGAATACCCTCAACTACTCCTCCCGACGACTGAGGGTCCTATTGAGTGGCGTAGAATCTGCCATGAGCTAGAAAGGGAAGAAAGCTTGACGATTGAGGGTCTTGACCCTTCACCTACTGCGCGGCATAGAATTTACCCTCTTTCTGCGGGGGAGATGCCTGTCCCTTTTACATTTGTGGTCTCTGCTGCTGCTATGGTCGTTACAGCAGCCTACCTTACTGCCTTTACTGCGGAGGAGGCAGCCTAGGAGGATGGTGCTAGGGTCGCTGCCGCTGTGGAGCTGGTGTGGGGGCTATTGTGGTGCCCTCAGTTGCTGCTGGGGATGGGAACACTTGTGCCTACGATGCCCCGTCTGTCCACATCCAAAACAGACTCTAGTAAACAGACCAGAAGAAGGAGCTAGCTGCATTGCTGGCACTCTAAACCTTGAACGGCCCTTACTCCAATGGTGCTGATGCTGGAGAGAGCTACCGAAGTGCGCCTTCCTCTTCCAGTCTCCTCCCTGATCACGGGACCTCTGAAAAGTGGCCCAATCATCCTCATAAACTAGGGTCCTCTGCACAACATCAGCGATTGTCGTAAGAAGATGCCCAACCACTCGACTCCTGAGAGTGGGATGCAAGTTGTTTATAAAATGACAGGCCTTCTACCTCTCATCATCCACTAAGTAGGTTGCAAATCAGGACAAGGCAACAAAACGGGCCTCGTATTGTAAAACTATCATATCTCCCTGAATAAGAGTTTTAAACTCCAAAGCTCTCTGTTGCTGAACATGCTCAGGGAAGAACTTCTAGTCAAAATGATCCATGAAGTCCTCCCAGGTCCATACAAAATCTCTCCTAATTGATCTAGAAATAGAAGCTCACCAGTGCTCGGCCTCGTCCTGAAGAAGAAAAACTGCCAACTGAACTCGCTGCTATGATGTGCATCTCATGATGTCAAAGATTTTCTCCACCTTGGTACGCCACGACTCGGCTGCTGTAGGATCAAGCTCACCCCTGAAATGTGAGGGATCATGCTAACGAAAATCTTGAAGAAGAGCACTCGCATGAATCCGCTCCCTCTGTTCTGGAGTCTACTCTGCCACTGGAGGGCAGCTGTGTAAGTGCTATTGTGTAAATCTAGCACCCGTAGTGTTGTCAAATTTTGTTATGCCAAACCATTTAGTATTTGTATCATGTTTTGAATTGAAGTGATCAGGTTCGTACATTTTAAAGTTCTCTGGATCTTCATCGAACTTGCCTACATCTTCAAGTTGAAGTGAAGAGTATTGAAGTTCATGGTTTTAAGCTAAAATTCAAGAACTCAAGTTCAAGTTTGCAATTCAACTACTGTACGCTAAAGACTCAAGAATTCAAGCATAATTCAAGCTCAAGTTCAAGAGATCGAACTCAAGATTCAAGTATCACAAGATATTAAGATTCAGAAGCAAATGATGTTTCATTTGTTCCTACTCAAAAACAGGTTTGGATGACCCTAGATTGACCTTAGGTTAAGTCATATTCATTGCATATTTTATGTGAGTCATTTCATATGTTTATAGGTCATTTTCTCAACTAGTCTTAGTCCATGTTCGACTAGTCCAAGTACTGGCTCGACCAGTCTAAGATTTTTCTCGACTAGTCTAAGGTTTCTTGTGAATTTTTAGACTTTTCTATTGGACCCTTGACCTGTCCAGGAGACTACTTGACCAGTCGAGTGAACAGTGCTTGACAAGTCGTGCAGGCTCGACTCAAAGTCCAACAATCTTTTCTAGTCCCACTTGACCAGTTGAGTGCATTGCTCGACCAGTCGAGCAGGCCACTCGACTAGTCGAGTAACGGTTTTATCTTATTGCGCCAGAAATTTTAAAATTTTGTTGGTCCTTTGACCAGTTAAACCGACCCTTAGACCAATCGAGTGAATAGTATTTTCACCTATAAATAGAGTACGAATTCAGAGTTTATTCATTCATTGAAAGCCAAATCAAGACACCACTTTGAGAGATGAGTTTGTGATATTATTAAGCTATATTGTGCTCATTTTATATTCACTTTAATTAGCTTTTGTAATTTGATTTTGTTATCTTTATTCCAATCTTACATTAAGAAGGGACTTGTGATTTCGCCTTTCTTGAGATTAAAATCAAATCAAGCTAGCCCAGGTTGATTTAATTAAAAATCATTTAGAACTAGAACCTTTTCATCTGTGAGACTGGACATTAAACATCTTTGTTTACATCGGATCGGTTTTACTAGGCTTCTTCAAAGGAGAATTTTCAGATAAGTATCATTTACAATTTTGTATATCCTTTTTGGTTTTTGAGGTTGTGTCAGATAAATATCTTTTTGGTTTTGTCTGAGGTGATCCAAAAAATCTCAGAGTGTGGGGTTTTTGTAATTGAGTAAGCCTAATTAAAGATACAATTGTGAAGGTTTTAAGGTGAACCTTGGAAAACCTTTTTCATAGTGAATGCTAATATCTCAAGGGAGTGGATATTAGGAGTGGAGTAGTTGTGTGGTTATTTTTTAACAGTTGGTATACACACAAGAAAACAACGATAATTTTTGGAGTTGTGGTGATTGATTGAATGTGCTTGTGAGTGTGAATGTTATAATTTATTTTAAGCATTTGTGGGGAATAGTGTAATGTATTTTATGCACTTGTGGGAATGTTGTTATTTATTATTTCCTTTACCTCTTTATTGGTTTGTATTTTTGATACTTACAAATGTTCTAGTAAGGTTTTCTTGCCATAAGCCTCGGGTTATTAGTGTTAGGTTACCCATAGAACTGAGTTTGTATCACCCTCTCAAGACTATTACATTTGAGGTTGTATTTACTTGTGCTTATTTATTATTTGATTGTGCTATCTGAAAGTGCTATTTTTTTAGCTCCTATGATTGTTAAATTTTATATGCAAGATCAGGAGTAATACATGCTCAAGTACAATACCATGTGATAGTTCACTCCTTCAAGATTCAAAGTTCAAGGCTTCAAAGCTTCATCTAAAGGTAAGACAATAGTCTTTACTTTGGTACTCAAAGCTCAAGATGAAATACGAGTCAAGTACTTCAATTTCAAGCTTTAAAAAATCTTAAGTTCAAGCTTCATCATATGTCAACATCTCAAGCTTCGTGAACTTCAAAGAACAACTATCAACTGAAGCAAAAGAAGATTCAATATTCATATATTGCTTACAAGGTATGAATAACCTTAGATTGACCATAGGATAGGTCATTTCGAATACATAATTTAATTGGGTCACTTTATAAGTGCATAGACTATTTTTTGACTAGTCTTAGACTAAGTTCGACTAGTCCTAGTACTGGCTCGACCAGTCGAAGAAATCCTCGACTAGTCCTAAGTTTGTTACTAATTTTTTTCATTTTTTTTATTGCCTCGACTAGTCCTAGAGACTGCTCGACGAGTCGAGTGAACAGTGCTTGACTAGTCCTGCAGGCTCGACTTAAAGTCTAGCAACTAAATTGAGTTCCACATGACCAGTGGACAGGACTCGACCGGTCGTGGAGGCCACTTGACCAGTCGAGCAGGTCCTTCGACCAGTCGTGGAACGGCCGAATCTTATCACTCCCAAATTTTCAAAAGTTTGTTGGTCCTTCGACCAGTCGAGCTACCCTCTAGACCAGAGAGCATGATTTTCAGAGTTTGATATCCAATTCAAGCAAAATTAAGACACCACTCTGAGAGATAAGTTAGTGGTATTCTTAAGCTATTTAGTGCTCATTTTATATTTTCTTTAATTAGCTTTGTTTGTTTTTAATTTTGATTTTCTACATTACAATTTATTTGAAAGAGGGATTGAAGTTTTCCAATTTCTTGGAATTAAAATCAAATTAAGCTAGACCAAGGTGATTTAATCAAAAATCAATTTAGAACTTAGAACCATTTCATAAGTGAGTGTGAACATTGAACATTTACAATGAACTTCTATTCCGAATTGGTTCTTCTGGGCTGCAACAAAGGAGAATATCCCAATAAGTATTTTACAGTTTTTGTAAATTCATTCTTTTGGTTTCATTGAGATTGTGCTAGAAAAATTTCTTTCTTTTGGTTTGTCTGAGGTGATCCAGAAAACTTAGTATGGAGTTTTTGAATTATGTAAGCCCACTTGAAAGACACAATTATGAGGGTTTTAGGTGAACCTTGAAAAACTTTTTTCATAGTGAACGCTAATATCCACTGTGTGAGGATATTAGGAGTGGAGTAGTTGTTGGCTGTTTTTCTAAACAGTTGGTGTACACACAAGCGAACCACTATAATTTCTAGTCTTGTGGTGATCGATTGTTTATTTCATTGTGTGGATGTTGCAATTTCCCTTTACGCATTTATGGAGAATGTTGTAATCTTTTTATGTATGTGTGGGAATGTTGTAATAGCTTAGTTATTTTCTTTACTATTTATTTCTTTATTCCTTTGTATTAGTTTGAGTTTTTGATACATAGACCGTTCTAGAAATCAGGTTGTCCTACCATAAGCCATTGGTTTTTGGTGTAAGGTTGTCCTTAGAACAACATCTGTATCAACCTCTCAATACTTGTACGCTTGAGGTTGTTATTCATTTCTGCTTTGTGGAATTGATTAAGTGCTATCTGTATTTCCTTTTGTTTAATTCCGCGTTTAATTTTTAATTTGATATAGTCCTATTCACCCCCCCTTTAGGACTTAATAGCTCAGCCTTTTCAAATGGTATCAGAGTCCAATAGCTCGCTTTAATTATTTTATTTAGATTTATTTCCTGAGCTAATTGATTTGAGTTTTTTAAGATGTCAAAATTTGATAGCTTTTCAGTCACTAGGCCTCCACCATTTGATGGCTCCAATTATGCCTATTGGAAAGCCAGAATGAGGATTTTCTTAAAATTCATGGATGAGAGTGTGTGGCAAGCCACAATGACAAATTGGACCCCTCCTACCACTGAAGTGACTGGTACCGATGGATCTGTAATTGTAAAAGCAACATCTTATTTTACTTGGACCAATCTTCAAAAAAGTGAGAGTAGTGCTAATGAAATGGCTCTAAATGTTATCACTTGCGCACTATCACCGAATGAATTCAAGAGAATTATATCCTATGAAACTGCAAAGCAAGCCTGAGATGTTTTGGAAATGACACACGAGGGAAGAACAATTGTCAAAAAAATCTAAAGTCTAAATCCTCACAACAAAATTTGAGAAAATACGTATGGAAGAAAGTGAAACTTTCATGGACTTCTATATAAGATTGAATGACATTGTCAACTCTATGTGGGGTCTTGGTGATAAAATCCCAGAAAGTAAAGTCTGTGCAAAGATACTACGCTCACTGGCTAAATGGTTCAATTCAAAGGTACTGCGATCCAAAAACTTCATGATATAGATAATATGAGGGTAGAAGAATTAGTTAGCTCATTACAAACATATGAGTTAAACTTTAAAGCTCCTAAAGGTAAATCCATTACCCTTAAATCTTCTAAAAGTATTTCTCAAGAAAATAGTAATAGTTCTGATTTAGAAAATTCTGAAGATGATATGACCCTTTTAGCTAAAAAGTTTTATAAGATTTTCAAAAGTAAAAAGAGGGTTGATTTATAAAAACCTAATGAAAAGAAAAGATTTAGATCTAAAACATGAAAATCTTTAAAAGACGGTCAATGTTACAACTTCCATGAATATGGGCATTTAACAAACAAGTGTCCTAAAAATGACAAACCTAAAAAGAAAGGTATGTTGGCTACTTGGGATGAATCTTCCTGCTCTAAAGCCTCTTCTGGTAATTGTCGATGACTTTACTAGATATACTTGGGTAGTCTTCTTAAGGGACAAATTAGAAACTCTCGATGAAGTAAAAAGGGTACTTAAACATACGCAAACAGAAAAAGGATCTCGAGTCTGTAAGATCCGTAATGATCATGGATTAGAATTTGAGAATAGCAATTTTGAGAAATTTTACAGTGATTAAGGAATATCACATGAATTCTCCGCGATCAAAACACCACAACAAAATGGTATAGTAGAAAGAAAAAATAGAGTGCTTTAATAAATGGTGAATGTAATGCTAAATAGTATAAAGCTCCTTAAAAATCTTTGGGCAGAAGCCATAAATACTACTTATTATATAATTAATTGCATTTATACTAGAAAATCAAATGGTAAAATGGCTTATGAAATATAGTTTGATAAGAAGCCTACTGTCAAATACTTTCGAGTTTTTGGCAGTAAGTGATACATTTTACATGACCAAGAAAATCTAGGTAAGTTTGACACCAAAAGTGATGAAGGGATATTTTTAAGGTATGTTCTGAATTGTCGAGCATATCGGGTTCTTAATAAGAGGAATGATGTAATTCAAGAGTCCATTAATGTGGTTATTGACAGTCACTTGAATACACCTGTCTCAAGTTTAGAAAATGATGAAGTTCTTCTAATTGATAAACTAGATACTTCATCAAGTCAAAATAACTCTGAACTAAGGACCGTTAAAAATTATCCAACTAATTAGATTATTGGAAACCCTCTCAATGGTATGCGCACTCGTAAATAACTAGAAGATCTGTGTAATTACGTGTGCCGTACATCTCAGATAGAACCGGTTAACGTAAAAGAAGCTCTTGCTGATGAAAACTGGATAGTTACGATGCAAGAAGAGCTCAATCAATTTGTTAGAAATGATGTTTGATACTTAGTTCCTAGACAAAAAGATAAACATATTATCAAAACAAAATGGATTTTTAAAAATAAGTCTGTTGAATTTGGTAATATTATTAGAAACAAGGCAAGGCTGGTTGTACAAGGGTACACTTAAATTGAAGGCATCGATTATGATGAAACCTTTGCCCTAGTAGCTCGTCTTAAATCAATTAGACTATTTATATCCATTGCATGCTTTAGAAAGTTCAAAATATACCAAATGGATATAAAGAGTGCATTTTTAAATGGCGATTTGCATGAAGAAGTGTATGTTGAACAACCAACGGGTTTTGAAAACCCTAAAAATGATGATCATGTATACCGCCTAAAAAAGGCCCTTTATGGTTTGAAACAAGATCTTAGGGCATAGTATGAAAAGTTGACTAAGTTTCTACTAAGTCATAACTTTATAATGGAAAGTGTTGATAAAACATTGTTTGTAAAGAAACATAATGATCACATTTTAATAGTGCAAATTTATGTTGATGATATTATTTATGGATCTACCTGTGCTAACATGACTGTTGAGTTTTTAAATCTTTTAAAATCTAAGTTTGAAATGAGCATGATTGAAGAATTGAATTATTTCCTAGGGTTGTAAGTAAAACAGCAACCTAATGGTTTCTTTATCTCTCAAACTAAATATGCTCTGAACTTAGTTAAAAAGTTTGGATTTATGAGTGGAAAAAATTTTGATACTCTAATGAGTACTACTTTAAAACTCTCAAAGGACTCTACAGGTAAGAGTGTCGATCTTAAATTGTATCGCAGTATAATATGTAGTTTGCTTTACTTAACTGCGAGTCGACCTGATATTACATTTAGCATAGAATTTGCGCTAGATATCAATCTGACCCTAACGAGTCACATCTAATTGCTGTTAAGCACATTTTGTGATATGTCACTAGTTCAGCTAATCTTGGTCTCTGGTATCCACATGATACTAGTGTGCAATTAGTTGGTTATATGGATGCTAATTGGGCTGGTAACATTGATGATCGAAAATCAACTAGTAGTGGTTGTTTCTATATTGGGAACTGCTTAGTTTCTTAGCAAAGTAAGAAATAAAGTTCCATATCGCTCTCAACTGTTGAGGCTAACTACATTGCAGTAAGTAATGCATGTACTCAGCTTGTATGAATGAAAAGAATACTAAGCAATTATGAAATTGTTCAAGATTCTATAGTTTTATATTGTGATAATTCCAGTGCAATTAATATATCTAAAAATCCAATCTAGCATTCTCGAACCAAGCACATTGACATTATGTATCACTACATTTATGAATAAGTGGAAGAAAAGATAATTTCTTTAGAATATATTCTGACCAATACTCAGCTTGTTGACATATTCACAAAACTGCTCGACAAAAGCAAGTTTTCTAAATTGAAATATGATCTTGGTATGTACAATATAAATTGTTGATTCATGTATTTCTGTATCATAATGTATATATTTGTTATTTTAAGTGTTTAAATTTCAAATTTTGTGTAAAATTGCACATTTTGGGCTATGCACGACCAGTCGAGTACATACTCGACCAGTCGTGGCACGACCAGTCGAGCATGTACTCGACCAGCCGTGAACCATGGGTTTGGTACTTTATTTGGGGAAAAAAAATCACTTTTTCCTCATTTTTGTTGTCTTCTCCAACTGCTCCTAGGTCAACCGGTCGAACCGATCATCTATTTCTTTAAGGTCAGTGCATTGTTTTCAATTTTCTTGTAGATTCAAGTCCTTTACACTCCCTTTTCATCATTTGTGTGGTTTATTTTTTGATTAATAGTTATTTTTAGAGTTTTCTTCTCAAAAATCTGATCTATTGGAAACCCACTCTACCCCTTTTACAATCTCTTTGTTCCTTGCTTTCTTTATTACAAATGGAAGGTAGAACTAGAAAGAAATGATCTCGTGGTCTCTCTACTTCTATGTCGACTCTTATCACAGTGCACCACCTTTGGTCGCCCGAAGATGATCCCTCTTATGTGTGAGATATTCGGTTGCGCAATGTTATAGTTGAGCGACCCGTTAATGTTGATCATTTAGCTTCGTTTGATATCCTTCATCTCCTTCAGTCAGTAGGATGGGATAATATACTACATTGGGGTGAGCTAGCATACCTCTCCATTGCGCAGGCTATGTATGCTTGCATTACTTATTTTTCTACTGAAAATCTGACTTTTACTATAATGACCAGAGAAGGTCCAATTGATGTGCACTGACATCTTATCTCTGGATTAATGGATTTACCTGTCAATGATGAAGGTATTCCCATTAGCACTCTAGTGGTAAAACCATCTGAAACTGAGAAGCGAATGCTTACTAGAGATTTATGCAATATAGATGCAGAATGGAATACTGTTGGAAATGCGCTTGCCTCAAAGTTTTTATTACCCAGATACAGAATCCTTCACGGGATTTTCATTTCAAATGTTTATCCTCATTTTGGAAATAAAACTGAAGTCACTACGTTCATGGTCCGTATTCTTCATAACATCATTTCTGGTACCTTTGTATATCTTCCTCCTTAATTTGTCATTGCATCATTCAGTTTCGTCTCCATCCAGGACATTTGACATTCCCTTCGCTTATCTTATGACTATGTTGCCTACCCATTATTTAGTAGCTATGCCTATTGGAGAAGATCCCATTCACCACCTACCATTCAACAACTCTAATATTAACAAGATGAATTTAAAGCTGGACCTACGCCAAGTCAATGTGGGTGATGGTGGAACTGATGTCTCAAATGAAGAGGAGGGTGATTTGCCTCCAGATGACATCAATATGGATGATATTTTTGACGAAATCAAATCCAATTCAGCAGATGATCCTGATTACCAGCCATCTGACTTTGATGCGCGTTTACGCTCACTTGAGGAGAAGGTTGAAAACATGAATGTGTCTCATGATATGCAATTCAAATATGTGCGTAAATATCTTAGACGCCTTAACAAGGGACTTCATCAAATTGATCCTACCATACCTGCTCCTTTAGGTTCTGATTAGTATTTGATTATGTGGTTTGTAATAACTTTTAAGATACTTAAATTTCTTTTGTTTTATGGGCTTGAACATGCTTGCATATGAATTTGGTTAACTTGATAATCTAGATCATATATTTTCTTCTTCCTCATTACTCTTCTTATTTTTCCTTATTTATCTACTTCCATTATCATTTATTGGTTCCTTCCTTTGTCATATTGTGACAAAAAGGGGGAGAATTTTATCATGCTTGTGATATGTGGATTGTGGATAAGTAGCCATTTTTTTTTGTAAGGGGGAGTAGATGCGATTTGTTTTGACCTGTTTATAACCGGTGCATGATTCTTTAACCAGGTTGTAACTGGTTTATATTGATAACTGGTGCATGATTCTTTATTGTGTGTGTAATGCTTATGTTATTTTAACGAAGTGTGTTTTGTCACAAATTTGACAAAGGGGGAGATTGTAAGTGCTATGTTTTCTAGCTCCTAAGATTTTTAAATTTTGTAGTGCCAAAACCTCTTGGAATCTGTGTCTTGTATAACTCATCTACAAATTCAAGACTGTGCATCTCATGTACAAGAACAAAAGTCTTTACCTTAAGAATTTCAAATGCAAGATTAGGAGATATACATGCTCAAGTATAATACCATGTGTTGTTCACTCCTTCAAGCTTCAAAGTTCAAGGTTTTAAAGCTTCATCTAAAGGCAAGGCAATAGTCTTTACTTTGATACTCAAAGCTCAAGATGAAATACAAGTCAAGTACTTCAATTTCAAGCTTCAAAAAGTCTCAAGTTTAAGCTTCATCATATGTCATGATCTCAAGCTTCATGAACTTCAAAGAACAACTATCAACTGAAGAAAAGGAAGATTCAATGTTCAAAAATCGCTTACAAGGTATGAATGACCGTAGATTGACCATAAGATAACTCATTTTGAATATATAATTTAATTGGGTCACTTTATAAGTGCATAGACTATTTTTTGACTAGTCTTAGATTAAGTTCGACTAATCCTAGTACTGGCTCGACCGGTCCAAGAAATCTTTGACCAGTCCTAAGTTTGTTACTAATTTTCAGGATTTTTTATTATTGCCTCGGCCAGTCCTGAAGACTGTTCGACTAGTCGAGTGAATCTCAACCAGTCCTGCAGGCTCGACTTAAAGTCCAGTAACTAAATTGAGTCCCACACGACTAGTCATGAACAGGACTCGACCGGTCGTGGAGGCCACTTGACCGGTCGAGCAGGTCCTTTGACCAGTCATGGAACGGCCTGATCTTATCGCACCCAAATTTTTAAAAGTTTATTCATCCTTCAACCAATCGATCTGTCCTCTGGACCAGTCGAAGGAGCGATTTCTACACTTATAAATAGAGCATGATTTTCAGAGTTTGATATCCAATTTAAGAAAAATCAAGACACCACTCTGAGAGATAAGTAAGAGATATTCTTAAGCTATTTAGTACTCATTTTATATTCTCTTTAATTATCTTTGTTTGCATTTGATTTTGAGTTTCTGCATTCCAATCTTATTTGAAAGAGAAATTGAAGTTTTCCCATTTCTTGGAATCAAAATCAAATCAAGCTACCCTAAGGTGATTTAATTTAAAATCAATTTAGAACTTAGAACCATTTCATAAGTGAGTGTGAACATTGAACATCTATGTTGAACTTCTATTCCGAATTGGTTATTCTGGGCTGCAACAAAGGAGAATATCCAGATAAGTATTTTACAGTTTTTGCAAATTCATTCTTTTAGTTTCATTGAGATTGTGCTAGAAAATTCTCTTTCTTTTGGTTTGTCTGAGGTGATCCAGAAAACTCAGAGTGTGGGGCTTTTGAATTGTGTAAGCCCACTTGAAAGATACAATTGTGAGGGTTTTAGGTGAACCTTGAAAAACTTATTTCATAGTGAATGCTAATATCCTCAGGAGTGGAGTAGTTGTATGGCTGTTTTTCTAAATAGTTGGTGTACACACAAGCGAACTGCTATAATTTCTAGTCTTGTGGTGATTAATTGTTTATTTCATTGTGTGGATATTATAATTTCCCTTTACGCATTTGTGGAGAATGTTGTAATCTTTTTATGTATGTGTGGAAATGTTGTAATAACTTAGTTATTTTCTTTGCTATTTATTTCTTTATTCCTCTATATCAGTTTGAGTTTTTGATACACATACTGTTCCAGGAATCAGGTTGTCCTACCATAAGCCATTGGTTTTTGGTGTAAGGTTGTCCTTAGAACAACATCTGTATCAACCTCTCAATACTTGTACACTTGAGGTTATTATTTATTTCTGCATTGTGGGATTGATTAAGTGCTATCGGTATTTCCTTTATTTAATTTCGTATTTAATTTTTAATTTGGCATAGTCCTATTCATCCCTCCTCTACGACTTAATAGCTCAGCATTTTCACTATCTTTCTTTCAATTCCAAATTTATTTTTTAATTTGGCATAGTCTTATTCACCCTCCCTCTAAGACGTATTGCTCGGCCTTTTCAAGTAGTATCAAGGCTTAATAACTTCTTTTTATTTGGATTCATTTCCTAAACTAATCGATCTGAGCTTATAAGATGTCAAATTTTGATAGCCTCTCAATCACTAGGCCTCCACCTTTTGATGGCTCAAATTATGCCTATTGGAAAGCCAGAATGAGGATCTTTTTACGGTCCATAGATGAGAGCGTGTGGCAAGACATAGTGACTAGATGGACCCCTCCTACCACTGAAGTTCTAAGCACTGATGAAACCAAATCTATGAAGGTTACACCTTATTTTTATTAGATCACACTTCAGAAAAATGAGAGTAATGCAAATGCAAAGGCTTTAAATGCAATCACTTGTGCCCTATCACCAGATGAATTCAAAAGAATTATATCTTGTGATACTGCGAAGCAAGCCTGGGACATTCTAAAAATGACACATAAGGGTATGACTATTGTTAAGAAATCTAAACTTCAAATCCTCACCACTCGATTTGAGAAAATACATATGGAAGAAAGTGAAACTTTTATGGACTTCTATACTAAGTTAAATGACATAGTCAACTCTATGTGAGGTCTTGTTGATAGTATCCCAGAAAGCAAAGTCTATGCAAAGATATTGCGCTCATTGCCTGATAGGTTCAATTCAAAGGTCACCGCCATTCAGGAACTTCGTGATATGTATAATATGAGGGTTGAAGAGTTGGTTCTTTACAAACCTACGAGTTAAACTTTAAGGCTCTTAAAGGTAAGTCCATCGACCTTAAGTCTTTTAAAATATTTCTCATAAAAATGTTAATAATTCTGGTTTTGAAAACTCTGAAGATGATATGACACTATTAGCCAAGAAGTTTTATAAAATTTTCAAAAGTAAAAAGAGGGTAGATTTTCAAAAACCTTCTAAAAAGAAAAGGAATAGATCTAAAAATTGAAAATCTATTAAAGACAACCAATGTTTCAACTGCTATGAATACGGGCATCTGGCAAACAAATATCTAATGAGGGACAAATCTAAAAAGAAAGGCATGTTAGCCACATGGGATGAATCATCTTGCTCTAAAGCCTCTTCTGAGTAAGATGATTCTGAACCTGAGTCTACTAATGAGGTCAAAGCCTTAATGACTCTAGCCAAATTCACTTTCTCAGACAGTTGTGATTCAATTAGTAAAGAAAATCTGAGAAGTAATCCTGAAAATGATGAAGATTTACAAGATGCCTATGATGCCCTATATAGGGAAAGTTGTTAGATAGCTGTAAAATTAAAACTTCAAAAAGAAAAGTTTTTAAAATTAAAAGAAAATTTTAATAATCTAGTCTTAGAAAAATCACATTTTTCAGATTGTTTTAAAAAAGTTAAGTGTGATTTAGATTTCAAAACTTCTCAAATTGAAAACTTAAAATCTGAAAATGAAAAACTAAAACTAGAAGTCTTTTCTCTCTTGAGTTTGAAGGATACTTGGAGGTATGTCCAGGGTGATCCTAAACTAGAAAAACTACTAACCAGATCAAGAAAATATGGCAATAGATTTGGTCTAGGCTACGACAAAAATACACCTTCTAAAAGAAAGTTCACTCCTCCTAAGTTGTTAAAGGGGAGTCTTCTAACTCAAAAGAGAAAAGTCTGAATCAAAATAGTTTCAAAAAATCTAAAACTTTTGAAACTATGAAACTTAAAAACAATCATATTAACTATAGAAATAAGAATCATAACCCCTTAGCTGAGAAAATTGTGGATTTAATCAAGGAGCTTTTAAAATCTAACTCGAATGGTAGAATATACAACAACTACAAGCATAGAAAAACTATCCATCCTCCAAAACCCAAAACTGTAATGAAATGGGTTCCTAAGGTTGCTTGTTTGGTTGCCCACACCACTTTCAAGGGTTCGAGTCAATCAAAGTAGTACCCAGACAGTGATTTCTCTAGACACATGACAGGTGATAAAGATTTGTTCACTAATCTTAAAGATATGACTGATGACTCAGTCACATTTGGTAATGATAGAAACTACAAGATTATTGGCCAAGGTACAGTTCAACTCTTTAATCTTCCTCCATTTTAAAATGTGTTGTTTGTAGAGGGCCTTAAGCATAATTTCTTAAGTATTTCTCAAATTTGTGATAATAAACATAGCATAAAATTCACCAACCTTGGGTGTGAAATTTCTAATGAGAATGGTTCTGTGATACTAACTGGTCGCATAACATCTGAGAACTGCTATATAGTCAGTGATTCAAGCTCATCTAAGTTATCGTGTTGTATGGTCCAAACTAATGAGACCGAACTATGGCATAAACGCCTAGGACATGTACACTACCGTAATCTTTATAGATTGAGCAAAGGTGAAGTAATAAGAGGTCTACTCAAGATTAAGAAAATGGATAAAATCTGTGGTGAATGTCAAATTAGAAAACAAACTAGGAGTGCTCACAAGAAAGTGAACTCCAATGCCACATCCAAACCCTTTGAACTTTCTCCACATGGATCTCATTGGACTAATTAGAATGGAGAGTCGAGGTGGTAAGAAATATATTCTGATAATTACAGATGATTTTACGAGGTATACATGGTAGTTTTCATGAGAGAGAAATCTTAGACTCTCAATGAAGTGAAAAGGGTACTCAAGCATATCCAAACAGAGAAGGAATCACATGTCACCAAAATCCGTAGTGATCATGGTTCTGAATTTGATAATAGCAGTTTTAGAAAGTTTTGTAGCGATCATGGAATATCGCATGAGTATTCTGCACCCAAGACACCTCAAGAGAATGGGGTTTTTGAAAGGAAAAATCGGGTACTTTAAGAAATGGCCAATGTGATGTTAAATAGTATGAAACTTCTTAAAAATCTTTGGGCTGAAGCTGTGAACACGGCGTGTTATATCACTAACCGTGTTTATACTAGAAAGTCTAATAATAAGGCTACATATGAACTATGGTTAAATAAGAAGCCTACAGTTAAATACTTTTAAGTTTTTGGAACCAATTGTTACATTTTACGTGACCGGAAAAATCTGAGAAAATTTGACACTAAAAGTGATGAGGGTATTTTCCTAGGATATGCATTAAATAGTTGAGCGTATCATGTTCTCAACAAGAGGACCGATGTTATTGAAGAATCCATTAATGTGGTTATAGATGATCACTTGAATACACCTGTCTCAAGTTCAGAAGATGCTGAAGTCTCTTAATTTGATAAACCAGACTCTTCGTCTAGTTAAAATGACCCTGAATTGTGGTAAGTTAAAGACCATCCAACTGATCAAATTCTTGGGAATCCTCTCACTGGTGTTTGCACTCGTAGATAATTAGAAAACATTTATAATTATGTATGCTTCACATCCCAGATTAAGCCAGCCAATGTAAAAGAAGCTCTTGCTGATGAAAACTGGATAGTAGATATGTAAGATGAACTTAATCAATTCGTAAGGAATGATATATAGTACGTAGTTCCTAGACCTAATGATAAACACATTATTGAAACTAAATGGATCTTTAAAAATAAGTTTGATGAACTTAGTAATATTATCAGAAACAAGGCTAGACTGGTTGTACAAGGGTACACTCAAATAGAAGGCATCGATTATGATAAAACCTTTGCCCTAGTAGTTCATCTTGAATCTATCAGATTATTTATATCCATTGATTGTCACAAAAGGTTCTAAATTTATCTAATGGATGTTAAGAGTGCTTTCTTGAATGGTGATCTATATGAGGAAGTATATGTTAAACAGCCTAAGGGTTTTGAAGACCTTAAACATTCTGATCATGTTTATCGCCTGAAAAAGGCACTCTATGGATTAAAACAAGATCCCAAGGCATGGTACGAGAAATTGACTAAGTTTCTACTAAGTCATAACTTTATAATGGGAAGTGTTGATAAGACACTTTTTGTAAAGAAACACAATGATCACATATTGATAGTACAGATATATGTTGATGACATTATCTATGATCTACCTATTCTAACATGACTGTTAAGTTTGCAGATTTAATGAAGTCTAAATTTGAAATGAGCATGGTTGGAGAACTGAACTATTTCTTAGGTTTGCAAGTAAAATAGCTTCCTGATGGGTTCTTTATCTCTTAAACCAAATACGCTCTAAACTTGGTTAAAAAGTTTGGTTTTGAGAGCAGTAAAAATTTTGATGCTCCTATGAATACAACACTTAAACTCTCTAAGGATTCGACAGGTAAAAGTGTAGATCCTAAGTTGTATCACAATATGATAGGTAGTTTATTATATTTAACTGCGAGCCGACCTGATATTGCATTCACCATAAGAATTTGTGCTAGATATCAATTGGACACTAAAGAGTCCCACCTGATTGTTGTAAAGCGCATTTTGAGATATGTCGCAAGTTCGACCAAACTTGGTCTTTGGTATCCTCATGATACTAATGTTCAATTAGCTGGTTATTTGGATGTCGATTGGGCTGGTAAATATTGATGATCGCAAGTCTACTAGCGGTGGATGTTTTTATGTCAGAAAATGTCTGGTTTTATGGTGTAGTAAGAAATAGAGTTCCATATCACTTTTCACAGCTGAGGCTGAGTATATTGTACCTGGTAATGTATGCACCCATCTTGTGTTGATGAAGAGGATGTTAAGTGATTACGGATTTGCATAAGATTCTATGGTGTTGTATTGTGACAATTCTAGCGCAATTAACATTTCTAAAAATCCTATTCAGCATTCACGAACTAAGGATATTGATATTAGATATCATTATATTCATGAATTAGTAGAAGATAAGATTATTTCTTTATATTATATTCAGACTGAAAATCAACTTACAAACATATTTACAAAACTGCTTGACAAAAATTAGGTATGTTAAGTTAAAATTGGATATGGGTATGTGCGATATGATCTAAATTGCATGTGTTTTCTTGTTATATATTGCATGTTTTTATTTTACTTATTTTTATAATATTTAAATTTTAAAAGTATGAAAAATGCAGAATTTTTGTGGTGCACAACCAGTCGAGTACACACTTGACCACTCGTGGCACGACCGATGGAGTATGTACTCGACCAGCCAAGTCGTTAGGGTTTAGGGCCTTTTATTGTATAAAAAATATTTTTTCTTCATTTGTTTCATCTTCCCCAACCAACCCTACCATGATCGGTGAAACCCACCTTCGATTCCTTCTTAGTTAGTGCATCTTTTTCGATTTCCATGTGAATTTAAGTTCTTTGCACTTCCATTTCCTTATTTTTGTAGTTTATTTCAAGGTTTATGGTGGTTTATTGGGGTTTCTAGCATAAAATCTAATTTACTTGAGGCCCATCTTACCTTTCTTGCATTGCTTATATTCCTTCAATTTCTTGTGCTATGGAGGGTAAAAATAAGAAGAGAGCCTCTCGTGGTCCCTCTTCTTATTGTTCTACTCCAATCACGGTACACCATCTTCGGTCACCCGAAGAAGACCCCTAGTATGTGCGGGATATACGTCTTCGCAACGTGATTGTTGAATAGACAGTCAACTCTAATCATTTGGAACCTTTCAGTATTGTTCCCCTCCTTCAAACTGTAGGTTGGGCTAACATTTTAAATTGGGGTGGTCTGGCATACTATTCCATTACACAGGCTATGTTTACTTGCATAAGTGACTTCTCTTCTGAGAATTTAACTTTTACAATTACAACTGGAGAAGGTCCTATTGATGTAGACCGTAACTTAATATCTAGATTGATGGATCTTCTAGTTAATGATGACAAAATTCCTATTTATACTTTAGTGGCAAAACCATCTAAATAAGAAAAACGAATGCTCACTAGAGTGTTATGCAACATGAATGTGGAATGGAATTCTGGGAATGTGCTCAGTTCCAAATTTATGTGCCTAGATACAAGATTCTCCGTCGTATTTTCATTTCTAATGTCTATCCTAGGTCTAGTAACAAAACTAAGTTAACTACTTTCATGGCCCGTATCCTTCACTCTATTGTTACTGGTGTTCCTTTATGTCTTCCATCTTTTATCTGTTACATTATCATTCAGTTTCGTCTCTATACGGGTTATAGTGATATTTCATTTGCCTATCTTATGAATATCTTAGCCACCTATAGTCTTGTGACTATGCCTGTTGGAGAAGCTCCCATTAACCATCTTCCCTTCAACAACTCAAACATAAATAAGATGAATCTGAGGTTGGCTCCTGGCCAAGTTGATGTGGGTGTTGGAGGAGCTGCCGAAGTAACTGAAGAGGATGATGCTTTACCTCTTGATGATGTTAATATGAATGACTTATTTGATGAGATTGATGTTTCAGACTCTGCGGCTGATCCAGACTTTCAGCCTTATAATTTGATGAGCGATTGCAATCCCTTAAGGAGAAGGTAGAGGGTTTGCATGTGTCCTAGGAAAATCAATTCAAATACAAGCATAAATATCGTGGGCACATTAACAAGGGACTACATCAGATAGATCCTTCATCATTTGGATCTAATTAGCTGTTTACTTCATTCTGGATATGTATTAATACTTTCTACTCTGTGTGTTGGGATATTTCTTGGACATACTTTTACTTTTTAGTATGTAGACATGCTATTATGCCTTTCGTTAATATTTTTATTATCATGGTGATGATATTTCCTATCTTATTTCATTTACTTCTCTTTTCTTTATATATCTTTCCTTTGTCATATTTTAACAAAAAGGGGGAGAAATTGTAGAGATGTGTGGTTGTGGAATATGCAGTGTAGTATGTATGGAATTTTTTTACAGGTTCTGCAAATCACCTCTCCTGGATTGAGGGGGAGTAATTGAATGAGGGGGAGTTGTGTCTATTGATCATGATTTGCGTCTGTTGATCATTTGTTACTCAAATGGTGTATGATTCTTTATTATGCTTATATAACTGATGCATGATTCCTTATTGGTGCATGATTCTTTATTGTACTTATATAATTGATGCATGATTCCTTATTGATGCATGACTGGTGCATGATTCTTTATTGTGAATAATTCTTATTTGGTTTTGTCACAAATTTGATGAAGGGCAAGATTGTAAATGCTATTATGTAAATTTAGCACCCATAGTGTTGTCAAATTTTATTGTGCCAAACTATTTAGTATTTGTATCATGTTTTGAGTTGAAGTGATCAAGTTCATACATTTTAAAGTTCTTTAGATCTTCATTGAACTTACCTACATCTTCAAGTTAAAGTGAAGAGTGTTGAAGTTCATGGTTTCAAGATAAAATTCAAGAACTTAAGTTCAAGTTTGAAGTTCAACTACTATACACTAAAGACTTAAGAACTCAAGCATAACTCAAGCTCAAGTTCAAGAGATCGAACTCAAGCTTCAAGTCTCACAAGATATCAAGATTCGGAAGTGAATGATGTTTCATTTATTCCTACTCACAAACAGGTTTGGATGACCCTAGATTGACCTTAGGTTGTGTCATATTCATTACATATTTTATGTGGGTCATTTCATATGTTTATAGGTAATTTTCTCGACTAGTCTTAGTCCATGTTCGACTAGTCCAAGTACTGGTTCGACCAGTCTAAGATTTTTCTTGACTAGTCCAAGGTTTGTTGTGAATTTTCAGAATTTTCTATTGGACCCTTGACCAGTCTAGGAGACTGCTCGACCAGTCGAGTGAACAGTGCTCGACCAGTTGTTCAGGCTTGACTCAAAGTTCAGCAAGCTTTTCTGGTCCCACTCGATTAGTCGAGTGCATTGCTTGACTGGTCGAGCAGGCCACTCGACCAATCGAGTAACCGTCTTATCTTATCATGCCAAAAAATTTAAAATTTTGTTCGTCCTTTGACCAGTCAAGTGAATAGTATTTTCAACTATAAATAAAGCACGAATTTCAGAGTTTATTCATTAATTAAAAGCTAAATTAAGACACCAATATGAGAGATAAGTTTGTGATATTATTAAGTTATATTGTGCTAATTTTATATTCTCTTTAATTAGCTTTTATAATTTTATTTTGTTATGTTTATTCCAATCTTACATTAAGTAGGGACTTGTAATTTCCCCTTTCTTGAGATCAAAATGAAATCAAGCTAACCCAAGTAGATTTAATTAAAAATCATTTAGAACTAGAACCTTTTTATTTGTGAGACTGGACATTAAACATCTTCATCTACATCAAATTGTTCTACTGGGCTTCTTCAAAGGAGAATTCCAGATTAGTATCATTTACAATTTTGTATATCCTTTTTGGTTTTTGAGGTTATGTCAGAAAAATCTCTTTTTAGTTTTGTTTGAGGTGATCCAGAAAATCTCAGAGTGTGGGGTTTTTATAATTGTGTAAGCCCAATTAAAAGCAATTGTGAAGGTTTTGAGGTGAACTTTAGAAAATCTTTTTTGCAGTGAATACTAATATCTCAAGGGAGTGGATATTAGGAGTGGAGTAGTTGTGTGGCTATTTTGTAGCAACTAGTATACACACAAGCGAACCACTATAAATCTTGGAGTTGTGGTGATTGATTGA
The DNA here is from genome assembly GCA_037074715.1 of Magnolia kwangsiensis. Classification (NCBI taxonomy): domain Eukaryota; kingdom Viridiplantae; phylum Streptophyta; class Magnoliopsida; order Magnoliales; family Magnoliaceae; genus Magnolia; species Magnolia kwangsiensis. The sequence goes on along the minus strand of CM073572.1, from coordinate 114,990,461 downwards.
ATGTGTTTATGAGTGTGAATGTTGTAATTTATTTTAAGCATTTGTGGTGAATGGTGTAATTTATTTTATACACTTGTGGGAATGTTCTAATAACTTAGTTTATTTTATTTGTTATTTCCTTTGCCTCTTTATTGGTTTGGGTTTTTGATACTTACAAACATTCTAGCGAGGTTGTCCTGCCATAAGCCTTTGGTTTTTGGTGTTAGGTTGCCCTTAGAACTAAGTTTGTATCAATCTCTCAAGACTAGTACATTTGAGGTTTCTATTTACTTGTGCTTATTTATTATTTGATTGTACTATATTTCTTTCAATTCCACATTTATTTTTAATTTGGCATAGTCCTATTCACCCCCCCCTCTAGGACATATTGCTTGGCCCTTTTAGGTTGTAATTGCCTGGAGCCTCTGCTGTAACTGCTCGGCTCTAACTGGTATAATAGGGGCTAGAGGGGTGCCACTGGCCTCAGGCAGTGGTGCAAGAACTGCGTGAGCCTCTGGCATAGGCACAACAGGCTCCGATGGAGGAATAAGATCAACTGGAGGTGGAACAAGAACCTCTGGAATAGGATCGTGACTAGGATCCGCAACAGATGGAGTGGGATGCGCTCGGGTCGATCCGGCACGGCGGGTGCCTCTCGTGCCTCGTCTATAAAAACAATAAAGGCGTCCAAGGTAGATGGATGTTAGAAAACAAAATTAAAAGAGTACGCACTCGAGACACTATTTGTCCTAAGCTCGAAGCAGATATGTGATGTTATCCTGAGTTATTCCTGAGTTATTTGTAATGCTCTGATACCAACTCCTGTCGCGCCCCATACTCAAAAATCGGGCGCACAAAATTCCCGATCGCCGAATTTGGTGGCGACAGCCTCCATAGTACCCCATTCTCAGCTCTTGACACCCATACACCAGGTTCCGATCCTGGGATCCTACAAGGAGGATTTTTATAATATAAGTCTATTTCATAATCAATATAACCAAGATCATTACCCACAAAATAATAACCACAGGAGCACCATCACAATATCCACTAAGAATAAAAAACTTTTTACAATACAAGGTTCGAAAGAGAAAGGTACAAGGGTTATAAAGAAAAACTCCAAAAGATCTGCGACAATTCCTGCTCCTACTCCTACTCACTGCCTAGAATCACCTGCGCGCATTAATCGTGTATAAGCTTATAGAAAGCTCAGAGGGTGGTGTAAGTGTGTGTAGGACAGGTGCCATGAATGCAATATCAGAGTATGCGGAATATGCGATAAGATCATGAATACCAACAGCCGTAACAAGGCTATGTAAATGTAAGGCAGGAATACCATCTGTCAACTAAAGGTTATGCAACTCAATGAAAAATACCATCAACCATCCCAAGGCTAAGCAATGCGGGCCTATATAGCTAAGTGCCATATGTAATGTGCAATGAAATCATGCCAATCCTCATATAAAGTCCACATATCATTATAGTTTCTCTATGGGAAATCACCGGGGTCAAGTACACTCCACATAAACTACCACCTCCTTAGCCGCGCAGCCCAGCGAGCATAAGAGACCTCACTACCCACCTGTAGACAGTCAATCACTAACAAGGCTCGATGGTAGCAGACCCATATACAAGATGGTCAAACTCAACTTAGCTTAAATGCCTCCTCACCCTTTTTCAACCAACCATGTCACGACCCAACTCAAAAACTGGGCTCACAAAATTTTCGATCGCCGAATCTGGCGCCGACAGCCTCCGTAGAACCCCATTTTTGGCTCCTAGCTCCCATTCGCCAGGTTCCGATCCTGGGATGCTACGAGGAGGATTTTTAACGTTAGTTTGATTCGTAATAAGCATAACCAATGACATAACCCACAAACAACAACCAAGAACTCCATTACATTTCCACTATGATCAAAAACTTTACAAGTACAATGAGCATAAAGGGAAATACAATGGTAAAGAACAAAAACTCCAAAATGATCTGTAATGTGCTCCTGCCTCAACACTGCTGCGAATCAACGCCACCTGCACGCAACAGTCGTGCATAAGCTTATAGAAAGCTTAGAGGGTGGTGAAAGTGTGTGTGCAAGGTAGTAATATGATCATGCAATATCAGAGTAATGCGAAATATGGAGATGGAACCATAATATCATGAGCCATACCAAGGCTATGCGATGCAAGACATGAATGGTATCGGCCATCCCAAGGCCATGCGATGTGCAATGTAACTCAAGCATACAGATCCTCATCTATGTCCACACATCAATACAACTCAAATATGGGATATCATCGGGGTCTAGTACACTCTAAACCAGATTACCGCCACATCGCGTGCAATAAGGTAAGTGGAAGAGACCTCACTATTCGTCTTCCAATATCGGGCACGACTCGTCGATAGCGGACCCATTCCTCGAGCTGGTCAGACTCAGCCTAGCATTACCCCCTACACTCGGGTAGGAAGGCCGCACCCCCTTCCAACCGACCATGACACAGTGAAGAGCACAACCATCTGGTAATCGGCACTCAGCATTCATCTACCCACTCGGTCTAGACGTTGGAGCAACCTCTTGGTACCATAAGGGTTTAGGGACTTTCACCCAGGGATATCTATATCACCCCATGTAGAACAAGATTTTCGGTATCTAATCCTGCCAACCACGATGCGTCTGTGGAGGCTACGGCCCTGATGTTGCTAGGGTGTACAATAACCATGTCACACAAATGCGAAATGCATGATTCATGCTATCCAGTCATGCAAAAAATCCTGCGCATATCGTGCGCTCATGTAGGGCAACATCGCCTAACCAGGAGCCCATAAACAACCTGCCCGAAGGCATATGCTATGATCAGTCAATCCTCATATCAAGCATACATATGATGCGTATGATCATGAGTCATGAAACTATACTAAACATGTAAATGAGTGATGAACCATTCTTACAACGCAGATGGGCCTAGACGGCCTATACACAACAAGTACGACCCAGTAATGGGCCCTAAGGAGAGTCGTAATGTGGACATCTAACCAACATTACACTTGCAATGTGGACGTCAAACCAACATTGCTCCCAAGGCACGATCTTTGTAAACATTGCTAGTTAGTCTGTATTGGAATTACACATTGCAATGGACCGTAGGTTCATCCCATTGGGCCTTACATATATATCAAATGGGCCATATCTTATGGGCCTTTTATTTATCAGATGGGCCACATAAATGGGTCACACCAATGGGTCTTATGTGCATTGCAATGGGTTAAAACCCATGGGCCTTGGATTGCATCAAATGAGCTTAACTCATGGGTCTTAAAGGTAACGAATGGGCCTGTAACATCCCAGATTTTTGCCAACCTGGGGTTAGACGTCCTTAGGCAATGGTTCAACCAAAACACCTTGGTAACCGCTCAGAACCCAATTCCATAGCCAAAGAAATCACTTAGGGTTAATTCCTTTAGAAACTAAGCATAAGTTAGCTAGCACTACGCTGGAGTAGCTGTGCAATTATCCCTGATCGCTTTAAATACGTTCTACAAGACCCAAAACTTGTAGAACCAATGATGCTATAATATCCTGAAACCTTAGATCAAACTCTAAACCCGTTTGCTCTCAGGAACTCTTTGAAACTTTGTATTGGATCTAGACAGCGCGTCGAAAGTCCGATACCTACAATCTTAGACCGTTATGACCGCTTGGCTGGACTTGACAATCGTTTGGAAAATCAAGGCCAACCGACGTTCAGAGGCTATTTCATTGAGCCTGGAGTGAAGAGAGTGAGAATAGGGTTAGATTTGGAAATTTTAATTCAAATCTGGTACGTGACTTGACGCGTTAGTATTAAGCGTTCTGACCATCAGAATTCAGCCAAATTACACTCTCGGATCAGGAAAATTTTTTATTTCATATCTTGAGACTTGTAGACCTGATCTAGGTGCGATGACCGCTGAACTGAAACTGGACCGCCACGTGTGATCTGCGAACCCTGCCGAACTGAAAACTTGATGTGTGCTAGATCCAGTATGCATGAGCTTAAGTCCGACCGCATTTGGCCAGGGAACCTCTAGAAATGCTCTTTTGGACCAGAACAGCCCCGAATTGGTTAGACCTTAAGTAAATATGGTTCCCAAGCCTAATTTGGGAAGAAATTAGGTTATATAAGGGGCTTAAACCCTCACTTCTCTCACCCATCCGAATTTTCTAGAAACCCTAGCAAAGTGAGAGAAAAAGTGAGAGTTTGTGAGAGATGGTGGGAGGGATTTTCCTGTCACCTGCTGCTGCTGCTGTACGTGCTTAAGCGACATATCCCAATCACTTTTCCGGTGATTCCAACTCACTTCTAGGTAAGGAAAACCTTCAACACTTACTGATTTAAGCTTCCGTCAATTTCATTAGTGATGTAGCTTATGTAGCTTGTGTATTAGGTCGCCTGATCGCCGTAGACGAAGCATATACACTCCGTTCGAAACGATACATATATAAAGTGAAAGGTGCGGATTCTAGACGCTTCGATTGACTGTTTTCAACGCTTTTAATGTCGTTTAATAGTAGATTATCGACGGTAACGCCATTTGATATGTACAACATGCTGTCCGTTTTCTGTTTCGTAAGCAGACGAAAAATATGAGATTTAGGGCATTTTAGTCATTTGTAGGAAATACTGTTTTCATCCATATTTTGCTGATGTGATTGACATGGCTTCTTATCGCATTAGGATACTAGGAATGCGTGCATAATTAGTTTGGTGAAAAGATTCGCCTAAATGCGCACTTTGAATTGACATACTATATGTAGACTTAAGTGTGTAGTATAAGTGTTTGTATAAATGTTTGTATTAGTATATATTGAATTAAATGGTGTTATGAATTAATTTGAGATTGAATTCTCAAATGATATGTTGATGTAAATGATTTCCTACATGTTGGCTATATGCATGATTTCATTATATGTATGAAATATGCATGTGTTAGATGATTTACTTAAGTTGTATGTTATAACATGTGTTAACATGCTCACATTATTGTATTTCATTTCCATTACTCTTACATGATTGTTGATGTGAATTCATAAATGTTTGGGACTATACCTAGTCCAGGCAGTCGGTAACTGAGTAAATTCGTAGTTGGCTTATCTTTGCCACGAACGACTCGTCGATGAACGCGAGTCGTGTTTTGGCGGCAGTGGTTAGGCCACACGAGGTGTTTTACGCACTTCATGTCCTTCGACTTGAGATGCGCTCGTGCTAGTCGAGCCCGTTAAGTAACCCAACTGGCCATTGTATGTTCACCCTGTATGAGTCATAACTGCTTGAACCTAGGGCACTGAACTTACCATTGTAAACCCTGTCAACCATGGTACCTTGATCCATAAAGACTCGTGAGCTGGGCATGGTGGTATGGGACACCGTGGTCAAGCTGTCGGCCTACACTGGGGCCACAAACCTCCCCGTAGTGACCAGTGTGCACCTATGACTCGTGAGAAGATTATGGTGGTATGGGACACTATATTCTTGCTGTCGGCCTACACTGATCAGGCGACGAGTCCTTTGTAGTGACCGCGAGCGTATTCTGAGTCTATGGGAGGCGACGACTCTTCCGTAGCAGTGAGAGTACAGTAGGCCTGTATTGATAAGGTGATAGGGGAGCGGTGCAACGAGTGCGAGCAACAGCCCTGACAGCCCTTGCAGCGACCTACAAAATATACATCGTATGAGATTACTAGGAGTGACGACCCTAGACAGGATCTGTGTTGAGATTGATATAAGGGAAGTACCTTAGTTTCCCAATATTGCTGTATGAAAAGGACTAATAATAACTCCGTAATCATATCAACATCACATTGCATGTGCCTGGAAGATGTGGAGCACTGAGCGGTACGCAAGCATGCCGCGGACGCAGATGGTGCCGTATGAGGGAGAATGTCAGTTAGGGCATCCATCATGTCATGTCATATTGCATTAACAACAGTATTAGGATTGTTTGATTTACTGCTTTACTATTATCGCATGATTGATTTGAGAACATGCTAATCTTTGCTCTATTATTTCACTGAGTTAGCTATTCACTCCCACATTACGGGATGGTGTTTTCGGACACCCACCAGTCCCTATTTTGGTTGCAGATGATGGCGCTGCTTGAGAAGCGGAGCTGGACTTGATGATGATGAGGAGGATCCCTCATTTATGCGTGTTCTGATTGACAGGATTACAGGGAGGTTAATTAGATAACTTGACACTTGTCATTTTATATTTTTAGAGCACTCATGTATGTTCTTTTTGTTTACTTTTGGAGTATACATGTATGTATATAACCTGGTAACATGTTCACACTTTGGAGACATACAACAGTTTGTATATGTTATATATACTATCACAGTCTTCTGCTTGTAAATTTAACTGTCTCTGGAGTATGATATGCTGTTCTGGCATAATCTCACTCATGTTTAATACATTAACACAGATAACATTCAATCATACATATCTATGTTGCATAAATAACATTTTGGAACTCGGGAGTTGGGTTTTTACTCGACCCCCCAATTTTTGGGATGTTACAGGGCCACACCAATTGAACCCCATATGTACGCCAAATGGGCCTTAACCCTTAGGCCTTGCATGCATATCAAAGTGGGCCTAAACCCCTAGGCCTTACATATATCAAATGGGCCTACTTCCATGGGCTTTTAAAAATGCATCAAATGGGTTCAATTTCATGGGTCTTGGAATACATCAAATGGGTCCAATCCCCTGGGCCTTGGGATATATCAAATGGGCCTAGTCCCATGGACTTGAAACATATCAAGTGGGCCTAAACCCATAGGCCTTAAATATCAAGTGGGCCTAAGCCCATAGGCTTTACATATTAAGTGGGCCCAAGTCCATAGGCCTTATATGAATCAAATGGGCCTAACCCATAAGCCTTTCATAAATCAAATGGGCCTAACTCATAGGCCTTTTGTAATTCAAATGGGCCTAGCCCATAGGCCTGTTATAAATTAAATGGGCCTAACCCATATATGAGTGGCCCACCCAACCAACAGCTCATGCCTTAAAATGATCTCACCAAGAGGATGGACGGTCTGGATGCATCACATGCATCATGGCGGGTCCCACTGTCACTGGATAGTGAGGACCGAACACAAATCTCACCAAGGGCCCCTGTAACACCCCAAATTTTGGCCAACCTGGGATTAGACGTCCTTAGGCAATGGGTTGATTGAAACACCTGAAAAATCGCTCAGAACCCAATTCCATAGCCAAAGAAATCACTTAAGATTAATTCCTTTAGAAACTAAGCATAAGTTAGCTAGCGCAACGCTAGAGTAGCTAGGAAATAGTCCCTGATCACTTTAAATATGTTCTACAAGACCCAAATCGAGTAGAACCAATGACTCTATAATACTCTATAACCTCGGATCAAACTCTAAGAAGGTTTGTTCTCTGGACCACTTTTAAAATCTGTATTGGATCTAGACAGCGCGTCGAAAGTCCGATACCTACTATCTTAGACCGTTAGAACCGCCTAGCTAGACTTGACAATCATTTCGAAAATCAAGTCCAACCGACATTCGCAGGCTATTTCGTTGAGCCTGGACCGAAGAGAGGGAGAATAGGGCTAGATTTGGAATTTGAAATTCAAATCTGGCACATGACTTGACGCGTCAGTATTAAGCGTTCTGACCGTCAGAATTCAGCCAAATTACACCCTCGGATCAGGAAAAATTTTATTTCATATCATGAGACTTGCAGACCTGATCTACGTGCGGTGACCGCTGAACCGAAACTGGACCGCCACGTGCGATCTGCGAACCCTACCGGACTGAAAACTTGATGCGTGCTAGATCCTGTACGCATGAGCTTAAGTCCGATCGCGTTCGGCCAGGGGACCACTAGAAATCATCTTTTGGACCGAAACAACCCTGATTTGGATATGCCCTAAGTGAACTTTGTTCCCGAGCCTATTTCAGGAAGTTTTAGGCTTATAAAAGGGGTTGAAACCCTCACTCCTCTCTCCCATCCGAATTTGAGAAAAACCCTAGATTGGGAGAGAGAAAAGGTGAGAGTTTGTGAGAGAGAGTAGGAGAGAATTTTCCCACCGTTGCACCACCTGTTGCAAGTGCCTAAGCAACACACTTCAATCACCTGGCCGGTGATTCCTCTGCGTTTTCAGGTAAGAAATAACCCTAAGAAGTTGCTGATTTGAGGTTCACTAGGATCCATAGCTTGTTAACCGATAGATCTTGTAAAACAGGTCCTCTATTCGCCGTAGACGAAGCGTATACGCTCCGATCGAATTCACACATCTATAAGAGATAAGGTGAGGATTTTAGACGCTTTGATTGACTGTTTACAATGCTTTCAATGTCGTTTAATAGTAGATTATCGACGGCAACACCGTTTGACATGTACAACATGCTGTCCGTTTCCTGTTTCGTAAACCGGCGAAGAATATGAGATTTAGGGCATTTTAGTCATTTGTAGGAAGTACTATTTTCATGCATATTTTGCTGATGTGATTGACATGGTTTATTATCGCATTAGAATGTTAGGAATACGTGCATAATTAGTTTGGAGAAGAGATTCGCTTAAATGCGCACTTCGGGTCGACATACTATATGTAGACTTAAGTGTGTAGTGTAAGTGTTTGTATAAATGCTTGTATTAGTATGTATTGAATTAAATGGTGTTATGAATTAGTTTGAGATTGATTTCTCAATTAATATGCTGGTGTAAATGGTTTTCTACATGTTAGCCATATGTACGATTTCATTATGTGTATGAAATGCATATGCTTGATGTGTCACTTTAGTGGTATGTTATAACATGTGCTTGATGATTTCCTTATGATTTAGTTTGAGATTCAATTCTCAATTAATACACTGATGGAGATGATTTCCTATATGTTGGCGATATGCATAATTTCATTATATGTGTGAAAGACATGTGTAAGATGATTTACTTAAGTTGTATGTTATAACATGTGTTAACATGCTCACATGGTTGTATTTCATTTCCAATACCCTCACATGATTTGCTGATGTGATTCTATATGTTTGGGACTATGCCTAGTCCAGGCAGTCGGTAACCGAGCGAATTCGTGGTTGGCTTATCTTGGCCACGAACGATGCATCGATGAACGCGAGTCGTGTTTGGAGTTGGTGGCAGTGGTTAGGCCACGCGAAGTGTTTCACGCACTTCATGTCGTTCGACTTGCGATGCGCTCATGCTAGTCGAGCCCGTCAAGTAACCCAACTGGCCGTTGTATGTTCACCCTGCATGAGTCATAACTGCTTGAACCTAGGGTACTGAACTTACCATTGTAAACCCTATTAACCATGGTACCTTGATCCACGAAGACTCATGAGCCGGGCATGGTGGTATGGGACACCGTGGTCGAGCTGTCGGCCTACGCTGGGGCCACAAACCTCCCCGTAGTGACTAGTGAGCACCTAATCTCGTGAGCAGATTATGGTGGTATGGGACACTATATTCTTGCTGTCGACCTACACTGATCAGGCGACGAGTCCTTTGTAGTGACCGCGAGCATATTCTGAGTCTACGGGAGGCGACGACCCTTTAGTAGCAGTAGAGTACAGTAGGCCTGTATTGATAAGGTGATGGGGGAGCGGAACAACGAGTGCGTGCAACAGCCCTGGCAGCCCTTGCAGCGACCTACAAAATATACATCATATGAGATTTCTAGGAGTGACGACCCTAGACAGGATCTGTGTTGGGATTGATATAAGGGAAGTACCTTAGTTTTCTAATCCTGCTGTTTGAATGGACTAATAACAACTCGAAAATCATATCACCATTACATTGCATGTGCCTGGAAGATGTGGAGCACTTAAGGGAGTATGGCATGCCGTGGTCGTAAGATGGTGCCGTATGAGGGAGATCGTCGGTGAGGGCATACATCACGTCATGTCATATTGCATTAACAATAGTATTAGGATTGTCTGATTTACTACTTTACTATTATCGCATGATTGATTTGAGAACATGTTAATCTTTGCTCTCTTATCCCACTGAGTTGATCACTCACTCCCACGTTACGGGACGGTGTTCCTGGACACCCACCAAACCTTTTGTGATTGCAGATGATGGCGCAGCCTGCGAGGCGGAGCCGGACTTGATGATGATGATGAGGAGGAGGATCCCTCCTTTATGCATGTTCTGATCGACGGGATTACAGGGAGGTTGATTAGATACCTTGACACTTTTAATTTTATATTTTTAGAACACTCATGTATATCCTTTTGGTTTACTTTTGGAGTATACATGTATGTATATAACCTGGCAACATATTCACACTCTGGAGACATACAACAGTTTATATATGTTATACATACTATCACAGTCTTCCACTTGTAAATTTAACCGTCTCTGGAGCGTGATATGCTGTTTTAGCTTAATCTCACTCATGTTTAATACATTATCACAGACAACATTCAATCATACATATCTATGTTACATAAATAACATTTTGGAACTCGGGAGTTGGGTTTTTGCTCGACCCCCCGATTTTCGGGATGTTACAGCCCCACCGTCCGCTGGACGGTGGGAGTACAAATACATTAAGGTGGGTGCCACCGTCCGCCTGGACGGTGGACTTAGAATACATAAATCATTGTGGGTCCCATGTGGGGCCCACTGTAATATTTATTTGGCATCCAACCCATTGATAAGGTCAAACAGACCTGGTTGAAGGAAAAATATAAATTTCAGCTTGGTTCAAAACTTCTGTGGGCCCCAAAAAAAAGATTTCAATAGTAGATATTCAATTTCACTGTTTCCTGTGGTGTGGGACACCTGAGTTCTGGATCGAGCCAAAATTTGGAGGGGGCCCACCTGAGGAGGGGACCCACCTCATGAACGGTGTGGATCTTAACATATACATCATGGTGGGGCCCACAGCAGCAGCCGTGGGTGGTTCGCCGACCGTCCGCCCGCTGACGTTGCACACAGCAGCGTGCAGCTGCTGCCCTTTTGTCAGAGAGGAGGCAGAGCCTCTAGCAAAATTTGTGAAAAACCTGATTTTTTGGGGTTTTTCACATGTGGGGCCCGCTTAAAAGAAATCCGCCCCGGCCATTGCGTTCTTCAGCTCGCAACCATTCCAACGGGTCTAATATAGAGTATTTTCTATGCTTAGAGAATAAAATAAATTGAAAAATGATCTTTTGAAAGGTAGGGATGCAACCCACAACGCTATGGCCCACCTGATCTCCCAATCAACCCCAACTCTTGTCTCAATGCCTAAAATTAGATGGAGAATGGGATGGACGGTGTGGATTTCATACTTACATCAAGGTGGGGCCTAAGCAAGTGGACCACCCCAAAAGTCTCTTTTTCCTCTTTTTTTTTTTATTTTTCATGCAGGGACGTCTAGCTTCCCAGACGCTGGACGGTTCAGTCCTCAAAATCCATTATGGTGGGCCCTGTTGAATTGGGCCACCACTGATGGATGATGTAGTTACAACATTTAAGGTGGGCCCCACTTGAAGAACACTTGGACACAATACCTTAAGGTGGGGTCCATTCAAGTGGGCCACACAAACCTATTACGTAAAATAAAATAAAAATAAAATAAAAAGAAATAAAAAGGGAGAGAGACATGGAGAGTGGGACACGCTTGTGATGGAGGGACCCCGACATTATGGGCCCTCCCTTAAAAGCAAATCATACAATCAAAAGGGTCCCTCAATACATGGGACCACCAAGATCGAGAATCAACGGTGGAGATCCTCTCTTCACCAAAATGGACGGTCTAGATGACCTTTTTGCAATGAAATAAACATCATGATGGGGTCCATGGAGAATGGCCCCATCATGGAATGATCATGATGATCCAAGTGGTCCATCGACCATAACTTAGGGTCCCAAGTGAGATCCACACCATTGATCGATGAGCCTCACTTGGCCCATCATAAAAATAAGAAAAACTAGTATGATCTAGCACCCACCGTCCGATCTTCTTGCTCCTAGGGGTTCCTTGGCACCTTAGCTTGGATTTCAATGGATGAGATGAGGAATGGAGGGTTGAGATGGGAGATGATGGGGTAGGAAAGTGGGCCACATTTGGAGCTTAGGAAGCTTGGAGAAATTCCATACGTATGGAGCTTGGGATTTTGGTTGCTTGGAGATTTGAAATGAGAAAGAGAGAAAGAGAGAGAGAGTTGTAAAGGGAGAGAGAGAGAGTGATGGATGGATGTGGTGGTGATGGGTGTGTAAGAGCTTTTTGACTTTTGAGGCCTTTTGTGTAAGAAAAGGCATGGGCATGGAAGACTTTTGTAGCATTTGTGTAAGAAAGGTATGGGTTAGGAAGACTTTTGTGGTTGCTTGGGAAAAGGGGTGAAAGTGATGTGTACTTGACATGTGATGGATTGATGGATTGATTGATTGATGGGATTGATGTGATTGATGTGACACATCGTAGAGATTCTCTTGGGTTTCACAACGCGTGCCGTTTTTCTCGCACCGAACATTGGTCTACAACTCTTGACCAGGGTATCGCCTCGGCGCGCAAGTCGCGGCATCAAAACCGCAACGACGGCGCGGTCGCTATGGTATTGGTCTTGGGTTGAGTCGACTCGGGTTGTTGGCATATGAATCAGGATCGCGCGTCCATATCGGTTAAGGGTCGAAGGTTGCCGAAATTTGACCGGTAAGACCGTGGAAGTTTACGAAACGGTACGGACTAAGATACGGGTCTTACAAACCATGATACAATGGGAGACGTGGCCTAATGGTAAAGGCACCGACGCTCATGTTTTTCACTTGGTCTCGATGTTGGAGCATCTCCTGGTACTATGAAAGTTCTGGGACTTTCACCCGAGGACATCCTACATGTCCACAGTACTCAAACTAATATTTTTGGTGTCCAAATCTGGCCATCCATGACATGCCTGTGGAGGCTATGACCCTAATGAAGCTAGGGCGAGTATCAACCGTGCTATGTAATGCACGATCCATGAATCACACAAATCAACCATGCATCAGTCTTGTGCATACAACACGCTCAAGAGGGGTTACTCCATCACTCAGGGAGTCCCATAATAGTCTTCCTAATGGCATAAGCCATGAACAATCACATCTCAACCAAGCACACATATGATGCACATGGGAATGGGTCATGAAGATAACTAAGTATGCGATGCAATGATGTTGTACTCTCCTTTTAATAAGATTGGGTCTAAGCACACATGGGGATGACTCATGAAAAACAACTAAGTACATCATAGGGTGAAGTTATACTCTCCTCTCAATAAGGTAGGGTCTAGGTACTTAGACAATTTTACATGGCATAGAAAGGACACAACTACTAGTGGGGCCTAACAATTTGGGGTAGTCCACAAAGACTAAGTAAGAAATACTCTGGGCCTAATAGGTGAGAATGGGCCTACCAAAGGGTCTAAGGTGGTCATTTAACCACCAATAGATGAGAATGGGCCAAACAAATGGGCCTAGAGGGGTCCACAATGCGGACATTTAACCACCATTGTCCCCAAGAAGGTGGCCCAATAAGAAAACTAGCTAAACCAAGGCCCAAGACCCGAATACTGCCATGTAAAGAAAATGGGAAGTAATACAGACATATCATCTCATATGATGTTCCTCAAAAAAATGGCCCAAGGCCTACATACAATAACATGGGCCCAAAGGGTCAATTTATGGCCCAAGAACAATGACCACCGAATTGATGCATTATGTTGGGCCTAGGGGGCAACCCATAAGTCCAAGTACATAGGTAAAACAAATCCAAGTTGGGCCAAGAGGGGCCTTACAATATCAGCCCAAGTCTCGGTAAAATAGGTGGGCAATCAAGGACCCAATCACATATACAATTCAGCCCACAAAGTCTAACATAATGTGAAAACAACCCATGCAGAAGGACTGGGCCAAAGCTGGGTGTCCCAGCCCACCTAGGCCTGCTGGATATCCTAAAAATCTGGACCATGTTGGGTCCTCATTAATCAACTAAAGTTGGGCCTCATAAGGCACTAATTAAGCCCAAAAATCTCAAGAATGAAGGCATGATGTATGTACACAAGTCTCTCCATATGGTGGGCTTCACAGCTTCACAACTTTCAGCTATATACAAAATATTCTAAGGCCCCTTGCTAGACTTTCAACCCACCTAACTTCTTGGGCTTGCTGAGGTCCAGCTGATAGTAAAACTGAGTGCTCATTAATCTTATGATGGCTAACAATAATCACAGAGGGCTCCAACCAGATGGAGGGTGAAGATACAACACGTAAATCAAGTGGGCCTGCTGCAGCAGCCCAAAATACTCGGCGTCACACATGGGCTGGGCGGTCTAATGGCCTGGACAGCCTACCCCAAAACAACACCAAGGAGGGCCCCACTTGTGGACATCCCACCAAGGGATGGTCCCCATCCAAGTAAGCCACACACAGGGGAGGACGGCTTGGATAAAACATACATTAAGGTGGGCCGCAAGGAGGAGGACGGCTATCCCATTGCTGGATGTCAGCTTAACTGGATGTCTTGCAGTTGGGTTGCTGGCCCAGCTCCAAAATGTCCCAAAAATGGGTGGTTCTGATGGCCCTCAAGCACATGAGGAGGGTCCCAGCATGATGGACCAAAAAATGGGTAAGAGGGGAGGTCTCAATCTCATACATACATGAAACAAATTTATGGACAACAATGTTGAAATTAAAATATACTGCTGGAAATACTGTTGTCCCTGACTTGTACAACCCATTAGAGTGGCCCAGGCCTACCAAAAATTGGGGAAAATGGATGGCCAACAAGCCTTCATAAGTGTACAATAAGGTGGGGTCTACAAAAGTGGTGCACCATCCCCAAAACCAAACTGATATTTATGTTTTTTTTTTCCAACATATAAAGAGGCTGGACAGCCCAGAAATTTGGACCGTTCCAACCCTTTAGGCTTGCTCTAATAACGTCCAGTCAGGGACGATTGGAAGTGAGATTCAACATACATCAGGGTGGGGTTCATACCTCAAAGAATCTCCCCTTAATAAGGTTAAATCAAGTCTTCATGCAAGGCCAAAACCCCAGCCAAAGATCATTCACAATAGTCCAAAAATTTTTGGACAGCAACATATAGCTAAATATATCAGTCCATATCTTGCTGGATAAGGGAAATAATCCACAAAAATAATGGTATGGCCTACCTAAGTGGGCCCCACAAACTTCCAGACCAAGATCCCACCTTAAAACTCATTGCATGCCACTTTGGGACAACAAGTAGGACACCCAATGTCCAGAAAATGGACAGCAAGGGGCGTCCCCCCTTGCTGGATGGTCTAGACATTCTAGGGCCTCTAAGTGGGCCACACACATCAGAAATCAATAATAGAAAAGTGGGAAAGGAAATTCAGCCATAAGAGAGGGGGATCCGCCACTATCGAGGCCTTCTCCATCATCACAACCATACAACATTCACTATATCAAGATACAAGCTAGATCTTACACATGCATGGATCTAGAAATCAAATTTAAAGTGGGGATGCTATCCCCACCAAGGATCTAGGGTCTAGATGACCCCAATAAGCCATAAATTAAAGGAAAATTACCATGATGGGGCCCATGGAGAATGACCCCATCTATGGAACATGCATGCACAAGGTGTACCATTGGCCACACCCATGGAGACATGAGGGACCTCTACCATCAATTGATGGGCCCCCCCACAAGCTCCTATGAAGAAAATAAAGAAGATCCAAGAAGAAAAATATGAAAACTACTCTAAATGCTCACCCACCTCCCAAGATCTCCTACTTTCTCCTATCACCAAGCTCCTCTAGCTCTAAGGGATAGAGATCAACGGTTGAGATTGAGTTTTAGGGGTTAGATTTATGGGGAAATGAGAGAAAAGATGGATGGTATTTGCTAGAATGGTGGACATTTTTCTCTCTTGCAAATGGAGAGGAAGAAAGGAAAATGAAGAGAAATGAGAGAGAGAGGGAGAGATGTAGCAAGAGAATGATGGTTTGTAAGCTCATGATGAGCTTTGCGAAGAGAAACAATGATGGCACATGGGAGAGAGGGAGTAATCATTGCCTTGAGAAGAGAATTCTCATGATAGGTAGGTAGGCTATAGGTGGGCTAGGTTAGCTAAGCCAACCAGGTAATTTTGGAATAGATGATGTCATGCTCCTAGGGGGAACATACACATGTTAGGTGGGTCCCACAAATACTATCAAGGGTCCAAATAAAGCGTGACCTACAACTTTTGATGTGCACATCGGATTTATGCACGAGATGTAGTGTTGGAACCGCGACGCCGACGCGGTCACAAAGGCGTAGGTTTCAGGTCGATCCAGGTCAGGTTAATAGGATGGGATTTAAGGATGATCACAAACGCTACCTACAAGTCATGGGTCACCGAAATTTGACCGGTAGGACCGCGAGACCTAATGGAATGAAACGAATACTCGGTTAAGGGTCTAACAATCAATACCCCATTCCCCCTCTCATTTGATGATTGGAAGAATTTTGGAAGAAGGTTAGAGCTCTAGAGGAAGTTGAAGGTAGGAGAGAGAAAAGTTACAAAGTGGTTGCGCGTACTTGGTTGCGCATCAGGCTGTTATACAGCCAATAATGACAAAGGGCCGAAATGCTGACAAAATCATCAAGTTTGATCTTCAACACTTTAAGTTCTCCTTTTTCATAAGGGATAAGCTCGAAAAGGGAAGATCAGATGATCAGACCCGCACAACATTCCTCTTAGAGAGATGATCAAAGCACAAGTCGAAATGCTGCCAAATTTGATATTCAGATTCAACATTCAAAATTTATCAATTTCTATATTTTAAATGATCTATCTTAGAATCATGGGATATTAGACAATGTAAATGAACTCAGTATTAATAAAATAATGATTTTTCTTCATGCACTTTCTCTGTTATGTTCAAATAAGATAATTCCCTAAAATAAAATGCATTTGTTTCTTGTTCGAAACAAAGTGTAGTTTTGGTAGGTTCTAATTCACCAAGGCTAGGTCGTTCATAAACCGAGTAAGGGATTAAGTTCACGCTTGCTCCTAAATCAACAAGCTCGATCCGATGATCCCTAATTACATAAGAAATAATTGGGCAACTAGGAACCTTGTACTTTTACGGCACATTTTACTTTAGGATATCACTCACCTTTTCAGTTAAAAAGATTTTACTTTGAATATTTTGTCATCTTTTGGTAGTGCATAAATCTTTCAAGAACTTGACATATGAGGGGATTTGGTTGATAGCATCTGTAACGCCCGTGAAAAATCCGTACTTGGGCTCGAGTACCAACTCGACCCGAAATTGCGTAGAATTCATTCCTTTAGAAAATATGACTAGGTTAGCTAGTGCAATGTTAGAATAGCTGGGAAATGGTCCCTGATCACTTTAAATACATTCTACAAGGCCCAAAGTGAGTGGAACCAATGGTGCTATAATGCTCTAAAGCCTCGGATCAAACTCTAAGCCGGTTTATTCTCGGGACCTCCTTGAAACTTTGTATTGGATCTAGACCGCGCGTTGAAAGTCAGATACCTCCTATCTTAGACCGTTAGAACCGCCTAGCTGGACTTGACACTCATTCCAAAAATCAAGTCAAACCGATAATCACAGGCTATTTCATTGAGCCCGGACCGAAGAGAGTGAGAATAGGGTTAGAATTGGAATTTAAAATTCAAATCTGGCACACGATTTGACGCATCAGTATTAAGCGTTCTGACCATCAGAATACAACCAAATTACACTCTTGGATCAGGAAAAATATCTATTACATATCACGAGACTTATAGGCCTGATCTTGGTGCGATGATCGTTAAACTGAAACTGGACCGCCACGTGCGATCTGGGAACCCTACCGGTCTGAAAACTGGATGTGTGCTAGATCCAGTATGCATGAGCTTAAGTCCGACCGCATTTGGCCAGGGGACCATCAAAAATGCTCCTTTGGACCGAAACGGCCCCGATTTGGTTAGGCACCAAGTAAACATTGTTCCCAAGCCTATTTTGGGCATGTTTTAGGCTATAAAAGGGGTTGAAACCCTCACTCCTCTCTCCCATCCGAATTTGAGAGAAACCCTAACTTGGGAGAGAGAAAAAGGTGAGAGATTGTGAGAGAGTGGGAGAGTTCTTCCTGCCACTTGTGCTATGTGTTGCACGTGCTCAAGCAACACACCTCTACCGTTTTCCCGACGATTTCACCGCGATTCTAGGTAAGCAAATACCCTAAATAGTTGCTGATTTGAGTTTCCTTTGTTTCCATAGCGATGTAGCTTATGGATCTCGTGTATTAGGTTCCTTATTCGCCGTAAACGAAGCATATACGCTCCGTTTCAATTCACGAGTCTACAAGACTTAAGGTGAGGATTTTAGACGCTTTGATTGACTGTTTCCAACGCTTTCAATGTCGTTTAATAGTATATTCTTGACGGTATCACCGTTTGACATGTACAAAATGCTCTCCGTTTCCCGTTTCGTAAATTAACGAAGAATATGAGATTTAGGGCATTTTAGTCATTTGTAGGAAGTACTGTTTATATTCATATTTTGCTGATGTGATTGACATGGTTTGTTGTCGCATTAGGAAGTTAGGAATACGTGCATAATTAGTTTGGCGAAGAGATTTTCCTAATTGCACACTTCGGGTCGACATGCTATATGTAGACTTAAGTGTGTAGTGTATGTGTTTGTATAAATGATTGTATTAGTATGTATTGAACTAAATGATGTTATGAATTTGTTTGAGATGGATTTCTCAATTAATATGCTGACCTAAATGATTTTCTACATGTTGACTAAATGCATGATTTCATTACGTGCATGGAATATATGTGCTTGAAGATTTGCTTAAGTTGAATGTTATAACATGTGTTAACATGCTCATATGATTGTATTTCAATTCCAATACTTTTACATATATTGCTGATGTGATTCCATATGTGTTTGGGACTAGACTTAGTCCAGGCAGTCGGTAACCGAGCGAATTCGTGGCTGACTGGTCATAGCCACGAACGACGCGTCGATGAATACGATTCGTGTTTAGAGTTGGCGGCAGTGGTTAGGCCACGCGAAGTGTTTTACGCACTTCATGTCGTTGGACTTGAGATGCGATCGCGCTAGTCGAGCCCGTCAAGCAACCCGACTGGCCGATGTATGTTCACCTTGTATGAGTCATAACTGCTCGAACCTAGGGTACTGAACTTACCATTGTAAACCCTGTTAACCATGGTACCTTGATCCGCGAAGACTCATGAGATGGGCATGGTGGTATGGGACACCGTGGTCGAGCTGTCGGCCTACGCTGGGGTCACAAACCTCCCCGTAGTGACCAGTGAGCACCTAGACTCGTGAGTAGATTATGGTGGTATGGGACACTATATTCTAGCTGTCGGCCTGCACTGATCAGGCGACGAGTCCTTTGTAGTGACCGCGAGCGTATTCTGAGTCCACTGGAGGCGACGGCCCTTCCGTTGCAGTATAGTACAGTAGGCCTGTATTGATAAGGTGATGGGGGAGCGGTGCAACGAGTGCGAGCAACAGCCCTGGCAGCCCTTGCAGCGACCTACATAAATATACCTCGTATGAGATTACTAGGAGTGACGACCCTAGACAGGATCTGTGTTGGGATTGATATAAGGGAAGTACCTTAGTTTCCCAATCCTGCTGTTTGAATGGACTAATAACAACTTGGAAATCATATCACCATAGCATTGCATGTGCCTGGAAGATGTAGAGCACTCTAGGGAGTGTGGCATGCCGCGGTCGTAAGATGTTGCCGTATGAGGGAGATCGTCGGTGAGGGCATACATCACGTCATATCATCTTGCATTAACAACAGTACTAGGATTGTCTGATTTACTGCTTTACTATTATCGCATGATTGAATTGTGAACATGCTAATCTTTGCTCTTTGATTCCACTGAGTTGATCACTCACTCCCACGTTACGGGATGGTGTTTGCAACACCCACCAGACCCTGTTGTAGATGCAGGTGAGGCTGAGATCTAGGAGGTGGAGCCAGACTTTGACGAGGGCCAGGACGAGTTCTCGTATATGCAGTATCACGATGGCTTCGCGTAGGCGACCTGGATCGATGGGATTTCAGTGGGACCATTTTGGATATTTATTTTGTTCATGTATATTATATGAGACTCAGAGATGTAGTCATACTTTGGAGACAGATGAGATTTACTTTGTTTTTCCATACAGTGATATATATATTGTTTAGTTTTCCGCTTGCTTTTATCACTGGATCTGAAGTATGAATTGCAGTTTTGGTATACTTTTACTCATGTGAATGCTTTAAATCAGACAACATTGAATCATAATCATTTTTGTTGCATAAGTGACAGTCTGGAACTCGGGAGTTGAGTTTATACACGACCCCCGATTTTCAGGGTGTTACAAGTTGGTATCAGAGCATGAATAAGAGTATACTGGGCCTGGGTTATGGTCTCGCGACGTACGCTGTCGCTTCTTTTGACTTAGGTGGGTGCGATAAGGGTCTAGAAACACTTCCAGGATTGCAAATTCGCCGATAGGCGAAGTCTATTTGACTCGATCGCACGATCGAGTCTGTAACGCATCTCGGGTCGCGTAAAGCAACCCGAATAGCTTCTAAGCTATAGGAAGTTGGGTTGAGACGTCCTATGGGCAATTTTAAACCTGTAAAGGTAAATTCTTGGGCCGTGGGATGACCACGACTCCTGTAATCAATCGCCAGGGCTTAAAAATCCCGTTTCACCAAAAATCTTCAAAATTCTTCCTCTAAACACTCCGATCTTCATTTCCTTCTTATCCATTTCATATTAGGCATCAAACCTAATGTGAAAATAACACAAATTAGTACTTTCACAAAATTGTATAATGAATAGTAAAATTTTATAAAAAATGGACATAAGGCCATTATAAATTTACTTTCTTTAGAAAATAAGGATCTAGATGGATGTACTAGCTCCTTCTACCATAAATTCATATGCTGCATCATAGGGTTTGGTATTCGAGATTGCGGAGTGGTCCTAGAAAGCCCCGAACACATGTTTGGGCTCATATAGGTCAAAATACAATGAACCAGGGGGTGGACTGTACATATTTGGGGTCCTTGGACCAAGGGGGATCGAACCCACCTAGCCGCACCGGCCGGATGCACCACCGGCCGGCGATGCCATCGCCGATCCGGCGATGCATCGCCGTACAGGTGGGCCCCTTTTGTGTGGTTTTGGGGTGCACGCCCTAAAATGCCTAGTACATCATCCCCATATAACTCCCGTCCCACGAAAACCCCTAAAACACACCCCTCCTTCACAAACAGCCCTCCCCTTAGCCTTATTTTCGATTTTCAGCAACCACTTCCAAAATATGGGATTCCCAATCATCCCTAGATCCCTCCTTAGCCAAAACCGACCATCATCCATCACTTCTTGGGAGTTGGCAGCCCTTCCCCTTGAAGATTTCGTCATTTGGAGCTCCGAAAACCCCCAAATCGAGCTGAAATCGTGAGGTGCTCCATTCCACTATTTTATTTTCATTTTTCCCTGAAAATACACTCTTGGGAAGCTTGAAGCATCCCTCTACGATGCCTAGATTTCCTTTTTCCAGATTGGACAGCCACTTCTCTGCATTTTCACCATTTTCCATGGCTTTCGTGGAAGCCATTTTAGGCCTTGTATCACTCTCATCCATCATATCTTTGATGGGTAAAAGGAAAACTACAACAGATGAGGCTGGGCCAAGCTGCCCTGCTCAATCGAGAAGACCGCGGGGTGGTGCCGCAAGTTCAAGCGCCGCCGCAGGTCCAGCTACAGTCCTGGAGTGCCGTACGAAGCGGGATTTGGATCCCCATGCACACCTTGGGCGAGCAATTCTATCAGAGATGCCTCACGGCCAATACACTGATCGAAAAGTGTTGTTTGAGGTGGACGTAGATAGACGACCATTCGGTGAATATCTGTTGTTCGAACGCATTGAAGCTGCGCATTGGGGTCTGATCTTTGAAGCTCGCGCTCGTGCTAATGTGAGCACCGTTCGTGCCTTCTACGCTAGTATCCAGAATCCTACCTTGGAGCCGTTGCAGTTTAAAATCCCTTTTGGTAAAGATCGGATGGCTACGATTGATGTGCGACTGATTGCGCGACTTCTGAACGTGCCTCTTGGTGATGTTCATCCTAGTGAGAAGAACCTGAGGACTAGACGTGAACGAGATCGCCGCACCAGGTTTCTGTGCGGTAAGTTGGTTCCATGACAGCTTAATAATAGCCTTAAGGTGACGTATATGTTTGATGATTTGCGCCTACTGCACCATATCTGCACGTTCAATGTTTATCCCAGGTCGACGAATCGCATTGAATGTACACGCCTTATGGTTGATTTCCTGTATCTGGTGGCCCAGGGAGAGAACGTATGCATGGCTACTTTCATCTTACGACAAATAATCCTCATAGCCAGGTCAAGAAGAACATCCGAATCGCTTCCTTTTTGCCGACTGATTTGCAAGATTGCACTTGAGTTTGCCTACAGACTTGGGCCAGAATTGCCAGTTTCGATTCATACCATTGATGAGTCAACTATGGTCAAGATGAAGATTAGGTCGCAGTACCGTGAAAATCAGCTCGAGGAGGACAGTGAAGATGACTTTGATGAGGAGGAAGATCAAAGCGAAGAAGAACCTGGAGCAGAGGTTCAGGAAGAAGCTCAGGAAGAGGCAGAAGAGGAGGCTCAGGATACAGATGAGAGCCCTCCTCCTTCGGCGCAGGCTACTATCGACGATCGCATTGCTCGGATGGAGGAGAGTCAGACCGCTTTGCGAAGGGAAGTTCAAGAACTTCGCGCTGAAGTCGAGGAGGCCAAGGCCGTTACAAAGAAGAAATTAGGCAAGGTGACTCGCACCTTGAAGGCGATCCTGTGTTGCTTGCAGGATAAGGGTGCGCCTCCTCCGTCCCCAAACTCAGATTAGCGATGCGACCTTTGATATAGTTGTCAGTAGTTAGTCATTTCCTGCTTTATGAGTGTAAGCCTGTTAGGGCTAGTGCTTTGCTTATGTTGCTGTTGCAATTTTAACTATCTTAGTTCCCATGTATTTCTCATCGTGATGCTTATAAGGATATATCCCTTGTATTGTGATAATTTTGATTAAATGAAATGCATGGAATGCCTTTGACTCCTTGTGTGAATGATTACGGTAAATTTGTGCTATTGAGACTGACAAGGTTGCGCCCTATTTTGAATATAGGGAATGCCGCCTAAGGTTACGCGGAGCACGGCTCGTATTGCACTGACTGAGCATATGGATCAGACTCCTTCACAGTCTGGCACCCATACGGACCCTGCTGTGGGCCCAATTCCTGAGACTGTTCGATCGTCTCAGCCTGCCGCTGGTCCTACAGTTAGACCACCGCCATTTACGCCGTCAGTCCGAGAGCCTCATCGCGCATCTACTTCCACTCAGCATCTGCCACAGCCTGCTCCACCTCCTGACAGATTCGAGAAGATGATGGCTATGATGCTGCAGCAGCAGCAACTTCTGACTACCATCGTGGGGACATTAGCCCAGGGTGGGGGTGCGGCTCCATCTACTCCACCTGCACCGCCTACGCATCCGGCTGAGGATGCTTATACATACGCCCAGGATGAGGGCACGGCTCATCCTGCTCCGCCTGCTTACCCAGCGGTGAATCCCGTCGATACACGGGGCCTATTGGAGCGATTTTAGCGCTTGCGACCTCCTACTTTCACGGGTTCTCACAGACCCGAGAAGGCTGAGTACTGGCTCGACCGTGTGTCGAAGATTTTACAGATGTTACATTGCACTGAGGCCGAGCAGGTAGAGCTGGCTACATTCCTGTTTGAGAGAGAGGCCAGCATGTGGTGGGATAGCGTACTGCGGACCGTTGCCGCCGACTATGTGTGGGCATGGGCAGCGTTTGAGTTCCGCTTCCATGAGAAGTATTATCCCCAGACTTACAGGCACGACAGGGAGAATGAGTTTCTCCGCCTCAGATAGGCAGCCATGACAGTTACAGAGTATGAGCATCGGTTTACGGAGTTGGGCAGATACGTCCCGATGATTTTGGCTGATGAGTAGATGCGCATACGACGCTTTTTGGAGGGTTTGCGACCGGATATTCGGTCGAAGATGTGTTGTGTTAGCATTCCCTCTTATGCGGAGTTGATTCACATGTCCATGCGGGCAGAGTAGGACGTGGATCGGCTTACGTGATCTCATGGCCCTGTTGCTTCTAGGCCATGACCAGACTTGCCAGACAGGCCCCTCGCGGGCAAGAGGCCTCGCATTGATCCCCCTGCTAGGACTACAGCGCCTGTACCACCGTTTCGGCGCCCTGATTTATCGTGCACATACTGTGGGAGGTCAGGCCACTTGGCGCAGAGCTGTTTTTCTAGGATATGGGACAGTGGGTTCTCGCCGTCGCAGAAGATCGACCGTGCACGTCCACAGGCGTTATCAGCACCGCCTATACGGTCAGCTCCTGCGCATCCTACATTCAGACCTACGGTATTACAGATCAGACAGCCTCCACGGCCCTTGACACAGCGGCCAAACCGGCCACAGCAGGCTCGGGTTCATGCATTGACAGCTGAGGCAGCTGCGACACCGGCTTTTCAGCATTCAGCCTTCGAGGTCACAACCCATATTGGAGGTACTCCCATTCTTGTGATGGTGAACACTGGTTCCACGATTTCCTTGATATCCCGTGAGGTAGTCAGGCGTCTTGGGTTACAGACTATCACTATGGATAGCGTGCGAGTCTTTGCAGCTCATGGGGATTATTCGGATGTTACCCAGATGTGTGAGGGTTGTTTAGTTGATCTGGGAGGCAGGACGATGACTCTTGATCTTGTCGTCGATCCCTCGCTCGTTTATCTCGACGTCATTCTTGGCATGGATTGGTTGACTGCAGCGAGGGCCGAGATTGACTGCGAGGCTCGTATGGTGACGGTGTACGAGCCTGAGGGCACGCCTTTCACATTTTCAATGCGGGTAAATCTCCCTTTCCGCATACTTAGTTACTCCACTTTATTGCGCGACGCTGGTGCCCAGGTACTCGAGCATGTGCCAATCGTTTCCGAGTTCGGGGATCTGTTCAGGAAGATCCCTGGTTTGCCGCCTCGACGAGAGATCGATTTCACTATCGATCTGGTTCCTGGTTCTACGCCCGTCTCACTGCCGACGTATCGCATGGCACCATGTGAGATGGAGGAGTTGAGGACGCAGATTGATGGTCTGCTAGAGCTTGGCCTTATATGGCCTAGTGTGTCTCCTTGGGGAGCACCGGTCCTATTCGTGAGGAAGAAGGACGGTTCGATGCGATTGTGTATTGATTATCGCAGGCTGAACCAGCTCACGGTGAAGAACAAGTACCCTTTACCCAGGATCGATGACTTGTTTGATCAGTTGAGAGGAGCGCAGTACTTCTTGAAGATTGATCTTCAGTCGGGATATCATCAGTTGCGCGTCAGGGATGAGGACGTGCAGAAGACAGCATTCAGGACTAGTTTTGGCCACTATGAGTTCCTCGTGATGTCGTTCGGTCTCACGAACGCACTGGCCGTGTTCATGGATCTGATGAACAGGGTATTTCAACCTTTCCTCTATCGATTCGTCGTTGTCTTCATTGACAACATTTTGGTGTACTCTAGGAGTCGGGAGGAGCATGAGGAGCACTTACGTTTGGTCCTGGATACGCTCAGACAACATCAGTTGTTCGCACAGTACAAGAAGTGCGACTTCTGGAAGTAGGAGGTGAAGTTTCTGGGACACGTGGTGTCCAAAGATGGCATGGCAGTTGACCTGTCTAAGGTAGCTGCAGTGCAGGACTGGGAGCAGCCTGGTTCTGTCACTGAGGTGAGGAGTTTCTTAGGTCTCGCTGGCTACCATCGGCGCTTCATTCAGGACTTCTCGAAGATCGCGAGACCCTTATCTCAGTTGACAAGGAAGGACGTGAAGTTCGCTTGGAATGACAAGGTGGAGTCAGCTTTTCAGGAGCTGAAGGACAGACTTACGTCTGCCCCTGTGCTAGTATTTCCAGAGCAAGGGGTTGAATACACTATATACACTGACGCGTCTAGCGTTGGTTTGGGTTGTGTCCTTATGCAGAGGGACAGGGTAATTTCGTATGCCTCGAGACAATTAAGGAAGCATGAGGAGAATTACCCTACACACGACCTAGAGTTGGCAGCCGTTATATTCGCACTGAGACTCTGGAGACATTACCTCTACGGAGAGGAGTTCGAGCTCTTTTGCGACCACAAGTGCCTCAAGTACATATTCATGTAGCGAGACTTGAATATGAGGCAGCGGCGATGGATGGAGACGTTGAAGGGCTTCAAGTTTGAAGTCTCTTACCATCCTGGGAAGGCGAACCTTGTGGCTGATGCGTTGAGCTGCAAGAAGGCGATAGAGTTTACGGCTCCGCTGATGGTTGCCGAGTGGGATATGGTTGAGTTTTTGCGAGACTTTGAGCAGAAACTCACCGTAGAGGAGCCGTTTGAGTTCATCACACATGTACAGGTGCGATCTCAGATCGATGACCGAGTCATCGAGGCGCAGAGGGACGATGCGCATCTTACTAAGCTTCGAGAGCAGGCCAGTGATGATGCTGACGCCGACTGACGAGTTGGTATGGATGGGGGCTTACGTTACCGTGGCCGCCTATGCATCCCAGATTTCCCTGACTTGAGACGAGAGATTCTCGAGGCTGCGCATTGTATTCGACTCGCGATGCATCCAGGCAGCACAAAGATGTATCGTGATGTGAAGAGGACGTATTGGTGGGAAGGTATGAAGACCCACATAGCTGAGTTCTTGTCCCGTTGTCTCACTTGTCAGCAGGTGAAGGCAGAGCATCGCCGACCACCTCAACTTTTGCAGCCTATGCCGATTGTAGAGTGGAAGTGGGATTTCATTTCCATGGACTTCATTTCTGGGTTGCCGAAGACGAGGAAGGGACATGATTCCATTTGGGTGATCGTCTACCGATTGACGAAGTCGGCGCACTTCCTACCGATCAGAGTTATGAACTCTGCAGACGAGCTGGCTAGATTGTACATCAGAGAGATTGTGCGTCTGCATGGAGTTCCGTTGGAGATCGTGTCGGATAGAGACACGCGGTTCACTTCTATCTTCTGGACTCACATTCAAGAGGCTATGGGTGTGAAGTTGAAGTTCAGTACTGCCTTCCACCCACAGACAGACGGACAGACAGAGCGGGTGAACCAGATCTTGGAAGACATGTTGCGAGCTTGCGCATTGGACTTCAAGGACAGTTGGGATGATTGTCTTGCATATGCGGAGTTTGCATACAACAACAGTTTTCAGGCGAATATCGGTATGACACCTTATGAGGCGCTGTATGGGCGACCTTGTTGCGCACCGCATTGCTGGTTAGAGGTCGGTGAGCGTAGCTTGATTGGCCCAGAGTTAGTGCAGGCGACGTCAGAGAAGATTGATATTATTCGACGTCGGCTCCTTACAGCGTAGAGCAGACAGAAGAGCTACGCCGATACGAGACGGAGGCTACTAGAGTTCATAGTTGGGGATCATGTGTTTTTGTGAGTTTCCCTTATGAAGGGAGTCCTTTGGTTCGGGAAGAAGGGGAAGCTGGCACCACGATTCGTTGGTCCATTTCAGATCCTCGATCGTGTGGGAGCGGTGGCTTACCGATTGGCTTTACCCACGCCTCTCGCGAGCGTTCACAACGTATTTCATGTTTCTATGCTGAAGAAGTACGTTGCTGATCCTTCCCATATCATCAGATGGGAGCAGGTGCAGTTAGGAGAGGACGTTACATATATCCTACGACCGACACGTATCCTAGATAGGAATGAGCAGGTACTGCGTAGCAAGGTGATTCCCCTTGTGAAGGTATTATGGACGCATCACTCTGAGGAGGAGGCTACCTGGGAGACAGAAGCCGAGATCAGAAAGAACTACCCACAGCTTCTCGAGGAGTACGAAAAGGTACAAATTTCGAGGATAAAATTATTTGTTAAGGGGGGTAGATTGTAACGCCCGTGAAAAATCCGTACATGGATTCGAGTACCAACTCGACCCGAAATTGCGTAGAATTCATTCCTTTAGAAAATATGACTAGGTTAGCTAGTGCAACGTTAGAATAGCTGGGAAATGGTCCCTGATCACTTTAAATACGTTCTACAAGGCCCAAAGCGAGTGGAACCAATGGTGCTATAATGCTCTAAAGCCTCGGATCAAACTCTAAGCCGGTTTATTCTCGGGACCTCCTTGAAACTTTGTATTGGATCTAGACCGCGCGTCGAAAGTCAGATACCTCCTATCTTAGACCGTTAGAACCGCCTAGCTGGACTTGACACTCATTCCGAAAATCAAGTCAAACCGATAATCACAGGCTATTTCATTAAGCCCGGACCGAAGAGAGTGAGAATAGGGTTAGAATTGGAATTTGAAATTCAAATCTGGCACACGATTTGACGCATCAGTATTAAGCGTTCTGACCGTCAGAATACAGCCAAATTACACCCTTGGATCAGGAAAAATATCTATTACATATCACGAGACTTATAGGCCTGATCTTGGTGCGATGACCGTTAAACTGAAACTGGACCGCCACGTGGGATCTGGGAACCCTACCGGTCTGAAAACTGGATGTGTGCTAGATCCAGTATGCATGAGTTTAAGTCCGACCGCATTTGGCCAGGGGACCATCAGAAATGCTCCTTTGGATCGAAACGGCCCCGATTTGGTTAGGCACCAAGTAAACATTGTTCCCAAGCCTATTTTGGGCATGTTTTAGGCTATAAAAGGGGTTGAAACCCTCACTCCTCTCTCCCATCCGAATTTGAGAGAAACTCTAACTTGGGAGAGAGAAAAAGGTGAGAGATTGTGAGAGAGTGGGAGAGTTCTTCCTGCCACTTGTGCTACGTGTTGCACGTGCTCAAGCAACACACCTCTACCATTTTTTCGACGATTTCACCGCGATTCTAGGTAAGCAAATACCCTAAATAGTTGCTGATTTGAGTTTCCTTTGTTTCCATTGCGATGTAGCTTATGGATCTCGTGTATTAGGTTCCTTATTCGCCTTAGACGAAGCGTATACGCTCCGTTTTAATTCACGAGTCTACAAGACTTAAGGTGAGGATTTTAGATGCTTTGATTGACGGTTTCCAACGCTTTCAATGTCGTTTAATAGTAGATTCTTGACGGTATCGCCGTTTGATATGTACAAAATGCTCTCCGTTTCCCGTTTCGTAAATTAACGAAGAATATGAGATTTAGGGCATTTTAGTCATTTGTAGGAAGTGCTGTTTATATTCATATTTTGCTAATGTGATTGACATGGTTTGTTGTCGCATTAGGAAGTTAGGAATACGTGCATAATTAGTTTGGCGAAGAGATTTGCCTAATTGCACACTTCGGGTCGATATGCTATATGTAGACTTAAGTGTGTAGTGTATGTGTTTGTATAAATGATTGTATTAGTATGTATTGAACTAAATGATGTTATGAATTTGTTTGAGATGGATTTCTCAATTAATATGCTGACCTAAATGATTTTCTACATGTTGACTAAATGCATGATTTCATTACGTGCATGGAATATATGTGCTTGAAGATTTTCTTAAGTTGAATGTTATAACATGTGTTAACATGCTCATATGATTGTATTTCAATTCCAATACTTTTACATATGTTGCTGATGTGATTCCATAAGTGTTTGGGACTAGACTTAGTCCAGCCAGTCGATAACCGAGTGAATTCGTGGCTGACTGGTCATAACCACGAACGACGCGTCGATGAATGCGATTCGTGTTTAGAGTTGGCGGCAGTGGTTAGGCCACGCGAAGTGTTTTATGCACTTCATGTCGTTCGACTTGAGATACGATCGAGCTAGTCGAGCCCGTCAAGCAACCCGACTGGCCGATGTATGTTCACCTTGTATGAGTGATAACTGCTTGAACCTAGGGTACTAAACTTACCATTGTAAACCCTGTTAACCATGATACCTTGATCCGCGAAGACTCATGAGCCGGGCATGGTGGTATGGGACACCGTGGTCGAGCTGTCGGCCTACGCTGGGGCCACAAATCTCCCCGTAGTGACCAGTGAGCACCTAGACTCGTGAGCAGATTATGGTGGTATGGGACACTATATTCTAGCTGTCGGCCTACACTGATCAGGCGACGAGTCCTTTGTAGTGACCGCGAGCGTATTCTGAGTCCACTGGAGGCGACGGCCCTTCCGTTGCAGTATAGTACAGTAGGCCTGTATTGATAAGGTGATGGGGGAGCGGTGCAACGAGTGCGAGCAACAGCCCTGGCAGCCCTTGCAGCGACCTACATAAATATACCTCGTATGAGATTACTAGGAGTGACGACCCTAGACAGGATCTGTGTTGGGATTGATATAAGGGAAGTACCTTAGTTTCCCAATCCTGCTGTTTGAATGGACTAATAACAACTTGGAAATCATATCACCATAGCATTGCATGTGCCTGGAAGATGTAGAGCACTCTAGGGAGTGTGGCATGCCGCGGTCGTAAGATGTTGCCGTATGAGGGAGATCGTCGGTGAGGGCATACATCACGTCATATCATCTTGCATTAACAACAGTACTAGGATTGTCTGATTTACTGCTTTACTATTATCGCATGATTGAATTGTGAACATGCTAATCTTTGCTCTTTGATTCCACTGAGTTGATCACTCACTCCCACGTTACGGGATGGTGTTTGCAACACCCACCAGACCCTGTTGTAGATGCAGGTGAGGCTGAGATCTAGGAGGTGGAGCCAGACTTTGACGAGGGCCAGGACGAGTTCTCGTATATGCAGTATCACGATGGCTTCGCGTAGGCGACCTGGATCGATGGGATTTCAGTGGGACCATTTTGGATATTTATTTTGTTCATGTATATTATATGAGACTCAGAGATGTAGTCATACTTTGGAGACAGATGAGATTTACTTTTTTTTTTCCATACAGTGATATATATATTGTTTAGTCTTCCGCTTGCTTTTATCACTGGATCTGAAGTATGAATTGCAGTTTTGGTATACTTTTACTCATGTGAATGCTTTAAATCAGACAACATTGAATCATAATCATTTTTGTTGCATAAGTGACAGTCTGGAACTCAGGAGTTGAGTTTATACACGACCCTCGATTTTCTGGGTGTTACAGCATCTAAGAGAGGGATATTGACTTTCACCCATTTAAGCACCTTTAAAATATCTTGAGTGTTACTTGGAGGCTTAGGGGAAATCAACCTTTATGGGAATGGTGCAACCGAATTATATTGTCCCTCTGGTTCTCTCTCGAGTGGGACGTTGCTAATTCTATCATCTTTCTTAGACTCTTCTGAGTCCTCAGGCTTCTCAGCCATTGTAAGTGCTTTTTTGTTTAACACATATGGATTGTCAATTTTCGTAAGACAAAAGTGCTTCAAGGTCAAATCACAAGTATGGAATCACAACTACTCCACATGCCTGAAGATCAAATCAAGATCAGCTTATGATCAGCTCAAGATCGGTTTATGATCAGCTTAAGATCAACATATCTTTCTCAAAAGCTGACGCCCAAATTTAAGACAAGATCAAGTCAAAGTTCAAGACAAGTTGTCCCATATATTTACTAAATCACATGTGATATTACCCTAGAAAGACCTTAGGTTTAGATACTTTTAAGAAGTCATTAAACTTAGGTTTTAATAGTGTTTTTGCTCTGGAATTCAACTAGTTAACTTCTGGTTCGGCCTAACCTAACTTCAAGCCCAGGAAAAATAACATATTTTGTTGAAAATTTGGCTAGCCTAAGTTTTGTTTTGCTAACTTAAGCTTGAAATTCGGCTAGCCCAAGTGAGTTCGGGTCAAATTCCAACAATGCAATCTTTTAATTTTTACAGGAATTTGGTTAGATAATTTTTAAATTTAGCTAGCCAAATTTGACCTCGGGCCAGCCGAATTTTTGATAGATCTTATCCTGCGCGATCCAATTGCCGTTGGAATGAATCCAATAGAATTCGGCTAGCCGAAGCCAGTCTTAGGCTAGCCGAATTTCCAATATCTTTGTCTATAAATAGAGGCTTTCTCTCATTCTAAAGTATAACAAAAATTCACTCTAATCCTTCTGTAAGAGAAAGAAGCTCTAGTCCTCGACAAGCTAATTGTGTGTATTTATAATTTAATTTTACCTTATTCAATTCCCTTTCTCATGATTATTTTTAATCTTATTCTAAAAAGAGTAAATCTATACTATTCTTTGAGATCTAAGAGAATTGAATCAAGTAGCATTTGAGTTTTTCATTTCTAAAATCTATAGAACCCTATACTCTTTTTGTTTAATTGAACACTGCGTTATCTACGTTCAAGAAAGAAGTTCATCAGCAACAAGATTCTACCACGTCTTCGAATATCCATTTAAAGATAAGTATTTTACTGCTTTATTTCATTTTAGGTTTGTCTGAGATAGCCTGTGAAAATCTCAGTGGGTTTTTAGTTATGATAGCCCGTCAAAATCACAAGAAAGATTT
The DNA here is from genome assembly GCA_037074715.1 of Magnolia kwangsiensis. Classification (NCBI taxonomy): domain Eukaryota; kingdom Viridiplantae; phylum Streptophyta; class Magnoliopsida; order Magnoliales; family Magnoliaceae; genus Magnolia; species Magnolia kwangsiensis. The sequence goes on along the minus strand of CM073572.1, from coordinate 114,957,982 downwards.
TTATTTGTGATAGCCCGTGAAAATCACAAAAGTGGTTTTTATTGTGATAGTCCGTGGAAATCATAAGGAACTATATTAGGTTATTAAGGTGAACCTATGAAAACCTTATTATAGTGAAAGCTAAAATTACAAGGGTAGTAATTTTGGGAGTGGAGTAGTGTTATTTATTTTCATTCTTGTGGTGAATGTTGTAATCATTTTTCTCTTGATAGTTTGAAAGTTTGATTTTAAAGACATTTGTGAAATAAAGTTGTCCTGCCTAATATTTTGGGTGAAGATTGTCCTACGAATCATTTAGAATCAAGGTTTCAATATTCAGGCAATTGGGATTTTTGTATTTATAACATTTTCCACATTTATTTCAATTATTTGGCATTGTCCTATTCACCCCCTCCCCATGACATTGCTAGCTCTCCTTTTCAGCCCTCATCGGGATGGTTTTGTTATCGTCTTCCTAGTTCTAAGAGTGGTGATAGATTTAGCTTGTTTTACGTGTTGATCTAAAGAGCTTCAGTTACTTAATTCATATTGTGGTTTCAGACTAAGGAGAGGTTGGGTTGGAAAAGTCCCTTTCTCTCTAATCGCCAAGTGTGACTCAATCCTTTGTAAGGTCTTGTTAAGGTCATAGAATGCGTATAAGATGTTCTGATTGAAGAGCTCTTGGTTCTGGATATGTTTAAGAACCGGATCCTCTTGGGATCTTTGTTGATTTGTATTAGCCGATTGACCACTCCTCCAACTGAAGTTGGGATGATTCTTCCAACTCGAGTTGTATGTATTTGAGATAGGAGTGCTAAAAGGCCTTTGGTAGTATTCATGGCATTTGATTGCTCATGTAACAACCCTTAAGAAACGTAGAGTGTTGTCATGGACCCACTTGGGCATGAAACACTCTCAGCCCTCATGTTCTAAAACTAAAGGCTAAGAACTACAGAAAATAAAAATTCAAAAAGAGATAAGTGAGAATGAAGTTGCTGGATCGAGAGTACTATGTTAATTGTTACAAAACATAAAAATAGATCATTTAATTACAATAAGAGATGTGAAGATATTAAGAGCTTTATGAACATCTACTGTAATTTTAGTCACAATAAATCATAAAAAAAAATATAAACATCAAAATAAACTACAAGCTTCACCTCTTAGCTCTAGCTAATAGATTAGTTAACCATACACATGATTAATCTAAAACTCTTAAAGGAAAACATTAAAAACTAACTAATGAAGAAGAAAAGGACTCCTTGGTAGCAACGCCACCCATTGCTCTGCTCCTCCAACCCTAATTTGTGTTTAGAATCCTTTGGAGAACCCAAATATATGGGCATAGTTAGGCCGACTTTGGAAACCTCCTCAAATTTATGCATTCCCTGCATAGTTGATGTCATCGGCCAGGTGGTTCGATGACATCGAAGTGTAGAGTCCCAGTTGAATTTAAATTGGAAATTTTACGCGTTCACATTATGTATCCTATTGATGTCATTAGAAGACTTTTGATGTCATCAAACAGGTCTTCGATGCCATCGAATAGGTCTTCAATGAAATTGAAAATGACTTAGAATAGTCTAGCGAGTTAAGCTTAAAAATCTAGAATTTCTCCATGTCATTGAACTTCTGTCGATGCTGTAAGGTCCGTATCCTATCCCGTACTGTTTCGTATGCTTCCGCGGTCCTCCCGGTCGAATTTTGACAACCCTCGACCTGTATCCAACGTTTACATGCGTTCCTAAGCTGAGACCTGCATACCGAAGTCAGCTCAACCCAAAACTTGTATCTTAGTGACTGCACCATCGCCGCGGTTCCAATGCGGTGACTCGCACACCGATCCGATACCCAGGCTAGAAGATGTGGGCCCACGTTCATTCTGAAGAAATGCCGCATGTTGTAAATTTTGAGAGAATCTCTACAACATGTCCCATCAATCAATTAATCAATTAAATTAAGTACACACCATACCTCAAGTACAACAACCTATTCCTCCTATTTCCACAAGTCAACTCTCTCTCCCCTACCCATCCCTCTTTTACAAAATTTCAAACCAAACCTTACCTATCCATCTCCTTTCCTTACAACCACCACTCCATCCATCCCATTAATCCATCATTTCTCTCTTTCTCTTATTTCCCAAAACTCACTCCCAATAAACACTGCATGTCCAAGCCCTCCCAAGCCCTCCCAAATCATCAAGTGTGGCCCACTTTTCCACCCTCTCATCTCTCATCCCCACCATCGAAACTCCATCAACCACCGTCAAAAGTTGAGCATTGGAGCTAAGGGGACTAAGGGACCAAGAAGAAGGCCGACGGGTGGGTGATCCACCATTGATTTCAAGTTTTGGGCCCACTTGTTGTGGGATCCACATTGACGTGGGATCCACATTGATGTATGCAATGTAAAGAGGGGCCCATAGTGGTGGGGTCCCTCTATCTCACTGTTTCTCTTTCTCTCTCTCTCTCTCTTGTATGAAATGGTGTGTGTGGCCTATTATGAAGTAAGTATTTCATCCATGTCGTCCACCGAGTGGCCCACATGGCAATCTATTTAGACGGGCCTGATCGAAGGAAAACACAAGTATCAGTTTGATCCGAGGCCGATGTGGGCCACACGTGTGGAACCACCATGGCATATGCAATAGCTCCACACCGTCCATGGGTCAGGATGGCGGGACCCACCCTCATATTGATGTGGAGTAATCCACACCATCCAGAGCGTCCATACCTCCTAGATGCTGGACATGTATTATACATACATGATATATGTTATATATTTATATATATTAATATAAGATACATTATCATGATATGAGGTGGGCCACACGTGTGGACCCACCATGTAAATATGTATGATATCTCCACCATCCAGAACATCCAGGGGTTTGGACGGTGGCTCTTTATAATATATATATATATATATATATATATATATATATATTATGATATATTATATTATATTATAATATACACACACATATATGTAAGGTGGGCCACATGTATGGAACCCACCACTGATGCATGTTTGTATACACACCATCCAGGGATCTGGACAAGTGGAGTCCACCGTGATGTATGTTTGTAACCATGCTGTCCATTCATCAGTTGGACAGGTGGAGTCCACCGTGATGTATGTTTGTAGCCACGCCATCCAACGATCTAGACAGGTGGAGTCCACTGTGATGTATGTTTGTATCCATGCCATCCATTCATCAGTTGGACAGGTGGAGTCCACAATGATGTACGTTTGTATCCATGCCGTCCACTCATTTGGCGAGCTTGTCTTTGGCTTAAGACAAAATGAAGCATATTTAGTCCTCAGGTGGGCCACGTACGTGGACCCCACCCCTGATGTTTGTGTTACATCCAAATCGTCCATCTATTTTGGGCCACCTCGTCTCATGACTTGAACTAAAAATAAGACAGATCTAGTTATTAGGTGGACCACACCACATGAAATAGTGGATTGAACACCCACCATTAAAACCCCCTTTTAGGTCACAAAAGTTTTGAACCAATATGATATTCATTTTCCCTCACTATTCAGGTTTTTGGTGACCTTACGAACAGTCTGGATGGGACATAAATGCTACAGTGGGCACTCTAAATTTTAATAATGGAAATCATTATCACCACTGTTATTTGTGGTATGGTGCATATGATCTTTTGGTCTGATTTATTGTTTGGATAGTGCTCTAAAATGATCTCTATAGAGGGATGAATAGTTCAGCCCAAGTAGTGCGGCCTAGTTGTTATATTTGAGAGGCCCAATATGACATATTTGAGGCTCATGGTTAGAGGCCCATTGTGATGAATTTAGAGCCCATGGGTAGAGGCCCACTATGATATACTTGGCCCATTTGATTCGGCCCATTTGATCGGCCTACTTGATTTGACCCATTTGATTCGGCCCATTTGATCGGCCTATTTGATTTGACCCATTTGATTTGGCCCATTCGAATCAGCCCATTAGTGTGGCCCATATGATGTGGCCTGTTTGATGCATGTTGGCCTATTGGAGCAAGCCACATGATGCAGCCCACTTGATGTATATCAGGCCTAATGAGACACATATGAGGCCTTTGTGTGGGCCGAATGTGATGGGATGACGCCCATTGCGATGTGAGATCCCACCATGATGTATGTAATGATAATTTTTGCGGCCATGCCTTGGGAGCAATGATGGTCTGACATCCACATTGTTGGGCAATGATGGTTTAATGTCTACATTATGACCTTCCCTTAGGCCTTGTTCGACTGATTCTGAGTGTCAATTTCGATTGTCGAGGTCGATTGTCGAGATCTATATGATGTATATGCGACCCGTAGTTAAGGCCCATGGGCAAGGCCCATTGTGATGTATTTATGGCCCATGGGCAAGGCCCATTGTGATGTATTCTTGGCCTATGGGCAAGGCCCATTGTGATATGTATTAAGCCCATGATGCATGGACCATTTGATGTATTCGAGAGCCATGTGCAGGGCCCACATGTCATGTATTTGAGGCCCATGAGCAGGGCCCACTTGTTGTGTATATGTGGCCCTTGAGTAAGGCCCATTGTGTTATATATTAGGCCTTTGTGTGAGGCTGTGAGCCCATTATATGTTTGGCTCTATGTGAGCCATTCCTTGGGGGCAATGTTGGTTAAATATCCACATCGTCGAGGCCGATTATTGATGTCGATTATTAATATCGATTATGAGTATGTGACAGCATAGCATCATATTACATGCCCATACACATCATCTGCATATTTATTAAGAGATGCGATTGGCCCTTGCATATGTCATAGTACAGATGGTTTATGAGACTCCCTGATAAGTGGAGTTATCCCACATGAACGCACGGTATGCACAAAATTGATGCATGATTGGACTACATGACTCATGTATCTTGCATTATGTGATTGTGATTACTGTACGCTCTAGCGACATCAGGGATGTGGCCTCCACAGGCATGTTGTGGATGGCTAGATGGGACACAAGAAATATTTGGTTCGAGCATCTGGGCACTTTGGATGTTTGTGGGTGAAAGTCCCTAAACCTCTGAGGCCAGGAGACTCCCCAACATTGAGATCGAGTATATACATGAGCACCCAAGTGATGAATACTAAGAGGCCATGTCTCCCACTGTATCGTAGTCTATTGGGAAGTGGTGTCGCCATACTCGCTTGAGGGAGTAGGCATAGCTAGGCTGAATTTGACCAGCTCGTAAATGGATCCACTATCGACGTACTAGGTAGATATTGACGACTACTGGCCAGGCGAATAATGAGGTCTTTTTTACTTACCCAGTTGTGCACTTGATGGGGTAGCAAGCTGGTGTAGAGTGTATTAGACCCTGCTGATGATCTCATAGATGAACTATACTGATATGTGGATTATTGAGCAGGAGTTACATACTCATTCATTCATTCATTCACTATCCACTCGGGCTGGTGGTGCGCTACTATTGTTACGTGTACCTTGCAATGACTAGGATTTTGGTTGGGTAGCATGACTAACCTAAGATCAGGAGTTTACCACATTGAGTCTGACTATCCAAATTTAGGTATGGGACTGGTTTGGATTGAAGTCCCTTGTGATGGACCCCATAGCCTGCGATACTACGTACTATAATCCCGACTTTAGACTTCAGCATGGTCATTCCATTCGCACCGCATATTGTATTACATTCGTGGCATATAACATTTTGGGTTACTGTATTTCTGCATTACATTCATTCACTATCCACTCGGGCTGGTGGTGCGCAACTATTGTTACGTGTACCTTACAATGACTAAGATTTCGGTTGGGTCGCATGACTAACCTGAGATCAGGAGTTTACCATATTGAGTCTGACTATCCAAATTTAGGTATGAGATTGGTTTGGATTGAAGTCCCTTGTGATGGACCCCATAGCCTGCGATGTTACGTACTATAATCTCGACTTCAGACTTCAGCATGGTCATTCCATTCGCACCGCATATTGTATTACATTCGTGGCATATAACATTTTGGGTTACTGTGTTTCTGCGTTTATATGGTCTAAATATGGCTGACGGTATTCGTGAATTCATCAGGAATTGTATATTGCATTGCATCCTCGACATCTGATATTTGGCTCTTTAGAACTCCTCATTTGCATTGTGTACTCTGATATTGTTTGACTCATGGACTTGTCAGTACTTCTGCTTTACTTTGTATCATATGATTCATGATCTTACCAGTATTTCCTATATTGTATGATTATGGCATTGTGTTGAATACTTAGCACTTACCTTATGCACACACTTACACCCCCCTCTAAGCTTTCTATAAGCTTATACACGATAGATGCATGCAGGTGATGTTAAGTTGCAGCAGCGTGGAGCTTGGAGCATGTAGCTGACTTCTAGAGCTTTGATTTTAAAATATGTATTTCCCTTTTAGCATTGTATTCAAATGTTTATATTAGTGGATATGTGATGATGATGTTATTTTTTTGTGAATTGGGTAAACTTGTGGTTATGCTTCTTATAAGATATTTATCTTCACTTCATCTATCACTATGTTAACTTATGAATAGGTTGGATCTCAAATACATCACAGCGGGCCACATCGTGATGTGTCTGACCCTTTGATCAGGTGGACCACACCGTAAAGAAATAGTGAGATTTAAACGTCTACCATTGAAACCCTTTGGGGCCATGGAAGTTTTAGATCAATATGGGATTTGTTTTCCCTCTTAATCCAGGTCCTTAAGACCTTATGATTAGATTGGGTGGAAAATAAACTTTATGGTGGGCCTTGTGATTTATTTAACAGTGAAAATTATTACCACCACTGCTATTTGTGGCATGGTCCAAATGATCCTTCAATATGATTCTTTTTGGGATGTATGAGGCCCACCTTAATATATAAGGCCATTTGATTCAGCCTGTTGATATGACCCATTTGATGTATTTGGGGCCCATTTGATAAGGCTCGATGTAATGTATTTGGGGCCCATGGTTTAAGGCCCATTGCGATGTATTAGGGCCCCTGGGTTGAGGCCCATTGTGATGTATTTGAAGCTCATGGGTAGAGGCCCATTGTGATATATTTGAGGCCCATGGGACGTGGCCCATTGTGATATATTTCCAGCCCATTTGGTAAGGCCCATTGTGATGTATTCCCAGCCCATATGATGAGGCCCATTGTGATGTATTTCTGACCCATTTGGCAAGGTCCATTGTGATGTATTCAAGGCCCATGGTTGAGGCCCAGAGCGATGTATGTATGGCTCGTTAAGTTGTGTATGAATTCCTTGTTTGGGCCACTCCTTGGGAGCAATGTTGGTTAAATGGCCACATTGTTGGGCAATGATGGTTTAATGTCCACATTGTGACCTTCCCTTAGGCCTTGTTCGGTTGATTCTGATTGTCGAGGCCGATTATCAGTGCCGGTTATCAATACTGATTATCGATACCGATTATGAGTATGTGACAGCATAACATCAAGATACCCATACCTCAGAGCCCACCTTGTGTATATATTGGGCCCATATGAAAGTCCAGTTTATTACACGATAGAGAGGGTAAGGAAGCCCACTTATTGCACTTAGACTCGGATCTGCCCTCGGTGGGGGATATTGTGATGCTCCACCACTGTGATGACATGTGGGCGGGCGCACATGGGCAGACACTGATGTGGGCGAGGCTTGAGGAGCCTGGGTGAGCTACCAATGATTGGCAGGCTACTGTGTACACAGTGAGGGCAGAAATTTATCCCACATTGATTGTGTCATCCAATGTTGTGATGGCTATAAGTTGGATTCTTTCCTTAACTATTGTGACGTGTTTTAAATCAGTGAGCTTATCTTGATATGTGGACTAGATCCGCTGTCCTTCTGTGGACCCCCATCATTCGTATGCATGTTGTGATGGATTATTGATTAAAGCAGATGCCATTGGGCTAAGATGTTTATGGGACTTCTTATGAGACGGAGTTATCCTCACATGATTGCTCGATATGTGCTGGTGTGATGTATGGCCTAGATGAGGTTCATGGTATTCATGGCTCGTTAGGATTTACATATTGTATTACATCCTCGGCATCTGCTATTGCCTTATTATGTTTTGCATTGCACAGCCTTGATATGGCCGTTAGCATTCATACCTTGCATCGCATAGCCTTGGTAGGACTGATAGCACTCATGGACTTACCAGTATATTTTTGCTTACTCTGTTATCGTATGATTCACGATCTTGCCAATACTTTCAACATTGTATGATTATGGCATTGCATTGAATACTTAAAACTTATCTTGTACACACACTTTCACCACTCTCTAAGCTTTCTATAAGCTTATGCACGATAGATGTGTGCAGGTGGCGTTGGATTGCAGTAGCGTTGAGCTTAGAGTGTGCAGCGGTCTTCTGGAGCTTTGATTTTGATATATGTATTTCCCTTTCAACACTATATTCAAATGTTTATATTAGTGGACATGTGATGATGATGTTACCTTTGTGATTTGGGTATACTTATGGTTATGCTTTATATGAGACAAACACACGTTGGAAAATCCTCTTTATAGGATCCCAAGATCGAAATCTGGCGTATGTACACTGGGAGATGAGAATGGGGTACTACGGAGGCTGTTAACACCGGGTTCGGCAATTGAGAATTTTGTGACCCCGATTTTCAAGTTTGGGGCATGACAGGACATGTACTATATATACATGATATATGTTATATATTTATATATTAATATAATATATATATTATCATGATATGAGGTGAGCCACACGTGTGGACCCACCAAGTAAATATGTATGAGATCTCCACCGTCCAGATCATTTAGGGGTCTGGACGATGGTTCTTTATAATTTAAATATATTATATTATATTATATTATGATATATTATATTATATTATATTATATTATAATACACACACATATACGTAAGGTGGGCCTGTGCATGGGACCCACCACTGATGTATGTTTATATCCACACCGTCCAATGATCTGCCAGGTGGAGTCCACCGTGATATATGTTTGTATCCACACAGTCCAGCGATCTGGATAGGTGGAGTTCACCGTGATGTATGTTTGTATCCATGCCGTCCATTCCTCAGTTGGACAGGTGGAGTCCACCGTGATGTATGTTTGTATCCACGTCGTCCACTCATCTGGCGAGCTCATCTTTGGTTCAAGATGAAATGAAGCAGATTTAGTCCTCTGGTGGGCCACGTACGTGGACCTCACCCTGATGTTCGTATTACATCCAAACCATCCATCTATTTTGGGCCACCTCGTCTCATGAATTGAGACTAAAAATAAGATAAATCTAGTTATCAGGTGGACCACACCACAGGAAACAGTGGATTGAACACCCACCATTAAAACCCCCTTTTGGGTCACAGAAGTTTTGAACCAATATGATATTTATTTTTCCTCACTGTTCAGGTTTTTGGTGACGTTATGAACAGTCTAAATGGGAAATAAATGCTATGGTGGGCCCTCTAAATTTTAACAGTGGAAATCATTATCACCACTATTATTTGTGGTATGGTCTAGATGATCTTTTCATCTGATTTATTATTTGGATATTTCTCTAAAATGATCTTTATAGATGGATGAATGGTGCGACCCAAGTAGTGCGGCCTAATTGTTGTATTTGAGAGGCCCAATATGGCGTTTTTAGGGCTTATGGTTAGAGGCCCATTGTGATGAATTTAGAGCCCATGAGTAGAGGCCCTTTGTGATATACTTGGCCCATTTGATTCACCCCATTCAAATCAGCCCATTAGTGCGGCCCATATGATGTGGCCCGTTTGATGCATGTTGGCCCATTGGAGCGGCCCACATGATGCGGCCCACTTGATGTATATGAGGCCCTATGAGACATATGAGAGGCCTTTGTGTGGGCCGATTGTGATGTGTTGACTCCCATTGCGATGTGAGATCCCATAATGATGTATGTAATGATGATTTTGGCGGCCATGCCTTGGGAGCAATGATGGTTTGACGTCCACATTGTTGGGCAATGATGGTTTAATGTTCACATTGTGACCTTCCCTTATGCCTTATTCGGCTGATTCCGAGTGTCGATTTCGATTATCAAGGCCGATTTCAATTGCTAAGGCTGATTGTTGAGACCTATATGATGTATATGCGACTCATAGTTGAGGCCCATGGGCAAGGCCCATTGTGATATATTCACGGCCCATGGGCAAGGCCCATTTTATTGTATTCGTGGCCTATGGGCAAGGCCCATTGTGATATGTATTAGGCCCATGATGCATGACCCATTTGATGTATTCGAGACCCATGTGTAGGGCCCATATGCTAGGTATTTGAGGCCTATAAGTAGGGCCCACCTGTTGTGTATATGTGGCCCTTGAGTAAGGCCCATTGTGTTGTATATTTGGCCTTTATGTGAGGTTATGGGCCCATTATATGTTTGGCTCTATGTGGGCCATTCCTTGGAAAAAATGTTAGTTAAATGTTCACATTGTCGAGGCCGATTATTGATGCCGGTTATTGATACCGATTATGAGTATGTGACAGCATAACATCATGATACATACCCATACGTATCATCTGCATGTTTATTGTGAGATGTGATTGACCCTTGCATATGCCATAGTACAGATGGTTTATGAGACTCCCTGATAGGTGGAGTTATCCCACATAAGCGCACAGTATGTGCAGGATTGATGCATGATTGGATTGCATGACTCATGCATCTTGAATTGTGTGATTGTGATTACTGTATGCCCTAGTAACATCAAGGCTGTGGCCTGGACAGGCATGTCATGGATGACCAGATGGGACACCGAAAATATTTAGTTCGAGCATTTGGGCACTTTGGATGTCTGTGGGTGAAAGTCCCTAAACCTCCGAGGCCAGGAGACGCCCCAACGTCTAGACCGAGTGGATACATGAGCACCCGAGTGTCAAATACCAGGAGGCTGCATCTCCCATTATGTTGTGGTCAGTTGGGAGGGGGTATGGCCTTACTCTCCTGGGGGAGCAGGCATAGCTAGGCTGAGTTTGACCAGCTCATGAATGGGTCCGCTATCGACATGCCGGGTAGATATTGGCCGACTAATCACCAGGTGGATAGTGAGGTCTTTTTTACTTACTCAGTTGTGTGCTTGATGGGGCGACAAGTTGGTGTAGAGTGTACTACACCCCAATGATGATCCTAAAGATGAAATGTGCAGACACGTGGACTTATTATGCAGGAGTTGCATACTTATTCATTCATTCACTATCCACTCGGGCTGGTGGTGCGTAACTATTATTACGTGTACCTTGCAATGGCTAAGATTTCGGTTAGGGAGTGCGACTAACTTGAGATCAGGATTTTACCACATTGAGTCTGAATATCTAAATTTAGGTATGGGATTGGTTTGGATAAAAGTCCCTTGTGATGGACCCCATAGCCTGCGATATTACGTACTATCATCCCAACTTCATACTTCAGCATGGTCATTCCATTCGCACCGCATATTGTATTACATCTGCGGCATATGACATTTTAGATTACTATGTTTCTGCATTTATATGGTCTAGATACGGGTAACGGTATTCGTGAACTCATCAGGAATTGTATATTTCATTGCATCCTCGACATCTGATATTTGGCTCTTTATGACTCCTCATTTACATTGCGTACTCTGATATTAATTGACTCATGGACTTGTTAATACTTCTGCTTTACTTTGATATCGTATGATTCATTATCTTACTAGTATTTTTTATATTGTATGATTATGGCATTGTGTTGAATACTTGGCACTTACCTTGTGCACATACTTACACCACCCTCTAAGCTTTCTATAAGCTTATGCATGATAGATGCATGTAAGTGATGTTAAGTTGCAATAGCGTAGAGCTTGGAGCATGTAGCTGACTTCTGGAGCTTTGATTTTGACATGTATTTCTCTTTCAACATTATATTCAAATATTTATATTAGTGGATATGTAATGATGATGTTATTTTTTTATGAATTGGGTAAACTTGTGGTTATGCTTCTTATGAGAGGAATTGATGTTGGAAATCTTCCTTGTAGGATGATGGATCGGAATTTGGTGTATGGACACTGGGAGCCGAGAATGGGGTACTCCGGAGGCTATCGGCATTAAATTCGGCGACCGGGATTCCTGTGAATCCGATTTCTGAGTTTGGGGCGTGACAGATGCAATCAAAGGGTCTTCAATGGAATTGAAAATTGCACTCTTTTGTCTATCAAGAAGCTTGATCTTCCACTTAATCTCCATACAATCAATCTTTCTTCGATGACATCGAAAACTTACTTTGATATCATCGACATGTTAGTTTCAACTGTCCTGAATTTCTCCACTTTACAAATATCATTTTCTTCCTTCTTTACTTGGTTCTCTTGGATGTTAAGGCCTTAAAATCTTCAATCTTGCCCTCCAAAGATCCATCTTTGCCTTGTTAATCTTTGAGTATATATTTTCACGCTTTTAACATCCTTTGCAATCCAAGCTTTCAAATTCACCTTGCAAGTTAAACATGCATAAATATACCGATTAAGCACTATTGTGTCCATAAAACCAAGATACAAAATATTTGGCACTCAACAATGGTAAGACCATAATGGATCAGTCAATCGAATTGACTATTCTTTGTGAACTAGTTTTACCATTTTGTCCAAACTTTGCTTGATCTCTCTATTAGAAATCTCAGCTTGACCACTTGTCTACGGGTGATAGGGGGTACTCACTTTGTGTGATATCCCGTATTTCTTCATTAAAGTTTCGAATGGACTGTTGCAGAACTATTTTGCTCCATCACTAATAATGACTCGAGGTGTTTCGAACCGAGAAAAAATATTTTCTCTTAAAAACTTAATGATTTTGCGATGGCCATTATTCGGCATGGGATCGCTTTGACCCATTTAGTAACATAATCTACTACAAGTAATATGTAAAGATTTCCAAATGATTGGGGGAACGGTCCCATGAAATCGATGCCCCGAAAATCAAATGCTTCAAAGGTAAGAATGGGGTTCAATGACATCATATTTTGATGGGACAATCCACTCAAATTTTGACAATGCTCACAAGCTTTGCAAAAGTCATTGGTGTCCTTGAATAAAATGAGTAAGTAAATGCCATCCCATAGGATTTTTGTTGTGGTTTTCTTAGCTGAGAAGTGACCACCATAGGCACGTGAGTGACAGAAGGAGATTAAGCTTTGATGTTCATTATCGGGAACACATCTCCTTATGATCTGATTTGGACAATACTTGATTAGGTGTGGATCATCTCAGATGTTCTTACACACCTCGATGAAGAATTTCTTTATTTCTTGCTTTGTCCAATATGTCAGCACGATACTTGTAGCAAGGTAATTTGTAATATCAACAAACCAAGGTAAATGGGAGACTTAGAAGAGTTGTTCATCTGGGAACATGTCATTAATGTGGGTCGTTTTAGTGGAATCAAAGATAATAAGCCTGTAGAGATGATTAACTACTACATTCTCTACTCCTTTCTTATTTTGAATTTTAATGTCAAGTTCTTGGAGTAGGAGGATCCATCTCAACAAACGGGGCTTGGCGTCCGTCTTAGAAATAAGGTATTTTAACACCGAATGGTTTGTAAATACAATGATCTTGGATCCTATCAAGTAGGACCTAAACTTGTCCAGTGCAAAGATCACGACTAAGAGTTCCTCTCCGTAGTTGAATAATTCATCTCGGCAGAGTTTAGAGTTTTACTAGCGTAGTAGATCACATATGGCTTTTTCTCTTTTCCCTGGCCTAACACCGCCCCAATAACATAATCGCTTGCATCACACATAATCTCAAAGTGAAAGCTCTAGTTGGGTGGGTGCATGATCGGAGTGCCAGTCAACATGCCCTTAAGCTCAGAGAAAACTTTTTGGCATTCTTTAGTCCACTCGAACGGAGTATCCATTTAAAGAAGATTACACAAAGGATGAGATATGTGACTGAAGTCCTTAATGAATCCTCTATAAAAGCCAGCGTGTCCTAAAAAGGAATGCATGTCGCGTAAGCTTTTGGGCAGAGGTAGGTTAGAGATAAGATGAAATTTGGATTTTTCTACCTCAATTCCCTTGGACGATATGATATATCCAAGCACAATTCCCTTGCGAACCATTAAGTGACATTTCTCCCAATTGAGCACAAAGTTATTTTCTTCACATCGTTTTAACACATGTTTGAGATTTACAATGTGATCATTGAAAGATGAATCAAAAACTGAGAAGTCGTCCATGAAGACCTCTAAAAATTTCCCCACTATGTTTGAAAAGATACGCAACTTGCATCACTGGAATGTGACGGGTGCATTACATAGTCAGAATGACATCCTTTGATATATGAAAGTGCCAAAGGGACATGTAAACGTTGTTTTCTTTTGGTCTTTAAATCCTATCTCTATTTGGTTATAGGCCAAATATCCATCCAGAAAGCAGTAATAGGAATGACTAGCTAACCTTTCTAAAATTTAATCAATGAAAGGCAAAGGAAAGTGGTCTTTCTTGGTGACGAAATTCAATTTTCGATAGTCAATGCACATTCTCCAACCAGTAGTGACTCTGGTTAGTATGAGTTCATTTTCCACATTAGTTATGATTGTGAACCTAGACTTCTTGGGAACCACCTGAGTTAGACTTACCCATTGGCTATCCGATATTGGGTATATGATACCCACATCCAATAGCTTAAGCACCTCGACTTTAACCACCTCCTTCATATTTGGATTTAGTCGATGTTCGCTTGTACCCCAAGTGTAAGGTTACGAAGTAGTAATAATCTCGGTGAGACCGAGGTCGAAGCCATGAGGACTGAATGTGTGTGATTTCTGAGTTACTTTAGATTTAGAATCAGTAACTAAGCTTAAAACTGTAATTCAAAGGTAATTGAAAGAGTGTTGTTGTGAAGTGAACTATCAATAAAATGAAAAACTACAGCGCTAACGATCCAATTATAGCCATCTTAATGCATCCTTACTAGATTCAATCAATACTTCAACTGGAATCAAAATCCTAATTTATCTAGTTGGATGGTAAAGTGGTTAAAACATCAGAAAACAATTCCAACATAAGTCTAGACATTCATAGTAACAATCCATGTATAATAGTCTTATTGAATTGATCGTAGAGAGTTCAAAGCATCCACGTTGCCCATAGTCAATGGTATATTAAAGAATTCTACTAATCAAACAATCACAAATAGAGAAGAAAGCATTCATAAAGTTCCTAAGCATTCACCATGCCTAGAGTCGATGATAGATCAAAGTAAATCCAAAAATACCTCTATATTGAATCATAAATTTTGAAATATCCATCATGAAGATTTTAAAACATGAATAAAAGTAAGAATAACATTCAAAATAAACTACAAGTTTTACCTCTTAGCTCTAGCTATGAGATTAGCCAACCAAAGACATGATTGCAATTAAAAATCTTAAACAAAACATGAATACCAACTAGAAGAAGAAGATTGGAGAAGAAGAATGGATTCCTTGAGCTTCGATTATTCCTTGCACTACTCTTCTAACCCTAATTCGTGCTTAGGAGGACCTATAAAACCATTATTTATAAGTAATATTCCAACTGACTTCAATTTACCAAACTTTATGCAGCTTTAATGACATATTCAATGGGACTTCGATGACATCGAAGCCCTGTCTTCGAGTTCAATTCGAATATGGAAACTAATAGTAACCGTCTACATAAGTCCTTCAATGAGATCGCCCCACCTTCGATGACATTGAACTGGCTTCAATGTCATCAAACATGTGCTCGATGGAACGAGAATCGTCCGAAACGGTCTAGTGAGTTTATACCAAAATTCATGATAATTTTGATGTCATTAAACTAGCTTCGATGGCATTGAACTAGGATTCGATGAGATTGAAGGGGTTTTCGATGGGATCGAGAATTGCATCTGTTTGTCTAACAACCAAACTTAATTTTCTCTAAATATCTGATATGATCGAGCCTCCTTTAATGACATTGGACACTTATTCGATGGCATCGAAGATGTGTTCGATGTGATCGAACCGTCAAGTTCAGCAGTTCCAATTTTTTGCACTTTACAATCTCGATTTTCTTCATTCTTCACTTGGTTTTCTTGGATCTTGAACTCTTAAAATCTTCAATCTTGACCACAAAAGATCCAATCCTTTCTTTGGTAATTCTTGAGCATTAAAACCATGCTTTTAACATCCTTTTTCATCTTAAGCTTTCGAAATCACCTTGTAAGTTGTAAGAGAAAACATGTAGAAATAGATCAATTAAGTAGCATCATGTTCATAAAACCAAGGAATAATAGGGGAAAATTATGCAATATTTCACACTCAACAATTAGTGTTGTGGTTATCTAGAAGTTTTTGCATTATCTCCAAGGTGAATGCAGTGAGTACAAATTAAAGGATCAATTCCCTTGAGGTTCGTGATGGTCCATCTAAGGGATCCCTTATGTTCTTTCAGAGTAACAATGAGCATACTCTCTTGTTCTTCATCTAGGTAGGAAGAAATCACCACCGAGTATGTCTCATCTTGACCTAAGTAAGCATATTTAAGATCGGCTGGTAACGATTTTAGGTCAAGCTTTAGTGCCTTGATGCTTAACGGTAGAGGCATTGTCGCATTAAGGGGCAACTGTTCAAATTGGGGGCTCCACCAGTCAATTTCAAGTACCGGTGTCTCTTCGAGCAAGGCATCCATCTCCATAATTATCATCTCATCCTCAAAATCAGGACAGTGGGCTAAGTATGTCTCTAAGGCGTTAGAGTATAAAGTTAAGAGGCTTTATCTTCCATGAGTGAATCAATCAAGTTAACTTCATGGGCATCATCAATTTCCACGGGTTGTTTGCACATGTTAAAGATATTTAACTCTCCACCATGTTCCCGAAAGTTAGTTTCATTATTCCATTCCTACAGTTGATGATAGCGTTTGATGTGGCTAGGAATGGATGGCCTAAGATGATGGGAATTTGAGTACTCACATTGATGACGAGCTGAGTGCCCAACATAATAAAATCTACTGGATAGTAGAATTTATCAGCTTGGACTAGCACATCCTCAATCATTTCTCTCAATATGTGAATCGAACGATCAATTAGTTGAAGTTTGGTCCTGGTGGGTTTTAATTCTTTGAGGCTAAGCTGTTCGTAAACCGAGTAAGGAATCAGATTTATGCTTGCTCCTAAGTTAAGAAGTGCGTGTTCAATCTGGTGTTCCCCAATTATGTAAGAGACAATTGGGCTACCCAAATCCTTGTATTTTTGTGGCATGTCTTGCTTTAGAATGGAACTCGCTTTCTTGATCAAATTTTTTTCTTTTAAATACTTTGTCATCTTTTGACTGTACAAAGGTCTTTTAAGAACTTGGCATATAAGGGTATTTCATATAAGGGTATTTATTTAATGGCATCCAAAAGAGTAATATTGACTTTCACCTATTTCAGAACCTCCAAAATACTTGAGTGTTAGATAAAGGTTTTGGCGAGATCAACCACCGGGGGAATTGCGCAACTAGTTTGTATGCTTTTTCTGGTTCTTTCTCTTATTGTAGACATATTAGGTCTAACATTTGTCTCAACTTCTTCCGAGACCTTAGGCTTTTCAGCCCTCATCGGAATGGTCTTTTCAATTGTCTTTCCACTTCTAAGATTGGTGATAGACTTAACCTGCTCCATGTATTGATATGGTCACTTAATTCACATTGTTGCTTTGGGTTAGGAAGGAGTTAGGCTGAAAGAGTCCCTTTGTCACTCCCTAAATTCAGGAATGACCAACTTCCTTAATGCGCCGAATCTGGCACTCGACTTCCATACACCAAGTCTCGAGTTCGTCGCATCATAAGGAAGAATTTTTTTTGACTAAAATTTTCTTAGAGTTATTTTTTAGTATATAATACTTGAGCATGATGATTTGTGATCACAATACCAAGCAACAATCTCCATTATAAATCCAGATGGTTATAAGTACAATGCTTTCCAAAAGGTACACAACGTCGATATTGCTAAATCAGAAAATAAATACAATGCATCTACAAAGCTAAGTCCTCCAAGATACTCCTACCTTGAAAATAAATGAGAAAAGGAAGGCTTAGGCTAAAAGCCTAGTGAGTACGCTCGTGTGTTTGTAGTGTACAAGCATGCGGTAACAATCAAAATATCAGAGCACACAAACTAAAGCATGTTGACCATGAAATGCTACATAAACCAAGATGGCAAGATTCAATGAAAGAGATGATATGCAAAAGTATGCCGAGTGTATGCAGGCATGCAAGTCCTCAAAAAGTCCACATCGTAATACAATTATCATCATTAGGAATCATTGGGGCTTGGTATCTGTTGAGGCACAAAAATTATTCCATTGCAGTGGTCAGAGAATTCCATGATATGGATCTTTTCCAGGGTTGCACAATTTGTATTTTGGTAAAAATCCATGTCCGAGGGTATTTTAGGTATTTTGGTAAAAATTCATGTCCGGGGGTATTTTAGGTATTTTGGTACAAATCCATGTCCAAGGGTATTTTAGGTATTTTGATAAAAATCCAAATCCAGGGGTAGTTTAGGTATTTTAGTAAAAGGCATTAAAGAGGGTGTTTTGGTAATAAAGGGTGCACAAGCATCATTTTAATGGAGAGAGGTTGTATACCACCATTTAAGGGAGAGCTTGGTGGAAACCGGTGTCTAATAGAAGAAGACGTACATATGTGAAGGGATAAGTAGTGGTGATCACCACTTTGTAAGAGAGTAAGAGTCTATAAATACCCCTCCCCTGTTTCATTTGAGGGGTTGGATTAGTTAGTTGGATCAGTTGGTGGGCCAAGAAATGAGGAAGAAGAAGTTAGGAGAGAAGGAGAGCTGATGTTGCCCCAACTGCGTAAGGGAGAGCTATTGTTGCGCCGACCTTGCAAGGAAGGAACATGTAAGAGAAATACACTATTGCGCAAACCGCGTAACAGAAATGGGAGAATTCTCATAAGCTATGTGTCGTGGAACGCTATCTGAGGGAAGATTTCCCTTACGCGGATTGCGTAACCGGCCGAATCTTCGGATGTGCGTAAACAGAAGAACAAATCTACTTTCCTTCCATTGTGTTGTTGGTGAGGTCGAGTATAGCAGTCTTTTAAGAGATACATACCATCCACCGGGTTCCTCTCAAGATTTCAACCATTAATGGCTAGTTTTGGTCATCCATTGATGTAGCCCACTGAGATAATCAGGCTGCAATGGCAGCTGAACGGTCTTCTATCAATCGCTGTAACGATCATGTGAATATACGTGGTCGCCAAAGATCAACATGACTTCGATTGGTTTTTCTTCCTCTACCTGATGGACAATTTAGATCCACCCTTTGCTGCATGATTGTGGCCCACAACTGATGAACGCAACCTCTGTTGTGAAACAAAGTTGACGTATGTTGACTCTGTGAAATGTGATGACTCATTTGTTGAAGCTAAGTGAAAAATCCATTCCATACATTGGATTCAGGGGAAAAAACCATCTAGGAAGGACCATTTTTGGAGTGTAATCGATGTGGCTCACGAGATTGTCTACTTCACCGTTCATCTTGTGTTTAACGGCTGAGATTTCATAACATCTTGCATGGTGGCGAAAGGAAGACTAAGCGAGGGTAATACCTACCCTCTGGAGTGAATGGACGGACTGGATCACGCAATGGAGTGGAGAGTGGGCCCCACTACTCAAAATCAGTGAAACAACATCCGTATGCTGTTTCATTTGAGGAAGAAGGTCGGGTCAGACGACGTTTGACCAAGGGGCTTCGTGTAGTACGCGGAGAGTGCACGTGCACTTCATGTACATGCAATGTAAATGTTGTCTCTATAGTGATGTTCGTGAGAGATTTGCTCCGTCCATCTGCTTTGTCACTATATTTAAGGGGTTGAAACCAAATTTGAAGCATATCCAGATATTAGGCTGGCCTCAAATCAAGATTTATGGGCCGATCTAACAGTTTAGCCATTTCCACATGGATCCATGAGAAGAAATTTGACTTGTACAGCTAATTTGTGGTCCCAAGGCTATATATAAAGTTTCGAGCTGAACTGGTGGTGGAAACCCTATAATCTTGCATTCTGGGTGATTGTTTAGGCCCATTTAATGTCAGTGACCTAATTTTCTCGGGTCCTGGCCACATTTCAAGGGACTGCTCTATATTTCAAGGAAAAATGACTGGAAGGATGCTCAAAACTGATCTCAACAATCAGATCAAGGGCTTCAAGCCCACACAACCCCCATCTCCTTGAAGATTAGTTGATCAATTCAACATTCATCTTAAGTCTTAGGAGGTGACTGAAGCAATTGTCGAAATGCTGCCGAAATTTCTATCGGCCTATCTTCTCTTTCATTTATTACATTGTATTAATTGTACTTTATTTTCAGAATTAAGGGAATCCGAGGATGTAGATGAACTCAGAATAAATGTGATCAATGTTCTCTTGTTAAATTCTTTGTTATCATTGAATAAACTCCAAATTAAATGCATTTGTTTTCTTGTCGAAACAAAATGGTGACTCTGCTGGGGACATATTATTTGATGGTAACTTAGAGAATATTTAGAGAACATTTATCACTTTTTTGGCATCTGTAAATATGTCAAAATGGTGACTCTCAATAGGAACATCCTCCCCTTCATCTTTGAAAATAAAGTATGATTTTATTTATTAAAGTATGATTTTATTTAATAAATTAACTAACACTCTGTTCTGAATGACAAAAATACCGTAGCGATCTTTCTCCTGACTAATATAGTTGTTTACTTCACATTTAATAGACTTCCACAAAAAAAGTGTAAGAAAAGATCAAATCAGTTTCGATCAAAGACAAATAATGTCAGAATGACGACAGTTTTCGGAGAGAGCTAGCTTCTTGTACGGGAGTGATTCAAACATCAGTTAGTCAGCACATGTCTAAGGAAGAGGATCAGGCTGCCTTGATCTGGCGGTTCTTTTGCTTGTAGATAAGTTCTCATTCAAAGAACAGGCTGCCTTGATCTACCAGTTCTTTTGCAGCATCCCTATGAATATGATGACAGAGTTCCTTCCATGGCTTTCTTCTTCTATTTCACTTGATGAGCATCAAGATATGCTGAAATGCTTGTGCAAGATAGTCTCATATGAAAAGCTCCCTCAAAAGGTCATATTCACCTGGATGGAAAGGAAAAAATACTACTAAGGTCATTAAAAGTTCTGAAGATGATCCTCAACTACAATGCTGTGTGGATCCAACACATGGCCAGTTAATAGATCGAATAGAGAAAGGGTGGTGCACTTGTGAATCTTCCAAGACTAGAAAAAGGAAACATCTGGAGTCAGCTGTTGATTCAATTATAGCATATCCAATTGTTGAAATATTGTATTGGCACAATGCTATAAAAAGAGAGTTGAATGATATAGCTGAAGAGGCAAGGAAGATACAACTTTTAGGAGATTTCTCTGATTTATCACCTTTCAATGAGAGGTTATAATTCATTGCCAAAGTATGCATCTTCCACAGCATTACTGAGGATAAGGTTATATTCCTAGCAGTAGATGGGGAATTATCATTTTCTCAGGAGTATGCTGAAGAAGAAAGCCAATTCGACAATTTTAGATGCTTGATAGAAAGCATTTAGAGTTCTGGAGACAATTCAAATTCAGCTGATTTTTATGCAAAGCTGTGCTCACATGCTGACCAAATAATGAGCATCATTCAGAAGCACTTCCATGGCGAGGAAGTTGAGGTTCTTCCTCTTGCTCGTGAGCTTTAGTCCAAGATTACACTTTAACAAATGAAGGACGGATGATAGTGTGTTAACGCACAAAAGTATACTAAATTTCCATCATACATTGCCTTTGAGAAATGAGAGGATATTCGAGACAAGAAAGAAAGAAGAAAGAAGATTAAAAAGAAAAGATATGTAAAGAAGAACGAGGTAAAGAGTAGGAATTCATGTGTTTGCATCAGTTCATGCAAGCTATGACCGGTTGTGCAGGGCCGCGCAAATGGTATAGATTGTCACATGCACCTATGCAACATCAGACTAACAAGTGTGTTGAGACCTTTGCGCCGACTTACATAAACCATGAGTGGTTGTGCAAACCTGCGCAAAAGGTATAGGGTACTGTGCATATAGGGACAATGGTGATTCAATCAAGTTGATGACGACATCTGAGATTTGGTGAAAGATGGGCCTGTGGCATGCATATCAAGAGTTCGTACGTATGAAGGTTTAAAAACAAAAAGAAAAGAAAAGAAAACATAGTGATATTTGAAAAAATGAAGAGTTCAATCTTCTTTTATAAGGAATATCAACCTACCGAGTATGGATAACAGTACATTTGAAGTGTGTAGAAAATAGAAAATTCGCCAGTAGATATTAATCAGCCTTCACCAAATGAATGTGTTACTAAAGTCCCTAATTTTCTGACAACAACTACTGTGAACAATAGTAAACCTTGAGAAAAACCCTTATATGATAAATTAGTTCGACTGAATCAGGCATTGCTCGCCAATAAGCAGTTGAATCAGTTAACGAATTAACGAATTCATCGGTCAATAGAGAACCCCGGGGGCATCGTCACAACTTACCAAAGTAGAAGAGCAAGTCCAATTTGTAATTTAAAAAGAGTAAGAGTAAGTTACTTAATTCTCATAATTAGCTGCTTAAAAGTCTTAAAAGAGTAGCAACAGATATTGCCGAAGAAAGAAAGAAAAATAAAGGATTGTCAAAGGTAAATAGTTAAAATTTTGCTAAAGGGAACATTGGCGATTTTACAAACAAGAAAGTAAAGAAAGGGTTCGGACAATTCAAAGATTACATGAAATATACATTTGAAGAAGACGATATACTCCTTATGATTGCTAGTTGTGGAGAAAATCAAATTACCATGGTTAAAGTATTAAAGGAAATAAAACAAAGAAGAAAAGAAGAACAGGTAAGAAGAAAGCAAGACAACATGCTGACTCAGAAGATTCACAGCGTGTTGACTTAGAAGATTCACGACACAATTATTCAGGGGGCAGGCAAGGGCATACAAAATATGTTATCCTTGAAGATAAGCTACAGTTTTGATGCTTCCAAATAAAAAAAGGGGCAAGATAAGCAAAGTCACAGAATGATAAAATCTCAGATCCCAGATGAGGTAATTGTTGACTCCCCGAGATGATAATTGTTTATAATAATTATCTATATCAATTTTTACAGGTTAAAGTTGGGGCAAAAACAAGCATTGATGATTGCTATCAAGTATTGGCAATTGTCACTGATAATTTGAGGGGCAAAAGGATTGTGAAAGAAAAAGTCATGTACTCTCCCTTATGAGAATGAATAAAAGCGTAAATTTTCAATTGACTTCGAATTTTAGGAGAAATTCAGGAGATACAATTAAAGAAGAAAGAAAAGTGAATGGCTTGAAGAACAAGTTACAAAAGACGGTTAATAAAGGTGAAATTGTTAAGGTGTACGACATAAAAGAAGAAATAAGAGTACACAGGCTTGATTAGTTCAAGACTGGGGGCAAAACTAATCTTGGGCAAAAATATGAAATGATGCGGTGGCAGTATATTTGTTAAAGGTTGCAACATCGTGATTTTGATTACGAAGATTCCCAGAGAAATGCTTCCTAATCAAAAGGGGGTAAGACAGGTGAGTAAAAACCATGAAATATATTTCTCACCATAGAATGTATTTCTTTTGTGGTATGAATAAAATGCAGGCTTTCAAGCATATCGAGTCATTGTTAAATGCGAAGCACTAATGACGATCGCCAAAATCAAGACAGGTGAGTAAAAACTGTGAAATATATTTCTCACCATAGAATGTATTTCTTTTGTGTATATGAATAACATGCAGGCCTTCAAGTATATCAAGTTATCGCTAAATGAAAAGCATTGATGATCACTGCCAAGCGTTGATGATTGCTGCCAAGTGTTGATGATCGCTGTCAAGTGTTGATGATTGCTACCAAGCATTGATAATTGCTGTCAAGCATTGACAACTATCACCGACGCTAAAGATTTCCGTCGGTAAGTACCGATGATTATCGCTAAAATTAGCAACTATCGCTGTTACTATCAATCGCTTATTAAAATTGCTATCATCGCCAAGCTGATACACTATTTTAAACATGATACGAATGTTCATTATTAGTAGCGACAAAATATGAATTATTGATCCACCATCTTTTGGCAGTGGAATAAACTATATAGCCAACCACATATAAAGTTGACGACAATGATGATTGCTCATCATTTAAGGTAGCCTAGCCAAGCCTATACGACCAACTACTCATAAGGTCTATCATTTTTGCCATTTGGGCAGCGGTGAGAAGCCAGTGGCCTTAAAAAGCCTGTGAAGGCCATCATACGCATACCCATGCAGGCTGCGGATGAAGCCAGCAACCAAAAGCCTAAAAGGCCAAAAAGTCCTCAATGGCTAGTCACGTGTAACCCTCATGCTGCCTGTATAGTTTTCGGCAGTGTCACGGGGAATGGAGAAAAATGTCCTCCTATGAATGGGCTTGACCTTGCATGCGAAGAAAAAGCGGGCTGCAGTGTGAGCTCTTTGGCTATGTCCATAGACAGGCCAACCATGCATAAGACCCCCCAGATCTTTGGCTTGATTTCAGTATTAACTCATGAGGAAGGGCTTAAACCTATTCATTGATGGACTGACGGCCCTGGATTTAAGACCCCCTAGATCTTTGGCTTGATTTCAATATTAACTCAGAGGTTGCCTTGCGAGCCCCGTGAACTCTAGAGAGTTACTGTGGCCAACCCTGTGCGTAATTCCAATCGATTTCATGGCCCCGATAGCTTCACTGGGCCCCTCTGATGGATTGCGGTTTGTGAACTCCCCAGGCAGTGAGAAGTCCAGCGAATTCATAAGAGTTACAGAGACCATCACATAAGACCCAACTCCACTACTCAAGAGTCTAAAAAACTGCGTGGGCTCCAACTACTTATGAGCTTAAATTGTGTAATGCTCTAACTACTCAAGAGCCTAAATTGTGTGTATAGGTGTCAATCTAGTAGTGTCAGTCTCAGTCCAGTAGTGTCAGTCTAGTAGTATCAGTCCACTAGTGTCAGTCTAGTTCAGTAAAGTCCAGTCAAGTCAAGTCCAATTAAGTCAAGTTTATTTTTATCCGATTAAGGTATGGTCAGTCAAGCGTATATTATCTCCATTGCTCGAAAGCATAAACTATGTGCGATATTCAAAATCCCGTAGATACATATTTCACTTTAGAGATGCTCAAATATGCAAAGCATAAACTATGTGCAACATTCAAAATACTGCAGATACATATTTCACTTTGGATATGCTCAAATATGCAATTGCCTTAAATATTGAGTAAACAACATGCAAAAATGCGTTTCTCTTGAATCAGGTTCAAATTATAGCAACAGTAAATGCCTTCAAGATATTGGCGATTATCTACTCAAAAGTTTAAGTCTTCAAGGTTAATTAATATATTGATAAGAGTCGTAAAGTCTTTTTGTCTCTTGCCTTCTTAATGTAGAAAGATATTATCACATAAGATTCTCAAAAGGGGGCAGAGAATAGACTAGTGAAGAATTATCATTCTCTTTCGGACAATATAAAGATTCAGATATATTCTTTGAAATCGTTAAAGGAGCAATAAAGATTATTTATCCTTCAAGGGTATCAGCAGGCTTCACTTTAGAAGTATTATCTTCTGAAGAAATCTTTATGTGAAGTTAACCTGGAAAGGGGGCAGGATCTATGTCTGTAACACCCCAGATTTTTGCCAACCTAGGATTGGACGTCCTTAGGCAATGGGTCAACCATAGCACCTTAGTAGCTTCTCAAAATTTGATTCCAAAGCCAGAGAAATCATTTAGAACCTAATTCTTTAGAAATTTAACGTGAATTAGCCAGCGCTACACTAGATTTCCTGCAAAATTAGCACCAACCACTTTAAATACGATCTGTAAGACCCAAAACCTCTACAATTATTATCGCTACGTTACCTTAAAATCTAAAATCCAACTCTAAGCCCAGTTGCCCTCGAGATCATTTGGAAACTTCGTATCGGACCTGTACCGCACGTCGAAAGTCTGATTGTGACAAACTTAGACGAATATGACCGCCTAGTTGAACTTGACAATCACCTCAAAAATCAGGTCCAGATGATGTCTTGAGACTGTTTCCTTGAGTCCGGAGTGAAGAGTGTGAGAAAAGTGAATTTATTTAGAAATTAAATATAATTTTAATAAATCTGACACGTGTCACTTGCGCGCTATTTTAAAGCGTTCTGACCATTAGATTTCGACCTAAATTTACCCTCGGATCAGGATAGGTGGCCCTTACATGTCATAACACTTGTGGCCTTGATCGAGTTTTGGTGACCGCTGAACTGAAACTGGTCCGCCACGGTCGATCTGGAAACCCGACCAGACTGAAAACTTAGCTTGACCTAGATCCAATATTAGAAAGATTAAGTCTGACCACATTTAGTAACAGGACCTCCAGAAGTGTTCTGTTAGATCAGAACAGACCCGATTTGATTATAACATAAGTATACCTTAGCCACGAGTCTATTTCCGTGAGTGTTTGGGCTTATAAAAAGGCCTTAAACCCTCTCTCACAAATCCCATACGAATTTCAAACCCTACCCAAATCAAGAGAGAGAAAAGAGAGAGAAAGTGGGAGAGAAGTTGGTGATTCTTCCTGGGATTCTTCCCAGCTTTGTTGCGTGCCTTATCCACCCCTCTGTATCACTTTTTCGACGACTCCGGCTTCGTTCTTAGGTAAGAAAGCCTAACCCTAACCTGTTCTAGGGTTTCAATTGGTGCAAGTGGTGAAGTAGCTAACCTAAATCATACTGTAGGTTTCCAATCAGTCATTGACAAAGACTTAGAGTCTCTATTGAATTCGTTACACTTCTACGGCATAAGGTGCGGATTTTAGATGCTTAGGTTACCTGTTTTCAAAGATTTTAATGTCGTTTAATGGTAGATTGTTGACAAGGGTGTTGTTTGACATGTAGAACATGCTGTCTGTTTTTCATTTCGAATACGTACGAAGAATATGAGATTTAGGGTATTTTGGGTATTTATAGGAAATACTGTATACGTACGTATTTTGCTGATATGATTACCATGAGTATTTGCCATGTACCTATACTAGTTATGTGTGTATGATCTATTTGGTGAAGAGATTTGCCCTAATGCACATTTTGGCTGACTTATGCTATGTAGACTAATGTGTGTAGACTAAGTGTTTGTATAAATGTTTGTATAAGTAAGTATTGAGTAAATAAGGTTGTAGATTAGTATTGAGATAGGATTCTCAACTATTTTGATGATGTATATGATTTCTTCCATGGTTGTTATATTGAATTTGATTATCTTATATATATGAAATGCTTGTGTATGGTTAAATTGCTTATATTGTATCTTATAACATGTTGCTAACATGCTTGAAGTACTTGTTATTTCAATTTTATTTATCTCATATGATTACTGATTCACATTACATGTGCTTGGGGCTATACTCTAGTCCAGGCAGTCGGTAACAGATTAGGATTCGTGGTTGGATTCTATTCACCACGAAGGATGTGTATGATGAACCCGAGTCATACTAGAGTTGTCGGCAGTGGTTAGGCCACGCGAAGTTCTTGTGCACTTCATGTCGGTCGATTCAACGTACGCTCATGCTAGTCGAACTCATCAAGTAACCCGATTGACCATTGTATGTTCACCTTGTATTGGTCATAACTGCTTGAACCTAGGGTACAGAACTTACCAGTGATAACCCTGATAACCGTGGTACCTTGATCCACTAAGACTCATGAGCCGGGCATGGTGGTATGGGACACCGTGGTCGAGCTGTTGGCCTACGCTGGGGCCATGAGCCTCCCCGTAGTGACCAGTGAGCAACCCAGACTCATGAGCCGATTATGGTAGTATGAGACACTATATTCGAGCTGTTGGCCTATACTGATAAGGTGATGGGGGAGCGGTGCAACGAGTACGTGCAACAGCCCTGGCAACCCTTTGTAGTGACCTCGAGCGTACTCTGAGTTTACGTGAGACGACGCCCCTTCCGTAGTAACAAGAGTACAACTAGGCCTGTATTGATAAGGTGATAGGGGAGTTGTGCAACGAGTACGTGTAACAGCCCTGACAGCCCTTGCAGTGACCTAGAACCATATCATCCTATGAGACTACTAGGAGTGACGACCCTAGACAGGATCCTTGTTAGGAATGATATAAGGGAAGTACCCTAGTTTTTCAATCCTGCTGTATAAAAAGGACTAATAACAACTCGGTAATCATATTCATATCGCACTGCATGTGCCTGGAAGATGTGGAGCACTGAGGGAAGAAAGTATGCCGCGGACGTAAGATGGTGCCGCATGAGGGAGTATGTTGGCGAGGGCATACATCATGTCATTTCATTCTTGCATTAATTATAGTATTTAGGAATGTTTGATTTGCTTGCTTTATCATTATCGCTTGATTGATTTGATAACATGTTAACCTTTGTTCTATGATTCCACTGAGTTGGCCACTCACTCCCACGTTACGGGACAGTGTTGTACACACCAACCAGTCCCTGTTTTAGTTTCAGATGATGGCGCTGCTTGTGAAGCGGAGCCGGACTTGTATGATTATGAGGAAGATTTCTCCTATAAGCGGTTACCAGGCGGGTCTAGGTAGACCGTGTTCTGATCGACGGGATTACAGGGTGGTTGATTAGACGCCATGACACTTATCATTTTATATTTTTGGAGCACTCATGTATATTCTTTTTGACCATTTTTAGAGTATACATGTATATGTTTAACCTGGTAACATGTTCACACCCTGGAGACTTACAATAGTTCATATATTTTATATATCTATTACATTCTTCTGCTTGCTAATTTAATTGTCTCTAGAGTATGATATGCTGTTTTTGCTTAATCCACTTCATGTTTTCTGCACTAATATGAACAACATTCATCCATCATTAAAAATGTTGCATAAGTGATGTTCTGAAACTCGGGAGTGGAGTTTATGCTCGACCCCCGATTTTCAGGGCATTACAATGTCTTTAAAGTAATCTAAGCCTTGGTCTTTCTGATAATTTCTTATGCACGATGGAAGAATTCATATACCAAGAATTATGAAGCATGATCCAGTGTGGACTTTCAAAAGTTTTTTTTTTTATATCAACGCCTAATTATATGGTCCAATGCCATAACTTCTCGCTATTCTAATAATAATATCGAAGACTCCAAGTACCAGATCTGATGGAGATAAAGAACAAACGGAATTATCTTCAGTAATTTCTATGGAAAGCTATTAAATGAAAATTGAAAGAAGTCTTGTCTGTTTTTCAGAATAATCAAAGATCTAAGAAAAAGTCTATGAAGAAATGCTAAGGAGCACAAACTTGAGAAGACTTAGTAAAAAGACTCAGCAGTTGAACCTTTGGAGCTAAAGATGAAATCTTCAAGAATGCAATATAAAGAATACAAAGAATACAATGTGAAGCATGATGATAAGTGTAAAAATTGCTTAAATCATGTTATGAATATCACAATCAGCCTAAAAGAGAGAAAAAGCTTTTAATATATTTTTAAAATTATCAATGCTTCATAAAGTTAAATTGAAAAAATTATAATGTCTTGAGATACTAATTTTGATTAATTTGGCAGGAAAGAAAGCTTGGGTTATGCAGATCATGAATAAAAGAAACAATCGAAAAAATTGTTACGGTAGGAGCAACATTAAAGAACAACCCCATAGGTACAAGTTGAAGGAAAGAGTCGTCGGAGTTGATCAAAGAGACCGTTGCAGGAGCAGTAGTGTTGAAAGATAGTTCTCTGATCAAGTTGCTTAAAGATGAAGTTGGCAAAACTATTACAGTGATAAGTTTTGATGACCAAGATAGTTCTATTTAGTGAAGCATCTGCTCAACAATGGTAGCAGGGGGCATTCAAGTCTTCCATTCGAGCGAAATCATTCAAGTCTTCCATTCGAGCGCAATCATTCAAATCTTCTGTTCGAGCGCAATCATTCAAGTCTTCTGTTCGAGTGTAATTATTCAAGTCTTTCGTTCGAGCATGATCATTCAAGTCTTTCATTCAAGTGCGATCGTTCAAATCTTCTGTTTGAACATGAGCATTCAAGTCTTCCATTCGAACGTGACCATTTAAGCCTTTCGTTCGAATGTGAGCATTCCATTCTTCCGATCGAACGCGATCATTCGATCTTCTGGTCAAGTATGAGCATCCAATCTTCCATGCAAGTATGATCATCTAGTCATTCTTTAGTTGCAGTTCATTCAGCTCTTTAGTCAGAAGAAGATCGATCCTCTTTTTGATTTCATGAATCAATCAAAGAAGGATTGAGCGGGCATTTATTGAGGCACAAAAAATATTCCATTGCAGTAGTCAGAGAATTCCATGATACTGATCTTTTCCAGGGTTGCATAATCTGTATTTTGGTAAAAATCCATGTTCGAGGGTATTTTAGGTATTTTGGTTGAAATCCATGTCCGGGAGTATTTTAGGTATTTTGGTAAAAATCTATATCTAGGGGTAGTTTAGGTATTTCAGTAAAAGGCATTAAAGAGGGTGTTTTAATAATAAAGGGTGCACAGGTGTCATTTTAATAGAGAGAGGTTATACACCACCATTTAAGGGAGATCTTGGTGGACACCGTTGTTTAAGAGAAGATGTACATATATGAAGGGATGAGTGGTGGTGATCACCACTTTATAAGAGATCAAGGGCCTATAAATACCCCTCCCCTATTTCATTTGAGGGGTTGGATAAGTTGGTGGCCAGGAAATGAGGAAGAAGAAGTTAGGAGAGAGGGAGAGCTGATGTTGTGCTAACCGCGCAAGAGAGAGCTTCTGTTACTTCGATCGCACAAGGGAGAGCTGATGTTGCGCCAACTGCACAAGGGAGAGCTACTGTTGCACCAACCGTAGAAGGAAGGAATGATGTCACACCAACCACGCAAGAGAATTACATTGAAGATTTTAAGACCCCAAGATCCAAGGAAACCAAGTGGAGAAGGAAGTCGAAAGTGCAGAGTGCAAAAATTCACATTGTTTATGTCATCGAAGGCTATTCAATGACATGGAAGCCAGTCCTCGATGACATCGAAGGCAGTTCGTGACAACCAAAAAATATAGAAAATTAAGTCTGCTTGTTGGACTAATTGGATGTGGTTCTTGATGACATCGACACCCTGTTCAATTGCTCGAAGATCTGTTTGATGACATCGAACTTTTTGCAGATTTTTGAAGCAACTCGTTTGAACACTCTGGACACATTCTCGATGGATTGAACACCCTTTAATGACATCGAAGGCAGTTCAATGACATCAAAGGCAGGTTCGATGACATGAAAAGTTACATAGTGCAAAGGCATTACGCAGTGCAAAAAGGCACGACTTTCAAATTCAAGTTACCTTCGATGACATCAAAGGCGTTACGCAAAGTTACGTAGACTTCGTAAATTTAAGGTAGTTTTCCAATTTTAGATGGATAAGGTTATAAATATGGGTTTTCTTATGAGTTCTAAACATGAATTAGGTTTTGGGAAGTAGAGTAAAAGGGTGGAGCAGCTTCCCAAGATTTTTTCTTCTCTCCTTTTTCATTTTTAATGCTTTCTTTTATGGTTTTAGATCCAATTATGTCTATAGTTGGCTAAACTTCTTAGTTAGGGCTAAGAGGTGAAGCTTATAGCGTGTTGGGATAATTTTCTTTCTTTGATTCTTATTCTTGTTGAACTTCTTTGATTCTAATTTGATATTAAAGGAATATTTTAAGTTTTTTATGATTTATCGTGACTCAAATTACAATATATGTTGTGATAGCTTTGGATATCTTCTTTTCCTATTTTGAGATTGTGACATTGGTAAATCGTGTTGTTCACCATCGTCTCCTGGGCATGGTAGGGTGATGGAATCCCTTCCAACCATCATAATTCTCCTCCAATGAGAATTAGGTCAATGAAAGTTCATATTTGATTTAATTATTTTATCTTCCAATTGGATAGAATAAGACTTCAATTCCAATTATGTTCCTTAAATCAAGTATGAAAATATCTTGATAGTTACAAGTGGATCCTTGTCACCTTAGTTCCCTTTTGATTATTAAAATCCCTCTTACAATTACTCTCTTATATTCTAAATTTATATTTAGATCTTCTTCTAGTTCTACTTATAGTTATTTATGGAATATGCACAGGATTAGTCCCTGTGGATTCAACCTTGGTCTCACTGACTTATTTCTACATTGCGACCCTACACTTGGGATTGTGAACAAGTTTTTGGCACCATTGCTGGTGACTACAACTATGTTTTTAAGAGAGTAATTAATATTAGAAATAGGTTAAGATTAGGGTTTATTTTTCTGCTATGTTTTTAGGTTGGGATTTTTTTTTCTGAAAATATTTTTAGAAACTAACATTGTTTTCTGTTTTGTAGGATCCTAACATAGTAACCCTAATTGAGTAATCTCTTTCCAATTCTCTCTTTCTTTTCTAGATTTCTTATTTGCTGTAAGTTTTTTTTTTAATTATTATTATTTATTTTAAGGTTTAGTTTGTTCGGTTACTTGAGGGCTACGAGTGTTTCATTCCCAAGTGGGTCCGTGACAACACTCGATGTTTCTTAAGTGAAGGAGGATTAGTTGAAGGGTTGCCTATCCATCGCAGGATTAGACACCACTTGATACCCTCTGAGTCAATATAAGTGATGGTTGCAAATCCACCTCAACCTCTAGTTGAGGAAGTTTAAGATGAAAGCGAGGTGCATAATGCACCCTCGCCTCGTACACTACGATTTATTTACAACCGGCCGGGGTGAGTACACATTCTTGCATGATCTTTTCACTTAATGCAGGAAACATGGATATCAAACCTGGAGTGATACAACTCCTTCCTAAGTTTCATGGATTAAATTTTGAAAGTCCATATTTGCAGATCGGGGAGTTTGATGAGATAGTCGCTACATTACACTTCCCAAACGTAACTGAAGATATAATGTGACTAAAATTGTTTTCCTTCTCATTGAAGGAGAAAACTAAGACATGGATGCACTCCTTAAAGTTATGATTTATCGACACATGGGTTGAGATGAATCCAGAATTTCTCAAAAAGTTTTTTCCATTTTATAAAAGTAACACTTTAAGGAAGGCAATCATGAACTTTACCCAGAAAGAGGAAGATACCTTCTTTCAATGCTAGGAAAGATTCAAGGATCTCATGAATTCCTGTTCACATCATGGCTACGAAATATGACGAACAATAAGCTTTTTCTATAATGGATTAACTTCACCAATGTGCCAATTTGTGGAGATGATGTGTAACGGTGAATTCATGAATAAGGAGGCCGATGATGCGTGGGATTATCTTGATCAATTGGCAGCAAAATGCGCGATCATATGACACCTCCCTAAGAACTACCACTCCTAAGCCTACTCAATCAAAGGAAAGGGGAAGAATCTATGTTTTAAAAGAGGAAGATGATATAAATGCAAGAGTGGTTAATCTCACAAGAAAAGTTAAGGCCATGGAACTTAAGAAGGTAGAACCTATCAAACCCGATAAGGCTGTAGAAGTTGTTTGAGGTATTTGTGCTTGCAATATACATATAACTGAAAATTATCCAACGATTTCTAGTTTTCAAGAAATATTGAATGACCAATCGAATGCCATAAGCAACGACTAAAGACCTTTTGGAGGACCCACTCAAACACAAGAGGCTCTTTTTCAGTTGGAGGAATGGACAAACGACTAACCCATAAGAGGCTCTTTTTCAATTCTTAAATAAAAAGAATCCTCAAGAGGATACGTAGTGTGAAAGGCGTTACATAGTATAAAAAGGCGCAACTTCTGGATTCAAGTTACCTTCAATGACATCGAAGGTTGTTCAATGACATCGAAGGCGTTAAGTAGAATTACGCGGATTGTGTAAATTTGAGGTATTTTTTCAATTTTAGACGAACAAGGCTATAAATATGGGTTTTCCTAGGAGTTCTAAACATGAATTATGTTTTGAGAAGTAGAGTAAAAGGATGGAGTAGCCTCCCATGAGTTTTTATTCTCTCCTTTCCTATTTTTAATGCTTTCTTTTATGGTTTTAGATCTAATCATGTTTATTGTTGGCTAAACCTCTTAGCTAGGGCTAAGAGGTGAAGCTTGTAACATGTTGGGATGATTTTCTTGCTTTGATTCTTATTCTTATTGAACTTCTTTGATTCTAATTTGATATTAAATGAATATTTTCAGTTTTCTATGATTTATTGTGACTCAAATTACACTAGATGTTGTGATACCTTTGGATCGCTGCATTTCCTATTTTGAGATTGTGAGATTGGTAAATCCTCATGTTCACCATTGTCTCCTAGGCAAGGTAGGGTGATGGAATCCTTTCCAATCATCATAATTCTCCTCCTTTAAGAATTAGTTCAATGAAAGTTCATATTTAATTTAATTACTTTATCTTCCAATTGGATAGGATAAGACTCCAATTTCAATTGTGTTCTTTGAATCAAGTAAGGAAACATCTTGATAGCTACAAGTGGAACCTTGGAACCCTGGTTCCCTTTTAATTATTGAAATCCCTTTCACAATTACTCCCTTATGTTAAAGGTCAAATATTGCATATTATCCCCCATTTATTACTTAGTTTTATGAACATGATAATGCTTAATGTTCTATTTTAATCAGTTTGTGTTGTAAGGTGAATTTAAGAGCTTGGATTGAAAAGGATGTTGAAAGCATGGATTTAACGCTCAAGAATCAACAAAACCAAGAATGGATCTTAGGAGGCCAAGATTGAAGAATTCACTTTCCAAAGATCTAAGGAAACTAAGTGAGGAATGAGAAGAATCCAAGATTTGAAGTGTCAATTGGCTAGCCTGAGTTTTGGTTCGGCTAACCCAAGAATTCGGCAAGCCTAAGAAAGTTCAGCTGAAAATCCAGCAACACATTCTTCTGGAACTTGCGGAAGTTCGGCTAGTCGAAGCTCTAGCCCGAGTGTCGGTCGGCCTAAGGTTATGCAAATTCTGCGTGGACTACGTAAATTTGAGGCAGTTTCTAGATTCTTCCAACTCAGTGAGAAAGTTAAATTTGCACAACTATAAATAAGAGTCCCTATGATGTTCCTAGGCATCTTCTAGGGTTTGAGGAGTGAAGTAAAAGGGTGGAGAAGTTCTCACTAAGAGTTTTTCTTCCTTTTCCATAATTGTTTTTATACTTTTCTTAAGAGATTTTAGTTCAATCATGTCTATGGTTGGCTAAACCTCGTAGCCAAGGCTAAGAGGTGAAGCTCGTAGTGTGATGGGATGTTTCTTTTACTTTGATTCATATTTATGCTGAACTTTCTTTGATTTTAATTTGATTTTAAAGGAATACTTTCATATCTTAATGGTTTATTGCGACTCAAATTATAATAGATTTGCAATAGCTTTGAGTATCTTCTTTTCCTGATTTTGAGATAATGGGATTGGTAAATCCTATGGTTAGCCATCGTCTCATGGGCATAGTTTGGTGATGAAATCTCTTCCAATTATCACAATTCTCCTCCATTGAGAATTAGGTCAAGGAAAGTTCAGATTGCTATTAATTGTATATCTTCAAATTGGAAAGGATAGGACTCCAATTCCAATTGTGTGACTTAAATCAAGTAAGATGGCTCCCTGTGTCATGCCCCAGACTCGGTGACTGGACCCACAAGGAACCCGATAGCCGGTTCTGGCTGCAACAGTCTCCGTAATACCCCATTCTTAGTTTCAGACTCAGGTTCTGATCATAGGATCCAACAAGGAGGATTTCCTTATCACAATTTCAATCCAATTGAGCATACACAAGATCATAGAAAGTAAATCTTAGAAAATAAACAAAGAACACACTACAAAATCCACTAAGAATTTAAACTTTACAGGTACAAGGCTCAAAAGGAAATACATAATATAAAAAGAAGGGAAGGAAAGGTCTACAATAGGTCCTCAGCTCGCGCCAATCCAATCCACAGCTCCTCCGCTACCACATTGACCTAAGATCTCCTACACGCATCAATCGTGCATAAGCTTATAGAAAGCTTAGAGGGCGGTGTAAGTGTGTAACAATGGTGTTTAGAAGAATAAAGAGAATGCAGAACAAACCAATGAACAATACCAATGCATCCAGCTGTACCGAGTCTAAGCTATGAATGTAGTAAGTCATACCAAGGCTATGCAATGCAATACATGAGTATTGGGTGTCATACCAAGGTGATGCAAATGCAATGTGAAGTAATGCCAGTCCTCATATCCAATCCACATATCAAGTACAGTTCCATCATAAGGAAACCATCGGGGTCAAGTATTGCTGGATGACTGCCACTCTGCAAGACCCGCACAGTCAAACCGGCGTAGGAGACTGCACTACCCTCCTGTGGACAACCAATCACCAGTAAGGCTCAAAGGTAGCGGATCCATTCATGAGATGGTCAAACTCAGCCTAACTGTTACCCTCTCTCTCAACGGGTAAGGCCACACCCCATCCCAACCGACTACGTTGCAATAGGAGACACGACTCAAGGTATAAGGCACTCTTGTGCTCATATTTTTCACTTGGTCTCGACGTTGGGGCATCCCCTCGGTACCGTGGAAGTTTAGGGCCAGAGATATCCTATGCACCCCAAATGCTCAAGAATCATTTTCGGTCTCCACACACGGCCATCCACGATATCTCTGTGGAGGGTACGACCCTGATGAAGCAAGGGTGAATATCTAAATACTATGCAATGCCAGATGCATGAATCACACAATCAACCATGCATCAATCCCAAGCATCCACCTTGCTCAAGAGGGTAAACTCCATCCCTCAGGGAGATACAAACATGTCCTACACAATGTCACAACCTTATCCAATCATACCTCAACTAAGCATGCATATGATGCGTATGGGAGTGGTTCATGAAGATGAATAAGGGTGCTAATCAGGTGAATGAGAAGATGTACTCCTACCTAACCATGAAGGGTATAGGTACTTAACCAATTCCTCATAAGGAATACAACTTCTAGTGGGGGTGCATTTACCTAGGGTAGCCCACGAGGCTAAGTATATAAAGCTAGGACCTAGATAATATGGAAACGAGCCTAGCAAGGGACTAAGGTGGGCATTCAACCACACTTAGCAACTAATGGACCTAGAGGGGTCTAAATGGGGACTTTCAACCACCATTGCCCCAAGGCATCTAATCTACAAACCATATAAACATAAGGTGCAAGGCCCATATCCAAATCATATGCACATAGGTCCCACAAAAGGCATAAGGAAGTAGGCCCAATACTACCTCTAACAATCATGGCCTAAGGAGGGGAACCAAAATCCAACGCCCAAGTCATAAGGGCCATAGAGTCCAATTATTTAGATGGACTTAGTGGGCAACCCATGTATACAAATACATGGCCCAAAATAAATTTTTTTGGTGGAATGGGCCCCATTACATCAGCCCAATAACTAGTCATTTAAGTGGCCATTCCAGGGCCAAAATATACCTTTTCCTCGGCCCCTAAGTCCAGTAAATGGTGGAAGGTCAGCCCATCATTTGGCTGACCAAGGTGAGACATTTCAACCTGACCTGGACCCAGTAGGAAGCCCAAAAATTTGACATGTATTGGGTCCCACAAATGGTCATCAAAGGTGGCCCAAAACAAGCATTAATTAAGCCTAAATAATTATACTAAGGTATAGGTGAGGAACAAGTACCCAATTTAACAATGTGGTGGGCTCCCAATTCCAATAAAAATTCAGCCATATATTGTGTATTTAAATGCCCATGGTTGGACTTTTAGTCCACTAAATCTTCTTGGCATATCGAGGCCCAGAAACATGTCAAAATACTTGGGAGTTACTCCCATAGTGTCCATCAATACATCATAGGGGCCCCACCAATTTGGAGATAGGGATTTGTGTAAGACCCCGTCCATTCTGTACCATTTCCTATACATATGTACATGATGATTGATGCCCCTACCTAGACCTAGATTGGTCATTCATAGTACACACCCAATTGACCGGGATCCCAAGACCTCGAAACCTATCTCATATCGACCGCCTCGTTGCTGCGATCGTGTAGGTATCACCCGTGCGTCTATACGATACTCTGTTTGTGAGATATGTCGTGAAGAATAATTAGTGTATCATGTGTGCAAGGCGCCATGTACTTCACTCCACACATGTGCACAACACATGTGATACACACATGCACATGCCACACATGGGTGAGAGAATCTCTACCCATGTGTGTGATGTCACACACCCATACCTCTCATGTCTCATGTGCTCCCCAAAGTTAACTCTTTTCCATGCCACACCTTAAGCATGACATCATCACACCATGTCATCCCATGCTCCTTTAATCCACCATTAAATACAAATCATGAATTAAATGTCATAATCCTAGCATAAGTTAATATTAATCATATTAGCCTAACTTAGTGAAAATTTTATCAATTTCTCTAGAAATACCCCTCAATCCCTTGACATTTCACCATTTTTCTACACATGAGAGAGAGAGAGGAGTGATCTTGGTGGGCCATGAACTCCATCAATCTCATCCCTTCCATCCATCTCAACCATTGCATCTAATCCATCAAGGTAAGAACACCCACTCCACTCTTGGTTTATTTCCTTTTTAATTATTTGTATGATTATTAGTGGTGACGAATTGATGTGATTAATGGTGTGGATGATGAAGATAGTATGATTAATGGTGAAGATAATTGCAATAATGATGATGATATTATTAATGGTGTGGATGCATGTAACACCCTGAATTTTTTTCCAATCTGGAGTTAGACGTCCTTAGGCAATGGGTCAACCATAACACCTTGGTAACCTCTCAGAACGCAATTCCAAAGCCAGAGAAATCATTTAGAACCTAAGTCTTTAAAAATTTAATATGTATTAGCTAGTGCTACACTAGATTTCCTACAAAATTAGCACCAACCACTTTAAATACGATTTGTAAGACCCAAAACCTCTAGAATTGTTGACGCTACGTTACCCTGAAATCTAGGATCCAACTTTAAACCCAGTTGCTCCCGGGAATACTTTGTAACTTTGTATTGCTTATAGACCGCGCATCGAGAGTCCAATAGCTATGAACTTAGACCATTACGATTGCCTAGTTGGACTTGTCAATCACCTAGAAGATCAAGCCCAAATGATGTCCTAAGACCATTTTATTGAGCCCGGAGCAAAGAGGGTAGGAAAATGAAGATTTTTAAAAAATTAATTATATTTTTATGAAATCTGGCACGGTTCACTTGCGCGTTATTTTTAAGCTTTCTGACCATTAGAATTCGACCAAATTTCACCCTCAGATCAGGAAAGTTGGCCCTTATATGTCCAAGTACTTGTGGCCTTGATTAAAGTTCAGTAACCGTTGAATTGAAGCTGGTCAGCCATGGACGATCTGGAAATCCGATCGGACTGAAAACTTAACTTACTAAAGATCCGATACTAGTGAGCTTAAGTCCGACCGCATTTGATAAGAGGACCTCCAGAAGTGCTCCGTTAGATCAGAAAGATCCCGATTTGGTTATAAATTAAGTATACCTTGACTTAAAGTCCGTTTCCATCATGTTTAGGCTTATAAAAAGGCCTTAAACCCTTAGCTTTCTAACCCATACGAATTTTCAAACCCTAGCTTTCCAAGAGGGAGAAAAGAGAGAGAGAGTGAGGGAGAAGTTGGTGCTTCTTCCTGGGATTCTTTCCAGCTTTGCTACATGCCTAATCCACCTATCCGTATAGCTATTCCGGCATTTCTGATCCCATTCTTAGGTAAGAAATTCTAACCCTAACCTGTTTGGAGCCTAGAATAGTTCCAATGACATTATAGCTAATCTGTTTTGTGCCATAGGTAGCGTATCCACCGTTGACGAAGACACATCGTCTGAATCATCTTGAATACGTCTTTTTTAGTTTAAGGTGTGGACTATATGCGCTTAAGTTATGGTTTTCAACAATTTCAATGATAGTTAATGATTTATTCATATTGTGAATGCAATTACACATGCCAAATGTGCTATCTATTTTGTCTTCTGTATACGCATACTGTATATTGTAAATATCGTATTTCATGTACATGTTAGAATACACATATGCGTATGAAATCTGTTGATATGCTTGCCATAATTAATGATCGTTGTTATATGCCTGATATGTATACAACAACTCCTTGGCGAAAGGACTTGCCCTAACATGCAATAGAGACGACATACGTGATGTATGTTGAATAATGTAACCTAAGTGTTTGACTAAATGCCTAAGTGAGTTAGTAGTTAGTAAAGTATGATTGCTAGAGTGGTTGAGATATGGATCTCCATCACAATACTTGAGTGTATGATTTCCTCCGTGAATCATGTAACTTAGGTTATCCATGCTAAATGAGTGTATGATTTCCTCCATGGATTATGTACTTAGTTGAATCATGTTAAATAAGTGTATGAATTCCTGCACGTACTGTATTTACATTCAAGTTATATTAGATATATCTCATATGCCTGATATTGAATCTGTATGTGAATGGGGCTGTACTACAGTCCAGGTAATCGGTAAGCGTACTCCAAATGGTGGTTGAGGTCATTCGCCACGTAGGATGAGTTTAACAAATCTGAGTCGTGTTTGGGATGTTCGGCAGTGGTTAAGCCACACGGAGTGCTTATGCATCCCATGCCGTTCAACTCAATGTGTGCTTGGCCTAGTTGAGCTTATCAACTAACCCGATTGACTGATGTTTGTTTACCATGTTTGGTCACTACTGCTTGAACCTAAGGTACTAAACTTACCAATGAAAAGCCCCTCTAACCTTGGTACCTCGATCCGCTAATACTCATAAGCCGATTATGGTGGTATGGGACACTATATT
Organism: Magnolia kwangsiensis; assembly: GCA_037074715.1. NCBI lineage: Eukaryota > Viridiplantae > Streptophyta > Magnoliopsida > Magnoliales > Magnoliaceae > Magnolia > Magnolia kwangsiensis. The sequence goes on along the minus strand of CM073572.1, from coordinate 114,917,133 downwards.
CGTGCTGTCGGCCTACATTGATTGGTGACGAGCCCTTTGTAGTGAACAGTGAGCACCTATACTTGTGAGTAGATTATGGTGGTATGGGACACTATATTCTTGTTGTCGGCCTACATTGATTGGTGACGAGCCCTCTGTAGTGACCTCGAGTATATCCTGATAGTGCATAAGGGCGACGAGTCTTGTTGTAGTATGTGGGATATAACTAGGCCTGTATTGATAAGGTGATGGGGGAGAGGAGCAACGATTGCGTGCAACAGCCCTGACAGCCCTTGCAGTGACCTAGAACCGTAACATCGTATGAGATTATCTCAGACTGACTACCCAAGAATGGATCACCGTTTGGGTAATGATACAAGGGAGGTACCTTAGCTTCCCAATCCTGCTGTATGAAAAGGACTAATAAGAACTTGGTAATCATACTCATGATATCGCACTACATGTGCCATTGACATTGGTGTGAGAGCACAGTGGTAGTGATTCATGCCGCGATCGTTAGATGATGTCGCATGAGGGAGTTTGTGGTGAGGGCATGCATCATTACCTCAAATCATTCTTGCATTAACAAGAGTATCTAGGACCTGTTTGATTGAATTGCCTTATCATTACTGCTTAATTGGATTGATAACATGTTAACCTTTACAGTATATAGCTTCCACTGAGTTGATCACTCACTCCCACGTTACGGGACGGTGTTGGCCACACCTACCAGTCCCTGTTTTAGTTTCAGATGGCGACGATGCTTGCGAAGCAGAGTCGGTCTTTCTTGATGATGTTGAGGAGGATTTCTCCTATATACAGGTTCTGATCGACTTGTTTACAGGGTTACTGATTAGATGCCAATACACTTGGTATTTTTTCTTTTTTATTTAAACACTCATGTATATTCTTTTCTTTCCATTTTGGGGTATACATGTATTTAGTTAACCTGGTAACATGTTCACACTCTGGAGACTTACAATTAATTATACATTTTATATATTTATCACAGTCTTCCGCTTGAGAAACTTAACTGTCTCTGGAGTATGATATGTTGTTTTGGTCTAATCCCACTCATGTTTTCTGCACTAATATGAACAACATTCATCCATCATTTAAAATGTTGCATAAGTGATGTTCTGGAACTCGGGAGTGGAGTTTATGCTCGACCCCCGATTTTCAGGATGTTACAATGTATAGGAGAAAACATATAAAAATCAATTTATTATAGAGTTCATGTGGGACCCATTGATAGTGGGCCCCACCAAAATGTTTGAATGACATCCAAATCATCAAACCATTGGCCCATTGGGCTGGTCAAACTCACATACACCCATTCCCACACGGGCAAGTATCCAATAAAAAAAAAAAAAAAAAAGAAGAAAAAAATAGAGAGAGAAGTGAGAAATGCTGCTTGCTGGTAGCAGTGTCCCAACAGCCTAATATAAAGGAGGTAGGGGCCGTGGGCCCACAATGGGCCCCACCCATGATGAATATATTTAATCCATGCCGTTCATCCGATTCCTAAGCTCATTTTAGGCATTGAGCCGAAAAATTAAGCTAATCCAGTTCTCTTGTAGGGTACACCATTAAAAATCATGTGAAGACATGATAAAACATATAAAAGTACTTGCTGGGGCCCACTTGAAATTTTTATGCATATGAAACTTGGACTGACCCGTCAACTACGTGGGACACACACAATAGATGGACTGGAATTTTAATAAAACCAAGAAAAAAGGAAGCATTAATGCTGCTGCCAACGTTTGACGCTGCAACAAGCAACGTTTACTGCTAACGCTGGTAGAAAGTGGGCCCCACCATAGGCCCCACCATGATGTATATCGAACATCAGCACTGTGCATTTGATGGGTCCCGTTTAAAAATGGGTCATCCCCAAAAATCAGCCGTACACGAAACTCAGGTGGCCTACAGCATTAAAAATAAATAAATAAATAAATAAAAATAAAATACAAAAATTTGGAATCTAATCATGAGGTATGTGTTGTATCCAAACCGTCCATTCATTTGACGAGTTGTGTTAAGGCTTTAAATAATAATAATAATAATAATAATAATAATAATAATAATAATAATAATTAATAAGATAGATCTAACTATCAAGTGGGCCACACTACAAAAGCAGCATGATTGAACGTCTACCAATGGAACCCTTTTTGGGTCATAGAAGTTTTGGACTAATATGAAATTAGTTTTTCTCCTTAATTCAGGTCCCTGTGACCTTATGAACAGATTAGATGGAAAATAAACATTAAGGTGGGCCCTCTAAATTGTTTAACGGTAAAATCATTATCTCCACTACTATTTGTGGTGGGGTCCAGATAATCTTTGGATATGATTCATTTTTGGATAATGCTATAAAATAATTTTAAAATAAATAAATAAATAAAAATAAAAATAAAAATAGATGAATTATGTATATATAATAAATATATCACTTTGGGACCCATGTAACTTTGATCTCCTTGAACCTTTCGTTTAACTCAGAGCTTGAGTATATAGAATTACTTGTTGGGGTCCACCTGAAATTTGGATGCAATTGAAACTTGGCCTGACCCCTTAACCAAGTGTGACACACATAATGGATGAGCTAGATTTATGACCCACACCTTGGTGGGCCTAACAAATAATTATAAATGTTTTAATCGAGAGTAATCCCCTCAACTTTTGTATGTGGTATGGCCCCACACAAACCACATATTGACTTGATTTTAGGTCTCAGGCCTACCATGGATTGGTGCATCTGACTAATGGAGTTGAGGGTCGACACGCGTCACGGTGGATCACACCAAAACTATAGTGGATTATAGGTCCACCATTGAAAATTCCAATGGGCCACTATATTGTTATACTTGACATCTAACCTGTTAATAAGGATATGTAGACTTGGACTTAGGAATAATAATAATAATAATAATAATAATAATAAATAAATGGGGATAAGTAGGAGCTCATTTTGATACCCATGTAAGGCTCACCAGACTGTAGGACCCATTGTGATGTATAAGCTACATCCAAATCATCTGTATATTTTAGCGCCAAAGAAACAATGTTGTTGTAATGTCTGCCCTTAAAACCTCCTAGAATTTCACCATAATATGTATGTTAGATCCACACGGTCCATCAGCTTTTGCAGACCTAATAAGTGCAGCCCTACCACGTTAGTGGGACCCACCCATTTGGACAAGCCCAAAATGCCCATAGTTGAAACCTTTAATGATCCACGATAATGTCTAGAAGATATCCAACTTGTCCATTTTTGTTGCACAGATGGTGACCCTCTACCATTTCTAACCTTCTTATGGTCACTTTAATGTTTATTTGTGTAACATCCTGGAAAAATCCGTACGAAGACCCAAGTACCACCTCAAGCAGAGATCACTTAGGACTAAATCCTTTAGAAATTAATGAGAATTAACTAGCGCTAAACTAGATTACCTATGAAATTAGCACCGATCACTTAAAATACGATCTGCAAGACCCAAAACTCGTAGAATTGTTAACGCTACATTACCTTGAAACCTAGGATCCATCGCTAAACCCGATTGCTCTCGGGATCACATTGAACCTCCGTATCGGACTTGGAATGCACATCGAAAGTCTGATAGCGATGAACTTAGACAATTATGACCTCTTGGTTGGACTTGACAATCACCTCGAAAATCAAGTCCAGATGATGTCCTGGGACTATTTTCTTGAGTCCGGAGTGAAGTGTGTGAGAACGTGAATGTTTTTAGAAATTAAATACAAATTTAAGTAATCTGAGTCGTGTCGCTTGTGGGCTGATTATAAGCATTCTGACCGTTGGAATCTGACCCAAATACACCCTCGGATAAGGGAAGATGTCCCACACAAGCCAATGTGCTTGTGGCCCTGATCGAGTGTCGGTGACCGTTGAACTGAAACTGGTCCGCGACAGTCGATCTGTAAATCTGATCAGACTAAAAACTTAGCTTGATCAAGATCCAATATTAGTGAGCTTAAGTCCGACCACATTTAGTAAAGGGACCTCCAAAAATGCCTCGTTGGATTGGAACAATCCCGATTTGGTTATAACCTATGTATACCATGGCTCTGGGACTGTTTCCGTCAGTTCTGGGCCTATATAAGGGTCTTAAACCCTCTCTTTCATAGTCCATACGAATTCTAAAACCCTAGTTAAGAAAAGAGAGAGTAAAGAGAGAGAAAGAGAGAGAGAAGTTGTGATCCATCCTGGGATTCTTCCCAGTTACACTACTTCCTAATCCACCTATTCATATCACTATATGGGTGATACTGATTCCATACTTGGGTAAGAAATCCTAACCCTAACCTGTTCTAGGGTTTCCAATAGTTTAAGTGATGATATACCTAACCTAATTCATGCTCTAGGTTGCCAAACCGCCGTTGACGAAGACTTAGCGTCTAAATCATATCCGTTACGCATTTATCGGTTTAAGGTGCAGACTATATACACATTTATGATTTTTAAGACTTTCAATATTAGATAATGATTTATTACTAACGTGGGTGCCATTACACATGCCAAATGTGCTATCTGTTTCATTTTTCGTAAATGTATAAACTATGTTGTGAATAGAATATTTCATGTGTCTGTTGAAATGTTTGTATGCATTTGGAATCTGATGTTGTAATTATCATGATTAATTGTCATAGCTACATGGTTGTTATGTATGCAACAACTCCTTGACAAAAGGATTTGCCCAAATATGTAATATGACCGACATATATGATGTATGTTGGAAGGTGTAGTCTAAGTGTTTGTAAAAATGTCTGAATGAGTTAGTAGTTAGTAAAGTGTGGTTTATAAGGGAGTTGAGATATAAATCCTAACTACTTTAGCTGTATGTATGATTTCCTCCATGAACTATATAGCCTACTTATTCATGTTTAACTGTGTGTATGATTTTCTCCATGTACTGTGTATTCATGTTTAAGTTATATTCCATAACATGTTCATATGATTGTAGCATCTGACTTAAATATTCATTATTGTGATTGTATGTGATTGGGGCTATATCACAGTCCAGGTAATCGGTAATAGTTCTCGAACTGGTGGCTGCGGTTGATTTCTCCACGCGGGATGTGTTCGATGAATCCGAGCCGTACTTAGGATGTTGGCAGTGGTCAGGTCACACGGAGTGCTTATGCATTTCATGTTAATTAACTCAACGTGCGCTCGTCCTAGTCGAGCTCATCAATTAACCCAATTGACCGATGTATGTTCACTATGTTTGGATACTACTGCTTGAATTTAAGGTATCAAACTCACCAATGAAACCCTAATAACCTTGGTACCTCGATTCGCTAAAGACTCATGAGCCAGACATGGTGGTATGGGATACCGTGGTCGAGCTGTCGGCTTACGCTGGGGCAATGAGCCTCCCCGTAGTGACCAGTGAGCAACCCAGACTTGTGAGCCAAATACGGTGCTATGAGACACTGTATTCGTGCTGTCGGCCTACATTGATTGGTGACGATCCCTTTGTAGTGACCTCGAGCATACCTTGATATTGCATTGAGGCGACGAGCCTTTTTGTAGTAACTAGGGTATGACTAGGCCTGCATTGTTGGTGACGACTGCTTCGCAGTGACCTAGAACCATAACATCATCTGAGATTTACTAAGACTGACGACCCTAGAATGGATCATTGTTTGGATATTGACATAAGGGAGGTACCTTAGCTTTCCAATCCTGTTGTATGAAAAGGACCAATAAGAACTTGATAATCATGTACATGCACCGCACTGCATGTGTCGTTTGGCGTTGGGCATAGCACTGAGGAAGTGACTGACATGCGCGACCGTAAGATGAAGATCGTAGAGGGAGTGTAGGTGAGGGCATGCATCATTCCTTCATACATTTTTACATTAATCAGAGTACTTAGGATTGTTTGATTATATTGCCTTATCATTACTGCTTGATTGAATTGATAACATGTTAACCTTTACTGTATAGTTCCACTGAGTTGATCACTCACTCCCACGTTCTAGGACGGTGATTAAACACCAACCAGACCCTATCTTAGTTACAGATGATGATGCGACACATGAGGTAGATTTGGAGTTCGAGGATGATGAGGAGGCATTCTCGTGTATGCAGTATTCAGGTAGGTTCACTTAGATCGTTCTGAATCATCGGCGCTTCAGGGTTTATGCTTTATAGAGGACTATCACATTTTGACATTTGTATTGTGAAAATACTTGTAATTATGACCTGGCAGAGCATACATATTTTGGGGACTCATACTGGTTTATATATTTATTTCAATCTTCTGCTTGCGTATTACAACTATCCCTGGATTATGTTTTGTTGGTTTGGCTTAATCTACTTCATGTTTTATGCACTAATACAGACAACATACATCCATCATCTAAAAGGTTGCATAAGTAATTTTTTGAAACTTGGGAGTTGAGTTATACTCGACCCCTGATTTTCAGGGCATTACAATTTGTCACCCAAACCAAGTGGGTCCACTAGCATGTGGGACCCACTATACAGTTTATTTTCCATCCAAGTTTGTTGGGGCTGTTGCGGGCCCCACTATTATGTTTATATGCCATCCAAACCATACAAGAGTTATCCACCATTAGATTAACTAAAAACACAAAGTTATCATTTGAGCTGAAATTCCCTAGCACACTAAAACCAATGAAATGGTGATTTTTGCGGCCCACTTACCTGTGCGACCTCGTGATCTTGTATGGCCCACTTACTGGTACAAAAATGGGGGTTCTCATCTTTTAATATTATGTTAGTAAGATGTGTGAATAACCGCTTAATCTAGTGTGAGGGTGTGATAGAGTGGATGGGTATGAACAATGTGATGTAGTGAGTTGAGGCTGATCCCTTTATTATGAGGTCATGTAGTATAAGTATGGCCACCTAATCTTGTACAAAGGTAGTGTATATGCAGCCATCTATTCGTATAATTGTGAAATATGCATAAGGCCACCTAATAATACGAAATCAAGTTGCATTGGTAGCCGCCCAACAACGTGACCACATTCTTATGGACATTTTATGGTACTTGAATCATGTACAACCAGATTGTATATTTGGATTACCTAGTCATGATATGAATTGTGATGTGCGGTTGGATTATACAACGTGATATTATCATGACCCTCAATTCAGTGTAATATGACATAAATACGATTATTATATTATGCTTATTAGTGAAATTGATGTGGGGACCACTAAAATATATGCGATGTTATGGAAAGTAGTACTTGGCCTTTAATCATGTGACACCGAATATGAGTCATTAGCTATGTGATGTCTGAAGTGGTTGTAGTATAATACTTAGTATAATGTAGTGTAGCCATGAATTGCGGGTGCGATTGTGATTATTTAATCAGGTTTGGATATTTTGAATTATTATGACAAGTAGAGACATTTTTGTGGCCACTCAACCATATGGACTTTTGATAATGGAGTGGCCATAAGACCATGTGGGCTATACTGATAGTGTAACCTCTTACGTAAGTAAACTTAGGACGCGTGTCAGATTGATTATGGACCCTACCTTGATGTAAACATTGCATATTTCACCATTTACCCATTAGTCTAGCTAATTCTAGAACATTATTCCAAAATGACCTAAATCCAATTCCTAAATAAGTCAGACGATATGAAATAGTGCTAATCGAACATATAACTTTCAAAGACTTGTGAACCCACTCAATGTACGTATTTTATCTGCACTGTTCAATTATTTTGCCAACTAAATACTTCGATCATGGAGCCGCATGACGTGTATTTTGTACATTTGAACTATTTATCCTTGTACTACCTTAATGTATGTGAGTTACCTATACTATCTAATTGTTGAGAACCACCTTAACATTTGTGTGTGGACCCATCTACTTGTAGTACCATTTGGAAGTAGGACCCACTATGCTGTATGAGACAAACCCACGTCATCCCAACCATGACTAACCCTTATGTGTATATTAGATATCAAGTCGTTCAACTTAGGGATCACTGTATCATATGAGGTTTACCTATTCCTTTCAAACCATTGTAGAATTGCTACGATAACTAATTGCAAACCCAACCTACTAATAACTCATTTGAAGGTGAAGACTTCTACATTATATGAGTTTTACCAGCACCATCCATCTTGTGGCTCATGTTATAATTATGCTTCTCATCTCATAATCACTTGGTGCTTGTACTTTGTGTCATCACCACTCATTAACCATAAAGCCTAGTTAGGGTGTAACCATGTGGCCCTAATAGAAGAAAATAATGTTTGGCCAAGCCGCCAATAGAATATCTATCTTGCGAAGGATATGGTATAATTCTGAATACAATTAATGCTCGTGACTATGATAGTTATGGATGATATTAGTGATGCTAGTGATTAAGGTTAATGGAAGTATGTGATTTAATATCTTGATTAATGTTGCTCCATTTCTTAGCATACTAAATTCATTTACTTGACCATATTGTTATTGATCATACTCATGCACCATGAAATGATGGTATATGCAAGTGTACTTCAATACATTTGTTCATGTGTAAGATATGTCCTCTTTAGTTTACTCAGATGACTATGGAGTGATATAGTTGATAGTGGCATATGATGATTATATGTCATTTTTTTCCTTAAAGGTTAAGTAGACCCTAAACTCATAACATTATATGCATACCACATGTACTTGAATGTATGCCTTATCATAATTGTTTGAATTCATGTATAAGCATGACATAAATGATGATCGAAATATATAGTCATGCCGTATAACATGAGTTGGATCTCGACAATGAAATGTACATCTATGATGATGACTTGAGTTATCCCTGAAAATGAACGGGACATCGGAAGTGTGAAAATAGTAGGGGATGATGTGCCCTTTGGGTTGAAAGTCCCTAAACCCCTATGCTAGCAAGGGTTGCCTCACCATCGGGCCGAGTGGATACATGGGTCATGGATTTGACTCCCACTAACGAGGTCGGGTTGAGAAGAGGTGGGTCCAACCTGCTTAAGGGCTGAGGTGCAAATAGGGACCGGTCTGACTCCCTGGCGAGGAGAAGAGCGAATGAAGTCCGCTACTGGCATGTCGGGTGGATGTCCACTGCAAGGTGGGTATGTGAGGTCGATTACTGGCATCTGGTGCATGGGTATCGACCACAGTGTTTCCCATGATATACAGTTGGTGGAAGTCCACCACAGGGCGAGTTTGCGAGGTCGATTACTAATGTCTGGTGCATGGTATCGACTATAGTGCTTCCCAAGATATACAGTTATGATATGGTATGACAATATGATGATGACAATGTGATTATGGATGTGTGTAATACAGTTATAACTGTGGTATGGGAGAAATAAAAATATGACTTGGTGATACTGGTAGCATTCACTCGAAGTATTACTATGATGCATATGCACTGTATTAACATTGACATCAAACCTTACGTGCTACACGCCTTTCACCATACATGATTTTCTTGTGGCATACTTGTCTTGCTTGCATGTAAGATATACTGTACACATGTGTGTACTAACTAGGCTTTTTTCCTAAGCTTCCTATTTCCCATTTTTTTCAGGGCTAGAGTAGCTTGGAAGATTTAGCTTTTTTTGATGCATTGTATCTATTTTTCGATTTGGCAATGTTGACGTCGTGTACCTTTGGAGAGCATTACACTCGTAACCATCAGGATTTATAATGGAGAGTGTTGCTTGGTATTTTGATCATGGATCTTCATGCTCAGGCATTATTATATGTATATACAATAACAAAAAAAAAAAATTAGTCAAAAATCTTCCTTGTGGTGCGCCGAACTCGTGACTTGGTGTATGGGAGTCGAGTGCCGGATTCAGGGCATCACGGAAGCTGTCCATCCCTGGACTTGGGGCGTGACAATTTGGCACTCAGAAAGGTAGGCTTGCTGCTAGACTACAGGCCCAGTAGCACCCCCAAAAGGGTAGGGACGTCCCAGGCCTGGGCGGTCCAAGGTGTGGACGGCCTGGGCTCAATACAAATGTAACAAGGTGGGCTCCCACGTCCCAAGTGGCTCCCACATGGGACGTCCACCTAGGCTGGACCCAACCCACACGGGCCCCACCAATATGGAGGGACAACGTGAATGAAATACATACACCATGGTGGGCCTGGATAAGGACGGCCAGCCCATGGTGGATGTCCACCAACTGGACGTCCATCATAAATGGCTGGTCTAGTTGGTTGGCCCTACAAAAATGGCCCCTTGTGGCCTCTGGATCATCACAAGGTCAGCCCCACAAATATACCCAAAAGCCCAAATGGGCTGGGCCCAATCATCTCCACAAATACAAAAAATACAGCAATGTAGAAAAATTCCAGCAATGTTCATGTTGTTGTACCAATTTGGGCTCCCCAATGGAGTGGGAACAGGGTCTTCAAAATTTTTAAAATTGGGGGCCAAGGTCCCTTATCAAGTCTAGAATAAGGTGGGACCCAAAAAGGTGGCCACCATCAGAGAAAATATTTTTTAATTATATGTTACAATAGCCTGTATTGCTGGAAATAAACACCCATGTTGGCACACTCTTTTAGAAGATCAAATGGGGTTAGTTGGGGCTAAAATTTGGTAGGTTTATAGGTGAGACATACACCTTCAAGAATCACATATTGGATGGTATCAAAATCCCCACCAAATGACCAAAAATTAGGCCCCAAGATGGCCCAAAATATGTACATACAGTTTGGACAGCAACATATGTATGATAAAAATAATTTGCAAATATTATTTAAATGGGGATTTAACCCCAGAAAATCATGGTTTGGTCCACCCTAGTGGGCCCCAAAAACATCCAAACCATCCCATCATCCAAATCATCCTTGCATGCACCCCATTTTGGTGATTTTAGGGGCCACAAGTCCAAGGGATGAACTGTGAAAAACGTCCTTCCTCTATGGATGGTTTGGATCTTGTCAGTCCACAAGGTGGGCCACTCACTCATGATCAGAAACTTCTAACAAGAAAAGGAGAAGAAAACGGCCACAAGAGAAGGGTCTCCACCTTAATGAGGCCCTTCCCTTCATCACACACATACGTAGACATTTCATTACCATAAGATGTACAATCTACATGATCAAGGCTATCTATTGGGATCTATGGTGGAGATCTAATCTCCACCAAGGATCAAGGGTCTGGATGACCCAAAGATCCCTGATCTAAGGAAGAAAGGAGCATGAAGGGATCCATGGAGAATGGTCTCTTGCATGCACATGCATACAATGTAGGATAAGCTTCGAGCTATATTCATGTAGTCTTGGGGCCACCATCATCACTTGATGGGTTCCATAAGCTCCATCAATGGAAGGAGAACGAGGAATCAAGAGGAAGAAGAGAAAATCTGAAATTTAAAAAATACAACACACCCACCTATCAAAACAATTCCAAAGCTACACCACTAGCATCAAGAAGCTTCAAGGATCATGGTTAAATGGTTGAGATTGGTTGATGATGGGTGGATTAGGAGGTGTTGGGAGGTGAGAGGGCTAGAATTTTTAGGGGAGGTGGGATGTCCTAGCAAAGGGAGAGGAGAGGGAGAGGTATAGAGAATGAGAAGAAAGAGAGAGAGGGAGGGACTTGTAGGGAGGCAATCATTGCCTCTCTCCTTGGTTAGAGAAACCATGATGGCCTATGGTGATAGTAACAAAGTGCTATGATTAGTAGGTCTTAGGGTGGTAGGCTAGTAGGCTTTGTAGCAAACCTACTATAGGGAGACATCATCCTTACATAAACACCTAGGAAAACTTGTGGGGTGGGGTCCACCATCACACATTAAAGGCCCAAATTGAACATTTCCCATAACTCATGATGTATATGTCAAATTCACGCACAGGACACGGCGTTGGAACCACGGCGTCGATACGGACAAGTTGGAGTAGGTTTCGGGTCGATCCGAGTCGAATCGATATGACCGAACTTGGGGACGACTGCAAATGCTAACCTTAAGTCACAGGTCACCGGAATCCCATCGGTATGACCACATGACCCTATGGAACACTGTGTACACTTGGGTTAGGGTCTTACAACTCTCTCCACCAACAAGGAAATTTCGTCCTCAAAATTTACCAAATCCAGGATACAATGAAAATGCAGAAACACCATCATATATATAGAAATTATCAATAGAGAAGGCAATGCGTACAATCATATAGTCAATCAAGCATTAAACAAATGGGGATAACGCTCTCCAACCTTGGCTTCGTGTTCCCAAGACACCTCAGCCTTTGAACGTTGACTCCACTGCACCTTCACCAGGGGAATGACCTTGGTCCTAAGAATCTGCTCCTTCCAAACAAGAATACGAATCGGTTGCCCGATGTAGGAAGCATCCTCATGGACCTCAAGGGACTGCCAATCAATCACTGGAATTATTTCTGACCCACACTTCCTTAACATAGATACATGGAACACATCATGGATCCTAGGAAACTCTGAAGGTAAGGCAAGCCTGTAGGCCACAACACCCACAGACTCGATAATCTCGAAAGGTCTAATGAGTCTCGGGGCAAGCTTACGCTTCACTCCAAATCGAATCACACCCTTCATAGGTGAGACCTTGAGGTATACCATGTCCCCAACTGCAAACACGAGGGGTCGACGCCGACGATCAACAAAACTCTTCTGTCGGCTCTAAGCTATGTGCATCCTCTGCTTAATAATATCCAAAATCTCTGACGCCTGCTGCACAAGTTCGGGACCTAGGAGATGAGGCTCTCCAACCTTGGTCCAACAGTTAGGAGATCTGAACGATCTACCATAGAGTGCCTCAAAAGGAGCCACGCCGATAGTCACCTGATAATTATTGTTATACGCAAACTTTGTAAGGCGTAAATGCTCATCCCAACTGCCCGCAAAGTCAATCACACAGGCTCTGAGCAAATCCTCAAGGATCTGGTTGACCCTTTTGGTCTACCCATCCATCTGTGGATGATTAGTACTATTGAGATGCAAGGTAGACCCCATCGCCTGCTGGAAACTCCTCCAAAAATGAGACGTAAATCTAGAGTCTTGGTCAGATACGATCGAAACCAAAATGCCGTGCATTCTCACTATCTCCTTAATAAAGATCCTCGCCAACTGGTTCATAGTCCAAGAAGTACGCATTGGAATGAAATGTGTTGAATTCGTCAAATGATCGACGACAACCCAGATGGTAGCATGACCACGCTGAGTCCTTGGCAAACCCGCGATGAAATCCGTCGACACATGCTCCCACTTCCACACTGGAATGCTCAACAGCTGTAGGGACCAGGGTGTCTCTTGTGATCAACCTTGATAGGCTAGCAAGTGTCACACTCGGCCATGAAGCTAGCAATCTAGGGTTTCATCCCTGACCAAAAGTACTGCCTCCTCATATCTCTGTACATCTTCGTGGAGCCCCGGTGGATTGTAAGTCTCGATCAATGTGCCTCAGTCATTAGATCATGACGCAACACTAGCACTTCCGGGACACACAATTAACCTCTGAAGTGTAATCCACCATCGAAACCAATCTACCTGTCTGACTGCTCCACGGATGCTGCCTCTGCTCGGTACTCTTGAAGTGACTCATCTATCTATAGAGCCTAGATCACCTTAGCAACCAAAGAGGGTTGAATCGACAAGCTCAAAAGCTGAACCATAAAAGAATGCAAACTGAACTAAAAGTCAAACTATGAAACATCCTCGAGCATCTACAACTGTTGAACCATCATCTGAGCCACCAGGCCTCATGGCTGACGGCTGAGCACGTCCGCCACTACGTTTGCCTTACCCGGGTGGTACTGAAGGTTAAAGTCATAATCTTTCAATAATTCCATCCATCACCTCTATCCATGTTCAACTTGGACTGTGAAAACAAATACTTCAAACTCTTATGGTTCGAAAAGAGCTCGAACCTAATCCCATAAAGATAATGCCTCCACACATTCAGTACAAAGACAACTGCTACTAGCTCCAAATCATGGGAGGGGTAGTTTAGCTCGTGGACCTTGAGCTAACGTGAGGCATATGCCACTGTCTTCCTGTACTGCATCAGGACAACACCCAAGACAACTCTAGAGGCATCGGTAAACACAATAAAACCATCACTCCCATCAGGAAGAGTGAGGATAGGAGGGGACGTGAGGCGGTCCTTCAACTCCATAAATGCCTCCTCACAGGCATCACTCCAGACAAACTCAGCACCCTTCCACGTCAACTGGGTTAGCGATGTTGCAATATGGGAGAAATCCTCAATAAATCGTCGATAATATCCCACCAGACCATGGAAGCCACGGATCTCGGACACATTCATGGGATGGCCCCATTGACTGTAACACCCCAGATTTTTGCCAACCTGGGGTTAGACGTTCTTAGGCAATGGGTCAACCATAGCACCTTGGTACCTTTTCAAAATTCGATTCTAAAGCCAGAGAAATCATTTAGAACCTAATTCTTTAGAAATTTAACGTGAATTAGCCAGCACTACACTAGATTTCCTACAAAATTAGCACCAACCACTTTAAATATGATCTATAAGACCCAAAACCTATAGAATCAGTGACGCTACATTACCCTAAAACCTAAGATCAAACTCTAAACCTGTTTTCTCTCATGAACCCTTTGAAACTTTGTATTGAATGTAGACCGCGCGTCGAAAGTCCGATTGTCCCAATCTTAGACCATTATGACCGCTTAGCTGGACTTGACAATCGCTTTGAAAATCAAGCCCAACTAATGTTCTGAGGCTATTTCATTGAGCCTGGAGCAAGGAGTGTGAGAAAGAGTGAAATTCATAAAAAAATTAATTGTGATTTAAATGAATCTCGCACATTTCGCTTGCGGGTTAAGTATAAGCATTCTGACCATTGGAATCTAACCCAAATACACCCTCGGATCAGGGAACATTTCCCCACTCAAGTCAGTGTACTTGGAATCCTCGATCGAGTCTCAGTGACCGCTGAACTGAAACTGGTCCGCCACGTGCGATCTGGGAACACTATTAGGCTGAAAACTTAATGTGATCAGGATCCAACATTCATGAGCTTAAGTCCGATCACATTTAGTCAGGGGACCTCCAAAAATATTCTTTTGGATCGGGAAAGACCCGATTTGGCTATAACCCAAGTATACCTTAACTTAGAGTCTGTTTTGGTTATGTTTGGGCTTATAAAAGGGCCTTAAACCCTTAGCCTTCTAACCCATACGAATTTAGGGAAAACCCTAGGAGAGAGGAGAGAAAAGAGAGAGAAAGTGAGGGAGAAGTTGAAGCTTTCTCTTGGGATTCTTCCCTGCTGCTCCACGTGCCAGATCCTTCCACCTGCATCGCTATTCTGGCAATTTCAATGTCGTTCTAGGTAAGAAAACCCTAACCTCAAGCTGTTTTAGGAATTTCAACGATACAATTAGCAAAGTAGCTAATTTATCTTGAGGTTTAGGTCGTCATACAGGCGTTGACGAAGCGTAGACTTTCTATTCGAATCGATACACTTCTACGGCGAAAGGTGCAGATTTTAGATGCTTAGGTTACCTGTTTTTAAAGCTTTCAATGCCGTTTAATGGTAGATTACTGATAAGGATGCTGTTTGACATGTAGAACATGCTGTCCATTTTTCAATTCAAATACATACGAAGAATATGAGATTTAGGGTATTTTGGATATTTGTAGGAAATACGGTATACGTACGTATTTTGCTGGTATGATTGCCATGAGTATTTACCGTGTACCTGTACTAGTTATACGTGTATGATCTGTTTGGCGAAGAGATTCACGCTAATGCACATATTGGTCGACATATGCTATGTAGACCAATGTGTGTAGACTAAGTGTTTGTTGAAATGTCTAAATCAATATGATTTATGTCTGCCATATGTTTTGAATGTAAGAACATGATTGTCGTGGATTAGAAAACTCCTTGATATAAGGATCTGTCATATTATATGTTGAAATCAACATACGTCAAGTATGTTGGAGTTGAGTAGTCTAAGTGTTTGTATAAATGTATGTATTAGTAAGTATTGAGTAAATGGTGTTGTAGATTAGCGTTGAGACTGGATTCTCAACTACTTTAATGATGCACATGATTTCCTCCATGCTTGTTGTATTTGAATTGATTACCTTGGGAGTGAAATACTCGTGTATGGTTAACTGCTTTTGATGTACGTTATAACATGCTGATAACATGCTGGAATTACTTGTATTTCAATTCTGTCTCTCTCATATGATTACTGATTCACATTACATGTGCTTGGGGTTATACTCTAGTCCAGGCAGTCGGTAACAGTTTAGAATTCGTGGTTGGATTCTATTCACCACGAAAGATGTGTATGACGAACCTGAGTCGTACTAGAGTCGTCGGCAGTGGTTAGGCCACACGAAGTGCTTGTGCACTTTATGTCGGTCGATTCAACGTGCGCTCATGCTAGTCGGACTCATCAAGTAACCCGACTGACCATTTTATGTTCACCTTGTATTGGTCATAACTGCTTGAACCTAGGGTACTGAACTTACCAGTGTTAACCCTGATAATCGTGGTACCTTGATCCACTAAGACTCATGAGCCGGGCATGGTGGTATGGGACACCGTGGTCGAGCTGTCGGCATACGCTGGGGCCACAAACCTCCCCGTAGTGACCAGTGAGCATCCTACTCTGAGCAAATTATGGTGGTATGGGACACTATATTCTTTCTGTCGGCCTACATTGATAAGGTGATGGGAGAGTGGAGCAACGAGTGCGAGCAACAGCCCTGACATCCTTTTGTAGTGACCTTGAGTTTATCCTAACACCGCATGGGGGCGACGAGTTTTGATGCAGTCTTAAGGATATAAACTAGGCCTGTATTGATAAGGTGATAGGGGAGCGGTGTAACGAGTGCGTGCAACAGCCCTAGCAGCCCTTGCAGCGACCTAGAACCGTACTTCATATGAGATATGCTAGGACTGACGACCTTAGAATGGATCATTGTTTGGGTATTAATATAAGGGAGGTACCCTAGTTTCCCAATCCTGCTGTATGAAAAGGACTAATAACAACTCGGTAATCATATTCATATCGCACTGCATGTGCCTGGAAGATGTGGAGCACTGAGGGAAGAAAGCATGCCGCGGACGTAAGATGGTGTTGCACGAGGGAGTATGTCAGTGAGGGCATCCATCATGTCATTTCATGCTTGCATTAATAACAGTATTTAGGAATGTTTGATTTGCTTACTTTATCATTATATCTTGATTGATTTGATAACATGTTAACCTTTGCTCTATGATTCCATTGAGTTACCTACTCACTCCCATGTTATGGGACGGTGTTGCGCACACGAACCAGTCCCTATTTTAGTTTCAGGTGATGGCGCTGCTTGTGAAGTGGAGCCGGACTTGTTTGATGATGAGGAGGATTTTTCCTATATACTGGTTCTGATCGACGGGTTTACAGGGTTACTGATTAGATGCCAATACACTTGGCGGTTTGCCTTTTTTTACACAGCCATCTATATTCTTTTCTTTCTATTTTGGAGTATACATGTAATTAGTTAACCTGGTAACATGTTCACACTCTAGAGACTTACAATCATTCATATATTTTATATATTTATCATAGTCTTCCGCTTGCTAATTTAACTGTCTCTAGAGTATGATATGTTGTTTTGGCTTAGTCCCAATCTTGTTTAATGTCATTCTACAAACAACGTGCATTCATCATTATTTATGTTGCATAAGTGACGTTTTGGAACTCGGGAGTTGGGTTTCTACCCGACCCCCGATTTTCAAGGCGTTACATTGACACACTACATCAACCTTTAAAGGGTCTACAATGAGACGCTCCCTCATCACTATGTAACTGAGGAACTTCACCTTCTCCTGTCAGAACTCGCACTTCTCCAACTTCTCATATAGCTGGTAGGCATGGAGGGTCTCTAGCACAATCTGCAAGTGCTCAACATGGTCCTCTCAGGTCCTCGAATACACAAGAATATCATCAATAAACACTACCATGAACTGATCGAGGAAGGGCCGGAAGACCTCGTTCATCAGCTGCATAAATACGGCGGGCACATTGGTGAGTTCGAACGGCATGACCAGAAACTCAAAGTGACTGTAATGAGTCCGGAATGTTGTCTTTAGAATGTCCTCCTCTTAGATCCGAATATGATGGTAACCCAAGTGCAAGTCTATCTTGGAAAAGAACTGGGCACCTTGCAGCTGGTCGAGCAAACCATCTATATTGGGAATTGGGTATTTGAATTGGCCAAGCTATATGTCCTAGAGGGGGAGGGGGGGGGGGGGTGAATAGGACTATGCCGAATTAAAATTAAATACTACAGAATAAAATAAAGAAATAGCCTTACAATAATAAATCAATTCACAATGCTGAAATTAAATCAATCTCAATAAACAAGCATCGAGAGGTTGATACAAATTCAGGTTTAAGGATAACCTTACACTATAATAAATAAGGGCTTATGGTAGGACAACCTTATTTGTAGAACGTCTTTTGAATAAAGAGTTCAAACTGAAAATAAATAGCAAGGAATTGTAATATTAAGAATTGATTATTCTAGGGATAGCCATGCACCATAAAAATGGCAGGGAAACCTTACTAGAATAATTACTGAAATTGAAGCTCAGATTAATAAAGGAATAGCAAGAGATAAATTGCTGAAATAAAACTCTAAATTATTACAACATTCCCCACACTTGCTTGAAATGTAAATAGTTACAGCATTCACATCCACATGTACATTCCACACAACTGAATGATGAAAGATAAAGAATTAAGCAAGCATTCAATCCACAAGATAAGGAGTTATAGTGGTTCTCCTGTGTGTACACCAATTGTTAAAAAATAACCACACAGAATGCTACTCCACTCCTAATATCCTCACACAGGGATATTAGCGTTCACTATCAAAATAGGTTTCACAGGTTCACCTAAAACCTTCACAATTGTGTCTTTTTAACTTGGGCTTACACAATCCAAAAACCCACACTATTTTAAGTTTTCTGGCTCTTCTTAAATAACCAACAAATGGAATTTTTTTGGCGAATCCCAAACAAAAATCAAAAGAATGGAAATTTTACAGAATTGTAAAATACCTGGATTTCTCCTCTTGTAGCAGCCCGGAAGAACCAATTGGAGTAGATGTTCGGATATGTAAGTTCAATGTCATATACTCACTTTATAATGGTTCTAAGTTCTAATTGATTTTAAATTAAATCAGACTGGTCTAGCTCTATTTGATTTTAATTTTCAGAAGAAGGAAAGCAATATTTCTTCTTTTCAAATCAGATTGGAGTAACGAATTAAATCAAATAGTAAAAAGCTAACAAAAGGAAATAAAATTATGCACAATATAGCTTAAGAACAGACATAAACTTATCTCAGAGTGGAGCTTTGAATTCACTTAATTTTCGAGGAATAGCTCTGAAATTCGTGTGCTATTTATAGCTGCAGAAATTCATCTTCAACTAGTCCTTGGGTCACCATGACTGGTCGAAGAAGAAACAGATTTTTGAATTTTCGGGCGCGATCGGATAAAACCGTTACACGACCGGTCTTGAGTGGTCCACGACTGGTCGAAGGCCGTCCACGACTAGTCAAGACCCACACACGACTAGTCGTTGCGACCCTTGATTTAGTTGCTGGAGTTTGAGTCGTAGCTCCACGACTGGTCGAAGGTTGAGTCGAGACCATCCCACGACCTGTCGAGCAGACTCCAGGACTGGTCGTAGCCGAACAGAAAAAATCTGATAATTTGTAACAAAACTTCGACTGGTCTTAGAATTTCTTGGACTGGTCGAACCAGTTCTTAGACTAGTCGAACAAGGTCCAGGACTAGTCTTAGAACAGACCAAAATCACTTGTAAAAAATATATGAATTATGTATTCAAAGTGACCTACTCTAAAGGTCAACCTAAGGTCAATCAAACCTCCATAAGTAAGGACATTGAACCTTCATTTGCTTAGACTTTGATCTTTACGAAGCTTAAGTTTTTCTTGTAGCTTGAACACTTCACAAGCTTTGAAGTCAACGTCAATATGAGTTGTGCTCAGTTCCCTAAGTATGCTTGAGTCTTGATCTTGAATAAATGTGAACTTTGAGTCTTGAACTTGAACTCGAGCTAGAGTCTTCAACTTGAACTCTTCTTTAAGATTGTCAATATTATAGTTCATCTTCTTGTGGTGTCTCGAACATATTTAACAAGATGCAAATACAAGAAATATATAGAGGTTTTGACACACAAAATTTGACAACCAAAGAGGATTCAAACCATAGCACTTACAATCTCCCCCTTTGTCAAATTTGTGACAAAACGCACTCCTATAGTTCAATGCACAAAATATAATAATTGAAGCAGCACAAGCATCAATAAAGAATCATGCACCAGTTGTCATGAGATAACCATAACCATTGCATAATACATCACCCTGTAAGATTACAAACTTCAAACTCAAGTTTACCAACTCCCCCTGAGTAGTACACCTACCAATCATCATATGTGTATCAATCATAATCAATCCCACAATTCTCCCCCTTTTTGTCAAAAATATGACAAAGGAAGAATAAAAAATAGGATAATTAATAAAGAAGTCAGAATATCATATCATAAAACGTTATCAAGTCAAGTCAAAGAAACTCAGTTACACAAATAGAGATAAAGAAAAGTCTTATAGTTATTACAAACCAAAGAGTAAAATCCTCAATCTGATCCAGAAGAAGGAGCAGGTATGGTAGGATCAATTTGATGAAGGCCTTTTTGTAAGTGCATAAAATACTTGCACATATTTTTAAACTGTAGATTATGGCCAACATTCATCTGTTCTACCTTCTCCTCTAATGCACTCAGACGTGCATCAAAATCACATGGCTTATAGTTAGGATCATTCCCAGAGTCAGAATCAATTTCATTAAAAATATCGTCC
Source organism: Magnolia kwangsiensis (assembly GCA_037074715.1). Classification (NCBI taxonomy): domain Eukaryota; kingdom Viridiplantae; phylum Streptophyta; class Magnoliopsida; order Magnoliales; family Magnoliaceae; genus Magnolia; species Magnolia kwangsiensis. The sequence goes on along the minus strand of CM073572.1, from coordinate 114,896,246 downwards.
ATATTGATATCATCTGGAGGAAGAACATCACCCTTTTTATCATTTCCGACTTCAGAGCAGCTCCACCCGCACCAATATCAACTTGTCCTCGAGCCAACTCCAACTTTATTTTGTTTATGTTGGAGTTGTTGAATATAAGGTGTTAGATAGGAGCCTCTCCAACAGGCATAGCTACTAACATGTGAGTAGCTAACACATTCATCAGATACCCAAATGGGATATCACTATGACCAAGATGAATATAGAATTGAATGATATAATAACAAATCAAAGAGGGCAAACAGATATTGGCACCAGTAATGATTGAGTATAAAAAATGAACCATAAGCAGAGTCAACTCATTCTTATTACCAGAGCGGGGATATAGATTAGAAGTAAAGATACGATGTAAGACTCTGTATATGGGCAACAAATATCTGGTTGCGAGGGCATTCCCAGTACTATTCCATGGTGCACCCATGTTACAATGTTCTAGTATAAACGTATTTTTCAGATTCTGACACTTTCACAGCAAGTGTGCTAGGATGAATACCATCATCATTTACTGAAATATCCATAAGGCCTGAGATTAAATGTCGATTAATAGGAAAAGGCCCTTCTCTAGTAGCAATAGTAAAAGTCAGTTGCTCAGTAGAAAATTCAGTAATGCACGCAACCATGGCCCGTGCTATGGACTGGTATGCCGGCCCGTCCTAGCGTAAAATATTTTTCCACCCTACAGATTGAAGGAGAGGAAAAAGATTAAAAGGATCGATATGGTTGAAATCAACGGTCTTTTCAACAATCACATTGTGCATACGCAAATCACAAACATACGGTGGATCATCTTTGGGAGCCCTAAGATGGCGTCTGGTGATAACATTTGATCTATAAAAAGAAGCACCTCTAGGATTCTTCCTTTTAGCTCTAGGCTCCATTTTCTTGAAGAAATATAAGAAATTTTAAGAAAATAGAGATGAGTTTCTCTATAATCAGCAAATGAGGAAGAAAACTTAAAAAACTTGAAGAAAGAGTTGAAATAGACAACAAAAATCAAGAAATTGAAGAGAAAAGACTTTGATACTTCAAGAAAAACAAGCAAAATGCTCTAACCTGAAGGAATCGAACACAAGGGTTCGACTAGTCGTAACTCGACTCGTTGGAGAAGAGGGCTAGAATGAAGAGAAAGTTCTTTTCCCAAATAAAGACAATCAGCGCACTACACGACTAGTCGTGGGTCGTCCTCGACTGGTCGTGTACCATAAAAAAATATGCAATTTTCATCAAAATTTGAAATATAAATCAATAATATATTAATATATATACACTATGCTATAGAGATGCATGATCACTCATTTTAAATTGCACATACCAAGATCAAATTTTAATTTATTAAACCTGCTTTTGTCGAGCGGTTTAGTAAATATGTCAGCAAGCTGAGTCTCAGTAGGTATATATTCTAAGTATATTACTTTTTCTTCCACTAATTCACGAATATAATGAAACCTAATATCAATGTGCTTAGTATATGAATGCTGGATTGGGTTTTTCAAAATATTTATCGTGCTGAAATTATCATAGTATAAAACCATTGAATCCTGTGCGATACCATAATCGCTCAACATTCGTTTCATCCAAACCAGTTGTGTACATGCATTTTCAGCTGCAATGTATTCATCCTCAGTAGTTGAGAGTGATATGGAACTTTGCTCCTTGCTAAACCAAGAAACCAAGCAATTTCCAATGTAAAAAAAATCACCACTGGTTGATTTTCTGTTATCGATATTACCAGCCCAATCAACATCTGAATATCCAGCCAATTAAACACTAGTATCATAAGGATACCAAAGACCCAAATTAACTAAACTTGTGACATATCTAATAATTCGCTTAACAACAGTTAAGTGAGCTTCTTTAGGATTAGACTGATATCTAGCACAAATTCCAACACTTAAAGCAATATCAGGTCTACTAGCAGTTAAGTAAAGAAAACTACCAATCATGCTACAATACAATTTAGGATCTACATCTTTACCTGTAGAGTCTTTTGAAAGTCTTAAAGTTGTACTCATACGAGTATCAAAATTCTTACCATTCTCAAATCCGAATCCCTTAATCAAGTTCAAAGCATACTTAGTTTGTGAAATAAAAATTTCATCAGGTTATTTTTTTACTTGCAACCCTAAGAAATAATTAAATTCCCCAACCATGCTCATTTCGAATTCAGATTTCATTAGATCTACAAACTCAATAGTCATGTTAGTACAAGTTGATCCATAAATTATATCATCAACATAGATTTGAACCATTAGAATATCATCGTTATGTTTCTTAACAAAGAGTGTCTTATCGACACTGCCCATTTGAAAATTGTGACTCAGTAAAAACTTTGTCAATTTTTCGTACCATGCCCTGGGAGCTTGTTTCAGACCATAGAGAGCTTTCTTAAGACGATATACATGATTAATAAACTTAGGGTCTTCAAACCCTGTAGGTTGTTCCACATATACCTCTTCATGTAAATCGCCATTTAAAAAGGTACACTTCACATCCATTTGAAAAATTTTAAACTTCCTAAAACATGCGATGGATATAAAAATTCTAATTGATTCAAGGCGAGCAACTGGCGCAAATATTTCATCGTAATCGATGCCTTCAATTTGAGTGTACCCTTATACAACCAGTCTTGCCTTGTTTCGAATTATATTTCCCAGTTCATCAGACTTATTTTTAAAAATCCACTTTGTTCCAATTATGTGTTTATATTTAGGTCTAGGAACAAGATACCAGACATCATTATGAACAAATTGATTAAGTTCTTCCTGCATTGTAACTATCCATTTTTCATCAAAAAGTGCTTCTTTTACGTTTATCGGTTCAATCTGGGATGTAAAACATACGTAATTACATATGTCTTCTATTTGTCTACGAGTGCACACACTAGTGAGAAGGTTTCCAAGAATTTGAGTAGTTGGATGATCTTTAACAGTCCTTAATTCAGAATTAATTTCATTTGATGAAGTATCTGGTTTTTCAATTACAAGGACTTCATCATTGTCTGAACTAGGGGCAGGTGTATTCAAGTGATCATCAATGACCACATTAATTGACTCTTGAATCACACCAGTCCTGTTGTTCAATACACAATAAGCATGACTGTTTAAAGAATATCCTAAAAAGGTCTCTTCATCACTTTAGTATCGAACTTTCTCAAGTTTTCACGGTCACGCAAAATGTAGCACTTGCTGTCAAAAATACGAAAGTATTTGACAGTAGGCTTTTTGTCAAACCACATTTCATAAGCCATTTTATTATTTGATTTACAAGTATAAACACGGTTAATAATGTACCAGGTAATATTTACTGCTTCAGCCCATAGATTTCTAGGGAGCTTCATGCTATTTAACATAACATTTTCCATTTCTTGAAGCACTCTGTTTTTCCTTTCCACAATACCATTTTGTTGTGGTGTTTTGGGCACAGAGAATTCATGTGATATTCCCTGATCGCTACAAAATTTTTCAAAACCGCTATTTTCAAATTCGGATCCATGATCACTACGGATCTTACTCACTTGAAAATATTTTTCAGTTTGGATTCGTTTGATGATCTTTTTCACTGCATCAAGGGTTTCTGATTTGTCTTTTAAAAATGAAACCTAAGTGTATCTTGTATAATCATCTACGATAACCAAGATGTATTTTTTTCCGCCTCGACTTTCCATTCTAGTTGATCCTATAAGATCCATGTGGAGAAGCTCGAGTGGTCTTGATGTGGGATTGGAGTTCACCTTTTTGTGAGAGCTCCTAGTTTGTTTACCGTACTGGCATTCACCACATATTTTTTCTACTTTTTGTAACTTAGGTAGACCTCTAATTAGTTCTCCTTTGCTCAATCTGTAAAAATTTTGGTAGTGCACATGTCCAAGGCGTTTATGCCATAATTCAGTCTCATTGGTATGGACCATGTAACACTTTTGGTTAGTTGAGCTACCATCACTTACTATATAGCAGTTTTCAGAAGTTCTGCGACTAGTTAATATTACAGAACCCTTTCTGTTTATGATCTCACAACCTTGATTGGAAAATTTCACACTATGGTTGTTATCGCATATTTGAGATATGCTTAACAGGTTTTGTTTTAGCCCCTCAACATATAAAACATCTTTAAATAAAGGAAAGTTGTAAAGTTGAACCGTACCTTTGCCAATAATCTTGCAATTGCTTCCATCACCAAATGTGACTGACCCATCAGTCATATCTTTAAGATCAGTGAATAAAGCTTTATCTCCTGTCATATGTCTGGAGCATCCACTATCTAGGTACTACTTTGAATAGCTTGTTGCTTTAAAAGTAGTGTGAGCAACCAAGCAGGCACCCTTAGAAACCTATTTCAGAACAAATTTGGGTTTATGAGTATAGTTAGTCTTCTTTTGATTGTAGTTGTAAGAATGACATATTGAGTTAGATTTTAAGATCTCCTTAAGCAAATCAACTATCTTTTCAGCTAGAGGATTTCTGACCTGATTTTTGAAATTGACATAGCTGCTTTTAGGTTTTTGAAAAGTTTTTGTATTTTTAGAAAAACCTCGATAAGTACTTTTCTCTTTTGAGTTTGAGGCTTCTCCTTTCACAAATTTGAGAGGAGTATCTTCTGTTTAGGAGGTATATTCTTATCATAGCCCAACCCGGATCGATCGCCACATTTTCTTGATCTGGATAATAATTTTTCTAACTTTGGATCACCTTGAGCATATCTCCATGTGTCCTTCAAACTCAGAAGAGAAGATACTTCATTTTTAAGTTTCTCATTTTCAGATTTCAAATCTTCAATCAGGGAGGTTTTGAATTCCAAATCACATTTTAATTTTTCAAGGCAATCTAAAATTTGGAATTTTTCTAAAATAAGAGTCTCAAAACATTCTTTGAGTTTAGAAAACTTTTCTTTTTGAAGTTTAAGTTTGACAACAATTTTACAACTTTCCTTATATAAGGCATTATAAGCATCTTGAAGATCTTCTTCATTTTCATGATCACTATGCAAATTTTCTTCACTAGTTGAATCATCGTGATCTGAGAATATAAACTTGGCTAGAGTCATAAGGGTTTTACATCATTGCCCGACTTGGTTTCAGAATCTTCTGATTCAGAAGAGGCTTCAGAATCAGATGATTCGTCCCATGTAGCCAACATACCCTTCTTCTTGGGTTTGTCCTTCTTAGGACATTTGTTTGCTAAATGTCCATATTCTTGGCAGTTGTAACATTGACTCTCTTTCAAAGACTTCCAAGTTCTAAACTTTAGTTTAGGTCGTTTCTTTTCGTTTACCTTTTGAAAATCGATCCTTTTCTTACTTTTGAAAATCTTGTAAAACTTTTTAGCTAAAAGCGCCATATCATCTTCTGAAATTTCTAAATCTGATTTTTCTTGAGAAATACCTTTAGAAAATGTTAAAGTAATAGATTTACCTTTAGGAGCTTTAAAATTCAATTCATAGGTCTGTAAAGAACCAACTAATTCTTTTACCCTCATGTTATTCGTATCACGAAGTTCCTGGATCGCGGTTACTTTAGAATTGAACCGTTCAGGAAGTGACCGTAGTATCTTTGCACACACTTTACTTTCTGGGATTTTATCGCCAAGACCCCACATTAAGTTTACAATGTCATTCAGTCTAGTGTAAAAGTCCATAAACATTTCATTTTCCTCCATATGAATTTCTTCAAATTTAGTTGTGAGGAGTTGGACTTTAGATTTCTTGACAATTGATATTCCCTCATGTGTCATTTCTAATATATCACAGGCTTGCTTTGCAGTATCACGGGATATGATTCTTTTAAACTCATCTGGTGATAGTGCGCAAGTGATAGCATTTAGTGCTTTAGCATTAACACTATTCTCACTTTTCTGAAGTGTAGTCCATGAGAAATAAGAAGACACTCTCATTGTTTTTGAACCATCAGTTCCAGTCACTTCAGTGGTAGGGGGTTTCCATTCGGTCACTGTGGCTTACCACACACTCTCATCCAATGATTTGAGGAAGATCCTCATTCTGGCTTTCCAATAGGCATAGTTGGAGCCATCAAATGGTGGAGGCCTAGTGACTGAAAGGATATCAAAATTTGACATCTTTTTATATAGCTTAGATCGTTAGCTCAAGAAATAAATCCAAAATATAAAGCAATAAGAGCGAGCTATTAGTCTCTGATACCACTTGAAATGGTTAAGCTATATGTCCTATAGGGGGGGGGGGGGGGAGGTGAATAGGACTATGCCAAATTAAAATTAAATATTACGAAATAAAATAAAGAAATAGCCTTACAATAATAAATCAATTTACAATGCTGAAATTAAATCAATCTCAATAAACAAGCATTGAGAGGTTGATACAAATTCAGTTCTAAGGATAACCTTACACCATAATAAAAAAGGGCTTATGGTAGGACAACCTTATTTCTAGAACGTCTTTTGAATCCAAAATTCAATCTGAAAATAAATAGCAAGGAATTGCAATCTTAAAAATTGATTATTCTATGGACAACCATGCACCATAAAAATGGCAGGGCAACCTTACTAGAATAATTACTGAAATTGAAGCTCAGATTAATAAAGGAATATCAAGAGATAAATTGCTAAAATAAAACTCTAAATTATTACAACATTCTCCACACTTGCTTGAAATGTAAATAGTTACAGCATTCACATCCACATGTACATTCCACACAACTGAATGATGAAAGATAAAGAATTAAACAAGCATTCAATCCACAAGACAAGGAGTTATAGTGGTTCGCATGTGTGTACACCAACTGTTAAAAAAAAGCTACACAAAATGCTACTCCACTCCTAATATCCTCACACAGGGATATTAGCGTTCACTATCAAAATAGGTTTCACAGGTTCACCTAAAACTTTCACAATTGTGTTTTTTAAACTTGGGCTTACACAATCTAAAAACCCACACTATTCTGAGTTTTCTAGCTCTCCTCAGATAACCAACAAATGGAATTTTTCTAGCGAATCCCAAACAAAAACCAAAAGAATAGAAATTTTACAGAATTGTAAAATACCTGGATTTCTCCTCTTGTAGCAGCCCGAAAGAACCAATTGGAGTAGCTGTTCGGATATGTAAGTTCAATGTTAAATACTCACTTTATAATGGTTCTAAGTTCTAATTGATTTTAAATTAAATCAGACTGGGCTAGCTCTATTTGATTTTAATTCTCAGAAGAAGGAAAGCAATATTTCCTCTTTTCAAATCAGATTGGAATAACGAATCAAATCAAATAGTAAAAAGCTAACAAAAGGAAATAGAATTATGCAAAATATAGCTTAAGAACAGACACAAACTTATCTCAGAGTGGAGCTTTGAATTCACTTAATTTTCGATGAATAACTCTAAAATTCGTGTGCTATTTATAGCTGCAGAAATTCATCTTCAACTGGTCCTAGGGTCACCACGACTGGTCGAAGAAGAAACAAATTATTGAATTTTCGGGCGCGATCGGATAAAACCGTTACATGACCGGTCGTGAGCAGTACACGACTGGTCGAGACCCACACACTAGTGTGCGACCCTTGATTTTGTTGCTGGAGTTTGAGTCGTAGCTCCACGAATGGTCGAAGGTCGAGTCGAGACCATCCCACGACCGGTTGAACAGACTCTAGGACTGGTCGTAACCGAACAAAAAAATATGATAATTTATAACAAAACTTTGATTAGTCTTGGAATTTCTTGGACTGGTCGAACCAGTGCTTGGACTAGTCAAACAAGGTCTAGGACTAGTCTTAGAACAGACCAAAATCACTTGTAAAAAATATATGAATTATATATCCAAAGTGACTTACTCTAGAGGTCAACCTAAGGTCAATTAAACCTCAATAAGTAAGGACATTGAACCTTCATTTTCTTAGACTTTGATCTTTACGAGGCTTGAGTTCTTCTTGTAGCTTGAACATTTCACAAGCTTTGAAGTCAATGTCAATATGAGTTGCGCTCAGTTCCCTAAGTATGCTTAAGTCTTGATCTTGAATAAATGTATAACACCCTGAAAATTGGGGGCCGTATATAAACTCAACTCCCGAGTTCCAGACCGTCACTTATGCAACAAAAATGATTATGATTCAATGTTGTCTGATTTAAAGCATTCACATGAGTAAAAGTATACCAAAACTGTAATTCATACTTCGGATCCAGTGATAAAAGCAAGCGGAAGACTAAACAATATGTATATCACTGTACGAAAAAACAAAGTAAATCTCATCTATCTCTAAAGTATGAATACATCTCTGAGTCTCATATACATATACATGAACAAAAATGTAATGTTCCAAATAGTCCCACTGAAGCCCCATCGATCCAGGTTGCCTACGGGAAGCCATCGTGATACTGCATGTACGAGAACTCGTCCTGGTCCTCGTCAATGTCTGCCTCCACCTCCTGGATCTCAGCCTCACCTGCATCTACAATAGGGTCTGGTGGGTGTTGCAAACACCATCCCGTAACGTGGGAGTGAGTGATCAACTCAGTGGAATCATAGAGCAAGGATTAGCATGTTCACAATTCAATCATGCGATAATAGTAAAGCAGTAAATCAGACAATCCTAATACTGTTGTTAATGCAAGATGACATGACGTGATGTATGCCCTCACCGACGATCTCCCTCATACAGCAACATCTTACGACCGCGGCATGCCACACTCCCTAGAGTGCTCCACATCTTCCAGGCACATGTAATGCTATGGTGATATGATTTCCAAGTTGTTATTAGTCCATTCAAACAGCAGGATTGGGAAACTAAGGTACTTTCCTTGTATCGATCCCAACACAGATCCTGTCTAGCGTCGTCACTCCTAGTAATCTCATACGATGTATATTTCGTAGATCACTGCAAGGGCTGCCAGGGCTGTTGCTCGCACTCGTTGCACCGCTCCCCCATCACCTTATCAATACAGGCCTACCGTACTCTACTGCAACGGAAGGGTCGTCGCCTCCCGTGGACTCAGAATACGCTCGCGGTCACTACAAAGGACTCGTCGCCTGATCAGTGTAGGCCGACAGCTAGAATATAGTGTCCCATACCACCATAATCTGCTCACGAGTCTAGGTGCTCACTGGTCACTACGGGGAGGTTTGTGGCCCCAGCGTAGGCCGACAGCTCGACCACGGTGTCCCATACCACGATGCCCGGCTCATGAGTCTTCGTGGATCAAGGTACCATGGTTAACAGGGTTTACAATGGTAAGTTCAGTACCCTAGGTTCAAGCAGTTATGACTCATACAAGGTGAACATACATCGGCCAGTCGGGTTACTTGACGGGCTCGACTAGCGCGATCGCATCTCAAGTCGAACGACATGAAGTGCGTAAAACACTTCGCGTGGCCTAACTACTACCGCCAACTTCAAACACGAATCACGTTCATCGACGCGTCGTTCGTGGCTATGACCAGTCAGCCACGAATTCGCTCGGTTACCGACTGCCTAGACTAAGTCTAGTCCCAAACATTTATAGAATCACATTAGCAATATATGTAAAGGTATTGGAATTGAAATATAATCATATGAGCATGTTAACACATGTTATAACATTCAACTTAAGCAAATCTTCAGCACATACTTTCCATGCATGTAATGGAATCATGCATATGGTCAACATGTAGGAAATCATTTAGGTCAACATATTAACTAAGAAATCAATCTCAAACTACCACATAACATCATTTAATTCAATACATACTAATACAAGCATTTATACAAACACATACACTACACCCTTAAGTCTACATATAGCTTGTTGACCCAAAGTACGCAACTAGGCGAATCTCTTCGCCAAACTAATTATGCAAGCATTCCTAACTCCCTAATGCGACAACAAACCATGTCAATCTCGTCAGAAAAATATGAATGTAGACCGTACTTCCTACAAATGACTAAAATGCCCTAAATCTCATATTCTTCATTAATTTACGAAATAGGAAACGGAGAGCATGTTGTACATGTCAAACGGCGATGCCGTCGATAATCTACTATTAAACGACATTGGAAGCGTTGTAAACCGTCAATCAAAGCGTCTAAAATCCTCACCTAGTCTCTTACGGATGCGGGATTTTGAACGGAGCGTGTACACTTCGTCTACGGCAGTAGGAGAACCTATTTTACAAGTTACGTTAGCTAACACGTCGTGAATCTAAGTAAACCCCAAATCAGCAAGTTCTAGGGTTGTTTTATACCTGAAAGAATGGAGAAATCACCAGCCAGGTGATTGGGAAGAGTTGCTGAAGCAGTAGCAATCGGTGGCTCGGAGACGGGAAAAATCCCTTCCACTCTCTCTCAAACTCTCTCTCCTTTTCTCTAGGGTTTGCAATTTTCGGATGGGAGAGAGAAATGAGGGTTTCAACCCCTTTTATAAGCTTAAAAATGACGGAAACAGGATCCGAAACGAAGTTTACTTGGTGCCTATCCATTTCGGGGCTGTTTCGGTCCAAAAGTTGCTTTCTCGTGGTCCCCTGGTCGATTGCGATCGGACTTAAGCTCATGCGTACCAGATGTAGCACGTATTAAGTTTTCAGTCTGGCAGGGTTCGCAGATCGCACATGGCGGACCAGTTTCAGTTCAGCGGTCACCGCACGTAGATCAGGGCTGAAAGTCTCATGATAATAAATAGAAATTTTTCCTGATCCGAGGGTGTAATCTGGATGAATTCTGACGGTCAGAACGCTTAATACTGACGCGTCAATTCGTGTGCCGGATTTGAATTTGAAATTCCAATTCTGTCCCTATTCGCGGTCTCTTCAGTCCGGGTTCAACGAAATAGTCTGTGATTATCGGTTTGACTTGATTTTCGAAATGATTGTCAAGTCCAGCTGGGCGGTTCTAACGGTCTAAGATAGGAAGTATCGGACTTTCGACGCGCGGTCTAAATCTAATATAAGAATTCAAAGTGGTCCAGAGAACAAACCCGCTTAGAGTTTGATCCGTGGTTATAGAGTATTGTAGAGTTGTTTGTTCTACTCGATTTGGGTCTTGTAGAACGTATTTAAAGTGATCAGTGACTATTTCCCAGCTACTCTAGCGTTGCGCTAGCTAACTTACGCTTAATTTCCATGGAATTTAATTCTACGCGATTTCGGGTCGAATTAGTGCTCGGGCCCAAGTACGGATTTTTCACGGGCGTTACAAAATGTGAACTTTGAGTCCTGAACTTGAACTCGAGCTAGAGTCTTCAACTTGAACTCTTCTTTAAGATCATCAATATTGTAGTTCATCTTCTTGTGGTGTCTCGAACATATTTAACAAGATGCAAATACAAGACACATATAGAGGTTTTGACACAAAATTTGACAACCAAAGAGGATTCAAACCATTGCACTTACAATATCTATTCTTAATAGTGACCCTGTTGAGCTCTCGGTAATCCACATAGCCTCTTTACGAAAAATACTGGGGCTCCTCATAGTGAACTGCTCGGACGAATAAAACCTAACTCTCGGAGCTCATCCAACTGCTCTAGCAGTTCCCGTAACTCCATCGGTGCCATCCTGTAGGGAGCCTTGGAGATAAGAGCAGTATCGAGCACCAAATTAATCTGAAACCACTACGCCAAAACATCGAAAAAAGGATGGTTGAAAACCGTCTCAAAAGGCCAAAAAGGACGGACATGGACCGTCACAACGGCCGTCAAATTTTGACGTGTCGTATTTTTTAAAGGACGACCATAAACTGTCTCTAAAGATGGATGGTCATGGACCGTCTCTAAAGAAAGACGGTCATAGACTGTCTATAATGGTAGGTATTAGTGGACTTATATGAAGCTGAAAAGGACGGTCTATGATCGTCCGTAAAAAGGACGGTCCTAGACCGTCCATAAAAAGGTCGGTCCATGACAGTCAATAAAAAGGACAGTTATAGACCGTCTCGTATGACCTGAAAAAGACGGTCCTAGACCATCTCTTATGAACCAAAAAAGGATGGTCATGAACTGTCTCTTATGAGTCTAAAAAGGACGGTCATGGACTGTCTATTATGAACCTGAAAAGGACGGTCGTGAACGGTCTTTTAAAAGGACAGTCTTCAGCCATCTCGTATTTGCATATACACTTGTTCATATCATATTCTTTCTGATATACACCTGTTACAACATCATATTCTTCTTGATATACACCTGTTATATAATATATTTCATCATATTCACATTCACATCCATCTAAACCCAAACTACGTAAATCCATCCAAATAAAAACTACATTCATCCAAACATAAACTGCATCCATCCAAACACAAATAATATACACCTGTTACAATATCATATTCTTCCTAATATACATCTGTTATATACACCTGTTAGAACATCGTATTCTTCTTGATATACACCTGTTATATAATATATTTCATCATATTCACATTCACATCTATCTAAATCCAAACTACATAAATCCATCCAAACATAAACTATATTCATCCAAACAGAAAACTACATCCATCCAAACACAAACAATCTTCCACATTACATTCATCCACGCATAAATACATTAACATCATAAATAAAAAAAAGGAAATCGGGTTACATGTTAAGGTTTAGGGAATTGAGAAAAGGTTAAGGTTTAGGTTTAGGAAATCAGGTTCGAGTTCAAGATCGGGTTTAAGTTTGAGTTTTCAAGTTTAGGTTTAGGTTTAGGTTAGGGAGTTGAGATTAGGATTAGGTGTAGGTTTAGGTTTAAGGATTTGAGAATACATTAAGGTTTTAGGTTTAGGTTTAGGTTTTACTTTATAGGTTAAGGTTTAGGTTTTAGGTTTAGGTTAAGGTTAGATAATAGTTTATAAGTTTAGGTTATAGGTTATAGGTTAGGGTTTTAGGTCATAGGTTTTGGTTTAGGTTAAAGGTTATAGGTTTAGGTGTAGGTTTAGGTTAAGGTTTAGTTTATAAGCTATAGGTTTAGGGAATTGAGAATAGGTTAAGGTTTAGGTTTAGGAAATCGGGTTCGGGATCGGGTTTAGGTATGGGTTTTCAAGTTTAGGTTTACATTTAGGTTGGGGAGTTGAGATTTGGATTAGGTGTGGGTTTAGGTTAAGGGATTTGAGAATACATTTAGGTTTTAGGTTTAGGTTTAGGTTATAGGTTTAAGTTAAGGTTTAGGATTAGGTTTAGGTTTAGGTTATAAGCTATAGGTTTAGGGAATTGAGAATAGGTTAAGGTTTAGGTTTAGGAAATCAGGTTCGGGTTTGGGATCAAGTTTAGGTTTAGGTTTTCAAGTTTAGGTTTAAGTTTAGGTTAGGGAGTTGAGATTAGGATTAGGTGTAGGTTTAGGTTTACGGATTTGACATTTAGGTTTTAGGTTTAGGTTTAGGTTTTGGGTTTTAGGTTAAGGTTTAGGTTTTAGGTTTAGGTTAAGGTTAGGTTATAAGTTTAGGTTATAGGTTATATGCTAAAGTTTTAGGTTTAGGAAATCGGTTTAGGTTTAGGAATTCAGGTTCGGGTTTGGGATCAGGTTTAGGTTTGGGTTTTCAAGTTTAAGTTTAGGTTAGGTTAGGGAGTTAAGATTAGGATTAGGTGTAGGTTTAGGTTTGGGGATTTGAGAATACATTTAGGTTTTAGGTTTGGGTTTAGGTTATAGGTTTAGGTTAAGGTTATGTTATAGGTTATAAGTTTAGGCTATAGATTATAGGTTAATGTTTTAGGTTTAGGAAATCAGGTTTGGGTATAGGTTTGGGTTTTCAAGTTTAGGTTTAGGTTTACGTTAGGGAGTTGAGATTAGGATTAGCTGTAGGTTTACGTTTTGGGATTTGAGAAGACATTTAGGTTTCAGGTTTATGTTTAGGTTTTATGTTTTAGGTTAAGGTTTAGGTTTAGGTTTTAGGTTTTGGTTAAGGTTTAGGTCATAGGTTTTGGTTTAGGTTAAGGTAATAGGTTTAGGTTCAGGTTAAGGTTTAGGTTATAGGTTATAGGTTTAGGGAATTGAGAATAGGTTAAGGTTTGGGTTTAGGAAATCGGGTTCGGGTTCGAGATCGGGTTTAGGTTTGGGTTTTCAAGTTTAGGTTTAGGTTTAGGTTAGGGAGTTGAGATTAGGACTAGGTGTAGGTTTTGGTTTAGGGATTTGAGAATACATATAGGTTTTTGGTTTAAGTTTAAGTTTTAAGATATAGGTTAAGGTTTATATTTTAGGTTTAGGTTATAGGTTATAAGTTTAGGTTATAAGTTATAGGATAAGGTTTTAGGTCATAGGTTTTGGTTTAGGGTCGGGTTATAGGTTTAGGTTAAGGTTTAAGTTTAGGTTATAAGCTATAGGTTTAGGTAATTGAGAATAGGTTAAGGTTTAGGTTTAGGAAATGGGGTTCGGGTTCGGGATCGGGTTTAGGTTTGAGTTTTCAAGTTTAGGTTTAGGTTTAGGTTAGGGAGTTGAGATTAAGATTAGGTGCAGGTTTAGGTTTACAGATTTGAGAATACAATTCAGTTTTAGGTTTAGGTTTTAAGTTATAGGTTAAGGTTTATGTTTTAGGTTTAGGTTATGGTTAGGTTATAGTTTATAAGTTTAGGTTATAGGTTATAGTTTAAAGGTTTAGGTCATAGGTTTTGGTTTAGGTTAAGGTTATAGGTTCAGGTTAAGGTTTAGGTTGAGGTTTAGGTTAAGGTTTAGGTTTAGGTTTTAAGCTATAGGTTTTGAGAATTGAGAATAGGTTAAGGATTAGGTTTAGGAAATCGGGTTCGGGTTTGGGATCGGGTTTAGGTTTGGGTTTTCAAGTTTAGGTTTAGGTTTAGGTTAGGGAGTTGAGATTAGGATTAGGTGTTGGTTTAGGTTTAGGGATTTGAGAATACATTTAGGTTTTAGGTTTTGGTTTAGGTTAAGGTTTAGGTTTTGGTTTAGCTTTTTAGGTTATAAGCTATAGGTTCAGGGAATTGAGAATATGTTAAGGTTTTGTTTTAGGAAATCGGGTTCGCGTTCGGGATCGGGTTTAGGTTTGGGTTTTCAAGTTTAGGTTTAGGTTTAGGTTAGGGAGTTGAGATTAGGACTGGGTGTAGGTTTTGGTTTAGGGATTTGAGAATACATATCGGTTTTTGGTTTAGGTTTAAGTTTTAAGATATAGGTTAAGGTTTATATTTTAGGTTTAGGTTATAGGTTATAAGTTTAGGTTATAAGTTATAGGATAAGGTTTGAGGTCATAGGTTTTGGTTTAGGTTTGGGTTATAGGTTTAGGTTTAGGTTATACGCTATAGGTTTAGGTAATTGAGAATAGGTTAAGGTTTAGGTTTAGGTAATCGGGTTCAGGTTCGGGATCGGGTTTAGGTTTGAGTTTTCAAGTTTAGGTTTAGGTTTAGGTTAGGGAGTTGAGATAAGGATTAGGTGTAGGTTTAGGTTTATAGATTTGAGAATATAATTCAGTTTTAGGTTTAGGTTTTAAGTTATAGGTTAAGGTTTATGTTTTAGGTTTAGGTTATGGTTAGGTTATAGGTTATAAGTTTAGGTTATAGGTTATAGTTTAAAGGTTTAGGTCATAGGTTTTGGTTTAGGTTAAGGTTATAGGTTTACTTTGAGGTTTAGGTTTAGGTTATAAGCTATAGGTTTTGGGAATTGAGAATAGGTTAAGGATTAGGTTTAGGAAATCGGGTTCGGGTTTGGGATTAGGTTTAGGTTTGGGTTTTCAAGTTTAGGTTTAGGTTTAGGTTAGGGAGTTGAGATTATGATTAAGTGTTGGTTTAGGTTTAGGGATTTGAGAATACATTTAGGTTTTAGGTTTTGGCTTAGGTTAAGGTTTATGTTTTGGTTTAGGTTTTTTGGTTATAAGCTATAGGTTCAGGGAATTGAGAATAGCTTAAGGTTTTGTTTTAGGAAATCGGGTTCGCGTTCGGGATCAGGTTTAGGTTTGGGTTTTCAAGTATAGGTTAAGGAGTTGAGATTAGGATTAGGTGGAGGTTTAGGTTAAGGTTAGGTTATAAGTTATAGGTTTAGGTTATAGTTTAAGGTTTTTGGCCATAGGTTTTTGGTTTAGGTTTAGGTTTTAGTTAAGGTTTACGTTTAGGTTTAGGTTATAAGCTATAGGTTTAGGAAATTAAGAATATGTTATGGTTTAGGTTTAGGAAATCGGCTTCGGGTTCGGGTTCGGGTTCGGGATCGGGTTTAGGTTTGGGTTTTTAAGTTTAGGTTTGGGTTTAGGTTTAGGTTAGGGAGTTGAGATTAGGATTAGGTGTAGGGTTAGGTTTAGGGATTTGAGAATACATTTAGGTTTTAGGTTTAGATTTAGGTTCTAAGTTATAGGTTAAGGTTTAAGTTTTAGCTTTAGGTTAAGGTTAGGTTATTGGTTATAAGTTTAAGTTATAGGTTATAGGTTAATGTTTTAGGTCATTGGTTTTGGTTTAGGTTAAGGTTATAGGTTTAAGTTTAGGTTAAGGTTTAGGTTTAGGTTATAAGCTATAGGTTTAGGGAATTGAGAATAGGTTAAGGGTTAGGTTTAGAAAATCGTGTTTAGGTTTGGGATCGTATTTAGGTTTGGGTTTTCAAGTTTAGGTTTAGGTTTAGGTTAGGGAGTTGAGATGTAGATTAGGTGCAGGTTTAGGTTTAGGGATTTGACAATACATTTAGGTTTTAGGTGTAGGTTTAGGTTATAGGTAATTGGCTTAGGTTTAGGTTAACGTTATAAGATATAGGTTTAGGGAATTCAGAATAGGTTAAGGTTTAGGTTTAGGAAATCGAGTTCAGGTTCGGGATCGGCCTTAGGTTTGGGTTTTCAATTTAGGTTTAGGTTTAGGTTAGGGAGTTGAGATTAGGATTAGGTGTAGGTTTAGGTTTAGGGATTTGAGAATACATTTAGGTTTTAGGTTTGGGTTTAGGTTATAGGTTATAGGTTAAGGTTTAGGTTTTAGGTTTAGATTAAGGTTAGGTTATAGATTATAACTTTAGGTTATAGGTTAAGGTTTTAGGTCATAGGTTTTTGGTTGAGGTTAAGGTTATAGGTTTAGGTTTAAGGTAAGGTTTAAGTTTAGGTTTAGGTTAAGGTTTAGTTTTAGGTTATAAGCTATAGTTTTAGGAAATTGAGAATAGGTTAAGGTTTAGTTTTAGGTTATAAGCTATAGTTTTAGGAAATTGAGAATAGGTTAAGGTTTAGGTTTAGGAAATCAGGTTCGGGTTTAGGATCGGATTTAAAATTGGGTTTTCAAGTTTAGGTTTAGGTTTAGGTTAGGAGTTGAGATTAGGATTATGTTTAGGTTTAGGTTTAGGGATTTGAGAATACATTTAGGTTTTAGGTTTAAGTTTAGGTTATAGGTAATAGGTTTAGGTTTTTAGTTATAGGTTATGGTTTATGTTTTAGGTTTAGGTTAAGGTTAGGTTATAGGTTATAAGTTTAGGTTATAGGTTATTGGATAAGGTTTTAGGTCATAAGTTTTGGTTTAGGTTAAGGTTATAGGATTAGGTTAAGGTTCAGGTTTAGGTTTAGGTTATAAGCTATAAGTTTAAGGAAATAAGAATAGGTTAAGGTTTAGGTTTAAGAAATTGGGTCGTGTTCGGGATCGGGTTTGGGTTTGGGTTTCCAAGTTTAGGTTTAGTTTTAGGTTAGGGAGTTGAGATTAGGATTAGGTGTAGGTTTAGGTTTACAGATTTGAGAATACAATTCAGTTTTAGGTTTAGGTTTTAAGTTATAGGTTAAGGTTTATGTTTTAGGTTTAGGTTATGGTTAGGTTATAGGTTATAAGTTTAGGTTATAGGTTTTAGTTTAAAGGTTTAGGTCATAGGTTTTGGTTTAGGTTAAGGTTATAGGTTCAGGTTAAGGTTTAGGTTGAAGTTTAGGTTAAGGTTTAGGTTTAGGTTATAAGCTATAGGTTTTGGGAATTGAGAATAGGTTAAGGATTAGGTTTAGGAAATCGGGTTCGGGTTTGGGATCGGGTTTAGGTTTGGGTTTTCAAGTTTAGGTTTAGGTTTAGGTTAGGGAGTTGAGATTAGGATTAGGTGTTGGTTTAGGTTTAGGAATTTGAGAATACATTTAGGTTAAGGTTTAGGTTTTGGTTTAGGTTTTTAGGTTATAAGCTATAGGTTCAGGGAAATGAGAATAGGTTAAGGTTTTATTTTAGGAAATCGGGTTCGCGTTTGGGATTGGGTTTACATTTGGGTTTTCAAGTTTAGGTTAAGGAGTTGAGATTAGGATTAGGTGTAGGTTTAGGTTTAGGCATTTGTGAATACATTTAGGTTTTAGGTTTAGTTTTAAGTTTTAGGTTATAGGTTAAGTTTTAGGTTTTATGTTTAGGTTTAGGTTAAGGTTAGGTTATAAGTTATAGGTTTAGGTTATAGTTTAAGGTTTTTGGCCATAGGTTTTTGGTTTAGGTTTAAGTTAAGGTTTACGTTTAGGTTTAGGTTATAAGCTATAGGTTTAGGAAATTAAGAATATGTTATGGTTTAGGTTTTGGAAATTGGGTTCGGGTTCGGGTTCGGGATCGGGTTTAGGTTTGTGTTTTCAAGTTTAGGTTTGGGTTTAGGTTTAGGTTAGGGAGTTGAGATTAGGATTAGGTGTAGGGTTAGGTTTAGGGATTTGAGAATACATTTAGGTTTTAGGTTTAGGTTTAGGTTCTAAGTTATAGGTTAAGGTTTAAGTTTTAGCTTTAGGTTAAGGCTAGGTTATAGGTTATAAGTTTAAGTTATAGGTTATAGGTTAATGTTTTAGGTCATTGGTTTTGGTTTAGGTTAAGGTTATAAGTTTAAGTTTAGGTTAAGGTTTAGGTTTAGGTTATAAGATATAGGTTTAGGGAATTGAGAATAGGTTAAGGGTTAGGTTTAGGAAATCGTGTTTAGGTTTGGGATCGTATTTAGGTTTGGGTTTTCAAGTTTAGGTTTAGGTTTAGGTTAGGGAGTTGAGATTAAGATTAGGTGCAGGTTTAGGTTTAGGGATTTGACAATACATTTCGGTTTTAGGTTTAGGTTTAGGTTATAGGTAATTGGCTTAGGTTTAGGTTAATGTTATAAGCTATAGGTTTAGAGAATTTAGAATAGGTTAAGGTTTAGGTTTAGGAAATCGAGTTCGGGTTCGGGATCGGCTTTAGGTTGGGGTTTTCAATTTAGGTTTAGGTTTAGGTTAGGGAGTTGAGATTAGGATTAGGTGTAGGTTTAGGTTTAGGGATTTGAGAATACATTTAGGTTTTAGGTTTGGGTTTAGGTTATAGGTTATAGGTTATGGTTTAGGTTTTAGGTTTAGGTTAAGGTTAGGTTATAGATTATAAGTTTAGGTTATAGGTTAAGGTTTTAGGTCATACATTTTTGGTTTAGGTTAGGATTATAGGTTTAGGTTTAAGGTAAGGTTTAAGTTTAGGTTTAGGTTAAGGTTTAGTTTTAGGTTATAAGCTATAGTTTTAGGAAATTGAGAATAGGTTTAGGTTTAGGTTTAGGAAATCGGGTTTGGGTTCAGGATAGGATTTAAAATTGGGTTTTCAAGTTTAGGTTTAGGTTTAGGTTAGGAGTTGAGATTAGGATTTTGTTTAGGTTTAGGTTTAGGGATTTGAGAATACATTTAGGTTTTAGGTTTAAGTTTAGGTTATAGGTAGTAGGTTTAGGTTTTTATTTATAGGTTATGTTTTATGTTTTAGGTTTTGGTTAAGGTTAGGTTATAGGTTATAAGTTTAGATTATAGGTTATTGGATAAGATTTTAGGTCATAGGTTTTGGTTTAGGTTAAGGTTATAGGATTAGGTTACGGTTTAGGTTTAGGTTTAGGTTATAAGCTATAAGTTTCGGGAATTAAGAATAGGTTAAGGTTTAGGTTTGGGAAATCAGGTCGGGTTCGGGATCGGGTTTGGGTTTGGATTTTCAAGTTTTGGTTTAGGTTTAGGTTAGGGAGTTGAGATTAGGATTAGGTGTAGGTTTAGGTTTACATATTTGAGAATACAATTCAGTTTTAGGTTTAGGTTTTAAGTTATAGGTTAAGGTTTATGTTTTAGGTTTAGGTTATGGTTAGGTTATAGGTTATAAGTTTAGGTTATAGGTTATAGTTTAAAGGTTTAGGTCATAGGTTTTGGTTTAGGTTAAGGTTATAGGTTTTGGTTAAGGTTTAGGTTGAGGTTTAGGTTAAGGTTTAGGTTTAGGTTATAAGCTATAGGTTTTGGGAATTGAGAATAGGTTAAGGATTAGGTTTAGGAAATCGGGTTTGAGTTTGGGATCGGGTTTAGGTTTGGGTTTTCAAGTTTAGGTTTAGGTTTAGGTTAGGGAGGTGAGATTAGGATTAGGTGTTGGTTTAGGTTTAGGGATTTAAGAATACATTTAGGTTTTAGGTTTTGGTTTAGGTTAAGGTTTAAGTTTTGGTTTAGGTTTTTAGGTTGTAAGCTATAGGTTCAGGGAATTGAGAATAGGTTAAGGTTTTGTTTTAGGAAATCGGGTTTGTGTTCGGGATCGGGTTTAGGTTTGGGTTTTCAAGTTTTGGTTAAGGAGTTGAGATTAGGATTAGGTGGAGGTTTAGGTTTAGGGATTTGAGAATACATTTAAGTTTTAGGTTTAGGTTTAAGTTTTAGGTTATAGGTTAAGTTTTAGGTTATAGGTTTAGGTTTAGGTTAAGGTTAGGTTATAAGTTATAGGTTTAGGTTATAGTTTAAGGAGGTTTTCAGTTTAGGTTAAGGTTTTCGGTTTAGGTTTAAGTTAAGGTTTACGTTTAGGTTTAGGTTATAAGATATAGGTTTAGGAAATTAAGAATATGTTATGGTTTAGGTTTAGGAAATCATGTTCAGGTTCAAGTTCGGGATCGGGTTTAGGTTTGGGTTTTCAAGTTTAGGTTTGGGTTTATGTTTAGGTTAGGGAGTTGAGATTAGGATTAGGTGTAGGTTTAGGTTTAGGGATTTAAGAATACATTTAGGTTTTAGGTTTTGGTTTAGGTTCTAAGTTATAGGTTAAGGTTTAAGTTTTAGCTTTAGGTTAAGGTTAGGTTATAGGTTATAAGTTTAAGTTATAGGTTATAGGTTAATGTTTTAGGTCATTGGTCTTGGTTTAGGTTAAGGTTATTGGTTTAAGTTTAGGTTAAGGTTTAGGTTTAGGTTATAAGCTATAGGTTTAGGGAATTGAGAATAGGTTAAGGTTTGGGTTTAGGAAATCGTGTTTAGGTTTGGGATCGTGTTTAGGTTTTGGTTTTCAAGTTTAGGTTTAGGTTTAGGTTAGGAAGTTGAGATTAAGATTAGGTGCAGGTTTAGGTTTAGGGATTTGACAATACATTTAGGTTTTAGGTTTAGGTTTAGGTTATAGGTAATAGGCTTAGGTTTAGGTTAAGGTTATAAGCTATAGGTTTAGGGAATTCTAAATAGGTTAAGGTTTAGGTTTAGGAAATCAAGTTCGGGTTCGGGATCGGCTTTAGGTTTGGGTTTTCAAGTTTAGGTTTAGGTTTAGGTTAGGGAGTTTAGATTTGGATTAGGTGTAGGTTTAGGTTTAGGGATTTGAGAATACATTTAGGTTTTAGGTTTGGGTTTAGGTTATAGGTTATAGGTTAAGGTTTAGGTTTTAGGTTTAGGTTAAGGTTAGGTTATAGATTATAAGTTTAAGTTATAGGTTAAGGTTTTAGGTCATACGTTTTTGGTTTAGGTTAAGGTTATAGGTTTAGGTTTAAGGTAAGGTTTAAGTTTAGGTTTAGGTTAAGGTTTAGTTTTAGGTTATAAGCTATAGTTTTAGGAAATTGAGAATAGGTTAAGGTTTAGGTTTAGGAAATCGGGTTCGGGTTCAGGATCGGATTTAAAATTGGGTTTTCAAGTTTAGGTTTAGGTTTAGGTTAGGAGTTGAGATTAAGATTATGTGTAGGTTTAGGTTTAGGGATTTGAGAATACATTTAGGTTTTAGGTTTAAGTTTAGGTTATAGGTAATAGGTTTAGGTTTTTAGTTATAGGTTATGGTTTATGTTTTAGGCTTAGGTTAAGGTTAGGTTATAGGTTATAAGTTTAGGTTATAGGTTATTGGATAAGGTTTTAGGTCATAGGTTTTGGTTTAGGTTAAGGTTATAGGATTAGGTTAAGGTTTATGTTTAGGTTTAGGTTATAAGCTATAAGTTTAAGGAATTAAGAATAGGTTATGGTTTAGGTTTAGGAAATCGGGTCGGGTTCGGGATCAGGTTTGGGCTTGGGTTTTCAAGTTTAGGTTTAGGTTTAGGTTAGGGAGTTGAGATTAGGATTAGGTGTAGGTTTAGGTTTAGGGATTTGAGAATATATTTAGGTTTTAGATTTAGGTTTTGGTTATAGGTAATATGTTTAGGGATTTGAGAATACATTTAGGTTATAGGTTATAGGTTTAGGTTAAGGTTAGGTTATAAGTTTTAAGTTTATGTTATAAGTTAAGGTTTTGGGTCATTGGTTTTTAGTTTAGGTTAAGGTTTAAGTTAAGGTTTAGGTTTAGGTTAGAAGCTATAGGTTTAGGAAATTGAGAATAGGTTAAGGTTTAGGTTTAGGAAATCGGGTTCGGGTTTAGGTTTGGGTTTTCTTGTTTAGGTTTAGGTTTAGGTTTGGGAGTTGAGATTTGGATTAGGTGTAGGTTTAGGTTTAGGGATTTGAGAATTTATTTAGGTTTTTGGTTTAGTTTTATGTTTTAAGCTATAGGTTAAGGTTTATGATTTAGGTTTAGGTTAAGGTTAGAATATAGGTTATTAGTTTAGGTTATAGGTTTTAGGTTAAGGTTTTAGGTCATAGGTTTTGGTTCAGGTTAATGGTTATAGGTTTATGTTAAGGTTTAGGTTTAGGTTATAAGCTATAGGTTTAATGAATTGAGAATAGGATAAGGATTAGGTTTAGGAAATCGGGTTCGGGTTCGGGATCGGGTTTAGGTTTGGATTTTCAACTTTAGGTTTAGGTTTTGGTTACGGAGTTGTGATTAGGATTAGGTGTAGGTTTAGGTTTAGGGATTTCAAAATACATTTAGGTTTTGGGTTTAGGTTTAGGTTTAGGTTTAAGTCTTGGATTAGGTTTAGGTTTAGGTTTTTAGGTTATAAGCTATAGGTTTAGGGAATTGAGAATAGGTTAAGGTTTAGGTTTAGGTTTAGGAAATCGCGTTCGGGTTCGGGATCGGGTTTAGGTTTGGGTTTTCAAGTTTAGGTTTAGGTTTAGGTTAGGGAGTTGAGATTAAGATTAGGTGGAGGTTTAGGTTTATGGATTTGAGAATACATTTAGGTTTTAGGTTTAAGTTTAAGTTTTAGGTTATAGGTTAAGGTTTAGGTTTTAGGTTTAGGTTTAGGTTTAGGTTAGGTTATAGATTATAGGTTTAGGTTATAGGTTAAGGTTTTTGGCCATAAGTTTTTGGTTTAGATTAAGGTTTTAGGTTTAGGTTTAAGTTAAGGTTTAGGTTTAGGTTTAGGTTGTAAGCTATAGGTTTAGGAAATTAAGAGTATGTTAAGGTTTAGGTTTAGGAAATCGGGTTCGGGTTCGGGATCGTGTTTAGGTTTGGGTTTTTAATTTTAGGTTTAGGTTTAGGTTAGGGAGTTGAGATTAGGATTAGGTGTAGGTTTAGGTTTAGGGATTTGAGAATACATTTAGGTTTTAGGTTTAGGTTTAGGTTTTAAGTTATAGGTTAAGGTTTATGTTTTAGGTTTAGGTTAAGGTTAGGTTATAGGTTATAATTTTAGGTTATAGGTTATAGGTTAATATTTTAGGTCATAGGTTTGGGTTTAGGTTAAGGTTATAGGTTTAGGTTTAGGTTTATGTTTAGGTTTAGGTTTAGTTTTAGGTTATAAGCTATAGGTTTAGGAAATTCAGAATAGGTTAAGGTTTAGGTTTAAAAAATCGGGTTCGAGTTCAGGATCGTGTTTAGGTTCGGGTTTTCAAGTTTAGGTTTAGGTTTAGGTTAGGGAGTTGATATTCGGATTAGGTGTAGGTTTAGGTTTAGGGATTTGAGAATACATTTAGGTTTTAGGTTTAGGTTTAGGTTATAGGTAATAGGTTTAGGTTTAGGTTATAAGCTATAGGTTTAGGGAATTGAGAATAGGTTAAGGTTTAGGTTTAGGAAATCAAGTTTGGGTTTGAGATCGAGTTTAGGTTTGGGTTTGCAAGTTTAGATTTAGGTTTAGGTTAGAGAGTTGAGATTAGGATTAGGTGTAGTTTTAGGTTTAGGGATTTCAGAATACATTTAGGTTTTAGGTTTAGGTTTAGGTTTTAGGTTATAGGTTAAGGTTTAGGTTTTAGGTTTAAGTTAAGGTTAGGTTATAGGTTATAAGTTCAAGTTATAGGTTAAGGTTTTAGGTCATAGGTTTTTGGTTTAGGTTAAGGTTATAGGTTTAGGCTTAAGGTAAGGTTTAGGTTTAGGTTTAGGTTAAGGTTTAGGTTTAGGTTATAAGCTATAGTTTTAGGAAATTGAGAATAGGTTAAGGTTTAGGTTTAGGAAATTGGGTTCAGGTTCGGGATCAGGTTTAAGATTAGGTTTTCAACTTTAGGTTTAGGTTTAGGTTAGGAGTTGAGATTTGGATTAGGTGTAAATTTAGTTTTAGGGATTTGAGAATACATTTAGGTTTTATATTTAAGTTTAGATTATAGGTAATAGGTTTAGGTTTTAAGTTATAGGTTAAAGTTTATGTTTTTGGTTTAGGTTAAGGTTAGGTTATAGGTTATAAGTTTAGGTTATAGGTTATAGGTTTAGGTTAAGGTTTAGGTTTAGGTTTAGGTTAAGGTTTAGGTTTAGGTTATAATCTATAAGTTTAGGGAATTGAGAATAGGTTAAGGTTTAGGTTTAGGAAATCGGGTTCGGGTTCGAGATCGGGTTTAGGTTTGGGTTTTCAAGTTTTGGTTTAGGTTTAGGTTAGGGAGTTGAGATTAGGATTAGGTGTATGTTTAGGTTTAGGGATTTGAGAATACATTTAGGTTTTAGGTTTAAGTTTTAGGTTATAGGTTAAGGTTTGGGTTTTAGGTTTAGGTTAAGGTTAGGTTATAGGTTATAGGTTAAGGTTTTGGGTCATAAGTTTTTGGTTTAGGTTAAGGTTATTGGTTTAGGTTTAAGTTAAGGTTTAGGTTTAGGTTATAAGCTATAGGTTTAGGAAATTGAGAATAGGTTAAGGTTTAGGTTTAGGAAATCGGGTTCGTGTTCGGGATCGGGCTTAGGTTTGTGTTTTCAAGTTTAGGTTTAGGTTTAGGTTTGGTAGTTGAGATTAGTATTAGTTGTTGGTTTAGGTTTAGGGATTTGAGAATACATTTAGGTTTTTGCTTTAGGTTTAAGTTGTAAGCTATAGGTTAAGGTTTAGGTTTTAGGTTTAGGTTAAGGTTTGATTATAGGTTATTAGTTTAGGTTATAGGTTATAGGTTAAGGTTTTAGGTCATAGGTTTTAATTTTGGTTAAAGGTTATAGGTTCAGGTTTAGGTTTTGGTTTAGGTTTAGGTTATAAGCTATAGGTTTAGGGAATTGAGAATAGGTTACGGTTTAGGTTTAGGAAATCGGGTTCGGGTTCGGGATCAAGTTTAGGTTTGGGTTTTCAAGTTTAGGTTTAGGTTTAGGTTAGGAAGTTGATATTAGGATTAGGTGTAGGTTTAGGTTTATGGATTTGAGAATACATTTAGGTTTTAGGTTATAGGTAATAGGTTTAGGGATTTACGAATACATTTAGGTTTTAGGTTATAGGTTAAGGTTTAGGTTTTAGGCTTAGGTTAAGGTTAGGTTATAAGTTATAAGTTTAGGTTATAGGTTATAGGTTATAGGTTATAGGTTATAGGTTAGGGTTTTAGGTCATAGGTTTTTAGTTTAGGTTAAGGTTATAGGTTTAGGTTTAAGTTAAGGTTTAGGTTTAGGTTATAAGCTATAGGTTTAGGGATTTGCGAATGGGTTAAGGTTTAGGTTTAAAAAATTGGGTTCAGGTTCGGGATCAGGTTTAGGTTTGGGTTTTCAAGTTTAGGTTTAAGTTTAGGTTAGGGAGTTGAGATTAGGTTTAGGTTTAGGGATTTGAGAATTCATTTACGTTTTTGGTTTAGGTTTAAGTTTTAAGCTATAGGTTAAGGTTTAGGTGTTAAGTTTAGGTTAAGGTTAGATTATAGGTTATTAGTTTAGGTTATAGGATATAGGTTATGGTTTTAGGTCATGTTTTGGTTTAGGTTAAAGGTTATAGGCTTAGGTTTAGGTTATAAGCTATAGGTTTAGGGAATTGAGAATAGGTTAAGGTTTAGGTTTTGGAAATCAGGTTCGGGTTTGGGATCGGGTTTAGGTTTGGGTTTTCAAGTTTAGGTTTAGGTTTAGGTTAGGGAGTTTAGATTAGGATTAGGTGTTGGTTTAGGTTTAGGAATTTGAGAGTACATTTAGGTTTTAGGTTTAGGTTTAGTTTATAAGTAATAGGTTTACGGATTTGAGAATACATTTGGGTTTTAGGTTTAGGTTTTAGGTTATAGGTTAAGGTTTAGGTTTTAGGTTTAGGTTAAGGTTAGGTTATAAGTTATAAGTTTAGGTTATAGGTTATAGGTTATAGGTTAAGGTTTTAGGTCATAGGTTTTTGGTTTGGGTTAAGGTTATAGGTTTCGATTTAAGTTAAGGTTCAGGTTTAGGTTATAAGATGTAGGTTTAGGAAATTGAGAATAGCCTATGGTTTAGGTTTAAGAAATTGGGTTCGGGTTCGGGATCGGGTTTAGGTTTGGGTTTGGGTTTTCAAGTTTCGGTTTAAGTTTAGGTTAAGGAGTTGAGATTAAGATTAGGTGTAGGTTTAGGTTTAGGGATTTGAGAATACATTAAGGTTTTAGGTTTAGGTTTAGGTTTTACTTTATAGGTTAAGGTTTAGGTTTAGGTTATATTATAGGTTATAGGTTATAGGCTTAGTTTTAGGTCATAGTTTTGGTTTAGGTTAAAGGTTATAGGGTTAAGGTTTAGGTTTAGGTTATAAGCTATAAGTTTAGAGAATTGAGAAAAGGTTAGGGTTTAGGTTTAGGAAATCGGGTTCGGGTTCAGGATCGGGTTTAGGTTTAGGTTAAGGTTATAAGTTCAAGTTAAGGTTGTAAGTATAGGTTATAGGTTTAGGTTAAGGTTTAGGTTTAGGTTATAAGTATAACTTTTAGGATTTGAGAATAAGTTTAGGTTAAGGTTATAAGTATAGGTTTAGGTTATAGGTTAAGATTTTGGTTTAGGTTATAAGTATAGATTTTGGGATTTGAGAATAGGTTTAGGTTAAGGTTGTTAGTTTATGTTAAGGTTATAAGTATAGGTTTATGTTATAGGTTTGGGTTTAGGTTTAGGTTATAAGTATAGCTTTTGAGATTTGAGAATAGGTTTTGGTTATGAGTTTAGGTTTTGGTTATAGGTTATCAGTTTAAGTAATTGAGAATAGGTTTAAGTTATAGGTTTAGGGTGTGGTTTAGGTTACGGGTGTGGTCCCTGCAAATACGGATATAAACACGGCCTGTCCAAATGGTCAGGCCCTTCCAATGCTGTCCATAGAAAATGGACTGCTTCATCATGGTCATAACAGCGGTTCCCACCTTCCAGGGATCCCCGCTCATTCGGATAGTTTCGACGCACATCCGGGTCTGCTCCATTAATTTTAAGCAAATACACGGCCTGTCCAAATGGTCAAGCCCCTCCATTGTTGTCCATAGGAAATGGACAACTTCATTATGGTCATAACAGTAGTTTTCACCTTTCAAGGACCCCTGCTCATCTAGATAGCTCCGACGCACATCCAGGTTTGCTCCATTAATTTCAAGAAAATACATGGCTTGTCCAAATGGCCAGGCCCCTCCAATGTTCTCCATAGAAAATGGACAGCTTCATCATGGTCATAACAGTGGTTCTCACCTTCCAGGGACCCCCGCTCATCCAGATAGCTCCGACGCACATCCGGGTCTGCTCTATTAATTTCAAGCAAATACACAGCCAGGCCCCTCCAATCTTGTCCATAGGAAATGAAAAGCTTCATCATGGTCATAACAGCGGCTCCCATCTTTCAAGGAGCCCCACTCAACATCCGGATAGCTTTGACGCACATCCAGGTCTACTCCATCAATTTTGAGCTAATACATTTAAAAATAAAAAAAAATATCTCTAAAAGTATCTGGATACCTGGGGAAGGCCTTCCATATTTGTATTATTGGTTACTCATCCTTTATCTACAAGCCATAATCGACCAATAATTTCTATCGCTACCTGTACTCTGAAACCAACACAAATATAACTAGACCTATACTCTGAAACCAACAAAAATATTACTAGAAAATAATATAAGGAATAAGAAAAAATGAATTTACCTGTACACATCATTAAATGTTTTCCTATAAGGAGGTGATATTATATCTTTGATAGCCACAACCTGTATGACAGAGAAAAATGCAACTGATACAGTCTGTTACAATTTAAAGGAGAAAAAAAATTTAACATGAGAGATCCAATCTGATCATCAAAATGTCCTAGAGTTCAAAAAATTAAACAAAACTACTGAATATTCAAATTCTCATCAGGAATTTAACATGAGAGATCCAATCTGATCATCAGATGGTACTCACCATGTTGAGGAGTTATTTGATACTCCGGCTAATGCTTGATATGCAAGCACTTAGAAATTGTACACAAGGAATGCATTCACTCACATGGGTTTTGTTGGGTTTGCTAACAAGAGGATTTGTCGCTCATGGATCAGTGTATTAGTGAAGGAATATGACTTGGCTAGATCCTGATCTGGCAACATTTCCTTCTTTTATTATTATTATTATTTATAATTGATAGATTATCTGGCACTATATTCTCACAGTTTATACACTTCTTAAGTTTTTTATTTTCCTATATTTTAATTTATTTTACCTTTTTTAGTTTCATACATTTGTAATTAGTTCTTTTTAGTTGACTGGGTCAAAACAATTCCTGGATAAATCAGCCAAATCATCATGCTCTAGTCTATGTCATGAGGCCAAACAGTCATATGGAGTGATGTGTTAAAGATTGTGCTTTGTATGACCCTTTTTTTCCCTGAAGTGGTATCTGCGATTTTGTTAAAAGAAAAGAAAAAGAAAAGCAGGGTTCCAAAGACAAAAGCAAAGGGGATTTGATGAGGTAATGATACGGGTGTAATTAATGAGGTTATTAAATAGAATGGATCATAAAAAATGAAAACAAGATATCAAATCATAATGGCTATGGCTCATATATTGATAGATGCATAAACTAATATAAGTACTAGAGAACTTTACCATGGGGTTTGTATTTCTCAATTCTCATAGATCACTATCCAAAGGGTTATCAGATGTTTGAGGCATAGTATCTGATTCTTATAAAATTTTAATGCCTTTTCCTAGAGATAGGAAAATGACTAAATTATCCATACTATGGATCCATAGGGTTTTTGGTACATTAACTATTTTAGAATTTTCTTGAATTTGGATTTCTGTGGCTAAATTGGTATTATTACCTAGTTTGGTGGCCAATAAATTCAAAGAATCAGTACAATTATGAATGAAAGGTTGAAATGATAGCATTATTACTGTTATTGCTGGTGTGGAACAGTTGATTCAATGTATGAATGAAGAGGTGAGTCATACTTGACTTATTCTCTTGCCCTTCAACAAAATGATGGAAAGAAGCGGGAGACTAAAGCTTTCTATTTTATATTGTCTAAAGATGCATGAGATGGCCAACAAGATTTTACAGTTTTGCGACAATCAAAGACTAAAAGCCTATTGGTCCACGAAAGCAATATTTCTTAAAATTTCTCTAGAAAAATAGTGTAAAATAAGAAACTGAATGAATCCATGGCCAGTTGAGAAGGATTAATTTTTTTTATTTTTTTTTGTATTTTCGGTAACATGAGTAGCATGGATATATTATAATTATTGGATATTGCACATGCTCTTTGTGAAGGCTCATACTAACTCTTCAGGTTCTGTATCTTTTTGATAAATGGAAAAAAAAAAAAACTAAATTTCACTTCTTAATTAGGGTACTGGATAACTTGAAAGATTATGCAGTAAGAGCTTTCGTTAATGTTGATGATCATTTCGGCACTGTTGCTTACAAATTAAATGACTTGTTTGAGCAAGAAGTATCAGATGTCTCTATTGTGGGGTTAAAGATTTCATGTCTCAATTAGGTAGCTCTTTATACACGTGTCTAGCTGGACTTTTATTATGTCACAAAAGGCCTTGCTCTGTTTGATCGAAGCTGATTGTTCTGACATTTTTATTTAGCAACTTTTACCAAGTATGGCTAAGAATTGTTATTAGCTTCAGTTCAAATTACAATTGGTAATGATGGACTGCATTATAACTCTTATTCTTTGATTTCCTAAACTAGATTCTGTCAACAAAAAGGTGCAGTTTAATCTACAACCATAGACTGACTTCAGGATAAAGCACATACAAGAAAAACTATGCCATCATCCTTTAGGTATCTTATTCATTTGTTGGAGGCAGATTCTTTTCATTTCAACTATGTTTACTTCTAATTTAGTTTATTCTTTGATGCACTTAATGATTTGTTATTAATGGCCTTGATACATGAAATCTAGAAACTCCTGTATCAAAAACCAAAAACCAAGCATACGTTTTTGCTGTTGGTGTTTATTGCAAATGATGTTATTATGTCATACTTTGTTTCTATCTATACGTCTTATAGGGTGAGTTTCAGACTGAAAACTGACACAAATCTCTTTGAGATTGCAAAGTGCAAGACATGTGCCTGCAATTGAGGTAGATAGTGTGCAAATTTCTTAAATTTTACTCTTTTATTTTATATAGGAATTTAAATTCACTTCTTCTCATATCAGTTCTTGTTTTATGGTTTCAGATCCTTCCACATGATTGTAGATAATGGATAGTCATGATCTATCCATGTTCATAGGGAAGTTTCTTCTCATCCAGTTTGTAATTGTATGATTCTTAATGCCAAACCATATATTATACCAATTCAAATTGACAAATTGTGCAATTTATGAAAAAGAAAACTTTTAGGAGTTTCTTTTTCTTTTAGCAAAACTTGCAACGTGATTCTAGTTGTAATATACATTGCTATTCTGTGCTCTACAAATTTAGATGATTTTTCTTTCATAGTTAGATTTTAAAACTTTATTCATTTCACTACTTATTTGCAACATCATTTGAGTCCAACAAGCTGGTTCTTACTATTCAAGTTTCAACTCCTGCAGACAAATCAGTTGGATGTTTAGCTAAAAGTAGTGCAATTGCTTGGTGACCTATTTGCTTTACCTGACTGCATTATTACAGAAACATTTAAGCTACTTTTCTCATTTTTTTTTATATTAAGTTCCCTTTTCTTCAACGACATGCGAAGAGTTTTAAGCTGTTAGAATTCTTAATTCGGCATCGTTCATTCGGATGTGGCATTGATGTGGTCTCTATAACAGGGTGTAGTTTGGTTCATGGAATATATGGGCATGCATTAGCGTGGTTGCAAAATGGTAGTGGTTCATGCAAAATCATTCATCCCCAAACACTCTCTCTCTCTCTCTCTCTCTCTCTCTCTCTCTCTCTCTCTCTCTTCCAAAAAGAAACAGAGGTACCCTCTTTCTCTCTTTATGTAAGATCTAAGGTTCTAAATCAAACATTTTTCATTTCTCAAAGCTTTCTAGATCTAGAGTTTCAATTTTCTTCTTCTTTTTTAAATATTTTTCTATACTGTATTGTATTCATATATGTTCATGATATCTACACCATCTCTTTTTGGGATGTAGTTTTAGATCAGTAGGTTTTCCGTATTTATTTTTATATTTTGTTGATTTGGGATAGAATTTGTATTTGAAGCTCTGAAAATGCATTTTCGAGCTTCGATTTACTCCTCGGTGGGCCACAATATGCAAAGTGAACTGATAAACGAATAGTTGTTTTCTATCCATGTGATGACGGAGAGTTTGTTTTAGAAAGAGTTGTTGTAACACCCCAAAAATCGGGGGTCGGGTAGAAACCCAAGTCCCGAGTTCCAGAACGTCACTTATGCAACATAGATAATGATAAATGCATGTTGTCTGTAGAATGACATTAAACAAGATTGAGACTAAGCCAAAATAACATATCATACTCCAGAGACAGTTAAATTAGCAAGCAGAAGGCTGTGATATATACATAAAATATATAATCAATTGTGAGCCTCCAAAGTGTGAACATGTTACCAGGTTAAATAAATACATGTATACTCAAAAAATGAACAAAAAGAATATACATGAGTGCCCTAAAAGTGTAAAAGAAAGACAAGTGTCATGGCGTCTAATCAACCTCCCCGTAATCCCATCGATCAAAACGCAGAGGAGAAGTCCTCCTCAGCATCATACAAGTTCAGCTCCGCTCCACAAGTAGGGCCATTATCTGAAACTAAAATAGGGACTGGTGGGTGTCCGGAACACCATCCCGTAACGTGGGAGTGAGTAATCAACTCAGTGGAATCATAGAGCAAAGATTAGCATGTTATCAAATCAATCACGCAATAATAGTAAAGTAAATAATCAAACATTCATAGATACTGTTGTTAATGCATGCATGAAATGACATGATGGATGCCCTCACCGACATTCTCCCTCATACGACACTATCTTACGCCCGCGGCATGCTTTCTTTCCACAGTGCTCCACATCTTCCAGGCACATGCAGTCCGATGTGGATATGATTATCGGGTTGTTATTAGTCCATTCCTACAGCAGTATTGGGAAACTAAGGTACCTTCCTTGTATCAATCCCAACATAGATCCTGTCTAGGGTCGTCACTCCTAGTAATCTCATACGATGTTATATTTGTAAGTCGCTGCATGGGCTGTCAGGGCTGTTGATCGCACTCGTTGCTCCACTCCTCCGTCACCTTATCAATACAGGCCTAATGTACTCTTGTCGCTACGGAAGGGTCGTCGCCTCCCGTAGACTCAGAATACGCTCGAGGTCACTACAAAGGGATCGTCACCAATCAGTGTAGGCCGACAGATCGAATGTAGTGTCCCATACCACCACAATCGGCTCATGAGTCAATGGTGCTCACTGGTCACTACGGAGAGGTTTGTGGCCCCATCGTAGGCCGATAGCTCGACCACGGTGTCCCATACCACCATGCCCGGCTCATGAGTGTTTATGGATCAAGGTACCATGGTTGACAGGGTTTTCAATGGTAAGTTTAGCACCCTAGGTTCAAGCAATTATGACTCATACATGGTGAACATGCAATGGCCAGTCGGGTTACTTGACGGGCTCGACTAATACGAGCGCATCTCAAGCTGAGCGACATGAAGTGCATAAAACACTTCGTGTGGCCTAACCACTGCCGCCTGCCCAAGACACGACTCGAGTTCATCGACGCGTCCTTCGTGGTACATAGAAGCCAACCACGAATTCAATCCATTACCGATTGCCTGGACTAGGTCATAGCCCCAAGCATTTGTGTATTAACATCACTAATTATATGTGAGTAACAGAAATAAATATAAACAATCCAAGCATGTTGACACATGTTATAACATACTACACAAGCAAATCAACCAACACATGCATTCTATATATATAATGAAATCAATTCATGTAGCCAACATGGGGGAAATCATATACATCAGCATATTAATTGAGAATTCAATCTCAAAAGTAATTAACAATACCATTTACTCAATACATACTAATAAAAATATTTATACAAACACTTAGTCAACACACTTTAGTCTACATAGCGTATGTCGACTCAAAGTGCGCATTAGGGCGAATCTCTTCGCCAAACCGATCATACACGCATTCTTAATATCATAACACGACAAATAGCCATGGCAATCATTTCAACAAAATATGGACGTAAACAGTATTTCCTACAAATACCTAAAATACCCTAAATCTCATATTTCCTGTACGTAGTCGAAACAGAAAACGGACAGCATGTTCTACATGTCAAACGGTGTTCTCTTCGATAATCTACTATTAAACGACATTGAAAGCTTTGAAATCAGTCAATCAAAGCGTCTAGAATCTTCACTTTTCGCCTCAGACCTGTATCGATTTGAACAGAATTTCTACGCTTCGTTAACGGCGCTAAGGCGACCTAATGCACAAGATACGTAAGCTACATGGCTAAAGTATCAAAGGAAGCCCTAAAACAACAAGTGGTTAGGGTTTTTCTTACCTAGAAGTGAGTTAGAATCACCGGGAAAGTGATTTGAAGGCGGTGGATAAACACGTGTAGAAGCTGGTTCAAGTGGCAGGGAGATTCTCTCACAACTCTCCACAATCTCTCTCTTCTTTTTCTAGGGTTTGTTGCAAATCCGGATGTGAGAGATATGAGAGGGTTTAAAGCCCTTATATAGGCTAAAAAATCACCTAAATAGACTTGGGACAAAGGTATACTTGGGTTATAACCAAATCGAGACTTTTCCACTCCAAAAGAGCGTTTCGGGAGGTCCCCTGGCTGAACGCGGTCGGACTTAAGCTCATGCGTATCGGGTCCTGCTCACCCAAAGTTTTTAGACCGGTAGAGTTCCCAGATCGCACGTGGCAGTCCAGTTTCAGTTCAGCAGTCACGGAGAATCGATTAAGGATTCCAAGTACACCGACCTGAATGAGAAATGTTTCCTGATCCGAGGGTGTATTTGGGTCAGATTCCGACGGTCTAAATGCTTATACTGAACCCACAAGCGAATGGTGCCAGATTTATTTAATTCACATTTGAATTTTTATGAATTTCATTCTTTCTTACACTCCTCGCTCCAGGCTCAGTACAATAGCCTCAAAACATCGGTTGGGCTTGATTTTCAAAACATTTGTCAAGTCCAGCTAAGCGGTCCTAGTGGTCCGAGATTGCGGATATCGGACTTTTGATGCGCGGTCTAGATCCAATACAAGGTTTCAAAGGGTTCCTAGGAACAAACCGGTTTAGAGTTTGATCCTGAATTTCAGGGTATTATAGCGTCATTGGTTCTATAAGTTTTGGGTCTTGCAGAACGTATTTGGGTTCTGAGAGGTTACCAAGGTGCTATGGTTGACGCATTGCCTAAGGATGTCTAACCCCAAGTTGGCAAAAATCCGGGGTGTTACAATCTACCCCCCTTAAAATAAAATTTCATCCCCGAAATTGGCTAAGGGTAATGAGTCCCCAAAGAGACTTTAGTATTGGCATTCTAAGGAAGGTTCAGATCCTGTTTAGTGACCTAACCTTACGTATAACCTAAATTAACTGTTTCATTCCTGGGCCAGTGGGGAAGAGGCTAACCATGCTTCCGCTGCACTACTCTGATCTAACGGTTGTATTAAATAATCCTAAGTAGATTGGGCTCAATACGTTCTACCCCCCTTAAAACTTAGTTCTACTTAAGGTTCAAGAATCTATGCCTCGATCCGTACATCGAAACGAGGTGTAACTTAGGGCCTATCTTTGACATGAAATGGGACACAACCTCTCACTACATTGGTCTTCTTTTACTAATGATGTGTTCTATGGCATTGGTACCTATGGTTGTAGAAAGAAACCTGTAACACCCCGAATTTTGGCCAATCTGGGATTAGACGTCCTTAGGCAATGGGTCAACTAAAACACCTGAAAAATCGCTTAGAACCCAATTCCATAGCCAAAGAAATCACGTAGGATTAATTTCTTTGAAAAATAAGTGTAAGTTAGCTAGCGCGACGCTGGAGTAGCTGGAAAATAGTCCCTGATCACTTTAAATACGTTCTACAAGACCCAAATCGAGTAGAACTAATGACTCTATAATACTCTATAACCTCGGACCAAACTCTAAGCAGGTTTGTTCTCTGGACCACTTTGAATCTTTGTATTGGATCTAGACCACTCGTCGAAAGTCCGATACCTCCTATCTTAGACCATTAGAACCGCCTAGCTGGACTTGACACTCATTCCGAAAATCAAGTCAAACCGATAATCACAGGCTATTTCATTGAGCCCGGACCGAAGAGAGTGCGAATAGGGACATAGTTGGAATTTCAAATTCAAATCTGGCACATGACTTGACGCGTCAGTATTGAGCGTTCTGACCGTCAGAATTCATCCAGATTACACCCTCGGATCAGGAGAAATTTCTATTTTATATCATGAGACTTTCAGCCGTGATCTACGTGTGGTGACCGCTGAACTGAAACTGGCCTGCCACGTGCGATCTGCGAACCCTGCCGGACTGAAAACTTAATACGTGCTAGATCTGGTACGTATGAGCTTAAGTCCGATCGCATTCGACCAGGGGACCACCAGAAAACATCTTTTGAACCGAAACAGCCCTGAATTGGATATGCATTAAGTACACTTCATTCCGGAGCCTGTTTTCGGCATTTTTAAGCTTATAAAAGGGGTTGAAACCCTCATTCCTCTCTCCCATCCGAAATTGCAAAAATCCCTAGATTGGGAGAGAGAAAAGGTGAGAGATTGTGAGAGAGAGTGGGAGTGTTCTTCCTGCCACTTGTGCTACGTGTTGCACGTGCTTAAGCAACGCACCTCTAACTCTTTCCCGGCGATTACACCGTGATTCTAGGTAAGCAAATACCCTAAATAGTTGCTGATTTGAGGTTCCTTTGTTTCCATAGCGAAGTAGCTTATGGATCTTGTGTATTAGGTTCCCTATTCGCCGTAGACGAAGCGTATACGCTCCGTTCGAATTGATACGCTTCTAGGAGAAAAAGGTACGGATTTTAGACGATTTGATTGACTGTTTCCAAAGCTTTCAATGTCGTTTAATAGTAGATTATCGACGGCAATGCCGTTTGACGTGTACAACATGCTGTCCGTTTCCTGTTTCGTAAACTAGCGAAGAATATGAGATTTAGGGCATTTTAGTCATTTGTAGGAAGTATAGATTTCATTCGTATTTTGCTGATGTGATTGACATGATATGTTGTCGCATTAGGATGTTAGGAGTGCGTGCACAATTAGTTTGGCCAAGAGATTCGCCTAAATGCGCACTTCGGGTCGACATACTATATGTAGACTTAAGTGTGTAGTGTAAGTGTTTGTATAAATGCTTGTATTAGTATGTATTGAATTAAATGATGTTATGGATTAGTTTGAGATTGGTTTCTCAATTAATATGCTGACGTGAATGATTTCCTACATGTTAATTATATGCATGGTTTCATTGTATGTATGAAATGCATGTACTTGATGATTTACTTAAGTTCTATGTTATAACATGTGTTAACATGCTCACATGGTTGTATTTCAATTCCAATACTCTCATATGATTTGCTGATGTGATTCCTTAATTGTTTGGGACTATGCTTAGTCCAGGCAGTCGTTAACCGAGCGAATTCGTGGTTAGCTTATCTTCATCACGAACGACGCGTCGATGAACTCGAGCCGTGTTCTGGAGTTGGCGGCAGTGGTTAGGCCACACGAAGTGTTTTACGCACTTCATGTCGTCAACTTGAGATGCGATCACGCTAGTCGAGCCCGTCAAGTAACCCGACTGGCCATTGTATGTTCACCCTGCATGAGTCATAACTGCTTGAACCTAGGGTACTGAACTTACCATTGTAAACCCTGTTAACCATGGTACCTTGATCCACGAAGACTCATGAGCCGGGCATGGTGTATGGGACACCGTGGTCGAGCTATCGGCCTACGCTGGGGCCACAAACCTCCCCGTAGTGACCAGTGAGCACCTGTCTCGTGAGCAGATTATGGTGGTATGGGACACTATATTCTTGCTGTCGGCCTACATTGATAAGGTGATAGGGGAGCGGTGCAACGAGTGCGAGCAACAGCCCTGGAAGCCCTTTGTAGTGACCGCGAGCGTATTCTGAGTCTACGGGAGGCGACGACCCTTCCGTAGTAGTTGAGTACAGTATGCCTGTATTGATAAGGTGATGGGGGAGCGGTGCAACGAGTGCGTGCAACAGCCCTGGCAGCCCTTGCAGCGACCTACAAAATATACATCCTATGAGATTACTAGGAGTGACGACCCTAGACAGGATCTGTGTTGGGATTGATATAAGGGAGGTACCTTAGTTTCTCAATCCTGCTGTTTGAATGGACTAATAACAACTTGGAAATCATATCACCATAACATTACATGTGCCTGGAAGATGTGAAGCACTCTAGGGCGTGTGGCATGCCGCGGTCGTAAGATGTTGCCGTATGAAGGAGATCGTCGGTGAGGGCATACATCACGTCATGTCATATTGCATTAACAACAGTATTAGGATTGTTTGATTTACTGCTTTACTATTATCGCATGATTGATTTGATAACATGCTAATCTCTGCTCCCTCATCCCACTGAGTTGATCACTCACTCCCACGTTACGGGATGGTGTTTTCGGACACCCACCAGTCCCTATTGTGATTGCAGATGATGGCGCGGCCTACGAGGTGGAGCTGGATTTGATGATGATGAGGAGGATCTCTCCTTTATGCGTGATCTGATTGACGGGATTACAGGGAGGTTGATTAGATACCTTGACACTTGTCATTTTATATTTTTAGAACACTCATGTATATCCTTTTGGTTTACTTTTGGAGTATACATGTATGTATATAACCTGGTAACATATTCACTCTGGAGACATACAACAGTTTATATATGTTATACATACTATCACAGTCTTTCGCTTGGAAATTTAACCGTCTCTGGAGCGTGATATGCTGTTTTAGCTTATTCTCACTCATGTTTAATACATTATCACAGACAACATTCAATCATACATATCTATGTTGCATAAATAACATTTTGGAACTCGGGAGTTGGGTTTTTGCTCGACCCCCTGATTTTCGGGATGTTACAAAACCTAATCTCTATTTTGATTGAGTTTAGGGGAAGATGTGAGCTTGCGGCAAGATGTCTAATCTCTATTGGCTATATGTCCTCAACATTTTCCGAAGATAAAGCAATAACTTTTGGTTATAAATGGTCAGGCCAACACGGAAGAAAAGTCATGTAGTGGGTCTGAGCCGGATACATAGACTTTCTGCCTAGATTCTGACAGAAAATTCGTCGTATCAGTTCTTAATCCTAGTGGATCCCGATCTTCTGCTTGATCAGAGCATTAGATTTATTGATAACTACTAGGATTGAGAAGTCAATTCAAACCGCGAATACTTCGCTTATATATATAGTTCCTTTACTCCGCGTTTCCGAATGCAATAAGTCTTTGGGAAGGCAATTCTAAGGGGCGTGCTAGTTTATTCTAAGTTCAATCTGAGGGATTTATAAGTTTTCCCTGAGAGTGAATGGTTCTAAGTTAAAACAACTTTTCTAAAGGTTATAACAGAAGTCTATAAGTATTTAGGGGCATCTATCGAAGGAATGAGGTTCTACTCCAACCAAATGTAACCTACTATTCTTTAGCATTTTCTAAAGGTTATAACAGAAGTCTATAAGTATTTAGGGGGATCTATCAAAGGAATGAGGTTCTACTCCAACCA
This sequence comes from Magnolia kwangsiensis, assembly GCA_037074715.1. Classification (NCBI taxonomy): domain Eukaryota; kingdom Viridiplantae; phylum Streptophyta; class Magnoliopsida; order Magnoliales; family Magnoliaceae; genus Magnolia; species Magnolia kwangsiensis. The sequence continues at coordinate 114,857,058 of CM073572.1, read as the reverse complement.
AATCTAACCTACTATTCCTTAGCATATACAGGCTTTACACTACTTAAGGTAACTAGTAGACTGGTCTATAATTCACTAGCTGCAATCCAAAGCCTAAGCTTATACGCTAAATGGTTTCATACCATTCCTAATACAGGAAATTGTTCTATCACTTAGGGTCAAGATTGCCTAATTGAAGTTAGATTCCCTACATCGTCAGATCCTTTAAATCTAGGAGTACTAACTCTAAGTCCAAAACTCCAAGGGCCTATATGGCCAGTGGTCTTAAGTTGTGTTAATTGGGACCGCATTACTAATCCCATGTCGGGATTGGGAGTGGCATGCTTGGTAGGAGGGTGGGGTGGGATAAAAATTAATTTTGTAAGCTTAATCCAGGGATTTACAACATGGTAGCGGAAACCATAGGATACACCCAATCTAAGGACAATACCTTACAGTGAACGAAACGGCATGCACTTCATTTAATAAAATTTGTCACAATACATGGAATAAAATTTCACATGCATTATGACAGGGACAACCGCGGCTATGCTAAGCCCAAACCACTAAACACAACACATTTTCTACCTATGACATCACTAGACCCATCAACAACAAAACATAAAAATCCTTAAAACGGTAATCAAACAATCTACAGGACAACGACATAGATGTCTAATTCTACCAAAGGACTTCTACCACGGTCTCGACTTACCTTCTTTAATACTGTCTAGTTTAATACCGTCTATTGTCCATTAGAGCTCAATCGGCCATGTATTTTCAATACTCCTCAAGCTAAGAACATGGAGGAAAAGGGGGAGGTAGGGCTGACCTAATGGGATAACAAAAATCTAGGTCCTATAGAGGAATGAAACAGGACCTCAAAGGCTAGGATTTCAAAGGGAAAAGAGCAAAATAGGTTGGGATGGAGGCTCACACGATTTGAGCTTCAAATGGACAATGTAAGGGCTCAAAACGTGAGAGAACGGAAAGAGAGGGGAGTGTTTACCACTACAACCAATGAAGGGGCATCGATTGTGGCAGAAAACGGGATAGGGGGCGTTTTGAAGTGGGTTTTGAAGGGGAGGCAGCAACAAAACGTGAGAAGGGAGAGCTTGGGAGGCCTGCTTGTGAAGGAGGTAGGCCTTTGGGGCATTTTTATGGGATGACCCACATATAGGAGGGCTGCCCTAGGCACCAAAGTGCATCGGCCTGAAGTACGGCCCGAGTGGGGCCCACCGGTCGGCGAGGTCCTCGCCGGTGAAAGTCATTCTTGGTGAGGCCGGTCATATGGGCTGGGTCCCCCTTGCCCTAGGGGTCCCAAATATATGTGGCTCCCACCCTGGATCCTTCTAGATTAGCGTGGGTAGGCCCACGACTCCGTTCGAGGTGTTTCGGGGACAATTTGAAAAACGGGATGAATTTATACATCATGTAGCATATTATTTTGGGGTAGGAGAGGCTAATCCATCCAACTAACCCATTTATTCCATAAGATTCCTTAATTGGAATGGCCAAAAGTCTAATTTATACATATATTTACTATTTATAGTAAATTTTTATTTAGGTATAATTCACTATCCTTCACACATTAGGATTTATGTCTAGTGTGAAAGGAATTAAAAAACGTTGAAGAATGGGGTGGTGGAAGGAGAGATTCTGAAGGAATGGGAAGAAAAGGGATTTTAGGCCTTGAGATTGAGTGTAAGGGTGTTGTGGTTGCCCCACAACCCAAGGACATTCATTGCTAGGTTTGGAATCCTTCAGGGAATGACTCAAACCCATCGACTTACGACCTAGAGGCGACTTAGGTCGCTTCACGCGACCTAAGATATGTATGGCCTAAATTATCGTATTGTCACACCTGTCGGTGAAACTTGGGATTCTAATGTAGTTTCTAAGTTTCCATCGCCACCTTCCCAAGTCAGAGTGCGTCAATATACGTTGTGTTACCATAACCCAGGTCCGATTTAATCCAAATCATGCTCTGATACCATCTGTAACACCCCAAAAATTGGGGGTCGAGTAGAAACCCAACTCCCGAGTTCTAGAAAGTCACTTATGCAACATAGATAATGAAAAATACATGTTGTCTATAGAATGGAATTAAAAAAGATTGAGACTAATCCAAAACAACATATCATACTCCAGAGACAATTAAATTAGCAAGCAGAAGACCATGATATATGCATAAAATATATAATCAATTGTGAGCCTCCAGAGTGTGAACATATTACCAGGTTAAATAAATACATGTATACTCAAAAAATGAACAAAAAGAATATACATGAGTGCCCCAAAAGTGTAAAAGAAAGATAAGTGTCATGGCGTCTAATCAACCTCCCCGTAATCCCATCGATCAAAACACGGAGGAGAAGTCCTCCTCAACATCATATAAGTTCAGCTCTGCTCCACAAGCAGTGCCATCATCTGAAACTAAAATAGGGACTGATGGGTGTCCGGAACACCATCCCGTAACGTGGGAGTGAGTAATCAACTCAGTGGAATCATAGAGCAAAGATTAACATGTTATCAAATCAATCACGCGATAATAGTAAAGCAAACAATCAAACATTCCTAGATACTGTTGTTAATGCATACATGAAATGACATGATGGATGCCCTCACCGACATTCTCCCTCATACGGCACTATCTTACGCCCGCGGCATGCTTTCTTCCCACAGTGCTCCACATCTTCCAAGCACATGCAGTGCGATGTGGATATGATTACCGGGTTGTTATTAGTCCATTCATACAGCAGTATTGGAAAACTAAGGTACCTTCCTTGTATCAATCCCAACACAGATCCTGTCTAGGGTCGTCACTCCTAGTAATCTCATACGATGTTATATTTGTAGATCGCTGCATGGGCTGCCAGGGCTGTTGCTCGCACTCGTTGCTCCACTCCCCCATCACCTTATCAATACAGGCCTAATGTACTCTTGTCGCTACAGAAGGGTCGTCACCTCCCGTAGACTCAGAATACGCTCGAGGTCACTGCAAAGGGCTCGTCACCAATCAGTGTAGGCCGACAGATCGAATGTAGTGTTCCATACCACCACAATCGCCTCACTAGTCAATGGTGCTCACTGGTCACTACGGAGAGGTTTGTGGCCCCAGCGTAGGCTGACAGCTCGACCACGGTGTCCCATACCACCATGCCCAGCTCATGAGTGTTTATGGATCAAGGTACCATGGTTGACAGGGTTTTCAATGGTAAGTTTAGTACCCTAGGTTTAAGCAGTTATGACTCATACATGGTGAACATACAATGGCCAGTCGGGTTACTTGACGGGCTCGACTAGTACGAGCGCATCTCAAGCTGAGCGACATGAAGTGCATAAAACACTTCGTGTGGCCTAACCACTGCCACCTGCCCAAGACACGACTCGCGTTCATCGACGCGTCCTTCGTGGTAAATAGAAGCCAACCATGAATTCAATCCATTACCGACTGCCTGGACTAGGTCATAGCCCCAAGCATTTGTGTATCAACATCAGTAAGTATATGTGAGTAATAGAAATAAATATAAATAATCCAAGCATGTTGACACATGTTATAACATACTACATAAGCAAATCAACCAACACATGCATTCCATATATATAATGAAATCAATTCATGTAGCCAACATGGTGGAAATCATATACATCAGCATATTAATTGAGAATTCAATCTCAAAACTAATTCACAACACCATTTACTCAATACATACTAATACAAACATTTATACAAACACTTAGTCTACACACTTTAGTCTACATAGCGTATGTCGACTCAAAGTGCGCATTAGGGCGAATCTCTTCGCCAAACTGATCATACATGCATCCTAATATCATAACATGAAAAATAGCCATGTTAATCATTTCAGCAAAATATGGACGTAAACAGTATTTCCTACGAATACCTAAAATACCCTAAATCTCATATTTCTCGTACGCAGTCGAAACAGAAAACGGACAGCATGTTTTACATGTCAAACGGCATTCTCTTCGATAATCTACTATTAAACGACATTGAAAGCTTTGAAATCATTCAATCAAAGCGTCTAAAATCCTCACTTTTCGCCTTAGACGTGTATCGATTCGAACAGAATTTCTACGCTTCGTCAACGGCGCTAAGGCGACCTAATGCACAAGATACGTAAGCTACATCGCTAAAGTATCAAAGGAACCCATAAAATAGCAAGTGGTTAGGGTTTTTCTTACCTAGAAGTGAGTTAGAATCACCGGGAAAGTGATTTGAAGGCGGTGGATAAACACGTGTAGAAGCTGGTTCAAGTGGCAGGGAGATTCTCTCACAACTCTCCACAATCTCTCTCTTTCTCTCTCTTCTTTTTCTAGGGTTTGTTGCAAATTCGGATGGGAGAGATATGAGAGGGTTTAAAGCCCTTATATAGGCTAAAAAATCACCTAAATAGACTTGGGACAAAGGTATACTTGGGTTATAACCAAATCGAGACTTTTTCGCTCCAAAAGAGCGTTTTGAGAGGTCCCCTGACCGAACGCGGTCGGACTTAAGCTCATACGTATCGGATCCTACTCACCCAAAGTTTTTAAACCGGTAGAGTTCCCAGATCGCACGTGGCGGTCCAGTTTCAGTTCAGCGGTCATGGAGAATCGATCGAGGATTCCAAGTACACTGACCTGAATGAGAAATGCTTCCTGATCCGAGGGTGTATTTGGGTCAGATTTCAACAGTCTGAATGCTTATACTGAACCCGCAAGCGAATGGTACCAGATTTATTTAATTCACATTTGAATTTTTATGAATTTCATTCTTTCTTACACTCCTTGCTCCAGGCTCAGTACAATAGCCTCAGAACATTGGTTGGGCTTGATTTTCAAAACGATTGTCAAGTCCAACTAAGCGGTCCTAGTGGTCTGAGATTGCGGATATCGGACTTTCGACGCGCGGTCTAGATCCAATACAAGGTTTCAAAGGGTTCATGGGAACAAACCGGTTTAAAGTTTGATCCTGAATTTCAGGGTATTATAGCGTCATTGGTTCTACAAGTTTTGGATCTTACAGAACGTATTTAAAGCGATCAAGGACAATTTCACAACTAATCTAACGTAGCGCTAGTTAACCTACGCTTATTTTCTAAAGGAATTAATCCTAAGTGATTTCTTTGGCTTTGGAATTGGGTTCTGAGAGGTTACCAAGGTGCTATGGTTGACCCATTACCTAAGGACGTCTAATCCCAGGTTGGCAAAAATTCGGGGTGTTACAGTTGTAGATCCTATCATTCTATTTGAGTAACCTGAAGATGCTAAAGAGCATATAATGCTTATAGTTTGAGAACCCCATTTTTTGGCATTGTAGTTTTTGAAACTATAATCACAAACGAAAGGAGCTACTGGAGCATGTAATAGGTTTTCTACTACCTAGTAATCCTTATACTGAGAAAAAAGCTCTCTATCCAAGAATAGAACATCACAGACAACACAACTTATCTTTCTATTTCAAAGATTAACCGAAGTAGTAAAAACAATAACAATAATGACTATCAGAGGGTAGTGAACTGTATACCCCAGGTTTTAATGTATCCATCATTTATATTTTTGGTTAGATTAGTCTCGAAGAGTAGACTGTCCTATAGGAAAAAAGATGGGGCGTACAAGATATCAATACGACATAGGTGTACAGCCCAGCTAACATACATGCTAACCAGCACACGTATGAGACCGGCCCTTCCATCAGGTGGGGGAAACTATGTTGATGTACAGGCCCAAAAGTAAATCCGTCCACTCATAAGGTGGGGTTTATGTGGCGTTAGTCCAGCAGTGTCCACAGATGGATGACCCTGCTGGCTTGGATAAAAAATACATCACGGTGGCCCAATTGCATACAACAAGTGGGTGGTGGGGATAAAACATATGCATTAGGTGGGGGTCCTCATGGGCTTCCAATCAGATCACAAACATAATTTAGAATGATATTCTCACAAGCATATCAACATACACCTTAGATGCAAAAATCCTCAAAACAAATTTCCATGATTCAGTCATCCAAATAGAGATTCATAACTAAAATGAAGAATAAAAATCAAAATGCAACATCACCTTTTCATATTGGCAACAGGTGGGAGCTCAACAACTTTTTATTACTGTTGATGACCAGAGATGCGGTAGGCTATGAAAAATTCCTGGATGTGGGTTAAGGCTTGCAAATCGAGAGTCAAAGAGAGAGAGAGAGAGAGAGAGAGAGAGAGAGAGAGAGAGAGAGAGAGAGAGAGAGAGAGAGAGAGAGAGAGAGAGAGAGAGAGAGAAGTAGATCGCCAGAGAGAGAGAGGGCTCCAGAAGCAGATTACAAGAGAGAGAGAGAGAGAGGGAGAGGCATATTGAGAGAGTGATCAAGAGGGAGAGGGAGAAGGAGAGACAGATCTAGAGAGATCTGAAATTAAGAAGGAGAGAGATCATGGGAGAGGAAGAGGGTGAGAGAGAGAGCACTGGATGATGGTGGAGGACAAGAGTGAGAGAGAGAGAGAGGGGGCGACGAGTGAGGTTTTGGGAAGATTGGGCGCGCACGGCTCTGTTTTGAGCCCGCCCAATTTTGGGCTGAGACCATTGACGGTGCTCTGTGGGCCCTACCATGATGTATGTGTTTCATCTGTTCCATTCATACATTTTTAAAGATCATTTTAGAGCTCTGTACAAAAAATTAGAGGGATATAAATCTCAGGTGGTCCACACCCCATGAGAACAATAGTGATTGGATATCCACTATTAAAATCCTCGAAAGGCCCACTGTACTGTTTATTGGACATCCAATTTGTTGATTTGGTCATACAGGACCAGATGAAGGGAAAAAACAAAAATCAGCTTAATCCAATGGATTTATGGCTATTGATCATATTTTTAATGGTCGACACTCATTCAACACTATTTCCTTTAATGTGGTCCACTTGAGATTTAGATATATCTCATTTTTGGTCTCATATTGTAAAATTATCTGTAAAAATATATGGACGGCATGGATGAAACACATACATCATGGTGTGGGCCACAGAGCACCGACCACCAGTCATTGGCTAGTGTCAAGGGGAGTACCATTAGGGCACTATAACTTATAGTGCTTCTAGTTTTATTCAGACACTTAGAAGGTCCAATCGGTTGATCTCAACTATCTAGGCTACCTTGAAAAATATTTAAACTGAATGAGTGATATAATCTATGATTAATTTGCCCTTTTTCTCTAACCATCCTTTTTCCAAGACATGGATAAGATGCTTTCAATTGGCTAACAAAAGTGATTCTTTAGACTCATAAGCAATCCATGATGGTCCTTAAAAATTTGATGAATCAAATTGTTAATCGGACCTACTTTTTTGTAAATGATCTTGACCATCCATTTTTAAGACCATTGATCAAATCTTCTTTTTTTTTTTTTTTTATAGTTAGATCAGTATGATTTATTCATGGTAGCCTGTGAAATATGAGTTGGACCTAATAAACAGTCTAGATCAATGGATCGTACTCATAAATTTCCTAATACAACTAGGAGAACTGTAGAGCACTGTAAATAGTGTTATAAGAGCCCTGGAGCATTTTCTCAATTGCTATTATAGGTTAGGAAGTAGAGAAACGATTTGATACACCAGCCCTATCGAAGTTATGAAACAGTGTCTTCTTTTTCCATCAACCTGTCAAATAGGTAAAATAAATGTGGGCCACGTACACCATGGTGGTCATCTAATATGAAATCAGGTGAATCCAAACATAGATCGGGGAAATAACTTCAAATATCAATGGATAACCATTGGTGTGACATAAGTTACATGTGTGGAGCTTTTTGTTATCTTTGTGTGGGACACATTTTGTACGGATAGGATTTACTGGATATGGGATAGAATGGAGGAAAAAGTTATATCATAACTTATGATCAGCAGCTAGGTCTGATATTTTTCTTTGATAATGTAAACTTGACTGATTGCATCCGACGAAAGCTATGATCGAACAGTTGGTAAAAGATGAGCAGACCCCGATACCAAATGGTTTTGGGATCACCGCTTCAGCGTATGTAGAGAAGGGTGAGATGGGGAAGGCGGTGGAATATATGAAGAGGGAGATTTTGGTATTTCTAGGGAATGAAGGATGGAGGCCAAACAATAGGATGCAGTGTGTTAGGTTGGTTGAGTGACGAAGGTGATGTTGAAGGGATAAAAGCTTCCGTGTGTTTGTTGAGTGTTGTGATTCCAATGAATAGAGAGACGTATCATACATTGATCATGGCGAATGTCAGAGCAGAGAAGGATTGCATCTACCAAGATGTCCTGGTAATTTATTTATTTTTTATTTTTTTTTCAAAATTTTCAAAATTTAAGCAATCTGAATAGTGACCCATCCGATCCAACTCGGTTTTCCTGACCGAGTTGGACTCCGATCGGATCAGGACATGTATACTTCGGGTCGGTTCGAGGCCGGCGACCTAAACTCGGTCCCGGTTTGGATTGGGTTCGAGTTAATCCATTGAGATTTCGGATCTGATCAGGTTGGACCTAATTCGGTCCGACTTGGAGCAATGCCCAGCTTTAGAACTTATAAACAGGTTAGATCTCACATAAACATCGCGGCGGGCTCTAAGAAGGTTTCAATAGTGGGTGTCACTATCCCACTCTTTTCTATGGTGGGTCCACTTGAACTTTGGATTTTCCCCATTAGTCAGATGCACCATTCCATGGTGGGCCACGAGCTTAAAAATAAAGTCATTCCATGACTTGGGTGGGCCAGACCACATACTATACTTGAGAGGGTTACCCTCCCATTAAAACATTCATAATCATTTATTAGGCCCACCAAGATGTGGTTCATAGATCTAGCCCATTCATTATGTGTGTCCCACTTGGATGAGGAGTCAGACCAAGTTTCATACATATCCAAAACTCATGTGGGCCCCACCAAATGCTTTTATATGTTTTAGGGATGTCTTCGCATAGTTTTAGATGCTATGGCCCGCCTGAGTTTTGTATACAACTGATTTTTAGACTTAAAGGGGACACATCAAATGCATGGTGTTGATGTTCTACACACATCATGGTGGGGCACACAGATTAACCTCATGGGAAGTTCCCATGAGGTGACCTTATAGTACCATTTCACTATTTAGGTAACTCCTTCATAGGTGTTACTCTAACCATGTAGGGCCCACCTTGATATATTTTATGTATATTAACACCATCCATTCACTCTATTTTACTGATCATTACCCTCAATTTGACTAGTTACTCGCCTCGATCATACTACATATGATAAAGATAATGGGTAAACAAGATTGATCAACAATTTGAGTGAATTTTGATTTAAACATCTGAAGTTATTTACTCTTCATGTCCGAACTGATCAGATTGTCCAAAAATAGTTAAAGGTTGTTCATAGTATCAAAAATATATAAATTAATAGAAAATACAAACATCAACTTGATCCAAAACTTCTATGGCCTCTAAGAAATTTTAAATGGTAGAGGCTCAATCACACTATTTCCTATGGTGTGGTCCACTTGAGCTTTGGATATGCTTCCTTTTTGTTCTTTAGACCTCAAATTATCTGTTAACATGGATGAATGAAGTGGATAAAATAAATAAATAACAGTGAACCCCACAGAGTTTACTCTGGTAAAGGTAACGAGTAACTCACTTAAATGTAGTGGAAAAAGGTTTTCTTAAAACATTCATAATCATATATTGGGCCTCCCTAAATGTGATTCACATATCCAACCCACTCATTATGTGTGTCCCACTTGGATGAGGAGTCAGACCAAGTTTCAACCGCATCCAAAACTCATGTGGGCCCCACCAAGTGCTTTTATATTTTTTTAGGATGTCTTCACATAGTTTTAAATGGTATGGCCCACTTGAGTTTCGTTTACTGATGATTTTTGAGATATCTCATAACCTAAAGGGGACATCAATTCCACGGTGTTGATGTTCAATACACATCATGATGTGGCCCACAAAACTTACTAACATCAATTCTTAGGTTCTCATGAGGTCAGTAAGTTGGGTCACAATTTTAACCAGATCATTTGGCCCATTTTACATGTCTAGTCCATTCACTCTTTACTATCAATACTCTCAATTTGACTAGTTACTCGCCTCAATCAAGCTACATATGAGAAAGATATTGGGCATACAAGATTGATTAACAATTTCAGTGAAATTTGATTTAAACATCTAAAGTTATTTACTATTCAATTTGAACTAATTAGATTGTCCAAAAATGAATAAAGGTTCAATTAGTGGATGTGCCTAATAATTTAGTAATTTTATTTTTCAGAAATAAATTTAACATTTTTTTTTTCAAAATGTATATTTTTTTTACTCTTTTAACTAAATATCATTTTTATTATAAATAAATTTAACATTTTTTTAAACAAAATTTAGTTTTCTTTTTCTAAAAAATATATTTTTTTACAATTTATCAATTTTTTCACATTTTTTTTAAAATTTTATAAATTTTCCTTTTCAAAATATCATTTTTTTATCGAACTTTTTATTTTCAAAATTGTTAACATTATTCAAAGTTCTTAATTTTTATTTTTTTTTTCAAAATCTAGATTTTTATAAAATTAAAGTTTTTTTTTTCTCCTTTAAATTTTTCTTAAACATAGTTAATTATTTTTCTAAGCTTTTCAACTTTTTGTTTTCGAAATTCATAATTTATTTGAGCTTCTTATTTTTGACCTAAGCATTAGAGACGGTTTAGGACCGTCTCTAGTAGAGACGATCCTTGACAGTCTCTAATAGAGATGGTCTTTGACAAACTCTAATAGAGATGGTCTTTACCAGGTCTATAAGACGGTTTAGGACCGTCTCTAATAAAGACGGTCTTTGACAGTCTCCAATAAAGACGGTTTAGGACCATCTCTAATAGAGACGGTCATTAACAGTCTCTAATAGAGATTGTCTTTGGCAGGGCTATAAGACGACTATTAGAGACGGTCTTTGACAGTCTCAGATTATAAGTAAAAGACGGCCAATGACCGTCTCAGATGACCACATATAAGACGGTCCAAGATCGTCTCTAATGCGGACGACCGATAACCGTCTCAGATGACCCATATAAGATGGTCAACGACCGTCCTGAACGATTTGTCGATGTTCAAATTTTTAAGACACTATTAAGGATGGTCAATGGCCATCTAAAATTTTATAGACGGTTTATGGCCGTCTAAAATTTTAGAGACGGTTTATGGCCATCTCTAAAGCATCTTTAAACTAAGAAATTTTAGAGACGGTCCAGAACCGTCTGGAAATTCATCCTTTTTTTTCCATTTTTCACGTAGTGAACTCAACCTTCCGACGTGGTGGAAAACTCAGGATTTCTCAGAACACATCTGTGTAGTCGTAAACAACTAACAGCTACTCAATAAACCCTGCCACGGACTCCTCGACAATACAAGCCAAAAGACTGGACAACGGCTCTCCTTTGGGCTCGATAACGAATTGGAACACTGACAAGCCGGGAATATGAAACGTGACTGTTCTCGTGGCATAGTCTAAGACGGCATAATACTCCGCAAGTCAGTTCATACCTAGGATAACATCGAACTCCCCCATTGGCAACACAAACAAATTGGTGGGCAAGAACGTATTGCCAACCAAAACCAGGCAAGAAGGGCAACGACGACACAAAATGGCAGACTTCCCCAAGGGAGTCGAAACAGCCAAAGCCTTAGACGCGAACTCTGACGGGATACCAGTTGATTGGCAAAACTTCTCAACCACGAAGGAATGGGAAGCTCCGGAATCAAATAGAACATGGGTAACGCAAGCAGAAACGAGAAGAATACCCTGCTGGGCTGCATAAAATCTGCCCTGCGCTGGCATAGGAAGTAAGTTAGAAGATTTCGGGTCCTAACTCTGTACCTGCTATGTAACGATATATACTAGGCCCAGGGACTGGGGAGGTGCACGTCCCCTCAGCTCCTGCGGTCTCTGCTACTGCTGTGGTCGTTATGGAGGCCTGCCTAGCTGCCTCTGCTACTGAGGAGGAGGCATAGGAGTGGGAGCCTGATGCTGTGCTCGCTGCTGATGTTGCTGTTGTTGAGGAGGATGGGGAGGAGGCAACTGCAGTGGCCTCTGCTATTGCAATGGGAGAGGGCAATCACTCCTCTGGTGCCCGGTCTGCTCATGACCATAACATACACAGGTAAACAGACTAGAGGAAGAAGCAGCTGGTTGTGCTGAAGATGAAGCTACTGTCTGCTCCACAGCTGCTAAACTCAGATCTGCCTCTCCGCCTCTACTAATAGTGCTATCGGGAACTTTTGGCTGGTGCCCTTCTCTTCCGGTCTCTGCCGAAATTCTGATCACGGGTCCTCTTGGTCATAGCCCAACCCTCCTCATAAACTAACACTTGGTGGACAACCTAATTGAACGTCGTTAAGCAAGGGCCCACTACTCGACTGCGGAGAGCGGGACGCAAGCCATTATGGAAACGCCAGGCCTTCCTCTTCTCGTCATGGGCGAGATAAGGAGAAAATCTGGAAAGAGCCAAGAAACTGGCCTCATACTGAGACACTGTCATATCCCCTAGACTAGAGTCTCGAACTCCATAGCCCTCTTCTCCTGAACATGCTTAGGGAAGAACTTCTGGTTAAAGAGGACCACGAATTCCTCCTAGTCCAAACAAAATCGAGCCTAATCATCCTTGATACAGATGACCACCAATGTTGAGCCTCGCCTTGAAGAAGAAAGGTAGCTAGGAAAACTCTCTGATCAGCCAGACACTGCATAGTGTCAAAATCCTCTCGATCTCGGTGCACCATGCCTCGACGGCAGAAGGGTCAGGCTCACCCCTGAACCTCGGGGAAGCATGCTAGCAGAACTCTTAGGAAATCGCGCTCGTGCGCTATAAGTCAGTCTGCTCAGGAACCTCGGTGGCAGGCTAATGAGACTGAAGGACAGCAGTGACAACCAACATCATCTGCTAAAAATTTTTAACCCCAACCAAAACCGTAGGATGAGTGGGGGCGGCACTTACCTCAGGTGGAGGCACGGGTGCGACAAAAGGAGGTGGAGCCTCAGAAACTAGAACATCAAGCTCGGGCGGGGTAATAAGCGCCACAAGGTGCGGAATCAAGACCTCAAGAGCTAGGTCCTCAATAGTGGGAGCTAGATGCACTTGGGTTGATTGGGTAGCTAGAGCAGGATGAGAACCACGACCATGTGCACCATGGCCACGGACACCACTACTATGGGCACCCCACTTAGGCGGCATTGTCTACAGAAGAATAAGGACGACGACGCATGTGATCAAAATATTGCAGGCTCAAACGAAAGGGAGTCTCTCGGGACAATTCTTGTCCTAAGCTTGCAGCGGACATGCAATGTTATCCCAAGTTATGTTTGAGATTACTTGTTATGCACTGATACCAACTCCTGTCATGCCCCAGACTCTGTGACTGGACCCACAAGGAACCCGATAGCCAGTTCCGATGGGAATAGCCTCCTTAGTACCCCATTCTCAGTTCCAGACTCAAGTTTCGATCCTGGGATCCTAGAAAGAGGATTTCCATATCACAATTCCAATCCAATTGGGCATACCCAAGATCATAACAAGTAAATCTTAGAAAATATACAAGGAACACACTGTAAAATCCACTAAGAATTTAAAATTTACAGGTACAAGGCTCAAAAGGAAATACATAATATAGAAAGAAGGGAAGGAAAGGTCTGCAAAAGGTCCTCAGTTCGAGCCAATCCAATCCATAGCTCCTCCACTACTACATTGATTTAGGATCTCCTACACGCATCAATCATGTATAAGCTTACAAAAAGCTTAGAGGGCAGTGTAAGTCTGTGACAATGGTGTTTAGAAGAATAAGGAAGGAGCCAATGAACAATACCAATGCCTCCAGCTGACCGAGGCTAAGCTATGAATGCAATAAGCCCTACTAAGGCTATGCAATGCAATACATGAGTACTGGGCACCAAACCAAGATAATGCAATATAAGGTTTATACATCCGTTGCAAATGCAATGCGAAGTAATGTCAGTCCTCATATCCAATCCACATACCAAGTACAGTTCCATCATAAGGAATCGACCAGGGTTAAGTACACTACTGGATAACTTCTGCTCTGCAAGACCCACATAGTTAAATGAGCGTAGGAGACCTCACTACCCATTTGTGGACAACCAATCACAAGAGAGGCCTGAAGGTAGTGGACCCATTCAAGAGTTGGTCAAACTTAGCCTAGCTGTTGCCCTCTCTCTCAGGCGGGTAAGGCCACACCCCATCCCAACTGACCACGTTGCAATGGGAGACACAGCCTGAAGGTATAAAGGCACTTGTGCACTCATGTTTTTCACTCGGTCTCGGCGTTGTGGCGTCCCCTCGGTACCATGGAAGTTTAGGAGCTGTCACCCAGGGATATCCTATGCACCCCAAATGCTCAAGAATCATTTCCAGTGTCCACACGCGGCCATCCACGATATCTTTATGGAGGCTACAGCCTTGATGAAGCAATGACGAATATCCACATGCTATGTAATGCCAGATGCATGAATCACACAATCAACCATGCATCAATCCCAAGCATTCACTGTGCTCAAGAGGGTAACTCCATTCTTCAGGGAGATACTAACATGTCCTACACAATGCCACAAACATGGCCAATCATACCTAAACCAATCATGCATATGATGTATATGAGAGTGGGCCATGAAGATGAATAAGGGTGCCAATGAGGTGAATGAGAAGATGTACTCTCTACCTAACCATGAAGGGTCTAGGTACTTAACCAATTCCTCATAAGAAATACAACCTCTGGTGGGGGCCCATTTACCTGGGGTAGCCCACAAGACTAAGCATACAAAGCTAGGGCCTAGATAATATGGAAACGGGCCTCGTAAGGGACTAAGGTGCGCATTCAACCACACTTAGCAACTAATGGACCTAGAGGGGTCCAAATGGGGACTTTCAACCACCATTGCCCTAAGGCATCTAATCCACCAACCACATAAACGTAAGGCCCAAGGCCCATATCCAAACCATTTGTACATAGGTCCTACAAAAGGCATAAGGAAGTAGGCCTAATATTATCTCTAACAATCATGGCCCAAGGAGGGGAACCAAGGCCCAAAGCCCAAGTCCGAAGGGCCATAGAGTCCAAGCATTTAGATGGACTTAGTGGGAAGACCAAGTATACAAATAAATGGCCTAAAATAAGTTTTTTTTTGGGTGGAATGGGCCCCATTACATCAGCCCAATAACTAGTCATTTAAGTGGGCATTCAAGGACCCAAATCCACCAGCATTCAAGGACCTTTTCCTCAGCCCATAATTCCAGCAAATGGGGGAAGGTCAGCCCATCATTTGGCTAGCTAAGGTGAGACATTCCAGTCTAACCTGGGCCCACTAGGAAGCTCCAAATTCTAGTATGTATTGGGTCCCACAAATGGTTATCAAAGGTGGCCCAAAACAAGCATTAATTAAGCCCAAATAATTACACTAAGGTATAAGTGGGAAATAAGTACCCAATTTATCAATGTGGTGGGCCCCCAATTCTAATAAAAAATCAGCCATACATTATGTATTTAAATGGCCATGGATGGACTTTTAGTCCACCAAATCTTCTGGGCCTATTGAGGCCCAGAAACATGTCAAAATACTTGGGGGTTACTCCCATAATGTCCATCAATGCATCATAGGGCCCCCACAAATTTGAAGAATGGTTTTTGGCACTCAGAAAGGTGGGCCTGCTGCTGGACTACAGGCCTAGCAGTAGTCCCAAAGGGCAGGGGCATCCCAGGCCTGGGTGCTCCAAGTTGTGGACGGCCTGGGTTCCATACAGATGCAACAAAGTGGGTGCCCACGTCCGAAGTGGGCCCCACATGGGACGTCCACCTAGGGTGGACCTAACCCACAGGGGCCCAAATATGGAGGGATGGCGTGGATGAAAGACATAAATCATGGTGGGCCTGGCCAAGGACGACCAACCTATGGTGGATGTCCACCAGCTAGACGTCCATCATGGATGGCTGGTCCAGTTGGTTGGCGGATGGCTGGTCCAGTTGGTTGGCCCCATAAAAATGGCCCCTTGTGGCCTCTGGATCATTACAAGGTGGGCCCTACAGATATACACAAAGGCCTAAATGGGCTGGGCCCAATTATCTCCACAAATACAAAAAATACAGTAATGTAGAAAAATTCCAGTAATGTTCATGTTGCTATACCAATTTGGGCTCCCCAATGGAGTGGGTACAGGGTCTCCAAAATTTTTTAAATTGGGGGCCAAGGTCCCTTATCAAGTCTAGAACAAGGTGGGACCTAGAAAGGTGGCCCACCATTAGAGAAAATATTTTTAAATTATGGGTTACAACAGCCTGTACTACTGGAAATTACAGCAGAAATCTGGTTGAACACCCATGTTAGCCCATTCTTTTAGAGGCTCAAATGGGGTTAGTTGGGGCTGAAATTTGGTAAGTTTATAGGTGGGGCATACACCTTCAAGAATCGCTCATTATATGGTATCAACATCCCTATCAAATGACCAAAAATCAGGCCCCAAGATGGCCCAAAATCTATCTAGACAGTCTGGACAGCAACATATGTCTGATAAAAATAAGTTGCAAACATTATTTAAATGGGGATTTAACCCCAAAAAATCATGGTGTGGTATACCTAAGTGGGTCCCACAAACATCCATACCATCCCATCATCCAAATCATCCTTGCATGCACCCCATTTTGGTGATTTTATGGGCCACATGTCCAAGGGATGGACTGTGAAAAATAACCTTCCTCTATGGACGGTTTGGATCTTGTCGGTCCGCAAGGTGGGCCACACACTCATGATCAAAAACTTCTAGCAAGAAAAGGAGAAGAAAATGGCCACAAGAGAGGGGTCTTCGCCTCAATAAGGCCCTTCCCTTCATCACACACATACATAGATATTTCATTACCATAAGATGTACAATCTGCATGATCAAGGCTATCTATTGGGATCTATGGTGGAGATCCAATTTGCACCAAGGATCAAGGGTCTAGATGACCCAAAGATCCTTGATCTAAGGAAGAAAGGAGCATGAAGGGATCCATGGAGAATGGTCCCTTACATGCACATGCAGGTAATGTAGGATAGGCTTCGAGCCATATTCATGGAGTCTTGGGGCCACCATCATCACTTGATGGGTCCCACAAGCTCCATCAATGGAAGGAGAATGAAGAATCAAGAGGAAGAAGAAGAAATTTGAAATTTAAACAATGTAACATACCCACCTATCTAAACAACTCCAAAGCTACACCACTCGCATCAAGAAGCTTCAAGGATCATAGTTCAATGGTTGAGATTGGTTGATAATGGGTGGATTAGGAGGTGTTAGGAGGTGAGAGGGATGAAATTTTTGGGGGAGGTGGGACGTCCTAGCAAAGGGAGAGGAGAGGGAGAGGTAGAGAGAATGAGAAGAAAGAGAGAGAGGGAGGGAGTTGTAGGGAGGCAATCATTGCCTCTCTCTCCTTGGTTAGAGAAACCATGATGGCCTATGGTGACAATAACAAAGTGCTAGGCTTTAGTAGGTCTTAGGGTGGTAGGCTAGTAGGATTTCTAGTAAACCTACTATAGGGTGACATCATCCTTACACAAGCACTTAGGAAAATGTGTGGAGTGGTGTCCACCATCACACATTAAAGGCCTAAATCGAACGTTGCCCATAACTCATGATGTACACATCGGATTCATACACGGGACATGAGGTTGGAACCATGGCGTCAATACGGACAAGACAGCATAGGTTTCAGGTCAGCGTGACCGAACTTGTGGATGATCGTAAATGCTAACCGTAGGTCGCAGGTCGTCAGAATTCTATTGGTAGGACCACATGACCCTAAGGAACGTCGTGTAAACTTGGGTTAGGGTCTTACACCCTGATCTCTACAAGTGGAACCTTGGAAATCCTAGTTACCACCTTTACATTTGTTAGTTTTAATTACTTTAATCACAATTACTCTCTCAATTAATTCAGATTTAGATTCACATCTTCTTCTAATTCTAGTTCTAGTTACTTTCAGAATACACACAAGATTAGTCCTTGTGGATTCAACCTCAGTCTCACCGAGATTATTACTACATCGTGACCCTACACTTGGGATTGTGAACAAGTTTTTAGCGCCGTTGCCTGGGACTAACAGTTACGTTCTTATAAGATTGACTAGTTTTAGAATTATGTTAAGATTAAGATTTTTCTACTTTCTATTTTTAGGTTAAGGTTTTTTTCTGAGTTATTTTAGAAACTAACTTTGCTCTCTATTTCTAGGTTTAGAAACTTTCCTTTTATGTTTTTGGATCCACTTTCTAATTCTAGGATATAAACTTTCCTAATTTATTTTTAGAAACTACTTTTTCTCCTTTTTTTTTTTAGAAACTTTTCTTTTTTCATTTTTAGAAACTAGGTTGCTTTTTTATTTCTTTTTTTTTTTTTTAAAAAGAAACTAATTCACTTTCCCTTTTCTTTTGCAAGATCCTAATACAAAACCTTCTAATTTGGTAACTTTTTTCTATGATATCTCTTTCTATTTCTAGATTTCTATTTCCTTCTTTTTCTTTATAAGTTTAGGTTAGATTCTGAAATTGAGGGCTGATAGTGTTTCATGCCCAAGTGGGTCCGTGACAACACTTGATGTCTTTGGAGTGAAGGAGGATTGGTTGTTAGGTTATCTGTCCAACACAAGCTTAGACACCACTCGAGATCCTTAGAGTTAATTAAGGTTATGGCTACAAATCAACCTGTAAATCAACTAGTGAATCAGCCACAACCTCGAGTTGTAGAAGTCCATGATGAGAATGAGGTTCACCATGCACCTTGCCTCATACTTTACAAGATTACTTATCACCGGCGGGGGTGAGCACCCGTTCTTGTATGGTTTTTCTAGGAAACAGAGGAAACATGAATATCAAGCCTAGAGTGATCCCACTCCTTCCAAAGTTCCTTGGACTTGAATTTGAAAGTCCATACCCGCACTTTTAAGAGTTTGACGAGGTTATAGCCACTTTATACTTTCCTAACGTGTTTGAAAGAGAGAGCTAGGACGTGATTGCACTCACTACGTCCGCGATCTATTACCACATGGAATGACATGATGAAGAGTTCATAAAAAAATATTCTTTCCATACCATAAGATGAACACCATCAGGAAGTCGATCATGAACTTCGCCCAAAAGGAAGATGAAACATTCTTCCAATGTTGGGAGCGGTTCAAGGATCTCATCAGTTCATGCCCATAGCACGATTTTGAAACGTGACGCATAATACTTTCTTTCATGATGGACTGACATCTTCCATGTGCCAATTCATCGAGACGATGTGCAATGGGGAATTCATGAACAAGAATGTCGATGAGGTGTGGGATTACTTTGACAAAATCACTGAAACCGCACAATCATGGGACATCACCCCAAAACCTAGCACCACATCTAAGCCTACTCAAGCAAGGGAGAGACATGGGATATACTTTCTGAAAGAGGACGATGATATAAATGCTAGTGGCCAATCTCACAAGGAAGGTCGAGGCCATGGAACATAAGAAGGATAAGGATAAGGAAGTTGTTTGCAGTATCTGTGCTTGCAACATACATACAACTAAAAATTGCCCAACGATACCCGCTTTTCAAGAGGCATTGAATGAGCAATTGAATGCCATAAACAACTACCATAGACCTTTCAATGGACCCATCTCTAACACATACAATCTTAGTTGGAGAAATCATCTGAACTTTAATTGGAGGAATAGACAAACTACTACTCAAGGAATCCCTAACCAATTCTTGAATCAAGGAAAACCTCAAGAGGATCCGGTTTGGAAACATATTCAAAACCAAAAGCTTATCACTTAGAGTATATTGCAAACCCTTCAAGACCTTTCAAAGGCCATACAAGGGCATGAGATAAAAAAATCAATTAGGAAAAAAGGGATTCTGCCAGCCCGACCTTTCCCCAATCCTAAACCACAATATGAAATAAGCGATCCAAGCTCTTTAAATCAAATGGAGCAAGCTAAGTCTATCACCACTCTTAGGAGTAGAAAGATAATTAACAAATCTATTTCGGTAAGGGATGAAAAGTCTAAGGACCCGGAAGTTGATGAAACTGATAAACCTAGAAACACTCCACGAGAGTTAGAACTGGAACTCCAAAGCAATCCAATTGCACCATTCCCCCAACGGTTGATTGCATCAAAATCTCTCTCTAACTCTCAGGACATTCTAGAGGTGTTGAAACAAGTGAAGGTCAATATTCCTTTACTGGATGCAATTAAACAAATACCTTCATATGCCAAATTTCTGAAAGACTTATGTACGACTAAAAGATGATAAAATATTCAAAAGAAAATATTTTTAATTAAAAAATTGAGTGTCATCCTATAACAAGATGTGTCACAAAAATATAAAGATCTCGATAGCCTAACTATTTCTTGTGCAATTAAGAATTATCGCATTGAGTACACACTTCTTGATTTAAAAGTAAGCATAAATTTGATTCCTTACTTGGTCTATGAACAACTAGGGTTGGGTGAATTGAAATCCACCCGAACCACATTACAACTAGCTAATCACTCAGTTTGTGTACCAAGAGGGATAATTGAGGATGTGTTGGTCTAGGTTGACAAATTCTACTACCCAGTAGATTTTATCATCATAAATACTCAACCCATCATGGACATGAGCACTCAAATTCTAGTCATTCTTGGTCACCCATTCCTTGTCACATCAAATGTAATTATTAATTATAGGAATGGAGTCATGAGTTTACCTTTTAAAAATATGACATTGGAGTTGAATATCTTTTTTAATATGGGAAAACAGTCAGAGGATGATGACGATGCCCACAATGTTAACTTGATTGATTCTTTGGTGGAGGATAAAACTCTAATGACCTTGTCCTCTGACCCTCTAGAGATGTGCCTAACCCACTCCCATGATTTTGATGATGATATGATAGAGAGATGAGGACCATGCTGAATATCATGTCGGTACTTAAAGTTAACTGGTGGAGGCTACAATTTAAAGAATTATCCCAAACTAATGTAATACCTTTGTCGTCTAACCTCAAGGCACCGAAGCTTGACCTAAAACCTTTGCTCTCTGATTTGAAATATGTCTTTTTAAGTCAAGATAAGACATACCTGGTGGTGATTTCATCCCACCTTGAGCAAGAAGAAGAGAGTATGCTCATATTTACTCTCATTGAGCATGAGGGAGCCCTTGGATGGCCGATTACGGACCTCAAGGGAATTGACCATTCGATTTGTACTCACCGCATTTATCTGGAGGATAATGTGAAGACCTCCCAACAATCACAATGTAAATTAAATCCAAACATGAAGAAAGTAGTTAAGGTCGAGGTTCTTAAGCTTTTGGATGTGGGTATCATATACCCAATATCTGATAGTCAATGGGTGAGTCCAACTCAGGTGGTTCCTAAGAAGTCCAGAATCACCATCATAGCTAATGTTGACAATGAACTCGTGCCAACTAGAGTCACTACTAGTTGGAGAATGTGCATTGACTATAGGAAGTTGAATACTATCACGAGGAAGGACCACTTTCCTTTGCCCTTCATTGAACTAATTTTGGAACGACTAGCTAGTCATTCTTATTACTATTTCCTTGACGGATATTCAGGATATAATTAGACCAAGATAGCCCTTGAAGACCAAGAAAAGACCATGTTCATATGTCCTTTTAGCACCTTTGCATACCAAAGGATGTCATTTGGACTGTGTAATGCCCCCGTCACCTTTCAGCGATGTATGTTGAGAATTTTTTCTGATAT
This sequence comes from Magnolia kwangsiensis, assembly GCA_037074715.1. NCBI lineage: Eukaryota > Viridiplantae > Streptophyta > Magnoliopsida > Magnoliales > Magnoliaceae > Magnolia > Magnolia kwangsiensis. The sequence continues at coordinate 114,835,305 of CM073572.1, read as the reverse complement.
GGCGAGGCAATATTTAGAGGTCTTCATGGATGATTTCTCAGTTTTTGATCCATCCTTCAGCGAATGCTTGGATAATTTAAATAACGTGATGAAGCGATGCAAGGAAAAGAATTTAGTACTGAATTGGGAGAAGTGTCATTTCATGATTTGTAAGGAAATTGTCCTTAGACATATCATTTCATCTAATGGAATTGAGGTACATAAGGATAAGATTGGTCTTATCTTTAACTTACCTCCACCCAAGAACATACGGGACGTGTGATCCTTCTTAGGACAAGCCAGTTTTTACAGGAGATTCATAAAAGACTTTAGTTACCTCTTTCATCCTTTGTGTAGTCTACTTCAAAAGGATGCACCATACGAGTGGACTGAGCAATGCCAAAGCTTTTACTAAGCTCAAGGGCATGTTAACCACTACACCTATCATGTAGCCACCTGACTGGAGAGTTCCTTTTAAACTTATGTGTGATGTGTTTAATTATGCTCTTGGGGTGGTTTTAGGTTAGAGAAAAGAAAAGAAACACTACGTTATTCATTACGTAAGTAGAACTCTAAATCTTACCCAAGTGAACTACTCTACTATGAAAAAGAAACTCTTAGCCGTAGTGTTCGTTTTGAAAAAATTTAGGTCCTACTTGATTGAATCCAAGATCATCATTTACACAGATCATGCGGTGCTCAAGTATCTTCTTTCTAAGAATGATGTTAAGCCATGCCTAATAAGATGGGTCCACCTACTCCAAGAATTTGATTTGAGAATAAAAGATAAAAAGGGAGTAGAGAACGTTGTGGCTGACCATCTTTCCTGTATTGATCTCTCTGATTTCCTTGAGACGACATATATAAATGACATGTTCCTTGACGAACAATTGTTCAAAGTCCCCCATTCATCTTGGTTTAGGGATATCGCTAATTATCTTGCTACAGGTTTCATGCCGACATATTAGATTATGCGAGATAAGAAAAAAATTCTTCACTGAGGTACGCAAAATCTTCTGAGATGATCCATATTTATTTAAATATTGCTTAGACCAAATCTTGAGGAGATGTGTGCCAGACAATGAATATCAAAGTGTCATCTCCTTCTGTCATTCTCAGGCTTGTGCCGGCTGTTACTGGCCCACTATGTTCAAGGACACTCATAAGTTTTACAAAGCTTGTGAGCGTTGTCAGAAATTGGGGAGATTGTCCTGTCGAAACATGATGCCCTTGAACCCCATTCTAATCATTGAATCATTTGATTGCTAGGGGCATCGATTTCATGGGACCATTCCCCCAATCTTTCAGAAATTTATATATTTTTCTCGCTATAGACTTTTTCACTAAATGGGTCGAAGTGATTCCGTGCCGGAACAATGACCATCAAACGGTCATTAAATTCTTAAAAGAGAACATCCTTTCTCGGTTCAGAACGCCTCGAGCTATCATTAGTGATGGGGGCTCACATTTTTATAATAGGCCATTCGCGAACTTAATGAAGAAATATGGCATCTCTTACAGGGTGAGCACTCCATATCACCCACAAATAAGTGGGCAAGATGAGATTTACAATAGGGAGATCAAACACATTTTGGAGAAAATGTTTAACCCCGATTAAAAGGATTAGTTAATCCGATTGACCGATGCTTTATGGGCTTACAATACTGTATTTAAAACCCCTATTGGAATGTCTCCCTTTAGACTTGTTTATGAGAAGGCTTGCCACTTGCTTGTGGAGTTTGAACATAGGGCTTACTAGGCAATTACAAATCTGAACTTTGATTTAAACAACACTGGCTTGCCACGCAAACTCCAGTCAAATGAACTCAAAGAAATCGAGAAAGACACATATGAGAATTCGAGAATTTATAAGGATAAAATGAAGGTATTTTATTACAAACAAATTCTCAAAAAATCATTTACACCAGGTCAGAAGGTCGTTTTGTGCAATTCTCGGTTATATCTTTTTTCAGGAAAATTTCGATCTTGTTGGACCGGTCCTTTCACTGTTACTAATGTCTATCTTCATGGGGCCGTCAAGATTCAGAATTTAAATAATGACAATGACTTCAAAGTGAATGGACATCGTTTAAAGCCATTTGTTGAAAAATTTGATTCAGAGGACATGTCCATACCTATGAATGATCTTGTTTACCAGGATTGACCTCCTAATCTAATGGAGGTGTAGTTAGGTTTATTGCTTTCCACTGTTTAGGATAGTTTTCTTTCCACCATTTAGAATAGTTTTCTTTTCGTTGTTTTCGAATAGCTCGCTTATCGTCTAGTTTAGTCTTTTGTGCTAACCCATCTTCACATTAAGATCAATGGAAAAGCCTTAAAATTTTTACTTCGGGTATTATCTTTCTATCACTTTCCTTTCTTTTCATTGGCTCTTTTGCATTACATGCTTATTTCTTTTACATTGAGAACAATGTATATTTTAGGTTGGGAATGGGAGATTAGGTAAACTAATTAGTGTTTTTTCAGTTTTGAGCAAATATTTTTTGAAAATTTTTAATGTTTCAAGTTAGAACTTGTTTGGAAGTGATAGTTTGTGTAATTAAGAATGTTTTAAGTGGGATAATAAGATGTAGATTGAATCTTGAACTGTTGAAGTTTGTTCACCCAAGTAAATTATCACCTTAGGTTCTTGAGTGATTAAGAGGAAATTTATAAATCATGTTAATTAAAACCACAAACACTTTAAGTTTCTTCCTTGGGATATGTTAGGGTTTTTAATGGTCAGTATGTGAATTAATGATAGATGTTGAGAATTGAGTATGAAGAATTCTATTCACCTTAAAAAAATAAAAAACTAGTTTTTTTTTTTAAAAAAGGAGATCGACAAAAAGGGCATGAAAAGAATGAAAAATGACAACATCTTAGAGGAGAATGAAAAAGGTCTCTGAAAAGGATGAGTTTTTTAAAAGAGAGCGAATAAGAGTAGTCATCGATATAAAATCAAAAACTGAAAAAAGAAGAAAAGGGGGAGTATATTCGGAATTAATAGTTGAGTTTTTGTCTTATTTTGATATGATGAACATGACTAACATTATGAAACACTAGTATTCTCATGGGAAGTAAGTTGACATTCATTAGAAAAATTGGATACATGAATTTATAATCTTAAAATTGTTAAAGAACCTATTTGATTAATTGCTAGGTGATTCAGCTCTTGGTTTTCAAAATCTCACATTCTTGTCTTGACCCTACTCATTCATAGTTGATTGCACAAAGGATTGATTCTTTAAAAAAAAATGGTTTAGACATTGAGCATTAAGGTTTATTTCATGCATACTTTGCTTAGGACTAGTAAAATGCTGGTTAGGGATTGTGTTCAGGGTCAAATATTAAATATTATCCCTCATTTATTACTTGGTTTTATGAACATGATAATGCTTAATGTTCTATTTTAATCATGTTTGTGTTGCAAGGTGAATTTAAGAGCTTGGATTGAAAAGGATGATAAAAGCATGGATTTAACGCTCAAGAATCACCAAAGCAAGGATGGATCTTAGGAGACCAAGATTGAAGAATTCACGTGCCAAAGATCCAAGGATACTAAGTGAGGAATGAAGAGAATTTAAGATTTGAAGTGTTGGTTGGCTAGCCTAAGAATTTGGCCAACCTAAGAAAGTTCAGCTAAAAATCTAGTAACATGTTCTTCTAGAACTTACGGAAGTTTGCCTAGCCAAAGCTTTACTTCGGCTAGCCCGAGTGTCGATCGAAATTTAGAGTTGTGGAACTAACTTCACGTTGATATCATTGGAAGAGCCTTAAAATCTCTACATCTGAAACTTATAGAACTTGAAAATTTTGTGTGGACTGCGTAAATTTGAGGCAGTTTCTGGATTCTTCCAACTCGATGCGAAAGTTAGATTTGCACAACTTTAAATAAGAGTCCCTAGGATGTTCCTAGGCATCTTCTAGGGTTTGAGGAGTGAAGCAAAAGGGTGGAGAAGCTATCGCCAATAGTTTTTCTTCATTTTACTTAGTTATTTTTATGTTTTTCTTAAGAGATTTTAGTTCAATCATGTTTATGGTTGGCTAAACCTCTTAGCTAGGGCTAAGAGGTGAAGCTTGTAGCGTGATGGAGATGTTTCTTTTATTTTGATTCATGTTTATGTTGAACCTTCTTTAATTTTAGTTTGATTTTAAGAGAATACTTTTAGTTCTTAATGGTTTATTGCAACTCAAATTATAGTAGATATGCAATAGCTTTGAGTATCTTCTTTTCCTGATTTTGAGATTGTGGGATTGATAAATCCTATTATTAGCCATAGTCTCATGGGCATGGTTTGGTGATGGAATCTCTTCCAATTATCACAATTCTCCTCTAATGAGAATTATGTCAAGGAAAGTTCAAATTGATCTTAATTGTATATCTTCCAATTGGATAGGATAGGACTCCAATGCCAATCATGTGACTTGAATCAAGTAAGAGGGCTCCTTGATCTCTACAAGTGGATCCTTGGAAACCCTAGTTACTACCTTTGAATTTATTAATTTTAATTACTTTAATCATAATTACTCTCTCAATTAATTCAGATTTAGATCACATCTTCTTTTAGTTCTCTAGTTACTTTCAGAATACACACAAGATTAGTCCTTGTGGATTTGACCTCAGTCTCACCGAGATTATTACTACATTGCGAACCTACACTTGGGATTGTGAACACTTTATATTCTAGATTTAGACTTAGATCTTCTTCTAGTTCTACTTCTAGTTATTTTCAGAATACGCACAAGATAAGTCCCTGTGGATTCAACCTCGGTCTCATCGAGTGATTACTACATCGCAACCCTACACTTAGGGGTTGTGAACAGCCCATCTTGGGCTTATGAGCTTTTAGATGATGATTTTTTTATATTCATGCCATTTTTGGGTTTCCTATTTGATACATACATACATGGCTTGTCTTTTTGTTTCTCACATAATTCTTGGCCTCCATTCTATTATTTTAAATTATGTGATTACTTAATCTATATCCCCATATGCTAAAATGTGATTATTTCTCTAACTTTAGTTATCTATGTCTATGTTAACTACCTCTTTGCCAATGACTGACAAAAAGGGGGAGAACAATATTACCCACCATTATGGGTGGTATGTTGCTTTGATGCTAATGGTGATGCAGGAAAATAGGGGGAGTAACAAAACTCAAGTCAGCAACTTGAGCATCAAGAACTTTATATGTATACGTCATTAGTCGAGTAGTGGTAATGAATATTTGTAAATCTTGAGTTGTATGTAATACCTAGGGTTTGCTATGTGTTTTTTCACGTAATTGACAAAAGGGGAGATTGAAAGTGCCCTTGTTTGTCAATATACATGAGTGTTGAGTTAATTTATCAAGTGAGCCCCAAATTGAAGATTATAAGACTAAAGACTTGGCCAGCTTAAAGAAGTTTGAGTGTTCACATAGGTAAATAAAGCCTCACTTCCCAAACCAAACCCCTAAGGTATATGACCCCTCTTATAAGAACCTAATCTTACCCAAAAATATATTTACAAAATCCTTAGTAAGCTTAGTTTAGTTTATTTCGAGGGTTGGTGGAAAGATGAATTAAACATATAAATTTCATGCTTTGTCGATTGCATAAAAATGTAATCGAGGATGTTTTTGATGGCTTCAAACTTTGTTCGATAGCATGGAAATCCTAGCCTAATAGACCAGTAACGAACTTTACATATGCTGGGTATTGTTTATTGCATCGAAGGAAGTTCGATGGCATCAAAACTTATGTTTCGATGACATCGAACCTACTTCGATTTCATCGACCTTGTTCTACATCCCTCCACCAATCTTAAAATACTCTAAGTGTTCTTCGATGTGATCAAACCTCTTTGGATAACATCAAAAGTAAGTTATCGATACCATTAAAGATTATTCGATTGCATCGAAATATGGACTAGTTTATCCAACGAGCTTTCAAGGAAAATCTTATATCTCGATTGCATCGAATCCACTATCGATGGCATCAAAATTTAAAATTCAATAACATCAAAGGCTTATCGATTGAATTAGAATATGGATCAAACTAGCCAGTGAGCTTCCATAAGAAAATCATTTTATTCTCAATGGCATCTATCTGCAACCGATGAGATTGAAATAATGATTGATGACATTGAATCTTGGCTCATTTAGTCCAACAACCAAGTGACATTTTTAAAGGAAAATTCCAATAGCATCGAGTCATCTCTCGATGACATCGAAGGGTGAAAGGATGAGCTATAGATGTCCTAGAGGGGGGTGAATAAGATAATACTAAATGTTTTGATACAATGCAGAATAATAAAACAATTATACTAAATTGCTTAGAGTATTGAATTCTCGATATCAAATGGTTTGTAGGACAACCTTCACCTAAAAGATTTAGGTAGGATAACCTTATTTCACGATGTCTTTGAAATCAAAATATCAAACTTAACAAGAGTTAATCAATCACTAGAAAGACATATAAATAATAAAAACAATCACCACATGTGCAAAGGAATTATAATGGTTCAATGCTTAAACTCATACCTACTCCAATCCCAAAATTACTACCTTTGTAATTTTGGCTTTCACTATTTTAAGGTTTTCACAAGGTCACCTTAACAACCTTATATAGTTATTGTGATTTTTATAGGCTATCACAAAGACTATCACAATAAAACCTTATTTGTGATTTTCATGGGATCACCACAAACCAACCCGCTGAGATTTCCGGGCTATCTCAGAAAAACCCAAAATGAAATAAATATAAATATAGTACTTATCTTCCAATGGTGAGTAAAGACGTTACTGTAGCCTGATTACAACGATCTTCTTTCTTGGGATATTGATGGAGCTGTGTTTGAGTTCAACCCAAAAAGAATATAAGAATCTAATGTATTTTTAATAAACAAAAACCCTAATATCTACAAATTCTATTCTCTTGAATCTCAAGTATGGATCACTTTATTAAAAAATGATTAAAACTATCTTGAGAAAGAGAATAAAATAAGCTAATTAAATGTTAGAATTACTATACAAATATCTTAAGAAGAGCTTAGTTTTCTCTCTTACTTTGAAGAATTTTCTCAATGAATTTTGTTTCTTAAATGAGTGAGAGAATGCCTCTACTTATAGCCAAAGGATTTGAAAATTCGGCTGGCCTGATTTTAGGTTTGACTGACTGAATTCTGACGATTGCGTTCGAACGAATCTTCAGATTTCATGGTATAATATCTTTCAAAAATTCAGCTGGCCCAGGCAAGGATTCGATTGGCCGAGCATAGGGTTCACCTAGCCGAATCTCTTTAAGATTCGAAGAGATTACATGATGGAAACTTGACCGAACATAGTTGGGCTGGCCGAGCGGAGATGTTTGGCTGGCCAACTCCAAGGTTGGACTGGACGAACCTACCGTGTAAAATCAATGTCAATCTGTAAAATTGACCAAATTATGTTGGGTTAGCCAAAGGCAATTAGCCTAGCCAAACCGGATGTTGGACTGGCTTAACTTGAGTGTATTTTTACTTAAATGATGTTCATTATGATGCTATGTGAAATACACCTAACCTAAGACTAATCTAAGGTTATACCACCTGATGGTTGACTCATATGGAGTGTTTCGATCTTTGAACCATGTACTTTTATGATTAAAGATGTTGAGTCTTCCTTAAGATGCTTGATCGAGTCGTTTCACAGATCTTCATGAGTTGTCGAAGAATATCTTTATGAGTGCTTATTCTCCTCATAGTACTATGAAATATGACAATTCTAGTAGTGCTTAAGCATAAGCACTAATAAAGGGCCCTTTGATGGCATCGAATGATGATTGATGGCATCGGAGAGAATTTGTCCTGCACTTATTTGAAAATCATATTGTAGAGAGTCGATGCAATCAAAGAAGGTTCGATGACATCAAAGGAAGCTTTGATGGCATCGAAGACCTTTCGATGGCATCTGTCGAGTGTCAAATATTACATATTTTTCCTATTTATATTTTAGTTTTATGAACATGATAATGCTTAATGGGTATATTTTATATATGTTTGTATTGCAAGGTGAATCTGAAAGCTTGGATTGAAAAGAATGTTGAAAGCATGAATTTGATGCTCAAGAATCACTAAGGTAAGGGATAGATCTTACGAAACTAAGATTAAAGATTTTAACACGAAAAGATTCAAGGAAATAAAGTGAAGAAGGAAGGAAGTCGAAAGTGCAAAGTGCAAAAATTCATAGAATTTAAACTTCACTGTCTATGACATCGACCATCGGTCGATGACATCGAAGATAGTGTTCGATGAGATCAATCACGAGTTGATGACATTGAAGAATTACATGAAAATCAAGTTAGTTGCTGGAAAAATTAGATGCAGTTATCGATGACATCGAAGCCCTGTTCGATTGCTCGAAGACATGCTCGATGACATCAAAGGCAGTTCGATGACATCGAGATTTTAGCAGATTTTTGGAGCAACTCGCTGGAACACTCTGAACACATTTTCAATTATTCAAACACCCTTCGATGACATCGAAGGACTGTTCAATGACATTGAAGGTATATTCAATGACATGAAGAGTTATGCAGTGTGAAAAGACACGACTTCTAGATTCAAGTTCGCTCGATGACATCGAAGGTGTTACACAGAATGTGTAAATTTGTGGTGAGTTTTGAAGACAATTGGACAAAGGCTATAAATATGAGTTCTTTAAGGAGTTTTAGAGAGAAATTAGGTTTTAAGAAGTAGAGCCAAAGGGTGGAGCAGCCTTCCAAGAATTTTTCTTCCTTATTTATTTTTAATGCTTTCTTTTAGGGTTTTAGATCCAATCATGTATATGGTTGGCTAAACCTCTTAGATAGGGCTAAGAGATGAATCTTATAGCATGTTGGGATAATTATATTGCTTTAATTCTTATTTTTTACAAGCTTTATAGATTTATAGTTTGAATTTAAAGTATATTTTTAGTTTTCTATGATTTATTGTGACTCAAATTATAATAGATGCTACGATGGCTTTGAATATCTTTTTTTTCTATTTTAACATTATGAGATTGGTAAATCCTGTTGTTCACCATCATCTCCTGGGTATGGTAGGATGTTGAAATCCATTCCAACATCATAATACTCATTCATGTGTGGCTAGGTCAATGAAAAGTTCAGATTTGGTCTTCATCTTCCAATTGGATAGGATATGACTCCAATTCCAATTGTGTTTCTTGAATCAAAGTAAGGTAACATCCTGATAGCTACAAGTGGATCCTTGGCACCCTAGTTCCTACCTTTCAATTGATAGTTTTAAACAACATTATTTGTAATTATCCTATTTTATTCCAGATTTAGGTTTAAATCTTATTCTAAGTCTAATTCTAGTTATTTTAAGAATATGTACAAGTTTAGTCCCTGTGGATTCGACCTCGGTCTCACCGAGTTATTACTACATCACGACTCTACACTTGGGCTTGTGAACAAGTTTTTGGCACCATTGTCAGGGACTATAGCTTCATTTTTTTGAGATTAATTGTTATTAGAACTAGGTTAAGATTATGGTTTAATTTTTCTGTTATGATTTTAGGTTAGGATTTTTCTGAAATTGCTTTTAGAAACTAACTTTGTTTTCTATTTTGTAGGATCCTAACATAGCAACCCTAATCAGGTAACTTCTCTCCAATCTCTCTTATCTTTTTAGATTTCTTATTTGCCATAGGTTTTAGCTTTCTTTCCTTTTAGATTTTAATTGTTTAGTTACTTGAGGGCTGTGAGTGTTCCATGCCCATGTGGTTTCATGGTAACACTCTCTATCTCTTGAGTGAAGGATGATTAGTTGAAGGGTTGTCTATCCATCATTGGATTAGACACTACCTAAGAGCCTTTGAGTCAGTAGAAGTAATAGTTGCACATCAACCTCAACACCCAGTTGAGAAGGCCCAGGATGAGAATGAGGCGCATCATGCACCCCCACCTCGAACTCTTCGAGATTATTTACAACCGGTGATGGTTAGTACACCTTCCTACATGATTTTCCTATTTTTCAAGGAACTGTGGATGTAAAACCAGGGGTGATTCAACTCCTTAAGTTTTATGGACTAGAATATGAAATTTCATACTTGCGTATTGATGAGATAATATCTATATTACACTTCCCAAACTTGTCTAAGGACACAGTAAGACTGAAATTGTTTCCTTTCTCTTTGAAAGAAAAGTTGAGTCGTGGTTACATTCCTTAAGACCACGATGCATTGGCACATGGGCTTAGATGACGAGGGAGTTCCTTAAAAAGTTCATCCTGTATCATAAAATGAATACCATAATGAAAGCAATCATGAATTTTTCATAAAAGAAGATGAGACATTCTTCTAAAGTTGGGAGCGATTTAAGGATCTCATAAATTTATGTCCACAACTTGGCTACGAAACATAGAGGATAACGAGCTTTTCCTAGAAGGGATTGACCCCATCCATGCGCCAATTTGTGGATATGATGTGTAATGGGGAATTCATGAACAAGAAAGCCAATGATGAGTGAGATTATTTTGATAAACTCGCTGAAAATGCGCAGTCATGGGATACCTCTTCAAGAATCACCACTTTTAAGCCTACTCAATCAAAGGAAAGGGGAGGAATTTATGTTTTAAAAGAGGATGACGATATAAATGCAAGAGTGGCCAAACTCATAAGAAAAGTCGAGGCCATGGAACTTAAGAAGGTAGAACCTGAAAAGGCTGCGGAAGTTGTTTGTAGTATTTATGCTTGTAACATACATATAACTGAAAATTGTCCAACAATCCCTGCTTTTTAAGAGATTAAATGAGAAATCAAATGTCATAAACAACTACCAAAGACCTTTCATTGAACCCACCTTAAATGCATATAACTCAAGTTGGAGGAACCATCCAAATTTCAGTTGGAGGAATGGACAAACTACTACTCCTCAAGGGATCCTTAACCAATTTCTAAATTAAAGGAAACCTCAAGAGGATCCAGTCTTAAAACACATGAAAAACTAAGAGCTTTTTAATCAAGGTATGCTGCAAACCTTTCAAGACCTTAAAAGGCCATACAAGGGCTTGATACAAAAAATTCGATTGGGGAGAAAGGGATCCTTCCGACCCAGCCTCTCCCCAACCCAAAACCGCAATATGAAATAAGTGATCCAAGCTCTCCAAATTAGATGGAACAGGCTAAGTCTATCACCACTCTTAAGAGTGGGAAGATTACTGATAAAACTATTCTTGTAACATCCCTAAATTTCATGGCTAGAGTTTATACTCTTCCCAAGAAAACTGTTAATAATTGAATAAATTGAATGCTTTAAAAATTGCACCATATTTTTTTCATCTAGATCACATCCAGTCACATTCATGAAGGTTCACAAGAATAAAAATCACTGTATTTATTATTTCATCAAATTAAGAAAATTCAACAAATTATCAAATGCCCTCTCAATGGGAGTTTATTACATTATTGAGTTCGCAGCGAAAATATAAAACTAAATCATAAAATTATTTTCTTATTCTTTTATTATAATCTTTCATAGGGAGATGGTCCTCCAGGTCTTCAATCTGTACATCACCTACGTCATCTATACAGTTAGAGAGGGTCAATGCCCTACTCATAGAGATGGTTATCATTTAAGATTAACAATAATTCAAGATATTCATAAGAGTAATGTAAGCGTTCTGATACGTCTCATACTCTACTACTACGAGAGGTATCAGCATGCACAACCAATCTCCATGAATAAATGCCTACCAAAGTATGTGCGGCTCATCATACGTAGTGATCATTATCACAATGTGGAAAGTAGTTCAAAATATCCAACTCGCCCTGCATTCTCACACTACGAAGATTTGTCGGCATGTCCAACATTAACATGGATTTACATGAACATCTCAAGGTGACACAACAACGTAATTGGGGGATTTACATAACACGATGTGTTCATGGAGTGACTATTTATGACATCTAATCCTGAGAAGTGATGCAACACGCATGAAGATTTACTTACATTGATTGTGCACCACACCAACCAACCCATAGAATTACGTGCTGACCAAGAAGGCCGCTACCCGTAACGCATTACGTCCACGATAAAATATTTGAATAACTAGTTATGATACCTTTAACATATCACTTGCATTGATAGAGAGATAATTCAAATTATGGGAGTTTTGAAATTCCAAGGCACCTGCCAAGCCATAAAGTTAAATAACACACGACTAACAAAATAAGGAGAAGAGTAACAATGGCTAACTCAATAGAGAGGAGAGTGACAATGGACAACTCAACAAAGAGAAAAGTAGCAATGGCTAACTCAACAAAAAGGAGAGTGAAAAAGGCTAACTCAACAAAGCGGAGAGTCGTAAGGGCCAACCAATAATAAGGAGAGTAGTAATGGCTAACTCAACAAAATTGATAAGGAAAAGGCAAGGCTTGTATCCATCGCCCCTCATAAATTCATAAATACCATTTGTAATTAAAGTCATACCATAATTTCCTAAGGATAAACAATTGAGGGTGGTAAAATTATACGATCGCAGGGAGAAAATCATAGTAACATAAAAACATGTGAAAAGGGAATTAAACCATACCAACTTAAATTAAAGTAAGCTTAAACGAAAAACCCTCACCTTTTAATCTCGGTCTCTCCCAAATGTTGCTAGTTCTATATTGTCACACGCCAATCCTAGCATGATTAATATGATTTATATAGTTAGGCTATTGTATTACTTGAATTAGCATGGTTAGGATTATTTTTTAGTTATAATTTTGGCTATGATCAAAATTAACTTCTAGTTTAACTTATCTGTAAATATCTTTGGTCTGACAAAGGCCCGATCTAATCGCTCAGATTGACTGCCTCTAGATCTATCACTGAAATTTTAAGATTAATTGCTCTTTGGGAGTAAATAAGGGTTTAGAAAAGGTCTTACTTGTCACCGAATTCATATCTGTATGTGATTCTTCCCAACACTTTCCTTTGGTAGTCAGTTTCTCTTTTTTCATTCTGCATTTCTCTCTCTCCCTTTCTTTTCTTTTCTTTCTCTTTCTCTCTCTTTCTCTTTCTTTCCTTGCTCTCTCGTTTCTCCTCTCTCTCTTCCCTCTCCTTGCTAAATATTCTCCAGCGTCGAACGGAGGGGGAATATATAGGTTTAAGAACTTCTAGGGTCTTCCTGCATATTTCCTACGCAGTTGTTGTTGCGCAACGAAGAAAATAGAGCAACAGATCGCTGTCTGCAGGAGTAAGATCTCCTTCCAGATCTTTTCTTCTTTCTTCCGTAGATTGAGTCGGATGAGGACGGCTCATTGATTTGGTCATCTCAGATTTCTTCTGAACATGTTAGGTGGATCGAATAAGATCCGGTGACCTGTTGTGGTGGAGAATTTCGAAAGGAGACTTCCCTTTCAGATGGAGTAAGAACGTCCATCTCTGCGTGAGAAACTGGGAAGTGTCATGCCACTGTTTCTTTCCCTTTCTTTTGGGCTTCTTGGGAAGAATCAGAACTCCCTCTCCTCTTCTTTGGATGATCCATATGGGACCTACGTATTAGTGTGCAGTCATCCTACATGTGAAAACTGAACTACTTCTGGTTTCTCTGTTGTTGAGGAAGGAAAGTTCAAGTGTAAGACCCGTATCCTATACCGTACCATTTCGTAGGCTTCTGCGATCTTCCTGATCGAATTTTGGCAACCTTCAACCTATATCCAACGTTTACGCATGATTCTAAGCCAAGTCCTGCGAACCCGAGTCAACTCAACCCGAGACTTGTACTCTAGTGATCGCGTCGTCATCGTGGTTCTGATGTTGTGACTCCCGCATGAGGTGATACCTAGGCCAGGAGATGTGGACCTGTGTTTAGTTCAAGGAAAATGCCACGCGTTGAAAAACCCAAGAGAATCTCTACAACATGTCACCTCAATCCATCAATCAATCCCATCATGTCAAGTACATGTCAAGTACAACATCACCTCTCACTCTTCCCCAAGCAACCCCCAAAGTCAAAAAGGTTCTTACAAATCCATACTTTTCTTACACCATTTATCACAAAAGTAAAAAAGTCTCTTACACATCCATCACCACCAAATCCATCACTCATCTCTCTCTCTCTTAACAACCCTCACACTCTCATTTCTCAAGAAGATTCTTAAGGAAAAAAAAATCACAGTCTAAGCCTCTCCAAGCCCTCCCAAGCAACAAGTGTGGCCCACTTCCTACCCCCTCACCTCCCATCTCAACCATCCAAACTCCATCTCCTCTTTTAGAATCGAGCCTAAATAGTAAAGGAAGCCAAGGGAGCAAGCAGAAGAAGACGGTGGGTGATCTTGTACCCACATCTTTCCCTTTTTGTTATTTATTTGTTCTGTGATTTAAGGGCCACATATGATGGGACCCGCCTTGATGTATGTTTATATATAAGAGGGGCCCATAGTGGCGGGGCCCCTCCGTTATCGCTAATCTCTCTCCTCTCTTTCTCTCTTTCTCTCTCTCTATGATGAATGGCCCACCTATCATGTGTGTATCTTACCCATGCCATTCAAATAGTGGGTCACCTTGATCCCCTTTTGGGGCCCGCATGACCGGGCAATCACACCGGCCTGGATGTAGGAGAAACATAAATATCACATTAATCAAATCTGGTGGGCCACGCCCAAGTGGGACCCACCATGATGCCTATGTCCTACATGTGTGCTATGAGTGAAGTGAGGACTGACAGTGGATGTGCTAACAGTGGAGTGTGGGCTGACAGTGGGTGTGCTAAATAGTGTAGTGTGGCCTGGCTATGGGGTCCATGGAACCCCTCCATGCCCTTCATCCCTTCAATGGGCCACATCCTACTATATGTGTTATATCCAAACCGTCCACTGCCGCTGACGATGGGACCCACGTCCGTGTGGGGCCCTCCTTGCTACGTTGATCCACACCCAACTCCATAGCTCAGGTGGCGGACCGAGTGAAAGATGCCTCATTTCAACACTTGAGGTCTTGGTATTGATCCCTGTGCTGGTGGCTAACATGGTCTACGTGTACTGACATGGGCATGTGCTAACGGTGAGGTCCAGGGGACCCATCCACATCATCCATCCATTTCGGTGGGCCACACTAGTGTACATATTTTATCCAGCTGTCCACCATCTTTGGATGGTGGGGCCCACCCCACATGTGGGCTACCATGATGTACGTGTAAGTCCATGCCATCCAGGGCCTAGACATTGATTTTGTATTAGATATAATATTAATATATTATATTATATAAATAATATGATATATTATATTATATTATAATATAGTATTTTTATATGTGATGAGGTTGGGCCGTACGTGGGACCCACCCCTGCCCTCTTTTTCATACCCAAAAGGCTACACTGGCAATAGATATTATAATATATTACATATATTATATTATATACTTTATATATGTATATAAGGGTGGGCTCTACGTGGACTCACCTCAGCCTCTTTTAAGTAGCAGCAGCTGCATGTACACGGCAACTATGGTGCTTTAATGCACGACAATAAGTAGACCCCATTGCCAGCTACTGTGCACGGTGTCAAGTTCCATGGGTCCCACATATTTCATCCATGCCGTCTATCTATGGGACCCACCATTATGATGTGTTGTATCAAAACCATCCAACTGTTTACGAGACCATTTTATGGCATGAGGTAAATAAGTGAGACCCAACGTTCAAAGTGGACCCCACCAATCACAATAAAAATGGGGTATGGTGACATCCACCATTTAAAACTTCTTAGGAGCCACAGTGGTTCCCACTCAAGCTGATATTTGGCTTTCACTTCATCTATCTCTATGTTAACCTATGAATAGGTCAGATCGTAAATTACATAAGGGTGGGCCTGATTTGATATACATTTGATCCATTTGACTAGGCCCATTTAAATCAACCCATTAATTCGCCCCATTTGACTAGGCCCGATTGATATACTTGAGGCCCATCGGTTGGCTCATTTGATTCGGCCGATTTGATCGGCCCATGTTATGTAGCCTATTTGTTGTACCTAAGCCCATGGGTCGAGGCCTAATTGGATGTACACAAGTCCATTACAATGTGTGACACTACCATGGTTTGTGTAATGATATTTATAATGCTCGTACCTTGGTAGTAATGTTGGTTTGATGTCGACATTGTAAAAATAATGTTGGTTAAATGTCCGCATTGTAATTCTCCCTAGGGTCCATTGTTAGGCCCACACTTGTAGGTCATTTAGGCCTATCTTCGTTATGAACAACATCCATCACCATATAACATGTCTAGTATAGTTCCATGATTCATGATCATACACATCATATGTATGCTTGATATGAGAAGTGATTGATCATAGCATATACCTTTGGGCAGATTGTTTAGGGGCTCTTGGATAGGCGATGTTTCCCTACATGAGCGCACGATACGCGCAGGATTGCTACATGACTGGATAGCATGATTCATGCATTCGCATTATGTGATATGGTACTATACGCCCAAGCAACATCAGGGTCATAGCCTCCACAGGCATATCTTGATTGGTAGGATTAGATACCAAAAATCTTGTTGTACATGGGGTGATATAGATATCCCTGGGTGAGGTCCCTAAACCCTTATGGTACCAAGAGATTGCTCTAACGTCTAGACCGAGTGGGTGCATGAGTGCCGAGTGCCGATTACCAGAAGGTCACGCTTTTCACTGTGTCATGGTCGGTTGGAAAGGGGTGCGGCCTTACTCGCCCGAGAAGAAGGGGCAAAGTTAGGTTGAGTTTGACGAGCTCGAGGAATGGGTCCGCTGTCGATGAGCCGAGCCCGATATTTATAGGTAGATATTGAGGTCTTTTTCACTCACCTTATTACGTGTAATGGGGCGACAATCTGGTTGGAGTGTACTAAACCCCAGTGATATTCCAGAATTAAGTTGTATTGATATGTGGACTTAGATGAGGATTCATGTGCTTAAGTTGCATCTCGTATCGCATGGCCTTGGTATGGTAGATATCATTCATGCCTTGCATCGCATAGCCTTGGTATGGCTAATAGTATTCATGGATTCACCAACATATTCTGCATTACTCTGATACTGCATGATTATATTACTATCTTACGCACAAACTTTCACCACCCTCTAAGCTTTCTATAAGCTTATACACGACCGTTGCGTGCAGGTGACGTTAGATCGCAGCAGCGTTGAGGCTAGAGTGGGTGGCAGATCATCCTGGAGCTTTTGTCTACATCATTGTATTTCCCTTTATGTTCATTGTACTTATAAAGTTTTTTTATCATAGTAGAAATGTTATGGAGTTTTTGGTTATTGTTTGTGGGTTATGTCTTTGGTTATGCTTATTTTGAATCAAACTGATATTAAAAATTTTCCTCGTAGTATCCCAGGAATGGAACCTAGTGAATGGGCGCTGGGAGCCAAAAATGGGGTACTACGGAGGCTGTCGGCGCTGGATTCGGAGATCAAGAATTTTGTAAGCCTAATTTTCGAGTCTGGGTCATGAAAGAAGTTGGTATCAGAGCATAACTTGGGAATAACTGAGAACAACATTACATGTCAGCTATGAGTTTAGAATGATTAAGTCCCAAAGTTCAGATAGCTTAGTGATCTTCCATTATAGACCATTAACGTCCGTGCCTTTGAGAGTTTTGAAGTTGATAGGTACCTTTGATCTTTCTTGTAGGACATGTTGCATAGGAGAGTGACCTGATTAATTCCCCCTCTACCACCTGAGACTCCCACTTCACCACCTACGATGCCCACTCCACCACCAAAGGTTCCTACCGCCCATCCTGAGGTTGCTAATCCTCCACCAGAGATTAGTGTGGATCTAACTGTATCTATGAGTTCCTCCTATTTACAGCAGATTCTGCAGGCTGTGACGGTCGCCCTTCAGGGGCAGGGCAGGCACCTTGTCATTTTGCCAGACCAGGTAGAGCAAGAGCGCACGAGCACCTTTCTTCGAGAGTTCCGACAACTCGATCCCCTACATTTTCAGGGTGAGCCAGATCTGACAGTAGCTGAGAGATGGCGCTCTGATGTGGAGAAGATATTTGATACGATGGATGTACAACTGAGCGGCAAGTCCAATTAGCAGTATTTCTCCTCCATGGTGAGGCTGAGCACTGGTGAACATCAGTTTCTCGAGCAGAAGGTGTTAATTTTATGTGGGCTTGGGAGGATTTTGTGGATCAGTTTGACCAAAAGTATTTTCCTGATCACATCCGACGACAGCGAGCATTGGATTTTGAGGCCTTGGTGCAAGGTGATATGACAGTGGCTCAGTATACGGCTCTCTTTGTAGCGCTGTCTAGATTTACACCATATCTGGTAGATGATGAGGAGCGAAAAGCCCGCCGCTTCGAGGATAACTTGCGTTATGGTCTTCAAGGCCGTGTTATTGGGCATGAGCTCCCAACTTTCGAGGGGGTGGTACGGAAGGCTCAGATTTATGAGGCTAAGTGGGCCGATTCTCAGTCTGATCACGGTCAGAGGAGAGACCGAAAGAGGCAGGCTCCCTCCATTGACTCCCAGCAGCGTTAGCCATAGTAGCATAGGTGTACAGGTCGCCTAGCCTTCAGAGCGCCAACAACACCTCCAGCACCACCTCTGAGGCAGTTCAATGGTACCTATTTTGTGTGCAGTGCGATGGGGCATCGTATGTAGGAGTCTCCCCTCCCCCAGCAGCAACAGCAGCAGAGAGGTCCACAGCAGCCTCCACCACCGCAGTAGCAAAGACCCCTACAATAGCAGCGACAGCATCAGCATCAGCCTCCGAGGCTGCAGCAGCGGAGGCAGCATTTTCGACCGCCTCAGCGACCTCAACAGCAGCAACATGCTCAGAGGGGACAGGCACCTCCCCAACCTACTCAGGCTAGGTTCTATGTGGCTCAGCAGGATCCACAGTCATCCGGAGGAGTCGTTGAGGGTATACTTTTAGTCTTTGCATGCACTGCACGTATGTTGTTCGATTCTAGTGCATCACATTCTTTTGTGGCCGAGAGTTTCTGTAGATCAACTGGCTTGCCATTGGAGTCTGCTTGTGAGGATTTTTCAGTATTGACTCCCTTGGGAAAGACTACAGTGTTGGGCCGATTTTGCTCATCTTACCCCGTTCTAGTTAGGGATACCTATTTGCCTGCCTATTTGTTTGTTTTGTCGATGTCTGAGTTCGATGTCATCTTATGTATGGATTGGCTTGCCGAGTACTACACCATAGTAAACTGCTCCATGAGGACAGTCATGTTCTATATACTCGGCGTACCACAGTTCCAGTTCATTACAGAGCCCAGAGGAGAACCATTATCTTGTTTGATATCATGTGCAATAGAGGAGCCCATAGTGGTGAGCATCGACCAGTTGCCTATGGTTTGTGATTTTTCTGATGTTTTCTAAGAGATTCTGGGATTACCACCTCATCGACTCACCAAGTTTCAGATTGATCTCGTGCCCGGTACCATGCCTATTTCGAAGGCCCTATATCGTATGGAACTGTTGGAGTTATAGGAACTGCAAAAGAAGTTGGACGAGTTACGCTAGTTGGCTTTATCCGTCCAAGCACTTCACCGTGGGGAGCGCCGGTACTCTTCGTGAAGAAGAAGCATGGCTCGTTGAGGCTCTACATGGATTACCGCGAGCTCAACAAAGTCACAATCAAGAACAAGTACTTACTCCCAAGGATTGATGATTTGTTTGATCAGCTGCAGGGTGCACAGTTCTTTTCGAAGATTGACCTGCGTTCCGGTTATCATCAAATTCGGGTCCGAGAGGAGGACATTCTGAAGACAGCTTTTAGGACACGCTACGGTCATGTCCTTCGGACTAACCAATGCACCTGCGGTATTCATGCAGTTGATGAACGAGTTCTTCCACCCATATCTCAATCAGTTTGTTGTAGTCTTCATCGATGAGATTCTGATCTATTCAAGGACCCGTGAAGAGCACGAGCAGCACCTGGAAATTACCTTGCAGACCCTTCACACACACCAGCTGTATGTGAAGCTAGAGAAGTGAGAGTTCTGACAAGAGGAGGTAAAGTTCCTTGGTCACATGGTGATGAGGGAGGGCGTCGCAGTGGACCCCTCTGTAACACCCTAAAAATCAGGGGTCGTATATAAACCCGACTCTCAAGTTCCAGACTGTCACGTATGCAACAAAAATGTTTATGATTCAATGTTGTCTGAATTAAAGCATTCACATGAGTAAAATTATACCAAAACTGCAATTCATACTCCAGATTCAGTGATAAAAGCAAGCGAAAGACTAAAGGATATACATATCACTGTATGGAAAACAAAATAGATCTCAACTGTCTCCAAAGTATGAATACATCTCTGAGTCTCATATACATGTAAATAAACAGAATCAAAATATTAAAAATAGTCCCACTGAGAAGTCCCGCTAATCCAGGCCACCTAAGCAAAGCCGTGGTGGAACTGCATATATGAGAACTCATCCTGATCCTCATCACAATCCGGCTCTGCGTCCTGAATCGCTGCCTCACCTGCATATAAGACAGGGTCTGGTGGGTGTTGCAAACACCATCCCGTAACGTGGGAGTGAGTAGCTAACTCAGTGGAATAATAGAGCAAAGATTAGCATGTTCTCAAATCAATCATGCGATAATAGTAAAGCAGTAAATCAAACATTCCTAATACTGTTGTTATTACAATATGACGTGACATGATGGATGCCCTCACCGACGATCTCCCTCATACGGTACCATCTTACGCCCGTGGCATGCTTTCTTCCCACAGTGCTCCACATCTTCTAGGCACATGCAATGTGATGGTGATATGATTACCAAGTTATTATTAGTCCATTCATACAGCAAGATTGGGAAACTAAGGTACTTCCCTTATATCAATCCCAACACAGATCCTGTCTAGGGTCATCACTCCTAGTAATCTCATACGATGTATATTTTGTAGGTCGCTGCAAGGGCTGTCAGGGCTGTTGCTCGCACTCGTTGCACCGCTCCCCCATCACCTTATCAATATAGGCCTACTGTACTCTCATTGCTATGGAAGGGTTGTCGCCTCCCGTAGACTCAGAATACGCTCGAGGTCACTACAAATGGCTCGTCGCCTGATCAGTGTAGGCCGACAGCAAGAATATAGTGTCCCATACCACCATAATCTGCTCACGAGTCATGGGTGCTCACTGGTCACTACGAGGAGGTTTGTGGCCCCAGCGTAGGCCGAAAGCTCTACCACGGTGTCCCATACCACCATGCCCAGCTCATGAGTCTTTATGGATCAAGGTACCATGGTTAATAGGGTTTACAATAGTAAATTTAGTACCCTAGGTTCAAGCAGTTATGACTCATACAAGGTGAACATACAATGGCTAGTCGGGGTACTTGACGGGCTCGACTAGTACGAGCGCATCTCAAGCTGAGCGACATGAAGTGCATAAAATACTTCGTGTGGCCTAACCACTGCCGCCAACTCCAAAACACGACTCGTGTTCATCGACGCGTCGTTCGTGGCAAAGATAAGCCAACCACGAATTTATTCGGTTACCGACTGCCTGGACTAGGTATAGTCCCAAACATTTATGAATCCACATCAGCAATCATATAAGAGTAATGGAAATAAAATACAACAATGTGAGCATGTTAACACATGTTATAACATACAACTTAAGTAAATCATCTAACACATGCATTTCATACATATAATGAAATCATGCATATAGCCAACATGTAGGAAATCATTTACATTAGCATATTATTTGAGAATTCAATCTCAAACTAATTCATAACATCATTTAATTCAATACATACTAATACAAACATTTATACAAACACTTAATCTACACACTTAAGTCTACATATAGTATGTTGACTCAAAGTGCACATTTGGGCGAATCTCTTTGCCAAACTGATTATGCACGCATTCCAAATATCCTAATGTGATAAAGAGCCATGTCAATCATATCAGAAAAATATGGATGAAAACAACATTTCCTACAAATGACTAAAATGCCCTAAATCTCATATTTTTCGTCTGCTTACGAAACAGGAAACGGACAGCATGTTGTACATGTCAAACGGCATTGCCGTCGATAATCTACTATTAAACGACATTGAAAGCATTGAAATCAGCCAATCAAAGCGTCTAGAATCTGTACCTTTTCCCTAGAGGTGAACCGATTCGAACGGAGCGTATACGCTTCGTCTACGGCGAACAGGCTACCTATTTCACAAGATGTATAAGTTACTTTGCTAAGAAATTGATGAAACCTCAAATCAGCAAGTATTTAGGGTGTTTCCTTACCTAGAAATGCGGTGGAATCACCGGGAAAGTGATTGAGGTGCGTTGCTTAAGCACGTGCAACAGGTAGTGCAAGCAGCAGGAAGTTCTCTCCCACTCTCTCTCACAATCTCTCACCTTTTCTCTCACACCATCTAGGGTTTCTAGCAAATTCGGATGGGTGAGAGAAGTGAGGGTTTAAGGCCCTTTTATAACCTAAAGCATTTCCAAAACAGACTTGGGAACAATGTTTACTTGATGCCTAACCAAATCGGGGCTGTTTCGGTCCAAAAAGACATTTCGGGAGGTCCCCTGGCCGAACGCGATCAGACTTAAGCTCATGCACGTCGGATGTCGCTCACATCCCATTTTCAGACCAGTAGTGTTCGTAGATCGCACCTGGGGGTCCAGTTTCAGTTCAGCGGTCATCGCACGTAGATCAGGTCTACAAGTCTCATGATATGA
Organism: Magnolia kwangsiensis; assembly: GCA_037074715.1. NCBI lineage: Eukaryota > Viridiplantae > Streptophyta > Magnoliopsida > Magnoliales > Magnoliaceae > Magnolia > Magnolia kwangsiensis. The sequence goes on along the minus strand of CM073572.1, from coordinate 114,812,644 downwards.
AAAAAAAAAATTTTCTAGTCCGAGGGTGTAATTTGGCTGAATTCTGATGGTTAGAACGCTTAATAATAACGCGCCAAGTCATGTGCCAGATTTGAATTTTAAATTCCAAATCTAACCCTATTCTCACTCTCTTCATTCCAGGCTCAATGAAATAGCCTCTGAATGTCGGTTGAACTTGGTTTTCGAAATGATTGTCAAGTCTAGCTAGGCGATTATAACGGTCTAAGATTGTAGGTATCGGACTTTCGACGCGCGGTCTAAATCCAATACAAAGTTTCAAAGGGGTCCTGAGAACAAACCGGTTTAGAGTTTGATCCGAGGTTTCAGACTATTATAGTGTCATTGGTTCTACTCGTTTTGGGTCTTGTAGAACGTATTTAAAGCGATTAGGGATGATTTCACAGCTACTCTAGCGTTGCGCTAGCTAACTTACGCTTATTTTCTAAAGGAATTAATCCGACGCGATTTCTGGTCGAGTTGGTACTCGAGTCCAAGTACGAATTTTTCCAGGGCGTTATACCCTCGAAGGTTGAGGCAATGCGTCAGTGGGACTAGCCCACGAACACGTCCGAGATTCGCAGTTTCCTTGGTTTGGCGGGCTACTACTAGCGTTTCATTGAGGGCTTCTCTCGTATTACAGCCCCACTGATCAGGTTGACTTGGAAGGGCACAAAGTTTATTAGGGGAGACACCCGCGAGCGAGCATTTATGGAGTTGATGGACAGCCTCACGTTCGCTCCTATCGTCACTCTTCCCTCTAGGAGTGATGGGTTTATTGTGTTTACAGATGCCTCGCATATTGGATTGACTGCTGTCTTGATGCAGCATGGGAGACCAGTGGCCTTCGCGTCTCGTCAGCTCAAGGTCCATGAGCTGAACTACCCCACGCATGATTTAAAGCTAGCTATGGTTGTCTTCACACTGAAGGTGTGGAGGCATTATCTCTATGGGGTTAGGTTCGAGCTCTTCTCTGACCATAAGAGCTTGAAGTACCTCTTCTCGCAGTCTGAGTTGAACATGAGACAAAGGCGTTGGATGAAGCTCCTGAAGGACTATGATTTTGATCTTTAGTACCACTCGGACAAGGCGAACGTGGTGGCAGATGCCCCTAGCTGTCAACCATGCTGCCTCGTTGCGTATATGATGGTCGAGGAGTGGAGGATGCTCGAGGATATCACAGTGTATGATTTTGAGTTCGGCTTGTAGTCATCTATCATGCAGTTATCGAGCCTATCGATTCAACCCTCTCATGTCGTAAGGGTGATTGAGGTTCAGCAAACTGATGAGTTATTACAGAGTTATATGGTTGAGGCGGCATCTGAGAGTCAGGTAGATTGGTAGATTAGTACAGACAGTGGACTTCACTTTAGAGGACCATTATGTGTCCCAAAAATTCCTGAGTTGCACAGAGATCTTATGACTGAAGCACATCGATCGCGATTTTCTATCCACCCTGGCTCGACGAAGATGTATCGCGATATGAGGCAACAGTATTTTTAGGCGAGGATGAAGACCAGATTGTCAGTTTTGTGGCCGAGTGTGACACGTGCCATCGTGTCAAGGCCGATCATTGGAGACCCCCTGGTTTATTGTAGCCGTTGAGTGTCCCGATGTGTAAGTGGGAGCACGTATCGATAGACTTCATTATAGGTTTTCCGATGACTCAGCAGGGTCATAACACCATTTGATTTTTTGTGGATCGTCTGACGAAGTCAGCACATTTTCTTACGATGCATGCGATTTGGTCTATGGACTGGCTTGCGAGGTTATTTATCGAGGAGATTGTGAAACTACATGACGTTCCAGTTTCGATCATTTCTAATTGAGACTCGAGGTTCACATCTCAGTTTTGGGGGAGCTTTCAGAGAGTGATGGGGATTGATTTGCAGATCAACACCGTACACCATCCACAGACCGATGACTAGACTGAGAGTGTTAACCAGATCCTTGAGGATATACTTTGGGCTTGTACGATTGATTTCGGGGGTTGCTAGGATGAGCATCTACGATTGGCTAAGTTTGTGTATAACAACAACTATGAGGCGACCATTGACATGACTCCTTTTGAGGCATTATACGACAGACCATGCAGATCACTGAGTTGTTAGATCGAGGTTGGAGAGCGCCGTCTCCTAGGTCTCGAGCTTGTACAAGAGAGGTCAGAGGCTATTGATATCATTAGGCAGAGGATGCGCATAACTCAAAGCCCGTAGAAGTGTTTTGCTGATCGTCGACGTCGTCCCTTGGAGTTTGATGTAGGGGACCATGTGTATCTCAAGGTCTCACCCTTGAAGGGTTTAGTTAGATTTGGAGCAAAGGGCAAGCTTGCCCTGAGATTCATATGACCTTTTGAGATCACTGGGCGCGTTGGCACCGTGGCCTATCGGCTTGCCTTGCCATCTCAGTTGTCTAGCATCCACAACTTTTTACATGTCTTTATATTGAGGAAATGTGGGTCAGACATCATTCCTGTTATTGATTGGTAGCCGTTAGAGGTTCGTGAGGACACTTCTTATATTGAGTAGCCGGTTCGTATCCTTGATCGGAAGGAGCAGGTCCTCCGGACCAAGGTCATTCCGTTGGTGAAGGTTCAGTGGGGTCACCATTCTGTTGAGGGGGCTTCTTAGGAGCGCGAGGCCGGGATTCGAGAGCCCTATCCCCATCTCTTTAATGATTAATTATGTGTTGTATTTTATATGTTTTCTCTGATTTTATAAGATGATGTTATGTTTCGTCTTCCTCATGAGTTATGCCTAGTTGCGATGATTATGTAAATTTTGAGAATGAAATTTTTATTAGTAGGGGAGAGCTGTAAGACCCGTATCCTAAACCATACCATTCGGTAGGCTTCCACTGTCTTCTTGGTCAAATTTTGGCAACCTTTGACCCATATCAGCTGTTTGCATGCTATCCTAAGCTGAGTGTTGCGAACCCAAGTCGACTCAACCCAAGACTTGTACCCTAGTGACCAGGTCATTGTTGTGGTTCCGATGCTATGACTCGTGCACCGAAGTGATAACCAAGCCAGGAGATGTGGATCCGCGTTCAGTTCGAGGAAAACGCCGCGCGTTACAAAACCCAAGAGATTCTCTTCAACATGTCACCTCAATCCATCAATCAATCCCATCATGTCAAGTACATCATCACCTCTCACTCTTCCCCAAGCAACCCCCAAAGTCAAAAGGGTTCTTACACACCCATATTGTTCTTACGCCATCTACTACAAAAGTCAAAAAGTCTCTTACACATCCATCACCCATCTCTCTCTCTCTTAACAATCCTCTCTCTCTCATTTCTCAAGCACATTCCCAAGCACAAAAAAATTCACACGTCCAAGCCTCTCTAAGCCCTCCCAAGTAACAAGTTTGGCCCACTTCCTACCCTCTCATCTCCCATCTCAACCATCCAAACTCCATCTCCTCCGTTGGAATCGAAGCTAAGGAGTAAAGGAAGCCAAAGGAGCAAGAAGAAGAAGACAGTGGGTGATCTTAGACCCACATATTTCCCTTTTTGTTATTTATTTATTTTATGATTTAAGGGCCACATATGATGGGACCCACCTTGATGTATTTTTGTATATAAGAGGGGCCCATAGTTGTGGGGCCCCTCCGTCATTGCCGATCTCTCTCCTTTCTTTCTCTCTTTCTCTCTCTCTCTATGATGAATGGCCCACCTATGATGTATCTTACCCATGCTATTCAAATAGTGGGCCACCTTGATCCCCTTTTAGGGCCTGCATGATCGAGAAGTCACATCAGCCAGGATGTAGGAGAAACACAAATATCACATTAATCCAAATCTGGTGGGCCACGCCCAAGTGGGACTCACCATGATGCCTATGTCCTACACGTGTACTATCAGTGAAGTGAGGACTGACACTGGATGTGCTAACAATGGAGTGTGGGCTGACAGTGGGTGTGCTAAACAGTGTAGGGTGGGCTGGCTGTGGGGTCCATGGGACCCATCCATGCCCTCCATCCCTTCAATGGGCCACATCCTACTATATGTGTTGTATCCAAACTGTCCACTGCCCCTGACGGTGGGGCCCACGTCCTTATGGGGCCCTCCTTGCTACGTTGATCCACACCCAACTCCATAGCTCTGGTGGTGGACCGAGTGAAAGATGCCTCATTTCAACACTTGAGGTCTTGGTATCGATCCCTGTGGAGGTGGCTAACATGGTGTATGTGTACTGACATGGGCGTGTGTTGATAATGAGGTCCAGGGATCCCACCCACGTCATCCATCCATTCTGGTGGGCCACACTAGTGTATGTATCTTATCCAGCCATCCACCATATTTGGACGGTGGGGCCCACCCCATGTGTGGGCTACCATGATGTACGTGTAAGTCCAGGTCGTCTAGGGCCTGGACATTGATTTTGTATTAGATATAATATTAATATATTATATTATATATAATATGATATATTATATTATAGTGTTTTTATATATGTGATGAGGGTGGGCCCTACGTGGGACCCACCCCTGCCCTTTTTTAATACCAAAAAGCTACACTGTCTACAGATATTATAATATATGAAATATATTATATTATATACTTTATATATGTATATAAGGGTGGGCTCTACGTGGACCCACCTTAGCCTCTTTTAAGTAGCAGCAGTTGCATGTACACGACAGTTATGGTGCTGCTATGCATGACAATAAGTGGACCTCACCGCCAGCTCTTATGCACGGCAACAAGTTTCATGGGTCCCACCTATTCCATCCATGTCGTCTATCTATGGGACCCACCATTATGCATGTGTTGTATCCGAACCATCCAACCGTTTATGAGACCATTTTATGGCATGAGGTAAATGAATGAGACCCAAAGTTCAAAGTGGACCACACTAATCGTAATAATAATGGGGTACAGTGACATCCACTGTTTAAAACTTCTTAGGAGCTACAGTAGTTCCCACTCAAGCTGATATTCGGCTTTCACTTCATCAATCTCTATGTTAACCTATGAATAGGTCAAATCACAAATTACATAAGGGCGGGCCCGATTTGATATACATTTGACTCATTTGACTTGGCCCATTTAAATCAACCCATTGATTTGGCACATTTGACTAGGCCCGATTGATATACCTGAGGCCCATCGGTGTGGCCCATTTGACTTGGCCCATTTAAATCGGCCCATTTGATTCGGCCCATTTGATCGGCCCATGTTATGCGACCCATTTGTTGTACCTTAGGCTCATGGGTCGAGGCCCAATTAGATGTACACAAGTCCATTACAATGTGTAACTCTACCATGATTTGTGTAATGATGTTTATGACGGTTGCACCTTGGGAGTAATGTTGGTTTGACGTTCACATTGTAAGAATAATGTTGGTTAAATGTCTGCATTATAATTCTCCCTAGGGTCCATTGTTAGGCCCTCACTTGTAGGACGTCTAGGTCCATCTTTGTTATAAACAACATCCATCACCATATAACATGTCTAGTATAGTTCCATGATTCATGATCATACGCATCATATGTATACTTGATATGAGAAGTGGCTGATCATAGCATATGCCTTCGGGCATATTGTTTAGGGGCTCCTGGATAGGCGATGTTACCCTACATAAGCACACGATACGCGCAGGATTGCTGCAATACTGGATAGCGTGATTCATGCATTCGCATTATGTGATATGGTACTGTATGCCCAGGCAACATCAGGGCCGTAGTCTTCACCGGCATATCGTGGTTGGTAGGATTGGATAACAAAAATCTTATTCTATATGAGGTGTTATAGATATCCCTGAGTGAAGTCCCTAAACCCTTATGGTACCAAGAGGTTGCTCCAACGTCTAGACCGAGTGGGTGTATGAGCGTCAAGTGCCAATTACTAGAAGGTCACGCTTTCCACTGTGTCATGGTCGGGTGGAAGGGGGTGCTGCCTTACCCACCCGAGAGGAGGGGGCAAAGCTAAGCTGAGTTTGACCAGCTCGAGGAATGGGTCCGCTATCGACAAGCTGAGCCCGATATTGACAGGCGGATAGTGAGGTCTTTTCCACTCACCTTATTGAGCGCGATGGGGTGACAATCTGGTTGGAGTGTACTTGACCCCAGTGATATTCCAGAGTTAAGATGTGTTGATATGTGGACTTACATGAGGATTCGTGTGCTTGAGTTGCATCTCATATCAAATGACCTTGGTATGGTCGACATCATTCATGCCTTGCATCGCATAGCCTTGGTACGACTAATAGTATTTATGGATTCGCCAGTATATTCTGCATTACTTTGATACTGCATGATTGTATTACTACCTTGCGCACACACTTTCACCACCCTCTAAGATTTTTATAAGCTTATGCACGACCGTTGATTGCAGGTGACGTTGGATCGCAGTAGTGTTGAGGCTAAAGCGCGTGGCAGATCATCTTGGAGCTTTTTTCTTTCATCATTGTATTTCCCTTTATGCTCATTATACTTATAAAGTTTTTTTTATCATAGTAAAAATGTGGAGTTTTTGGTTATTATTTATGGGTTATGTCTTTGGTTATGCTTATTATGAATCAAACTGATGTTGAAAATCCTCCTCGTAGCATTCCAAGATTGGAACCTGGCGAATGGGCGCTGGGAACCGAGAATGGGGTACTACGGAGGCTGTCTGTGCCGGATTCAGCAATCGAGAATTTTATGAGCCCGATTTTCGAGTTTGGGGCATGACATCAAGTGTAGATAGGAAAAGCTTTAGTTTAGGGGGAGGGGGGCTGAGATGCATTGCAATGGATGATTAGGATGGTTAAGAGGCAACGTGCGCGAATTTTCAGTGTGGAAGGAGGGAGATAAAAAAATGGGATCTTCCCATTTAAAAAAAAAAAATCATGTGCGCACAGTGTTGTTGTGCTTTAGTTTATGCAACAGCACATGGGATCTAGCATGCGAATATTTAGGGGTTCAGACGGATTCAAATCCCCTGCAAGATATATGGTTTGGATCGAATAAGAGATCTATGATGGTGGGCCACATCGCATCCAAACGGTTGTTGTCTGTTTAAAATGTTCGAAAGTGGGAAAGGGAGAAGGAATTTTCCTTCTTTAGAATTTCATCGAGTCAACACGGTTTGATCGTGTTAATAGGTTTGGTGTACTACGAGTGCATGCACATCTTATACACACGCAGATGCAATGGGGTCCATATAGATGTCTTTGACAAATCTAGTCCGCCAGTTCATTTTGCAAGATCATATTAGGGTAGGGGATTGAAGATGAGGCAAATCCAAAGCTTAGGTAGACCATATTGACTGTAATATGGCCATTAAGTGCCAATTATCGTCGATTTGATGGTTGGATCAGTTCTAGTTTGTATATTAAGGGTATTAGTAGTCCACTTATAGTATATTATAATTTGCCTGAAATCGTCTTCGAGTCTATTCTTGGATTAGAGCATTTTGATGACGATTGGTTGTATTCTAAACCATCGATTCAGGATAACGTCTAATGATCAATGGGTTCTTTAGGATTTTAAGGCATAGGTGTATAATTAGATTGTTTATAAATCATTGATTTATGGTCTTAAGATCTCTTAGAATCATTTATATAAAATTGAACGATTGATTTAGTAGTCTTATGGTTGGTTTGTATGGTTTTAAGTAGGTTATCAATGGTCATGATGCAAGTCAACTAAAGAATCGATCTTGTGGGTCAATGATGGGTAGTTTAATCTATCTAGCGCTGAGTGTCAAATATTGCATATTCTCCCCTATTTATATCTTGGTTTTATGAACATAATAATGCTTAATGGTATATTTTATACATGTTTATGTTGCTAGGTGAATTTGAGAGCTTGAATTGAAAAGAATACTAAAAGCATGTATTTAATGCTCAAGAATAAAAAAGGCAAAAGAGGGATCTTAATAGATCAAGAATGAAGAGTTCATATACCAAAGATCCAAGGAAACTAAGTACAAAAGATGAAGAAAGGACTCGAAAGATCACAAAATCTGTAGCGGAAAACAGACAAGTTCGGTCCGACTAAAGTCGAATAAAACAGTCCAACAACCAAAAGACAAAATTCAGAGCTAATTTGGTTAGGCCGACACTAAATTCAATCTGACCGAAACCCAATTTAGTCCCACCGAAAGGAGGATTTGGTCTGATAAGCTCCAGCGCTGAAAGGAGTTAATTTGGTTTGATTGAAGATTAATTCTATTCGACCGATAACTTAAGTTCGATCCAATCGAACACAGCTCGGTCCAACCAAAATTGGAAAACTGCTGAAACAGAATTCATTTCAAGCTCGAACTCGACTTTAGATTCGACTTCAGTCTGATCGATGTGTAACATTGTTACGTAAATTAAGATGCTTTAACAATCAGATTGCAGAAATTCCAAGTCGGTGCATAAGGTGGAACTTCACAACTATAAATAAAAGTCCCTAGGACGTTCCTAGGTATCTTCTAGGGTTTAAAGAGTGGAAAAAAATGGTGGAGAGCCGTCGCTAAGAGTTTTTCTTCTTCTTCCTTTTTTTTTTAAATGATTTTTTTTAAGAGTTCTTAGTTTAATAATGTCATTGGTTAACTAAACCTCTTAGCTAAGGCTAAGAGGTGAAGCTTGTAGCGTGATTGGGATGTTTACTTTTCTTTGATTCATTTTTATGTTGAATTCCATTGATTTCTAGTTAATTTTAAGAAATATTTTCAGTTTTCTATGGTTTGTTGCGACTCAAATTACAATAGATGTTGAAATAGCTTTGAATATCTTCTTTTCCTAATTAAGATTGTAGGATTGGTAAATCCTGTTGTTCACCAACATCTCCTGGGCATGGTCGGTTGATGGAATCCCTTCCAAATCTTCACAATTCTCATCCATTGAACCAAGTTCAATGAAAAGTTTAGAGATTTAAGCATCTCTTCTTCCAATTGGATAAGATAGGACTCTGATTTCAGCAGTCTTTCTTGAATCAAGTAAGGTAGCATCTTGATAGCCACAAGTGGATCCTTGGCACCCCAGTTCCTACCTTTAAATTCACAAGTTTCAAGTACATTATTCACAATTACTCTCTCTATTATTTCAGATTTAGATTTAGATCTTCTTCTAGTTTTAATTCTAGTTACTTTCAGAATACGTACAAGTTTAGTTCCTGTGGATTCGACCTCGGTCTTACTGAGTTATTACTATATCGCGAACCTACACTTGGGGTTGTGAACAAGTTTTTGGTGCTGTTACCGGGAACTATGGCTACAATTTTTTTAATTTAATTAATATTAGAATTAGGTTAAGATTAGGATTAACTTTTTGTTTTGTTTATAGTTTAAGATTTTTTTTGAACTTGTTTTTAAAATCTAACTTCATTTTCTATCTTGTAGAATTCTAACATAGCAATCTCCAATCCGGTAACCTCTTTCTAATTCTCTCTCTTAAGTTTTTAGATATCTTAATTGTTTTAGTTTCCATAGTTTTCTTTCCTAGGTTTAAATTTACTTACTTGAAGGCTTCGAGTGTTTCATTCCCAAGTGGGTCCGTGACAACACTCAACGTCTCTTAAATAAAGGAGGATTAGTCGAAGGGTTTCCTATCCATCATAGGATTAGACACCATCAGAGATCCTCTGAGTTAATAGAAGTGATGGCCGGAAATCAACCTCAATCTCCGGTTGAGAAAATTCAGGATGAAAATGAGGTGCATAATGCACCCCGCCTCGTACTTTATGAAATTATTTACAACCGGCAGGGGTGAGCACACCTTCCTATATGATTTTTCTAGAAAATATAAGAAATATGGATATTAATTCAAGGGTGATCCAACTCTTTTCAAAGTTCCATGGACTTGAATCTGAAAGTCCATATCTACACATGAAAGAGTTTGATGAGATAATAGCCACTTTAAACTTTCCTAATGTGTCTGAGGATACGATTAGGCTGAAACTCTTTCCTTTCTCCTTAAAAGAAAAAGCTAAAATGTGGTTGCATTCACTACATCCATGATCCATTTGCAAATAGAATGACATGACAAAGGAGTTTATAAAGAAAATTTTTCCATAACATAAGACGAACACCATCAGGAAGTCGATCATGAATTTTGCCCAAAGGGAAGATGAGACATTCTTCAAATGCTGGGAACGGTTTTGGATCTTGTCAGTTCATGCCCACAACATTGCTTTGAACATGGCACGTAAAAAATTTCTTCTATGATGGACTTACATCTTCCAAGCGCCAATTGGTCAAGACGATGTGCAATGTGGAATTCATGAACAAAGATGTCGATGATGTGTGGGATTACTTCGACAAACTTACTGAAAACACATAATCATGAGATATCTCCCCAAGACAATACATGTTTTCTCAAAGGAAAGTAGTGGAATATATATATATATATATATATATATATATATATATATATATATATATTGAAAGTGGAAGATGATACCAATGATAAAGTGGCTAATCTCATGAGAAAAATTGAGGCCATGGAACTTAAGAAGGATAAGGCTAAGGAAGTTGTTTGCAGTATTTGTGCTTGCAACATACATACAACTAAAAATTGTCCAACAATACATGTTTTTCAAGAGGTATTGAATGAGTAATCAAATGCCGTAAACAATTACCAAAGACCTTTCAGTGGACCCATGTCAAATACATACAATTCTAGTTGGAGAAATCATCCAAACTTTGATTGGAGGAACGAACAAACTGCTACTCTTCAAGGATTCCCTAACCAATTCCTAAATCAAGGGAAACCTCAAGAGGATCCGGTCTTAAAACATATCCAAAATCAAGAGCTCTTTAATCAGGGTATGCTCCAAGCCTTTTAAGACCTTGCAAAGGCCATAAAAGGGCTTGAGACGAATAAATCAATTAGAGAAAAGGAGATCCTTCCAGCTCAGCCTCTCCCCAATCCAAAACCACAATATGAAATTAGTGATTCAAACTCTTCAAACTATATGGAGTAAGCCAAGTCTATCACCACTCTTAGGAGTGGAAAAATAATTGACAAATCTATTTCGGTAAGGGCTAAAAAGTCTACAGACCTAGAAGAAGACATGGGAGATAGACCTAGCATTATTTCACATGGGTTAGAACTGAAATCTCAAAGCAAGCCGATTTCTCCATTCCCCCAGCGGTTGCACAAAATCCTCTAGCTAACTCACAGGATATTCTAGAGGTGTTGAAACAAGTGAAGGTCACCATCCCTCTTTTGGATGCTATGAAACAAATTCCTTCATATACCAAATTTTTGAAAGACCTATGCACAACCAAGAGACAGCAAAGTATCAAAAAGAATTTTTTCCTAACAGAAAAAGTTAGTGCCATCCTCAAGAAAAATGTGTCACAAAAATATAAAGATCCTAGTAGCCTAACTATCACTTGTATAATTGAGAATCACCAAATTGAAAATGTACTTCTTGACTTGGGGGTGAGTGTAAATCTGATCCCTTACTTGGTCTATGAACAACTGGGTCTAGGTGAACTAAAACCCACCCGGACCACATTACAACTTACTGATCGCTCAGTTCATGTACCAAGAAGGATGATTGAGGATGTATCGACCCAAGCTAATAAATTCTACTATCCAGTAGATTTTATCATCCTGGATACTCCCTATCGTAGACATGAGCACTCAAATCCCTATCATACTTGGCCGCCCGTTCCTTGCTACATCCAATGCTATCATCAATTGTAGGAATGGGGTCATGAATTTGTCTTTTGGAAATATGACGTTAGAGCTCAATTTCTTTTTCAACTTGAGCAGACGAGCAGAGGATGATGACGAGGCCCATGACATTAATATGATAGATTCCTTTGTGGAAGATAGAGCTCTGATGACCTTATCCTTTGACCCTCTAGAGACGTGCTTGGCACACTCCCCCAATTTGGATGATGACATAATTAGGGAGATGGATTCCATGCTTGATACTGCATCGATACTTGAAGTTAACCGGTGGAGGCCACAATTTGAGAAATTGTCTCAAATTAACACAATGCTTCTACCGCGTAGCCTTAAAGTACTAAAGCTTGACCTAAAACCTTTGCCCACTGATCTTAAATATGTCTACTTAGGTCAAGGTGAGACATACCTAGTGGTGATTACTTTCCACCTTGAGAAAGAACGGGAGAGTATGCTTATCACTACTATCATTGAATATAAAGGAGCCCTTAGATGGTAGATTTTGGATATTAAGGGAATCAACCCTTTGATTTGTATTCACCACCTTCATCTTGAAGATAATGCGAAAACCTTCAAACAACCATAACGTCGACTCAATACAAATATGAAAGAGATTGTGGTGATTACGTTCCACCTTGACCTAAAACTTTTGCCCGCTGATCTTAAATATGTCTGCTTAGGTCAAGATGAGACATACCCAGTGGTGATTACTTTTCACCTTGAGAAAGAACAGGAGAGTATGCTTATCACTACTCTCATTGAATATAAAGGAGCCCTTAGATGGTTGATTTTGGATCTTAAGGGAATCGATCCTTTGATTTCTACTCACCACCTTCATCTTGAAGATAATGCAAAAACCTCCCGACAACCATAACATTGACTCAATCCAAATATGAAAGAGATGGTCAAAGGAGAGGTACTTAAATTGTTAGATGTATGTATCATATATCATATATCTGATAGTCAATTGGTGAGTCCATCTCAGGTGGTTCCTAAGAAATTTAAAATCACCATAGTAGCCAATGCCAACAATGAACTCGTGCTAACTAGAGTTACTACTAGTTGGAGAATGTGCATTGACTAGAAAAAGTTGAATACCGTCACGAGGAAGGACCACTTCCCCCTACCTTTCATTGACCAAATCTTGAAAAGGTTAGCTGAACATTCTTATTATTGCTTCCTTGACAGGGATTTGGGCTACATTCAGATAGAGATAACCTTTGAAGATTAAGAGAAGACAACATTCACATGTCCCTATTGCACCTTTGCTTATCAAAAGATGTCATTTGGACTGTGTAATTCCCCTGCCACATTTCAACAATGCATGTTCAGTATTTTTTCAATATTTAGAGGTCTTCATGGACGAATTCTCTATTTTTGGTTCATCCTTCACCGAGTGCTTGAAAAATTTTAAATGTGTGTTGAAGTGATGTGAGAAGAAGAATTTGGTTATGAACTAGGAGAAATGCCATTTCATGGTTCCCAAGGGAATTGTTCTTGGACATATAATTTTGTCTAAGGGAATTGAGGTGAATAAGGTCAAAATCGATCTTATCTCTAACCTACCACCTCCTAGAAGTAGACGTGACGTGTGATCCTTCTTAGGACACGTTGAAATTGCGGTGAAGACCGCTTTAGTTGAAGTAGAAATAGGTCAGTATATCCTAGAGGGGGGTGAATAGGACTTTTTAAAGATTTATACATTATTTTTTTAGTCCTATCCCACTAATCCTATCACAGAGTGTAAATTAGGATTACTCAAGAATTAACTCTATTGGCTTCTAAGCCTAATAGAGGATCCAATCATAAACTATTTAAAAGACAAATAATGTAGATGAGATTGTGATGGATATGACTGTGTGTGCATAAAATGTGATCATATATAAAGACATGCAAGGCAATCACATAAATGAAAGACAATAACAAACTCAAACACAGTCATTTTATAGTGGTTCGACAACTTGTCTACTCCACTCCCGGCTTCCACACTCAACCCTTGAGTGACCGAATTTCACTAAGGAGGTTTTCCATGGTTCACCTCAAACCTAAGGTTTTAAATCAGGTTCACCTTTAACCTTTACAGAGGCTAGTCGAAGCAAGTAGATTTTTAGAGTTCTTTTTCTTCACTTTAAGTCTTTGATTCTTTTCATTCCTCACTTGGTTTTCTTAGATCTTTGGCATGTGAATTCTTCATTCTTGGTCTCATAAGATCCATCCTTCGTTTGATGATTCTTGAGCATTAAATCCATGCTTTTAGCATCCTTTCCAATCCAAGTTCATAAATTCACCTTGCAATACAAACATGATCAAAATAGAACATAAAGCATTATCATAAGCCCTTCTTCGACTAGTCTGAGCTCTTCCTCGACTAGTCGAAGGAACTTCGACTCAAACCCCAGCGATCAAAATCTTCTAAATTCCAGTCATCCTCGACCAGTCGAAGGAGACCTTTGACCAGTTGAAGGTGACTTTGACCAGTCAAAGGTTTTCCTCGACTAGTCTAAGGTTACACAAATTCTGCGCGGATTGCGTAAATTTGATGCAGTTTTCAGATTTTTCTAACTCAGTGTGAAAGTTAGAGATGCGCAACTATAAATAGGAGTCCTTAGGATGTTCCTAGGAATCTTCTAGGGTTTGAAGAGTGGAGAAAAAGAGGTGATCCAGCTTTCAGTAGTTTTTCTTCTTATTCCTTAGTTGATGTTTTGTTTAAAAGTCTTTTAATTCAATCATGTCTATGGTTGGCTAAACCTAGTAGGTAGGGCTAAGAGGTGAAGTTTGTAGTGTGATTGAGATATTTACTTTGTTTTGATTCATATTTTGTTGAAATCTCTTGGATTCTAGTTCTTTATTAAGGAATATTTTTAGTGTTTAATGGTTTGTTGTGGCTCAAATTATAATGGATCTGCAATTGCTTTAAATATCTTCTTTCCCTGAATTGAGATTGTGAAATTAGTAAGTCCTGTTGTTCACCATCGTCCTTTGAGCATGGTAGGGTGATAGAATCCTTCCTAATCTTCACAATTTTCTATGATTGGTTGTGGGATTGGTATATCCTGTTGTTTGTCATTATCTCCTGGGCATGGTTGGGTGATGGAATCACTTCCAATCCTCACAACTCTCATCTTTTAAGACTAGGTCATGAGAAGTTCAAAGATCTGACCATCTCTTCTCTCTCTAACTAGATAAGATAGGACTCTGATTCTAGTTGGATGTTCACAACCCCAAGTGTAGGGTCACGATATAGTAATAATCTGGGTGAGACAGAGGTTAAATTCACAGGGACTGAACTTATGTGCCTTCTGAAAGTAACTAGAACTAGAACTAGAACTAAAAAAAATGAAAACCTAAATCTATAAGTATACAGAGTAATTGTGAGAGATTTAATGAAAAACTTAAGGAATTCAAAGGTGGGAAACTAGAGTTTCCAAGGATCCACATGTAGGTTCTCAGGATACTACCTTGCTTGATTCAAAGACACAACTAAAATCAAAGTCCTATCCTATCCAATTGGTGAGAAGAAGTTTGTTAGATCTCTGAACTTCTCATGGATCTAATCATCAATGGATGATAGTTGTGAGGATTTGGAAGTGATTCCATCACCTAACCATACCTAGGAGACAAGGCAAACAACAGGATTTACCAATCCCACAACCAATCATAAGAGAATTGTGAAGGTTAGGAAGGATTCCATCATCCAACCATGCTCAAGGGATGATGGTGAACAACATGATCTCCTAATTTCACAATCTATATTTTGTAAAAGAAGACATTTCAAGCTATCACAATTTATTGTAATTTGTCACAACAAACCATTAAAAACTGCAAACATTCCTTCATAATCAAACTAGAATCCAAGAGAGTTCAATAAAACATGAATCAACACAAAGAAAACAACCCAATCATGCTACAATCTTCACCTCTTAGCCCTAGCTAAGAGGTTTATCCAACCATAGACATGATTGAACTAAAATCTCTTAAGAAAAACATAAAAAGAACTAAGGAAAGGAAAGAAAAAATCTTAGCGATAGCTTCTCCATACTTTTTCTCCACTCCACAAACCCTAAAAGATGCCTAGGATTTCTTTGGGGACTCTTATTTATAGTTTTGCAACACCAACTTTTACACCGAGTTGGAAAAATTCAGAATCTGCTTTAAATTTTCACAAGTCATGTGTTGTCTGCGTAACCTTAGATTGGTCAAGGACAACTGTAACACCCAGAATTTCAAGGGTCTAGCAAAGCTCAAATCCCAAGATTCTGAACATCACTTATGTCCCGTAGAAGATAATATTCTGATTTCTTTCACATTGATCAATTTAGTGTGCATGGAATTATACTAAATAATGTATCATACTCTAGAGTTAATGTAATTAAGAGAATGCATAAATCCAATGCATTATGTATATGTTTCACAAAGTTTCATCCAGAGTATGGGTTCGCGACCGGTATCAATATATACACATACAATTCAAAATGAACAAAATGTGGTAATGTAAATGTGGTATCCAGTTAAGCCCAGATGCCTAGCGTTCTGTATCAAACTTCACGTGGCCTACATAGGCCCACCCGAGAGCTGAAAGTAGGAGAATTCCTCCTCATCCAAGAAGTCCTGCTCCAATGCATCAACATCGTTCGTACCTACATTTACATTAACATCTGGTTAGTGTTTTAAAACACTGTCCCAGAGTAGGAGTGCATGATCAACTTAGTGGTTCTATAAGGCAAAAGTTACACATGTTATCAAGTCAATCAATGCAGTAATGATAAGGCAATCATAAAAATCACTTCATAACTATTCTTTTTAATGCAGGAATGGAGTGTAAGTAATGATGCATTCCTCACCCATCAACATTCCCTCAACATGCGACTCCGACCGTCTGTTTCGCATATGACAGCACTTCCTCAAAGGTGCGACTCCAACGCCTTTTCGCCACATTCTAACTAATGTGGTGCGATGAATGGTCATGTTAGACAAGTATTTGATTATGTTCATTCATCCAGTAAGTTTGGGACGCTAGGATACCACCCTTTTTAACATTGACCCAAATTGAATATTAGGCATCGGACAACTGCAATGGTCCTCTTCCTGTGTCTTAGATCCATCTAGGTTCGTCACTCCTAGATAAGCACATACAATAGGTAAGTTGTAAGAAGTGGTGCTCGCGGTCACTACAGGGAGGCTCGTCACCCCAGCGTAGGCCAACAGCCTGAACACGGTGTCTCATACCACCATGCCTCGCTCACGTGTCACGCCCAAACTCAAAAAATGGGCTCACAAAATTCTTGATCACCAAATCTGGTGCTGAAAGCCTCCATAGTACCCCATTCTATACACTAGATTCCGATCCTAGGATCCTAAAAGGAGGATTTTTTAACGTACATTTGTCTCATAAGAAGTACAACCACAAGTTTACACAAATTACAAAAGCAACATATCATCACATACCCACTAATATAAACATTTAAATACAATGTTGAAAGGGAAATACATAGATCAAAAATCAAGCTCCAGAAGACTGCTGCATGCTCCAAGCTTAACGTTGCTATAACCTAACGCCACCTGCACGCATCTATCGTGCATAAGCTTATAGAAAGCTTTGAGGGTAGTGTAAGTGTGTGCGATGCATGTGCTAAGTATCCAATATAATGCGATAATCATACAATATTAGAAATACTAGCAAGATCATGAATCATACGATATCAGAGTAAGCAGAAATACTGACAAGATCATAAGTCATACGATATCAGAGTAAGTGAAAATACTGACAAGATCATGAGTCATACGATATCAGAGTATGCAATGCAGATTGACTATACAAATGTGGAATCATAGAGAGACAAATATCAGATGTCGAAGGTACAATGCAATATGTAAATCCTGCTAAGTCCGTCTAGGCCATATAAGTATAGAAAATATAACAACCCAAAATGCCATATGCCTGCGGATGTAATATGTGATGCGAATGAAATGACCAAGCTGGAGTGTGAGGTCGGGATGATAGTATGTAGTATCATAGGTTACGGAATCCATCACAAGGGACTTCTATCCAAAGCAGTCTCATACATAAATTTGGATAGTTAGACTCAATGCGGTAAACTCTTAATCTCATGTTAGTGTCACACCTAATCAAAATCTTGACTAAGCGAAGGTACACATAACCTATAGTTATGCACCACCAGCCCGAGTGGATAGTGAATGAATGAATAAATATACAATTCCTGCTTAATAAGTCCACATATCAGTACGGTTCCTCTTTGGAGAAATCACTGAGGTCTATTACACTCCAAACCAAATTGTCGCCCCATTGGCACAACAAGCTGACTGAAAGAGACCTCACTATCTGCCTGCCAATATCGATCGCGTCTTATCGATAGCAGACCCGTTCCTCGAGCTGGTCAGACTCAGCCTAGCTTTGCCCCCTCCTCTCGAGAAAGTAAGGTCGCACCCCCTTCCAACTGACCACGATACAGTAAGAGATGTGGCCTAGCGATATATGGCCCTCATGTGCTCATGCATCTAATCGGTTTAGATGTTACACCAACCTCTGGAACCAAGAGGGTTTAGGGACTTTCACCTAGGGATATCTATAGCATCGCATGTAGAATAGATTTTTGATGTCCCATCTGGCCATCCACGATATGCCTGTGAAGACCATGGCCCTGATGTCGCTAGGGCGTACGATAATCATAATCACACAATGCGAGATGTATGAGTCACACAGTCCAGTCATGCATCAATCTTGCGCATACCGTGCACTCATATGGGGTAACTCCTCTTATCAGGAAGCCCATAAACAATCTGCCTGAAAGCATATGCTATGATCAGTCACTCCTCATATCAAGCATACATATGATGTGTATGAGCATGAATTATGGAACTATACTAAACATGTTATATGGTGATGGATTCTATTCATAACGAAGATGGGCCTAGACGACCTACACACTACAAGTATGGGCCTAACAATGGGCCCTAGGGAGAGTTACAATGCAGATATTTAATCATCATTGCTCTTGCAATGTAGACGTCAAACCATCATTGTTCTCTAGGCATGGCCACCAAAAATATCATCACATACAACATGGTGGAACCTCACATCGCAATGGGCCTCACATACATCACATTCGGCCCACACAAAGGCCTCACATACATCTCATTGGGCCTCATATACATCAAATGGGCCACATCATATGAGCCGCACCAATGGGCTAAATCAAATGGGCCAATCAAATGGGCCGTTTAAATGGGTCGATCAAATGGGCCGATTCAAATGGGCTGATTCAAATGGGCTGAATCAAATGAGCTGATCAAATGGGCCGATCAAATGGTCTTATTCAAATGGGTTGATTCAAATGGGCCGATCAAATACACCATTCATCCATTGTTAGATATCATTATAGAGCATAAAAAAATGAATCATATCCAAAGGATCATCTAGACCATACCACAAATGGTAGTGGTGATAATGTTTTCCATAGTTAAATTTTTAGTGGGCCCACCGTAGTATTTATTTTCCATCCAGTCTATGTAAAAGGTCATAAAGACCTGGATATAGATGGAAAATAAATATCACATTGGTCCGGGGCCTTGCAACCCAAAGGGGTCTAAATAGCAGTCGTTCAACCCCACTGCTTTATATAGTTTGGTCCACTTGATACTGGATCTGCCTTATTTTAGTCTTAAGCCTTAGAACTGGCTCACTAAATGGATGGACGATGTATATAGCAAGGTGGGGTCCACATAGGTGGTTGTCCACCAAATGAATAAATAGTTTGGTTGTACTACAAACATCAGGGATGGGGTCCACGTACGTGGCCCACTAGAGGATTTAATCTGCTTCATATTTTATCTCAAGCTAAAGATGAACTTGCTAGATGAATGGACGGCGTGGATACAAACATATATCACGGTGGACTCCACCCATCCAGATAATGAATGGATGGTGTGGATACAAACATGTATCACGGTGAACTCCACCCATCCAAGTTGCTGGATAGTGTGGATGGGACCCACACATCTGGTGCGGCCCATCCAGCACCGTCCAGAAATGGACGGCTAGACCAACATCACTGGTGGGTTCAACATAGTTAGATGGACGGCGTGAGTAGAATAATGCATCAAGGTGGGGTGCATGAGGTACGGGAAATGGATGGACGGTCAGATATAACACATACCTGGTGGGACCCAAAAGCTACAGACGTCAACTGCAGGATATACATATATAATATAATATAATATAATATATATAAGATATATAATAATATCATATATAAACATCTTTAAAATGCCCACCGTCCAGACCCTTTATACATTCTAGATGGTGGGATCTAATGCATCCATCATGGTGCACATGTGGCCCACCTCAATACATATGTTATACGAATATAATAAAATATTAATATTATCTCTTTTTTTTGTGTTAGCTAATTGTACACTCCACCGTCAGTTCACGCTACACTGTTACCCACACCCCACTGTTAGTTCGCACGCTCCACTGATGAACTATATGGATTCAACACATGCATCATGGTGGGTCCCACATGGATGTGGCCCACCTATTTGGATCGACCTGTTATTTGTGTTTTTCCTTCCGTCTAAGCCCGGTAACGAGCTGGACGGTGTATATCCAACACATCCATCAGGTGGGTCCCACAAAGGTGGATGGCATGGATAAGTTACATACTTCATTGTGGACCACACACATACATCATCCATGTAAGAGAGAGAGGAAGAGAGAGAGAGAGAGAGAGAGAGAGAAACAGTGAGATAAAGGGACCTCGCCACTATGGACCCCTCTCTATTTTGCATACATCAATGTGGGTCCCACAATAAGTGGGCCATAAAATTGAAATCAACGGTGGATCACCCACCTATTGTACTCTTCCTTTAGCTCCTTAGGCTCCTATGCTTATGACCTTCAATTTTAATAGAGGTAAATAATGAATGAATGAATGGTTGAAATGAGAGATGAGAGGGTAGGAAAATGAGCCACACTTGGATTTGGGAGAGAGCTTGTGTAAGTGCTATGGATTCTTGCTCCTTTGGTTGTCAAATTTTGTGGTGCCAAAACTTCAATCTATGTCTTAGGTAGCACATTGATATATTTGTTCGAGGCACTACATTACAATGCTCCAAGACAAGAACAATGATCTACTTCAAGAAATGTAAGAACAAGTACATTGTTCTCTTCTCTAAAAACTTTAGAGTTTTAAAGCTACGAGATCTTATTCAAGACCCAAGGTGAAATATAACTCAAGAACTACAAGTTCAAGGTTTCAAAGTTTTCAAGTTCAAGCTTCATCATGTGTCAAGATCTCAAGCCTCATGAACTTCAAAGATCATCCATCATCTAAATAAATGAAGATTCAATGTCCATACTTCACATTTAAGGTATGAATGAAATTAGACTGACTTTGGGTAAGTCATTTTGCATACATAAGTCAAATTGAATCACTTTGTTAGTGTTTGGACTGTTCTGAGACTAGTCCTGAACCCTGTTCGACTAGTCCTAACACTGGCTCGACCAGTCTAAGAAATTCCAAAACTAGTCCTAAGTTTGTTGCTATTTTTCAGAATTTTTGGTTCTTCCATGACCAGTCCTGGACTCTATTCGACTAGTCGTGTGAACAGTGCATGACTCTTCCTTCGACCAATCTAGGATCTATGACTCAAACTACAGTGACTAAATTGGGCTTCATTTGATCAGTCATAAGCAGGTCATGACTAGTCGTGGAGGATGTACAACCGGTCGTGGACAACCTTTGACCAGTCATGGAACAGTTTTATCAAATAGCACTCAAAAATTCAAAAATCTGTTCGACCTTCGACTAGTCGTAGTGTCCTCAAGACCAGTCGAAGATGCGATTTCTTCAACTATAAATAGAGCACGAATTTCATATTTTAATAATCGAATTCAAGTAAAATCAAGGCATCACTCTGAGAGATAAGTTTGTGTTCTTTTTAAGGTACATGTGCATATTTAATATTCTCTTTTGTTAGCTTTTCATATTTGATTTTGTTTCTACATTCCAATGTGATTTAAAATGGAATTGTGATATTCTACTTCTTAGAATCAAAATCAAATAAAGTTAGCTCGACTTGATTTATTCTAAAATCAACTTAGACCTAGAACCATTTTAAAGTGAGTATTGGACATTGAACTTCTATATTCGAACTTCTACTCCGATTTGGTTCTTTCAAGTTGCAATAAAAAGAGAAATATAAGTATTTTACAATTGTGTAAATCTTTTATCTTTGGTTTCTTTTGATATTAAGCTAGAAAAATCTCATTGTGTTAGTTATCTGAGGAGAGCCAGAAAACTCAGTGGAGTTTTTTGAATTGTATAAGCCCATTTGAAAGACACAATTGTGAGGGTTTTAGGTGAACCTAAGAAAAACTTATTTTCATAGTGAACGCTAATATCCACTGTGTGAGGATATTAGGAGTGGAGTAGCAAGCTATGTGGCTTTTGTTTAACAGTTGGTGTACACACAGGCAAACCACTATAACTCTTTGTCTTGTGATTTGAATGTTTGTTTATTTTCTATATCTTTTATCATTCAATATTGTGAGATGTATGTGTGGATGTGAATGCTGTAATATTTATATTTCAAGCATTGTGGGGAATGTTGTAATAGTGTAGAATTTCTTTCTTGCTATTTCCTTTATTTCCTTTCTAGCTTAAGATTTTGTTTCTCTACTTGTTCTAGTAAGGTTTTCCTGCTATAAACCCTTGATTTTTATGGTGAAAGGTTGTCCTTAGAATAATTAGAATTTGAGGTTGCATTACATTCTGTATTATGGATTGTTATCTTTCCTTTACTTGGCTATCTTATTGTTTTATTCCGGTGTTATCATTTTAAATTTGCCCCCCCCCCCCCTCTAGGACATATAGCTTGGCTTTTTCAATTGGTATCAAAGCCTAATAGCTCGTATAAATTATTTTATTTTTGGATTTATTTCCTGAGCTATCTGATCTAAGTTATATATAAGATGTCAAATTTTGATAGCCTTTTAGTCACTAGGCCTCCACCATTTGATGGCACCAATTATGCCTATTGTAAAACCAGGATGAGGATTTTCCTTAAATCCATGGATGCGAGTTTGTGGCTAGCCACAGTGAATGAATGAACCCCTCCTACCACTGAAGTAACTAGAATCGATGGATCCAAATCAATGAGAATTACACCTTATTTCTCTTAGACCACACTTCAAAAAAGTGAGAGTAGTGCAAATGCAAAAGCACTTAATGCAATTACTTGCGTACTATCACCAGATGAATTCAAAAGAATTATATCTTATGATTCTGCAAAGCAATCCTAGGATACTTTTGAATTGACACACGAGGGAATATCAATTTTCAAGAAATCTAAGATTCAAATCCTCACAACTAAATTTGAAGAAATACGTATGGAAGAAAATGAAATGTTCATGGACTTCTATACAAGATTAAATAACATTGTGAACTCTATGTGGGGTCTTGGTGATAAAATCCCAGAAAGTAAAATTTGTGTAAAAATACTACAGTCACTTCCTGAACGGTTCAATTTTAAGGCAACCGTGATCTAAGAACTTCATGATACGGACAACATGAGGGTAGAAGAATTAGTTGGCTCTTTACAAACCTATGAACTAAACTTTAAAGCTTTTAAAGGTAAATCTATCACTCTTAAATCTTCTAAATGTATTTCTCAAGAAAATTCTAACTTAGAAAATTCTGAAGATGATATGGCCCTTTTATCAAAAAAGTTTTACAAAATTTTCAAAAGTAAAAAAAGGATTGATTTTCAAAAATCAAATGATAAGAAAAGATATAAATCTAAATCTAAAACTTGGAAATCTTTAAAAGATAGTCAATGTTACAACTGCAGAGAATATGGGCATTTAGCAAATAAATGTCCTGAAAAGGACAAACCTAAAAAGAAATGAATGTTGGCTACTTGGGATGAATCTTCTAGCTTTAAAGCCTCTTCTGAATCAGAAGATTCTGAAACTGAGTTGGGCAATGAAGTTAAAGCCCTTATGACTCTAGCCAAGTTCTCTTTTTCAGATCATGATGATTTAACTAGTGAAGAAAATCTAAATAGTGATCATGAAAATGAAGAAGATCTTCAAGATGCTTACAATGCCCTATACAAGGAAAGTAGTAAAATTGCCGTAAAATGAACACTTCAGAAAGAGAGGTTTTTAAAACTTAAAGAAAATTTTGATTATCTTGTTTTAGAAAAATCCCACATTTCAGATTTTTTTTTAAAATTAAAATGCGATTTAGATTTCAAAACCTCCCTAATTGAAAATCTTAAATCTGAAAATAAAAAACTTAAACATGAAGTCTCTTCACTTTTAAGTGTAAAGGATATATGGAGGTATGTCCAAGGTAATCCAAAGATAGAAAAACTATTATCTGGATCATGAAAATGTGGCGACCGATCCAGTTTGGGCTACGATAAAAATGTTTCTCCTAACATCAAAATACTCCTAAATTTATGAAAGGAGAGTCTTCAAACTCAAAAGGGAATAGTTCAAATCAAAAGTTTTCTAAAAATACCAAAACTTTTCAATCCTTCAAACCTAAAAGTAATCATATTAACTATAAAAATCAGAACCGAAACCCTTTAGCTGAGAAAATAGTTGATTTACTTAAGGAGCTCTTAAAATCTAACTCAGTAGGTCATTTTTACAATAACTACAAATACAAGAAGACCAAATATACTCCGAAACCCAAAACAGTTATGAAATGGGTTCCTAAAGTTACTTGTTTGGTTGCCCACACCACTTTCAAAGCTTCAAACCATTCAAAGTGGTACCTAGACAGTGGATGCTCCAGGCACATGACTGGTGACAAAGGTCTGTTCACCACTCTTAAAGACATGACTGATGGTTCATCACATTTAGTGATGGTAACAACTACAGGATTATTGGCCAAGGTACGGTTCAACTTTCTAATATCCCTTTATTTGAGAATGCTTTATACGTTGAAAGATTAAAGCACAATTTGTTAAGCATATCTCAAATATGTGATAAAAATCATAGTGTTAAATTTTCTAACCTAGGGTGTGAAATTTTAAACAAGAATGGTTCAGTAATATTAACTGGTCGTAGAACTTCTGAAAACTGCTATATTGTTACTGATTCTAGTTCATCTAGTCAATTGTGTTACATGGTCCATACCAATGAGGATCTGATTAAGTGTTTTTATCCTCTGGTCTGTAATAACTCTTAGACTAATTTGTTTTCTTTGAGTTTGTGAGACTTCCTTTGGTTGACTTTAGTTTATGTTAGTTAAGGATATGTGAACTTTGAATTTGCTTATATATCTTGCATATCTTGACTTGTCAACTCCTTTATTACTCTCTTGTTATTTTTTCTCTTCCATTACTTACTTCCTTTGTCATATTATGATAACAAGGGAGAGAATATTTTATTATGTTTGAAATGGATATGGATGGATTGTGGATAATAGTAGAGTAGCATTTTTTTTTAAATATATGTGCATTACTCAAGGGGAGTAAGGAGGTATTGTGACTGTTTGATGATGCTCTGTGCTAGTTGATGATAACTGGTGCATAATTCTTTAACCAAGCTGTAACTGGTTTTCGTTTATAACTGGTGCATGATTATGATTCTTTATGTGGTTATTGGTTATATTATTGTTGAGTGTGTTTTGTTACAAAATTGACAAAGGGGGAAATTTTAAGTACTATGGTTACTTACTCCTTCGGTTTTCAAATTTTGGGATGTCAAAACTTCAATCTGTATCTTGTGTAGCACATTGGTATATATGTTCAAGGCACTGGATCACAATGCTCCAAGACAAGAACAATGAACTACTTCAAGAAATGCAAGAACAAGTACATTATTCTCTTCTCTAAAAACTTCAGAGTTTTAAATCTACGAGATCTTGTTCAAGACTCAAGGTGAAATACAACTCAAGAACTACAAGTTCAAGGTTTTAAAGTTTTTAAGTTCAAGCTTCATCATGTGTCAAGATCTCAAGCCTCATGAACTTCAAAGATCATCTATCATCTGAATAAATGAAGATTCAATGTCTATACTTCACATTCAAGGTATGAATGACCTTAGACAAACCTTAGGGTAGGTCATTTTTTATAGATAAGTCAAATTGAATCACTTTGTAAGTGTTTGGACTATTCTGAGACTAGTTCTGAACCCTGTTCAACTAGTCTTAGCACTGACTTGACCAGTCCAAGAAATTTCACGACCAGTTCTAAGTTTGTTGTAATTTTTCAGAATTTTTAGTTCTTCCACGACCAGTCTTGGACTCTGTTCGACTGGTCATGTGAACAATGCATGACTCGTCCTTCGACCAGTCCAGGATCTACGACTCAAACTATTATGACTAAATCAGGCTTCGTTCGACCAGTCGTGGGTAGGTCATGACCAGTCATGGAGGATGCACGACCAGTTGTGGACAGCCTTCGACCAGTCATGGAACGGTTTTATCCAATCGCACTCAAAAATTCAAAAATCTGTTCGACCTTTGACCAGTCATAATGTCCTCGGACCAGTCAAAGATGTGATTTCTATAACTATAAATAGAGCATGAATTTCAGAGTTTGATTATCGAATTCAAGTAAAATCAAGGCATCACTCTGAGAGATAAGTTTGTGTTCTTTTTAAGCTACATTGTGTATATTTAATACTCTCTTTTGTTAGCTTTTCATATTTGATTTTGTTTCTATATTCCAATGTGATTTGAAAGAGGAATTGTGAGATTCCACTTCTTAGAATCAAAATCAAATAGAGCTAGCCCGACTTGATTTAATCTAAAATCAACTTAGATCTAAAATCATTTTAAAGTGAGTATTGGACATTGAACTTCTATATTCGAACTTCTACTCCAACTTGGTTCTTCCGGGTTGCAACAAAAGGAGAAATCCAAGTATTTTACATTTGCGTAAATCTTCTATCTTTGGTTTCTTTTGAGATGAAGCGAGAAAAATCTCATTATGTTGGTTATCTGAGGAGTGCCAAAAAACTCAGAGTGGCATTTTTTGAATTGTGTAAGCCCATTTGAAAGACACAATTATGAGGGTCTTAGGTGAACCTGAGAAAAACCTATTTTCATAGTGAATGCTAATATCCATTGTGTGAGGATATTAGGAGTGGAGTAGCAAGTTGTGTGGGTGTTGTTTAATGGTTGGTGTACACACAGGCGAGCCACTATAACTCTTTGGGTCTTGTGATTTGAATGTTTGTTTATTTTCTATATCTTTTATCATTTAATATTGTGGGATGTATGTGTGCATGTGAATATTGTAATATTTACATTCAAGCATTGTGGGGAATGTTGTAATAGTGTAGAATGTCTTTCTTGCTATTTCCTTTATTTCCTTTCCAGTTTGAGATTTTATTTGTCTAATTGTTCCAATAAGGTTGTCCTGCCATAAATCCTTGGTTTTTATAGTGAAAGGTTGTCCTTAGAACAACTAGAATTTGGGGTTGCTTTACATTTTATATTGTAGATTGTTATCTTCCCTTTACTTGGCTATCTTCTTGTTTTATTCCGCTGTTTTCATTTTAAATTTGGCATAGTCCTATTCACCCCTCCCCCCCTGCTTTAGGACATATAGCTTGGCCTTTTCAGCTTGGACGTTGGAATTTTTATTACTTGGAAATGAGAGAGAGAGGGTTGTAAGGAGAAAGAGAGGGATGGGTGATGGGCGAGATGGGTGATGGGTGTGTAACAGCTTTGTTGACTTTTGGGGTAGTTTGTGTAAGAGGGGTATGGGTTGTGTAAGGGATTGTTGACTTATGGGTTTACTTGAGGATGGGGTGTGAGGTGATATGTACTCGACCCTTGATGGGATTGATTGATTGATTGATGTGATATTAGGTAGAGAATCTCTTGGGTTTTGCAACGCACGACGTTTTTCTCAAATTGAACGTAGGCTCACATCTCCTAGCCCGAGTATTGTCTCGACGCGCGAGATGCAGCGTCAAAACCGTAGCGATATCGTGGTCGCAAGGGTACAAGTTTCAAGTTGAGCCGATACGGGACACAACTCAGGATCACGTGCAAACATCGATAACAGATCATGGGTCACCAGAATTCAAACAGGGAGACCGTGGTAGCTTATGGAATAGTACGAGCTAGGATATGAGCCTCAAATCATGAGTCTTGAGGATGGTGGTATCATGGTTGACGGTGGATCTTTACACTGGTGAGGGGTACCTTAGATTCAAACAGTCACGCTCATACATGGTAAACACACAATAGGTCAATCGGTTCGTTAGGCAAGCTCGCTATAATACGGCACAGGTTGACATGATTGACATGGAGGGCATAAGCGCCCCTCGTGGCCTAGCCGTCGTTGACAAGTGACTCACGACCTGTATCCTTCGAGTTTACCCAAGGTGGCTAGACTAATTCGACCACCCAACCATGGGTGTTTATCGATTGCCTAGGCTATGATTGTAACCCCATTCCTATCCAAGTGCTGCTAACACCTACGTGTAATATCTTTCTCAGTATTCAATAAACAATCTTAGTGAATTTCTCACTTGGGCATTTGATTAAACACACAGACCATGTTAACCACAACTTACATTTTATCAACTGGTTATATAGAGAAAGATACAAAGGCATAATACAACAAAGAATCCTACCGAAATAATCTTAGTAAGTACAAATCATCAACTATTTTTCATTTAAACAATTTATCAAACACATAGACTACGTTAGTTACAAGTTACATTTCTTCAATTCGTTACATAGAGAAGTACATAAGCATATGACATCAACAAATCCTAGGTTACAATCATGGCAAGGACTAATCATCATCTATTCCTCATTTAGACATTTCATCAAACACATAGCCTACGTTATCTATCATTTGCAATTCGTCAATTTATTTCATAAAGAGTTAGGCATGTTGAAGACAATACGAATTCTTGTAGTCATAGTCATAACATACATAAATCATTAACTATAATGAAAGTATTGATAAACTGCAACCTAAGCATTTATAGTCCACACCTTTCGGTCGTATGCTCGTCTCGGACTCGGTCCTAGGACTATGTTTCTAAAGAAGAAATTTCGGTCGCCTAAACGAGTAAATGGGTTAGCTAGGTGGGAGACTTACATCATTATAGGGTTTAACATTTCTTACCTGGAGTCGCAGCCGGAAGAGTTTTGGTAGCAAAACGTGGCGGTGATTAGGCATGCGGATACATGGGAGAAGATTTCCCACAGTTACAACAATTTCCCAAACTTTCTCTTCTTTATTTTCTCTTTTCTCCTCTCTCTCTCTCTCTCTCTCTCTCTCTCTCCCTAAAGTTTATAAAATTCATATTTGGGAGAGAGGGGGTGTTTTGAGAGATATTTATAGCCCCAGAAGAGGTGCAAATGGCCCTATGGCCACTTTGTACTATGTTTATACCCTGTAGGCGGACATTTCTGACGAACAGGGCTCTTATGGAGGGCCATGGCTCATCTACGTCATGGGGTACGCTCCCTGACAATGGATCCACTCTAGGACACGATTTTGGTGCGATCAAATAAGCAGATCGACCGTGGGGAGCCTGTGCCAGATCAACGGTCATACGTGTCCAATCGGGGCCATGGTTATACGGATATGTGCAGGGAAATTTTCTTTCTCTATGTGTGAAGTTTGGTCACAAACCAACGGTCCAAAATCCTCAACTTTGCATAAGAGCAGATGACCCAATTCACTTAAGTTTCAGTTCATTTTCTTAGGATATTCGCATTTCTCATGCTCTTAACTCACGGTTCAAGTTGGGCATTTCTGGACACTATCTGGGCTTGGTTCCCGCGATGGTTGTCAAGCCCAGCAGGACGGAAATTGTCCTATAATTTTTGGGTCATCGGACCCCTCGACGTGCGGTCTAGGTTCCTTATGGAGTTTCAGTGTACTCCCGAGAGCGACAGGCCCTTGGGATTGCTCCTAGATCATCATGTGGCATTGGGCCAGTGGTACTCCTGATTCTACGCCTTCTCATTTATAAAAATGGTGGCCCAAGCTTAACCCACTAACTTCTTATCATTTAATTAAATCCCATCTAAATTATACAACTAGGCGTGGTCCTTGGGTTGTTCAACCTAAGGTTGTACTTGGGTCTTTATACAGATTTTTTCAGGACGTTACAACAACCATCGAATGGTAGAGGGTTTCCTTCAACGGGTTAAGGATGACGTAATTTTAGAGGATTTTATCACTGGAGTTTGAGTTGAGGAATCCTTGACTGGTCGGGAAGGGCCATGTGTAACATCCCGAAAATCGGGGGTTGAGTAAAAACTCCACTCCCGAGTTCCAGAACATCACTTATGCAACATAAATGTGTATGATTGAATGTTGTCTGTGTTAATATATTAAACATGAGTGAGATTAAGCCAGAACAACATATCATACTCCAGAGACAGTTAAATTAACAAGCGGAAGACTATGTTACATACATATAATATATAATTGATTGTAAGTCTCCAGAGTGTGAACATGTTACCAGGTTAAACATATACATGTATACCTCAAAAGAGAAAGAAAGAATATACATGAGTGCTCTGAAAATATAAAATGACAAGTGTCATGGCATCTAATGAATCTCCCTGTAATCCCGTCGTTCAGAACACGCATAAAGGAGGGATTCTCCTCATCATCATCAAGTCCAGCTCCGCCTCGCAGGCCGCGCCATCATCTACAATCACAATAGGGACTGGTGGGTGTCCGAAAACACCATCTCGTAACGTGGGAGTGAGTGATCAACTCAGTGGAATAATAGAGTAGAGATTAACATGTTCTCAAATCAATCATGCGATAATAGTAAAGAAATTAATCAAACATTCCTAAATACTGTTGTTAATGCAATATGACATGACATGATGGATGTCCTCACCGACGATCTCCCTAATACGGCACCATCTTACGCCCGCGACATGCTTTCTTCCCACAGTACTCCACATCTTCCAGGAACATACAATGTGATGGTGATATGATTACCGAGTTATTATTAGTCCTTTTCATACAGCAGGATTGGGAAACTAAGGTACCCTCCTTATATCAATCCCAACACAGATCCTGTCTAGGGTCTTCACTCCTAGTAATCTCATACGATGTTATATTTATAGGTCGCTGCAAGGGCTGTCAGGGCTGTTGCACACACTCATTGCTCCGCTCCCCCATCACCTTATCAATACAGGCCTATTATATCCATAAGACTACATGAGGACTCGTCACCCCCATGTGGTGTCAGGATGAACTCAAGGTCACTACAAAGGGCTCGTCACCTGATCAGTGTAGGCCGACAGCAAGAATATAGTGTCCCATACCACCATAATCTGCTCAGAGTAGGGTGCTCACTGGTCACTACGGGGAGGTTTGTGGCCCCAGAATAAGCCGACAGCTCGACCACGATGTCCCATACCACCATGCCCGGCTCATGAGTCTTTATGGATCAAGGTACCATGGTTGACAGGGTTTCCAATGGTAAGTTCAGTACCCTAGGTGCAAGCAGTTATGACACATACAGGGTGAACATACAATGGCCAGTCGGGTTACTTGACGGGCTCGACTAGTACGAGCGCATCTCAAGCTGAACGACATGAAGTGCATGAAACACTTCGTGTGGCCTAACCACTGCCGCCAACCCAAAACACGACTCGTGTTCATCGACGCGTCTTTCGTGGAAAAGATAAGCCAACCACGAATTTACCCGGTTACCGACTACCTGGACTAAGTATAGTCCCAAAAATTTATGAATCCACATCAGCAATCATATAAAGGTAATGGAAATGAAATACAACAATGTGAGCATGTTAGCACATGTTATATCATACAACTTAAGTAAATCATCTAACACATGCATTTCATACATATAATGAAATCATGCATATAGCCAACATGTAGGAAATCATTTACATCAGCATATTATTTGAGAATTCGATCTCAAACTAATTCATAACACCATTTAATTTAATACATACTAATACAAACATTTATACAAACACTTAGTCTACACACTTAAGTCTACATATAATATGTCGACTCAAAGTGCGCATTTGGGCGAATCTCTTCGCCAAACTAATTATGCACGCATTCCTAATATCGTAATGCGACAAAAAGCCATGTCAATCATTTCAGCAAAATATGGATGTATACAGTATTTCCTACAAATGACTAAAATGTGCTAAATCTCATATTTTTCCTACGTTTACGTAACAGAAAACGGACAGCATGTTGTACATGTCAAACGGCGTTGCCGTCGATAATCTACTATTAAACAACATTGAAAGCGTTGAAAATATCCAATCAAAGCGTCTAAAATCTGCACCTTTCATTTTATATGTTTATCGTTTCGAACGGAGCGTATACACTTTTTTAACGGCGTACAGGCAACCTATTTCACAAGTTATATCGGCTACTTTGCTATTTGATTTAACGGAATGCTAAATCAGCAAGTGGACAGGGTTTTTCTTACCTAGAAAAGTGTGGGAATCACCGAAGAAGTGATTGGGATACGTTGCTTAAGCACGTGCAGCAGCAGCAGCAGGTGGCAGGAAAATCTCTCTCACCTTCTCTCACAAACTCTCACTTTTTCTCTCACTCTTGCTAGGGTTTCTAGCAAATTCGGATGAGAGGGAGAAGTGAGGGTTTAAGCCCCTTTTATAAGCTTAAAACTTCCCAAATTAGGCTTGGGAACAATGTTTACTTGAGGTCTAACCAAATCGGGGCTGTTCTGGTCCAAAAGAGCATTTCTGCAGGTCCCTTGGCCAAACGCGGTCGAACTTAAGCTCATGCATACTGGATCTAGCACACATTAAGTTTTCAGACCGGTAGAGTTCCCAGATCGCACGTGGCAGTCTAGTTTCAGTTCAGTGGTCATCGCACATAAATCAGGTCTACAAGTCTCATGATATGAAAGAGAAATTTTTCCTGATCCGAGGGTGTAATTTGGCTGAATTCTGACCGTCAGAATGCTTAATAATAACGCGCCAAGTCACGTGCCAAATTTGGATTTAAATTTTCAAATCTAACCCTTTTCTCACTCTCTTCACTCCATACTCAATGAAATAGCCTCTGAACGTTGGTTGGGCTTGATTTTCGAAACAATTGTCAAGTCCAGCCAAGTGGTCATAACGGTCTAAGATTGTAGGTATCAGACTTTCGACGCGCAGTCTAGATCCAATACAAAGTTTCAAAGAGTTCCTGAGAGAAAACGGGTTTAGAGTTTGATCCAAGGTTTTAGGATATTATAGCATCATTGGTTCTACAAGTTTTGGGTCTTATAGAACGTATTTAAAGCGATCAGGGACAGTTTCACAGCTACTCCAGCGTAGCGCTAGCTAACTTATGCTTAGTTTCTAAAGGAATTAATCTTAAGTGATTTCTTTGGCTATGAAATTGGGTTCTGAGCGGTTACCAAGGTGTTTTGGTTGACCCATTGCCTAAGGACGTCTAATCCCAGGTTGGCAAAAAATCTGGGGTGTTACACCAGGACTAGTCGAGGATCACAAAAATTCACTTCAAAACTTCGATTATCTTCATTCTTGACTTGATTTTCTTAGATCTTTGGCATGTGAATTCTTCATTCTTGGTCTTGTAAGATCTAATCTTTGGCTTGGTGATTCTTGAACGTTAAATCCATATTTTTAGCATTCTTTTAAGTCCAAGCTCTTAAATTCACCTTGCAACATAAACATGATTAAAATAGAACATTAAGTATTTTCATGTTCATTAAACCAAGTAATAAATGGGGTCCATTATGCAATATTTGTCCCTCAACACAATCCCCAACCAATGTTTTGCTAGTCTCGAGCAAAGTACGTGAAAAATGAACTTTAATGCGCAATGTTCAAACATTTTTTAGGAAACAATCTTTTGTGTAATAAAGTATGAATGAGTAGACTCAATATGAGCAAGTGAGATTTTGAAAACCTAGAGTCGAATTACATAAGCAATCAATAAAATAAGCTCCTTATCCGTTAAGTCAGAGCATAGTTCACATATCAAGTTTTTCAATGTGCGCAGTGAAGATCAACTTACTTTCTATAAGGATACTATCATCACATCATGTTAGTTATTCTTACCATATCAAGATTAATTGAAAACTTAAGTACTGATTTCGAACTTATCCCCTTTTTCTTCTTTTTTTAGTTTTTAATTTTATATCGACAGTCAAAATTTTATTCATTCTTTTACAGACCTTGCATTATTTTTATATTCTTTTCCAGTCTTTTCCGGTCTTTTACCATGCATGATCTTTTTGTCGATCTCACTATTTTTTAACTGGTTCTTTTCATCTTTTAAGGTGGGTAAAATTCTCCAAACTTGATTGTCACCATCTATCAGTGATTCACATACTAAGAATAAAAAATTCTAGCATTATTCATAGAAAATAATTTGAACATGTCTCGTGATTTAGATTAACATGATATTCAAACTTCCCCTTGATCAATTGAGCGCAAGAATTGTAACTGATATATCACTTAGATGACCAATCTCCAACAATTCAAAATTCAATCTCTATCTTATCATCATACTCAATACATTCTTCAATACACAACTTATTGCTTTCCAAACAGATAAACATTGAAAAATTTTCAATTTTTTTTATAAAATTTGATCAAATTTGAGAAAACACTAATTAGTTTACCTAATCCCCCATCCCCAACCTAAAATCTACATTGTCCTCAATGTAAAAGAAATAAGCATGATTTGCAAAAAGAGACAATGTAATTGAAGGAGAAGTGATGGAAAGATAGTACTTGATGAAGGAATTTTGAGGCTTATTTCAAAGGATCTCAGCGTGAAGGTGAGTTAGCACAAGAATTAAACAACAGAAAAGAAAACTATCCTACACAAATGAAAAGCAAACTATCCTAGTCCTAAATTCTATGAAAGCAATGAACCTAACTATACCTCCGTCAGACTTGGAGGTTAATCCTTGTAAACAGGATCAATCAGAGGTATGGACATGTCCTCTGAATTAAATTTCTCAACAAATGGCTTTAATCGATGTCCATTTACTTTGAATTCATTACCATTATTCAGATCTTTTATCTTTACGGCCTTATGAGGATAGACATTGTTAACAGTGAAAGGACCGGTCCAACAAGATCGAAGTTTTCCTGGAAAGAGATGTAATCGAGAATTATACAAGAGGACTTTCTGACCTGGTGTGAATGATTTTTGAAGAATGTGTTGGTCATAAAATGTCATCCTGTCCTTATAGATTCTAGCATTCTCGTACGCATCATTTCGGATTTCTTCGAGTTCATTCAACTAAAGTTTGCGCAGCGAGCCAGCGTTGTCCAGATTGAAATTCAAATTTTTTATTTCCCAGTAGGCTCTATGTTCTAACTCTACAGGCAAGTAGCAAGTCTTCCCATAAACAAGTCTAAGGAGAGACATTCTAATAGGGGTCTTAAATGCGGTACAGTAAGGCCATAAGACATCAGTCAATTGGATTGACCAATCTTTATGGCCAGGGTTAACCGTCTTTTCCAAGATGTGTTTAATTTCCCTATTAGAAATCTCATCTTGCCCACTTGTTTATGGGTGGAATAAAGTGGTCACTTTGTGAGAGATGTCATATTTCTTCATTGATTTCATGAATAGCCTATTACAAAAATGTGAACTCCCATCACTAATGATGGCTCGAGGTGTTCCGAATCGGGAAAGGATATTCTTTTTTAAAAACTTAATGATCGTTTGATGGTCATTGTTCTGGCACATAATCACTTTAACCCATTTGGTGACATAGTTCTTGCAAAATGTATAAATTCCCAAAGGATTAGGAGAATGGTCCCATGAAATCGATGCCCCAACAATCAAATGCTTCAATGATCAGAATGGGGTTCAAAGGAAACATATTTCGCTAGAACAATGCTCCTAACTTCTGACAATGCTCACAAGCTTTGCAAAACTCGGGAGTGTACCTAAACATAGTGGGCAGTAAAAGCCACACTGCAGAATCTCAGGCGTGGTCTTTTTAATAGAAAAATGACCACCACAAGCTTGAGAGTGATAGAAGGAGATGACACTTTGGTGTTCATCGTCTGGCACACATCTCCTTAAGATTTGGTCTGAGAAATATTTAAATAAATATAGATCATCCTAAAAGAACTTACAAACCTCGGTGAAGAATTTTTTTTCTTATCTTGCATAGTCCAATGTGTCAGCATGAAACATGTAGCAAGATAATTAGCAATATCAGCAAATCAAGGTGAATGGGAGACTTTGAACAATTTTTCGTCAGGGAACATGTAATTTATATGTGTTGTCTCAAGGGAATCAGAGAGATCAAGGCAGGAAAGATGGTCAATCACTACGTTCTCTACTCCCTTTTTATCTTTTATTTCCAAATCAAATTCTTTAAGTAGGAGGATCCATCTAATCAGGCAGGGCTTAGCATCATTCTTACAAAGAAGATAGTTGAGTGCTGTATGATCTGTGTAAATGATGATCTTGGATCCGATCAAGTAGGACGTAAATTTATCCAAAGCGAACACTATGACTAAGAGTTCATTTTCAGTAGTCGAGTAATTCACTTGGGGAGGATTTAGAGTTCTACTTGCATAATGAATAACGTATTACTTATTTTCTTTTTTTTCCTGGCCTAAAATTGCCCTAAGAGCATAGTCGAACGCGTCACATATAAGTTCAAAAGGAAGGCTCTAGTCGGGTGGCTGCCTGATAGGTGTTATGGTTAACATGCCCTTGAGCTTAGTAAAAGCTTTCTGACATTGCTCAGTCCACTCATATGGTGCATCCTTTTGAAGTAGATTACATAGAGGAGGAGAGAGGTGACTAAAGTCCTTTATAGATCTTCTGTAAAACCCACTGTGTCTTAGGAAGGATCGCACGTCACGTATGTTCTTGGGTGGAGGTAGGCTAGTGATAAGATCAATTTTAGCCTTATCTACCTCAATTCCCTTAGACGAGATGATGTGTTCGAGGACAATTTCCTTATAAACCATGAAGTGGCACTTTTCCCAATTTAATACCAAGTTCTTTTCCTCACAGCGCTTCAACACATTTTTAAAATTTTTAAAACATTCGCTGAAGGATGGACCAAAGACTGAGAAGTCATCCATGAAGAACTCTAAATATTGTACTACCATGTCAGAAAAAATACTCATCATACATCACTGAAAGGTGGCGGGGGCATTACCCAGTCCAAATGGCATCCTTCGACAAGCAAAGGGGCCAAAAGGACATGTGAACGTGGTCTTTTCTTAATCTTTAAGGGCTATCTCGATCTGATTGTAGCCCGAATATTCATCAAGGAAACAATAATAGGAATGATCAGCTAGCCTTTCCAAAATTTGATCAATGAAGGGAAAAGGAAAGTGGTTCTTCCTCATGACGGTATTCAACTTCCTTTGGTTAATACACATTCTCCAACCAGTAGTAACTTTAATTGGCATGAGTTCAATATTGGCATTGGCTACGATGGTGATTTTGAACTTCTTAAGAACCACCTGAGTTGGACTCACCCATTCACTATCGGATATAGGGTATATGATACCCATATCCAATAATTTAAGAACCTCACCTTTAAACACTTCCTTCATGTTTAGATTTAGTCTACATTGTGGTTGTCGTGTGGTCTTCGTATTATCCTCAAGATGAATGCAGTGAGTACAAATCAAAGGGTCAATTCCCTTAAGGTCCGCAATCGACCATCTAAGGGCTCCTTTATACTCAATGAGAGTAGAGATGAACATACTCTCCTATTCTTACTCAAGGTGTGAAGAAATCACCACCGAGTATATCTCATCTTGACCTAAATAGACATATTTCAAATCAGAGAAAAAAAGTTTTAGGTCAAGCTTCAGTGCCTTGATGTTAGATGGTAGAGGCACTACATCAGTTTGGAATTTTTTTTCGAATTGTGGCCTTCATCAGTTAACTTCAAGTACTAGCACGGTATCCAACATGGTCCCCATCTCCTTAATCATTTCATCATCAAAATTATGAGACTGGGCCAGGAACGTTTCTAGAGGGTCAGAGGATATGGTCAGAAGCGCTATCTTCCATGAAAGAATCAATCGGGTTAATGTTCTAGAAATCGTCATCATCCTCTACCTGTTTTCCTGTGTTGAAAAAGATATTCAACTCCAATGTTATATTCCCGAAAGACATACTTATGACTCCATTCCTACAATTAATGATTGTGTTTGAAATGGTGAGGAATGGGCGACCAAGAATCATGGGATTTTGAGTGCTCATGCCCATGATGGGTTGAGTATCCAAAATGATTAAATCTGTTGGATAGTAGAATTTATCAACCTGGACTAACACATCGTTGATTATCCCTCTCAGTACACAGATTGAGCGATCAATAACTTGTAATGTGGTTCGGGTGGGTTTCAATTCACCCAAACCTAGTTGTTCATAGACCGAGTAAGGAATCAATTTACGCTCGCTCCTAAGTCAAGAAGCGCATGCTCAATTCGGTGGTTCCCAATTACATAAGGGATGATTGGGCTACCAGGATCTTTATATTTTTGTGGCACATCTTACTTTAGGATAACACTCACTTTTTTAGTTAAAAAGATTTTCTTTTAAATATTTTTCTGTCGTTTGTTCGTACGCAAGTCTTTTAGAAATTAGGCATATAAAGGTATTTGTTTAACTGCATCCAGTAAAGGAATATTGACCTTCACTTATTTCAACACCTTTAGAATATCTTGAGAGTTAGAGAGAGGTTTTGGTGCAACCAACCATTAGGGAAATTGAGCAATCGGCTTGCCTTGAAGTTCCGGTTCTAGTTCTTGTAGAGTAGTGCTAGGTTTATCATTATTGTCCTCTTCGAGATCCTTAGGCTTTTCAGCCCTAACCGAAATAGTTTTGTCAATGGTCTTCCCACTCCTAAGAGTGGTGATAGATTTAGCTTACTCCATCTGATTTAAAGAGCTTGGATCACTTATCTCATATTGCAGTTTGGGATTGGGGAGAGGTTGAGCAGGAAGCATCCCCTTTCCCCCAATTGTTAAGTACGACTCTATCCTTTGAATAGATGATGCAAGCATTCCCAATGTTGATCTGATATCCTGGTTGAGTAACTCTTGGTCTCGAATATGTTTTTAAACCGGATCCGCTTGAGGTTTTTCTTAATTTGGAATTTGATTGAAGAAACCTTAAGGGGTAGTAATTTGTCTATTCCTCAAACTGAAGTTTAGATGATTTCTCCAACTAGGATTTTATATATTGGAGGTAGGTCCATTGAAAGGCCTTTGGTAATTGTTCACGACATTAGATTGCTCATTCAGTACTTCTTGAAAGGCAGGTATTGTTGGATAATTTTTAGTTGTGTGAACGTTGTAAACACAAATACCGCAAACAGTTTTCTTAACCTTATCCTTCTTTAGTTCCATGGCCTTGAATTTTCTTATGAGATTAGCCACTTTAGTATTGATATCATCATCCTCTTTTAGAAGGCATAATCCACCCTTTTACATTGATTGAGTGGCCCTAGAAGTGATGCTTAATTT
This sequence comes from Magnolia kwangsiensis, assembly GCA_037074715.1. Taxonomy (NCBI): domain Eukaryota; kingdom Viridiplantae; phylum Streptophyta; class Magnoliopsida; order Magnoliales; family Magnoliaceae; genus Magnolia; species Magnolia kwangsiensis. The sequence goes on along the minus strand of CM073572.1, from coordinate 114,773,553 downwards.
TGGGGAGGTGTCTTATGGTTGTGCGTTTTCAGCAAGTCTGTCCAAGTAGTCCCACACATCATCGATATTTTTATTCATGAATTCCCCATTACACATTGTCTCGACCAATTGGCGCATGAAAGATGTCAGACCATCATATAAAAAGTGTGTAATGCACCACATTTCAAAATCGTGTTGTGGACATGAATTGACAATATCCTTGAACCTCTCCCAACATTGGAAGAATGTTTCATCCTCCTTTTAGGTGAAGTTCATGATTGAATTTCTAAGGGTGTTCGTTTTATGATGTGGAAAAAATTTCTTTATGAACTCCCTTATCATGTCATTCCATGTGCCAATAGATCGGGAATGTAGTGAATGTAACCATGTCTTAGCTTTCACTTTTAAAGAAAAGGGAAAGAGTTTCAGTCTGATCGTGTCCTCAGACACATTAAGAAAATATAAAGTGGCTATAATCTCATCAAACTCTTTTAAGTGCAGATATGGACTTTAAGATTCAAGTCCATGAAATTTTGGAAGGAGTTGGATCACCCCTGGCTTAATATCCATATATCCCGTATTTTCTAGAAAAATCATGAATGAGGGCGTGCTCACCCCCGCCAATTGTAAATAGTCTCATAAAGTACGAGGTGGGGGTGCTTGATGCCCCTCATTCTCATCCTAGACTTCCTCAACACAAGGTTGAGGTTATCTTCCCAGTTGATTGGTAACCATTACTTCAATTAACTCTAAGGATCTCGAGTGGCGTCTAATCCTATGATGGATAGATAGCCCCTTAACTAATCTTCCTTCACTCAAAAGACGTTGAGTGTTGTCATGGACCCACTAGGGCATGAAACACTCTCAGCCCTTAATTTTATATTCTAACTTAAACCAAAAAAGGAAAGAAGAAGGAAATAGAAAGAGAGAGGGAATTAGAAAGAAGTTACCAAATTAAAAGTTCCTAAACTAAGATATTGCAAAACAAACAAAACAAGTTAGTTTCTAAAAGTAGAAATTATAAAATAAAAAAGTTTTTAAAAACAAAAATAGAAAGATAAGTTAGTTTCTAAAAAAAGTTTGTTTCTAAAAAAAATTAGGAAAGTTTTTCAAAAAAAGTAAGGTTTAAAAAAAAAAGGAAAGTTTCTAAAAAAAAAGTTAGTTTTTTAAAAAATTAGAAAAGTTTCTAAACCTAGAAATAGAAAGCTAAGTTAGTTTCTAAAATAATTCAGAAAACCCTTGTAACACCCTGAAAATCGGGGGTCGTGTATAAACTCAACTCCCGAGTTTCAGACCGTCACTTATGCAACAAAAATGATTATGATTCAATGTTGTCTGAGTTAAAGCATTCACATGAGTAAAAGTATACCAAAACTGCAATTCATACTCCAAATTCAGTGATAAAAGCAAGCGGAAGACTAAAGAGTATATATATCACTGTATAAAAAAGAAAAGTAGATCTCGACTGTCACTAAAGTATGAATACATCTCTGAGTCTCATATACATGTAAATAAACAAAATCAAATGTTCAAAAGAGTCCCACTGAGAAGTCCCGTCAACCCAGGCCACCTAAGAAAAGCCGTCGTGGTACTGCATGTATGAGAACTCGTCCTGGTCCTCATCATAGTCCGGCTCTACCTCCTGGATCACTGCATCACCTACATCTAAGACAGGGTCTAGTGGGTGTTGCAAACACCATCCCGTAACGTGGGAGTGAGTGATCAACTCAGTGGAATCATAGAGCAAGGATTAGCATGTTCTCAAATCAATCATGCGATAATAGTAAAGCAGTAAATCAAAAAATCCTAATACTGTTGTTAATACAATATGACATGACATGATGGATGCCCTCACCGACATTCTCCCTCATACGGAACCATCTTAAGCCCACGGCATGCTTGCGCACCGCTCAGTACTCCACATCTTCCAGGCACATGCAATGTAATGGTGATATGATTGCCGAGTAGTTATTAGTCCATTCAAACAGCAGGATTGGGAAACTAAGGTACTTCCCTTATATCAATCCCAACACAGATCCTGTCTAGGGTCGTCACTCCTAGTAATCTCATACGATGTATATTTTGTAGGTCGCTGCAAGGGCTGTCAGGGCTGTTGCTCGCACTCATTGTACTGCTCCCCCATCACCTTATCAATACAGGCCTACTATACTCTCACTACGACGGAAGGGTCGTCGCCTCCCGTAGACTCAGAATACGCTCACGGTCACTACAAAGGACTCGTCGCCTGATCAGTGTAGGCCGACAGCAAGATATAGTGTCCCATACCACCATAATCTGATCACGAGACATAGGTGCTCACTGGTCACTACGGGGAGGTTTGTGGCCCCAGCGTAGGCCGACAGCTCAACCACGGTGTCCCATACCACCATGCCCGGCTCATGAGTCTTCGTGAATCAAGGTACCATGGTTAACAGGGTTTACAATGGTAAGTTCAGTACCCTAGGTTCAAGCAGTTATGACTCATACAGGGTGAATATACAACGGCCAGTCGGGTTACTTGACGGGCTCGACTAGCACGATCGCATCTCAAGTCGAACGACATGAAGTGCGTAAAACACCTTGTGTAGCCTAACCACTGCCGCCAACTCCAGAACACGGCTCGCGTTCATCGACGCGTCGTTCGTGGCAAAGATAGACCAACCACGAACTTGCTCGGTTACCGACTTCCTGGACTAGGTATAGTCCCAAGCATATATGAATCCACATCAGCAAATCATGTAAGAGTATTGGAAATGAAATACAACCATGTGAGCATGTTAAGACATGTTATAACATACAACTTAAGTAAATCATCAAGCACATGGATTTCATACATACAATGAAATCTTGCATATAGCTAACATGTAGGAAATCATTTACATCAGCATATTAATTGAGAAATCAATCTCAAACTAATTCATAACACCATTTAATTCAATACATACTAATACAAGCATTTACACAAACACTTACACTACACACTTAAGTCTACATATAGTATGTCGACTCAAAGTGTGCATTTAGGCGAATCTCTTCGCCAAACTAATTATGCACGTATTCCTAACATTCTAATGCGACAATAAGCCATGTCAATCACATCAGCAAAATATGAACGAAAACAGTACTTCCTACAAATGACTAAAATGCCCTAAATCTCATATTCTTCGTCGGTTTACGAAACAGGAAATGGACAGCATGTTGTACATGTCAAACGGCGTTGCTGTCGATAATCTACTATTAAACGACATTGAAAGCATTGTAAACAGTCAATCAAAGTGTCTAAAATCCGCACCTTTTCCCTTATAGGTGAAGTGATTCGAACGGAGCGTATACGCTTCATCTACGGTGAATAGGGAACCTAATACACAAGATCTATCAGCTACTTCGCTATGAAACCAAGGGAACCTCAAATTAGCAACTATTAGGGTTATTTTCTTACCTAGAATTGCGGAGAAATCACCGGCCAAGTGATTGGAGCGCGTTGCTAAAGCACGTGCAACAGGTGGCACGACAGCACGAAAATTCTCCTCCATTCTCTCTCACAAACTCTCACCTTTTCTCTCTCCCAATCTAGGGTTTTTCTCAAATTCGGATGAGAGAGAGGAGTGAGGGTTTCAACCCCTTATATAAGCCCAAATGTGCCCAGGCTTAGGAACAAAGTATACTTAAGGTATATCCAAATCGGGGTTGTTTCGGTCCAAAAGACCATTTCTGGTGGTCCCCTGGCCGAACACGATCGGACTTAAGTTCGTCCATGTCGGATGTCGCTCATGTCCCGTTTTCAGACCATCAGTGTTCGTAGATCACCCGTGACGGTCCAGTTTCAGTTCAGCGGTCACCGCACGTAGATCAGGTCTACAAGTCTCATGATATGAAATAGAAATTTTTCCTAATCCGAGGGTGTAATTTGGCTGAATTCTGATGGTCAGAACGCTTAATACTTACGCGTCAAGTCGTGTGCCAGATTTGAATTTCAAATTCCAAATCTAACCCTATTCTCACTCTCTTCAGTCCAGGCTCAATGAAATAGCCCGTGAATGTCGGTTGGACTTGATTTTCAAAATGATTGTCAAGTCCAGCTAGGCGGTTCTAACGGTCTAAGATAGTAGGTATCGGACTTTCGACGCGCGGTCTAGATCCAATATAAAGTTTCAAAGAGGTCCAGAGAACAAACCTGCTTAGAGTTTGATCCGAGGTTTTAGAGTATTATAGAGTCATTGGTTCTACTCGATTTGGGTCTTGTAGAACGTATTTAAAGTGATCAGGGACTATTTCCCAGCTACTCTAGTGTTGCGCTAGCTAACTTACACTTATTTTCTAAAGGAATTAATCCTACGCGATTTCTGGTCGAGTTGGTACTCGAGTCCAAGTATGGATTTTTTCAGGGCGTTACAACCCTAATCCTAAAAATAGAAACTAGAAAATCCTAATCTTAAACTAATTCCAAAACTAGCTAATCTCAAAAAAATGCAATCGTCAATCCCCAATAATGGTGCCAAAAACTTGTTCACAACCCCAAGTGTAGGGTTGCAATGTAGTAATAATCTCAGTGAGACCGAGGTTGAATCTACATGGACTGAACTTGTGTGTCTTCTGAAAGTAACTAGAACTAGAACTAGAACTAGAACAATATGAAAACCTCAATCTGGAAGTATAGAGAGTAATTGTGAGAGATTTAATGAAAAACTTAAAGAATTCATAGGTGGGAGGCTAGGGTTTCCAGCGATCTTAGGTTCTCAGGATGCTACCTTGCTTGATTCGAAGACAACTGGAATCAGAGTCCTATCCTATCCAATTGATGAGAAGAAGTTTGTCAGATCTCTGAACTTCTCATGGATCTAATCATCAATGGATGGGAGTTGTGAGGATTGGAAGTAATTTCATCACCTAACCATGCCCAGGAGACAAGGCAAATAACAGGATTTACCAATCCCATAACCAATCATAAGAGAATTGTGAAGGTTATGAAGGATTTCATCATCCAACCATGCCTAAGAGACGATGGTGAACAACAGGATCTCCTAATCTCACAATCTCTATACTGGAAAAGAAGATATTTTAAGCTATCACAAATCTATTGTAATTTGTCATAACAAACCATTAAAAACTAAAAACATTCCTTCATAATCAAACTAGAATCCAAGAGAGTTTAATAAAAAATGAGTCAACACAAATAAAAGATCCCAATCACGTTACAAGCTTCACCTCTTAGTCATATCTAAGAGGTTTAGGCAATCATGGACATGATTGAACTAAAATCTCTTAAGAAAAGCATAAAAACAACTAAGGAAAGGGAAGAAAAACTCTTGGCGAAGGCTTCTCCATGCTTTTTCTCTACTCCACAAACCCTAGAAGATGCCTAGGAATGCCCTTGGGACTCTTATTTATATTTTTTGCAACTTCAACTTTCGCACCGAGTTAAAAAAATCTGGAATCCACCTTAAATTTCCCCAATTCATGTGTTATCTGTGTAAACTAAGAATGGTAAAGGACAACCCTTGACTAGTCAAGAGTCACCTTCGACTGGTTAAGGGTTTCCTTCGATGAGTCGAGGATGACCTGATTTTAGAGGATTTTATCACTGGAGCTCGAGTCCAGGAATCCTTGATTGGTCGAGAAGGGCCCTGACTAGTCGAGCAGGAGCCATGACTAGTCGAAGTTCATAGAAATTCACTTCAAAACTTCGTTTCTCTTCATTTTTGATTTGATTTTCTTGGATCTTTAGCATGTGAATTCTTCATTCTTGGTCTTTTAAGATCCAATCTTTGGCTTGGTGATTCTTGAGCATTAAATCCATGCGTTTAGCATTCTTTTCAGTCCAAGCTCTTAAATTCACTTTGCAACACAAACATGATTAAAATAGAACATTGAGCATTTTCATGTTCATAAAACCAAGTAATAAATGAGGTCATATGCAATATTTGACCTTCAACATTGGATCTCTTGAATCATGCAAGGTAGCCTCCCAATTACTACACGTTGATCCTGGGTACCCTAGTTACCACCTTTAAATTTATATGTTTCAATTATCTTATTCAAAATCACTCTCTAAAATATTCCAGATTTAGGTTTACATCTTCTTCTAGTTATTTCTTTAGTTACTTTCAGAAATGTACGAGATTAGTCCATGTGGATTCAACCTCGGTCTTACCAAGATTATTAGTACATTGCGACCCTACACTTGGGGTTGTGAACAAATTTTTGGCGCCATTGCCAGGAACTATCGGTTGCATTTTTCTAAGATTAATTAATTTTGAAATCAGGTTAAAATTAGGGTTTGTTTGTTTTTTATTTCTAGGTTAGGTGTAAGACCCCGTCCGTTCCGTACCATTTTCTATGCTTATGTGCATGATGATCGATGCCCTTAGCCAAACCTGGACTAGCCGAGTATAATACACACCCGACTGATCGGAACCTCAATACCTCGAAACCTATTTCATATCGATCGGCCCATCACTGCGATCGTGGAGGTACCCCCCATGCATTTGTACAATACTCCATTAGTGAGATACGCTGTTAAGAATCATTGTTGTATCATGTGTGCAAGGCGCCATGTACTTCATTCCACACGTGCACAACACATGCACATGCCACACATGGGTGAGAGAATCTCTACCCATGTGTGTGATGTCACACACTCATACCTCCCATCTCTCATGTGCTCCCCAAAGTCAACTTCTCTCCATTCCATACCCTATTCATGACATCATCACACCATGCCATCCCATGCTCCTTTAATCCACCGTTAATTACAAATCATGAATTAATTGTCATAATCCTATTCTAAGGTAACCAAGATCACATTAATTGAATCTAACCACATTTTAACAATTTCTCTGCAAATAATCCTTCATCCCTTAGCATTTCACCATTTTTTCTACACAAGGGGGGGGGGGGGGGGGGGGGGGGGGGGGGGAGAGAGAGAGAGAGAGAGAGAGAGAGAGAGAGAGAGAGAGAGAGAGAGAGAGAGGAGTTATCTTGGTGGGCCATCAACTCCATCAATTCCATCCCTTCCATCCATCTCAACCATACATCTAGTCCATTAAGGTGAGTACATCCCCCTCCACTCTTATGGTTTGTTCTCATTTTGATTATTTGGACAATTAATAGTGGTGATGATTTGATGATAATGATGTGATCAATAATGTGGATGTATAGGAGAATACATATAAAAAGATGATTAATACTTGTAATGATATGATGATAATGATGTGATTAATGGTGTGGATGCATAAGAGGATTCATTATTAATAATAATAATAATTTATTATAGACTTTTAGTGGGACCCATTGATAGTGGGCCCCACCAGAACCTTTGTATGCCATCCAAACCATCCAAAGTGTGGCCCATTGGGCTGGCCAAAAATACACACTCACATCCATGCGCACATGTACACACCACACCATAAAAATAAATAAATAAATTTTAAAAGAGAGAGAGAGAGAGAGGAGTGGATGCTGTTGCTGCCAGCGTTGTAGCGTCCTTGCTGCTGCTTAAAAGAAAAGAGGGAAGGGGTTGTGGGACCACAGTAGGCCCCACCCATGATGTATGTATTCAATCCACATTGTCCATTCAATTTCCCAGCTCATTTTAGGCATTAAGATGAAAAATGAAGCCAATCCAGATCTCTGGTGGGCCACACCATCAAAAAGATTATTTTAATAGTAATAATCTATTGAGGCCCACCGTGATGTTTCTGTACATCAAAAAATACTAAATATTGGGCTTTTTAGATTTGTCTCGGGCGATAAAATCCAACAGATGGAGTGGATCGCCAGGATATGGGCCCCACCTATGAAAAACCATTGAAAAATAAAAATTATATAAAAATATATATAACATAACAGCTGGATGTTGTTGCTACCAACGTCCAGAGGACACTGCTGCAAGCAGCGTCCTACTACTTTGTAAGAGGGCAGGGACCGTGGGTCCCAGCCATAGGTCCCACCATGATGTATGTCGAACATCAGCACCGTGCATTTAATGGGTCTCCTTTAAATGATGGGATCCCCCAAAAATTAACCATACATGGAACTCAGGTGGTCCACACCATCAAAAATCATGTGAATACATGCTAAAACATATAAAAGTACTTGTTAGGGCCCACTTGAAATTTTGATGCATCTGAAACTTGGACTGACCCCTCCACCAAGTGGGACACACACAATAGATGGACTGGATCTCTTAAGTAACCCACCTTGATGAGAAATATACAAATAATAATAATAATAAAATAAAATAAAGGGGCGTGGAGGAGGTGACATCCTCCTTGGACGTCCAAAGAGGGTGGTGATCATGGCCACACAATGATGTATGTGCTAAATCCACACCATTCATCCATCTCATTAGCCCCATTTATTGTATGGTCCCAAAAATCAGGCCGATTAGAAGTTCATGCAGGCCATGCCACTTAGACAGTGGAAATTGTACTCAAAATACTTAGATTTTTCTAAGGCCCACCTTAGCGATGAAAATTATATCTGGGCCATTCATCCACTCCTTCATACCATTTTAAGTCATGAGTAAAAGAATGAGGCAGATCCACACCTTAGGTAGACCACACTATAAGAAACAACGGGAATAAAAATCCTTACTATTAAATCCTTTGAGTTCTACGATGATGTGTAACTGCCACTAAAGTTGGGTCAGTCATTAGACTATGGAGCCAACTCGTTACATGTATTTTATATCCAAGTCATCCATCATTTTGACCATCCATGTGTTATGAGCCCCAGCCACTGTATGTAACTTATATCCATGTCATTCATCTAGTGGGTGGTATCAACTATGATGTTGTTTGTTATACAAATTGTTCATGGGGTGGACCCCACCATGTCAATGGGACCCACAATTATCCAAAATATAATAATAATAATAATAATAATAATAATAATAATAATAAGGAAAGGGAATTGCATGCTTACCAATGAAAACTTTCCTGGACATAATGTGATGCATGTGAAGCCCACCTAGGTGCAGTGTTGTATACCCACACTGCCTATATTTTTCAGTCACTTGGGAAGTGGGCCCACCTCCTGCCCGTGGACACAAGATGAAGTAGAACTCAATTTTAGGTGGGCCATGCTGTAATTAGAAATAATAGTAATAACCATTGAAAATTCTTAGGCACTAGTGTGCCCCCTATATGCCGGTATGCTTCCTTGACCACGGACTCCACCTTGTAGTATGAAGTAGATCCATGCCATTCATCGGTTTATTCTTATCATTTTAGGGTATGGTCCCATAGACTAGTTAGATCCAAATCTCATGCCAAGGGAGCATTATTGATCACTTGTCCACCGTTAACTAATTCATAGAGCTGCAGTAATATTCATGAGAAATCTACCCATCTATTTTTTTAAAACCGATCATGGACCACCTAATATACATGTTTTACCAGCCATTCATCTATTTTGATTATATCATTTTAGAGTGTGGGGCTGCCTATATATTTATTACAATCTAAGTCATTTCCATGGTACCCATTGTAATGATTATTCCTCATTTAGATCGTCAGTTGATGGAAATCATGTAGATTATATACCATAGGAATTTAGGATTTGGGTGGCCCAACTTGTAGTGTGAATTGGTGGAAGTTGTGTGGACCACCACATGTGAGTGCTCGATTTTTAATGCCCACCTAACTGTATGAAATTGGGGCAATCGTGTGACTACTTGTTTAAGTAGATTTAAGATTATTGTGGCCCTTAGCCATATGATCACTGACGAGATGAATGACAACTAGATTTGGCAAAAATGGTGTTGAATATGTAACTCATAAATCTTGTGATCATGTGTGACATGGATAGCCGTAAATCATGTGGGTATGTGGAGAATGTGTGGCCAAAACATATGATCAAATGGTGCTTAAGTGACTGTTAAATTATGCAAAATTGTGGCACTAGCCGCCTGACTACGTGAAAGTTTAGTAAAGCAGTTATCCCATTATGTGAAATATGGTATAATAATAATAATAATAAGCAACCATGTGACCTTAAATCCTTTATTATGATAAGTAGAGTGACATTTGTGTGGCCACTCAACCATATAGACTTCTGATAATAGAGTGGCCATAAGACCATGTGGGCATATGAGAATTGTGTGATTACTTAGACTCGTGGACTATATTGATGGTGTAACCTTTTTAATATGTGAACTTAGGACATATGTCAAATTGATTATGGACACTACCTTGATATGAGTATTGCATATTTCACCATTTATCCATTAGGCTAGCTACTTTTAGAACATGATTCCAAAATGACCCAGATCCAATTCCTAAATGAGTCAGACGATATGAAATAGTGTTAATTGAACGTATAACTTTCAAACACTTGTGAACCCACTCAATGTAAGTATTTTATCCACACTGTTCAATTATTTTGCCAACCAAACGGTTTAATGATGGAGCCTGCTAATGTGTGCCTTGTGCATCTGAACTGTTCTTCCTTGTACTACCTTTATGTATGTGAATTACCTATATTATCTACTTATTAGGACCCACCATAATGTTTGTATGAGGAACTATCTGCTTACAGTACCACTTGGAAGTAGGACCCACTACGTTGTATAAGATAAACCCACATTATCCAATAACTCTTATATGTATACTATATACCCAAGTCATTTAATTTAGGACTCACTATATCTTATGAAGTTTACTTGTGCCTTCCAAACCATTGTAGAACTACTACAATAATTATTTGTAAATTTAATCTACTAACAACCCACGTGAAGGTGAAGTCCACTACATTATATGAGTTTCGCCAGCACCATCCATCTTGTGGCTCATTTACTATATGTTATATCTATGTCTTTCATTTCATAACCACTTGGTACATGTACTTTGCATCACCACCATTCATTAACCATAAGGCCCAGTTAGGGTATAACCATGTGGTCCCAATAGAAGAAAATCATGTCGGGGCAAAGCCACTAATGGAATACCTATCTTATGAAGGATATGGTGTAACTCTGAATACAATTAATGCTCATAATTATGATAGCTATGGATGATATCAGTGATGTTAGTTATTATGGTTAATAGAAGTATGTGATTTAATATCTTGATTAATGTTATTCCATTTTCTAGCATACTAAATTCATTTATTTAACCATGTTGTTATTGATCATACTCATGCACCATATAATGATGGCATGTGCAAGTGTACTTCAATACATTTGTTCATGTGTAAGATATGTCCTCTTCATCTTAGTCACATGAATATGGATTGATATAGTCGATAGTGACACATGATGATTGTATGGCATTTTTGGCTTAAAGGTTAAGCAGACCCTAAACTCATGACATTATATGCATATCACATGCACTTGAACATATGTGTTATCATAATTGCTTGAATTCATGCATAATCATGGCATACATGATGATCAAAATACCATAGTCATGCCGTATAGCATGAGTTGGATCTTGATAATGAAATGTACATCTATAATGATGACTTGGGTTATCCCTGAAAATGAACGGGACACCGGAAGTGTGGAAATAGTAGGGGATGATGTGCCCCTTAGGTTGAAAGTCCCTAAACCCCAATGCTAGCTAGGGTTACCTCACTGTCGAGCCGAGTGGATACATAGGTCATGGATTTGACTCCCACTGACGAGGTCGGGTTGAGAAGAGGTGGGTCCAACCTACTTAAGGGTTGAGGTGCAAACAGGGACTGGTCTGACTCGCCAGCGAGGAGAAGCGTAAATGAAGTCCATTACTGGCATGCCTGGTGGAAGTCCATCGCGGGGCCGGTATGCGAGGTTGATTACTGGTGTCTAGTGCATGGGTGTCGACCACGGTGTTTTCCATGATATACAGTTGGTGCAAGTCTACCACAGGGCGGGTTTGTGAGGTCGATTACTAGTGTCTGGTGCATGGGTGTCGACTATGGTATTTTTTAAGATATACAGTTTTGATATGGCATGACAATATGATGATGATGATGTGATTATAGATGCATGTAATACATTTATGGCTATAGTATAGGAGAAATGAAAATATGACTTGGTGATGCTGGTAGCATTGATTTAGAGTACTACCATGATGCATTGGCATTGGTATCATCACTTACGTACTACACGCCTTTCACCATACATGATTTCTTTGACATATTTATCTTACTTACATGTAGGACACACTGCATACACGAGTGTACTTAGTAGGCTTTTTGCCTAAGCTTCCTATTTTCCTTTTTTTTTTCAGGGCTAGAGTAGCTTGGAAGACTTAGCTTTCTCGATGCATTGCATCTATTTTTTGATTTGGCAATGATGATGTTATGTACCTTTTGTAAAGCATTATACTTGTAACCATCAGGATTTATAATGGAGAGTGTTTCTTGGTATTTTGATCATGGATCTTCATGATCAGGTATTATTATATGTATATAAAAAAATTTAATAAAAAATCTTCCTTGTGGTGAGCCGAACTCGGGACTTGGTGTATAGAAGTCGAGTGCCAGATTCGGGGCATCACGGAAGCTGTTCATCCCCGGATTTGGGGCGTGACATTATGGTTTTTCTAAATTATTTTTAGAAACTAAATTGCTTTCCTATTTTGTAGGATCTTAACATAGAAGCTTCTAATTTGGTAACCTCTTTCTAATTCTCTCCCTTTCTTTTCTAGATTTCTTATTTGTCTTAGGTTTCTTTCTTTTTAGGATTAGCTTAGATTTTTCTTCTTTTTAAAATTTTCTAATTTAGGGGTTTTAGAACTTTCTAATTTTATAATTTTGTTATAGGAATTTTCTTTTATTCTCTTTTAGGATTAGATTCAAAGTTAGGGTTTCACCATACAAGAGTGGGAACATCGTACGTAGAGATAGCTAAGAGACATTAGAAAGGGATGTCTAATGATTATGTTAGGAAATAACTGTTTCGATAAGAAACAAAAGCACTTGATTTGGGAAACTATCCTTTTCAATCATAACAGGGAGAGTGTATGGAGGACAATCCTTTGAGTTCATTTACGTCCTTTGATTCCCTTGATTCTAAGATAGGTTATCTTAAGATACAGCAAGATGAAGAGTTCGAATATCGAATCTGTATATTAAATCCGATAACATTTCTGCTTGCGAATTGATTGTTGAGGCATAAAAAAATATGTCATTGCATTGGTTAGAGAATTCCATGGTGCGGATCTTTCTAGGGTTGTGCACTCTGAATTTTGGTAAAATTTCAGCTCCAGGGGTATTTTGGGTATTTTGGTAAAATTCCATATCCAGCAGTATTTTGGGTATTTTGGTAAAATTTCAGCTCTAGGGGTATTTTGGGTATTTTGGTAAAATTCTAGCTCCAGTGTAGTTTAGATATTTTGGTAAAAATCTAGTTCCAGAGGTAGTTTAGGTATTTTGGTAACATTCCATGTCTAGGGCTAGTTTAGGTATTTTGGTAAAAGGGATTGAAAATGGTAGTTTGGTAAAAAGGGGTGCACAGGTGTCATTTTAAGGGAGAAAGGCTGTACACCACCATTTAAAAGGGAGTTTGGTAGACACCATGGTTTAAGAAAAGAAGAAGTCTAAATGTGAAGGGATAAGTGGTAGTGATCACCACTTTGTAAGTGTGGTGGGGCCAATAAATACCCTCACCCCGGCTTCATTTGGAGGAGGATCGATTTTGATCAATTGGTGGCCAGAAAATGAAGAAAGAGAAGTGAGGAGAGAGAGTTTGTTGCGTGGTCCGCACAACAGCCGAAGTGCAATTGCGCCTGTCGCACAACCTAGTGAAGGTGCTACGCTAGTCACGCAACACAGTAAAAGTGCTTTGCCAGCCGCACAATGCATGGAAGGAACCGCGTCAACTGCGCAAGGGGATGCACCATCAGTGCGACCAGCGTAACAGATACGGGATTCAAAGATGCTGTCTGAGGGAAAGATTTCGCTGCACGAGCCGCGTAATGGGCCAGACTTTCAGCCGGGCGTAAACAGAGAGGAAGAAAATTCTTTTAAATTGTGTTGCCGGTGGGGCCCAGTACGACTATCTTTTAAGAGATCCACACCGTCTATTGGATCTCTCTTGAGATTTCGACTGTGAATAGTAGACTTTGATCGTCTATTGACGTGGCCCGCCTAGGTAGTCAAGCCACAAAAGCAGCCAAACAGTCTTCTTTTGATCATTGTAGTGATCATGAGAAAGAACAAAACCATGGAAACTAAACATGATTTTAATTGGTTTTTATCCCTCTACCTAACAGACGGCTCAGATCTACCTTTAGTTGTGTGATGGTGGCCCACTACGAAGGGACGGAAGCTCTGTTTTAAACAGAGTCGACGTACGTCTACTCTGTGAAGTTCAATGGCCCGTTTATTGAAGTTTTCGGGAAACTCCACTCCGTTCATTGGTCTCTGGGCGAAAAACCATCAGGAATAGAGTACTTTTGGAGGAAAATCAGTGTGGCCCACTAGCTTATCTACTCTGCCGTCCATTTCATGTTCAATAGTCATAATTCTACAACATCCCGCTTGGTTTCAGAATGCCACATTGTCAAGGGTTAAATCTCCCTTCTGTACACAATGGACGGTATGGATCGACAATATGAATATGGAGTGGGCCACACTGAGAAAATTACAAAGAGACTGCAAGGACGTTGTGCATGTTTTTGTATTTGAGAAGAAGAAGTCGATCAACAACCGCTGACCGACTTTGAGAAATCCCATGCACGGCCGGTGCTCGTGCACTCTATGTACATGCGATGTACATGTGGCTCCAACATGATGCTTGTCGGAAATCTGCTCCATCAATCTGCTTTGTTAGATTATTTAACACATTGAGACCAAATCTGAAGTGTATCCAGATTATAGGCGGGCCCCAAATCATAATTTTAGGGACTAATTTGTTATTTTGTCCATTTCTACAAGGATTCAAGAGCTGAAATTTAACGTGTATTGTTAATTTATGGTTCTAAGGCTGCACATAAAGTTTTCAGCCCAACGGACGGTGGAAACCCCATGATCTTACATTCTGGGGGACTTTTTAGGCTCGTTTAACGTGAGCGGCCTGATTTCTTCAGGTCCTGGCCACACTTCAATAGGATCCTTCATATTTCAAAGAAGAATGACCGAAAGGATGCTCCATATTTCAACGAAAGATGACTGAAATGATGCTCAGAACCGATCTTAGCGGTCAGATCAGAGGATTCAAGTCTGCACATGCCCTGTTTCTTGAAGACTGGTTGATCAGATCGACATTCCTCCTAAGTACTAGGAGATGACCGAAGCAGGCGCCGGAATGCTGCCGAAATTTCTATTTGACTGTCTTCTCTTTCATTTAGTGCATTAGATTAATTGTATTTTATTTTCAGAATCAAGGGAATCAGAGGATGTAAATGAACTCAGATAAATGTGATCAATGTTCTCTCAACAAATTCTTTGTTATCATTGAATAAATTCTCCAAATTAGATGCATTTGTTTCTTTGTCGAAATAAAATGGCAACTCTGCTGGGGAATTATTATTCGATGGTAACTTAAAAAATATTCAGAGAATATTTATCACTTTTTGACATCTGTAAAGATGCCAAAATGGTGACTCTCAATCGGAACATCCTCCCCTTCATCTCTGAAAATAAAGTACGACTTTATTTAATAAATTAACTAACATTCTTTTCTGAATGACAGATATACCTCGGTGATCTTTCTCTTGACTACTATAATTGTTTACTTCACATTCAATAGACTCCTACCAAAAAGTGTCAGAAAAGATCAAATCAATTTCGATCAAAGACAAATAATGCTAAAATGATGAAAGTTTCTGAAAAGAGCTAGCTTCTTTGTATGGGGGTGATTCAAACATCAGTTAGTCAGCACATGTTTAAAAAAGAGGAACAGTTTGCTTTGATCAGGTAGTTCTTTTGCAACATCCTTGTGAATAGGATGGCAGAGTTTCTTCCATGGCCTTTTTCTATTTCACTTGAGGAGCCTCAAGATCTGCTGAAATGCTTGTGCAAGATAGTCTCATAGGAAAAACTTCCTCAAAAGTGTTGTGGATCCCACACATGGCCAGTTAATAGATCAAATAGAGAAAGGGTGGAGCACTTGTGAATCTTCCAAGACTAGAAAAAGACACATCCAGAGTTAGTTGTTGATTCAGTTATTTCACATCTAATTGATGAAATATTGTATTGGCACAATGCTATCAAATGAGAGTTGAATGATATAGCTGAAGGGAAATAGATGGGGAATTATCGTTTGCTCAGGAGCATGCTAAAGAAGAAAATCGATTCAACAATTTTAGATGCTTGGCAGAAAGCATTCAGAGTTCTAGAGCCAAATCAAATTCAACTAATTTTTATGTAAAGCTATGCTCACATGCTGACCAAATAATGAGCATCATACAGAAGCATTTCCATGGCGGGGAAGTTGAGGTCCTTCCTCTTGCCCATGAGCATTCCAGTACTACAAAATAGCGAAAGTTTCTGTATGAAAGTTTGTGTGTGATGTCACTAAAATTGGTAGAACGCGTCTTACCATGGCTAGTCGGATCACTTAATGAAGAAGAAGTAAGGTAGCGTCGAAAGCAGTTTCTGCTTCATCAGTAGTGCTATGAGACAATGAAGGACGGATGATAGTGTGTTGGTGCACAAAGAATGTACAAAGCCTTCAGATGAAAAGTTCAACTAAGTCAAGCATTGCTCGCTAACAAGTAAACAGATCAATTAATGAATTAACAAATTCATCAGTCAATAAAAAGCCCTGGGGACATCGTCACTGCCTTCCAGATTAGAAGAGCAAGGGTCAAAGTAAAGCTGCTCCACTCTCAAATGAATTAGCTATTTTAAGAGTCCTAGGGGAACAACAACAGATACTGCTGAAGAAAGAATGAAAAAGAAGGATTGTCAAAAAGTAAAGGATTGAATCTTCCACTAAGGAGAACATTGACGATTTTACAAATAAGAAAGTAAAGAAAGGGTTCAGACAATTCAAAGACTACATGAAACATACAGTTGAAGAAGGCAATGTACTGCTTATGAGGAATCAATCGTTAGTTGCAGAGGCAATTAAATTGTCATAGTTAAAGTATTAAAGGAAATAAAACAAAGAAGAAAAGAAGAACAAGCAAGAAGAAATCAAGACAACATGTTGACTCAGAAGATTCACGACACAATTATTCAGAGGGCAGATAAAGGCATACAAAATAAATAAAGAGTTACAGTTTTGATGTTTCCAAATAAAAAGAAGAAGAGAGCAAGATCAGAAAAGTCTCAGAATGAAAAAATCCCAAAATTCCAAATAAGGTAATTATTGACTCCTCGAAATGATAATTGTTTATAATAATTGTCTATATTAAATTTTACAGGTTATAGTTGGGGCAAAAGCAATCACTACTGCTATCAAGCATTAACGATTATCGCCAATAATTAGAGAAGCGAAAGGATTTCGAAAGACAAGATCATGTACTCTCCCTTATACAAATGAATTAAAGCATAAATTTTCAATTGACTTCGAATTTCAAGAGAAATACAAGGAGATACGATAAAAAAAGAAAGAAAAGTGAATGGCTTGAAGAACAAGTTACAGAAGACGGTTAATAAAGGAGAAATTGTTAAGATGTACGACATTAAAGAAAAGAAAAAAAATATAAAAAGAATGAGTAGGCTTAACTAGTTCGAGACTGGCGGTAAAGCTAATCCTGGGCAAAAAGTATGAGAGGATGCGGTGTCAGGTTGCAACATCATGATTTTGATTACGAAGATTCCCAGAGTAATGCTTCCTAATCAAAAGGGGGCAAGATAGGTGAGTAAAAGCTGTAAAATATGTTTCTCACCATAGAATGCATTTCTTTTGTGTATTTGAATGAAAGACAGGCTTTTAAGCATATCAAGTCATCGCCAAAGCAAGACAAGCTTTCAAGCATATTAAGTCATTATCAAATGTGAAGCGCTGATGATGATCGCTACGAAGCATTAACGATCGCTACCAAGC
Organism: Magnolia kwangsiensis; assembly: GCA_037074715.1. Classification (NCBI taxonomy): domain Eukaryota; kingdom Viridiplantae; phylum Streptophyta; class Magnoliopsida; order Magnoliales; family Magnoliaceae; genus Magnolia; species Magnolia kwangsiensis. The sequence continues at coordinate 114,755,651 of CM073572.1, read as the reverse complement.
GTTGATGATTGCTACCAAGCGTTAATGATTGCTGTCAAGCATTGATGATTACTGTCAAGCTACCAAACACTGATGATAGCTGTCAAGCATTGATCACCAAAGATTTCCATCAGTAAGTACCGATGATTATCGCCCAGATTGGTAACTATTGCTATCGTCATCAATCGTTTATCAAAATTGCTATCATCGCCAAGCCGATACATGATTTCAAACATAATATGAATGTTCTCAGAACATTATCAGCAGCGGTGAAATATCAATTATTGATCTGAGATGTCAATTATTGGTCTGAAATATCAATTATTGATCAACTTTTAGCAGTGGAATAAATTATATAGCCAACCACACATAAAGTTGACAACAGTGATGGTTGCTTATTATTCAAGGTAGCCTAGCCAAGCCTATACTCCTATACGGCCAACTATGCATAAGACCTATCAAGATCACCATTCGGGCAACGGCGAGAAGCCAGTGGCCCTAAAAAGCCCGTGAAGGCCATCGTACGCATACCCATGAGGGAAACTGATGAAGCCAGCGACTAAAAGCCTAAAAGGCCAAAAGTCCTCGATGGCTAGTCACGTGTGTAAGACCAATGCCGTCTGTATAGCTTTCCAGCAGCGTCACGATGAACGGAGGTAAATGCCCTCCCATGAATGGGCCCGACGTTGCAGACAAAGAAAAAGTGGACCACAATGTGAGCTCTTTGGGCCATGTCCATAGATAGGCCAACCGTGCGTAAGACCCCCCAGATTTAGGGTTATTAATTTCAGTACTAACTCATAAGGAAGGGCTTAAACCTACTCATTGATGGACTGGCGGCCCTGGATTTGGTACCCCAAAGGTAGCCTTGTGCGCTCTGTGAACTCTAGAGAGTTACCGCGGCTAACCCTTTGCGTAAATCCAATCGAGTTCATGGCCCCGGTAGCTTCACTGGGCCCCTCCGATGGATTGCGGTTTGTGAAATCTCTAGGCAATGAGAAGTCCAGTGAACTCCTAAAAGTTACAGAGACCATCACGTGAGACTCGACTGCTACATGAGTCTAAGAAATTGCTTACTCTACTACTCAAGAGCTTAAACTGTGTGTTGCTCCAACTACTCAAGAGCTTAAACTGTGTATGTAGGTGTCAGTCCAGTTAAGTCAAGTAGGTGTCAGTCTAGCTAAGTCCAGTAGTGTTAGTCCATTAGGTGTTAGTCCATTAGGTGTTAGTCCAGTAGTGTCAGTTCAAGTCAAGTCATGTCCAGTTAAAGTATGATCAGTCAAGAGTATACTATCTCCATTACTTGAAAGCACAAATTAAGTATAGCATTCAAAATGCTGCAAATACATACTTCACTATAGATATGCTCAAACATGCAAAGCATAAACTATGCATAACATTCAAAATGCTGTAAAATGTTGTAGATACATATTTCAATTTAGAAATACTCAAATATGCAATTGCCTGATGAAAATTTTAAACATTGATTACACAACATACAAAAATGCGTTTCTCTTGAATCAGGTTCAAATTACATCAATAGTAAATGCCTTCAATATATTGGCGATTATCTACTCAAAAAGCTTAACTCTCCAAGGTCAATTAATATATTGACAAGAGCTGCGAGGTCTTTTCGTCTCTCACCTTCTTAATGAATGGATGCATATTATTGCACAAGGTTCTCAACACGGGGTAGAGAATAAACTAGTGTGTAACACCCTGAAAATTGGGGGTCGAGTATAACTCAGCTCCCATGTTCCAAAACATTACTTATGCAACATTTTAAATGATGGATGTATGTTGTCTGTATTAGTACATAAAACATGAAGTACATTAAGCCAAATCAACAAAACATAATCCAGAGACAGTTGTAATACGTAAGCGGAAGACTGAAATAAATATATAAACCAGTATGAGTCCCCAAAATATATATGCTCTGCCAAGTCATAATTACAAGTATTTTCACAATACAAATGTCAAAATGTGATAGTCCTCTATAAAGCATAAACCCTAAAGCCCCGATAATTCAGAATGGTCTAAGTGAACCCGCCTGAATACTGCATACACGAGAATGCCTCCTCATCATCTTCGAACTCCGGCTCTGCCTCATGTGTCGCTTCATCATCTACAACTAAAACAGGATCTGGTTGGTGTTTAAGCACTGTCCCAAAATGTGGGAGTGAGTGATCAACTCAGTGGAACTATACAGTAAAGGTTAACATGTTATCAATTCAATCAAGCAGTAATGATAAGGCAATATAATCAAACATCCCTAAGTACTCTGATTAATGAAGGAATGTATGAAGGAATGATGCATGCCCTCGCCTACACTCCCTCTGCGATCTTCATCTTACGGTCGCGCATGTCAGTCACTTCCTCATTGCTCTGTCCAATGCCAAAGTCACATGCAGTGCGGTGCATGTACATGATTACCGAGTTCTTATTAGTCCTTTTCATACAGCAGGATTGGGAAGCTAAGGTACCTCCCTTATGTCAATACACAAACAATGATCCATTCTAGGGTCATTAGTCCTAGTAAATCTCAGATGATGTTACGGTTCTAGGTCGCTACAAAGGGCTCATCAACAAAAAGGCTTGTCGCCTTAATGCAATGTCAAGGTATGCTCGAGGACACTACAAAGGGCTCTTCACCAATCAATGTAGGCCGACAGCACAAATACAGTGTCCCATAGCACCGTATTCGGCTCACGAGTCTGGATTGCTCACTGGTCACTACGGGAAGGCTCGTCGCCCCAGCGTAGGCTGACGGTTCGACCACGGTGTCCTATACATCATGTCTGGCTCATAAGTCTTAGTTGACTGAGGTATCAAGGTTATTAAGGTTTCACTAGTGAGTTTGGTACCTTGGATTCAAGAAGTAGTGTCCAAACATGGTGAACATACATCGGTCAATCGGGTAAATTGATGAGCTCGACTAGGATGAGCGCACATTGAGTTAATCGACATAAAATGCATAAGCACTCCGTGTGGCCTAACCACTGCCGACATCCTAAGTATGACTTAGATTCATTGAACATATCCTGCGTGGAAAAATCAACCGCAGCCACCAGTTCGAGAACTATTACCGATTACCTGGACTGTGATATAGCCCTAATCACGTACAATCACAATAATGAATATTTAAGTCAGATGCTACAATCATATGAACATGTTATGGAATATAACTTAAACATGAATACATAGTACATGGAGGAAATCATAGTTAAAGTAGTTGGGATTTATATCTCAACTCCCTTATAAACCATACTTTACTAACTACTAACTCATTCAGACATTTTTACAAACACTTAGACTACACCTTCCAACATACATCACATATGTCGGTCATATTACATATTTGGGCAAATCCTTTTGTCAAGGAGTTGTCGCATACATAACAACCATGTACCTATGACAATTAATCATGGCAATCACAACATCAGATTCCAAATGCATACAAACATTTCTACAGACACATGAAATATTCTATTCACAACATAGTTTATACATTTACGAAAAATGAAACAGATAGCACATTTGACATGTGTAATGGCACCCACGTCAGTAATAAATCATTATTTGACATTGAAAGTCTAGAAAACCATAACCTAAATGTATATAGTCCGCACCTTAAACCGATAAATGCGTAACAGATATGATTTAGACGCTAAGTCTTCGTCAACGACGGTTTGGCAACCTAGAGCATGGATTAGCTTAGTTATATCATCACTTAAACTATTAGAAACCATAGAATAGGTTAGGGTTAGGATTTCTTACCCAAGTATGGAATCGGTATCGCCCGTATAGTGATATGAAGAGGTGGATTAGGCACGTAGTGTAGTTAGAAAGAATCCTAGGATGGATCACCAACTTCTCTCTCTCTCTCTTTCTCTCTCTCTTTATTCTCTCTTTTTTAGCTAGGGTTTTGAAATTCGTATGGATTATGAAAGAGTGGGTTTAAGACCCTTTTATAGGCCCAGAACTGAAGGAAACAGTCCCAGGCCATCGTATACTTAGGTTATAACTAAATCGGGCTTGTTTCGATCCAACGAGGCATTTCTAGAGGTCCCTTTGTTGAATGTGGTCGGACTTAAGCTCACTAATATTGGATCTTGATCAAGCTAAGTGTTTAGTCCAATCAGATTTATAGATCGACAGTGGCGGACCAGTTTCAGTTCAACGGTCACCGACACTCGATCAGGGCTACAAGCACATTGGCATGTGTGGGACATCTTCCCTGATCCGAGAGTGTATTTGGGTCAGATTCCAATGGTCAGAACGCTTATAATCGGCCCGCAAGCGACATGACTCAGATTACTTAAATTTGTATTTAATTTCTAAAAACATTTATGTTCTCACACACTTCACTCTGGACTCAAGAAAATAGTCCCAGGACATCATCTAGACTTAATTTTTGAGGTGATTGTCAAGTCCAACCAGGCGGTCATAATTGTCTAAGTTCATCGCTTTCGAACTTTCGATGTGCGGTCCAAGTCCGATACGGATGTTCAGTGTGGTCCCGAGAGCAACCGGGTTTAGCGATGGATCCTAGGTTTCAAGGTAATGTAGCATTAACAGTTCTACGAGTTTTGGGTCTTGTAGATCATATTTAAAGGGATTGGTGCTAATTTCACAGGTAATCTAGTTTAGCGCTACTTAATTCTCGTTAATTTTTAAAGGATTTAGTCCTAAGTGATCTCTGCTTGAGGTGTTACTCGGGTCTTCATACAGATTTTTTCAGGACGTTACATAGTGAAGAATTATCATTCTCTACCGGATAGTATAAGGACTCGGATATATTCTTTGGAGTCATGAAAAGAGCAGCAAAGATTATCCATTCTTTAGAAGTATCAGAAAGCTTCACTTCGGAAATATTATCTTCTGAAGAAATCTTTATGCAACATTGACCTGGAAAGGGGGCAGGATTTAATGTCTTCAAAATAATCTATGCCTTGTTCTTTCTGATAACTTCTTATGCAAGGTGGAGGAATTCATATGCTGAGTATTATGAATACTAATATTGCAAGACTCCAAGTATTAGATCTAATGGAGACAAAGAACAAACGAAATCATCATCAAATCAGTAGAGATCCAAGAAAAAGTCTATGAAGAAATGCTAAGGAGCACAAACTAGAGAAGACTCAGTAAAAAGACTCAGCGGTTGAACCTTTGGAGCTAAAGATGAAGAATACAATGCGAAGCACGATGATAAGCGCAAAGATTGATTAAATCAAAGATGAAGAATACAATGCAAAGCACTATGACAAGTGCAAAGATTGCTTAAATCATATTGCGAATATCACACTCAGCCTAAAAAGAGAAGAAACTCTCAATCTATTTCAAAAATTATCAATATTGCATAAAGCTAAATTGAAAAAAAAAATTATTTTAATGAATTGAAATACTAATTCTGATTAATTTGGCAGGAAAGATCATCATTTGAAAGCTTGGGTTATGTAAATCATGAATAAAGGAAACAATCGAAAAAGGTGTTGTGGTAGGAGTAGCATTAAAGAACAACCCCAAATATAGAGTTGAAGGAAAGAATCGCTGGAGTTGATCAAAAGGAAAGAATCGCTGGAATTGATTAAAAGGAAAGAATCGCTGGAGTTGATCAAAATGAAAGAATTACTAGAGTTGATTAAAGAGACCGTCACAGCCGCAACGGTGTTGAAAGATAGTTCTCTAATCAAATCGCTCAAAGACGAAGTTGTCACAGCTGTTGCAGAGACGTGCTTCAATGGAAAAAGAATTTTATCCTCTCTAGTGAAACATCTGCTCGACACTGCTGGCTGGGGACATTCCAGTCTTCCATTCGAGTGTCATCATTCAAGTCTTCTGTTTGAGCGCCATTATTCAAGTCTTTTATTCGAACACAATCATTCAAGCCTTCCAGTCAAATATAATCACCCAGTCTTCCGTTTGAATGCGAGAATTCCAGTCTTCCGATCGAACGCAATCATTCAATCTTCTAGTCAAGTATGATCATCCAGTCTTCCCTGCAAGCAGGATCATCCAGTCATCCTTCAGTTACAGTTCATTCAAGTTCTTCAGGCGGAGGAAGATCGATTCTCCATTTGATTTTAGGAATCAATCAAAGAAGGATCAAGGGGGCATCTATTACACCCCAAACTCGAAAATCGGGCTCACAAAATTTCCAATCATCGAATTTGGCACCGACAGCCTCTGTAGAACCCCATTCTCTGCTCCCAGCGTCCATTCGCCAGGTTCCGATCCTGGGATGCTACGAGGAGAATTTTTAACGTCTGTTTGATTCGTAATAAGCATAACCAAAGGCATGACCCACAAACAGCAACCAAAAACTCCATTACATTTTCACTATGATAAAAAACTTTACAAGTACAATGAGCATAAAGGGACATACAATGATGATGAACAAAAACTCCAAGATGATCTGCAAAGCACTCCTGCCTCAGCGCCGCTGCGTCCCGACTTCACCTGCGCCCAACGGTCGTGCATAAGCTTATAGAAAGTTTAGAGGGTGGTGAAAGTGTGTGCGTAAGGTAGTAATATAAGCATGTAATATCAGAGTAATGCGAAATATGCAGATGTATCTATGAAAAATCATTAGCCGTACCAAAGCTATGCGATGCAAGACATGAATGATATCGGCCATCCTAAGGCCATGCGATGTGAAATGCAACTCAGGCATACAAATCCTCATCTATGTCCACACATCAATACAACTCAAATCTGGGATATCACCGGGGTCTAATACACTCTAAACCAGATCGCTGCCTCATCGCGCGCAATAAGGTAAGTGGAAGAGACCTCACCATCCGTCTGCCAATATCGGGCTTGACTCGTCGATAGCGGACCCATTCCTCGAGCTGGTCAAACTCAGCCTAACATTGCCCCCTGCACTCTAGTGGGTAAGGTCGCACCCCCTTCCAACCAACCCCGACATAGAGGAGAGCGCAACCATCTGGTAATCTACACTCAATGCTCATCTACCCACTCGGTCTAGACGTTGGAGCAACCTCTTGGTACCATAAGGGTTTAGGAACTTTCACCTAGGGATATCTATAGCACCCCATGTAGAACAAAATTTCTGGTATCAAATCCTGCCAACCACGATGCATTTGTGGCGGCTACGGCCCCGATGTCGCTAGGGCGTACAATAACCATATCACACAATGCGAAATGCATGAATCATACTATTCAATCATGCAGCAATCTCATGCATACCATGCGCTCATGTGGGATGCTCCGTCTCATATGGAGTCCCGTAAATGTCTCGGCCCAACGGCTTATGCGATGATCAAACATTCCTCATATCAAGCATACATATGATGCGTATGAGCATGAATCATGGAACTATACTAAACATGTGATAAAGTAATGCACTAACCTTAGAAAGCAGATGGGCCTAGATGGCCTATACACAATAAGTACAGGCCTAACAATGGGTCCTAAGGAGAGTCGTAATGTGGACATCTAATCAACATTACACTCGCAATGTGGACGTCAAACCAACATTGCTCCCAAGGCACGATCGTCGTAAACATCGTTACATAATCCGTGTTGGGATCACACATTGCAATGGACCTTAGGTATATCCCATTGGGCCTTAAATACATCAAATGGGTCATATCATATGGGCCTTTTATTCATCAAATGGGCCATATAAATGGGCCGCACCAATGGGCCTTATGTGCATTGCAATGGGTCATAACCCGTGGGCCTTAGATTGCATCAAATGGGCCTAATTCATGGGTCTTATATGTAACAAATGGGCCACACCAATTGGGCCCCATATACACATCAAATGGGCCTCAACCCATAGGCTCTAGTACATCTTAATGGGCCTTAACCCAAGGGTTCCTAAAACATCAAATGGGCCTAATCCCATGGGCCTTAGAATACATCAAAATGGATCTAATCCCATGGGCCTTAGAATACATTAAATGGGCCTCATAACATGCCAAGGTGGGGTCCACTTAGACTATGGGTCTGGCTCATTTACCCCATGTCCTTAATGATCTTACCGATGGTTGGACGGTTTGGATACAACACAAGCACCATGGTGGGTCCCACGTAGGACCTTCCATTATGGATATATAATATATAATATATATATATAATGTAATATATATATATATATATATATATATATATATATATATATATAAAATATCAAACCTCCTTAGGAGTAGGACCCACGGAACTTGATGTCATCATATGACAGTGGGTCCCACCATCAAAACAGATGGCGTAGGATACAAAATATACATCAAAGGTGGGTTAGTGCAGCATTGCTGCCTTACCAAGGGAGAGGTGGGTCCCACGGACCCCGCCAACGTATATACATATATAATGCTGCACAACAGCTTTGTGCATTAACTAGAGGGCAGAGGTGTGGTGGTTAGTATACGTAGGGCCCACCCCCCCTCATATGTAACATATATATATATATATATATATATATATATATATATATATTCAATGCATATAACAGACGTCAGCTGCCTCACATGCAGCTTCCCTGCAATTAAAGAGATAGGTGGGTCCCATGTAGGGCCCACCACAACAAATATATAAAATACATATAGTGTATATATTATATAATATACAATATATATATAATATAATATAATATAATATATATAATAAATAAAAAGTCTAACATCCAGGCCGTCCAGGGCCTGGACGATAACGTCCATCAAGGTGAAGCCCCACATCTGGGGGTGGGTCCCACCATCCAAGGACAGTGGACACCACAGCATGTGATAGTGCGGCCCACCCCAATGGATGAACGGCGTAGGTGGGTCCCATGGACCCCATCGCTAGCACACTCCCTGACAGTACACACTTCATGTCAGCCACCTCCATAGGACCGATACCAAGACCTCAGGTGTTTGAAATGAGGTATCTTTCACTTGGTCTGCCAGTTGGCTAAGGATCTGGGCGTTGATGTTGCATCTGGGAGGGCCCAACCCGGACGTGGTTCCACCGTCCAGGCGTAGTGGACGGTTTGGATGAAGCACACACACCATGGTGTGGCCCTTCCGCAAGGATGGACGGCGTGGTTAGGTCTCATGGGCCCATCGTCAGTTGACACTTCACTGGTTAGCACCCCACGTTAGTCCACACTTCCCTGTTATCACACACCCTACGTCAGTACACCTCCACTGGTGACGGACGGTGTGGATATGCACATCATTAGGGTGGGTCCCACATGGACCACCTATTTTTGGATCAACTTGATATTTATGTTTTACCCATGTCCAGCAGTAGTGGGTGCACATACCACCCATGTAAACCGTGGGGTCCACATCAATGGATGGCATGGATAGGGTCATGCGTCAAAGTGGGCTACATGCCATCATACTAAAAAAAATGGAGAGAGAGAGAAAGAGAGAGAGAAACACCGGCGAAGATGGAGGGACCCCGCCACTATGTGCCCCTCTTTGATACAAAGACTACATTAAAGTGGGTCCCACCATAAGTGGGCCCTTAAATCAAACAAATGCATGAAAAATAAAAATTCCAAAATCGGCATTCTCGCCTCCCAGCTCCCATTTGGCAGGTTCCGATCCTGGGATGCTACGAGGAGGATTTTTAAGATCAATTTGATTCGTGATAAGCATAACCAACGGCATAAACCACAAACAACAACCAAAAACTCCATTACACTTCCACTATGATAAAATAAAAATAAAAAATGGAGAGAGAGAGAAACACCGGCGAAGAGGGAGGGGCCCCGCCACTATGGACCCCTCTTAGATACAAAGACTACATTAAAGTGGGTCCCTGTAACACCCTGAAAATCGGGGGTCGTGTATAAACTCAACTCCCGAGTTCCAGACCGTCACTTATGTAACAAAAATGATTATGATTCAATGTTGTCTGATTTAAAGCATTCACATGAGTAAAAGTATACCAAAACTGCAACTCATACTTCAGATCCAGTGATAAAAGCAAGCGGAAGACTAAACAATATGTATATCATTGTATGGAAAAAAAAACAAAGTAAATCTCATCTGTCTCCAAAGTATGACTACATGTCACGCCCCAAACTCGGAGACCGGGCTCACAAAATTCCCGTTCGCCGAATCCGGCGCCGACAGCCTCCGTAGAACCCCATTCTCGGCTCCTAGCTCCCATTCGCCAGGTTCCGATCCTGGGATGCTACGAGGAGGATTTTAAATACCAGTTTTTTTTTTTTTTTTTTTTTTTGTAATAAGCATAACCAAAGGCATAACCCACATACAACAACCAAGAAATCCATTACATTTCCACTATGATCAAAACTTACAAGTACAATGAGCATAAAGGGAAATACAATGGTAAAGAACAAAAACTCCAAAATGCTCTGCAACGTGCTCCTGTCTCAACGCTGCTGCGAACCAACGTCACCTGCACGCAACGGTCGTGCATAAGCTTACAGAAAGCTTAGAGGGTGGTGAAAGTGTGTGCACAAGGTAGTAATATGTACATGCAATGTCAGAGTGATGCGGAATATGCAAATGGAACCATGATATCATGAGCCGTACCAAGGCTATACAATGCCAGACATGAATGTATCGGCCACCACAAGGCCATGCGATGTACAATGCAACTCAAGCATATAGGTCCTCATCTATGTCCACACATCAGTACAGCTCAAAGTATGGAATATCACCGGGGTCTAGTACACTCTAAACCAGATTGCCGCCACATCGCGCGCAATAAGGTAAGTGGAAAAGACCACACTATCCGTCTGCCAATATCGGGCACGACTCGTCGATAGCGGACCCATTCCTCGAGCTGGTCAGACTCAGCCTAACATTGCCCCCTACACTCGGGCGGGTAAGGCCGCACCCCCTTCCAACCGACCACGACACAGTGGAGAGCACAGCCAACTGGTATTCGGCATTCAGCGCTCATCTACCCACTCGGTCTAGACATTGGAGCAACCTCTTGGTACCATAAGGGTTTAGGGACTTTCACCCAGGGATATCTATAGTACCCCATGTAGAACAAGATTTCCGGTATCCAATCCTGCCAACCACGATCTGTCTGTGGAGGCTGCGGCCCTGATGTCGCTAGGGCGTACAGTAACCATGTCACACAAATGCGGAATGCATGAATCACACTATCCAGTCATGCAACCAATCCTGCGCATAACGTGCGCTCATGTAGGGCAACACCGCCTAACCCGGAGCCCATAAACAACCTGCCCGAAGGCAAATGCTATGATCAGACAACCCTCACGTCAAGCATACATATGATGCGTATGATCATGAGTCATGGAACTGTACTAATATGTTATAATCAAGATGGACTTTGCGTATAACTGAGATGGGCCGAGATAGCCTACTTACTACAAGTATAGGTCTATTAGTGGGCCTTAGGGAGAGTGACAATGCGGACATTTAACCGACGTCATCCTTACAATGTGGGCATTTAACCATCATTGTTCCTAAGGCATTACTTACTATAAATATCGTTATATGCCATAGAGGGATCACGCATTGCAATGGACCTAGTTGAACTCAATTGGGTCTTAAGTACATCAATTAGGCCGTATCATATGGGCCTTACATTCATCAAGCGGATCACCTCAATGAGCCTCACCAATGGCCCTGAGGTCCTTTGCAATGGGTCATAACCCATGGGCCTTAGAATTCATAAAAAAAATGAGCCCAATCACATGAGCTTTATGGGCCTAATCACATAGGCCTTATACCAAAGTGGGCCTCAACAATGGGGCACAAATACATCAATTGGGACTACACACATGGGCCCATAAATAACAAAGTGGGCCTTAGTAGGCGGGCCACAAATACATTAAGATGGGCCTCAACAATGGCCTTAAAATGATCTCAAAATGGTTGGACGGTTTGGATGAAACTCATGCATCATGGTAGACTCCCATGTGGGCCCACTATAACATTTATTTTCCAGCCAATCCTGGGCCCACTGAATTGGTTATTTGCCGCCCAACCTGTTGTTAAGGCCGTGTGGCAAGGAGCCCACCAAAATGTTTATTTTACATCCCACCTGTTGATAAGGCCATGTAGCAAGGGGCCCACCAAAATGTTTATTTGAAATCTAACCCGTCCATTACGTGTGTCCCACCTGTTTGAGGCTTCACACCAAGTTTCAGCTACATTCAAAATTCAGGTAGGCCCCACCAAGTGTTTTTATATGATTTAGGCATGTCTTCACATGATTTGGATGGCATGGCCCACCTGAGTTCAGTTTGTGGATGATTTTTGGAGTTAACGCACCATTCAAGGGGACCTATTAAATGAACGGTATAGATGTAAAATATACACCATGGTGGAGTCTACAAGTGGGCCAATGCGGCCACCCTTTTTAACGTGGACGTCTCTGGACTCATGGCATAAAGTCATGCCAAAAAAGAAAATTATTATTTTTTTTATCCTAGGTGCGACCCACATTAACCAGATCTACCCCATCCATTGCATGTGTTCCACAAAATTAGGCGTCCAAACCAAGTTTCAGCCACGTCCAAATTTCAGATAGGCCCCACCAAATGCTTTTGTATGTTTCAGGCATGTCGTCATATGATTTTAGATGGTATGGCCCACTTGAGTTCCGGATTGGTCCCAAATTTTGGCTCAACGCCTAAATTAATCTGAGGAAGATGGTGGAAGGCTTGGATTAAATACATGCATTAAGTTGGAGCTTGCAAGAGTGGCCCACCATTTTCCTTCTTTTCCTTTCTTTCTCTGGACGTAAAGTAGGCAAAAGCATGCATGAATTTTTTTATTTTTGTTTTCCTAGGTGGGACCCACATTAAATAAATCTATCCCGTCCATTGCATGTTTCTCACAAAAATAGGGGTCCAAAACAAGTTTCAGGTAGGTCAAACTTCTGGTGGACCCCAGAAATCATTTTTTTAAGTTTTAAAGGAAGATACTAGTATTCTTAATGTCACGGCCCGCCAGATAATTGGATCGATCTCATTTTTCGGCTCAACGCCTAAAACGATCCCGAGAATAAAATGAATGGCTTAGATTAAAAATATACATCAAGGTGGGGCCATGTTGGAGCAGCCCATCATTTCCCTTTTCTTTTTCTTCCTTCCTTCATTCCCTTTCTGTTGAAACGTCCAGCGTCCCAGACGCTGGACGGTCTTTTGTTAATTAATTTTTTTTTTGGAGTGTGGGCCCTGATGGAGTGGGCCACCACTGATGGGTGCCATGGGCTCAATGTCCAAGGTGGGCCCCACTTGAATAAAAATTACATCAAGGTGGGATCCATTCAAGTGGGCCACACCCTCCTATTGCAATAAAATAAAATAAAATAAAATAAAATAAAATAAAATAAAATAAAAGAGAGAGAGAGAGAGAGACATGGAGAGTGGGACACGGCTTGTGATGGAGGGACCCCGTCATTATGGGCCCTCCCTAGCAACAAATCATGTAACAAGTGGGCCTTAAAACATGTGGGACCACCGAAATTTAAATTCAACGGTGGGGATCCTTTCCCCACTGACATGGACGGTCTAGATGACCTTTGAAGAGAAAATAAACATCATGATGGGGTCCATGGAGAATGGCCCCATCATGGAATGATCATGATGATCCATGTGGTCCATCGGCCACAAATGAGGGTCTCAAGTGAGATCCACACCATGGATCGGTGGGCCTCACTTGGTCCACCATAAAAATAATAAAAACTACCCTATAGAGGCACCCACCGTCCGATCTTCTCGCTCCTAGGGGTTCCTTGGCACCTAAGCTTCAACTTCAAGGGTTAAGATGAAGAATAGAGGGTTGAGATGGAGGATTTTGGGGTAGGAAGGTGGGCCACTTGGAGCTTAAGGTCTTTGGAGAAATGTCATACGTGGGAGCTCTTGAAATTTTTGTTGCTTGGTAGTTTTTGGAATGAGAAAGAGAGAAAGAGAGAGAGTGATGTAAAGGGAGAGAGAGAGAGTGATGGATGGATGGGTGAGTGATGGTTGTGTAAGAAAAGTATGGGTTAGGAAGACTTTTGTGGCTTTTTGTGTAAGAAAGGTATGGGTTGAGAAGACTTTGTTGGCTTTTGTGTAAGAGAGGTATGGGTTTGGGAGACTTTTGTGGTTGCTTGGGAAAAGGGATGGAAGTGATGTGTACTTGACATGTGATGGATTGATGGGTGATTGATTGATGGGATTGATGTGATTGATGTGACACATCGTTGAGATTCTCTTGGTTTTCGCAACGCGCGGCGTTTTCTCGCACCGAACGTTGGCTCATATCTCTTGATCAGGGTATCGCCTTGGCGCGCGAGTCGCGGTATCGGAACCGCAACGACGGCGCGGTCGCTATGGTATTGGTTTCGGGTTGAGTCGACTCGGGTTGTCGGTACATGAATCCAGGTCGCGCGTCGATATTGTTTAAGGGTCGAAAGTTGCCGGAATTCGACCGGTACGACCGCGGGAGTGTATGGAAAGGTACGGACCAAGATACGGGTCTTACAGCTCTCCCCTCCTTATAAAAATTTCGTCCTCGAAATTTACACAAGCGTCGCAACTAAGCATAACTCGCGAGGAATGAGAAACATAACGTCATCATATAGAATCAGGGACAGCGTACAAAATACAATACATGATCATCAACCCTCAAAGAGATGAGGATATCGCTCACGAATCTCAGCCTCACGCTCCCAAGAAGCCTCCTCTACAGAATGGTGACCCCACTGCACCTTCACCAACGGAATGACCTTGGTTCTGAGGACCTGTTCCTTCCGATCAAGGATACGAACTGGCTGCTCAATGTAAGAAGCGTCCTCACGAACCTCCAACGGCTGCCAATCAATGACGGGAACTATGTCTGACCCACACTTCCTTAACATGGAGACGTGGAAAACGTTGTGGACGCCAGACAACTGTGATGGCAAGGCAAGCCGATAAGCCACGGTGCCAACGTGCCCAGTGATCTCAAAAGGTCCTATGAATCTCGGGGCAAGCTTGCCCTTTGCTCCAAATCGAACTACGCCCTTCATGGGCGAGACCTTGAGATACACATGGTCCCCTACATCAAACTCCAAGGGACGACGCCGACGATCAGCAGAACTCTTCTGTCGGCTCTGAGCTGTGCGCATCCTCTGCCTGATGATGTCAATAGCCTCTGAAGTCTCCTGCACAAGCTCGGGACCTAGGAGACGACGCTCTCCAACCTCGGTCCAACAACTCGGTGATCTGCATGGTCTGCCATATAGTGCCTCAAAAGGAGCCATACCGATGGTCGCCTGATAGCTGTTATTGTACGCAAACTCAGCCAATCGCAGATGCTCATCCCAGCTACCCCCGAAGTCAATCGCGCAGGCCCGAAGCATATCCTCAAGTATCTGATTGACCCTCTCGGTCTGGCCATCGGTCTGCGGATGGTACGCGGTGCTGAGCTGCAAATCAGTCCCCATCGCACGCTGGAAGCTCCCCCAAAACTGAGACGTGAACCTCGAGTCTCGGTCAGAAACGATCGAGACTGGAACGCCATGCAGTCTTACAATCTCCTCGATGAATAGTCTCGCAAGCCGGTCCATAGACCAAGTCGCACGCATCGCAAGGAAATGTGCCGACTTCGTCAGACGATCCACAACAACCCAAATGGAGTCATGACCGCGCTGAGTCCTCGGCAAACCCATAATGAAATCAGTCGACACGTGCTCCCACTTCCACATCGGGACGCTCAACGGCTGCAAGAGACCAGGAGGTCTCTGATGATCGGCCTTGACACGCTGGCACGTGTCACACTCGGCCACAAAACTGGCAATCTGGCGCTTCATCCCCGCCCAAAAATACTGTCGCCTCATGTCACGGTACATCTTCGTCGAGCCCGGGTGGATAGAAAATCTCGATCGATGTGCCTCGGTCATAAGATCTCTGCGTAACTCTGGAATATCCGAGACACATAATCGGCCTCTAAAGCGAAGTCCACCGTCTATACCGATCTGCCAATCAACCTGACCCTCAGATGCCGCCTCAGCCATATAACCCTGCAACGACTCATCAGCCTGCTGAGCCTCGATCACCCTAGCCACAAGAGAGGGTTGAATCGACAAGCTCGATAACTGTACCATGGAAGACTGCAGGCCGAACTCAAAGTCATACGCAGCAACATCCTCAAGCATCCGCCACTCCTGAATCATCATATGTGCCACTAGGCCTCGTGGCTGACGGCTGAGGGCATCTGCCACCACGTTTGCCTTGCCCGGGTGGTACTGAAGGTCAAAATCATAGTCTTTCAAGAGTTCCATCCAGCGCCTCTGTCTCATATTCAACTTAGACTGTGAGAAGAGGTACTTCAAGCTCTTGTGATCAGAGAAGAGCTCGAACCTAATCCCGTAAAGGTAGTGCCTCCACACTTTCAGTGCGAAGACAACGGCAGCCAGCTCCAGATCATGTGTAGGGTAGTTCAGCTCATGGACTTTGAGCTGACGAGACGCAAAGGCCACTGGTCTCCCGTGCTGCATCAGGACAGCACCCAAACCGATATGCGAGGCATCGGTGAATACAATAAAGCCGTCACTCCCAGAGGGAAGAGTGAGGACAGGAGCGGACGTCAGACGGTCCTTCAACTCCGTAAATGCTCGCTCGCAGGCGTCACTCCAAATAAACTCTGCCCCCTTCCGAGTCAACCTGGTCAGCGGGGCTGCAATACGAGAAAAACCCTCGATGAAACGTCGGTAATAGCCCGCTAGACCAAGGAAACTACGGATCTCTGTCGCAGTCGTGGGCTGGCCCCACTGACGCACTGCCTCAACCTTCGAGGGGTCCACTGCGACACCCTCCCTCGTCACCACGTGACCGAGGAACTTCACCTCCTCCTGCCAGAACTCGCACTTCTCCAGCTTCGCATACAGCTGGTGTGCGCGGAGGGTCTGTAGAGTAATCTCCAAGTGCTGCTCATGCTCCTCACGGGTCCTCGAATAGATCAGAATGTCGTCGATGAAGACTACGACAAACTGATCCAGATATGGGCGGAAAACCTCGTTCATCAGCTGCATGAAGACCGCTGGTGCATTGGTCAGTCCGAAGGACATGACCTGAAACTCGAAATGACCGTAACGCGTCCTGAATGCTGTCTTCGGAATGTCCTCATCTCGGACCCGAATCTGATGATAACCGGAACGCAGGTCAATCTTCGAAAAGAACTGTGCACCCTGCAGCTGGTCGAACAAATCATCAATCCTGGGGAGCGGGTACTTGTTCTTGATCGTGACTTTGTTGAGCTCGCGATAATCAACGCAAAGCCTCAACGAGCCATCCTTCTTCTTCACGAAGAGTACCGGCGCTCCCCACGGCGAACTGCTCGGACGGATAAAATCCAACTCACGTAACTCGTCCAACTGCTTCTGCAGTTCCCGTAACTCCAACGGTGCCATACGATACGGGGCCTTCGAAATAGGCGCGGTACCGGGCACGAGATCGATCTGAAACTCGGTGAGTCGACGAGGCGGTAATCCCGGAATCTCCTGGAACACATCGGGAAAATCGTAAACTATCGGCAAATGGTCGATGCCAACGGTGACATGCTCCTCTATGGCGCACGACATCAAACAAGACAACTGCTCTCCTCTGGCCTCTGCAACGAACTGGAACTGTGGTACGCCGGGTATACAAAACGTGACGGTCCTCGCGGCGCAGTCCAAAATGGCATAGTACTCGGCGAGCCAATCCATGCCCAAGATAACGTCGAATTCGGACATCGGCAAAACAAACAAATCAGCAGGTAGGAAGGTATCCCCGACTAGAACGGGACAAGACGAACAGAATCGTCCCAACGCTGCAGTCCTCCCCAAGGGAGTCGATACTGATAGGCTCTCATCAGCAGACTCTAACGGTAAGCCAGCCAATCGACAGAAGCTCTCAGCCACAAAAGAATGTGATGCACCAGAATCAAACAATACACGTGCAATGCATGCAGAAACTGGCAGTATACCCTCAACGACTCCCCCTGATGACTGCGGATCCTGCTGAGCCGCATAAAACCTAGCCTGAGCTGGCTGGGGAGGTGCCTGTCCCCTCTGAACGTGCTGCTGCTGCTGCTGAGGTCGCTGAGGCGGTCGAAACTGCTGTCTCTGCTGCTGCGGCCTCTGAGGCTGGTGCTGATGCTGATGCTGCTGCTGAGGTGGCCTCGGTGGTAGAGGCTGCTGTCGCTGCTGCTGTCGCTGCTGCTGTGGGGGTCTCTGCTGCTGCGGTGGAGGTCTCTGCTGCTGTGGACCTCTCTGCTGCTGCTGGGGACTGGGACACTCCCATGAACGGTGTCCCGTCGCACCGCACCTGAAGCAAGTGCCGGTGAACTGTCTCTGAGGTGGTGGTGGAGGTGCTGATGGTGCTGATGGTGTACGAAAAGCTGGGCGACCAGTGCGCCTCTGCTGCTGTGGTCGACCCTGCTGGGAATGACTGGAAGAAGCCTGCCTCTTCCGGTCTCCCCTCTGACCACGATCAGACTGAGAACCGGCCCACTCAGTCTCGTATATCTGAGCCTTCCGCACTACTGCCTGGAAGGTAGGAAGCTCATGCCCAATGACACGACCTCGAAGGCCGTAACGTAAGCCGTGCTCGAAACGGCGGGCCTTCCGCCCCTCATCATCAACCATGTACGGCGCAAATCTCGATAGCGCCATGAAACGGGCCGCGTACTGTGCCACGGTCATATCTCCCTGCACCAGAGTCTCGAACTCTAAGGCTCGCTGACGACGGATGTGGTCAGGGAAGTACTGCTCCTCGAATCGGTCCACAAAGTCCTCCCATGTCCAGACATGATCAGGTCCGGCGACACGGGCGACAGAGGTCCACCAATGCTCAGCCTCACCGTGGAAGAGGAATACTGCTAACCGGACGCGCTGCTCGGTCGTGCATAACATGGTATCAAATATCTTCTCCACATCGGAGCGCCATCTCTCGGCAGCGGTCGGATCTGGCTCGCCCTGGAAACGAGGGGGATCATGCCGTCGGAACTCACGAAGTACAGCGCTCGCGCGCTCCTGCTCTGCCTGAGCTGGTGAAACAGCTGGGCGTCTGCCCTGTCCCTGTAGTGCAGCTGTCACAGCCTGTAACATCTGCTGTAACTGAGAGGCACTCACAGTCACCGTCGGCTCCTCATCGGTCTCAGGTGGAGGAATGTCATCCTCATGGGAAGAAGCGGGGATCTCTGAGGGTGGATCGGGAGACGCAGGGGTTAAAACTGGAGCCTCTGATGGTGAAGTAGAATCCTCGGGTGGTGGTGCGGGAGTCGATCGAGTAACTCTCACAGGCGCCATATCCTACAGAAAAGAGCGAAAGCGCCTATCAACTTCAAAACTCTCGAATGTACGCATGCTAACGGTCTGTATTGGAAGGTCACGAAACTATCCGAACTTCGGGACTTAGTCATTCCATACCACAGCAGACATGTAATGTTGTTCTCGGTTATTCCCAAGTTATGCTCTGATACCAACTTCTGTCACGCCCCAAACTCGGAGACCGGGCTCACAAAATTCCCGATCGCCGAATCCGGCGCCGACAGCCTCCGTAGAACCCCATTCTCGGCTCCTAGCTCCCATTCGCCAGGTTCCGATCCTGGGATGCTACGAGGAGGATTTTAAATACCAGTTTTTTTTTTTTTTTTTTTTTTGTAATAAGCATAACCAAAGGCATAACCCACATACAACAACCAAGAAATCCATTACATTTCCACTATGATCAAAACTTACAAGTACAATGAGCATAAAGGGAAATACAATGGTAAAGAACAAAAACTCCAAAATGCTCTGCAACGTGCTCCTGTCTCAACGCTGCTGCGAACCAACGTCACCTGCACGCAACGGTCGTGCATAAGCTTACAGAAAGCTTAGAGGGTGGTGAAAGTGTGTGCACAAGGTAGTAATATGTACATGCAATGTCAGAGTGATGCGGAATATGCAAATGGAACCATGATATCATGAGCCGTACCAAGGCTATACAATGCCAGACATGAATGTATCGGCCACCACAAGGCCATGCGATGTACAATGCAACTCAAGCATATAGGTCCTCATCTATGTCCACACATCAGTACAGCTCAAAGTATGGAATATCACCGGGGTCTAGTACACTCTAAACCAGATTGCCGCCACATCGCGCGCAATAAGGTAAGTGGAAAAGACCACACTATCCGTCTGCCAATATCGGGCACGACTCGTCGATAGCGGACCCATTCCTCGAGCTGGTCAGACTCAGCCTAACATTGCCCCCTACACTCGGGCGGGTAAGGCCGCACCCCCTTCCAACCGACCACGACACAGTGGAGAGCACAGCCAACTGGTATTCGGCATTCAGCGCTCATCTACCCACTCGGTCTAGACATTGGAGCAACCTCTTGGTACCATAAGGGTTTAGGGACTTTCACCCAGGGATATCTATAGTACCCCATGTAGAACAAGATTTCCGGTATCCAATCCTGCCAACCACGATCTGTCTGTGGAGGCTGCGGCCCTGATGTCGCTAGGGCGTACAGTAACCATGTCACACAAATGCGGAATGCATGAATCACACTATCCAGTCATGCAACCAATCCTGCGCATAACGTGCGCTCATGTAGGGCAACACCGCCTAACCCGGAGCCCATAAACAACCTGCCCGAAGGCAAATGCTATGATCAGACAACCCTCACGTCAAGCATACATATGATGCGTATGATCATGAGTCATGGAACTGTACTAATATGTTATAATCAAGATGGACTTTGCGTATAACTGAGATGGGCCGAGATAGCCTACTTACTACAAGTATAGGTCTATTAGTGGGCCTTAGGGAGAGTGACAATGCGGACATTTAACCGACGTCATCCTTACAATGTGGGCATTTAACCATCATTGTTCCTAAGGCATTACTTACTATAAATATCGTTATATGCCATAGAGGGATCACGCATTGCAATGGACCTAGTTGAACTCAATTGGGTCTTAAGTACATCAATTAGGCCGTATCATATGGGCCTTACATTCATCAAGCGGATCACCTCAATGAGCCTCACCAATGGCCCTGAGGTCCTTTGCAATGGGTCATAACCCATGGGCCTTAGAATTCATAAAAAAAATGAGCCCAATCACATGAGCTTTATGGGCCTAATCACATAGGCCTTATACCAAAGTGGGCCTCAACAATGGGGCACAAATACATCAATTGGGACTACACACATGGTCCCATAAATAACAAAGTGGGCCTTAGTAGGCGGGCCACAAATACATTAAGATGGGCCTCAACAATGGCCTTAAAATGATCTCAAAATGGTTGGACGGTTTGGATGAAACTCATGCATCATGGTAGACTCCCATGTGGGCCCACTATAACATTTATTTTCCAGCCAATCCTGGGCCCACTGAATTGGTTATTTGCCGCCCAACCTGTTGTTAAGGCCGTGTGGCAAGGAGCCCACCAAAATGTTTATTTTACATCCCACCTGTTGATAAGGCCATGTAGCAAGGGGCCCACCAAAATGTTTATTTGAAATCTAACCCGTCCATTACGTGTGTCCCACCTGTTTGAGGCTTCACACCAAGTTTCAGCTACATTCAAAATTCAGGTAGGCCCCACCAAGTGTTTTTATATGATTTAGGCATGTCTTCACATGATTTGGATGGCATGGCCCACCTGAGTTCAGTTTGTGGATGATTTTTGGAGTTAACGCACCATTCAAGGGGACCTATTAAATGAACGGTATAGATGTAAAATATACACCATGGTGGAGTCTACAAGTGGGCCAATGCGGCCACCCTTTTTAACGTGGACGTCTCTGGACTCATGGCATAAAGTCATGCCAAAAAAGAAAATTATTATTTTTTTTATCCTAGGTGCGACCCACATTAACCAGATCTACCCCATCCATTGCATGTGTTCCACAAAATTAGGCGTCCAAACCAAGTTTCAGCCACGTCCAAATTTCAGATAGGCCCCACCAAATGCTTTTGTATGTTTCAGGCATGTCGTCATATGATTTTAGATGGTATGGCCCACTTGAGTTCCGGATTGGTCCCAAATTTTGGCTCAACGCCTAAATTAATCTGAGGAAGATGGTGGAAGGCTTGGATTAAATACATGCATTAAGTTGGAGCTTGCAAGAGTGGCCCACCATTTTCCTTCTTTTCCTTTCTTTCTCTGGACGTAAAGTAGGCAAAAGCATGCATGAATTTTTTTATTTTTGTTTTCCTAGGTGGGACCCACATTAAATAAATCTATCCCGTCCATTGCATGTTTCTCACAAAAATAGGGGTCCAAAACAAGTTTCAGGTAGGTCAAACTTCTGGTGGACCCCAGAAATCATTTTTTTAAGTTTTAAAGGAAGATACTAGTATTCTTAATGTCACGGCCCGCCAGATAATTGGATCGATCTCATTTTTCGGCTCAACGCCTAAAACGATCCCGAGAATAAAATGAATGGCTTAGATTAAAAATATACATCAAGGTGGGGCCATGTTGGAGCAGCCCATCATTTCCCTTTTCTTTTTCTTCCTTCCTTCATTCCCTTTCTGTTGAAACGTCCAGCGTCCCAGACGCTGGACGGTCTTTTGTTAATTAATTTTTTTTTTGGAGTGTGGGCCCTGATGGAGTGGGCCACCACTGATGGGTGCCATGGGCTCAATGTCCAAGGTGGGCCCCACTTGAATAAAAATTACATCAAGGTGGGATCCATTCAAGTGGGCCACACCCTCCTATTGCAATAAAATAAAATAAAATAAAATAAAATAAAATAAAATAAAATAAAAGAGAGAGAGAGAGAGAGACATGGAGAGTGGGACACGGCTTGTGATGGAGGGACCCCGTCATTATGGGCCCTCCCTAGCAACAAATCATGTAACAAGTGGGCCTTAAAACATGTGGGACCACCGAAATTTAAATTCAACGGTGGGGATCCTTTCCCCACTGACATGGACGGTCTAGATGACCTTTGAAGAGAAAATAAACATCATGATGGGGTCCATGGAGAATGGCCCCATCATGGAATGATCATGATGATCCATGTGGTCCATCGGCCACAAATGAGGGTCTCAAGTGAGATCCACACCATGGATCGGTGGGCCTCACTTGGTCCACCATAAAAACAATAAAAACTACCCTATAGAGGCACCCACCGTCCGATCTTCTCGCTCCTAGGGGTTCCTTGGCACCTAAGCTTCAACTTCAAGGGTTAAGATGAAGAATAGAGGGTTGAGATGGAGGATTTTGGGGTAGGAAGGTGGGCCACTTGGAGCTTAAGGTCTTTGGAGAAATGTCATACGTGGGAGCTCTTGAAATTTTTGTTGCTTGGTAGTTTTTGGAATGAGAAAGAGAGAAAGAGAGAGAGTGATGTAAAGGGAGAGAGAGAGAGTGATGGATGGATGGGTGAGTGATGGTTGTGTAAGAAAAGTATGGGTTAGGAAGACTTTTGTGGCTTTTTGTGTAAGAAAGGTATGGGTTGAGAAGACTTTGTTGGCTTTTGTGTAAGAGAGGTATGGGTTTGGGAGACTTTTGTGGTTGCTTGGGAAAAGGGATGGAAGTGATGTGTACTTGACATGTGATGGATTGATGGGTGATTGATTGATGGGATTGATGTGATTGATGTGACACATCGTTGAGATTCTCTTGGTTTTCGCAACGCGCGGCGTTTTCTCGCACCGAACGTTGGCTCATATCTCTTGATCAGGGTATCGCCTTGGCGCGCGAGTCGCGGTATCGGAACCGCAACGACGGCGCGGTCGCTATGGTATTGGTTTCGGGTTGAGTCGACTCGGGTTGTCGGTACATGAATCCAGGTCGCGCGTCGATATTGTTTAAGGGTCGAAAGTTGCCGGAATTCGACCGGTACGACCGCGGGAGTGTATGGAAAGGTACGGACCAAGATACGGGTCTTACACTACATCTCTGAGTCTCATATAATATACATGAACAAAATAAATATCCAAAATGGTCCCACTGAAATCCCATCGACCCAGGTCGTCTACGCGAAACCATCGTGATACTGCATGTACGAGAACTCGTCCTGGTCCTCGTCAAAGTCTGGCTCCACCTCCTGGATCTCAGCCTCACTTGCATCTACAACAGGGTCTGGTGGGTGTTGCAAACACCATCCCGTAACGTGGGAGTGAGTGATCAACTCAGTAGAATCATAGAGCAAAGATTAGCATGTTCACAATTCAATCATGCGATAATAGTAAAGCAGTAAATCAGACAATCCTAATACTGTTGTTAATGCAAGATGATATGATGTGATGTATGCCCTCACCGACGATCTCCCTCATACGGCAACATCTTACGACCGCGGCATGCCACACTCCCTAGAGTGCTCCACATCTTCCAGGCACATGCAATGCTATGGTGATATGATTTCCAAGTTGTTATTAGTCCATTCAAACAGCAGGATTGGGAAACTAAGGTACTTCCCTTCTATCAATCCCAACACAGATCCTGTCTAGGGTCGTCACTCCTAGAAATCTCATACGATGTATATTTCGTAGGTCACTGCAAGGGCTGACAGGGCTGTTGCTCGCACTCGTTGCACCGCTCCCCCATCACCTTATCAATACAGGCCTACTGTACTCTACTGCAACGGAAGGGTCGTCGCCTCCCGTGGACTCAGAATACGCTCGCAGTCACTACAAAGGACTCGTCGTCTGATCAGTGTAGGCCTACAGCTAGAATATAGTGTCCCATACCACCATAATCTGCTCACGAGACTAGGTGCTCACTGGTCACTACGGGGAGGTTTGTGGCCCCAGCGTAGGCCGACAGCTCGACCACGGTGTCCCATACCACCATGCCCGGCTCATGAGTCTTCGTAGATCAAGGTACCATGGTTAACAGGGTTTACAATGGTAAGTTCAGTACCCTAGGTTCAAGCAGTTATGACTCATACAAGGTAAACATACATCGGCTAGTCGGGTTGCTTGACGGGCTCGACTAGCACGATCGCATCTCAAGTCGAACGACATGAAGTGCGTAAAACACTTCGCGTGGCCTAACCACTGCCGCCAACCCCAAACACGAATCGCGTTCATCGACGCGTCGTTCGTGGCTATGACCAGTCAGCCACGAATTCGCTCGGTTACCGACTGCTTGGACTAAGTCTAGTCCCAAACACTTATGGAATCACATCAGCAATATATGTAAAAGTATTGGAATTGAAATACAATCATATGAGCATGTTAACACATGTTATAACATTCAACTTAAGCAAATCTTCAAGCACATATATTCCATGCACGTAATGAAATCATGCATTTAGTCAACATGTAGCAAATCATTTAGGTCAGCATATTAATTGAGAAATCCATCTCAAACTACTTCATAACATCATTTAGTTCAATACATACTAATACAATCATTTATACAAACACATACACTACACACTTAAGTCTACATATAGCATGTCGACCCGAAGTGTGCAATTAGGCAAATCCCTTCGCCAAACTAATTATGCACGTATTCCTAACTTCCTAATGCGACAACAAACCATGTCAATCACATCAGCAAAATATGAATGTAAACAGTACTTCCTACAAATGACTAAAATGCCCTAAATCTCATATTCTTCGTTAATTTACGAAACAGGAAACGGAGAGCATTTTGTACATGTCAAATGGCGATGCCGTCAAGAATCTACTATTAAACGACATTGAAAGTGTTGGGAACCGTCAATCAAAGCGTCTAAAATCTCACCTTAAGCCTTGTAGACTCGTGAATTGAAACGGAGCGTATACGCTTCGTCTACGGCGAATAAGGAACCTAATACACGAGATCCATAAGCTACATCGCTATGGAAACAAAGGAAACTCAAATCAGCAACTATTTAGGGTATTTACTTACCTAGGATCGCGGTGAAATCGCCGAAAAAGCGGTAGAGGTGTGTTGCTTAAGCACGTGCAACACGTAGCACAAGTGGCAGGAAGAACTCTCCCACTCTCTCACAATCTCTCACCTTTTTCTCTCTCCCAAGTTAGGGTTTCTCTCAAATTCGGATGGGAGAGAGGAGTGAGGGTTTCAACCCCTTTTATAGCCTAAAACATGCCCAAAATAGCTTAGGAACAATGTTTACTTGGTGCCTAACCAAATCGGGGCCGTTTCGGTCCAAAAGGGCATTTCTGAAGGTCCCCTGGCCAAATGCGGTCGGACTTAAGCTCATGCATACTGGATCTAGCACACATCCAGTTTTCAGACCGGTAGGGTTCCCAGATCGCACGTGGCGACCCAGTTTCGGTTTAACGGTCATCGTACCAAGATCAGGCCTATAAGTCTCGTGATATGTAATAGATATTTTTCCTGATCCAAGGGTGTAATTTGGCTATATTCTGACGGTCAAAACGCTCAATACTGATGCGTCAAATCGTGTGCCAGATTTGAATTTCAAATTCCAATTCTAACCCTATTCTCACTCTCTTCGGTCCGGGCTCAATGAAATAACCTGTGATTATCGGTTTGACTTGATTTTCGGAATGAGTGTCAAGTCCAGCTAGGCAGTTCTAACAGTCTAAGATAGGAGGTATCGGACTTTTGACGTGCGGTCTAGATCCAATACAAAGATTCAAAGTGGTCCAGAGAACTTACCTGCTTAGAGTTTGGTCTGAGGTTTTAGAGCATTATAGTACCATTGGTTCCACTCGCTTTGGGCCTTGTAGAACGTATTTAAAGTGATCAGGGACCATTTCCCAGCTACTCTAACGTTGCACTAGCTAACCTAGTCATATTTTCTAAAGGAATGAATACTACGCAATTTCGGGTCGAGTTGGTACTCGAGCCCAAGTATGGATTTTTCACGGGCGTTACAATTTACACCCCTTAACAAATAATTTCCTCCTCAAAATTTTGTACCTTTTCGTACTCCTCGAGAAGCTCTGGGTAGTTCTTTCTGATCTCGACTTCTGTCTCCCAGGTAGCCTCCTCCTCAGAGTGATGCGTCCATAATACCTTCACAAGGGGAATCACCTTACTACGCAGTACCTGCTCCTTCCTGTCTAGGATACGTGTCGGTTCAGGATATATGTAACGTCCTCTCCTAACTGCACCTGCTCCCATCTGATGATATGGGAAGGATCAGCAACGTACTTCTTCAGCATAGAAACATGAAATACGTTGTGAACGCTCGCGAGAGGCGTGGGTAAAGCCAATCGGTAAGCCACCGCTCCCACACGATCGAGGATCTGGAACGGACCAATGAATCGCGGTGCCAGCTTCCCCTTCTTCCCGAACCGAAGGACTCCCTTCATAGGGGAAACTCGCAAAAATGCATGATCCCCAACTGTGAACTCTAGTGGCCTCCATCTCGTATCGGCGTAGCTCTTCTGTCTACTCTGCGCTGTAAGAAGCCGACGTCGAATAGTATCAATCTTCTCTGACGTCGCCTGCACTAACTCTAGGCCAACCAAGCTACGCTCACCGACCTCTAGCCAGCAATGCGGTGCGCGACAAGGTCGCCCATACAGCGCCTCATAAGGTGCCATACCGATACTCGCCTGGAAGCTGTTGTTGTACGCAAACTCTGCATATGCAAGACAATCATCCCAACTGTCCTTGAAGTCCAATGCGCAAGCTCGCAACATATCCTCCAAGATCTGGTTCACTCGCTCTGTCTGTCCGTCCGTCTGTGGGTGGAAGGCAGTACTGAACTTCAACTTCACACCCATAGCCTCCTGAATGCGAGTCCAGAAGATAGAAGTAAACCGCGTGTCTCTATCCGACACGATCTCCAACGGAACTCCATGCAGACGCACAATCTCTCTGATGTACAATCTAGCCAGCTCATCTGCAAAGTTCGTAACTCTGATCGGTAGGAAGTGGGCCGACTTCGTCAGACGGTCGACGATCACCCAAATGGAGTCATGTCCCTTCCTCGTCTTCGGCAACCCAGAAATGAAGTCCATAGATATGAAATCCCACTTCCACTCTCCGATCGGCATGGGCTGCAAAAGTCCAGGTGGTCGGCGATGCTCTGCCTTCACCTGCTGATAAGTGAGACAACGGGACACGAACTCAGCTATGTGGGTCTTCATACCTTCCCACCAATACGTCCTCTTCACATCACGATACATCTTTGTGCTGCCTGGATGCATCGCGAGTCTAGTACAATGCGCAGCCTCGAGAATCTCTCGTCTCAAGTCAGGGACATCTGGGACGCATAGGCGGCCACGGTAACGTAAGCCCCCATCTATACCAACTCACCAGTCGGCGTCAGCATCATCACTGGCCTGCTCTCGAAGCTCAGTAAGATGCGCATCGTCCCTCTGCGCCTCGATGACTCGGTCATCGATCTGAGATCGCACCTGTACATGTACGATGAACTCAAACGGCTCCTCTACAGTGAGTTTCTGCTCAAAGTCTCATAAAAACTCAACCATATCCCACTCGGCAACCATCAGCGGAGCCACAAACTCTATCGCCTTCTTGCAGCTCAACGCATCAGCCACAAGGTTCGCCTTCCCAGGATGGTAAGAGACTTCAAACTTGAAGTCCTTCAACATCTCCATCCATCGCCGCTGCCTCATATTCAAGTCTCGCTGCGTAAATATGTACTTGAGGCTCTTGTGGTCACAAAAAAGCTCGAACTCCTCTCCGTAGAGGTAATGTCTCCAAAGTCTCAGTGTGAATATAACGGCTGCCAACTCTAGGTCGTGTGTAGGGTAATTCTCCTCGTGCTTCCTTAATTGTCTCGAGGTATATGAAATTATCCTGTCCCTCTGCATAAGGACACAACCCAAACCAACGCTAGACGCGTCAGTGTATATAGTGTATCTAACCCCTTGCTCTGACAATACTAGCACAGGGGCGGACGTAAGTCTGTCCTTCAGTTCCTGAAAAGATGACTCCGCCTTATCATTCCAGGCGAACTTCACGTCCTTCCATGTCAACTGAGATAGGGGTCTCGCGATCTTCGAGAAGTCCTGAATGAAGCGCCGATAGTAGCCAGCGAGACCTAAGAAACTCCTCACCTCAGTGACAGAACCAGGCTGCTCCCAGTCCTGCACCGCAGCTACCTTAGACAGGTCAACTGCCATGCCATCCTTGGACACCACGTGTCCCAGAAACTTCACCTCCTGCTTTCAGAAGTCGCACTTCTTCTACTGTGCCAACAACTGATGCTGTCTGAGCGTATCCAGGACCAAACGTAAGTGCTCCTCATGCTCCTTTCGACTCCTAGAGTACACCAAAATGTCGTCAATGAATACAACGACGAATTGATAGAGGAAAGGCCGAAATACCTGGTTCATCAGATCCATGAACACGGCTGGTGCTTTCGTGAGACCGAACAACATCACGAGGAACTCGTAGTGGCCAAAACTGGTCCTGAATGCTGTCTTCTGCACGTCTTCATCCCTGACGCGCAGCTGATGATAACCTGACTGAAGATCAATCTTCGAGAAGTACTACGCTCCTCTCAGCTGATCGAACAAGTCGTCGATCCTGGCCAAAGGGTACTTGTTCTTCACCGTGAGCTGGTTCAGCTTGCGATAATCAATACACAATCGCATCGAACCATCCTTCTTCCTCACGAACAAGACCGGTGCTCCCCAAGGAGACACGCTAGGCCGTATAAGGCCAAGCTCTAGCAGACCATCAATCTGCGTCCTTAACTCCTCCATCTCACATGGTGCCATGCGATACGTCGGCAATGAGACGGGTGTAGAACCAGGAACCAGATCGATAGTGAAATCGATCTCACGTCGGGGCGGTAAACCAGGGATCTTCCTGAACAGATCCCCGAACTCGGAAACGACTGGCGTATGCTCAAGTACCTGGGCCCCAGCGTCGCGCAATAAAGTGGCGTAGCTAAGTATGCGGAAAGGAAGATTTACCCGCACTGAAAATGTGAAAGGCGTGCCCTCAGGCTCGTACACCGTCACCATACGAGCCTCGCAGTCAATCTCGGCTCTCACTGCAGTCAACCAGTCCATGCCAAGAATGACGTCAAGATAAACGAGCGAGGGATCGACGACAAGATCAAGAGTCATCGTCCTGCCTCCCAGATCAACTAAACAACCCTCACACATCTGGGTGACATCCGAATAATCCCCATGAGTTGCAAAGACTCGCACGCTATCCATAGTGATAGTCTGTAATCCAAGACGCCTGACTACGGCACGCGATATCAAAGAAATCATGGAACCAGTGTCCACCATCACAAGAACGGGAGTACCTCCAATATGGGCCGTGACCTCGAAGGCTGAATGCTGGGAAGTCGGCGTCGCAGCTGCCTCAGCTGTCAATGCATGAACCCGAGCCTGCTGTGGCCGGTTCGGCCGCTGTGTCAAGGGCCGTGGAGGCTGTCTGATCTGTGATACCGGAGGTCTGAATGTAGGATGCGCAGGAGCTAACCGTATAGGCGGTGCTGATATCCCCTGTGGACTTACACTGTCAATCTTCTGCGGAGGCGAGAACCCACTATCCCGCATCCTAGAAAAGCAGCTCTGCGCCAAGTGGCCTGACCTCCCACAGTATGTACATGTTAAATCAGGGCACCGAAACGGTGGTACAGGCACCATAGTCCTAGTAGGAGGATCAATGCGAGGCCTCTTTCCCGCGAGGGGCCTGTCCTACATGTCTGGTCGCGGCCTAGAAGCAACCGGACCACGAGATCGCGCAAGTCGATCCACATCCTGCTCTGCCCGCATGGACATGTGAATCAACTCCGCATAAGAGGGAATGCTAACACAGCACATCTTCGACCGAATATCCGGTCGCAAACCCTCCAAAAAGCGCCGTATGCGCATCTGCTCATCAGCCAAAATCGTCGGGACGTACCTGCCCAACTCTGTGAACCGATGCTCATACTCTGTAACTGTCATAGCTGCCTGTCTGAGACGGAGAAACTCATTCTCCCTGTCGTGCCTGTAAGTCTGGGGATAATACTTCTCATGGAAGCGGAACTCAAATGCTGTTCACGTCCATACAAAGTCGGCGGCAACGGTCCGCAGTAAGCTATCCCACCACATGCTGGCCTCTCTCTCAAACAGGAAGGTAGCCAGCTCTACCTGCTCTGCCTCGGTGCAATGCAACATCCGTAAAATCTTCAACACCCGGTCGAGCCAGTACTCAGCCTCCTCGGGTCTGTGAGAACCCGTGAAAGTGAGAGGTCGCAAGCGCTGAAATCGCTCCAATAGGCCCCGTGTATCGGCGGGATTCCCCGCAGGGTAAGCAGGCGGAGCAGGATGAGCCATGCCCTCATCCTGGGCGTATGTATAAGCATCCTCAACTGGATGCGCAGGCGGTGCAGGTGGTGTAGATGGAGCCGCACCCCCACCCTGGGCTAATGTCCCCACGATGGTAGTCAGAAGCTGTTGCTGCTGCAGCATCATAGCCATCATCTGCTCGAATCTGTCAGGGGGTGGAGCAAGCTGTGGCGAATGCTGTGTGGAAGTAGATGCGCGATATGGCTCTCTGACTGATGGCGTAAATGGCGGTGGTCCATCTGTAGGACCAGCGGCAGGCTGAGACGATCGAACCACCTCAGGAATCGGGCCCAAAGCAGGGTCCGCATGAGTGTCAGACTGCGAAGGAGTCTGATCCATATGCTAAGTCAGTGCGAGCCGAACCGTGCTCCGCGTAGCCTTAGGCGGCATTCCCTATATTCAAAATAGGGCGCAACCTTGTCAGTCTCATTAGCAAAAATACACCGCAATCATTCACATAAGGAGTCAAAGGCATTCCATGCATTTCAATTAATCAAAATTGTCACAATACAAGGGATATATCCTTACAAGCATCATGACGAGAAATACATGGGAATTAAGACAGTTAAGCAACAGCAACATGAGCAAAGCACTAGCCCTAACAGGCTTACACACATAAAGCAGGAAATGACTAACTACTGATAATAACATCAAAGATCGCATCGCTAGTCAGAGTCTGGGGACGGAGGAGGAGCACCCTTATCCTGTAAGCAACACAGGATCGCCTTCAAGGTGCGAGTCACCTTGCCAAATTTCTTCTTTGTAACGGCCTTGGCATCCGCGACTTCTGCGCGAAGTTCTTGAACTTCCCTCCGCAAGGCGGTCTGACTCTCCTCCATCCGAGCAATGCGATAGTCGATAGTAGCCTACGCAGAAGGAGGAGGGCTCTCATCCGTATCCTGAGCCTCCTCTTCTGCCTCTTCCTGAGCTTCTTCCTGAACCTCTGCTCTAGGTTCTTCTTCGCTTTGATCTTCCTCATCATCAAAGTCATCCTCACTATCCTTTTCAAGTTGATTTTCACGGTATTGTGACCCAATCTTCATCTTGACCATTGTCGACTCATCAATGGTATGAATCGATACCGGTAATTCCGGCCCAAGTCTATAGGCAAACTCAAGCACAATCTTGCAAATCAGTCGGCCGAAGGGAAGCGATTCGGATGTTCTCCTTGACCTGGCTATGAGGATTATTTGTCATAAGATGAAAGTAGTCATGCATACGTTCTCTCCCTGGGCCACCATATATAGGAAATCAACCATAAGGCGGGTACATTCAATGCGATTTGTCGACCTAGGATAAACATTGAACGTGCAGATATGGTGCAGCAGGCGTAAATCCTCAGACATATACGTCACCTTGAGGCTATTATTAGGCTGCCATGGAACCAACTTAACGCACAGAAACCTGGTGCGGCGATCTCGTTCACGTCTAGTCCTCAGATTCTTCTCACTAGGATGCACATCACCAAGAGGCACGTTGAGAAGTCGCGCAATCAACCGAACATCGATCGTAGCCATCCGATCTCTACTAAAAGGGATTTTGAACTGCAAAGGCTCCAAGGTAGGATTTTGGATACTAGCGTAGAAGGCACGAACGGTGCTCACATTAGCACGAGCGTGAGCTTCAAAGATCGGACCCCAATGCGCAGCTTCAATGCATTCGAACAACAGATATTTGCCGAATAATCATCCATCTACGTCTGCCTCAAATAACACTTTGCGATCAGTGTATTGGCCATGAGGCATCTCCGATAGAATTTCTCGCCCAAGGTGTGCATGAGGATCCAAATCCCGCTTTGTACGGCACTCCAGGATTGCAGCTGGACCTGCGGCGGTGCTTGAACTTGCGGCACCACCCCGTGGTCTTCTCGATTGAGCAGGGCGGCTCGGCCCAGCCTCATCTGTTGCGGTTTTCCTCTTACCCATCAAAGATATGATGGATGAGAGTGATAAAAGGCCTAAGATGGCTTCCACGAAAGCCATGGAAAATGATAAAAATGCGGAGAAGTGGCTGCCCAATCTGAAAAAAGGAGATCTAGGCATCGTAGAGGGATGCTTCAAGCTTCCCAAGGCTGTATTTTCAAGGAGAAATGAAAACGAAAAAGTGGAATGGAGCACCTCACGATTTCAGCTCGATTTGGGGGTTTTTGGAGCTCCAAATGGTGAAATCTTCAAGAGGAAGGGCTGCCAATTCCAGAGAAGTGATGGATGATGGTCGGTTTTGGCCAAGGAGGGATCTAGGAGTGATTTGGGACCACAAACTTTGGAGATAGTTGCTGGAAAATGAAAATAGGGCTAAGGGGAGGGCTGTTTGTGAAGGAGGGGGGTGTTTTAGGGGTTTTCATAGGACGGGAGCTATATGGGGATGATGTGCATCTCATTTAAGGGCGTGCGCCCAAAAATCAGGACCAACGGGCCCCACTGGTCGGCGATGCATCGTTGGACCGGCGATGACATCGCCGGCCAACTTCCCAGTTGGTCGGTGGGACCACATGGGTATGGTCCCCCATGGTCTAGGGACCCCAAAAATGTGTGGTCCACCCCCCTGGTTCATTGTATTTTGACCTATATGAGCCCAAACATGTGTTCGGGGCTTTCCGGGACCACTCCACAATTCTGAATACAAAATCCTATGATGCAGCATATGAATTTGGGGTAGAAGGAGCTAGTACATCCATCTAGATCCTTAGTTTCTAAAGAAAGTGAATTTAGAATGGCCTTATGGCCATTTTTCATGAAATTTTACTATTCACTGTACCCTTTTGTGAAAGTACTAATTTGTATTATTTTCACATTAAGTTTGATGCCTAACATGAAATGGATAAGATATAAATGAAGATCAGAGTGTTTAGAGGAGGAATTCTGAAGATTTTTGGTGAAACGGGGTTTTTAAGCCCTGACGATTGATTACAGGAGTCGTGGTCATCCCACGGCCCAAGGATTCAATTTTGCGGTTTAAAACCGCTCATAGGACATCTCAACCCGACTTCGTATGGCTTAGAAGCTATTCGGGTTGCTTTACGCGACCCGAGATGCGTTACAGACTCGATCTTGCGATCGATTCTAATAGACTTCGCCTATCGACAAATCTGTGATCCTAGAAGTGTTTCTAGACCCTTCTCGCACCCACCTAAGTCAAAGGAAGCGACAGCGTACGTCGCGAGACCATAACCCAGGCCCAGTATACTCTCATTCATGCTCTGATACCAACTTGTAACACCTTGAAAATCGGGGGTCGTGTATAAACTCAACTCCCGAGTTCCAGACCGTCACTTATACAACAAAAATGATTATGATTCAATGTTGTCTGATTTAAAGCATTCACATGAGTAAAAGTATACCAAAACTGCAATTCATACTTCAGATCCAGTGATAAA
The DNA here is from genome assembly GCA_037074715.1 of Magnolia kwangsiensis. Classification (NCBI taxonomy): domain Eukaryota; kingdom Viridiplantae; phylum Streptophyta; class Magnoliopsida; order Magnoliales; family Magnoliaceae; genus Magnolia; species Magnolia kwangsiensis. The sequence continues at coordinate 114,721,180 of CM073572.1, read as the reverse complement.
AGCAAGCGGAAGACTAAACAATATGTATATCACTGTATGGAAAAAAAAAACAAAGTAAATCTCATCTGTCTCCAAAGTATGACTACATCTCTGAGTCTCATATAATATACATGAACAAAATAAATATCCAAAATGGTCCCACTGAAATCCCATCGACCTAGGTCGCCTACGCGAAGCCATCGTGACACTGCATGTACGAGAACTCGTCCTGGTCCTCGTCAAAGTCTGGCTCCACCTCCTGGATCTTTGCCTCACCTGCATCTACAATAGGGTCTGGTGGGTGTTACAAACACCATCCCGTAACGTGGGAGTGAGTGATCAACTAAGTAGAATCATAGAGCAAAGATTAGCATGTTCACAATTCAATCATGCGATAATAGTAAAGCAGTAAATCAGACAATCCTAATACTGTTGTTAATGCAAGATGACATGACGTGATATATGCCCTCACCGACGATCTCCCTCATACGGCAACATCTTAGGACCGCAGCATGCCACACTCCCTAGAGTGCTCCACATCTTCCAGGCACATGCTATGCTATGGTGATATGATTTCCAAGTTGTTATTAGTCCATTCAAACAGCAGGATTGAGAAACTAAGGTACTTCCCTTGTATCAATCCCAACACAGATCCTATCTAGGGTCGTCACTCCTAGAAATCTCATACGATGTATATTTCGTAGGTCACTGCAAGGGCTGTCAGGGCTGTTGCTCGCACTCGTTGCACCGCTCCCCCATCACCTTATCAATACAGGCCTACTGTACTCTACTGCAACGGAAGGGTCGTCGCCTCCCGTGGACTCAGAATACGCTCGCGGTCACTACAAAGGACTCGTCGTCTGATCAGTGTAGGCCGACAGCTAGAATATAGTGTCCCATACCACCATAATCTGCTCACGAGACTAGGTGCTCACTGGTCACTACGGGGAGGTTTGTGGCCCCAGCGTAGGCCGACAGCTCGACCACGGTGTCCCATACCACCATGCCCGGCTCATGAGTCTTCGTGGATCAAGGTACCATGGTTAACAGGGTTTACAATGGTAAGTTCAGTACCCTAGGTTCAAGCAGTTATGACTCATACAAGGTAAACATACATCGGCTAGTCGGGTTGCTTGACGGGCTCGACTAGCACGATCGCATCTCAAGTCGAACGACATGAAGTGCGTAAAACACTTCGCGTGGCCTAACCACTGCCGCCAACCCCAAACACGAATCGCGTTCATCGACGCGTCGTTCGTGGCTATGACTAGTCAGCCACGAATTCGCTCGGTTACCGACTGCTTGGACTAAGTCTAGTCCCAAACACTTATAGAATCACATCAGCAATATATGTAAAAGTATTGGAATTGAAATACAATCATATGAGCATGTTAACACATGTTATAACATTCAACTTAAGCAAATCTTCAAGCACATATATTCCATGCACGTAATGAAATCATGCATTTAGTCAACATGTAGCAAATCATTTAGGTCAGCATATTAATTGAGAAATCCATCTCAAACTACTTCATAACATCATTTAGTTCAATACATACTAATACAATCATTTATACAAACACATACACTACACACTTAAGTCTACATATAGCATGTCGACCCGAAGTGTGCAATTAGGCAAATCCCTTCGCCAAACTAATTATGCACGTATTCCTAACTTCCTAATGCGACAACAAACCATGCCAATCACATCAGCAAAATATGAATGTAAACAGTACTTCCTACAAATGACTAAAATGCCCTAAATCTCATATTCTTCGTTAATTTACGAAACAGGAAACGGAGAGCATTTTGTACATGTCAAATGGCGATGCCGTCAAGAATCTACTATTAAACGACATTGAAAGCGTTGGGAACCGTCAATCAAAGCGTCTAAAATCTCACCTTAAGCCTTGTAGACTCGTGAATTGAAACGGAGCGTATACGCTTCGTCTACGGCGAATAAGGAACCTAATACACGAGATCCATAAGCTACATCGCTATGGAAACAAAGGAAACTCAAATCAGCAACTATTTAGGGTATTTACTTACCTAGGATCGCGGTGAAATCGCCGGAAAAGCGGTAGAGGTGTGTTGCTTAAGCACGTGCAACACGTAGCACAAGTGGCAGGAAGAACTCTCCCACTCTCTCACAATCTCTCACCTTTTTCTCTCTCCCAAGTTAGGGTTTCTCTCAAATTCGGATGGGAGAGAGGAGTGAGGGTTTCAACCCCTTTTATAGCCTAAAACATGCCCAAAATAGGCTTAGGAACAATGTTTACTTGGTGCCTAACCAAATCGGGGCCGTTTCGGTCCAAAAGGGCATTTCTGAAGGTCCCCTGGCCAAATGCGGTCGGACTTAAGCTCATGCATACTGGATCTAGCACACATCCAGTTTTCAGACCTGTAGGGTTCCCAGATCGCACGTGGCGGCCCAGTTTCGGTTTAACGGTCATCGCACCAAGATCAGGCCTATAAGTCTCGTGATATGTAATAGATATTTTTCCTGATCCAAGGGTGTAATTTGGTTGTATTCTGACGGTCAAAACGCTCCATACTGATGCGTCAAATTGTGTGCCAGATTTGAATTTCAAATTCCAATTCTAACCCTATTCTCACTCTCTTCGATCCGGGCTCAATGAAATAGCTTGTGATTATCGGTTTGACTTGATTTTCGGAATGAGTGTCAAGTCCAGGTAGGCGGTTCTAACGGTCTAAGATAGGAGGTGTCGGACTTTCGACGTGCTGTCTAGATCCAATACAAAGATTCAAAGTGGTCTAGAGAATAAACCTGCTTAGAGTTTGGTCCGAGGTTTTAGAGCATTATAGCACCATTGGTTCCACTCGCTTTGGGCCTTGTAGAACGTATTTAAAGTGATCAGGGACCATTTCCCAACTACTCTAACGTTGCACTAGCTAACCTAGTCATATTTTCTAAATGAATGAATACTACGCAATTTCGGGTCGAGTTGGTACTCGAGGCCAAGTATGGATTTTTCACGGGCGTTACAGTCCCACCATAAGTGGGCCCTTAAATCAAACAAATGCATGAAAAATAAAAATTTCAAAATCACCCATCGTTCGATCTTCTTGCTCCTATGGGTTCCTAAGCTCCTTAGCTTTGTTTCCAATGGTAGAGATGAGGAATGGATGGCTAGGATGGGAGATCTTGGGATGGAAAGGTGGGCCACACTTGGAGTTTTGGAAAGAGAGGGAGAGGCTCATACGTATGGGGGGTTTTGGTTGCTTGGAATGATTTGAAAATGAGAAAGAGAGAGAGAAAGTTGTAAAGGGAGAGAGAGATGGGTGATGGATGGATGTGGTGAGTGATAGGTGTAAGAGACCCTTTTTGACTTTGGTGGCATTTGTGTAAGAAAGGTATGACTTGTGTAAGGACTTCTTGACTTTTGAGGCATTTTATGTAAGAAAAGTATGGGCATGGAAGAACTTTTGGACTTATGTGGTTGCTTGGGTATGGGTGAAGGGTGATGTGCACTTGACATGTACTTGACATGTGATGTGATAAGATTTGATTGATTGATGGGATTGATTTGACAAGTCGTAGAGATTCTCTTGGGTTCGCAACGCGCAGCGTTTTCCTCACACCGAATGTTGACCCACATCTCTTGACCAGGGTATCGTCTCAGCGCGCGAGTCGCGGCATCGGAATCGCAGCGACGGCGTGGTCGTTATGGTAAAGATCTTGGGTTGAGTCGACTCGGGTTGACGACATATGAATTAGAGTTACGTGCAATATCGATTAAGGGTTGAAGGTTGCCGAAATTCGACCGGTAAGATCGTGAAAGTCTACAGAACGGTACAGACTAAGATACAGATCTTACAGCTCTCCCCTCCTAATAAAAATTTTATCCTCGAAATTTACACAATCTTCACGACTAAGCATAACTCATAAGGGAGAAGAAACATACTCATCATCATATAACATCAGAGATAACATACAAAATACAACACAAGATCAATCATCAAAGAGATGAGGATAACGCTCTCGAATCTCAGCCTCACGCTCCCAAGAAGCCTCCTCTACAGAATGGTGACCCCACTGAACCTTCACCAACGGAATGACCTTGGTTCTGAGGACCTGCTCCTTCCGATCAAGGATATGGATTGGCTGCTCAATGTAAGAAGCATCCTCATGAACCTCCAGCGGCTGCCAATCAATAACGGGAACAATTTTTGACCCACACTTCCTCGACATAAAGACATGGAAGACGTTATGGATGCCAGACAACTGCGATGGCAAGGTAAGCCGATAGTCCATGGTGCCAACGCGCCAGTGATCTCAAAAGGTCCTATGAATCTCAGGGCAAGCTTTCCCTTCGCTCCAAATCGAACTACGCCCTTCATGGGCGAAACCTTGAGCTACACATGGTCCCCTACATCAAACTCTAAGGGACGTCATCGTCGATCAGCAAAACTCTTCTGTCGGCTCTGACCTGTGCGCATCCTCTGCCTAACGATGTCAATAGCCTCTGACGTCTCCTGCACAAGCTTGGGACCTAGGAGACGACGCTCTCCAACCTCAGTCCAGCAACTCGGTGATCTGCATGGTCTGCCATATAGTGCCTCAAAAGGAGCCATACCGATGGTTGCCTGATAGCTGTTGTTGTATGCGAACTCAGCCAATCGCAGATGCTCATCCCAGCTACCCCCGAAATCAATCGCGCAGGCTCGAAGCATATCCTCAAGGATCTGGTTGACCCTCTTAGTCTGGCCATCGGTCTGCGGATGGTAAGCGGTGCTGAGCTGTAAATCAGTCTCCATCGCTCGCTGGAAGCTCTCCCAAAACTAAGATGTAAACCTCGAGTCTCGGTCAAAAATGATCGAGACTGGAATGCCATGCAGTCTCACGATCTCCTCGATGAATAACCTCGTAAGCCGGTCCATAGACCAAGTCACACGCATCGCAAGAAAATGTGTCAACTTCATCAGACGATCCACAATAACCCAAATGGCGTCATGACCGCGCTGAGTCCTCGGCAAGCCCATAATGAAATCAGTCGACATGTGCTCCCACTTCCACATCGGAATGCTCAATGGCTGCAATAGACTAGGGGGTCTCTGATGATCGGCCTTGACATGCTGGCATGTGTCACACTCGGCCACAAAACTGACGATTTAGCGCTTCATCCCTGCCCAAAAATACTGTCGCCTCATGTCACGGTATATCTTCGTCAAGCCAGGGTGGATAGACAATTACGATCGATGTGCCTCGGTCATAAGATCTCTGCGTAACTCTGAAATATCCGGGACACATATTCGACCTCTAAAGCGATGTCCACCGTCTGCACCAATATGGCAATCTGCCTGACTCTCAGATGCCATCTCAGGCATATAACTCTGCAAGGACTCATCAGCCTGCTGAGCCTCGATCACCCTAGCGACAAGAGAGGGTTGAATTGATAGGCTTGTTAAATGTACAATGGAAGACTGCAGGCTGAACTCAAAATCATACGCTACGATATCGTCAAGCATCCGCCACTCCTGAATCATCATATGCGCCACTAGGCCTCATGGCTGACGGCTGAGGGCATCTGCCACACGTTCGCCTTACCCGGGTGGTACTGGAGGTTAAAATCATAGTCTTTCAGGAGCTCCATCCAGCGCCTGTCTCATATTCAACTCAGATTGCGAGAAGAAGCACTTCAAGCTCTTGTGATCAGAGAAAAGCTCGAACCTGACCCCATAAATATAGTGCCTACACACCTTCAGTGCGAAGACAACTGCGGCCAGCTCTAAGTCATGCATGGGATAGTTCAGCTCATGGACCTTGAACACAATAAATCCATCACTCCCAGAGGGAAGAGTGAGGACAGGAGCGGACGTCAGACGGTCCTTCAACTCCATAAATGCTCGCTCGCAGGCGTCACTCTAAATAAACTCTGCGCCCTTCCGAGTTAACCTGGTCAGCGGGGCTGCAATACGAGAGAAGCCCTCAATGAAACGTTGATAATAGCCCGTCAAACCAAGAAAACTACGGATCACTGTCACAGTCGTGAGCTGGCCCCACTGATGCACTGCCACTGCGACACCCTCCCTCGTCACCACGTGACCGAGGAACTTCACCTCCTCCTACCAGAACTTGCACTTCTCCAGTTTCGCATACAGCTGGTGTGCGTGAAGGGTCTACAAGGTAATCTCCAAATGCTGCTCATGCTCCTCACGAGTCCTCGAATAGATCAGAATGTCGTCGATGAAGACTAAAACAAACTGATCGAGATATGGACGGAAGACCTCGTTCATCAACTGCATGAAGACCGCGGGTGCATTGGTCAGTCCAAAGGACATGACCTGAAATTGAAAATGACCATAATGCATCCTGAATGCCGTCTTTGGAATGTCCTCATCTCGGACCTAAATCTGATGATATCCGAAACGCAGGTCAATCTTTAAAAAGAACTGTGCACCCTGTAGCTGATCGAAAAGAACTGTGCACCCTGCAACTGATGATACCAACTTCTGTCACACCCCAAACTCTGAAATCGGGCTCACAAAATTCTCGATCATCGAATCTGGCACTGACAGCCTCCGTAGAACCCCATTCTCGGCTCCCAGCTCCCATTCGTTAGGTTCCGATCCTGGGATGCTACGAGGAGGATTTTAAAGATCAATTTGATTCGTGATAAGCATAACTAACGGCATAAACTACAAACAACAACCAAAAACTCCGTTACATTTCCACTATGATAATAAAAAAATAAAAAATGGAGAGAGAGAGAAACACCGGCGAAGATGGAGGGGCCCCGCCATTATGGACCCCTCTTAGATACAAAGACTACATTAAAGTGGGTCCCACCATAAGTGGGCCCTTAAATCAAACAAATGCATGAAAAATAAAAAATTTAAAATCACCCACCGTTCGATCTTCTTGCTCCTATGGGTTCCTAAGCTCCTTAGCTTTGATTCCAATGGAGGAGATGAGGAATGGATGGCTAGGATGGGAGATCTTGGGATGGAAAGGTGGGCCACACTTGGAGTTTTGGAAAGAGAGGGAGAGGCTCATACGTATGGGGGGTTTCGGTTGCTTGGAATGATTTGAAAAATGAGAAAGAGAGAGAGAGAGTTGTAAAGGGAGAGAGAGATGGGTGATGGATGGATGTGGTGAGTGATAGGTGTAAGAGGCCCTTTTTGACTTTGGTGGCATTTGTGTAAGAAAGTTATGGCTTGTGTAAGGACTTCTTAACTTTTGAGGCATTTTGTGTAAGAAAAGTATAGGCATGGAAGAACTTTTGGACTTATGTGGTTGCTTGGGTATGGGTGAAGGGTGATGTGTACTTGACATGTGATGTGATAAGATTTGATTGATTGATGGGATTGATTTGACAAGTCCTAGAGATTCTCTTAGGTTTCGCAACGCGCGACGTTTTCTCCTCACCGAACGTTGACCAGGGTATCGCCTCGGCGTGCGAGTCGCAGCAATGGAATCGCAGTGACGGTGCGGTCGTTATGGTAAAGATCTTGGGTTGAGTTGACTCGAGTTGACGACATATGAATTAAGGTTGCACGTAAATATCGATTAAGGGTCGAAAGTTGCCAGAATTCGACTGGTAAGACCGCGGAACTCTACGGAACGGTACGGACTAAGATACGGGTCTTACAACTCTCCCCTCCTAATAAAAATTTTGCCCTCAAAATTTACACAATCTTCGCTACTAAGCATAACTCCTAAGGGAGAAGAAACATACTCATCATCATATAACATCAGAGATAACATACAAAATACAACACAAGATCAATCATCAAGGAGATGAGGATAACACTCTCGAATCTCAGCCTCGCACTCCCAAGAAGCCTTCTCTACAGAATGGTGACCCCACTGAACCTTCACCAATGGAATGACCTTGGTTCTGAGGACCTGCTCCTTCCGATCAAGGATACGGACTGGCAGCTCAATGTAAGAAGCGTCCTCACGAACCTCCAGCGGCTGCCAATCAATAACGGGAACAATGTCTGACCCACACTGCCTCAACATAAAGACATGGAAGACGTTATGGACGCCAGACAACTGTGATGGCAAGGCAAGCCGATAGGCCACGTCCCCAACACGCCCAGTGATTTCAAAAGGTCCTATGAATCTTGGGGTAAGCTTGCCCTTCGCTCCAAATCGAACTACGCCCTTCATGGGGGATACCTTGAGATACACATGGTCCCCTACATCAAACTCTAAGGGACTACGCCGACGATCAGTAAAACTCTTCTGTCTGCTCTGAGCTGTGCGCATCCTCTGCCTAATGATGTCAATAGCCTCTAACGTCTCCTTCACAAGCTTGGGACCTAGGAGACGACACTCTCCAACCTCGGTCCAGCAACTCGGTGATCTTCATGGTCTGTCATATAGTGCCTCAAAAGGATCCATACTGATGGTCGCCTGATAGCTGTTGTTGTATGCGAACTCAGCCAATCGCAGATGCTCATCCCAGCTGTAACATTCTGAAAATCGGGGGGTCGAGCAAAAACCCAACTCCCGAGTTCCAAAATGTTATTTATGCAATATAGATATGTATGATTGAATGTTGTCTATGATAATGTATTAAACATGAGTGAGATTAAGCCAAAACAGCATATCACGCTCTAAAGATGGTTAAATTTATAAGCGGAAGACTGTGATAGTATGTATAACATATATAAACTGTTGTATGTCTCCAGAGTATGAACATGTTACCAGGTTATATACATACATGTATACTCCAAAAGTAAAAAAAATGAATATACATGCGTGCGCTAAAAATATAAAATGACAAGTGTCAAGGCATTTAATTAACCTCCCTGTAATCCCGTCAATCAGAACACACATAAAGGAGGAATCCTCCTCATCATCATCAAGTCCAGCTCCGCCTTGCAGGCCGCGCCATCATCTGCAATCACAATAGGGACTGGTGGGTGTCTGAAAACACCATCCCGTAACGTGGGAGTGAGTGATCGACTCAGTGAGATAAGAGAGCAAAGATTAACATGTTCTCAAATCAATCATGCGATAATAGTAAAGCAGTAAATCAGACAATCCTAATACTGTTGTTAATGCAATATGACATGACGTGATGTATGCCCTCACCGACGATCTCCCTCATACGGCACCATCTTACGACCGCGGCATGCAATCGACCCTCAAGTGCTCCACATCTTCTTGGCACATGCAATGTTATGGTGATATGATTTTCGAGTTATTATTAGTCCATTCAAATAGCAGGATTGAGAAACTAAGGTACTTCCCTTATATCAATCCCAACACAGATCCTGTCTAGGGTCGTCACTCCTAGTAATCTCATACGATGTATATTTTGTAGGTCGCTGTAAGGGCTGCCAGGGCTGTTGCCAACACTCATTGCTCCGCTCCCCCATCACCTTATCAATACAGGCCTACTGTACTCTACTGCTACGGAAGGGTCGTCGCCTCCCGTAAACTCAGAATATGCTCGCAGTCACTACAAAGGCTCGTCGCCTGATCAGTGTAGGCCGACAGCAAGAATATAGTGTCCCATACCACCATAATCTGATCACGAGACATAGGTGCTCACTGGTCACTACGGGGAGGTTTGTGGCCCCAGCGTAGGCCGACAGCTCGACCACGGTATCCCATACCACCATGCCCGGCTCATGAGTCTTCGTGGATCAAGGTACCATGGTTGACAGGGTTTACAATGGTAAGTTCAGTACCCTAGGTTCAAGCAGTTATGACTCATGCAGGGTGAACATACAATGGCCAGTCGGGTTACTTGACGGGCTCGACTAGCACGATCGTATCTCAAGTCGAACGACATGAAGTGCGTAAAACACTTCGTGTGGCCTAACCACTGTCGCCAACTCCAAAACACGCCTCGCGTTCATCGACGCGTCGTTCGTGGCCAAGATAAGCCAACCACGAATTCGCTCGGTTACCGACTGCCTGGACTAAGTATAGTCCCAAACAATTATGAATCCACATCAGCAATCAGGTAAGAGTATTGGAAATGGAATACAAACATGTGAGCATGTTAACACATGTTATAACGTACAACTTAAGTAAATCATCTTGCACATGTCTTTCACACATATAATGAAATTATGCATATCGCAAACATATAGGAAATCATCTCCATCAACATATTAATTGAGAATTCAATCTCAAACTAAATCATAAGGAAATCATCAAGCACATGTTATAACATACCACTTAAGTGAAACATTAAGCATATGCATTTCATACATATAATGAAATCATGCATATAGCTAACATGTAGAAAATTATTTACATCAACATATTAATTGAGAAATCAATCTCAAATTAATTCATAACACCATTTAATTCAATACATACTAATACAAGCATTTATACAAACACTTAAACTACACACTTAAGTCTACATATAGTATGTCGACTCGAAGTGCGCATTTAGGCGAATCTCTTCACCAAAATAATTATGCACGCATTCCTAACATTCTAATGCGACAATAAACCATGTCAATCACATCAGAAAAATATGAATGAAAACGGTACTTCCTACAAATGACTAAAATGCCCTGAATCTCATATTCTCCGTCGGTTTACGAAACAGGAAACGGACAGCATGTTGTACATATCAAACGGCGATGCCGTCGATAATTTACTATTAAATGACATGAAAAGTGTTGGAAACAGTCAATCAAAGCATCTAAAATCCGCACCTTTTCTCTTTTAGGTATGTGAATTCGAACGGAGCGTATACGCTTCGTCTACGGCGAATAGACAACCTGTTTTACGAGTTCTATTAGTTAACATGCTATGAATCCTAGTGAACCTCAAATCAGCAACTTTTAGGGTATTTTTTTACCTGAAAATGTGAAAGAATCACCGGCCAAGTGATCGAAGTGTGTTGCTTAGGCACTTGCAACAGGTGGTGCAACGGCAGGAAAATTCTCTCCTACTCTCTCTCACAAACTCTCACCTTTTCTCTCTCCCAATCTAGGATTTTTCTCAAATTCGGATGAGAGAGAGGAGTGAGGGTTTCAACCCCTTTTATAAATACAAAAATGCCCAAAATAGGGTTGGGAACAAAGTTCACTTGAGGTTTATCCAAATCGGGGCTGTTTCGGTTCAAAAGAGCATTTCTGGAGGTCCCCTGGCCAAATGCGGTCGGACTTAAGCTCATGCATATAGGATCTAGCACGCATCAAGTTTTCAATCCGGCAGGGTTCGTAGATCGCAAGTAGCGGACCAGTTTCAGTTCAGCGGTCACCGCACATAGATCAGGCTTACAAGTCTCATGATATGAAATAGAAATTTTTCCTGATCCGAGGGTGTAATTTGGCTGAATTCTGACGGTCAGAACGCTTAATACCGATGCATCAAGTCGTGTGCCAGATTTGAATTTCAAATTCCAAATCTATCCCTATTCGCACTCTCTTCAGTCCGGGCTCAATGAAATAGCCTGTGATTATCGGTTGGACTTGATTTTTGAAATGATTGTCAAGTCCAGCTAGGCGGTTCTAACGGTCTAAGATAGTAGGTATCGGACTTTCGACGCGCGGTCTAGATCCAATACAAAGTTTCAAAGAGGTCTAGAGAACAAACCGATTTAGAGTTTGATCCGAGGTTTTAGAGTATCATAGCACCATGGATTCTACAAGTTTTGGGTCTTGTAGAACGTATTCAAAGCGATCAGGGATTATTTCCCAACTACTCTAGCGATGCGCTAGCTAACTTACGCTTAGTTTCTAAAGGAATAAATCTTAAGTGATTTCTTTGGCTATGGAATTGGATTCTGAGCGATTTCTCAGGTGTTTTATTTGACCCATTGCCTAAGGACGTCTAATCCCAGGTTGGCCAAAATTTGGGATGTTACAATCTACCCCCCTTAAAACATAATTTCGTCCCCGAAATTGGCGAAGCGTAAGGAGTACTTTTTCTAAGGAAGGTTCAAATCCTATTTAATAATGTCACCTTACGTATCTCCTAACTCAAATGTTTCGATTCTGGGCCAGTGGGGAAGAGGCCAACCACGCTTTTGCTGTGCTACTTTGATCAAACGGCAGCGTTGACTAACCTAACTGGATTGGACTCAATACGTTTTACCCCCCCTTAAAACTTGGTTCTACTTAAAGTTTAAGAGTCTATGCATCGCTCCATATATCGGAACGAGGTGCAACTTAGGGGCTATCCTTGACATGAATTAGGAAACAACCCCTTATTACAGTGGTTTTCCTTTACTAATGATGCGTTTTATAGCATTGGTATCTATGGTGATAGAGATGAGCCTAATCTCTATTGTGGTTGAGTTCAAGGGCAGGTATGAGTTGGTGGCAAGATGTCGAATTCTCTACTGGCTTTAAGTCCTCGCCATTTTCCAAAGACAAAGCAATAACTTTTGGTTATATGTGGTCGAGCCAACGCGGAAGAAAAGTTGTGTAGTGGGTCTGAGCCGGATACATAGACTTTCTACCTAGAATAAAAATTTACTGTATCAGTTCTTAATCCTAGACAATGCTGATCTTCTGCTTGATCAGAGCATTGGATTTATTGGCAACTACCAGGATTGAGAAGTCAATTCAAACCGCGAATATATCGCTTACATGCAGTTCCTTTACTCCACGTTCCCGAATGCAATAAGCCCTTGGGGAAGGCAATGCTAAGGGGTGTGTTGGTTTATTCTAAGTTCGACCTGAGGGATTTATAAGTCTTCCCTAAGAGTAAATGGTACGAAGTAGTAAAGGAGTCGACGGATGTTATGAGGATCTATCCAAGGAAGGGAGTCCCATTCCAAGTAAATCTAACCTACTATTCCATAGCATATATAGGCTTTACATTACTTAATGTAACTAGTAGGCTAGTCTGTAACTCAGTAGCTATAATCCAAAGCCTAAGATTATACATTAAATGGTTCCATACCATTTCTACTACAAGGAATTGTTCTATCACTTAGGGTCAAGATTGTCTAAATAGAATTGGATTTCTTATGTCGTCAGACCCTTCAAATCTAGGAGTGCTAACACTAGATCCAAAACGCCAAGGGCCTATGTAGCCGGTAGCATTTAGTTGTATTAAATGGAACTGCATTCCTAATCCCATATTGGGATAGGGAGTGGCATGCTTGGTAGGAGGGTGGGGTGGGATAAAAATTAATTTGTAAGCTGAATCTCGGGAGTTATAATACTCCCAATCTAGGGACAATACCTTACAGCGAACGGAACGGCATGCATTCCATTCAACAAATTTCGGCTACATTAAACCCAAACCACAACACAAACACATTTTCTACCTAATAACAACAAAACACAGAAATTTCAAAACGGTAATCAAACAAGCGAAGAACGTGGAGAAATGGGATGGGTAAGCAGGTTTCCACGAGTCTGAGGATCAAATAAAAGGGACTTGAGAGAGACGATGATGGAAAGGGAGGAAAAGAGTTAAACAGCCTTAGCAATAGCCATGGAAAGCGGAGGAAATGCGGAGAAATGGTCACCCAAATGGACAGAATGAAATCTAAGCCCTGTAGAGGGATGCATCAAGCTCCCAAAGGCTGGGTTTTTAAAAAGAAAAGAGAAGGAAAAAGGGGAATGGAGCACCTCACGATTTCAGCTCGTTTTGGGGGTTGTAAGAGCTCCAAACGACGAGATCTGCAAGAGGGAAGGCTTCAAACTTCAATGGAGTGATGGTGTGTGGTTGTTTTCAGCATGGAATGGATTTGGGAGTGGTTTGGAACCACGGTTTGGAGGTAGGGCAGCTAGAAAACGTAAATGAAGCTAGGGGAGAGGCTGTTTGTGAAGGAAGTACCCCAATTTGGGATTTTCTATGGACGAACCGCACATGGAGGGGGTACACTACCCAAAATAGCGCGTGCGCCCAAAAATTACATCAAGTGGGCCCCACCGGACGGCGATGGCATCGCCGACCGCCTCTATGGTTGGTCGGTGGGACCACATGGGTCTAGTCCCCTATGGTCCAAGGACTCCAAAAAACTATGGGCCCCACCTTGGTTCATTGTATATTGACCTATAGAGGCCCAAACATGAGTTCGGGGCTTTCTGGGGCCAACTTGCAAAACTGAATACATTCTCCTATCATGCAACATATGATTTTAGGGTAGAAGGAGCTAATAAATCCATCTATCCCATTAATTTCTAAAGAAAGCAAAGTTAGAATGGCCTAATGGCCAGTTTTCATAAAATTTTACTATTCACTGTAAAATTTTATCAAAGTATGATTTTATATCATTTTCACATTAAGATTAATGCCTAACATGAAAAGGATAAGAAAGAATTAAAGATTGGAGTGGTGAGAGGAAGAATTTTGAAGATTTTAGGTGAAACGGGGTTTTTAAGCCGTAGCGATTGAATACAGGGGTTGTGATTGTCCCACAGCCTAAGGATTTACATTTACGGGTTTAGAATCGTTCAAAGAACGTCTCGACCCAACTACCTACAACTTAGGAGCTACTCAGGTCGCTTCATGCGACCCTAAACGCGCTACGGACTCGATCGCGCGATCGATATGAATAGTCTTCGCCTATTGGCGAATTTGCGATCTTATACGTGTTTCTAAACCCTTCTCACACCCACGTAAGTTAAAGGAAACGACAGCGTACGTCGCGTGACCATAACCCAGGCCCGGTATAATCTTATTCATGCTCTGATACCATCTGTAACATCTCGAAAATCGGGGGGTCGAGCAAAAACCCAACTCCCGAGTTCCAAAATATTATTTATGCAACATAGATATGTATGATTGAATGTTGTCTGTGATAATGTATTAAACATGAGTGAGATTAAGTCAAAACAACATATCATGCTCCAGAGACGGTTAAATTTATAAGCGGAAGACTGTGATAGTATGTATAACATATATAAACTGTTGTATGTCTCCAGAGTGTGAACATGTTACCAGGTTATATACATACATGTATACTCCAAAAGTAAACAAAACGAATATACATGCGTGTGCTAAAAATATAAAATGACAAGTGTCAAGGCATTTAATTAACCTCCCTATAATCCCGTCAATCAGAACACGCATAAAGGAGGAATCCTCCTCATCATCATCAAGTCCAGCTCCACCTCACAGGCCGCGCCATCATCTGCAATCACAATAGGAACTGGTGGGTGTCCGGAAACACCATCCCGTAACGTGGGAGTGAGTGATCAACTCAATGGGATAAGAGAGCAAAGATTAACATGTTCTCAAATCAATCATGCGATAATAGTAAAGCAGTAAATCAGACAATCCTAATACTGTTGTTAATGCAATATGACATGACGTGATGTATGCCCTCACAGACGATCTCTCTCATACGGCACCATCTTACGACCGCGGCATGCAATCGACCCTCAAGTGCTGCACATCTTCCAGGCACATGCAATGTTATGGTGATATGATTTTCGAGTTGTTATTAGTCTATTCAAACAGCAGAATTGGGAAACTAAGGTACTTCCCTTATATCAATCCCAACACAGATCCTTTCTAGGGTCGTCACTCCTAGTAATCTCATACGATGTATATTTTGTAGGTCACTGCAAGGCCTGTCAGGGCTATTGCATGCACTCGTTGCTCCGCTCCCCCATCACCTTATCAATACAGGCCTACTGTACTCTACTGCTACGGAAGGGTCGTCGCCTCCCGTAGACTCAGAATATGCTCGCGGTCACTACAAAGGCTCGTCGCCTGATCAGTGTAGGCCGACAGCAAGAATATAGTGTCCCATACCACCATAATCTGATCACGAGACATAGGTGCTCACTGGTCACTACGGGGAGGTTTGTGGCCCCAGCGTAGGCCGACAGCTCGACCACGGTATCCCATACCACCATGCCCGGCTCATGAGTCTTCGTGGATCAAGGTACCATGGTTGACAGGGTTTACAATGGTAAGTTCAGTACCCTAGGTTCAAGCAGTTATGACTCATGCAGGGTGAACATACAATGGCCAGTCGGGTTACTTGACGGGCTCGACTAGCACGATCGTATCTCAAGTCGAACGACATGAAGTGCGTAAAACACTTCGTGTGGCCTAACCACTGTCGCCAACTCCAAAACACGCCTCGCGTTCATCGACGCGTCGTTCGTGGCCAAGATAAGCCAACCACGAATTCGCTCGGTTACCGACTGCCTGGACTAAGTATAGTCCCAAACAATTATGAATCCACATCAGCAATCAGGTAAGAGTATTGGAAATGGAATACAAACATGTGAGCATGTTAACACATGTTATAACGTACAACTTAAGTAAATCATCTTGCACATGTCTTTCACACATATAATGAAATTATGCATATCGCAAACATATAGGAAATCATCTCCATCAACATATTAATTGAGAATTCAATCTCAAACTAAATCATAAGGAAATCATCAAACACATGTTATAACATACCACTTAAGTGAAACATTAAGCATATGCATTTCATACATATAATGAAATCATGCATATAGCTAACATGTAGAAAATTATTTACATCAACATATTAATTGAGAAATCAATCTCAAATTAATTCATAACACCATTTAATTCAATACATACTAATACAAGCATTTATACAAACACTTAAACTACACACTTAAGTCTACATATAGTATGTCGACTCGAAGTGCGCATTTAGGCAAATCTCTTCACCAAAATAATTATGCACGCATTCCTAACATTCTAATGCGACAATAAACCATGTCAATCACATCAGAAAAATATGAATGAAAACAGTACTTCCTACAAATGACTAAAATGCCCTGAATCTCATATTCTCCGTCGGTTTACGAAACAGGAAACGGACAGCATGTTGTACATATCAAACGGCGATGCCGTCGATAATTTACTATTAAACGACATGAAAAGTATTGGAAACAGTCAATCAAAGCATCTAAAATCTGCACCTTTTCTCTTTTAGGTATGTGAATTCGAACGGAGCGTATACGCTTCGTCTACGGCGAATAGACAACCTGTTTTATGAGTTCTATTAGTTAACATACTATGAATCCTAGTGAACCTCAAATCAGCAACTTCTAGGGTATTTTCTTACCTAAAAATGCAGAAGAATCACCGGCCAAGTGATCGAAGTGTGTTGCTTAGGCACTTGCAACAGGTGGTGCAACGGCAGGAAAATTCTCTCCTACTCTCTCTCACAAACTCTCACCTTTTCTCTCTCCCAATCTAGGGTTTTTCTCAAATTCGGATGGGAGAGAGGAGTGAGGGTTTCAACCCCTTTTATAAACACAAAAATGCCCGAAATAGGGTCGGGGAGAAAGTTCACTTGAGGTTTATCCAAATCGGGGCTGTTTCGGTTCAAAAGAGCATTTCTGAAGGTCCCCTGGCCAAATGCGGTCGGACTTAAGCTCGTGCATACAGGATCTAGCACGCATCAAGTTTTCAGTCCGGCAGGGTTCGTAGATTGCAAGTAGCAGACCAGTTTCAGTTCAGCGGTCACCGCACATAGATCAGGCCTGCAAGTCTCATGATATGAAATAGAAATTTTTCCTGATCCGAGGGTGTAATTTGGCTGAATTCTGACGGTCAGAACGCTTAATACTGACGCATCAAGTCGTGTGCCAGATTTGAATTTCAAATTCCAAATCTGTCCCTATTCGCACTCTCTTCAGTCCGGGCTCAATGAAATAGCCTGTGATTATCGGTTGGACTTGATTTTCGAAACGATTGTCAAGTCCAGCTAGGCGGTTCTAACGGTCTAAGATAGTAGGTATCGGACTTTCGACGCGCGGTCTAGATCCAATATAAAGTTTCAAAGAGGTCCAGAGAACAAACCGATTTAGATTTTGATCCGAGGTTTTAGAGTATCATAGCACCATGGATTCTACAAGTTTTGGGTCTTGTAGAACGTATTCAAAGCGATCAGAGACTATTTTCCAGCTACTCTAACGTTGCACTAGCTAACTTATGCTTAGTTTCTAAAGGAATTAATCCTAAGTGATTTCTTTGGCTATGGAATTGGGTTCTGCGTGATTTTTCAGGTGTTTTAGTTGACCCATTACCTAAGGACGTCTAATCCCAGGTTGGCCAAAATCCGAGGTGTTACACCAGCTACCTCCGAAATCAATCGTGCCGGCCCGAAGCATATCCTTAAGGATCTGCTTGACCCTCTCGGTTTGGCCATCGGTCTGCAGATGGTAAGCGGTGGTGAGCTGCAAATCAGTCCCCATCGATCGCTGGAAGCTTCCCCAAAACTGAGACGTGAACCTCGAGTCTCGGTCAGAAACGATTGAGAATGGAACACCATGCAGTCTCACGATCTCCTCGATGAATAACCTTGCAAGCCGGTCCATAGACCAAGTCACATTCATCGTAAGGAAATGTGTCGACTTCATCAGACGATCCACAACAACCCAAATGGCATCATGACTGCGCAGAGTCCTCGACAAGCCCATAATGAAATCAGTCGACACGTGCTCTCACTTCCACATCGGGATGCTTAACGGCTGCAATAGACCAGGGGGTCTCTGATGATCGGCCTTGACATGCTGGCACGTGTCACACTCGGCCACAAAACTGGCAATCTGGTGCTTCATCCCCGCCTAAAAATACTGTCGCCTTATGTCATGGTATATCTTCGTCGAGCTAGTGTGGATAGAAAATCATGATCGATGTGCCTCGGTCATAAGATCTCTGCATAACTCTTGAATATCCGGGACACATAATCGGCCTCTAAAGCAAAGTCCACCGTCTGCACTAATATGTCAATCTGCCTGACTCTCAGATGACACCTCAGCCATATAACTCTGCAACGACTCATTAGCCTGTTGAGCCTCGATCACCCTAGCGACAAGAGAGGGTTGAATCGACAGGCTCGTTAAGTGTACGATGGAAGACTGCAGGCCTGTAACACCCTAAAAATCAGAGGTCGGGTAGAAACCCAACTCCTGAGTTCCAGAACATCACTTATGTAATATTTTCAATGATGGGTGAATGTCGATGGTAATAGTACATAAAACATGAGGTGGATCAAGCTAAAACAGCATATCATACTCTAGAGAGTTAAAATTAGCAAGCGGAAGACTGTGATAAATACATAAAATATATAATTGATTGTAAGTCTCCAGAGTGTGAACATGTTACCAGGTTAATTAAATACATATATACTAAAAAAAATGGAAAGAAAAGAATATACATGAGTGCTCCAAAAATATAAAATGACAAGTGTCAAGGAGTCTAATCAACCTCCCTGTAATCCCGTCGATCAAAACACGGATAAGAAGTCCTCCTCATCAACATACAAGTCCGGCTCTGCTTCACAAGCCGCGCCATCATCTGCAACTACAACAGGGTCTGGTGGCCATCCGGAACACCATCCCATAATGTGGGAGTGAGTGATTAACTCAGTGGAATCATAGAGAAAAGATTAGCATGTTATCAAATCAATCACGCGATAATATTAAAGCAGATAATCAAACATTCCTAAATATTGTTGTTAATACAAGCATGAAATGACATGATGGATGCCCTGTAAGACCCGTATATTATTCCGTACCGATTCGTAGACTTCCGCGGTCTTACCAGTAGAATTTCAGCAACCTTTGACCCTTAATCGATATTAACGCGCGACCCTGATTCGTATGCCGTCAATCCGAGTCGACTCAACCCAAGACCATTACCATAGCGACCGCGCCATTGCTGCGGTTCCGATGCCGTGACTTGCGCGCCAAGGCGATACCCTGGTCAAGAGATGTGGGCCAACGTTTGGTGCGAGAAAAACGCCGCGTGTTGCGAAACCCAAGAGAATCTCTACTATGTGTCACATCAATCCCATCAATCCCATCAATCCCATCAATCAATCAATCCATCAATCCATCACATATCAAGTACACATCACCTTTCACCCATACCCAAGCAATCATAAAAGTCAAAAAAGGTCTTACAAATCCATGCCTTTCTTACACAAAAGGCCACCAAAGTCAACAAAACCTTACACACCCATCCATCACTCCATCACCCATCACACTCTCTCTCCCTTTACAACTCTTTCTCTCTTTCTCATTTTCAAAAAAAATCCAAGCAAACCTCTCCATACCTTGGAGCTCTCCAAGCTTTCCAAAAACTCCAAGGTGGCCCACTTTCTACCCCATGATCTCCCCATCCTAACCATCCATTCCCCATCTCCTCCATTGAAATCCAAGCTAAGGAGCTAAGGACCTCATAGAAGCAAGAAGATCGGACGGTGGGTGCTTGTTAACATAGGTTTTTTTCATGTTTTTTTAAGATGGGCCAAGTGAGACCAACCGATCAATGGTTTGGATCTCACTTGGGACCCTAAATTGTGGCTGATGGCCCACTTTGATCATCATGATCATCCATGGTGGGGCCATTCTCCATGGACCCCATCATGATGTTTATTTCTTTAGAAAGGTCATCTAGACCGTCTATATTGGTGGGGAAAGGATCCCCACCGTTGATTTTCAAATTTTATGGTCCCATGTGTAAAGGGATCCCTTGGATTGTATGATTTTATATTTCATCACAAGCGTGTCCCACCCTCTATCTCTCTCTCTCTACTTCATTTTCTCTTCTTTTTTTTAGATCCTATTGTGTTTGTGTGGCCCACTTGAATGGACCCCACCTTGAAGCATTTATTTTGTCCAAGTTTCCTTCAAGTGGGGCCCACCTTATATGTTGTACCCACATCATCCATCAGTGGTGGCTCACCTCAACAGGGCCCACCACAATGTATTTTTAGACTGAACCGTCCAGCGTCTGGGACGCTGGACGTCCCTGTACAAAGAAAGAAAAAAAAAGAGAAAGAGAGCTTTGGGGTGAGCCACCTGCATAGGCCCCACCTTGATGTATATATTCAATCCACGCCATCCACCACATTCCTTGGGACATTTTAACCGTTGAGCCAAAGAATGAGGCTGATGTGATCATCCAGTGGGCCATAATATCAGAAACTTGGGTGGTTACCCTTAAAGACATTTCCTGATGAGTCTATGCATCCAAAAATCCCGAACCTTAGACTCATTGGGCTTGTTTTGAGCCACTAAACTCAATGGACGGGTGGATCATCTTGATGCGGGCCCTAGACGCGAAAAACCCCAAAAAATGGGTTTTTCCCAAATTTTGAAGAAAACAAGTATAGAGGATTGCCTCTCCTCTGACGCAGCAGTAGAAGCTGCACGCTGCTGCGTGCAGCGTTTGGGGTGGGCGGACGTGAGGGGCCCACGGCCCTGCATGTGTGCCCCACCATGATGTTTATTTGTCATCCAACCTGTCCACGAGGTGGGCCACCCCCAGTAGTGGGCCCCTCCTAATTTCAGCCCCATCCAATAGTTAGGTGGCCCACACCATAGGAAACAGTGTGAATGAACATCTACCATTGAAACCCTTTCTGGGGTCCACTGAAGTTTTGGATCAAGACGAAATTTGTGTTTTCCTTCCACTTAAGTCCTCATGACCTTATGAACGACTTGGATGCCATATAAACATTTCAGTGGGCCCCACATGGGACCTACAGTGATGTATGCATCTTACATCCACCGTCCAGGCGGACGGTGGATGCCACTGTGATATTTATGTTTTACCCCCACCGTCCAGTGGACGGTGGGGCCCGCTGTGTGTGTGTGCGTGCGTGTGTGTGCAGCGTGTGTGTGAGTGTATATATATATACATATATACATATATTATATTGTATTATATATATATATATATATATATATATATATATATATATATATATATATATATATATATATATATATATATATAATATTGTATATATACTATATATGTTGTTTATATATTATACAATATATAACGTTCACGATGGTGGGCCTTCATGTGGGCCCCCACCATTGATGTAGGTGTTGTATCTAATCTGTCCATCCATTTTAAAGATCATTTTATGGAATGAGTCAAAGCATGAGCCAGATCTACAGTCCAAGTGGACCCATCTTGGCATGATTTGAGGCTCATCTTAATGTATTTATGACAGTTATTAGGGCCCACTTTGATGTGGATGTAAGGCCCATGGGATTGGACCATTTGATATACCCCAAGGCCCTTGGGACCAGACCCACTTGAATTATATAAGGCCTATGGATTTAGGCCCATTTGATTTATATAAGGACTAGGGGTTTAGGCCCATTTGATTTATATAAGGCCTACAGAATTAGGCCCATTTGATATGTATATGGCTCATGAGATTAGGCCCATTTGATGCAATCTAAGGCCCATGGGTTATGACCCATTGCAATGCACATAAGACCCATTGGTGTGGCCCATCTATGTGGCCCATCTGATGAATAAAAGGCCCATAAGATATGGCCTATTTGAAATATATGTAAGGCCCAATGGGATGAATCTAAGGTCCATTGCAATGTATAATCCCAACACAGATTAAGTAGCGATGTTTACGAAGATCGTGCCTTGGGAGCAATGTTGGTTTGACGTCCACATCGCGAGTGTAATGTTGGTTGGATGTCCACATTACGACTCTCCTTAGGGCCCATTGCTAGGCCGTACTTATTGTATATAGGCCGTCCAGGCCCATCTACATTGTAAGGATAGTTCATCTCATTATAACATGTTTAGTATAGTTCCATGACTCATGATCATACGCATCATATGTATGCTTGACATAAGAATTGACTGATCATAGAATATGTCTTCGGGCAAGTTGTGTATAGGCTCCCGGTTAGGCAGTGTTGCCTTACATGAGCGCACGATATGCGCAGAATTTGTTGCATGATTGGATAGCGTGATTCATGCATTTCACATTTGTGTGACATGGTTATTATACGCCCTAGCGACATCGGGGCCGTAGCCTCCACAGACGTATCGTGGTTGGCAGGATTGGATACCAAAAATCTTGTTCTACATGGGGTGCTATAGATATCCTTGGGTGAAAGTCTCTAAACCCTTATGGTACCAAGAGGTTGCTCTAACTTCTAGACCGAGTGGGTAGATGAGCGTTGAGTTCCGATTACCAGACGGTTTCTCTCTCCACTATGTCGTGGTCGGTTGGAAGGGGATGCGGCCTTACCCTCCCGAGTGTAGGGGGTAATGCTATGCTGAGTTTGACCAGTTCGAGGAATGGGTCTGCTATCTACGAGTCGTGTCCGATATTGGCAGATGGATAGTGAGGTCTCTTCCACTTACCTTATTGCACGTGGTGTGGCGGCAATCTGGTTTAGAGTGTACTAGACCCCGGTGATATCTCAGATTTGAGCTGTATTGATATGTGGACTTAGATGAGGATTGTATGCTTGACTTGTATCTTGTATCGTATAGCCTTGGTATGGCCGACATCCTTCATCTTTGCATCATATAGCCTTGGTATGGCTTATGGTTTTCATGGATCCATCTACATATTTCGCATTACTCTGATACTCCATGATCATATTACTACCTTGCGCACACACTTTCACCACCCTCTAAGCTTTCTATAAGCTTATGCACGACCGTTGCGTACAGGTGACATTGGATCGCTGCAGCGCTGAGGTTTGAGCACGTGGTAGATTACTCTGGAGTTTTTGGTCTATCATCATTGTATTTCCCTCTATGCTCATTGTACTTATAAATTTTTTTATCATAGTGAAAATGTAATGGAATTCTTGGTTGTTGTTTGTGGATTATGCCTTTGGTTATGCTTATTACAAATCGAACTGATGTTGAAAATCCTCCTCGTAGCATCTCAGGATTGGAACCTGGCGAATTGACGCTAGGAGCCGAGAATGGAGTTCTACGGAGGCTGTCGGCACCGGATTCGGCGATCGAAAATTTTGTGAGCCCAGTTTTTGAGTTTGGGGCATGACATGCCCTCACCGACATACTCCCTCATGCGGCACCATCTGCGTCCGCGGCATGCTTTCTTCCCACAGTGCTCCACATCTTCCAGGCACATGCAGTGCGATGTGGATATGATTATCGGGTTGTTATTTGTCCATTCATACAGCAGTATTGGGAAACTAAGGTACCTTCCTTATATCCATCTCAACACAGATCCTGTCTAAAGTCGTCACTCCTAATAATCTCATACGATGATATATTTGTAGGTTGCTGCAAGGGTTGTCAGTGCTGTTGCTCGCACTCGTTGCACCGCTCCCCCATCACCTTATCAATACAGACCTAATGTACTCTTGTTGCTACGGAAGGATCATCGCCTCACGTAGACTCAGAATACGCTCGAGGTCACTACAAAGGGCTCATCACCAATCAGTGTAGGCCGACAGCTCGAACGTAGTATCCTATACCACCACAATCGGCTCACGAGTCAAAGGTGCTCATTGGTCACTACGGGGAGGTTTGTGGTCCCAGTGTAGGCCGACAGCTCGACCACGGTGTCCCATACCACCATCCCTGGCTCATGAGTCTTTATGGATCAAGGTACTATGGTTATCAGGGGTTTCACCGGTAAGTTCAGTACCCTAGGTTCAAGCAGATATGACTCATAAAAGGTGAACAATCAATGGTCAGTCGGGTTGGTTGATGAGCTTGACTAGTATGAGCGTATCTCAAGCTGAACGACATGAAGCGCATAAAATACTTCGTGTGGCCTAACCACTGCCGCCAACCCAAAACATGACTCGCGTTCATCGATGCGTCCTTCGTGGTAAATAGAAGCCAACCACGAATTCAATCCATTACCGACTACCTGGACTAAGTTATAGCCCCGAGCATTTGTAAATCAACATCAGTAATCATATGAGAGTAACAAGAATGAATATTAACAATACAAGCATGTTGACACATGTTATAACATACAACGTAAGCAAATCAACCAACACATGCATTCCATATATATAATGAAATCAATTCATATAGCCAACATGGTGAAAATCATATACATCAGCATATTAATTGAGAATTCAATCTCAAAACTAATTCACAACACCAGTTACTCAATACATACTAATACAAACATTTATACAAAAACTTAGTCTACACACTTTAGTCCACATAACGTATGTTGACTCAAAGTGCGCATTAGGGTGAATCTCTTCGCTAAACAGATCATGCACGCATTTCTAATATCATATCACGACAAATACCCATGGCAATCATTTCAGCAAAATATGGACGTAAACAGTATTTCCTATAAATGACTAAAATACCCTAAATCTCATATTTCACGTACGCAATCGAAATGGAAAACGGTCAGCATGTTCTACATGTCAAACGGCGTTCTCGTCGATAATCTACTATTAAACGACATTGAAAGCTTTGAAATCAGTCAATTAAAGTGTCTAAAATCCTCACCTTTCACCTTAGACGTGTATCGATTCGAATAGAACGTCTACACTTCGTCAACGGTGTTAAGGCGTCCTATATCACAAGTTACATAAGCTACACCACTACTCACAACAAAGGAATCCCTAAAACAGCAAGAGGGTAGGGTTTTCTTACCTATAAGTGAGTTGGAAATCACCGGGAAAGTGATTTGAATGGGGTGCTTCGGTATGTGCAATAGCTGGTGCAAGTGGCAGGAAATCTCTCCCACAACTCTCTCACAATCTCTCTCTTTCTCTCTCTCTCTCTCTTTCTAGGGTTTGTAAAAAATTCGGATGGGAGAGATATGAGAGGGTTTAAAGCCCTTATGTAGGCTAAAATCTAACCTAATTAGACTTGGGACAAAGGTATACTTAAGTTATAACCAAATCGGAACTTTTCTGATCCAAAAGAGCGTTTCGGGAGGTCCCCTGGCCGAACGCGGTCGGACTTAAGCTCATGTATATTGGATCGTGCTCACATCAAGTTTTCAGACCGGTAGAGTTCCCGGATCGCACATGGCGGACCAGTTTCAGTTCAGCGGTCATGGAGACTCGATCGAAGATTCCAAGTACACTGACCTGAGTGAGAAATGTTTCCTGATCCGAGGGTGTATTTGGGTTAGATTTCGACGGTATGAATGCTTATACTGATCCCGCAAACGAAACGTGCCAGATTCATTTAAATCCCATTTAAATTTTTATGAATTTCACTCTTTCTCACACTCCCTTCTCCAGGCTCAATGAAATAGCCTCAGAACATCAGTTGGGCTTGATTTTCGAAATGATTGTCGAGTCCAGCTAAGCGGACATAACGGTCTAAGATTGTAGATATCGGACTTTCGACGCGTGGTCTAAATCCAATACGAAGTTTCAAAGGGTTCCTGAGAGCAAACGGGTTTAGAGTTTGATCATAGATTTCAGGATATTGTAGCGTCATTGGTTCTACAAGTTTTAGGTCTTGCAGAACGTATTTAAAGCGATCAGTGCTAATTTCACAGCTAATCTAGCATAGCGCTACCTAACTCACGTTAAATTTCTAAAGAATTTGGTTCTAAGTGATTTCTTTGGCTTTGGAATTGAGTTCTGAGAGGTTACCGAGGCGTCATGGTTGGCCCATTGCCTAAGGATGTCGAACCCCAGGTTAGCAAAAATCTGGAGTGTTACAAGGCCGAACTCAAAATCATACGCTGCGATATCCTCAAGCATCCGCCACTCCTGAATCATCATATGCGCCACTAGGCCTAGTGGCAGATGGCTGAGGGCATCTGCCACCACGTTCGTCTTACTCGGGTGGTACTGGAGGTCGAAATCATAGTCTTTCAGGAGCTCCATCCAGCTCCTCTGTCTCATATTCAACTCAGACTGCGAGAAGAGGTACTTCAAGCTCTTGTGATCAGAGAAAAGCTCGAACCTGACCCCATAAAGATAGTGCCTACACACCTTCAGTGCGAAGACAACTGCGGCCAGCTCTAAGTCATGCATGGGGTAGTTCAGCTCATGGACCTTGAGCTGACGAGACGCAAAGGCCACTGGTCTCCCGTGCTGCATCAGGCCAGCACCCAACCCAATATGCGAGGCATCAGTGAACACAGTAAATCCATCACTCCCAGAGGGAAGAGTGAGGACAGG
Organism: Magnolia kwangsiensis; assembly: GCA_037074715.1. NCBI lineage: Eukaryota > Viridiplantae > Streptophyta > Magnoliopsida > Magnoliales > Magnoliaceae > Magnolia > Magnolia kwangsiensis. Next base: position 114,694,405 of record CM073572.1, on the reverse strand, counting down.
AGCGGACGTCAGACGGTCCTTCAACTCCATAAATGCTGGCTCGCAGGCGTCACTCCAAATAAACTCTGCGCCCTTCCGAGTCAACCTGGTCAGCGGGGCTGCAATACGAGAGAAGCTCTCAATGAAACGTTGATAATAGCCCGTCAAACCAAGAAAACTACGGATCTCTATCGTAGTCGTGAGCTGGCCCCACTGACGCACTGCCTCGACCTTCGAGGGGTCCACTGCGACACCCTCCCTTGTCACCACGTGACCGAGGAACTTCACCTCCTCCTGCCAGAACTCGCACTTCTCCAGTTTCGCATGCAGCTGGTGTACGCGGAGGGTCTGCAAGGTAATCTCCAAATACTGCTAGTGCTCCTCACGAGTCCTCGAATAGATCAGAATATCGTCGATGAAGACTACAACAAACTAATCGAGATATGGGCGGAAGACCTCATTCATCAACTGCATGAAGACCGTGGGTGCATTGGTCAGTCCAAAGGACATGACCTGAAACTGAAAATGACCGTAACGTTTCTTGAATGCTGTCTTCGGAAGGTCCTCATCTCGGACCCGAATCTGATGATATCTGGAACGCAGGTCAATCTTCGAAAAGAACTGTGCACCCTGTAGCTGATCGAAAAGAACTGTGCACCCTACAATTGATGATATCAACTTCTGTCACACCCCAAACTCAAAAACCAAGCTCACAAAATTCCCGATCACCTAATCTAGCGCCGACAGCCTCCGTAGAACCCCATTCTCAGTTCCCAGCTCCCATTCGCCAGGTTCCGATCCTAGGATGCTACGAGGAGGATTTTAAAGATCAATTTGATTCGTGATAAGCATAACCAAAGGCATAAACCACAAACAACAACCAAAAACTCCATTACATTTCCACTATGATAAAAAAAATAAAAAATGGAGAGAGAGAGAATCACCGTCGAAGATGGAGGGGCCCCTCCACTATAGACCCCTCTTAGATACAAAAACTACATTAAAGTGGGTCCCACCATAAGTGGACCCTTAAATCAAACAAATGTATGAAAAATAAATATTCCAAAATCACTCACCACTCGATCTTCTTGCTCCTATGGGTTCCTAAACTCCTTAACTTTGATTCCAATGGAGGAGATGAGGAATGGATGGCTAGGATGGGAGATCTTGGGATGGAAAGGTGGGCCACACTTGGAGTTTTGGAAAGAGAGGGAGAGGCTCATACATATGGGGGGTTTTGGTTGCTTGGAATGAGTTTGAAAATGAGAAAGAGAGAGAGAGTTGTAAAGGGAGAGAGAGATGGGTGATGGATGGATGTGGTGAGTGATAGGTGTAAGAGACCCTTTTTGACTTTGGTGGCATTTGTGTAAGAAAGGTATGGCTTGTGTAAGGACTTCTTGACTTTTGAGGAATTTTGTGTAAGAAAAGTATAGGCATGGAAGAACTTTTGGACTTATGTGGTTGCTTGGGTATGGGTGAAGGGTGATGTGTACTTGACATGTACTTGACATGTGATGTGATAAGATTTGATTGATTGATGGGACTGATTTGACTAGTCGTAGAGATTCTCTTGGATTTCGCAACGCGCGACATTTTTCCCGCACCAAATGTTGACCAGGGTATCGCCTCGGCGTGCGAGTCGCAGAAACGGAATCACAGCGACGGCGCGGTCGTTATGGTAAAGATCTTGGGTTGAGTCGACTCGAGTTGACGATATATGAATTAGTGTTGCGCACAAATATCGATTAAGGATCGAAAGTTACCAGAATTTGACCGGTAAGACCGTGGAATTCTACGGAACGGTACGGACTAAAATACGGGTCTTACGGCTCTCCCCTCCTAATAAAAATTTTATCCTCGAAATTTACACAATCTTCGCGACTAAGCATAACTCATAAGGGAGAAGAAACATACTCATCATTATATAACATCAGAGATAACATACAAAATACAACACAAGATCAATTATCAAAGAGATGAGGATAACGCTCTCGAATCTCAGCCTCGTGCTCCCAAGAAGCCTCCTCTACAGAATGGTGACCCCACTGAACCTTCACTAATGGAATGACCTTGGTTCTGAGGACCTGCTCCTTCCGATCAAGGATACGGACTGGCTGCTCAATGTAAGAAGCGTCCTCACGAACCTCCAGCGACTGCCAATCAATAACGGGAACAATGTCTGACCCACACTTCCTCAACATAAAGACATGGAAGACGTTATGGACGCCAGACAACTGCGATGGCAAGGCAAGCTGATAGGCCACGGCGCCAACGTGCCCAGTGATTTCAAAAGGTCCTATGAATCTCGGGGTAAGCTTGCCCTTCGCTCCAAATCGAACTACGCCCTTCATGGGGGAGACCTTGAGATACACATGGTCTCCTACATCAAACTCTAAGGGACGACGCCGATGATCAGCAAAACTCTTCTATCGGCTCTGAGCTGTGCGCATCCTCTGCCTAATGATGTCAATAGCCTCTGACGTCTCCTTCACAAGCTTGGGACCTAGGAGACGATGCTCTCCAACCTTGGTCCAGCAACTCGGTAATCTGCATGATCTGCCATATAGTGCCTCAAAAGCAGCCATACCGATGGTCGCCTGATAGCTGTTATTGTATGCGAACTCATCCAATCGCAGATGCTCATCCCAGCTACCCCCGAAATCAATCGCGCAGGCCTGAAGCATATCCTCAAGGATCTGGTTGACCCTCTCGGTCTAGCCATCGGTCTGCGGATGGTAAGGGTGCTGAGCTGCAAATCAGTCCCCATCGCTCGCTAGAAGCTTCCCCAAAACTTAGATGTGAACCTCGAGTCTCGGTCAGAACCGATCGAGACTGGAACGCTATGCAGTCTTACGATCTCCTCGATGAATAACCTTGCAAGCCGGTCCATAGTCTACGTCGCACGCATCATAAGAAAATGTGCCGACTTCATCAAACAATCCACAACAACCCAAATGGCGTCATGACTGCACTGAGTCCTCGCCAAGCCCATAATGAAATCAGTCAACATGTGCTCCCACTTCCACATCAGGATGCTCAACGGCTGCAATGGACCAGGGAGTCTCTGATGATCGGCCTTGACACGCTGTCACGTGTCACACTCAGCCCCAAAACTGGAGATCTGACGCTTCATCCCCGCCCAAAAATACTGTCGCCTCATGTCACGGTACATCTTCGTCGAGCCAGGGTGGATAGAAAATCGCGATCGATGTGCCTCGATCATAAGATCTCTGCGTAACTCTGAAATATACGGGACACATAATCGGCCTCTAAAGCGAAGTCCACCCCATCTGCACCAATATGCCAATCTTCCTGACTCTCAGATGCCGCCTCAGCCATATAACTCTGCAACGACTCATCAGCCTGCTGAGCCTCGATCACCCTAGCGATAAGAGAGGGTTGAATCGACAGGCTCGACAACTGTACGATAAAAGACTGAAGGCCGAACTTAAAATCATACGCTGCGATATCCTCAAGTATCCGCCACTCTTGAATCATCATATGCGCCAATAGGCCTCATGGCTGACGACTGAGGGCATCTGTCACCAGGTTCGCCTTACCCGGGTGGTACTGGAGGTCGAAATCATAGTCTTTCAGGAGCTCCATCCAACGCCTCTGTCTCATATTCAACTCAAACTGCGAGAAGAGGTACTTCAAGCTCTTGTGATCAGAGAAAAGATCGAACCTGACCCCATAAAGATAGTGCCTATACACCTTCAGTGCAAAGACAACTGTGGCCAGCTCTAAGTCATGCGTGGGATAGTTCAACTCATGGACCTTGAGCTGACGAGACGCAAAGGCCACTGGTCTCCCGTGCTGCATCAGGACAGCACCCAACCCAATATGCGAGGCATCAGTGAACACAATAAATCCATCACTCCCACAGGGAAGAGTGAGAACAGGAGCGGACGTCAGACGGTCCTTCAACTCCATAAATGCTCGCTCGCAGGGGTCACTCCAAATAAACTCTGCGCCCTTCCGAGTCAACCTGGTCAGCAGGGCTGCAATACGAGAGAAGCCCTCAATGAAACGTTGATAATAGCCCGTCAAACCAAGAAAACTACGGATCTCTGTCGCAGTCGTGGGCTGGTCCCACTGATGCACTACCTCGACCTTCGAGGGGTCCACTTGATCGAGGAACTTCACCTCCTCCTGCCAGAATTCGTACTTCTCCAGCTTCGCATACAGCAGGTATGCGTGGAGGGTCTGCAAGGTAATCTCCAAATGCTGCTTGTGCTCCTCACGGGTCCTCGAATAGATCAGAATGTCGTCGATGAAAACGATAACAAACTGATCGAGATATGGGTGGAAGACCTCGTTCATCAACTGCATGAAGACCGCGGGTGCATTAGTCAGTCCGAAGGACATGACCTGAAACTGAAAATAACCGTAACACCTCCTGAATGCCGTCTTCAGAATGTCCTCATCTCAGACCCAAATTTGATGATATTCAGAACACAGGTTAATATTTAAAAAGAACTGTACACCCTGCATCTGATCGAACAAATCATCAATGCTCGGGAGCGGGTTCTTGTTCTTGATCATGACTTTGTTGAGATCGCGGTAATCTACGCAGAGCCTCAATGAACCATCCTTCTTCCTCACGAAGAGTACCGACATACCCCACGGCGAACTGCTCGGACGGATAAAACCCAACTCTCGCAACTCGTTCAACTACTTCTATAGTTCCCGCAACTCTAACGGTGTCATGCGATATGGGGCCTTCGAAATAGGCGTGGTACCAGGCACAAGATCAATCTGAAACTCGGTGAGTTGACGAGGCGGTAATCCCGAAATCTCCTGGAACACATCAGGAAAATCACACACCACAGGAAAATGGTCGATGCTCACAGCTATAGGCTCCTCTATGACACATGACATCAAATAAGATAACCGCTCTCCTCTGGACTCTACAACCAACTGGAACTGTGGCACGCCGGGTATACAAAATGTAACTGTCCTCGCGGCGCAGTCCAATATGGCATAGTACTCATCAAGCCAATCCATGCCCAGGATGACATCGAACTCAGACATCGGCAATGCAAACAGATCGGCAGGCAAAAAGGTATCCCCAACTAGAACGAGGCAAGACTAGCAAAATTGGCCCAACACTGCAGTCCTCCCCAAGGGAGTCGATACTAATAGGCTCTCAAAAGAAGACTCCAATGGTAAACCAGTTGATCGGCAGAAACTCTCGGCCACAAAAGAATGCGATGCACCGGAATCAAAAAATACACGTGCAATGCATGCAAAGACTGGAAGTATACCCTCAACGACTCCTCCGGATGACTGTGGATCCTGCTGAGCTGCATAGAAAGTATCCTGAGCCGGATGGGGAGGTGTCTGTCCCCTCTGAGTGTGTTGCTGCTGCTACTGGGGTCGCTGAGGCGGTCAAAACTGTTATCTTTGCTGTTGCGGCCTCTGAGGCTGATGCTGATGCAGCTGCTGAGGTGGCCTCGGTGGTGAGGACTGCTGTAGCTGCTGCTATGGAGGTCTCTACTGTGGCTGTGGTGGAGGCTACTGTGGACCTCTCTGCTACTGCTCAGGGCTGGGACACTCTCACAAACGGTGTCCCGTCACACCACACCTAAAAAAAAAGCTGGTGAACTTCCTCGGAGGTGGTGTTGGAGGTGCTGTTGGTGCTCAGAAGGCTGGGCGACCTGTATGCCTCTGCTGCTGTGGTCGACGCTGCTGAGAGTCACTGGAAGGAGCCTTCCTCTTCCGGTCTCTCCTCTGACCGCGATCAGAATGAGAACTGGCTCACTCAGCCTCAAAAATCTGGGCCTTCCATACCACTTCCTCAAACGTCGAGAGCTCATGCCCAATAACACGGCCGCGAAGACCGTAACGTAAGTCGTCCTCAAAGCGACGGGCTCTCCGCTCATCGTCATCAACCAGATATGGTGTAAATCTAGACAGCGCTACAAAGTGAACTGCGTACTAGGCCACTATCATATCACCCAGCACTAGGGCCTCGAACTCCAACGCTCGCTGTCGTCGAATGTGATCAGGGAAGTACTATCGGTCAAACCGATCCATAAAATCCTCCCAAGTCCACACAAAATCAGCACCTACTGCTCGAGAGACTGATGTCCACCAGTGCTCAGCCTCACCATGGAGAAGAAATACTGCTAGTCAAACTTGCAGCTCAGTCGTACATCCCATCGTCTCAAATATCTTCTCCACATTGGCACGCCATCTCTCAGCTATAGTCGGGTCTGGCTCACCCTGGAAACGCGGGGGATCAAGCCGTCGAAACTCACGAAGGAGGGTGCTCGCGCACTCCTCCTCTGCCTGGGCCGGTGAAACGACTGGCTGCCTGCCCTGTCCCTGTAGTGCAGCCGTCACAGCCTGTAACATCTGCTGCAACTGGGAGGCACTCACGAATACGATCGGGTCGGCACCGGTCTCTGGTGGAGGAGCAGCATACTCAGGATGGGTAGTAGGAATCTCTGGTGATGGAATGGGTATCGTAGGTGGTAGGGCGGGAGCCGCAGGTGGTGGTGCGGGATCCTCAGGTGGTGGTGTGGGAGTCGATCGGGTCACTCTCCTGGGCGGCATGTCCTACAGGAAAGAGTGAAGGCGCCTATCAATTTGAAAACTCTCAAAGGCACGCACGTTAAAGGTCTGTAACGGAAGATCACGAAGCTATCCGAACTTCGAGACTTAGTCATTCTACACTCATAGCAGACATGTAATGTTGTTCTTGGTTATTCCCAAGCTATTCTTTGATACCGACTTTTGTCACGCCCCAAACTCCGAAACCGGGCTCATAAAATTTCTGATCACCGAATTTGGCATCGACAGCCTCTCTAGAACTCCATTCTCGGCTCCCAGCTCTCATTCACCAGGTTTCGATTCTGGGATGCTACGAGGAGGATTTTCAACGTCTATTTGATTCATAATAAGCATAACCAAAGGCATAACCCACAAACAACAACCAAAAACTCCATTACATTTCCACTATGATCAAAAACTTTACAAGTACAATGAGCATAAAGGGAAGTACAATGAGCATAAATGGAAATACAATGATGATGAACAAAAACTCCAAGATGATCTGCAAAGCGCTCCTACCTCAGCGCTGCTGCGTCCCGACGTCACCTGCACCCAACGGTCGTGCATAAGCTTATAGAAAGCTTAGAGGGTGGTGAAAGTGTGTGCGTAAGGTAGTAATATAAGCATGCAATATCAGAGTAATGCGGAATATTCAGATGGATACATGAAAAACCATTAGCCGTACCAAAGCTATGCGATGCAAGACATGAATGATATCGTCCATCCTAAGGCCATGCGATATGAAATGTAACTCAAGCATACAAATCCTCATCTATGTCCACACATCAATACAACTCAAATCTGGGATATTACCGGGCTCTAGTACACTCTAAACCAGATCACCGCCTCATCGCGCGCAATAAGGTAAGTGGAAGAGACCTCACCATTCGTCTGACAATATCAGGTTCGACTCGTCGATAGCGGACCCATTCCTCGAACGGGTCAGACTCAGCCTAGCATTGCCCCCTACACTAGGGCGGGTAAGTCCGTACCCCCTTCCAATCGACCACGACACAGTGGAGAGCGCAACTATTTGGTAATCAACACTCAACGCTCATCTACCCACTCGGTCTAGACGTTGGAGTAACCTCTTGGTACCATAAGGGTTTAGGGACTTTCACCCAGGGATATCTATAGCACCCCATGTAGAATAAAATTTCTAGTATCTAATCCTGCCAACCATGATGCGTCTGTGGCGGCTACGGCCTCGATGTCGCTAGGGCGTACAGTAACCATATCACATAATGCGAAATGCATGAATCATACTATTCAATAATGCAGCAATCTCGTGCACACCATGCGCTCATGTGGGACGCTCCGTCTCATATGGAGTCCCGTAAATGTCTCGGCCCAACGGCTTATGCGATGATCAAACATTCCTCATATCAAGCATACATATGATGCGTATGGGCATGAGTCATGGAACTATACTAAACATGTGATAAAGTAATGCACTAAACTTACAAAGCAGATGGGCCTAGACGGCCTATACACAATAAGTACGGGCCTAACAATGGGCCTAAGGAGAGTCGTAATGTGGACATCCAACCAACATTACACTCGCAATGTGGACGTCAAACCAACATTGCTCCCAAGGCACGATCGTCGTAAACATCGTTACATAATCCGTGTTGGGATCACACATTGCAATGGACCTTAGGTATATCCCATTGGGCCTTAAATACATCAAATGGGCCATATCATATGGGCCTTTTATTCATCAGATGGGCCACATAAATGGGCCGCACCAATGGGCCTTACGTGCATTGCAATGGGTCATAACCCGTGGGCCTTAGATTGCATCAAATGGGCTAAATCTCATGGGTCTTATATGTAACAAATGGGACACACCAATTCGGCCCCATATACACATCAAATGGGCCTCAACCCATAGGCTCTAGTACATCTTAATGGGCTCCTAAAACATTAAATGAGCCTAATCCCATGGGCCTTAGAATACATCAAAATGGGTCTAATCCCATGGGCCTTAGAATACATTAAATGGGCCTCATAACATGCCAAGGTGGGGTCCACTTAGACTATGGGTCTGGCTCATTTACCCCATGTCCTAAAATGATCTTACCGATGGTTGGACGGTTTGGATACAACACAAGCACCATGGTGGGTCCCACGTAGGACCTTCCATTATGGATATATAATATATAATATATATAATGTAATATATATATAATATCAAACCTCCTTAAGAGTGGGACCCACGGAACTTGATGTCATCATATGACAGTGGGTCCCACCATCAAAACAGATGACGTAGGATACAAAATATACATCAAAGGTGGGTTTGCAGCATTGCTGACTTACCAAGGGAGAGGTGGGTCCCACAGACCCCACCAACATATATACATATATAATGCTGCACAACAGCTTTGTGCATTAACTAGAGGGCAGAGGTGTGGTGGTTAGTACATGTAGGGCCCACCCCCCCTCATATGTAACATATATATATATATATATATATATATATATATATATATATATATATATATATATATATATTCAATGCATATAACAGACGTCAGCTGCCTCACATGTAGCTTCCCTGCAATTAAAGAGATAGGTGGGTCCCATGTAGGGCCCACCACAACAAATATATAAAATACATATAGTGATATATTATATAATATACAATATATATAATATAATATAATATATATAATAAATAAAAAGTCTAACATCTAGGCCGTCTAGGGCCTGGATGATCACGTCCATCAAGGTGAAGCCCCACATCTGGGGGTGGGTCCCACCGTCCAAAGACGGTGGACACCACACGTATGTGATAGTGCGGCTCACCCCAATGGATGAATAGTGTAGGTGGGTCCCATGGACCTCACTGCTAGCACTCCCTGACAGTACACACTTCATGTCAGCCACCTCCATAGGAACGGTACCAAGACCTTAGGTGTTTGAAATGAGGTATCTTTCACTCGGTCTGCCAGTTGGCTTTGGATCTGGGCGTTGATGTTGCATCCGGGAGGGCCCCGCCCGGACGTGGTTCCACCGTCCAGGCGTAGTGGACGGTTTGGATGAAGCGCACACACCATGGTGTGGCCCTTCTACAAGGATGGACGGCGTGGTTAGGTCTCATGGGCCCACCATTAGTTGACACTTCACTGGTTAGCACCCCACGTCAGTTCACACTTCCTTGTTATCACACACCCTACGTCAGTACACCTCCACTGGTGACGAACGGTGTGGATATGTACATCATTAGGGTGGGTCCCACATGGACCACCTGTTTTTGGATCAACTTGATATGTGTTTTACCCATGTCCAGCAGCAGTGGGTGCACATACCACCCATGTAAACCGTGGGGTCCACATCAATGGACGGCGTGGATAGGGTCATGTGTCAAAGTGGGCCACATGCCATCATATAAAAAAAAATGGAGAGAGAGAGAAACACAGGCAAAGATGGAGGGGCCCCACCACTATGGGCCCCTCTTTGATACAAAGACTACATTAAAGTGGGTCCCACCATAAGTGGGACCTTAGATCACACAAATGCATGAAAAATAAAAATTCCAAAATCACCCACCGCTCGATCTTCTTGCTCCTATGGGTTCCTAAGATCCTTAGCTTTGATTCCAATGGAGGAGATGAGGAATGGATGGCTAGGATGGGAGATCTTGGGATGGAAAGGTGGGCCACACTTGGAGTTTTGGAAAGAGAAAGAGAGGCTCATACGTATGGGGGGTTTTGGTTGCTTGGAATGAGTTTGAAAATGAGAAAGAGAGAGAGAGTTGTAAAGGGAGAGAGAGATGGGTGATGGATGGATGTGGTGAGTGATTGGTGTAAGGGACACTTTTTGACTTTGGTGGCATTTGTGTAAGAAAGGTATGACTTGTGTAAGGACTTCTTGACTTTTGAGGCATTTTGTATAAGAAAAGTATGGGCATGGAAGAACTTTTGGACTTATGTGGTTGCTTAGGTATGGGTGAAAGGTGATGTGTACTTGACATGTACTTGACATGTGATGTGTAACGCCCTAAAAAAATCTGTACTTGGACTCGAGTACTAACTCGACCAGAAATTGTGTAGGATTAATTCCTTTAGAAAATAAGTGTAAGTTAGCTAGCGCAATGCTAGAGTAGCTGAGAAATAGTCCCTGATCACTTTAAATACGTTCTACAAGACCCAAAGCGAGTAGAACCAAAGACGCTATAATACTCTAAAACCTCAGATTAAACTCTAAGCTGGTTTGTTCTCTGGACCTCTTTGAAACTTTGTATTGGATCTAGACCGCGTGTCGAAAGTCCGATACCTACAATCTTAGACCGTTAAACTGCCTAGCTGGACTTAACAATCATTTCAAAAATCAAGTCCAACCGACATTCGCAGGCTATTTCATTGAGCCTGGACTGAAGAGAGTGAGAATAGGGTTAGATTTGAAATTTGAAATTCAAATCTGGCGCACGACTTGATGCGTCAGTATTAAGCGTTCTGACCGTTAGAATTCAGCCAAATTACACCCTTAGATCAGAAAAAATTTCTATTTCATATCATGAGACTTGCAGACCTGATCTACGTGTGGTGACCGCTGAACTGAAACTGGACCGCCACGGGCGATCTACGAACACTACTGGTCTGAAAACTTGATGTGAGCGACATCCTACGTGCATGAACTTAAGTCCAATCACGTTTGGCTAGGGGACCACCAGAAATGCCTTTTTGGACCGAAACAGCCCCGATTTGGTTAGGTATCAAGTAAACATTGTTCCTAAGCCTATTTCGGGCAAATTTTAGGTTATAAAAGGGGCTTAAACCCTCACTTCTCTCACCCATCCAAATTTTCTAGAAACCCTAGCAAGAGTGAGAGAGAAAGTGAGAGTTTGTGAGAGAGAGTGGAAGAGAATTTCCTGCCGCTTGTGCTACCGCTGCACGTGGTTAAGCCACACAATCCAATCACTTTCTTGGTGATTTCACCGCGTTTCTAGGTAAGCAAATACCCTAAATACTTGCGGATTTGTTGTTCCGTCATTTCCATAGCATGTTAGCTTATGGATCTTGTGTATTAGGTTGTCTATTCGCCGTAGACAAAGCGTATACGCTCCGTTCGAATTGATACACGCTTCTAGGAGAAAAGGTGCGGATTTTAGACGCTTTGATTGACTGTTTCCAACAATTTCAATGTCGTTTAATAGTAGATTATTGATGGCAATGTCGTTTGACATGTACAACATGCTGTCCGTTTCCTGTTTCGTAAGCAGACGAAGAATATGAGATTTAGGGCATTTTAGTCATTTGTAGGAAATACTATTTTCATCCATAATTTGCTGATGTGATTGACATGGCTTCTTGTCGTATTAGGATACTAGGAATGCATGCATAATTAGTTTGGCGAAGAGATTCGCCTAAACGCGCACTTTGAGTCGACATACTATATGTAGACTTAAGTGTGTAGTTTAAGTGTTTGTATAAATGCTTGTATTAGTATGTATTGAATTAAATGGTGTTATGATTTAGTTTGAGATTGAATTCTCAATTAATATGCTGATGTAAATGATTTCCTACATGTTAGATATATGCATGATTTCATTATATGTATGAAATGCATGTGCTTGATGATTCACTTAAGTTGTATGTTATAACATGTGTTAACATGCTCACATTGTGTATTTCATTTCCAATACTGTTACATGATTGCTGATGTGGATTCATAATTGTTTGGGACTATACCTAGTCCAGGCAGTCGGCAACCGAGCAAGTTCGTGGTTGGCTTATCTTTGCCACGAGCGACGCGTCGATGAATGCGAGCCGTGTTTTGGAGTTGGCGGCGGTGGTTAGGCCACACGAGGTGTTTTACGCACTTCATGTCGTTCGACTTGAGATGCGCTCGTGCTAGTCAAGCCCGTCAAGTAACCCGACTGGCCATTGTATGTTCACCCTGTATGAGTCATAACTGCTTGAACCTAGGGTACTGAACTTACCATTGTAAACCCTGTCAACCATGGTACCTTGATCCATAAAGACTCATGAGCCGGGCATGGTGGTATGGGACACCGTGGTCGAGCTGTCGGCCTACGCTGGGGCCACAAACCTCCCCGTAGTAACCAGTGAGCACCTATGACTCGTGAGCAGATTATGGTAGTATGGGACACTATATTCTTGCTGTTGACTTACACTGATCAGGCGACGAGTCCTTTGTAGTGACCGCGAGCGTATTCTGAGTCTACGGGAGGCGACGACCCTTCCGTAGCAGTGAGAGTACAGTAGGCCTGTATTGATAAGGTGATGGGGGAGCGGTGCAACGAGTGCGAGAAACAGCCCTGACAGCCCTTGCAGCGACCTACAAAATATACATCGTATGAGATTACTAGGAGTGACGACCCTAGACAGGATCTGTGTTGGGATTGATATAAGGAAAGTACCTTAGTTTCCCAATCCTGCTGTTTGAATGGACTAATAATAACTCGGTAATCATATCACCATCACATTGCATGTACCTGAAAGATGTGAAGCACTGTGGGATGATTGCATACCGCGGGCATAAGATGGTGCCGTATGAGGGAGATCGTCGGTGAGAGCATCCATCATGTCATGTCATATTGCATTAACAACAATATTAGGAATGTTTGATTTACTGCTTTACTATTATCGCATGATTGATTTGAGAACATGTTAATCCTTGCTCTATTATTCCACTGAGTTAGCTACTCACTCCCACGTTTCGGGATGGTGTTTGCAACACCCACTAGACCCTGTCTTAGATGCAGGTGAGGCGGCGATTCAGGAGGCAGAGCCGGACTATGATGAGGACCAGGACGAGTTCTCATACATGCAGTACCACGACGACTTTGCTTAGGTGGCCTAGATTGGCGGGACTTCTCAGTGGGACTATTTTGACATTTTGATTTTTGTTTATTTACATGTATATGAGACTCAGAGATGTATTCATACTTTAGAGACAGTCGAGATTTACTTTGTTTTCCTTACAGTGATATATATATTCTTTAGTCTTTCGCTTACTTTTATCACTGGATCTGGAGTATGAATTGCATTTTTGGTGTACTTTTACTCATGTGAATGTTTAAACTTAGACAACATTGAATCATAATCATTTTTGTTGCATAAGTGATGGTCTGGAACTCGAGAGTTGAGTTTATACACGACCTAGGATTTTCAGGGTGTTACATGATGTGATAAGATTTGATTGATTGAAGAGATTGATTTGACAAGTAGTAGAGATTCTCTTGGGTTTCACAACGTGCGGCATTTTCCTCGCACCGAACGTTGGCCCACATCTCTTGACCAGGGTATCGCCTCGGCGGGTGAGTCGCGGCATCGGAATCGCAGCGATGAGGCGGTCGTTATGGTAAAGATCTTGGGTTGAGTCGACTCGGGTTGACGGCATATGAATTAGGGTTGCACGTAAATATCGATTAAGGGTCGAAGGTTGCCGAAATTTAACCGTTAAGACCGCGGAAGTCTACGGAATGGTACAGACTAAGATACGGGTCTTACACCATCTGTTGAGGCATAAAAAAATATTCCATTGCATTGATCAGGGAATTCCATGGTGTGGATCTTTCCAGGGTTGTGCACTCTGAATTTTGGTAAAATTCCAGCTCCACAGGTATTTTGGGTATTTTGGTAAAATTCCATATCCAGGGTTATTTTTGGTATTTTGGTAAAATTCCAGCTCCAGGGGTAGTTTAGGTATTTTGGTAAAATTTCAACTCCAGGGGTAGTTTAGGTATTTTTGTAAAAATCCAGTTCCAGAGGTAGTTTAGGTATTTTGGTAACATTCCATGCACAGGGGTAGTTAAGTTATTTTGGTAAAAGGGATTGAAAAGGATAGTTTGGTAAAAAGGGGTGCACAAGTGTTCTTTTAAGGGACAAAGGCTATACACTACCATTTAAGAGGGAGCTTAGTAGACACCATGGTTTAAGAAAAGAAGAAGTCCAAATGTGAAGGGATAAGTAGTAGTGATCACCACTTTGTAAGAGTTGTGGGGCCTATAAATACCCCCACCCCTGCTTCATTTGGAGGAAGATCGATTTTGATCAATTGGTGGGCCAGAAAATGAAGAAGGAGAAGTGAGGAGAGAGAGTCTGTTGCGCGGTCCGTACAACAGCCGAGCTGCAATTGCGCCAGTCGCGTAACCTAGTGAAGGTGCTGCGCCAGTCGCGCAACCCAGTAAAAGTGTTGCGCCAACCGTAAAATGCATGGAAGGAACCGCGTCAACCGTGCAAGGGGATGCACCGTCACTGCGACCTATGCAACAAATACTCTATTCTAGGATGTCGTCTAAGGGAAAGATTCCACTGCGCGAGCCGCGCAACGGGCTAGACTTTCAGCCAGGCGTAAACATAGAGGAAGAAAATTCTTTTAAATTGTGCTGCCGGTGGGGCCAAGTACGACCATCTTTTGAGAGATCCACACTGTCTACTGGATCTCTCTTGAGATTTCGATCGTGAATAGTAGGCTTTGATCATCTGTTGACGCAGCCCGCCTAGGTAGTCAAGGCACAAAAGCAACCGAACGGTCTTCTTTTGATCATTGTAGTGATCAGGAGGAAGAACATAACCATGGAAACTCAACATGGTTTTGATGGGTTTTTATTCCTCTACCTGATAGACAGCTCAGATCCACCTTTAGTTGCGTGATGGTAGCCCGCTACAATGGAACGGAAGCTCTGTTTTAAACAAAGTCGACGTACGTCGACTCTGTGAAGTTCAGTGGCCTGTTGACTGAAGTTTTATGAAAAATCCACTCCGTTCATTGGTCTCAGGGCAAAAAACCATCAGGAATAGAGTGCCTTTGGAGGAAAATTAGTGTGGCCAACTAGCTTATCTACTTGGCTATCCATTTCATGTTCAACGGTCATAATTCTACAATAGCCCTCATGGTTTCAAAATGCCACATTGTCAAGGGTTAAATCTCCTTTTTGTACACAATGGACGGTACGGATTGACAATTTGAATATGGAGTGGGCCACATTGAGAAAATTGCAAAGAAACTACAAGGACGCTGTGCATGTTTTTGTATTAGAGAAGAAGAAGTCGGTCAGCAACCGCTGACCAACTTTGAGACATCCCATGCACAGTCGGTGCTCGTGCACTCCATGTGCATGCGATGTACATGTGGCTCAAGCATGATGCTTGTAGGAAATATGCTCCGTCCATCTTCTTTGTTAGATTATTTAACACATTGGGACCAAATCTGAAGCGTATTCAGACTATAGACGGGCCCCAAATCATGATTTTAGGGGCTAATTTGTTAGTTTGGCCATTTCTACATGGATTCGGGAGCTGAAATTTAACTCGTATCCTTAATTTGTGGTTCTAAGGCTGCACATAAATTTTCGAGCCGAATGGATGGTGGAAACCCCATGATCTTACATTCTGGGGGACTTTTTAGCCCCGTTTAACTTGTGCGGCCTAATTTCTTCATGTCCTGGCCACACTTCAATGGGATCCTTCATATTTCAAAGAAGAATGACCAGAAGGATGCTCCATATTTCAAGGAAAGATGACTGGAATGATGCTCAGAACCGATCTTAGCGGTCAGATCAGAGGATTCAAGTCTGCACAAGCCCCGTTTCTTGAAGACTGGTTGATCAGATCGACATTCCTCCTAAGTACTAGGAAATTACCTGTAATGCCCTGAAAATTAGGGGTCGAGCATAAACTCCACTCCCGAGTTCTAGAACATCACTTATGCAACATTTTCAATGATGGAT
Source organism: Magnolia kwangsiensis (assembly GCA_037074715.1). Lineage (NCBI taxonomy): Eukaryota > Viridiplantae > Streptophyta > Magnoliopsida > Magnoliales > Magnoliaceae > Magnolia > Magnolia kwangsiensis. The sequence goes on along the minus strand of CM073572.1, from coordinate 114,678,165 downwards.
GAATGTCAGCTGTATTAATGTATAAAACATGAAGTGGATTAAGCCAAAAAAACCAACATAATTCAGGGATAGTCTGAAAACACGAGCGGAAGACTGAAATACATATATATACCAACATAAGTTCCCAAGCTATGTATGCTCTGCCAGGTCATAATTATAAGTCGTGTCTCAAATACCTATATCAAAAGTGATAAATCACTACCAACATAGCCCTGAATCCCTGTCAATCAGAGCATTGTTCACATGAACCCACCTGAGATCAGCATATAGGAGAAACCCTTCCTTATCGGCATAAAAGATCGGCTCTGCCTTGCAAGCATCGCCACCATTTGAAACTAAAACAGGGACTGGTTAGTGTTGCAAACATCGTCCCGTAATGTGGGAGTGAGTGATCAACTCAGTGGTAACTATACAGCAGAGGTTAACATGTTATCAATTCAATCAAGCAGTAATGATAAAACAGTACAATCAAACATGTCCTAGATACTCTTGTTAATGCAAAAATGATATGAGGGAATGATGCATGCCCTCACCACAAACTCCCTCATGTGACATCATCTAACGATCGCGGCATGAATCACTACCATTGTGCTCTCACACCAACGCTAATGGCACATGCAGTGCAATGTCATGAGTATGAATACTAAGTTCTTATTAGTCTCTCTCATACAACAGGATTGAAAAGTTAAGACACCTCCCTTATATCAATTCTCAAACATTAATCCATTCTAAGGTCGTCAGTCCTAGAAAATATCATTCGATGTTACGGTTCTAGGTCGCTGCAAGGGCTGCCAGGGCTGTTGCAAGGAATCGTTACACCACTCCCCCATCACCAAATCAATACAGGCCTAGTTTGTATCTTGTTGCTACGGAAGGGTCGTCGCCTCTACGTAGACTCAGAGTACGCTCGAGGTCACTACAAGGGCTTCCAAGGCTGTTGCACGGAATTATCACACCACTCCCCCATCACCAAATCAGTGTAGGCCGATAGCTCGAATACAGTGTCCCATACCACCGTATTTGGCTCACGAGTTTGAGTTTCTCACTGGTCACTACGGGGAGGCTCATAGCCCCGGCGTAGGCTGACAGCTCAGTCACGGTGTCCCGTACCACCGTATTTGGCTCACGAGTTTGAGTTGCTCACTGGTCACTATGGGGAGGCTCGTAGCCCTGGCGTAGGCTGACAGCTCAGCCACGGTGTCCCATACCACCATGTCTGGCTCATGAGTCTTAGGGGATCACAGTACCAAGGTTAACGGGAGTTTCACTGGTAAGTTTGGTGCCTTAGATTTAAACAGTAGCGACCAAACATGGTGAACAAATATCGGTCAATCGGGTTAGTTGATAAGCTCAACTAGGCCAAGTGTACATTGAGTTAAACGACATGGAATGCATAAGCACTCCATGTGACCTAACTACTACCGAACATCCCAAGTACGACTCAGATTTGTTGAACACATCCTGTGTGCCGAAACAAACTCAACTACCACTTGAAGAATGGTTACCGATTACCTGGACTATACAATAGCCCCAAGCACATTCAGTTATGACATGTTATCCAATGATATAGGAAAAGCAGTAAATTGATCATATTTCAAATTATGCAATCAAAGGTCCGATATTGTCCGCTGTAGGGCTGTCAGGGCTGTTGCACAGAATCGTTACACCACTCCCCCATCATCCTTCACAGCATTATTTTTACATGTTATGGAATACAACCTAAACATGAATCCACACATATGCAATATAAAATACATGGAGGAAAGCATACACATCATTGATGTAGTTGAGAATCATATCTCAACCCGCATACAGGTACATCTTACTAACTACTAACTCATTCAGACACTTTTACATACACTAAAATCTACACCTTACATCACATCATACATATTATGTATTTATTAGCATACGTATTAGGGAAGTCCTTTCGTCCAAGGGTAGTCGCCCATACAACAATCATATATCCACGACAGATTGTCATGGCAAGCACGAATACAAAGTCTATACTCATTCAGTCATTTTCACATACACTTAGGCTACACATACTAAATACATATCATATGTTGGTATATCATGCATTTGGACTAAAACTTTAGCCCAGGAGTTGTTACACATACATCTAGCATACATAGACGGCAGTTAATCATGGAAAACTCAAATTTATATTTCATACATATACGGTATTTTCTACAAATACGAGGAATACAGTATATTCAACATAGTTAACATATAACTGAAAAATGAAATGGACAACACTTTATACATGTAAAATAGCATCCACGTTAGTAATATATCATTAACCAGCATTGAAAGTCTTGAAAACCATAACCTAAACATATATAGTCCGCACCTTAAACCAGAAAATGCGTAACGGATATGATTTAGACGACAAGTCTTCGTTAACAGCGGATAGGCAACGTAAGGCATGAATATAGGTTTGCTACAATAATACTTAACTATTCTAAGCTCCAAAACAGGTTAGGGTTGAGATTTCTTACCTAAGAATGGAATCAGAAACGCCGTAATAGCGATACGGATTGATGGATTAGGCACGTAGTAAAGATGGGAAGAATCCCAGGAAAAATCACCAACTTCTCTCTCTTTCTCTCTCTTTTCTCTCTCTTTGTTAGCTAGGGTTTGAAAATTTATATGGGATTTGGGAATGAGGGTTTAAGGCCTTTTTATAAGCCTAAAAGTAAAGGAAATAGCCCTAGGGCCAAGGTATACTTAGGTTATAACCAAATCGGTTATGTTCCGATCCAACGGAGCACTTCTGGAGGTCCTGCTACTAAATACGGTCAGACTTAAGCTCTCTAATATTAGATCTAGGTCAAGCTAAGATTTCAGTCCGGTCGAGTTTTTAGATCGACCGCGGTGGACCAGTTTCAGTTCAACGGTTACGGAAACTCGATCAAAGCTACTAGTACTATGACATGTATGGGCTAACTATCCTGATCCGAGGGTGAATTTGGGTCGAAATCTAACGGTCAGAACGCTTAGAAAAAATGCGCAAGAGAAACGATCCAGATTACTTAAAATTATATTTAATTTTCTAAAAATCTTCGCTTTCTCACTCTCTTCACTCCGGACTCAAGGAAACAGTCCCAGGACATCGTATGACCTTAATTTTTGAGGTGATAATCAAGTCCAACTAGGCGGTCATAGTGTTCTAAGTTCATCGTTATCGGACTTTCGACGTGCGATCTAGGTCCAATACAAAGTTAAGTATTCCCGGGAATAACTGGGTTTAGAGTTGGATCCTAGATTTCAGGATAATATAGCGTCAACAATTCTATAGGTTTTGGGTCTTACAGATCGCATTTAAAGTGGTTGGTGCTAATTTTACGGAAAATCTAGTGTAGCACTAGTTAATACACATTAAATTTCTAAAGAATTTAGTTCTAAATGATTTGTTTGGCTTTGGAATTGAGTTTTGAGAAGTTACCAAGGTGTTATGGTTGACCCATTGCCTAAGGACGTCTAACTCCAGGTTGGAAAAAATTTGGGGTGTTACAATCTACCCCCCTTAAAAAATAATTTTATCCCCAAAATTGGCTAAGGGTAATGAGTCCCTAGAAAGACTTTAGTATTGACATTCTAAGGAAGGTTCAAATCCTATTTAATGACCTAACCTTACGTATAACCTAAATCAATTTCTTCGATCTTGGGCCAGTGGGGAAGGGGCCAACCATGCTTTCGCTACGCTACTCTAATCCAACAGTTGTATTAACTGACCTAACTAGATTGGGCTCATAATGTTCCACCACCTTTAAAAACTTATTTCTACTCAAGGCTCAAGAATCTATGTCTCGATCCGTATATTAGAACGAGGTGTAATTTAGGACCTACCCTTGACATGAAATGGGAAACAACCTCTCAATACATTAGTCTTCCTTTGTTAATAATGCGTTTTATGGCATTGGTACCTATAATTATAGAAATGAGCTAAAAAAAGATGGGTGTTGTTGTTGATTCCAGGGACGAGTGTGAGCTTACAGCAAGATGTCTAATCTCTATTGGCTAGATGTCCTTAACACTTTCCAAAGGCAAATTAATAACTTTTGGTTGTAGGTGGTCGGGTCAACATGGAAGAAAAGTTGTGTAATAGGTCTGAGCCGGATACATAGACTTTCTGCCTAGCTAGGACAAAAAATTTATTATATCAATTCTTAATCCTAGTTGATCCCGATCTTCTGCTTGATCAGAGCGTTGAGTTCATTGGTAACTACTAGGATTGAGAATTCGATTCAAACCCTGAATACTTCACTTATATACAATTCCTTTAGTCCGCGTTCCCGATTGTAAGAAGTCCTTGGGAAGCCAATTTTAAGGGGCGTGCTGGTTTATCCTAGCGTTCATCTGAGGGATATATATAAGTTTTCCCTGAATCTGACTAGTTCTGAGTCAAGCAAGTTTCCTAAGAGTTACTAAAGGAGCCTTTGAGTATTCTGGGGATCTATTGAAGGACTGAAGTCCTACTCTAACCAAATCAAACCTACTATTCCTGAGTATAGTCAGTCTTTACACTACTTAATAGAACTAGTAGCCTAGTCTATAACTTATCAGCTGTAATCCAAAGTCTAAGCTTATACGCTAGATGGTTTATATCATTTTTACTACAGGGAATTGTTTAATCGCTTAGGGTTAAGATTGTCTAATTGGAATTAGATTTTCTATCAGATCTTTCGAAATCTAGGAGTACTATCTCTAGGTCCTAGCACTAGATGGTCACTGTTTATGGACTAAGCTACTATGTTAGGTCTCACCCGTCGGTAGGAGTAGAGAGATCGAGAAGATGGCTATAACTAAATCAAAAAGAGCCATGAAAAAGGAGAGACATAAGAAGAATGGGATGGGAAATTTGGGTCTCCACGGATTTGGGTCTGAAATAGGAGTGTAATGGGTCAAAGAAAGGGAAAATAGAAGAAAGAAAAGATCAAGTAAGAGGGATTGGGGGCTTGCACAATTTTAGAGCTTAAATGAGAGATTTGGAAGCTTAAATCAAAGAAAATGGAAAGAGTAGGTGATGGGTATGGCTAAGCATGGTGAAAGGATGAAGGCTTTAACGAAAAATGAAAGAGAAAGTGATTGAAATGCTGATTTGAAAGAGAATGGGATGGTTTTAAAGAAAAGGGAAAGCATGGGAGGGAGGTTTGTGAAAGAAGTAGTAGATTGGGGATGAAATAGGGGTCGAACCCTACACCATTGGGTCCCACTAGGCCCCACGTGCCATCGGCCCTGCCCAAACAAGCCCGACCGTCGGTGAGGCCTCGTCGAATCGGCGAGGCCCTCACCTGCCACTGGACAATCCGGCGAGGACTTCCCCACCCCCAGGGTCTAAAACTGTTAGGGTCCCACCGTGGAACCCCCTAGAAGTTAATCGTTTGGCCCCCCCTTCCGATTTGAGCCGTTTCAGGTCATTTCAGAACTAATCTGATCTCTATTCACCTTTACCAATTTTTAATGGCTGGAATAGGATGAAATGCAGTCTATACCTATCAATTGACGGTCTAGAAGTGATTTGGAGTCGTTGTGTGTGATCAGGAGTGTGCGCGGACTCGATCTCGATGATTATTTTCAGTAAACTTTCGCTAACAAACAAAACTGGGGATCCTAAAAATGTTTCTAGATTTTTTTTCACACCCTCCTACATTAAATTGGCGTCAGCGTGCTATGTGTGACCATAACCCAGGTCCAGTTTAATCCAGATCATGCTCTGATACCATTTTGTAATACCCTGAAAATCAAGGGTCGAGCATAAACTCCACTCCCGAGTTCCAAAACATCACTTATGCAACATTTTCAATGATGGATGAATCTTGGCTGTATTAATGCATAAAACATGAAGTGGATTAAGCCAAAATAGCAAACATAATTCAGGGACAGTTTGAAAACACGAGCGGAAGACTGAAATACATACATATATATATATATATCAACATAAGTCCCCAAGCTATGTATGCTCTGCCAGGTCATAATTACAAGTCGTGTCTCAAATACCTATATCAAAAGTGATAAATCACTACCAACATAGCCCTGAATCCCCGTCAATCAGAGCATTGTTCACATGAACCCGCCTAAGATAATCATATAGGAGAAACCCTTCCTCATCGGCATAAAAGACCGGCTCTGCCTTGTAAGCATTGCCACCATCTGAAACTAAAATAGAGACTGGTTGGTGTTGTAAACACCGTCACGTAATGTGGGAGTGAGTGATCAAATCAGTGGTAACTATACAGCAGAGGTTAACATGTTATCAATTCAATCAAACATTATTGATAAAGCAGTACAATCAAACATGTCCTAAATACTCCTATTAATACAAAAATGATATGAGGGAATGATGCACGCCCTCACCACAAACTCTCTCATGCGACATCATCTAACGATTGCGGCATGAATCATATCATTGTGCTCTCACACCAATGCCAATGGTACATGCAGTGCAATGTCATGAGTATGATTACCAAGTTCTTATTAGTCCCTTTCATATAATAGGATTGGGAAGCTAAGACACCTCCCTTATATCAATTCCCAAACATTAATCCATTCTAGGGTCGTTAGTCCTAGGAAATCTCATACGATGTTACGGTTCTAGGTCGCTGCAAGGGCTGTCAGGGCTGTTGCATGGAATCGTTACACCACTCCCCCATCACCAAATCAATACAGGCCTAGTTTGTACTCTTGTTGCTACGGAAGGGTTGTCGCCTCCACGTAGACTCAGAGTACGCTCGAGGTCACTACAAGGGCTGTCAGGACTGTTGCACGGAATCTTTACACCACTCCCCCATCACCAAATCAGTGTAGGCTGACAGCTCGAATACAATGTCCCATACCACCGTATTCGGCTCACGAGTCTGAGTTGCTCACTGGTCACTATGAGAAGGCTCGTGGCTTCAGCGTAGGCCGACAGCTCGGCCACGGGTCCCATACCACCATGTTCGACTCATGAGTCTTAGGGGATCACGGTACTAAGGTTAATGGGAGTTTCACTGGTAAGTTCGGTACCTTAGATTCAAACAGTTGCAACCAAACATGGTGAATAAACATTGGTCAATCGGGTTAGTTGATAAGCTTAACTAGGCCAAGAGCACGTTGAGTTGAACGACATGGAATGCATAAGCACTCCGTGTGGCCTAACCACTACCGAACATCCCAAGTATGACTCAAATTCTTTGAACACATCCTTTGTGGCGAAATAAACTCAACTACCACTTGAAGAACGGTTACCAATTACCTGGACTATACAATAGCCCCAATCACATTTAGTTATAACATGTTATCCAATGATATAGGCAAAGCAGTAAATGGATCATATTTCAAATTATACAATCAAAGGTCCGATATTGTCCGCTTTAGGGCTGTCAGGGCTGTTGAAGGGAATCGTTACACCACTCCCCCATCACCCTTCATGGCATTGTTTCTGCATGTTATGGAATACAACCTAAACATGAATCCACACATATGCAATATAAAATACATGGAGGAAAGCATACACATCATTGATGTAGTTGAGAATCATATCTCAACCCGCATACAGGTACATCTTACTAACTACTAACTCAAGTAGACACTTTTACATACACTTAGTCTACACCTTACATCACATCATACATATTATGTATTCATTAGCATATGTATTAGCGAAAGTCCTTTCGTCAAAGGGTAGTCGCCCATACAACAATCATATATCCACGACAGATTGTCATGGCAAGCACAAATATAAAGTCTATACTCATTCAGTTATTTTCACATACACTTAGGCTACACATACTAAATACATATCATATGTTGGTATATCATGCATTTGGACTAAACCTTTAGCCCAAGAGTTGTTACACATACATCTAGCATACATAGACGGCAGTTAATCATGGCAAACTCAAATTCATATTTCATACGTATACAGTATTTTCTACAAATACGAGGAATACAGTATTTCAACATAATTAACGTATAACTGAAAAATAAAACGGACAACACTTTATACATGTAAAATAACATCCACGTTAGTAATATATCATTAACCGACATTGAAAGTCTTGAAAACTGTAACGTCCCAAAAATCGGGGGTCGAGGATAAATTCCACTCCCGAGTTTCAGAACATCACTTATGCAACATTTTCAATGATGAATGAATGTCGGCTGTAATAATGCATAAAACATGAAGTGGATTAAGCCAAAACAGCATATCATACTCCAGAGACAGTTAAATTAGCAAGCGGAAGAATGTGATACATATATAGAATATATGAATGGTTGTAGGTCTCCAGAGTGTGAACATGTTACCAGGTTAAACATATACATGTATACTCTAAAAATGATTAAAAAGAATATACATGAGTGCTCTAAAAATATAAAATGACAAGTGTCATGGCGTCTAATCAACCTCCCTGTAATCCCGTCGATCAGAACACAGTCTACCTAGACCCGCCTAATAACCGCCTATAGGAGAAATCATCCTCATCATCAAACAAGTCCGGCTCCACTTCACAAGCAGCGCTATCATCTGAAATTAAAACAGGAACTGGTTGGTGTGTACAATACCATCCCGTAACGTGGGAGTGAGTTGCCAGCTCAGTGGAATCATAGAGCAAAGGTTATCGTGTTATCAAATTAATCAAGCGATAATGATAAAGCAAGAAAATCAAACATTCCTAAATACTGTAATTAATGTAAGAATGAAATGACATGATGGATGTCCTCGCCAACATACTCCCTCATGCGATACCATCTTACGTCCGTGGCATGCTTTCTTCCCTTAGTGCTCCACATCTTCCAGGCACATGCAGTGTGATATGAATATGATTACCGAGTTGTTATTAGTCCTTTTCATACGACAGGATTGGGAAACTAGGGTACTTCCCTTATATCATTCCCAACAAGGATCCTATCTAGGGTCGTCACTCCTAATAGTCTCATACGATGATATGGTTCTAGGTCACTTCAAGGGGTGTCAGAGCTGTTGCACCACTCCCCAATCACCTTATCAATACAGGCCTAGTTGTACCCTTGTTACTATGGAAGGGTCGTCGCCTCACGTAGACTCAGAGTAGCTTGAGGTCACTACAAAGGGCTGTCAGGGCTGTTGCACGCACTCATTGTATCGCTCCCCCATCACCTTATCAGTGTAGACCGACAGCTCGAATATAGTGTTCCATACCACCATAATCGGCTCACGAGTCTGGGTTACTCACTGGTCACTACGGGGAGGCTCGTGGTCCCAGCATAGGCCGACAGCTCGACCACGGTGTCCCATACCACCATGCCTGGCTCATGAGTCTTAATGGATCAAGGTACCATGGTTATCAGGATTATCACTGGTAAGTTCAGTACCCTAGGTTCAAGCAGTTATGACTAATACAAGGTGAACATACAGTAGTCAGTCGGGTTGCTTGATGAGCTTGACTAGTACGATCGCACCTTAAGTTGAATGACATGAAGTGTATAAACACCTCGTGTGGCCTAACCACTGCCGTCAACCAAAGAACGACTCGGGTTCGTCGATGCGTCCTTCGTGGCGAATAGAATCCAACCACGAATTCAAATCTGTTACCGACTGCCTGGAGTAGAGTATAGCCCCAAACACTTGTAATCTAAATCAATAATCACATGAGAGAGATAGATCTTGAAATACAAGTAATTCCAGCATGTTATCAGCATGTTATAACGTACATCATAAGCAGTTATAACCATACACGTGTATTTCACACATAAGGTAATCAATTCAAATACAACAAGCATAGAAGTAATCATGTACATCAGCAAATTAGTTGAGAATGCAATCTCAATGCTAATCCACAACCTCATTTACTCAATACTTACTTATAAAAACATTTATACAAACACTTAGTCTACACACATTAGTCTACATAACATATGTTGGCCAAAATGTGCATTAGGGTGAATCTCTTCGCCAAACAGATCATACACGCATAACTAATATCGGTACACGTAAATACTCATGGCAATCATATCAGCAAAATACGTACGTATATAGTATTTCTTATAAATACTCAAAATACCCTAAATCTTATATTCTTCGTAAGTATTCGAAATGAAAAATAGACAGCATGTTCTACATGTCAAATAACAATCTTGTCAACAATCTACCATTGAACGGCATTGAAAGCTTTGAAAACAGGCAATCTAAGCATCTAAAATCCGCACCTTACGCCGTAGAAGTGTAACGAATTCAATAGAGACTCTAAGTCTTGTCAACGACTGATTGATAACATACAGTATGATTTAGGTTAGCTACTTCACCACTTGCACCAATTGAAACCCTAGAACAGGTTAGGGTTAGGCTTTCTTACCTTAGAACGAAGCCGGAGTCGCTGAAAAAGCGATACGGAGGGGTGGATTAGGCATGTAGCAAAGATGGAAAGAATTCCAGGAAGAATCACCAACTTCTTTTCCACTTTTTCTCTCTTTTCCCTCTCTTGATTTGGGTAGGGTTTGAAATTCGTATGGGATTTGTGAGAGAGGGTTTAAGGCCTTTTTATAAGCCCAAACACGATGAAAACAGACTTGAAGTCAAGGTATACTTAAGTTATAACCAAATCGGGTCTGTTCTGATCCAATGGAGAACTTCTGGAGGTCCTCTTATCAAATGCGGTCAGACTTAAGCTCACTAGCATCGGATCTTTAGTAAGTTAAGTTTTCAGTCTGATCAGATTTTCAGATCGTCCGTGGTGGACCAGTTTCAATTCAACGGTTACTGAACTTCAATCAATGCCACAAGTACTTTGACATGTAAAAGCCACCTATCCTGATTCGAGGGTGAATTTGGGTCAAATTCTAATGGTCAGAATGCTTAAAAATAACGTGCAAGTGAAACGTGCTAGATTTCATAAAATTATAATTAATTTTCTAAATATCTTCCTTTTCTCACTCTCTTCACTCCGGACACAATAAAATGGTCTCAGGATATCGTTTGGGCATGATTTTCACGGTGCTTGTCAAGTCCAACAACGCGGTCAATATCTTCTAAGTTCATCGCTATCAGACTTTGGACGTGCGGTCCAGGTCCGATACGAAGTTTCTGAATGTTCCCGAGAGCAACTGGGTTTAGAGATTGATCCTAGGTTTTTAGGTAACATAGAGTTAATAGTCCTACTCATTTTAGGTCTTGTATTTTTTATTTAAAGTGGTTCAAGTCAATTCTACTGAGTATTCAGTTTGGTACTTAACCAACTTCTACCCTAATTATGGCAGAATACGGTCTTAGGGCCATTCTATGCCCCATTTTGGGAACTTCTAGGTATCATATTATTTTAATTATTTTTCTAGTGGTTCAGCATCAAGTTTACCTAACTTTACTAAATTTTATAAGATTTAGAGTTGTAGAAAAATTTTAAAAATTTCAGAAACAGCAGCTGTCCAACAAGTGATTATCGGACAGTTGCTCACAACGACCTACTTTAAACTATGTTAATTATTTTATTATATTTTTTAGATATTTTTATATAAAACTATACTCATTAGTTTCAATTTTATTTTTGAATCACCTAAATCTGAGTTATAACGAAAGAGATATGATTTTTCAAAGTTTAATAAAATGCACAGAAAAAATGCAGAAACCGGGCTGTCTGTCCCCTGTACGGACGAGGTCGGCGAGGTCCTCGCCGGTTACTAACCTATTTGGCAAGGAATCACCCCAGGGGTGAGGTCCTCACCCCCCAGGGATGCCAGAAACATGTGGAACCCACCTTGGATCCCCCCGAATTGAGTCGTTTGGGCCTACAAGTCCATCGAGGCGTTTATCGAGTCTCATTTACAAACCGGAATGAGTTACACGACGCACAATATATGATTTTGGGATAGAAGAAGATAATCCATCCAAATAACTTATCTACATCATGAAATTCTAAATATTAAATAGTCAAAATTCTATTTTACGCATGTATTTACCATTTATAGTAAGTTTTAATTTAAGTATAGTTCCTCACCTTTTAAACTTTAGGTTTGTGTCTAATATGAAAGTACTTAGAGAAATTTAAAGAATAGGGTGGTGAAAGGTGAGATTTTTGAATGAAATGGGTTGAAAAGTTGATTTCAAGACTTTCGGATTGATCTCTAAGAGTGATATGGTTGACCCATTGCCTAAGGACATCTTATTTTAGGTTGGTGAAAATACGGGATGTTACAATCTACCCCCCTTAAAAATAATTTCATTCCTGAAATTGGCGAAGGGTAATGAGTAATGATTCTATTATGCCTTTTGCCTAAACTGTACTGATTTCAAGTTTATATGCGTGGTGGGATAATACATCTATACTAGTCTGACGCATTTTTGTCTATCCTCCTTAAAAATTCACTCTTTATCTCTTGCTTATACCCTGATGGCTGGCTACAATTGATTTCTTTATCTATTGGAAATCTCGACGATGAGTACCAACTACTTAGAGTAATATATATATTTTCAGTGGTTGACCAGTACGGAGAGATGGTTGTAGTGGGCTCGATCCTGATACGTTGAACATCTACCTGACCAGGGTAGAGGGCTCATCATATCCCTTCCTAGTCCTGCTAGATCCTGGTCTTCTGCCCGGTCAAAGTAGTGAGTCTATTGATAATCTCCCAGGATTGAGAAATGAGTCAAGCCGCGAATTCTTCGCCATTGTATATTTCAGTAACTCCGTATAATCCGATTACTCCAAAGCTTAGGGAATGCCCATCATTGAAAGGTTTCAATTTTCTATTTATAAGGTTGCTCTTTGGGTCTTGGTCTAAGGGAGTCCTCGTCTGAATCTATGTCCAAGGTAGGGGTTAATATGCACCCTAATAGATCATCCTAAAAGGATTTCTAATCATATAGAGTTGGCCAAGGCTTCTATTATGTTCGTATTTAACGAGTAGGTTTATGGATACACTAACCTTCGCTCACTCTCACTGTTAGGCCTATGATTTAATATGAATGGGTTCAACACTAAAGCCCTAATTATTTCCCTATAAAGACTTCACTATTGACATTCTAAGGAAGATTCAGAATCCTAATTTAATGACCTAACCTTACGTATAACCTGAATCACTTTCTTCGATCCTGGGCCAGTGGGGAAAGGTCCAACCATGCTTCGCTACGCAGTTCTAACTCAACTGTTGTATTAGCTAGCCTTACTAGATTGGGCTCATAAGGTTCTACCCCCCTTAAAAATTATTTCTACTCTCAAAGCTCAAGATTCTATGTCTCGATCCGTATGTCGGAACGAGGTATAATTTAGGACCTATCCTTGACATGAAATGGGAAATAACCTCTCAATACATTAGTCTTTCTTTCATTGATGATGTATACTATGGCATTGGCACCTATGGTTAAAGAAATGACCCTAGTCTCTATTATGGTTGATTTCAGGGGCAGGTGTGAGTTGGTGGCAAGATATCTAATTCTCTATTGGCTACTCTATTGGCTATATGTCCTTAACATTTCCCAAGGGTAAAGCAATAACTTTTGGTTAAAGGTAGCCGGGCCAACACGGAAGAAAAGTGGTGTAGTGGGTCTGAGCCGGATACATACACTTTCTTTCTAGCTAGGACAGAAAACTTGTCGTATCAGTTCTTAATCCTAGTTGGTCTCGATCTTCTGCTTTATCATAGCATTGAGGTCATTGGTAACTACCAGGATTAAGAAGTCGATTCAAACCGCGAATACCTCGCTTATATATAATTTCTCTACTTCGTGTTCCCAATTGTACTAAGTCCTTGGAAGGGCAAATCTAAGGGGCGTGCTGGTTTATCCTAGCATTTAATCTGAGGGGTATATAAGTTTTCTCTAAGTGTAACTAGTTCTGAGTCAAGCAAGCTTCCTAAGAGTTAATAAAGGAGCCTATAAGTATTAAGGAAATCCAACAAAAGAACGAGATCTCACTCTAACTAAATCAAGATAACTAACTACGTCTATATTCCAATTACCTTAGCAAAATCAGTCTTTTACATACCTTAACAAAACCAGTAGCCTAGTCTTAATAAATTCAACGATGCTCAAGCACTTCACATATGTCTATACTAGCTAAGGAGGTCCTAGGGTTTACGTTTTTAATTTACTAGCTTTCCTATACCGTCAGATCTCTCTAAATCTAAGAATACCCACTTTAGGTCCAAAACTCTAAGGGCCTGTTTGGCTAGTGGTATAAGGCTGTATTAAATGGATTGCGTCGCTAATCCCACCTCGGGATTGAGAATGACATGTTTGGAAGGAAGGTGGGATGTGATTAAAATCAATTACATAGACTTTGGAAAATGAGCCTTGCGGTGGAAAGTGTGAGATGGGATTTCCAAATCCCATGATGATGAATGTCCAAGTGTAATTTGAAAGGAAATCCTGGGATTTACTGTTAATTGCATACATTCCAACCATGGCATTGGAAATCATGGGTTACACCCAAATCTAAGGACAATACCTTACACATGCATTTATTGTTACCTTTACAATTCTATCTATCCTAATCTCACCTAATGGAGTTGGTTGAATGGGCCCTAAATGTCTCATCATTTGAAAATGTGCAGGTTATGGGACACAAAAATATGAGTTTTATGCCCATATGAGAGGGTATAATGAAGGTGGAAAGTCATACAGAGTAGTTTTTGGGTAATGGTGTTTGATGGGTGTAAGATGTAGAAGAAGATGGAAGCTTGAGTGAATAGAAGTGGGGATGTGAGATCATTTTACATGGTCTCGGTTACGTATGGGCTATACTACGATAGTTAATCTCGCTGGTCGGCGAAACTTAGGATTCGAATGTGGTTTCTAGATTCCATCGCCCCCTTCCTAAGTCAGTGCGTCGGTGTGCATTGTGTTACCATAACCCAGGTCCGGTTTAATCCAAATCATGCTCTGATATCATCTGTAACGCCTCAAAAATCGGGGGTCGAGGATAAATTCCACTCCTGAGTTCCAAAACATCACTTATGTAACATTTTCAATGATGAATAAATGTTGACTGTAATAGTGCATAAAACATGAAGTGGATTAAGCAAAAACAGCATATCATACTCCAGAGACAGTTAAATTAGCAAGAGGAAGAATGTGATAAATATATAAAATATATGAACTGTTGTAAGTCTCAAGAGTGTGAACATGTTACCAGGTTAAACATATACATGTATACTCCAAAAATGATAAAAAAGAATATACATGAGTGCTCTAAAAATATAAAATGACAAGTGTCATGGCGTCTAATCAACCTCCCTGTAATCCCGTCGATCAGAACACGGTCTACCTAGACCCGCATGATAACCGCCTATAGGAGAAATCCTCCTCATCATCAAACAAGTCTGACTCCGCTTCACAAGCAGCGCCATCATCTGAAACTAAAACAAGGACTGGTTGGTGTGTACAACACCATCCCATAACGTGGGAGTGAGTGGTCAGCTAAGTGGAATCATAGAGTAAAGGTTAACGTGTTATCAAATCAATCAAGCGATAATGATAAAGTAAGCAAATCAAACATTCCTAAATACTGTAATTAATGCAAGAATGAAATGATATGATGGATGCCCTCGCCAACATACTCCCTCATGCGACACCATCTTACGTCCGCGGCATGCTTTCCTCCCTTAGTGCTCCACATCTTCCAGGCACATGCAGTGCGATATGAATATGATTACCGAGTTGTTATTAGTCCTTTTCATACGGTAGGATTAGGAAACTAGGGTACTTTCCTTATATCATTCCCAACAAGGATCCTATCTAGGGTCGTCACTCCTAGTAGTCTCATATGATGATATGGTTCTAGGTCACTGCAAGGGCTGTCAGGGCTGTTGCACGCACTCATTGCACCTCTCCCCAATCACCTTATCAATACAGGCCTAGTTGAACTCTTGTTGCTACGGAAGGGTCGTCGCCTCACGTAGACTCAGAGTACGCTCGAGGTCACTACAAAGGGCTGTCAGGGCTGTTGTATGCACTCGTTGCACCGCTCCCCCATCACCTTATCAGTGTAGGATGACAGCTTGAATATAGTGTCCCATACCACCATAATCGGCTCACGAGTCTGGGTTACTCACTGGTCACTACGGGGAGGCTCGTGGTCCCAGCGTAGGTCGACAGCTCGACCACGGTGTCCCATACCACCATGCCCGGCTCATGAGTCTTAATGGATCAAGGTACCACGGTTATCAGGGTTATCACTGGTAAGTTCAGTATCCTAGGTTCAAGCAGTTATGACTAATACAAGGTGAACATACAGTGGTCAGTCGAGTTACTTGACGAGCTCGACTAGTATGAGCGCACCTCAAGTTGAACGACATGAAGTGTATAAACACCTCGTGTGGCCTAACCACTACCGTCAACCAAAGCATGACTCGGGTTCATCGATGCGTCCTTCGTGGTGAATAGAATCCAACCATGAATTCAAATCTGTTACTGACTGCCTGGACTAGAGTATAGCCCCAAACATTTGTAATCTAAATCAATAATCACATGAGAGAGACAGAATTGAAATACAAGTAATTCCAGCATGTTATCAGCATGTTATAACGTACATCATAAGAAGTTAACCATACACGAGTATTTCACACATAAGGTAATCAATTCAAATACAACAAGCATGGAGGTAATCATGTACATCATCAAATTAGTTGAGAATCCAATCTCAACGCTAATCTACAACCTCATTTACTCAATACTTACTTATACAAACATTTATACAAACACTTAGTCCACACACATTAGTCTACATAACATATGTCGGCCAAAATGTGCATTAGGGCGAATCTCTTTGCCAAAAAGATCATACACGCATAACTAGTATAGGTACACGGCAAATACTCATGAAAATCATATCAGCAAAATACGTACGTATACGGTATTTCCTACAAATATCCAAAATACCCTAAATCTCATATTCTTCGTTCGTATTCGAAATGAAAAACAGACAGCATGTTCTACATGTCAAACAGCATTCTTGTCAACAATCTACCATTAAACGACATTGAAAGCTTTGAAAATAGGCAATCTAAGCACCTAAAATCCACACCTTACATCGTATAAGTGTAATGAATTCAATAGAGACTCTAAGTATTGTCAACGACTGATTGGCAACATACAGTATGATTTAGGTTAGCTACTTCACCTCTTGCACCAATTGAAACCCTAGAACAGGTTAGGCTTTCTTACCTAAGAACGAAGCCGGAGTCGCCGAAAAAGTGATATAGAGGGGTGGATTAGGCACGTAGCAAAGCTGGGAAGAATCCCAAGAAGAATCACCAACTTCTCTCCCACTTTCTCTCTCTTTTCCCTCTCTTGATTTGGGTAGGGTTTGAAATTCGTATGGAATTTGTGAGAGAGGGTTTAAGGCCTTTTTATAAGCCCAAACACGACGAAAACAGACTTGAAGTCAAGGTATACTTAAGTTATAACCAAATCGGGTCTGTTCTGATCCAACGGAGCACTTCTGGAGGTCCTCTTATCAAATGCGGTCAGACTTAAGCTCACTAGCATCGGATCTTTAGTAAGTTAAGTTTTCAGTCCGATCAGATTTTCTGATCATCCATGGCAGACCAGTTTCAATTCAACGGTTACTGAACTTCGATCAAGGCCACAAGTACTTTGACATGTAAGGGCCACCTATCCTGATTCGAGGATGAATTTGGGTCGAATTCTAACGATCAGAACGCTTAAAAATAACGCGCGAGTGAAACGTACCAGATTTCATAAAATTATAATTAATTTTCTAAATATCTTCCTTTTCTCACTCTCTTCACTCCGGACGCAATAAAATGGTCTCAGGACATCGTTTGGTCGTGATTTTCATGGTGCTTGTCAAGTCCAACAACGCGGTCAATATCTTCTAAGTTCATCGCTATCAGACTTTTGACATGCGGTCCAGGTCCGATATGAAGTTTCTGAATGCTCCCAAGAGTAACTGGGTTTAGAGATTGATCCTAGGTTTCTAGGTAACATAGCATTAGCAGTCCTACTCATTTTAGGTCCTATAGTTTGTATTTAAAATGGTTCAAGTCAATTCTACTGAGTATTCAGTTTGGTACTTAACCAACTTCTACCCTAATTATGACAGAATACGGTCCTAGGGCCATTCTATGCCCCATTTTGGGAACTTCTAGGTTTCATATTATTTTAATTATTTTTCTAGTGGTTCATCATCAAGTTTACCCTGACTCCACTAAATTTCATTTGACTTCGAGTTGTAAAAAAATTCTAAAACTTCCAGAAGCAGCAGCTGTCCAACAAGTGATTATCGGACAGTTGCTCAGAACGACCTACTTTAAACTATGTTAAATATTTATTATATTTTTCACATATTTTTATATAAACCTAGACTCATTTAGATTCAATCTAGTTTTTAACTCACCTAAATTGGAGTTATAACGAAGGAGATATGGTATTTCAAAGTTTGATAAAATGCTCAGAAAAAATGCAGAAACCGGGTTGCCTGTCCGCTGTACAGACGAGGTCGGTGAGGCCTAGCCAAACCGGCGAGCTCCTCGCCGGTCACTGATGTATTTGGCAAGGAATATCCCCAGGGGTGAGGTCCTCACCCCTCAGGGATGCTAAAAACATGTGGGCCCCACCTTGGATCCCCCTGAATTGAGTCGTTTGGGCCCACAAGTCTGTCGAGGCGTTTATCGAGTCTCATTTGTAAACCGGAATGAGTTACACGACGTACAATATATAATTTTAGGGTAGAAGAAGATAATTCATCCAAATAACCTATCTACATCATGAAATTCTAAATATTAAATAGTCAAAATACCATTTTACGCATGTATTTACCATTTAGTTTAAGTATAGTTCCTCACCTTTTAAACTTTAGGTTTGTGTCTAATATGAAAGTACTTAGAGAAATTTGAAGAATGGGGTGGTGAAAGGTGAGATTTTTGAAGGAAATGGGTTGAAAAGCGATTTCTAGACTTTAGGATTGATCTCTAAGAGTGATATGGTTGACCCATTGCCTAAGGACATCTAATTTCAGGTTGGAAAAATCAGGGGTGTTACAAAAACTATAACCTAAATGTATATAGTCCGCACCTTAAACTAGAAAACGCGTAACGGATATGATTTAGACGACAAGTCTTCGTTAACGGCGGATAGGCAACCTAAGGCATGAATATAGGTTAGCTACAATAAAACTTAATTATTCTAAGCTCCAAAACAAGTTAGGGTTAAGATTTCTTACCCAAGAATGAAATCTGAAACGCCGTAATAACGATACGGATTGGTGGATTAGGCACGTAGTAAAGCTGGGAAGAATCTCAGGAAGAATCACTAACTTCTCTCTCACTTTCTCTCTCTTTTCTCTCTCTTTCTTAGCTAGGGTTTGGAAATTCGTATGGGATTTGGGAATGAGGGTTTAAGGCCTTTTTATAAGCCTAAAAGCGACGGAAATAGCCCTAGGGCCAAGGTATACTTAGGTTATAACCAAATCGGGTTTATTCCGATCTAACGGAGCACTTCTGGAGGTCCTGCTACTAAATGCGGTCGGACTTAAGCTCTCTATTATTGGATCTAGGTCAAGATAAGATTTCAGTCCGGTCAGGTTTCCAGATCGACCGCGGTGAACCAGTTTCAGTTCAATGGTTACGGAAACTTGATCAGAGCTATAAGTACTATCCTGATCCGAGGGTGAATTTGGGTCAAAATCTAACAGTCAGAATGCTTAGAAATAACGCATAAGAGAAACGATCTAGATTACTTGAAATTATATTTAATTTTATAAAAATCTTCGCTTTCTCACTCACTTCACTCTGGACTCAAGGAAACAGTCCTAGGACATCGTATGGCCTTAATTTTTGAGGTGACAGTCAAGTCCAACTAGGTGGTCATAGTTGTCTAAGTTTATCATTATCGGACTTTCGACGTGCAGTCTAGGTCCAATACGAAGTTACAAAGTATTCCTGTGAACAACTGGGTTTAGAGTTGGATCCTATATTTCAAGGTAATATAGCGTCAACAATTCTATAGGTTTTGGGTCTTACAGATCGCATTTAAAGTGGTTGGTGCTAATTTTGTAAGAAATCTAGTGTAGCGCTAGTTAATGCCAGTTAAATTTCTAAAGAATGTGGTTCTAAATGATTTCTTTGGCTTTGGAATTGAGTTTTGAGATGTTACCAAGGTGTTATAGTTGACCCATTGCCTAAGGACGTCTAACTCTAGGTTGGCAAAAATCTGGGGTGTTACATTACCAAAGCAGGCACCAGAATGCTGCCGAAATTTCTATTTGACCGTCTTGTCTTTCATTTAGTACATTGCATTAATTGTATTTTATTTTTAGAATCAAGGGATCAGAGGATGTAAATGAACTCAGATAAATGTGATCAATGTTCTTTCAACAATTTTTTTGTTATCATTGAATAAATTCCCCAAATTAGATGCATTTGTTTCTTTGTCGAAACATTGATCATCTCATCAAGAGGAATATTGTGTGGATTCGATCATCTGATCTCTCCTTCTGGAACTCATATCCTTGGACAAAAGGAAGATTGAAGACTGTGAATACTTCGGAGACCGAATCATTAAGAAATTCAGCAACATGTTGATCTTCAAAGATTAATGGCTGTTACGCGGGCCTTCGCAATAGCATGGTGTTGCACGGCTTGGAGGGAAGCTCTCCCTTTCTCCTTCCTTCTTTCCTTCTTGAGTACCTTCAATCTTCTCTTCTGTTGTGGAGCTCTGATCTTCTCCAAAATCTTCGATGTGTGCAAATGAGAGGGGGGAGGGGGTATTTATAGGCCTCCACATGTGTGAACCCTTAAAGTCCGTGCCTTGGGCCCACCTTTCATCAAATATAAGCCATCCACATCATCATACCCGAACCCACATCATCATACCTGAATCCACCTCAGCATACCCAAATACGCACTTGAGCAATGCGCACAACACCTCATTCCCCTTTTGCGTGGGTCCGCACAACACTACACTGTTGCGCAGCTAGCACAAAGGGTATATCATATTTATCCTGATTGTTACTTTGTGCAGGTGTGCTCAACTGAGAAAGGCTTTTGCATCGATCCGCGCAACTAACACCCTTTGCACGGGTCGATACAATGCCATGATTTTCCCTTCGTCGTGCATTTTCTTAACATCTTTTCATGATTCTTTCTTTTATTTTTCCTTTCTTTGATTCATTCTTTTAGTCCTTTATTTTATGCCTCAACAGATGCCCCCTTGATCCTTTTTATTCATCACTTCCTAGATAAAGAAATAGGATCTACCTCTTGAAAACATCGTGTACGCCCGCGTAAAGGCCAGTCGGGTTCCATAATCGGGTCTAGCTTCCCTATAAATACCAAAATCGGTTCTTCATTTTCCATACCTTTAATTTCTTGCAGAAGCTCTGCCTCTTCTCTTCCGACCCGTGCAACAGCCCATCTTTGTGCGCCCTTGTGCAATAGCATATTTGTCACTCCCTAAACCCCAAAATCAGGCTCATAAAATTCTCGATCACCGAATCTAGTGCCGAAAACCTCCGTAGTACCTCATTCTTAGCTCCCAGCGCATATACGCCAGATTTCGATCCTAGGATCCTACAAGGAGGATTTTTCAACATACATTTAACTCGTAATAAGCATAACCACAAGTTTACCCAAATCACAAAGGCAACATAATCATCACATATCCACAGATATAAATATTTAAATACAATGCTAAAAGGAAAATACAAGCTCCAAAAGACAGCTGCACGCTCCAAGCTCAACGCTGCTACAACCTAACGCTACCTGCACGCATCTATCATGCATAACTTATAAAAATCTTAGAGGGTGGTGAAAGTGTGTGCGCAAGATAAGTGTTAAGCACACAAATATAATGCCATAATCATACGATGTCAGAAATACTGGCAAGATCATGAATCATACGATATCAGAGTAAGAGGAAACACACTGGTAAGTCCATGAGTCATACAAATCAGAGTACGGAATGCAGATCAAAATGAGCCAAATATCAGATGCTGAGTATGTAATACAATATGTAAATCCTGATGAGCCACGAATACCATCAACCTCATCTAAGCCATATAAATGCAGAAACATAGTATCCCAAAATGCTATATGTTGCAAATGCAATGCAATATGCGGTGTGAATGAAATGACTAAGTTGGAGTGAAGTCGGGATGAAAATACGTAGCATCGCAAGTTATGGGGTTCATCACAAGGACTTCTATCCAAACCAGTCCCATACCTAAATTTAGATAGCCAGAATCAATGTGGTAAACCCCTGACCTTAGGTTAGTTGTGCGCCCTAACCAAAATCCTTACCATTTCCAAGGTACACAATAATTAGTTGCGCACCACTAGCCCGAGTGGATAGTGAATGAATGAATGAATGAATATGCAACTCCTACTCAATAAGTCCACGTATCAATACTGTACATCTTTGGGATCATCACCGGGGTCTAATACACTCCAAGCTGGCTACCACCATGGTTGGCCGCGCAGGCCAGCGAGTGAAAAAGACCTCACTACCTGCCTACTAGTAGTATACCAATGCCTACCCAACTCATCGATAACGGACCCATTTGGGAGCTGGTTAAACTCAGCCTAGCTTATAGCCCCCTCACTTGGGTGGATCAGGCCACACACTCTCCTAATCGACCATGATACAGTAGGAGACGTGGCCTACTTGTATTCGGCACTAGGACGCTCATGTATCCACTCGGTTTAGACGTCAGGGCGTCTCTTGGCCACGGAGGTTTAAGGACTTTCACACACGGACATTCAAAGTGCCCAGATACTTGAACTAAGTATTTTTGGTGTCCCATTTAACCATCCACGACATGCTTGTGGAGGTTACGACCCTAATGTCGTTAGGGCTTACAGTAATCACAACACACAATGTAAGATATATGAGTCAAACAATCCAATCATGCATCAATCCTGCGCATACCGTGTGCTTATGTGAGACAATCTCCGCCCATCAGGGAGTCTCATAACAACCTGTCCAATGACGTATGCAATGGTCAACCACATCTCATAATAAACATGTAGATGATGCGTATGGGCATGTACATGATGCTATGCTATCACATACTCATAATCAGTATCGACAATCGGCACCGATAAATGCATTGATAATCAACCTATACAATCAGCCCCGACAATCAGAATCAGCCTCGATACTCGGAATCGACCTCTATAATTAGAATCAACCTCGACAATCAGCCTAAGGGAAGGTCACAATAAAGATATTAAACCATCATTGCCCATTAATGCGAAAATTTAACCACCATTACTCCCAAGGAGTGACCCACATAGAGCCAAATATATAGTGGGCCCAAGGCCTCAACAATGGCCCAATATACATCACCATGGGCCTCTCTCAAGTGCCTAATACCCATCATGATTGGCCTCACTCATGGGTTACATATACAACATGTTGGGCCTCGCCATATGGGCTGAAATTATATCACAATGGGCCACAATAATGGGCCAATACACATCACAATGGGTCACGACATATGGGCTGAAAATACATCACAATGGGCCGTAAATATATCACATCGGGCCTCATCATATGGGTCTCATATACAAAACGTTGGGCCACATCACATGGGCCTAATACACATCACTATGGGCCGCTCACACGGGCCTAACACACATCACTATGGACCGCATCAATGGGCCTCATATACATCACACTGAGCCTCATGCCTAGGCCGCATATACATCAAGTGGGCTGCATTACATGGGCCACACATACATCACATCGGGCCTTGCTAAATGGGACATAGATACACCATAATGGGCCTTGTCAAATGGGCTGGAAACACATCACAATGGGCCTCATACCTGTGCCGCATATACATCACAATGGGCCTCATAAATGGGACTTAAATACATCACGATGGGCCACAACTCATGAGCCTTAAATACTCAATAGGTGGGCCTCATCACATGTGCCTCAAATACATCACCTAGGCCGCATGACATGGGCCTTGCACGCATCACTTGGGCCTCAATTATACATCGCAACTGGGCCTCCAATATACATCACAAGTGGGCCTTGCACATGCAGCAAGTGAGCGCTGGATACTGCAGGCGGGCCTTACACACTGCAGGTGGGCCCTGCAGATGAACGGTCTACATGAAACACATACGTCATGGTGGGTCGCACCGGCCAGGTGGACGGATGGTGAAGATATACAATACATGCATCACTGGTATGCCCCACATTGTACCGTCCAAAATGGACAGTGTAAATATACAATGTATACATCTAGTGGGCCCCACCTACACATGTGCATCACGTGTGGAGTGGGTCCCACATGGACGGTTGGGATATAATACATACCTCATGCCAGACCACAGAACTTGCTAATATATAAAATAGTAGCAAATATATATGGGGTCCCTACATTACGTGTGGTCCATACAGATGGACTGTGGATACAACACATACATCATGGAGAGCACGTAATGGACAGCTAAGATAAAACACATCTACCAAGGTGAGCCCCACCGTTCATCACGTGGTGTCCCACCATCCAGATGATGGACAGGCTGGAACAAAACACATATATCAGATGGTGTCCCTGATGAGGGTCGAATATTACATATCATACCCCAGTTATTGCTTGATTTCACATACATGATAATGCTTAATGGAATATTTTAATCTTGTTTTTGTTGCAGGGTATAATTAGGAGCGTTGACTGAAAAAGAGTACTACAAGTGTGGAATTGATGCTCTGAAGCTAGCAGAACAAGGGACGGACTCCAGAGGACCAATCTTGAAGAATTTACATGCCAAGGATTTGAGGAAATCAAGTCGTTCACGTTAAAGAGGCTCGAAAATGGTCCATAATGCAAGATCACATGGTTCCCGCCATCCGTTCGGCTCGAAACTTCATACATGGGATGAGGGCCAATTTTGTCCCAACTGTTAAAAAGATATAATAAAAGAGATGGATGGAACAGATTTCTCAGAAACATCGCAGTGGACCCCACACGAACAGCGTGTGCGTAGAGCACATATGCACTAGCCATGCAATAGACGAACGGACGGGTCAAACCGACATTTGACCCGTCATCTTTTCAAAAATGGTAATTGTTGTGTTGTTGTTGCGTAGCCGACCGACAATCAGATTTTGTGGACACTAGTGGGCCACCATCAGGCCCTGTAAGGCTAATCCAAGCCGTCCATCTTGTAGAGGGGCTTGAGAAATTCAAAACCATGCTGTTACCTTTCACCAATGCGTACGCACGTGTGAGGTACAGAGGCCACAAATAGGCTGCCCTGCAACGTTCTAAATTGATTTTAGTATGATTTCTTCTCTGGGACGAGTCGATGGACGTTCAAAACCAATCATGTTTGACCAAAATTTCATCTTGAATCTAATGGACGGGGTGGATTTCCCCGAAAACACCTCTGTGGGGCCCACCGATCATGACAGCGTTGGATGTGTGAAAGCTTATGCACGTCCATGAAATCTGGACTTCCAAGTGGTTGTGACCGACCATCTTTGATAATATGGTAGATCTGAACCGTCCATCATGTATAGTACTCACAAACGTCCTAAGGAACAGTGTTTCTTTGAAAACTATTCGAGGAAAGTGGTGTTGTTTTGCGTACAAACTTTGCTACAAAAAAGCTTATGCGAATTCTGTTGTGGAACCGACTCTAGCCTTTCACCGAACTCCAGCAGCTATAAAAGGTCCTAGGCAGAGCCAGAGCAAAGAGGAGGGTAGATCCAGATGAGAAGAAAGAGAAGAAAGAGAAGAAAGAGAGGAAGAAAGAAGGGAAGGATGTTCTTATTGTTTAAATTTTATTTTTCTTTCATTATAATTGATTTTATGGATTGCTAAAATCCTTAGCTAGGGCTGAGATGAAGCTCCTGATTTGAATAACTCTTGTCATGTGTTGATTTTATCTGGGTTTGATTTATTTATTTCTTTCTCTAGTGTGCTTAACTGAAATTTTCGTACTTCTCCATTCTATGAGATTAATCAAAGTCTAGATGTGGATTTTGTTTAGAATCTTATTCTTTGTGCTTATGCATGACCATGAACAGGTTTCCTACAAAGGAAGAAATAGGAATCTACATCTCTTCATGCCTGACCATGGATGGAAAGATGTGATCCTTATGCTTTAAGGGATTATACATTCTATGTGCCCGACCAAGGACATAGAGTGTGGTTTATTTATTTTTATATCAATTTGAATTTGGGTGAATCAATAGGTAAAAAAAGGGTCAGGATAATTAGGAGTGGATTTGAAAGTTCTAGTCTTCTCCTTGATTGAATTTTCTTTATTGCTCTTGGTTATTTTTCATAAATTTGTGATAGTTTACTTAATCATTCGCTAAACTATTTGTTGGATTAGTTTAGAAGAATCATAAAGTTTGAATTATGACAACCAGTCCTCGTGGGAACGATCTCGTAATACGTACTGTTTCTACATCTGATTCATATACTTGCGAGTTTAAAATCATTTAAATCAGATTAGTTTAAATAAAACATCAAGTTTTTGGTGCTGTTGCCGGGGACTGTTTCGCTCCAAATTGGATTTAGAATTTTTTCTTATCATAATTCGAGCCTTAGGATTTTTCTAGCATTATTTTAGGAATTTTTTTTTACCGGAATTGAGGAAGGAAGCTGTAAAATAAAATTATCTTCAAAAGGAGGAGCTCCTAATTCTTCATACATCGATCATCTCCTTTTTCAGGTTCTTTCTTCCAATTCTTATTTACATAGTTTTATCTTATTTTTAGGAATTCATATTTTTTAGTTCCTGTTTTATTTCTCTTAGGTTGCATCTTAGTTTAATTTTCTTTTTTACATTGCAATAACATAGTTTATGCTAGGGCCTAGATCTCTGAACATAGAACTAGAACCTTTTGATCTTGAAATACAAAGAACCTTTCATAGAAGATTTAGAAACATCCTATTTGAAATGGAAGACGAGAATGGAATTAAAGCTCTTAGAGATTATTCAGCTCTTATCCAATTCAATGCGCCTTCATACATAGTGTTACTAGCCACCACGACAACACACTTTGAACTTAACCCTGGGGTAATACAATTGTTGCCCTCTTTCTATGGTCTAGACCAGGAGGATCCATATCATCACATGAAAGAATTCCTAGACATTTACTCTACCTTTAGGTTTCAAAACTTTTTAGATGATTCGATCCGTTTGTGCCTTTTTCTTTTTTCTTTGAAAGATAAGGCGAAAGCATGGTTGAATTCTCTGAGAGTTGGGACTATCCCTATATGGGACCAATTGTCTAAGAAATTCTTAAACAAGTTCTTCCTAGTTCACAAAACTAATGCCCTCTGTAGAGAAATTACTAATTTTACACAAAAAGAGGGTGAGCACTTTCATGGATGTTGGGAAAGATGGAAGGAATTGCATCTTAAATGTCCACACCATGGTTTCGAGAAGTGGCAACAAGTTCAATACTTCTATGATGGTTTGACACCCCAAAACCGTCTCATGGTTGATGTCACCAGTGGAGGGTCGTTCATGACCAAAAGTGATGTCGAAGCGTGAAATTTCTTCAAAACATTGTGTGAAAATTCTCAGCAATGGGACTACTCAAATAGAGGTGAAAGAAGCCCCCAACCACAGAAGAAAGGTGGTATTTATTGAAAGTGCACCTACTAGTGCCCTGGTTTGTCAATTATGGTGTAAATTGAGTCAGTCGGACAACCGCGCCTAACAGGAAGATCAAGTCAAGTGTCTGCCTCAAATGGATGTGTGGAAGCTCGCTATAGGTAAATCATATCCTTACATCCCATGTCCCAAAACACCAGGTGATTAAAACCCTTAAAACTAAGTAAAACATCTTAGGGTTTTAGTGTAAGAAAACGTTTTACCAAATAGGAAAATCTTAAAGTTTTCTTACCCTGTCGATTATATCAAATCACATTTCGATATGATCAACCTGCTCTGTCGATGTCTTCAGCATCTCAATCGATACAATCGAGTGTGGACAAAAAGTATCCAGCAATCAAACATTCATCTGGACGATTTATCGATATATCGATGGATCAGTCGATATCATCGATATTCGAATATCAATCCTATCGAAAGTGGATCGATAATATCGACAGACAATTTTTCGACACTCCTGTTTTTCTAAAGAAAACTACTATGAGCTTTGATATATCGATGACTTCCGATTCAATCTGAAAGCAAATATCGATCATATCGGAAGTCAGTCGATCATATCGATAGTGGGCGCATGTTTCCTCCAGTATAAATTTTAGGGTGTTTTAATCGTTGATCAGGGTGCCAGTCAAGAAATTAATATTCATATGTCAATCATATAGAGACCTGGTCGATTGGATCAAGACCGGACACAAACCGTCCAACAAGCTTATAGGTAAATCTCTACGATTTATCGATCCCATCGATACGGACTCTGATATTATCGATATACAAATTCTGATGACATCGACTGTTCCCGATCATATCTCTAGAACTTGAAATTCTTCAAGGCTTGTCTCTCTTATTTTCACATGTCGATAGATCGATCCCGCCATCGATGGAATCGGAGTTCGAAATTCGATAACATCGATGTGTGTCTCAATCCCATCGACCAGTTGGTAAAAAGTTTCCAAAAGCGAAAATGACATTCTAGTTTGTATCATCGAGAGATCAGTCATTATAATCTAGAGTATACGCTCGATCATATCGACTCTTGCTCAATCATATCGAACTCTGTCATAAATGTGACCGTTTTATATCTGTTGGAACCTTTTTCCTATATATAGAGAGGTTAATCTTTATTACTGGTAGAGAAAAAAGAGAGTGCTTTTGAGTGTTTTAAATTTCATATCATTTATCTTAAGCCCTTTCTCACAGGGAGTTCATCCTCCAATCCACCCTCATCATTGATATACAGTAGAGTGGATTGGGGAATGAACTTCCGCATTCAAGGATCCTTCAGCTACTACCTTAATGGAAAATCATTAACCTAGGATGCCTTGAATGCATAGATGATTGGAACCACTCTATCTTCCTAATAGGAAAATCTTTAGAGAGTGAAATTCCATCATAACCTTGACCCGACCTAAAGCCTAATATAGGTATATCTTTTGTGTTGCGGATCAAGGGATCTGAAGAACCTTCAACATCAAGGAGGAGATCTTCGACATTGTGCAAAAAGGGACTCATCAACTTATCTGTAAGTACTTAGAGTCCAGAGGACACTTGTGATCATTCCTTTTTAGGATTGGGTCTTAAGTGTTGCTCACCCTTTGAAGTCCTCAAAGGAGGCCTCCGACCAGAGTGTACGTGCGGGGTGCGTTGTGTGGACCCTTGCTCTGTGGAGAGCATAAACATCTGGGTGCGTTGTGTGGACCCTTACTCTGTGTGGGCATAAACATCTGGTTAGGAGTGCGCCAGAAAAACTCCAGGGTTAGAGGTGAACCGAGTAGAAACCTCCGTGTAAAGGTTGAAGGTGAACCTGATTTAAAACCTTAGGTTTGAGGTGAACCATGAAAAACTTCCTTAGTGAAATCCGGTCACTCAAGGGTTGAGTGTGGAAGTCGGGAGTGGAGTAGACAAGTAGTCGAACCACTATAAAATGACTATGTTTGAGATTGGAATTTTCTTTCATTTATATGATTCCCTTATATGCCTTTATATCTGATCATCTGAAATCACATCTTATACACACACAGTCATATCCATCAAAATTTTATCTATAAATTGTTTATCTTTTAAATAGTTTTTGATTGGATCCTCTACAGGCTTGGAAGCCAGTAGAGTTAATTTTGAGTAATCCTAATCTGTACTCTGTGATAGGATTAGTGTGATAAGAATTTTTAATAATTCATAAAAACCTTAAAAAGTCCTATTCACTCCCCCCCCCTCTAGGATATATTGGCATATTCCTACTTCAACTCAAGCAGTCTTCATCGCTATTTCATTTATGAGATAGGAGTCACACCAGATCTTTATGCCAAGATTGATAGCCCGACAAAGAAAGTTGATGCTTTGATGCTAAAAAATGGACCTCCAAATACAACTCAATTCGAGTCATGTGCCATATGTTCTAGTCCTGGCCATCCTACACAGTCGTGTCCATCTGGTGTAGCATTTCTAGAATTTTACTCTGAACAAGTACATGCTGTAAACACCTTTCAGAGACCTGGGAATGATCCTTACTCAGACACCTACATTCCAGGGTGGGCTAGGCATTCAAATTTTTCTTGGGCAAAAGGACCACAACAAGGAGGACCATCTGGAAATCCTCTTATGCAACCTTACTCCCAAGTTGGTAGTCAATAGCTTCAACAGTTTTCACAATATCAACAAGTACCTCCACAATCTACGAAACCATCTCTTGGGGATACACTCAATCTTTTTATGCAGAGTTCACTTCAATTTCAAAAAGATACCCAACAAACTTTACTAGCTAACCAGCAAAGCTTACATGCAAATGCGCAAATCATTGTCAAGCTAGAAGTACAGTTAGGTTAACTTGCTGCCACATTGAGTGAGAGAGAGAAGGGCAAGTTTCCTAGTCAACCTGTGGCAAATCTAAAAGGACAGTATGAGATTGACTCTAACTTAAATCAAGAACAATATCATGAGCAAGCCAAATCTATCATTACCCTTAAGTCCGGTAAAGAGATCGAGAATAAAGTAGAGATGTCTAGGGAAGAATCAAATTCCAAATCGGAAGACCAAATGCAGTAGAGAGACATACTAGTGCATCCAAAGTCCAAAAGCACGCTGACCTTCCAGAAACCACTCATGTGCCATCTTATGTGCCTAAGGCACCTTTTCCTCAACGTCTGTCACCAGTTAAGAAAGGAAACAACTTTGATGATATATTGGAGATGTTTAAGAAAGTGCAAATTAACATTCCATTACTTAATGCTATCAAGCAAGTCCCCGCTTACGCTAAGTTTCTTAAAGATTTATGCACTCAAAAGTGTAAGATGAATGTTCATAAGAAGGTCTTCCTTGTAGAGCAATTCAGCTCCATGATTCAAAATAACACCCCGCCTAAATTTAGGGATCCAAGAGCTCCTACCATTTCTTGCGTCATAGGAGATCATAAGGTTGAGAAGGCATTACTTGATTTAGGGGCGAGCATTAATTTGTTGCCATATTCTGTGTATGAGCAGCTAGGACTTGGTGAGCTGAAACCAACTAAAATAACACTATAACTAACTGATAGATTTGTCAAGGTGCGCCGTGGTGTTATTGAGGATGTGCTAATCCAGGTTTATAATTTTATTTTCCATTGGATTTCATCGTTCTAGATACTCAACCTATTCAAATCCTACTAGTCAAATCCCGGTTATTCTGGGACATCCATTCTTAGCCACATTCAATGCTATCATAAATTGTAGGAATGGAGTCATGAAGTTGTCTTTTGGTAACATAAAGATAAAGGTCAGTGTTTTCAATGCTGGACAACAACTAGCAGACTCGGATGATATATTTGAAGTGGACATGATTGAAAGTCTAGTGCATGAAAATCTTCCGAAGATGCACTTGAGCCTTGCTTAGCACATTTTGGCATGGATTTTGACATAGAAAGTTCCATCCAAGAAGTCAATGCATTGCTTGACTCTAATCCTGTAATGGACACTACAAAATAGAAAGTGAAAGTGGAACCTCTTCCACCATCTGAGTCTAAACTGGTCCCATCTTGTAACACCCCGGATTTTGGCCAATCTGGGATTTGACGTCCTTAGGCAGTGGGTCAACTAAAACACCAGGAAAATCGCTCAGAACCTACTTCCATAGCCAAAGAAACCACTTAGGACTAATTCATTTAGAAACTAAGCATAAGTTAGCTAGCACAACGCTAGAGTAGCTGGGAAATAGTCCCTGATCACTTTAAATACGTTCTATAAGACCCAAATCGAGTAGAACCAATGACTCTATAATACTCTATAACCTCGGATCAAACTCTAAGCAGGTTTGTTCTCTGGACCACTTTAAAATTTTATATTGGATCTAGACCACGCGTCGAAAGTCCGATACCTCCTATCTTAGACCGTTAGAACCGCCTTGTTGGACTTGACAATCACTTCGAAAATCAAGTCCAACCGACAATCACAGGCTATTTCGTTGAGCCCGGACTGAAGAGAGTGCGAATAGGGACAGAATTGGAATTACAAATTCAAATCTGGCACACGACTTGATGCGTCAGTATTAAGCGTTCTGACCGTCAGAATTCAGCCAGATTACACCCTCGGATTAGGAAAAATTTCTATTTCATATCATGAGACTTTCAGCCCTGATCTATGTGCGGTGACCACTGATGTAACGCCCGTGAAAAATCCATACTTGGGTTCGAGTACCAACTCGACCCGAAATTGCGTAGAATTCATTCCTTTAGAAAATGTGACTAGGTTAGCTAGTGCAACGTTGGAATAGCTGGGAAATGGTCCCTGATCACTTTAAATACGTTCTACGAGGCCCGAAGCGAGTGGAACCAAGGGTGCTATAATGCTCTAAAGCCTCGGATCAAACTCTAAGCCGGTTTGTTCTCGGGACCTCCTTGAAACTTTGTATTGGATCTAGACCGCGTGCCGAAAGTCCGATACCTCCTATCTTAGACCGTTAGGACCGTCTAGCTGGGCTTGACACTCATTCTAAAAATCAAGTCAAACCGATTATCACAGGCTATTTCATTGAGCCCGGACCTAAGAGAGTGTGAATAGGGACATAGTTGGAATTTCAAATTCAAATCTGGCACACAAATTTGACGCATCAGTATTAAGCATTCTGACCATCAGAATACAGCCAAATTACACCCTTGGATCAGGAAAAATATCTATTATATATCACGAGACTTATAGGCCTGATCTTGGTGCGGTGACCGTTAAACTGAAATTGGGCCGCCACGTGCGATCTGGGAACCCAACCGGCCTGAAAACTGGATGTATGCTAGATCCAGTATGCATGAGCTTAAGTCCGACCGCATTTGGCCTGGGGACCTCCAGAAATGCCCTTTTGGACCGAAACGGCCCCGATTTGGTTAGGCACCAAGTAAACATTGTTCCCAAGCCTATTTTGGGAATGTTTTAGGCTATAAAAGGGGTTGAAACCCCCACTCCTCTCTCCCATCCGAATTCGAGAGAAGCCCTAGCTTGGGAGAGAGAAAAAGAGTGAGAGATTGTGAGAGAGTGGGAGAGTTCTTCCCGCCACTTGTGCTACGTGTTGCACGTGCTTAAGCGACACTCCTCTACCGCTTTCCCGACGATTCCACCGCAATCCTAGGTATGTAAAAACCCTAAATAGTTGTTGATTTGAGTTTTCCTTGTTTCCATAGCGATGTAGCTTATGGATCTTATGTATTAGGCTCCTTACTCACCGTAGACGAACCATATACACTCCGCTTCAATTCCCAAGTCTACAAGACACTAGGTGAGGATTTTAGACGCTTTGATTGACGGTTCCCAATGCTTTCAATGTCGTTTAATAGTAGATTCTTGACGGCATCGCCGTTTGACATGTACAAAATGCTCTCCGTTTCCCGTTTCGTAAGCTAACGAAGAATATGAGATTTAGGGCATTTTAGTCATTTGTAGGAAGTACTGTTTACATTCATATTTTGCTGAAGTGATTGACATGGTTTGTTGTCGCACTAGGAAGTTAGGAATGCGTGCATAATTAGTTTGGCGAAGAGATTCGCCTAGTTGCACACTTTGGGTCGACATACCATATGTAGACTTAAGTGTGTAGTGTATGTGTTTGTATAAATGTTTGTATTAGTATGTATTGAATTAAATGATGTTATATGATAGTTTGTGATTGATTTTTCAACTATTATGCTGACCTAGATGATTTTCTACATGTTGATAAAATGCATGATTTCATTACATGCATTGAAAGTATGTGCTTGAGGATTTGCTTAAGTTGAATATGCATGGGAAGTATGCCTTGAAGATTTGCTTAAGTTGAATGTTATAACATGTGCTAACATGCTCACATGATGTATTTCAATTCCAATACCTTTTATAGTGATTCCATAGATGTGTGGGACTTGACTTAGTCCAGGCAGTCGGTAACCGAGCGAATTCGTGGCTGACTGGTCATAGCCACGAATGACGCGTCGATGAACGTGATTCGTGTTGAGAGTTGGCGGCAGTGGTTAGGCCACGCGAAGTGTTTTACGCACTTCATGTCGTTCAATTCGAGATGCGATCGCGCTAATCGAGCCCGTCAAGTAACCCGACTGGCCGATGTTTGTTCACCTTGTATGTAACATAACTGCTTGAACCTAGGGTACTGAACTTACCATTGTAAACCCTATTAACCGTGGTACCTTGATCCACAAAGACTCATGAGCCGGGCATGGTGGTATGGGACACCGTGGTCGAGCTGTCGGCCTACGCTGGGGTCACAAACCTCCCCGTAGTGACCAGTGAGCACCTAGACTCGTGAGCAGATTATGGTGGTATGGGACACTATATTCTAGCTGTCGGCCTACACTGATCAGGCGACGAGCCCTTTGTAGTGACCGCGAGCGTATTCTGAGTTCACGGGAGGCGACGACCCTTCCGTGCAGTAGAGTACAGTAGGCCTGTATTGATAAGGTGATGGGGGAGCGGTGCAACGAGTGCGAGCAACAGCCCTGGCAGCCCTTGCAGTGACCTACGAAATGTACATCGTATGAGATTACTAGGAGTGACGACCCTAGACAGGATCCGTGTTGGGATTGATACAAGGGAGGTACCTTAGTTTCCCAATCCTGCTGTTTGAATGGACTAATAACAACTTGGTAATCATATCACCATAGCATTGCATGTGCCTGGAAGATGTGGAGCACTCTAGGGAGTGTGGCATGCCGCGGTCGTAAGATGTTGCCGTATGAGGGTGATCGTCGGTGAGGGCATGCATCACGTCATATCATCTTGCATTAACAACAGTATTAGGACTTGTCTGATTTACTGCTTTACTATTATCGCGTGATTGAATTGTGAACATGCTAATCTTTGCTCTATGATTCCACTGAGTTGATCACTCATTCCCACGTTATGGGATGGTGTTTGCAACACCCACCAGACCCTGTTGTAGTTGCAGGTGACGACGAGATCCAGGAGGTGGAGCCGGAGATTGACGAGGACCAGGATGAGTTCTCGTATATGCAGTATCATGACGGCTTCCCGTAGGCGACCTGGATCGAGGGGACATCAGTGAGACTTTTCTTTTTGAACATTATTCTTTTGTTATGTACATGTATATGAGACTCAGAGATGTAGTCATACTTTGGAGACAGTTGAGATTACTTTGTTTTTCCATACAGTGATATATATCTTGTTTAGTCTTCCGCTTGCTTTTATCACTGGATCTGAAGTATGAATTGCAGTTTTGGTATACTTTTACTCATGTGAATGCTTTAAATCAGACAACATCGAATCATAACCATTTTTGTTGCATAAGTGACGGTCTGGAACTCGGGAGTTGAGTTTATACACGACCCCCGATTTTCAGGGTGTTACAACTGAACTGAAACTGGTCCACCACCCTCGATCTGTGAACCCTGCCGGACTGAAAACTTAATACGTGCTAGATCCGAGACGCATGAGCTTAAGTCCGATCGCATTCGGCCAGGGGACCACCAGAAAGCATCTTTTGGACCGAAACAGCCCCGATTCGGTTATGCACTAAGTGAACTTTGTACCGGAGCCTGTTTTGGGCATTTTTAAGCTTATAAAAGGGGTTGAAACCCTCACTCCTCTCTCCCATCCGAATTTACAAAAATCCATAGTTTGGGAGAGAGAAAAGGTGAGAGTTTGTGAGAGAGAGTAGGATAGATTTTTCCTGCCTTCGTGCCATCTGCTGCACGTGCTTCAACAACACATCCCAATCACCTGGCCGGTGATTCCTCCACTTTTTCAGGTATGAAATAACTCTAGAAAGTTGCTGATTTGAGATTTACTAGGATTCATAGCTTGTTAGCTGACGTAACTCGTGAATTAGGTTCTCTTATCGCTGTAGACGAAGCGTATACGCTCCGTTCGAAACGACGCATCCATAAGAGATAAGGTGAGGATTTTAGACGCTTTGATTGACGGTTTACAATGCTTTCAATGTCGTTTAATAGTAGATTATCGACGGCATCGCCGTTTGACATGTACAACATGCTATCCGTTTCCTGTTTCGTAAATCAACGAAGAATATGAGATTTAGGGCATTTTAGTCATTTGTAGGAAGTACTGATTACATTCATATTTTGCTGATGTGATTGACATGGTTTGTTTCCGCATTAGAAAGTTAGGAATACATGCATAATTATTTTGGCGAAGAGATTCGCCTAACTGCGCACTTCGGGTCGACATACTATATGTAGACTTAAGTGTGCAGTGTATGTGTTTGTATAAATGCTTGTATTAGTATGTATTGAATTAAATGATGTTATGAAATAGTTTGAGATTGATTTCTCAATTAATATGCTGACCTAAATGATTTCCTACATGTTGACTATATACATGATTTCATTACGTACATGAAATATATGTGCTTGAAGATTTACTTAAGTTGTATGTTATAACATGTGTTAACATGCTCACATGATTGTATTTCAATTCCAATACTCCTACATAAATTGCTGATGTGATTCCATAATTGTTTGGGACTAGACTTAGTCCAAGCAGTCCGTAACCGAGTGAATTCGTGGCTGGCTGGTCTTGTCCACGAATGACGCGTCGATGAACGCGAGTCGTGTTTGGAGTTGGCGGCAGTGGTTAGGCCACGCGAAGTATTTTATGCACTTCATGTCGTTCGACTTGAGATGCGATCACGCTAGTCGAGCCCGTCAAGTAACCCGACTGGCCGATGTATGTTCACCCTGTATGAGTCATAACTGCTTGAACCTAGGGTACTGAACTTACCATTGTAAACCCTGTTAACCATGGTACCTTGATCCACGAAGACTCATGAGCTGGGCATGGTGGTATGGGACATCGTGGTAGAGATGTCGGCCTACGCTGGGGCCACAAACCTCCCCGTAGTGACCAGTGAGCACCTATGACTCGTGAGCAGATTATGGTGGTATGGGACACTATATTTTTGCTGTCGGCCTACATTGATAAGGTGATGGGGGAGCGGAGCAACGAGTGCATGCAACAGCCCTGGCAGCCCTTTGTAGTGACCGCGAACGTATTCTGAGTCTACAGGAGGCGACGACCCTTCAGTAGCAGTAGAGTACAGTAGGCCTGTATTGATAAGGTGATGGGGGAGCGGCGCAACGAGTGCGTGCAACAGCCCTGGCAGCCCTTGCAGCGACCTATAAAAATATACCTCGTATGAGATTTCTAGGAGTGACGACCCTAGACAAGATCTGTGTTGGGATTGATATAAGGGAAGTACCTTAGTTTCCCAATCCTGCTGTTTGAATGGACTAATAACAACTCGAAAATCATATCACCATAACATTGCATGTGCCTGGAAGATGTGGAGCACTTGAGGGTCGATTGCATGCCGCGGTCGTAAGATGGTGCCGTATGAGGGAGATCGTCGGTGAGGGCATACATCACGTCATGTCATATTACATTAACAATAGTATTAAGACTGTTTGATTTACTGCTTTACTATTATCATATGATTGATTTGAAAACATGCTAATCCTTGCTCTATTATTCCACTGAGTTAGCTACTCACTCCCACGTTACGGGATGGTATTTTTGGACACCCACCAGTCCCTTTTTATGATTGCAGATGATGGTGCTGCTTGAGAAGTGGAGCTGGATTTGATGATGATGAGGAGGATTCCTCCTTTATGCGTGTTCTGATTGACGGGATTACAGGGAGGTTGATTAGATACCTTGACACTTGTCATTTTATATTTTTAGAGCACTCATGTATATTCTTTTATTTACTTTTGAAGTATATATGTATGTATATAACCTGGTAACATGTTCACACTCTAGAGACATACAACAGTTTATATATGTTATACATACTATCACAGTCTTCCGCTTGTAAATTTAACTGTCTCTGGAGTATGATATGCTGTTCTGGATTAATCTCACTCATGTTTAATACATTATCACAGACAACATTCAATCATACATATCTATGTTGCATAAATAACATTTTGAAACTCGGGAGTTGGATTTTTGATCGACCCCCTGATTTTTGGGATTGAGAAACTACCTAAACTTGACCTTAAACAATTGCCTGAAAACCTCAAGTATGCTTTTTTAGGTCCTTCTGAGACCCTGCCTGTCATCATATCTTCTAACCTTGATAAGGAACAGGAGGGTAAGTTGCTTAATGTTCTTAGAGAACATAAGGTAGCTATTGGGTGGACAATAGCAGACATAAAGGGAATAAGCCCCATTGTGTGTATGCATCGTATTCATCTTGAAGAAAATGCAAAAATGTCACATGAAATGCAAAGGAGGCTTAACCCTAACATGAAAGAGGTTGTTCGAGTAGAGGTGCTTAAGTTGTTAGATGTTGGTATCATTTACCCCATTTCAGATAGCACATGGGTCAGCCCAGTTGTAACACCCTGAATTTTTGCCAACCTGGGGTTAGACGTCCTTAGGCAATGGGTCAACCATAGCACCTTGGTAACCTCTCAGAACCCAATTCCAAAGTCAAAGAAATCACTTAGGATTAATTCCTTTAGAAAATAAGCGTAAGTTAACTAGTGCTATGTTAGATTAGCTGTGAAATTGTCCCTGATCGCTTTAAATACGTTCTGCAAGACCCAAAACTTGTAGAACCAATGACGCTATCTTACCCTGAAATTCAAGATCAAACTCTAAACCGGTTTGTTCCCAGGAACCCTTTGAAACCTTGTATTGGATCTAGACCACGCGTCGAAAGTCTGATATCTACAATCTTAGACCGTTATGACCGCTTGGCTGGACTTGACAATCGTTTCGAAAATCAAGCCCAACCGATGTTTTAAGGCTATTTCATTGAGCCTGGAGTGAAGAGAGTGAGACAAAGTAAAGATTTAAAATTTTAATTTAAAATCTGGCACATGTTGTTGCGCATTATTATTAAGCATTCTGACCGTCAGAATTCAGCCAAATTTCACCCTTAGATTAGGAAAATTTTCTCTTTCATGTCATGAGACTTGTAGACTTAATTTAGGTACGATGACCGCTGAACTGAAACTGGACCGCCACGTGCGATCTGGGAACTCTACCGGACTAAAAACTTTATGTGATCAACATCCAGTATACATGAGCTTAAGTCTGACCACGTTCTGTCAGGGGACCTCCTGTAACACTCTTTTGGCTCGGAAAAGTCTCGATTTAGTTATAACTCAAGTATACCTTGTTCCCAAGTCTATTTAGGTTAGGTTCGAGCCTATATAAGGGCTTTAAACCCTCTCATATCTCTCCCATCCGAATTTTCTATAAACCCTAGAAAGTGGTGAGAGAGAAAGAGAGAGATTATGAGAGAGTTGTGGGAGAGATTTCCTGCCACTTGCACCAGCTATTGCACGTACCGAAGCACCTCATTCAAATCACTTTCCCGGTGATTCCAACGCACTTCTAGGTAAGAAAACCCTAACCACAAGCTGTTTTAGGAATTCCTTTGTTACAAGTATCGATGTAGCTTATGTGTCTTGTGATATAGGTCACCATAACGCCGTTAACGAAGCGTAGACGTTCTATTCGAATCGATACACGTCTAAGGCAAAAGGTGAGGATTCTAGACGCTTTAATTGACTGATTTCAAAGCTTTCAATGTCGTTTAATAGTAGATTATTGATGAGAACACCATTTGACATGTAGAACATGCTGTCCATTTTCTGTTTCGACTGCGTAC
Organism: Magnolia kwangsiensis; assembly: GCA_037074715.1. NCBI lineage: Eukaryota > Viridiplantae > Streptophyta > Magnoliopsida > Magnoliales > Magnoliaceae > Magnolia > Magnolia kwangsiensis. The sequence continues at coordinate 114,638,496 of CM073572.1, read as the reverse complement.
GGGAAATATGAGATTTAGTGTATTTTAGGTATTTGTAGGAAATATTGTTTACGTCCATATTTTTCTGAAATGATCGCCATGACTATTTGTCATGTTATGATACTAGGAATGTGTGTATGATCGGTTTGGTGAAGAGATTCGCCCTAATGCGCACTTTGAGTCGACATACACTACGTAGACTAAAGTGTGTAGACTAAGTGTTTGTATAAATATTTGTATTAGTATGTATTGAGTAAATGGTGTTGTGAATTAGTTTTGAGATTGAATTCTCAATTAATATGCTGATGTATATGATTTCCACCATGTTGGCTACATGAATTGATTTCATTATATTTATGGAATGCATGTGTTGGTTGATTTGCTTACGTCGTATGTTATAACATGTGTCAACATGCTTGGATTGTTTATATTTATTTCGGTTACTCACATATGCTTACTGATGTTGATACAAAAATGCTTGGGGCTATGACCTAGTCCAGGCAGTCGGTAATGGATTGAATTCCTGGTTGCCTTCTATGTACCACGAAGGACACGTCGATGAACACGAGTCGTGTCTTGGGCAGTTGACAGTGGTTAGGCCACACGAAGTATTTTTTGCACTTCATGTCGCTCACCTTAAGATGCGCTCGTACTAGTCGAGCCCATCAAGTAACCCAACTGCCCATTGTATGTTCACCATGTATGAGTCATAATTGCTTGAACCTAGGGTACTTAACTTACCATTGAAAACCCTGTCAACCATGGTACCTTAATCCATAAAGACTCATGAGTCGAGTATGGTGGTATGGGACACCATGTTTGAGCTGTCGGCCTACGCTGGGGCCACAAACCTCCCCGTAGTGACCAGTGAGCACCATTGACTCGTGAGCCGATTGTGGTGGTATGAGACACTACATTCGAGCTGTCGGCCTACACTGATTGGTGATGAGCCCTTTGTAGTGACCTTGAGCGTATTCTGAGTCTACGGGAGGCGATGACCCTTCCGTAGTGACAAGAGTACATTAGGCCTGTATTGATAAGGTGATGGGAGAGTGGTGCAACGAGTGTGAGCAACAGCCCTGACAGCCCTTGGAGCGACCTACAAATATAACATCGTATGAGATTACTAGGAGTGATGACCCTAGATAGGATCTATGTTGGGATTGATACAAGGAAGGTACCTTAGTTTCCCAATATTATTGTATAAATGGACTAATAACAACCCGGTAATCATATCCACATCGCACTACATGTGCCTGGAAGATGTGGAGCACTGTGGGAAGAAAGCATGCCGCGGGCGTAATATGGTGCCATATGAGGGAGAATGTCGGTGAAGGCATCCATCATGTCATTTCATGCATGCATTAACAACAGTATCTAGGAATGTTTGATTGTTTGCTTTACTATTATCACATGATTGATTTGATAACATGCCAATCTTTGCTCTATGATTCCATTGAGTTGTTACTCACTCCCACATACGGGATGGTATTCCGGACACCCACCAATCCCTATTTTAGTTTCAGATGATGGCGCTGCTTGTGGAGCAGATCTGGACTTGTATAATGCTGAGGAGGACTTCTCCTCCGTGTTTTGATAGATGGGATTACAGAGAGGTTGATTAGACGTCATGACACTTGTCTTTCTTTTACACTTTTGAGGCACTCATGTATATTCTTTTTGTTCATTTTTGGAGTATACATGTATTTATTTAACCTGGTAATATGTTCACACTCTAGAGGCTCACAATTGATTATATATTTTATGTATATATCACAGTCTTCCGCTTGCTAATTTAACTGTCTCTGGAGTATGATATGCTGTTTTGGCTTAGTCTCAATCTTGTTTAATGCCATTATACAGACAATATGCATTTATCATTATCTATATTGCATAAGTGACGTTCTGGAACTCGGGAGTTGGGTTTCTACCCAACCCCCGATTTTTGGGATGTTACACCAGTTCAAGTTGTTCCCAAAAATTCTGGGATTATGATGACAAAAAATGATGATAATGAATTAGTTCCAACTCGCATGACTACGGGTTGGCGAGTTTGTTTTGATTACCATAAACTGAACCTAGTCACAAGGAAGGATCGCTTTCCCCTTCCTTTCATAGAACGAATGCTTGAGAGATTAGCAGGGCACAACTATTATTATTTCCTGGATGGTTATTCCGGGTATAACCAGATTCCCATTACTCCCGATGATCAAGAGAAAACCATATTTACATGTTCTTTTGGTACATATGCCTATCGACGTATGCCATTTGGATTGTGTAATGTGCCTGCTACTTTTCAACGATGCATGATGAGTATTTTTTCAAATATGGTTGAGTGTTTTCTTGAGATTTTCATGAATGATTTTTTCATTTTTGTCTTTTCCTTTGATGAATGTTTATACCATCTATCTCTTGTCTTTGAAAGATGTAAAAAAATGAACCTCATATTGAATTGGGAAAAGTGTCATTTTATGGTTTAAAAAGGGATTGTACTCGGGCATGTTATTTTCAGTAAAGGCATTGAAGTTGATAAAGCCAAGATTGATTTAATTTCTAATCTTCCTCCACCTAGGATGGTGAAGGAGATTAGATCATTCTTAGGGCATGCAGGATTCTACAGGAGATTCATTAAGGATTTTAGCAAAATTTCTCGACCTTTGTGCAATTTATTAGCTAAGGATGTTGCATTTGACCTTAACGATGATTGTCAGAAAGCTTTTGACAAGTTAAAGAATTTATTAACTTCTGCTCCAATCATCCAACCACCTAATTGGAGTTTACCTTTTGAGCTTATGTGTGATGCTTCTCATTATGTTGTTGGATCCGTCTTAGGACAACGATTGAACAAAATGCCTCATGTCATTTATTATGCTAGTAGGACTCTAAATGATGCTCAACTGAACTACTCTACCACTGAAAAAGAATTATTGGCAGTGGTATTTTCTCTAGACAAATTCAGGTCGTATCTCATAGGATCAAAGGTTATAGTGTTCTCAGACCATGTAACATTGAAATATCTTCTTTCAAAAAAAGATGTTAAACCTCAATTGATTCGTTGGATCCTCTTGCTACAAGAATTCGACATTGAAATTCGGGATAAAAAGGGTTTCAAAAATGTGGTAGCCGACCATTTATCTAGACTTGTCTTGGAGTCCATCGTGGATCCTTTGCCAATGAATGAGTCTTTCCCTGATGAACAACTTTTAGCTATTTCTCAATTACCTTGGTATGAAGATATTGTAAATTATCTTGTTATAGGTCAAGTTCCTTCTCATTGGACTAAACAAGATAAATCCAAATTTCTTGATGAGGTTAAACATTTCTTTTGAGACAATCCATACTTATTCAAAATTTGTCCTAACCAGGTTATTAGGAGATGTGTGCCTGAGAATGAGTTTCATAGTATAATCTCCTTTTGTCATGACATGCATGTGGCGGTCATTTTGGTTCAAAGAAGATAGTTGCAAAAGTTTTACAAAGTGAATTTTATTGGCCTACACTTTTTCGTAACACCCATGCCTTTTGTTCTATATGCGATAGATGCCAACGTATGGGTAATATTTTCCATAGGAACATATGTCACTTACTAATATTCTCATTGTTGAGATATTTCATGTTTGGGGTATTGACTTCATGGGTCCATTTTCCCCGTCATTTAGTTATATGTATATCCTTGTGGTCATCGACAATATCTCTAAGTGGATCGAAGTAGTGCCCTGTAAAATGAATGATCACAAAGTTGTGGTCCGCTTCTTGAAAGAAAATATCTTTTCTCATTTTGGTACTCGGGCAATTATAAGTGATGGGGGTACTCATTTTTACAATAAACCGTTTGAATCTTTAATGAAGAAATATTTCATCACCCATAAAGTTACAACACCATACCATCCACAAACAAGTGGTCAAGTAGAGGTTTCGAATTGGGAGATTAAACAAATTTTAGAGAAAACAGTTCACCCTAATCGTAAGGATTGGTCGCAACGTTTGAATGATGCTCTTTGGACATATCGTACAACTTTCAAAACCCTGATTGAAATGTCCTCCTATAGGCTTGTCTTTGGGAAAGCATGTCACTTGCCTATGGAATTAGAACATCATGCTTATTGGGCCATCAAAACCTTTAATTTTGACTTAAATAAGGCTGGATCACACCATAAACTTCAACTCAATGAGTTAGAAGAAATTCGAAATGAGGCATATGAGAATGCAAAAATTTATAAAGACCGGACAAAATTTTTTTGTGACCAATCAATTCTCTGTAGGACATTTGAACCGGACCAGAAAGTATTGTTGTATAATTCCAGGTTACGCCTCTTTCATGGAAAACTCCATTCATGATGGTATGGTCCTTATCAGGTAGTAAAAGTATTTTCTCATGGAGCAGTTGAGATTAAAAATCTAAAGGATGAGAATATTTTCAAAGTAAATTGTCAACGGTTAAAACCATATTTGGAGGATTTGGTTATTTAATGCGTTGAGGAAATTTATTTGGAGGACCCAGGTTATCAAGTTGATTAATTCATGGTTTATTCTTGTCTGTCTGAAGATGTTAAACTTAGCGCTCTTGGGAGGTAACCCAGTTTTTCATTCGATTTCATTTTCCTAGTTAGTTAGTTGGCTAACATTGCTGCAAACCCTCACGAGACTACAACTCATCCACTAGGGGAAACCTAGGGGTTTAAAGGCTTGTTGCATACGCTAAATGCAATCGAGAGCACCTGCAAAAGTGGTGTAGGTAGGATTTTATTTTTATTATTTTTATTTTTCTTTAGTTGATTTCTCTCTTGTGCTGACGTGCTCTTATGCTAATATTTTTGGGAAAGCCTCTTGATTCTCCGTTCAGGTACTATCTTTCCATCACTCCTCTTTTATTTTCATTATCCCATGTGTATTGCATGCTTACTTCTTTTACATTGAGGACAATGTAGATTTTAGGTTGGAGGTGGGAGATTAGGTTACCTAATCAATATTTTCTTGATCTTGAGCAAAAATTATGAAAATTTTTAAAATTTTTCTCGAATATCTTATGAAATTGAAGTGATTTTGAAGGATAGTTGTGATTTTAGAATTACAATATACGGAATGTTGGTACTTTATAACTCTGGGATTCAGTTGTCTGTTAGATTTCACAGTTAATTTTGAATTGTTAACCCATGATTAGAGGTTTTAAACACTGATTGAGTCATGATTTCACATATCACATCTCGCCTACACATTAAGGTTCTAGTTTGATCTTGAATAATTAACTTAGTAATCACTAAGCATGAAAGGAACCATCCTGAAAAACAAAATTTTTAGCATCAGTTTATAAAGAAGAATTGAAAGGATAAGTCGCATAATCTTCGCCATAGGTTTGCTCCCTATGAGTGTAGATTCGATTCCCCATGGTTGACTTTTAGAAAAATTTAGGCGATGAGTTTTCACCATAGGTTTGCTCCCTATAAGTGAGGATTTGATTCTCCTCCTTAGCGTTACTGTTCATATAAAAAATCAAAGGGTGATAGAATGAAAAGTTAATCTGTAAGGCAAGTATTTGTTTCAGTTTTTGTTGTCATGAATTCCGTTGTTAATTACCAATGATATCATGAAATTCACAATTGGATCTCTTAATGATTGTAAGCTGAGTTTACACTATACACTCATGGAATGCAATGTTTAGAATTTTCTAATTAATGGATTGATATTTTGAACTTGATTATGAAGTTTACCATGAGCTTGATTATGAAGTGATTTTTCACATGTTTTTCTCGGGACAAGCAAAATGCTTGTTAGGGGTTGTGATGAGGGTCGAATATTGCATATCAAACCCCAGTTGTTGCCTGATTTTACATACTTGATAATGCTTAATGGAATATTTTAATCTTATTTTTGTTGCAGGGTATAATTGGGAGCGTTGACTGAAAAAGAGTACTACAAGTGTGGATTTGATGCTCTGAAGCCACCAGAGTAAGGGACGGACTCCAGAGGACCAATATTGAAGAATTTAAATGCTAGGGATCTGAGGAAATTAAGCCGTTCACGTTAAAGAGGCCCAAAAATGGTCCATAATGCAAGATCACATGGTACCCGCCATCCATTTGGCTCGAAACTTCATTCATGGGATGAGGGCCATAAATTAACCATACATATCGAATTTCAGCCCTCAGATCACTATGGAAGTGGCCCAGCGGATAGATCAGCCCCTTAATTCCTTAAGTGGGGCCCACCTGCTATCTGGATATACCTAAAATTTTGTCCCAATTGTTAAAAAGATATAATAAAAGAGATGGATGGAACGAATTTCTCAGAAACATCGCAGTGAACCCCACACGAACAGTGTGTACATAGAGAACATATGCACTAGCCATGCACTAGACGAACGGACGGGTCAAACCGACGTTTGACCCATCTCCTTTGTAAAAACGGCAATTGCTGTGTTACTGTTGCGTAGCCGACCGATGATCAGATTTTGCGGACGCTAGTGGGTGATGCAGGACATGAAAATTAAATTTGATATGCAAGATTTCAGGCTTAAGATCACACCAATTCAGAAACAATTACACAAATTCCACATCCCACATGAAAATCCAAACATTCAATTAAAGGAGAATCTATGCGGATCTATACCTACACACGTCAAGGCTAGGTCAATGAAAATTATGAACCAAACAATACTCAAAGGGAAATAGAAATCAACCACACATGCATAAGAATCAGTTCATAATCCAAGGGATTCCCTAATCTCAATTCAAGGAACCCTAGAGTGAAAAAAGGGGCAAATAAATTAAGGACAATGTAATCTTGAGTTAGGGTTTACGGAAAACTAGTATGAGAGGATAAAATAAGAAGAAAACCTGAATCGAAAGACAGTTCCTGCACGCGGACAGCAACAATGGCCCAAACGGACGTGTGTGTGATCCAGGCTACACGTGTGTGGGGCCTACTATTCAGAAAAAATGTCACCTTGGCCCTGGTCGACTAGGGATGAACTCCAAAACCTCCAAATCTCAGCTCGATCCGATGTACGGTTTATGTGTGGTGCTCCGTCGAAGTTTCAGCTTGCTTGCAGGCCAAAATCTGGAAACATGTTGTAATGAAGAAATATGATGCAACAAAAGAGACAAATTTGCAATATGGATGGTGGAGGAAGATGGAAAAGAAGATGATGGATGATGGGAGTAAATCGGGGTCGATGTGGCTTCGCACCACGATAGTTAGCCCTTCGAAAAAGGAGGGTTTCGCACCCACTTTTGAATTTTTCCACAACTCACGAAGAGAGCAGAAAAATAAAGAAATTTTTTTTTATTAACTTCAATGAATGAAAAAAGCTATAAGGGGTGCCTATTTATAAGAAAACCCTATACCCCAAAACTCGTGCTATGTGCGCAACCTATTACTTAGCGATGAAGTAAACTAAAATAAAAACCAAATAAAGAAATCTAAAACGTTCATGATGTTCTAAATAATAACAATAAGAAAAACCTAAAATATGAAATTAATCCAACTAGTGGGCCACGATCATGAGATCCCATGGTGGGCTTTTCTTGATTTTCGGGCCCACTCTTTTGAATTAAAATTCTGTCTCCTAACTAGGAAACCCTCCCTAGACGTTGTCATCGATTCAGATCAATGGTGGGGTCCTCCTTCTTCTGGTGTATATGCGTAGGGGACGGCGTGTGTGCACGTGTGTACGGTAATGTCCCCATCAGTGGGCCACCATCAGGCCCTGTACTACTAATCCAAGTCATCCATCTTATAGAAGGGCTTGAAAAAATCAAAACCATGCTGATACCCATGTGTACTCACGTGTACGGTACAGAGGAAAAAAATAGGCTGCCCTACAACATTCCAAATTGATTTTAGTGTGATTTCTTCTCTGAGACGCTTCAATGGACGTTTAAAACCAATCATGTTTGACTGAAATTTCATCCTAAATCTAATGGATGGTGTGGATTTCCTCGAAAACACCTCTGTGGGACCCACCGATCATGACAGCACTGGACGTGCGAAAGCTTACACATTGGACGTCCGTGAAATTCGGACTTCCAGGTGGTTGTGGCCCACCATCTTTAATAATATGGTAGATCTGAACCGTCCATCATGTAGAGCACTCAAAAATGTCCTAAGGGATGGTGTTTCTTTAAAAATTGATTGAGGAAAGTGGTGTTGTTTTACGTGCAAACTTTGATGCGAAAAGGCTTATGCAAATTCCGCTGTGGAACCGACTTTAGCCGACTCCAGCCTTCCATCGATCTCCAGCAACTATAAAAGGTCCTGGGCAGAACCAGAGCAAAGAGGAGGGCAGATCCGGATGAGAAGAAAGAGAAGAAAGAGAGAGAGCGAGAGGAAGAAAGAAGGGAAAGATGTTCTTATTGTTTAAATTTTATTTTTCCTTCATTATAATTGATTTTATGGATTGCTAAACTCCTTGGCTAGGGCTGAGATAAAGCCCCTAATTTGAATAACTCTTGTCATGTGTTGATTTTATCTGGGTTTAATTGATTTAGTTCTTTCTTTAGTGTGCTTAACTGAAATTTTCGTACTTCTCCATTTTATGAGCTTAACGAAAGTCTAGATGTGGATGTTATTTGGAACTTATTCTAGGTGCTTATGTTTGACCATGAACAAGTTTCCTATAGAGGAAGAAATAGGAATTTACATCTCTTCATTCCTGACCATGGATGGAAAGATGTGATCCTTATGCTTTAAGGGACTATACATTCTGTGTGCCTGACCAAGGACATAGAGTGTGGTTTATTTATTTTTATATCAATCTAAATTAGGGTGAATCAACAGGTAAAACAAGGGTCAGGATAATTAGGGGTGGATTCGAAAGATCTAGTCTTCTCCTTGATTGAATTTTCTTTATTACTCTCTGTTATTTTTCATAGATTTGTGATAGTTTGATTAATCATTCGCTAAACTATTTGTTGGATTAGTTAAGAAGAATCGTAAAATTTGAATTATGACAACCAGTCCTCATGGGAACAATCTCGTAATACGTACCGTATCTACATCTGATTCGTATTGCGAGTTTAAAATCATTTAAATCAGATTGGTTTAAATAAAACATCAGTCCCACCGTCTTTTGTTGGATTGGACGGTGAGGATACAATACATAAATTATATGGGTCCCACCTGCTGGACCACGTGGATCATACAACAAGGTGGGTTATAGGCCCACAGAACTTGCGGACGTCAATACAACAGCTATATAGCTGCTTTACACCAGCCAATCCACTTCACGGAGGTAGGTCCCACGTGGGGCCCACCGTAACGTTTATTTTTCATTCAATCTGTTCATAAGGTCACGAAGACTTGAAAGAAGAAAGAAAAAAAGCAAATTTCATATTGGTCAAAAATTTCTATGACCCAAAAAGGGTTTTAATGGAAAACATTCAATCCACCACTGCTTCATGCTGTGTGGACCACCTGAGCTTCCGTGTATGACTAATTTTAGGGGTGCCTGTAACACCCCAGATTTTGGCTAATCTGGGATTAGACGTCCTTAGGTAATGGGTTAACTAAAACACCTGAGAAATCGCTCAGAACCCAATTCCATAGCCAAAGAAATCACGTAGGATTAATTCCTTTGAAAAATAAGTGTAAGTTAGCTAGCGCGACGCTGGAGTAGCTGGGAAATAGTCCCTGATCACTTTAAATACGTTCTACAAGACCCAAATCAAGTAGAACCAACGACTCTATAATACTCTATAACCTCGAACCAAACTCTAACCAGGTTTGTTCTCTGGACCACTTTGAATCTTTGTAGTGGATCTAGACCGCGCATCGAAAGTCCGATACCTCATATCTTAGACCGTTAGAACCGCCTAGCTGGACTTGACACTCATTCCGAAAATCAAGTCAAACCGATAATCACAGGCTATTTCATTGAGCCCGGACCGAAGAGAGTGCGAATAGGGATAGAATTGAAATTTCAAATTAAAATCTGGCACACGACTTGACGCGTTAGTATTGAGCATTCTAGCCATAAGAATTCAGCCAGATTACACCCTCAGATCAGGAGAAATTTCTATTTTATATCATGAGACTTTCAGCCCTGATCTACGTGCGGTGACCGCTGAACTGAAACTGGTCCGCCATGTGCAATCTGCGGACCTAGTCAGACTGAAAACTTAATACGTGTTAGATCTGGTACGCGTGAGCTTAAGTCCGATCGCATTCGGTCAGGGGACCACCAGAAAGCATCTTTTGGACCGAAACAGCCCCGAATTGGATATGCACTAAGTAAACTTCGTTCCCGAGCCTATTTCGGGCATTTTTAAGCTTATAAAAGGGGTTGAAACCCTCACTCCTCTCTCCCATCCGAAATTGCAAAAAACCCTAGATTGGGAGAGAGAAAAGGTGAGAGTTTGTGAGAGAGAGTGGGAGTGATTTTCCTGCCACCTGCTGCTGCTGCTGCACGTGCTTAGGCGACGCACTCCGATCACTTTTTCGGTGATTCCAACGCACTTCTAGGTAAGAAAAACCCTAACCACTTGCTGATTTAGGGATTTCTTCGATTCAAATAGAATAGTAGCTGATGTACATGTGTATCAGGTTGTCTGATTGCCGTAGACGAAGCGTATACGCTCCGTTCGAATCACTTCACCTATAAGGGAAAAGGTGCGGATTTTAGACGCTTTGATTGACTGTTTCCAAAGCTTTCAATGTCGTTTAATAGTAGATTCTCGACGGCAACGCTGTTTGACATGTACAACATGATGTCTGTTTCCTGTTTCGTAAACCAACGAAGAATATGAGATTTAGGGCATTTTAGTCATTTGTAGGAAGTACTGTTTTCATGCATAATTTGCTGATGTAATTGACATGGCTTCTCGCCGCATTAGGATATTAGGAATGCGTGCATAATTAGTTTGGCAAAGAGATTCGCCTAAATGCGCACGTCGGGTCGACATACTACATGTAGACTTAAGTGTGTAGTGTAAGTGTTTGTATAAATGCTTGTATTAGTATGTATTGACTTAAATGGTGTTATGGATTAGTTTGAGATTGATTTCTCAATTAATATGCTGATGTGAATGATTTCCTACATGTTAGCCATATGTACGATTTCATTATATGTATGAAATGCATGTGCTTGATGATTCATTTAAGTGGTATGTTATAACATGTGCTTGATGATTTCCTTATGACTTAGTTTGAGATTGAATTCTCAATTAATACGCTGATGGTGATGATTTCCTATATGTTGGCGATATGCATAATTTCATTATACGTATGAAAGGCATGTGTTAGATGATTTACTTAAGTTGTACGTTATAACATGTGTTAACATGCTCACATGGTTGTATTTCATTTCTAATACTCTCACATGACTTGCTGATGTGATTCCACATGTTTGGGACTATACTTAGTCCAGGCAGTCAGTAACCGAGCGAATTCGTTGTTGGCTTATCTTCGCCACGAACGACGCGTCGATGAACGCGAGTCGTGTTTGGAGTTGGCGGCAGTGGTTAGGCCACGCGAAGTGTTTTACGCACTTCATGTCGTTCGACTTGCGAGGCGCTCGTGCTAGTCGAGCTCGTCAAGTAACCCGACTGACCATTGTATGTTCACCCTGCATGAGTCATAACTGCTTGAACCTAGGGTACTGAACTTACCATTGTAAACCCTGTTAACCATGGTACCTTGATCCACGAAGACTCATGAGCCGGGCATGGTGGTATGGGACACCGTGGTCGAGCTGTCGGCCTACGCTGGGGCCACAAACCTCCCCGTAGTGACCAGTGAGCACCTAGACTCGTGAGCAGATTATGGTGGTATGGGACACTATATTCTTGCTGTCGGCCTACATTGATAAGGTGATGGGGGAGCGGTGCAACGAGTGCGAGCAACAGCCTTGGCAGCTCTTTGTAGTGACCGCGAGCGTATTCTGAGTCTACGGGAGGCGACGACCCTTCAGTAGCAGTAGAGTACAGTAGGCCTGTATTGATAAGGTGATGGGGGAGCGGAGCAACGAGTGCATGCAACAGCCCTGGCAGCCCTTGCAGCGACCTAAAAAATATACCTCGTATGAGATTACTAGGAGTGACGACCCTATACAGGATCTGTGTTGGGATTGATATAAGGGAAGTACCTTAGTTTCCCAATCCTGTTGTTTGAATGGACTAATAACAACTCGAAAATCATATCATCCATACCATTGCATGTGCCTGGAAGATGTGGAGCACTTGAGGGTCGATTGCATGCCGCGGTCGTAAGATGGTGCCGTATGAGGGAGATCGTCGGTGAGGGCATACATCACGTCATGTCATATTGCATTAACAACAGTATTAAGATTTTTTGATTTACTGCTTTACTATTATCGCATGATTGATTTGATAGCATGCTAATCTCTGCTCTCTTATCCCACTGAGTTGATCACTCACTCCCACGTTACGGGATGGTGTTTCGGGACACCCACCAGTCCCTATTGTGATTGCAGATGATGGCACGGCTTGCGAGGAAGAGTTAGACTTGATGATGATGAGGAGGATTCCTCCTTTATGTGTGATCTGATTGACGGGATTACAGGGAGGTTGATTAGATACCTTGACACTTGTCATTTTATATTTTTAGAATACTCATGTATATCCTTTTGGTTTACTTTTAGAGCATACATGTATGTATATAACCTGGTAACATGTTCACACTCCGAAGACATACAACAGTTTATATATGTTATACGTACTATCACAGTCTTCCGCTTGTTAATTTAACTGTCGCCGGAGTATGATATGCTGTTCTAGCTTAATCTCACTCATGTTTAATACGTTATCACAGAAAACATTCAATCATACATATCTATGTTGCATAAATAACATTTTGGAACTCGGGAGTTGGGTTTTTGCTCGACCCCCCGATTTTCGGGATGTTACAGATGGTATCAGAGCATGATTTGGATTAAACCAGGCCTGGGTTATGGTCACGCGACATATGCTATCACTTCCTTTGACTTAGGTGGGTGGAGAAGGGTCTAGAAACACTTTTAGGATCCCAGATTCGCCAATAGGCGAAGTCTATTCATTTCGATCGCGTGATCGAGTCCGTAGCGCATCTAGGGTCACGTGAAGCAACCCGAATAGCTCCTAGGTTGTAAGTAAGTGGTTTGAGACGTTCTTTGAACTATTCTAAACCCGTAAATGTGAATTTTTGGGCCGTGGGACAACCACGACCCCTGTATTCAATCGTCAGGGCTTAAAAACCCCGTTTCACCGAAAATCTTCAAAATTCTTCCTCTCACCACTCCAATATTCAATTATTTCTTATCCATTTCATGTTAGGCATCTATCCTAATGTGAAAATAATATAAAATCCTACTTTCATAAAATTTTACAGTGAATAATAAAATTTCATGAAAAATTGCCATAAGGCCATTCTAAATTCGCTTTATTTAGTAAATAATAGGCTAGATAGATGTACTAGCTCCTTCTACCCCAAAATCATATGCTGCATGATAGGGTTTTGTATTCGGGATTGCTGATTGGACCCAAAAATCCCCAAATGGATGTTTGGGCCTCCCTAGGGCAATCTACAATGAACCAAAGTGGGAACCATACTTTTTTGAAATCCCTAGGGCAAGGGGAACCCATCCCATATGGCCTCAATGGCCAATTTACAACTTCATGGGCGATTCCATCGCCGATTCGGCGATGCATCGCCGGTCAAACTTGTCAGATGGGTCTGACCTTTGGGCTGGAGGAGTTTGGGGGCTAGGGTAGCCCCCTGGTATGTGGTCCGTACCTTGAAACCCCCTAAAAGATGTACTTCCTTCACAAACGGCCCCCATTCCAAGCTCCATTTTCATTTTTGCTGCCCTATTCCAAAAACTATGATTTTAAATCACCCCCAAATCCATTCCTGGCCTAAAACGACCACACTCCATCATCCCATTGAAGTTTTCAGCCTTCCCTCTTGAAGATCTCGTTGTTTGGAGCTCTTACAACCCCCGAATCGAGCTGAAATCGTGAGGTGCTCCATTCCCCTTTTTCATTCTCTTTTCTTTCTGAAAATACATCCTAAGGGAGCTTGAAGCATCCCTCTACAATGCCTAGATCTCCCTTTTCTATTTTGGTTAGCCATTTCCTTGTATTTCCCCCATTTTCCATGGCTATTGTTAAGCTGTTTTAGCCTTTTTCTCTCTTTTCACCATCCTCCCTCTCAATCCTATTTCTCCATATTCTTTGCTTAAGGGATACTGAAAATATATGGCCGAGAGAGCTCTAGTGAGCAACAGACAGTATTAGACTCGACAGGGATAAAGAAGGTAAGTCGGGACTGTGGTAAAGTCCTTTGGTAGAGTTAGGCATCTATGCCTTTGCCCTGTAGATTGTTTGATTTTTGTTTTAAGGATTTCTGTATTTTGTTGTTATTGGGTCTAGTGATGTCATTGGTAGATAATGTGTTGCGTCAGTGATTTGGGCTTAGCATAGCTGAATGCATCTCTGTCATAATCCATGTGGAACTTTATTCCATATATTGTGACGAAATTTGGTTAGATGGAATACATGCCGTTTCATTTCGCTGTAAGGTATGGTCCCTAGATTGGGAGTATTATAACTCCCGGGATTCAACCTGCAAATTAATTTTATCCCAACCCACCCTCCTACCAAGCATGTCACTTCCGATCCCGCTATGGGACTAGGAATGTGGTTCTATTTAATACAACTAAGCGCTACCGGCCACATAGGCCCTAGGCATTTTGGATCTAGTGTTAGCACTCCTAGATTTGAAGGGTCTGACGACATAAGAAAGCCAATTCCATTTAGACAATCTTGACCCTAAGCGATAGAACAACTCCCTGTAGTAGAAATGGTATGGAACCATTTAACGTATAAACTTAGGCTTTGAATTATAGCTACTGAGTTACAGACTAGCCTACTAGTTACCTTAAGTAGTGTAAAGCCTATATATGCTAAGGAATTGTAGGTTAGATTTGGTTGAAGTAGAACCTTATTGCTTCGATAGATCCCCTTATGACTTATAGATTGCTGTTGTTGCCCATAGGAAGGAACCATTCACTCTCAGGGAACATTTATAAATCCCTCAAATTGAACTTAGAATGTATTAGCACGCCCCTTAGAATTGCCTTCCGCAAGGGCTTATTGCATTCGGGAATGCGGAATAAAGGAAATACATGTAAGCGATGTATTCGCAGTTTGAATCGACTTCTTAGTCCTAGTGGTTACCAATAAATCCAATGCTCTGATTAAGCTGAGGGTCGGCATCGACTAGGATTAAGAACTGATACGAAGAATTTTCTGTCAGAGTCTCGGTAGAAGGTCAATGTATCTGGCTCAGACCCACTACACAACCTTTCTTCCGTGATGGCCCAACCACCTACAACCAAACGGGATCACATTGCCTTTGGAAAATGGCGAGGACTTGAAGCCAGTAGAGAATTCGACATCTTGCCACCAACTCATGCCTGCCCCTGACCTTAACTACAATAGAGATTAGGCTCATCTCTATGATCATAGATACCAATGCCATAGAACCCATCATTAGCGAAGGGGAAACCACTGTAATGAAAGGTTGTTTCCATTTTAGGTTAAGGATAGCCCCTAAGTTGCGCCTCGTTCCGATATACGGAGCGATGCATAGATTCTTGAACTTAAGTAAAACCAAGTTTTAAGGGGGGTAGAACGTATGGAGTCCAATCCGGTTAGGTTAGTCAACGCTCCCGTTCGATCAGAGTGGCGCAGCGGAAGCGTGGTCGGCCTCTTCCCCACTGGCCCAAGATCGAAACCTTTGAGTTAGGATATACGTACGATTAGGTTATTAAGTAGGATTGAACCTCCCTTAGAAAAGTATTCCTTGCTCTTCGCCAATGTCGGGGACGACATTGTGTTTTAAGGGGGGTAGATTGTAACACCCCGGATTTTGGCTAATCTGGGATTAGACGTCCTTAGGCAATGGGTTAATTAAAACACCTGAGAAATCGCTCAGAACCCAATTCCATAGCCAAAGAAATCACGTAGGATTAATTCCTTTGAAAAATAAGTGTAAGTTAGCTAGCGCGATGCTGGAGTAGCTGGAAAATAGTCCCTGATCACTTTAAATACGTTCTACAAGACCCAAATCGAGTAGAACCAACGACTCTATAATACTCTATAACCTCGGACCAAACTCTAAGCAGGTTTGTTCTCTGGACCACTTTGAATCTTTGTATTGGATCTAGACCGCGCGTCGAAAGTCTGATACCTCATATCTTAGACCGTTAGAACCGCCTAGCTGGACTTGACACTCATTCTGAAAATCAAGTCAAACCGATAATCACAGGCTATTTCATTGAGCCCGGACCGAAGAGAGTGCGAATAGGGATAGAATTGGAATTTCAAATTAAAATCTGGCACATGACTTGACGTGTCGGTATTGAGCATTCTGGCCGTCAGAATTCAGCCAGATTACACCCTCGGATCAGGAGAAATTTCTATTTTATATCATGAGACTTTCAGCCCTGATCTACGTGTGGTGACCGCTGAACTGAAACTGGTCCACCACGTGCGATCTGCGGACCCAGCCGGACTGAAAACTTAATACGTGCTAAATCTGGTACGCGTGAGCTTAAGTCCGATCGCATTCGGTCAGGGGACCACCAGAAAGCATCTTTTGGACCGAAACAGCCCCGAATTGGATATGCACTAAGTAAACTTCGTTCCCGAGCCTATTTCGGGCATTTTTAAGCCTATAAAAGGGGTTGAAACCCTCACTCCTCTCTCCCATCCGAAATTGCAAAAAGCCCTAGATTGGGAGAGAGAAAAGGTGAGAGTTTGTGAGAGAGAGTGGGAGTGATTTTCCTGCCACCTGCTGCTGCTGCTGCACGTGCTTAGGCGACGCACTCCGATCACTTTCCCGACGATTCCAACACACTTCTAGCTAAGGAAAACCCTAACCACTTGCTGATTTAGGGATTTCTTCGATTCAAATAGAATAGTAGCTGATGTACATGTGTATCAGGTTGTCTGATCGCCGTAGACGAAGCGTATACGCTCCGTTCGAATCACTTCACCTATAAGGGAAAAGGTGCGGATTTTAGACGCTTTGATTGACTGTTTCCAAAGCTTTCAATGTCGTTTAATAGTAGATTCTCGACGGCAACGCCGTTTGACATGTACAACATGCTGTCTGTTTCCTGTTTCGTAAACCAACGAAGAATATGAGATTCAGGGCATTTTAGTCATTTCTAGGAAGTACTATTTTCATGCATAATTTGCTGATGTGATTGACATGGCTTCTCGCCGCATTAGGATATTAGGAATGCGTGCATAATTAGTTTGGCGAAGAGATTCGCCTAAATGCGCACGTCGGGTCGACATACTACATGTAGACTTAAGTGTGTAGTGTAAGTGTTTGTATAAATGCTTGTATTAGTATGTATTGACTTAAATGGTGTTATGGATTAGTTTGAGATTGATTTCTCAATTAATATGCTGATGTGAATGATTTCCTACATGTTAGCCATATGTACGATTTCATTATATGTATGAAATGCATGTGCTTGATGATTCATTTAAGTGGTATGTTATAACATGTGCTTGATGATTTCCTTATGACTTAGTTTGAGATTGAATTCTCAATTAATACGCTGATGGTGATGATTTCCTATATGTTGGCGATATGCATAATTTCATTATACGTATGAAAGGCATGTGTTAGATGATTTACTTAAGTTGTACGTTATAACATGTGTTAACATGCTCACATGGTTGTATTTCATTTCCAATACTCTCACATGACTTGCTGATGTGATTCCACATGTTTGGGACTATACTTAGTCCAGGCAGTCGGTAACCGAGCGAACCTAGGGTACTGAACTTACCATTGTAAACCCTGTTAACCATGGTACCTTGATCCACGAAGACTCATGAGCCGGGCATGGTGGTATGGGACACCGTGGTCGAGCTGTCGGCCTACGCTGGGGCCACAAACCTCCCCATAGTGACCAGTGAGCACCTAGACTCGTGAGCAGATTATGGTGGTATGGGACACTATATTCTTTCTGTCGGCCTACATTGATAAGGTGATGGGGGAGCGGTGCAACGAGTGCGAACAACAGCCCTGGCAGCCCTTTGTAGTGACCGCGAGCGTATTCTGAGTCTACGGGAGGCGACGACCCTTCAGTAGCAGTAGAGTACAGTAGGCCTGTATTGATAAGGTGATGGGGGAGTGGAGCAACGAGTGCGTGCAATAGCCCTGGCAGCCTTTGCAGCGACCTACAAAATATACCTCGTATGAGATTACTAAGAGTGACGACCCTAGACAGGATCTGTGTTGGGATTGATATAAGGGAAGTACCTTAGTTTCCCAATCCTGCTGTTTGAATGGACTAATAACAACTCGAAAATCATATCATCCATACCATTGCATGTGCCTAGAAGATGTGGAGCATTTGAGGGTCGATTGCATGCCGCGGTCGTAAGATGGTGCCGTATGAGGGAGATCGTCGGTGAGGGCATACATCACGTCATGTCATATTGCATTAACAACAGTATTAGGATTGTTTGATTTACTGCTTTATATTATGGCATGATTGATTTGATAACATGCTAATCTCTGCTCTCTTATCCCACTGAGTTGATCACTCACTCCCACGTTACGGGATGGTGTTTTCGGACACCCACCAGTCCCTATTGTGATTGTAGATGATGGCGCGGCCTGCGAGGCGGAGTTGGACTTGATGATGATGAGGAGGATTCCTCCTTTATGCGTGATCTGATTGACGGGATTACAGGGTGGTTGATTAGATACCTTGACACTTGTCATTTTATATTTTTAGAACACTCATGTATATCCTTTGGTTTACTTTTGGAGCATACATGTATGTATATAACCTGGTAACATGTTCACACTCCGGAGACATACAACAGTTTATATATGTTATACGTACTATCACAGTCTTCCGCTTGTTAATTTAACTGTCTCTGGAGTATGATATGTTGTTCTAGCTTAATCTCACTCATGTTTAATACGTTATCACAGACAACATTCAATCATACATATCTATGTTGCATAAATAACATTTTGGAACTCGGGAGTTGGGTTTTTGCTCGACCCCCCGATTTTCGGGATGTTACAGTGCCCCATTGTTCAAAGGGCCCCCATCAAATGCATGGTATTGATGTCCAGCACACATCATGGTGGGGCTTGTGGTTGGGACCCACGGTCCCTGCCCCTTTCATCCACAACGCAACAGGACGCTGCTGCAGCGTCCTCTGGACAACAGCAACAACAGCGCCTGCTGCTTAAATTTATGTATTTATTTATTTTTATTTTGTTACAGTTTTTCTAAGGTGGGGCCCGTATTAGGAAGAACCACTCCATCCATTGGATTCTATGGCTCATGACAGACTAAACAAGCCAATATTCAACATGTTTTGGTGTGTAAAAACATCAAAGTGGGTCCTAATAGATTTTAACAGTCAATATCACTGTTTTCTTTGATGCAGCCCACCAGATATTCAAATTGGCTTCATTTTTTGACTCAACGCCTAAAATGAGTTGGGAAAGAAGGTGGACGGTGTGGATCGAATACATACATTAAGGTAAGGTGCATGTGAGTGTGACTCACCCGCTTTTGAATTAAAGCTGATATTTTTTTTTCCTTTTATACAGTCCAGCATCAGAGGCTGCTGGATGTCCCAAGACAGGATGGTTGGATGTAACACATTCATCCAGGTGAGGTCACGTACATGTGGCTCATCAGCCACATACGTTGAGGTGACCCCAAGCACACGTGGCCCACTGATGGACAGTGGTGTTGATATAACACATACCACATGGTCAGCACCCACTGATGGACGGTTTGGATAAAACATACCTCATGTGGGTCTCAGGAGATGGACGGAAGGTGCGGATGAAATCCACACGCAGGTGGGTCCCATGGCATGTACGACATGGATCAAGCATTAAGGTTGGCCACAAAAGGGGAAAGAGAGAGAGAGAGAGAGAGAGAGAGAGAGAGAGAGAGAGAAAGAGAGAGAGAGACGTGAGTAGTGGAGGGACGCCGCGACTATGGGTCCCTCTTTGAAGAATGCATACATCAAGATGGGTCCCACCAAATGTGGGCCATCAAATCATGAAAATCATTAGTAGAAAACCTAAGATCACCCACCTTTGATCTCCTCTTCCTTCATCCTCCTGTAGCCTCTAGAGCTCCAAGGGAACAATTTTAATGGTTGAGATGATCATTGGATGGTGGGATTGGATGGTAGGGAGTGGGCCACACTAGTTTCTCATCTTCTTAGAAAACCATGAATGTTGGGTACTTGGGATTGCTTAGGAGAATGAGAGAGAGAGGTTGTAAGAGAGAGAAGGATGGGTGTACTTGAAAAGGGATGCGTGGAGAGAGAGAGTTAACTTTGGGTTGCTTGGGGATGGGACATGTACTTGACATGTGAGGTGATTGATTTGACATGTTTCTCTTGGGTTTTACAACGCATAGTATTTTTCTCGAACTGAACGCAGGCCCACATCTCCTGGCCTGGGTATTGCCTCAGCGTGTGAGACACGACATCGAAACTGCGACAACGGCGTAGTTGCTAGAGTACAAGTCTCGGTTTGAGCTAACTTTGAAATAAGGGATGTAACTCAGGGTCACGCGCAACTGCCAATTACAGATCGCGAGTCGCTTGAATTCGACCGAGAGGACCATGGAAGCCTATGGAATAGTACAGGCTAGGATACGGGTCGTACAATATCCCTTCTTTCATAAAACTTTTTCCCTTGAGCTTTCCCACGTAATGTAACACCCTGAAAATCAGGGGTCGTGTATAAACTCAACTCTCGAGTTCCAGACCGTCACTTATGCAACAAAAATGATAATGATTCAATGTTGTCTGAGTTAAAGCATTCACATGAGTAAAAGTATACCAAAACTGCAATTCATACTCTAGATCTAGTGATAAAAGCAAGCGAAAGACTAAAGAATATACATATCACTGTATGAAAAACAAAATAGATCTCAACTATCTCCAAAGTATGAATACATCTCTGAGTCTCAGAACATCACCAAAGGGCACGTTCAGAAGTCGCGCTATCAACCGAACATCGATCGTAGCCATCCGGTCTCTACCAAAAGGAGTCTTGAACTGCAATGGCTCCAATGTAGGACTCTGAATACGAGCATAGAAGGCACGAACGGTGCTCACATTAGCACGAGCACGAGCTTCAAATAGCCGACCCCAATGCGCAGCTTCAATGTGCTCGAACAACAGGAATTCGCTGAAGAGTCGCCCTTTCATGTCTGCCTCAAACAACAGCTTACGGTCAGTATATTCATTGTGAGGCATCTATGATAAAATCACTCGCCCAAGTTGAGTATGGGGATCCAAATCCCACTTTGTATGGAACTCTCGGGCTGTGCTTGGACTTACGGCGGCGCTTGAACTAGCGGCGCCACCCCTCGGATTTCTTGATTGTGCAGGGCGACTAGGCCCAGCCTCATCCGCTGCGGTCTTTCTCTTTCCCATCAAAGAGAGGATGGTGGAGAGAGACAAAAGGCCCAAAATGGCTTCAACAAAAGCCATGAAAAATGGAGGAAATGTAAGGAAATGGCTGCCCAAACTGAAAAAGGAAGATCTAGGTGTTGTAGAGGGATGCTTCAAGCTCCCTTAGGATGGATTTTCAGAAAGAAAAGAGAATGAAAAAGGGGAATGGAGCTCCTCACGATTTCATCTTGTTTTGGGGGTTGTAGGAGCTCCAACGGACGAGATTTGTAAGAGAGAGAGTTGCAAACTGTAATGGAGTGATGGAGTGGGGTCATTTTCAGTAAGGAATGGGTTTGAAAAGGATTTGGGATCACAGTCTTGAGATAGGGCAGCAAGAAAATGAAAATGGAGCTAGGGAAGGGGGCTGTTGTGAAGGAAGTACCCCATTTAGGGGTTTTCTATGGATGAACCACACATGGGGGGGTGAACTACCCAAAATACTCACACGTGCCAAGTTTCACTGCCAGTGGGCCCCATCGGACGGCGATGGCATCACCGGCCATCTCTCTAGGTGGCCGGTGGGACCACATGGGTCGGGTCCCCCCTGTCCCAGGGACTCCAAAAAACTATGGGCCCCACCTTAGTTCATTCTAGATTGCCCTATGGAGGGGCTTTTCAGGGCCAATCTATAAACCTGAATGCAATCCCCTATCATACAGCATATGATTTTGGGGTAAAAGGAGCTAATACATCCATCTAGCCCATTAATTGCTAAATATCACAAACTTAGAATGGCCTAATGGCCAGTTTTCATGTAATTTTACTATTCATTGTAAAATTTTGTCAAAGTATGATTTTATGTCATTTTTACATTAGGATTAATGCCTAATATGAAAATAATAAGAAAGAATTGAAGAATGGAGTGGTGCGAGGAAGAATTTTGAAGAATTTAGGTGAAATGGGGTTTTTAAGCCCTAGCGATTGAATGCAAGGGTTGTGATTGTCCCATAGCCCAAGGATTCACATTTATGAGTTTAGAACCGTTCATAGAATGTCTCAACCCACCTACCTACAACCTAGAAGCTACTTAGGTCGCTGAACGCGACCCTAGATGCGTTACGGACTCGATCGCGCGATCGATACGAATAGACCTCGCCTATTGGCGAATCTGCGATCCTATAAGTATTTCTAGACCCTTCTCGTACCCACCTAAGTCAAAGGAAGTGACAGCGTACGTCGCGTGTCCATAACCCAGGCTCGGTATAATCTTATTCATGCTCTGATACCAACTTGTAACACCCTAAAAATCGGGGGTCTTGTATAAACTCAACTCCCAAGTTCCAGACTGTCACTTATGCAACAAAAATTATTATGATTCAATGTTGTCTGAGTTAAAGCATTCACATGAGTAAAAGTATACTAAAACTGCAATTCATACTCCAGATTCAGTGATAAAAGCAAGCAGAAGACTAAAGAATATATATATCACTGTATGAAAAAACAAAGTAGATCTCGACTGTCTCTAAAGTATGAATACATTTTTGAGTCTCATATACATGTAAATAAGAAAAATTAAAATGTCAAAAAGAGTCCCACTGAGAAGTCCCGTCAATCCAGGCCACCTAAGCAAAGCCGTCGTGGTACTGCATGTATGAGAACTCGTCCTGATCCTCATCATAGTCCTTCTCTGCCTCCTGGATCTCAGCCTCACTTGCATCTAAAACAAGGTCTGGTGGGTGTTGCAAACACCATCCCGTAACGTGGGAGTGAGTAGGTAACTCAGTGGAATAATAGAGCAAAGATTAGCATGTTCACAATTCAATCATGCAATAATAGTAAAGCAGTAAATCAAACAATCCTAAAACTGTTGTTAATGCAATATGACATGACATGATGGATGCCCTCACCGACGATCTCCCTCATACGGCACCATCTTACGCCCGCGGCATGCAATCGTCCCACAGTGCTCCAGATCTTTCAGGCACATGCAATGTAATGCTGATATGATTACCGAGTTATTATTAGTCCTTTTCATACAGCAATATTGGGAAACTAAGGTACTTTCCTTATATCAATCCCAACACAGATCCTGTCTAGGGTCGTCACTCCTAGTAATCTCATACGATGTATATTTTGTAGGTCGCTGCAAGGGCTGCCAGGACTGTTGCTCGCACTCGTTGCACTGCTCCCCCATCACCTTATCAATACAGGCCTACTGTACTCTCACTGCTATGGAAGGGTCGTCACCTCCCGTAGACTCAGAATATGCTCGCGGTCACTACAAAGGACTCGTCGCCTGATCAGTGTAGGCCAACAGCAAGAATATAGTGTCCCATACCACCATAATCTGCTCACGAGACAGGTGCTCACTGGTCACTACAGGGAGGTTTGTGGCCCCAGCGAAGGCCGACAGTTCGACCACGGTGTCCCATACCACCATGCCTGGCTCATGAGTCTTTATGGATCAAGGTACCATAGTTGAAAGGGTTTATAATGGTAAGTTCAGTACCCTAGGTTCAAGCAATTATGACTCATACAGGGTGAACATACAACGGCCAGTCGGGTTACTTGACGGGCTCGACTAGCACGAGCGCATCTCAAGTCGAACGACATGAAGTGCGTAAAACACCTCGTGTGGCCTAACCACTACCGCCAACTCCAAAACACGGCTCGTGTTCATCGGCGCGTCGTTCGTGGCAAAGATAGGCCAACCACGAACTTTCTTGGTTGCCGACTGCCTGGACTAGCTATAGTCCTAAACAATTATGAATCCACATCAGCATTCATGTAAGAGTAATGGCAATGAAATACAACCATGTGAGCATGTTAACACATGTTATAACATACAACTTAAGTAAATCTTCCAACGCATGCATTTCGCACATACAATGAAATCATGCATATAGCCAACATGTAGGAAATCATTTACATTAGCATATTAATTGAGAAATCAATCTCAAACTAATTCATAACACCATTTAATTTAATACATACTAGTACAAGTATTTATACAAACACTTACACTACACACTTAAGTCTACATATAGTATGTCGACTCAAAGTGCGCATTTAGGCGAATCTCTTCGCCAAACTAATTATGCACGTATTCCTAGTATTCTAATGCGACAAGAAGCCATGTCAATCATATCAGAAAATTATGGATGAAAACAGTATTTCCTACAAATGACTAAAATGCCCTAAATCTCATATTCTTCGTCTACTTACGAAACAGGAAACGGACAGCATGTTGTACATGTCAAACGGCGTTGCCGTCGATAATCTACTATTACACGACATTGAAAGCGTTGGAAACAGTCAATCAAAGCATCTAAAATCCGTACCTTATCTCCTACAGGTGTGTTAATTCGAACGGAGAGTATACGCTTCGTCTACGGCGAATAGGGAACCTAATACACAAGATCTATCAGCTAGTTTGCCATGGAAACGAAGGATCAGCAAATCAGCAAGAGTTTAGGGTATTTTCTTACCTAAAAACGTAGAGAAATCACCGGCAAAGTGATTGGAGCGTGTTGCTTAGGCACGTGTAGCACGTGGCACGAGCAGCAAGAAATTCCCTTCTTCTCTCTCTCACAATCTCTCACCTTTTCTCTCTCTCAACCTAGGACTTTTTTCAAATTCTGATGGGAGAGAGGAGTGAGGGTTTCAAGCCCTTTTATAAGCTAAAACTTGCCCAAAATAGGCTCGAGAACAATGTATACTTAAGGTATATCCAAATCGGGGCTGTTTCGGTCCAAAAGGACATTTTTGGTGGTCCCCTGGCCGAACGCGATTGGACTTAAGTTCGTACATGTCAGATGTCGCTCACATCCCGTTTTCAGACCATCAGTGTTTGTAGATCGCCCGTGGCGGTCCAGTTTCAGTTCAGCGGTCACCGTACGTAGATCAGGTCTGGAAGTCTTATGATATGAAATAGAAATTTTTTCTGATCCGAGGGTGTAATTTGGATGAATTCTGACGGTCAGAATGCTTAATAATAACGAGTCAAGTCGTGTGCCAGATTTGAATTTTAAATTTCAAATTTAACCCTATTCTCACCCTCTTCACTCCAGGCTCAATGAAATAGCCTGTGAATGTCGGTTGGACTTGATTTTTGAAATGATTGTCAAGTCCAGCTAGGCGGTTCTAACGGTCTAAGATTGTAGGTATCGGACTTTCGACGCGTGGTCTAGATCCAATACAAAGTTTCAAAGGGGTCTAGAGAACAAACCGATTTAGAGTTTGATCCGAGGTTTTAGAATATTATAGTGTCATTGGTTCTACTCGTTTTGGGTCTTGTAGAACGTATTTAAAGTGATCAAGGACTATTTCCCAGCTACTCTGGCGTTGCGCTAGCTAACTTACACTTATTTTCTAAAGGAATTAATCCTACGCGATTTCTGGTCGAGTTGGTACTCGAGTCCAAGTACGGATTTTTCCAGGGCGTTATAGTTTAAGCCCCTTTTATAACCTAAAACTTGCCCAAAACAGGCTTGGGAACAATGTTCACTTGATGCCTAACCAAATCGGAGCTGTTTCGGTCCAAAAAGATATTTCTGGAGGTCTCCTGGCCGAACGTGATCGGACTTAAGTTCATGCACGTCGGTTGTCACTCACATCCCATTTTTAGACCTGTAGTGTTCGTAGATCGCACGTGGCGGTCCAGTTTCAGTTCAGCGGTCATCGCACATAGATCAGGCCTACAAGTCTCATGATATGAAATAAAAAATTTTCCTGATCCAAGGGTGTAATTTGGCTGAATTCTAACGGTCAGAACGCTTAATAATAACGCGTCAAGTCGTGTGCCAGATTTAAATTTCAAATTCCAAATCTAACCCTATTCTCACCTCTTCACTCCAGGCTCAATGAAATAGCCTCTGAATGTCAGTTGAACCTGATTTTCGAAATGATTGTCAAGTCCAGCTAGGCGGTTATAACGGTCTAAGATTGTAGGTATCGGACATTCGATGCGCAGTCTAGATCCAATACAAAGTTTCAAAGAGGTCCTGAGAACAAACCGGTTTAGAGTTTGATCCGAAGTTTTAGAGCACTATAGCGTCATTGGTTCTACTCGCTTTGGGTCTTTTAGAACATATTTAAAGTGATCAGGGACTATTTCCCAGCTACTCTAGTGTTGCGCTAGCTAACTTACACTTATTTTCTAAAGGAATTAATCCTATGCTATTTCTGGTCGAGTGGGTAGTCGAGTCCTAGTATGGATTTTTCTAGGGCGTTACACGTAATCACTTGCTTTTGTGTGCATTTGCAAAAAGTTTCCTTCTATTTTTATCAATCTTTTGAATTTCTCCTCCGCTTTGTGTAATCTCGCGTAACATCTTCACATTGCTCACCTGCGCGCAATCGATCTTTAGAATTTTCTTTTCAAAGTCTGAAAATATTCAGATCTCTGAAATCCTTCTTTAGCCTTTGATTCTTTATTTTTCAAGATTCCATCTTCATCATGACAACTTCTTAGCCCAAAAACATGCATCGCTCGCAAGCTTCCTCTTCAAGAAAAAAGAATCATTCATCTTCTTCAGGATCCGAACAACATCTCCATCATCCTTGGAAATATGTAGAAATAAATGAAGAAACTTTGGAGCTTCATGATCCCTGTACCAACAAATTATCTACTATTCCCATCAATCTACAGTGTCACTGGTCAATCTTACATAGTGAACCATTCGATCGACGAAATATCCTTGTTTCTGTAGACAATTGGATCATGAAGGAACCAAGAATCTTGACAGGATATCAGAAAGAGAACAGGCCTTGTCAACAAGCTGGTAGGAATCATATGATGAGATTTTTGCGTCCATCCCATGATCCTCAATAACCTTTCCCTACCCACTATTTCGAGACTACTCAACAACTCTTCTTCTATAAGAGATTTCCTTAGAACACAGAAAAATTCTCAACAATAGGCCTCCTCTCTCTTCGTAATTTCTACGGCACTTAGGCTAGAGCCGTTGTTCGAAAACACACCGCTATAATGGAGCAGATTAATCTTTCTGATGCGATCATGGTTACATCAGAGCTTTTTTATGTAGATGCTGTTATCTTAAGAGGCTTCCTCAACCATTGGTCTCCAATCACCAACACATTTCATCTTCCTTCAGGCAAAATGAGTATCACCCTGTGGGATCTTCTTTGTACAACAAGTCTTCCTATCATGGACAACATCTTTGATACATATGTGCCTTCTAATGGAGAACTTGCTCTAGCATTTGTGGGAGGAGGCACATCCGAGGTTTCAAAGACCACACTAGAACTCTTCAGTGCACTAGCTAACTTTCCTCATAAAAAGGCCGAGCTGTAAGTCCTAGAGGGGGGGGGGGGGGGGGGGGGGGGATGAATAGGATTATCCAAATTAAAAAATAAATGCGGAATACAAAGATAGATAGCACAAATAAAACCAACCTCAAATGCACAAGTCTTGAGAGGTTAATATAAATTGAGTTCTAAGGACAACCTTACACCAAAAACCAAAGGCTTATAGTAGGACAACCTTACTAGAACGTTTGTAAGTATCAAAAACTCAAACTTAGAAAGAGACAAAGGAAATAAACTAGGTTATTACAACATTCACCACAAGTGCATAAAAGGAAATTACACCATTCACCACAAGTGAATAAAGTAAATTACAACATTCACACACATAAACAAATACTATCATCCACCACAACTTCAGGAATTATAGTGGTTCAATTGTGTGTACACCATCTGTTAGCAAACAGCCACAATTACAAAACTCCACTCCCAATATCCACACCCACGGGATATTGGCTTTCACTATGAAATAAGGTTTTTCAAGATTCACCTTAAAACCTTTGTAATTGTGTCTTTCAAATGGGCTTACACAATTACAAAACCCCACAATGAGTTTTTCCTGGCTGAATATCACAAACCAAAATGCAAAAAATTAAATTGTACTTATCTGAAGATTCTTCTTCTAATGAAGCCCAGTAGAACTAATTCAATGTAAATGAAGATGTTCAATGTCTAGTCTCACAAGTTAAATGGTTCTAGGTCTAAATTAATTTTAAATTAAATCAACCTAGGCTAGCTTGATTTGATTTTGATCTCAAAAGAGGGTAAATCACAATTCCTTTCTTTAATGAAATAGAATTGAATGAAGATCACAAAATCAAATAACAAAAGTTATTAAAATGAATCTAAAATGAGCACAATATAGCTTAACAAATGCAGGAACTTATCCCTTAGAGTGATGGCTTGATTTTGCTTATAATGAATGAAAAACTCTGAAATTCATCCTCTATTTATAGGTGAAAATACTATTCACTCAACTGGTCTAAGGGTCAGTTCGACTGGTCGAAGGACCAACCACATTTCAAAATTTCTGGTGCGATAAGATAAGATTATTACTCGACTGGTCAAGTGGCTTGCTCAACTGGTCAAGTGGGACCAAAAAACCTTGCTGTACTTTGACTCAAGCACTGCACGACTGGCCGAGCACTGTTCACTCAACTGGTCAAGCAGTGTCCAAGACTGGTTGAGAGTCCAACAGAAAATTTTAAAAATTTGTAACTAATCTTGGACTGGTCGAGCCAGATCTTGGACTAGTCAAATAAAGAGTAGGACTAGTCGGGGAAATGACCTATAAACTTATGAAATGACCCACATAAAATATGCATTGAATATGACACATCCTATGGTCAATCTAGGGTCATCCATACCTTGTTTGTGAGTTTGAACAATTGAAACATCATTCGCTCTACTAACTCATTCACTTAAAATACTTGAAGCTTGTCTTCAAAATCTTAAACTTGAGCTTGAACTAAGGCTTGAGTTCTTGAGTTTTTTTTTTAAGGTACTAAACTTGAAGATTAAACTTGAACTTGAGCCTTGAAATCGCAATTGTACTTGAGCTTGGAATCTTAAACTTCAACAACACTCTTCAACTTGAATATGTAGAAAAGTTCAACAAAGATGTGGACAACTTTAAAATACACGAAGTTGATCTATTCATCTCATCAACACATGATACATATTGTAAATGATTTGGCACAACAAAATTTAACAACTCTGGGTGCTAGATGTACAATATAACATTCACCTCACCCTGATCTCATTACTTCTCTTGAATGGCTGGCTCACTTTTCTCAAAATTTACAACATATTTTCTCTCCCTTATGCTTTCTATTTTCGCAATTTCAATCTTGGATGGTTTGGTTTAATAATTGCATCTTCATCTTAACAGCTTTGCAGGTCATAAACATCAAGAGCTTAAGACCATTCGCAAGAATACCAAGAACACTACTGAATTTAATTCTTCCTGTGAACTAGCTGCTTTCTTAGCTTACTAGCTAAGGTTAGTAATATTCCTGGATTCTGAGAAAACAGACATCATCAGGCCATCCTTCTTCGTGGCTGCAGATGGCAGAAGGCCAAAAATTTTTACTGGCTCCTCCAATCCTATGCTCCTTATATCGTGCTTTCGGGGATGTCATCTCTTGCTCCAAAGATCCTTCTACTGAATCTTTTTCTATGTGTGCTCCCTGGCACTTCTTCGTGGGTTGGCTCGAAGTATATTTTCCTTGGACATTTGTTGACTCCGAAGGAGCATATTCACATCCTGATCACCTTGATCACCTCCCTCTGCAACATTATTAATTGAGATAGATGATTAAAAAGTCGAATGGATGGGTTGCTAGAAAAATAGAAGGCAATGATCCAATCGACTTTTATCAATTCCCTTTCACTAGTTATCCTGACGATGACGGTCGTTGATGATGATTTTATTTCACTTGGAAAACATTCATTCCTTGTCTCCATCATGTCTAAAACTCTTCCTTGGAGATAAGGTAGTGTATTCTGGGGCGAACCATACTATCCTAGCATATTTGCCCACCAATTCGGATTTGTCCCATAGACTTGTGATATTGTTACTAGAGCAATAGAAATTACGGCATCGGACTGTATAATTGAGCTCTGATATGGAAGCAACTCTTGAATATTCGCACTGGGTCACACTTCATAATTCTCAGCTATAATTACCCTTTTAACACTTCTTATTCCTAGATGTTGTGGTGGGTTCACCAGTATTACTTAGTAGAACATTGTTACCCTATAGATCATGCCATATGGATTATTCCTCCTTAAGATATTTTTAGAAAGACCAAGGCATTGGATATTTCGAAGAAATAGATCATGTCCCCTCTTCAGGCCAACTCTACATAAAAATTTCTTCTGCAGATAATATAGTTGAAACAAAGCCTGCTGATACTCTTGAGGGATGGATTGCCTATGGCATGCCTTTAAAGAATACTCATAAATCTTCAGATTTCCCAGAAGAGAATGATAACCGTTTGCAATTCTATCCTCCTCCTCATTTGTAGATTTTAAGAGATAATATTCCTTCAATGTCAGAAAGGCCAGAGATAGAAAGACATCATCGTCCTCCTTAGAAGGATAAACATATAATCATTGAAGACTCATCCTCTTTAGAAGAATAACCATATTTTGAAGCACTTAGCTTTAAAATAGAGAACATTGATGATCAAACTCGATATATAATCGTAATATGTACCTGTTTGAAAAGAAACACATTTTGTATATGCATTTTATGCTAAATATAAAATTTTCATGATTTTCGTTATCATATCAGGAAATTTGCATTTTCAAGCAAATTTCAAGTAGATAGATGATCATGTATTTTTACAGCATTTTGATGCTGCGCATAGTTTAAGCTCTTGCATAATGGAGCTAGTACACTTTGACTGACCACACCTAGACTGGACTGGACTAAACTTAACTAGACTAGACTTGACTGGACTAGACTTGATTGGACAAGACTTGACCGGACATAACTTTTTCACTAGTTTAAGCTCTTAAGTAGTGGAGCAAGCAGTTTCTTAGACTCATGTGGGAGTCGGGTCTTACACGAATGGTTGCTGTAACTCTCTAGAGGTCACTGGACTTATTGTGGCCAGGGAGTTCACAAACCGCGATCCATCAAAAGGGCTTAAATGAAGCTACCAAGGCAAAGAACTCAATGGAATTTACGCACAAGGTTGGCCACAGTAACTCTCTAGAGTTCACGGGGCTCGCAAGGCTACCTTTGGGTTCCAAATCCAAGGTCGCTAGTCCATCAATGAGTAGGCTAAAAACCCTTCCTCATGAGTTTCTACTAGAATCAAACCAGGAATCTGGGAGGTTTTATGTATGGTTGGCCTATCTATGGTCAAAATCACAAAGCTCACACTATGACCCACTTTCTCTTCGCCTACAAGGTTGGACCCATTCACGGTAGGGTATTTTCATCCTTTCCCGTGACACTGTCGGAAGCTCTACAGGCAACATAAGTCTTACGCGTGACTGGCCATTGGAGACTTTTAGTCATTGGCTCTATCCGTTGCCCGCATGGTTATGCATGCGATGGCCTATGAGTTTTTTAGGGCCACTAGTTTCTCATTGTTGTCTGAATAATATATATATATATATATATATTGCCGATGATGGTAGGTCTTATGTGTAGTTGGCCATATGAGTTTAGTTATTGTACCTTAAATGATAAGGTGTCATCACTGTCGTCAACTTTATATATGGTTGATCGTATAAGCTTCATTAAAGATAATAAATCGATAATTGATATATCGCCCCTGCTGTTGTTGATGATATTGTAAAATTTGGTCAGAATGAAGTATTAGCTTGGCAATAATATCAACTTCGATAATAGAATAATCTTCGCGTTAGCGATATGGCGATGACAGTGGTAGTTTTTTGTTGATCCAGCAATAATCATTGACGCTTGACGATAATGTTTGAACTTGATATATGGTGCGCTTGATGATAATGTTTCTACCTTTTTTATTCATTCATGTTAGGGGACGAATACATGGCTTCGCTTTTTGAAACTATTTCATCTCTTTCTACTTATCTTTCCCTCTTTTGATTGGGAAGCATTATACCGATAATCTTCATAATCAAAATCATAGTGATCTTCAGACTATATCTTAATGCAACAAATTTTGATAAATATATTGATGCCTTATCATTGCGCACTGACTATCTGAGATTTAGAATTTCCCCCCAGCTGCATGAATATATTCGTCTTATAGCCTTGCATCTCGATTACGAATATATGAAAATTTTTCTTCAATCAGGCTCGTGTGCTCTTATCTCCTTTCTTACATCGTATGCTTTCCTTATGATTATTTCACCATTATCAATCATGTTTTATAATATACTCTTTAGGTTGAAGCAATTCTCAGTTCGATGTTCGAGGAAACGATGAAAGAGTAATAGTCACTTTCACTTATTTTCTTCATCTCTTTTGGACATTTTGGCCATGGCAACTTGATCTTCTATACTACCGAAAATTTATTTAGCATAG
Source organism: Magnolia kwangsiensis (assembly GCA_037074715.1). NCBI lineage: Eukaryota > Viridiplantae > Streptophyta > Magnoliopsida > Magnoliales > Magnoliaceae > Magnolia > Magnolia kwangsiensis. Next base: position 114,605,754 of record CM073572.1, on the reverse strand, counting down.
GAAGTGTATCATCTTCTTCGAATGAATACCCCCTGCAATTCTCGAACTGTCCGAATTCTCTCTTTATTTTCATGGCTGTATGTTTATTCATATTTCTCTTATTAGATCTTTTTTTCCCATCCTATCGATTCCTCAATTTTATTTCTTCTCCAGTGATACTAATTGAAGTTCTTTTAGGATTTTAAAATATGTAACTTTTATAAGACTATTTTTGCAGTGATCTCTTCTATATGGTCAGCCTTTTCGATTATATCTTGAAAGGTGTGTATATTCAAGCCAATAAGACTCAATCCAATATCTAGTCTTATGCATCCTATGCATAGCTTGATTCGTTCTCTTTTTTTCTTTCACTAAACGTAAACTTGGTGCCCCCAAGGTTCTCCATCGACTGATGAATTCTCTGACTGGATCATCTTCTCTTTGGTGAATAAAAGCTAAGTCATTACTGACTTCATCAGACCTAGATAATCTCATACGATATTATAGTTCTAGATCACTGTAAAGGGCTTATCACCAATCAATACAGGTCTAGTTATGTCCTATATACTACAATAAGGCTCGTCGCCCCAATGCAGTTTTAGGATATACTTGAGGTCACTACAAAGGGCTCGTCATCAATCAGAGTAGGCCGACAGCTCGAATATAGTGTCCCATACCACCATAATCGGCTCACAAGTCTAGGTTGCTTACTGGTCACTATAGAGAGGCTCGTCATCCCAGCGTAGACCGACAGCTCAACCACGGTGTCTCATACCACCATGTCAGGCTCATGAGTCTTAGCGGATCAAGGTACCAAGGTTGATGGGATTTGCACTAGTAAGTTTGGTACCCTAGATTCAAACAGGAGCGTCCATACATGGTGAACATACATTGGGTCAATCGGGTTACTTGATGAGCTCGACTAGCACGAGCGCACGTTGAGTTGATCAACATGAAGTGCGCAAACACTCCATGTGGCCAAACCACAACTGACAACTCTATTATGGCTCGGGTTCATCAAACACGTCCTACGTGGTGAATAAATCTCAGCCACGAACTCAAGCCTATTACTGATTGCCTGGACTGTAATATAGTCCCAGTCACGTACAATCTCAATAATAGACATTTGATTCAGATTCTACATTCATGTGAATATATTATGAAATATAACTTAAACATGGAGGAAATCATACACATAGTTAACATGAATAAAATAGGCTAAACCATTCATGGAGGAAATCATACACATAAACAAGGTGATTGAGATTCACATCTCAATACCCTTAAAAATCATCCTTTACCAATTACTAACCCGTTCAGGCATTTATACAAACACTTAAACTACACTATTCAGCATACATCACGTATGTTGGCATATTGCATATTTGGGCAAATCCTTTTGCTAAGGAGTTGTTGCATACATAACAAGCATGTACTAACAATAATTAATCATGACAATCACAACATCAGATTTCATATGCATACAAACATTTTAACAAACACATAGAATACTCTATTTACAACATAGACTATACATATTCGTAAAACAGAACAGATAGCGCATTTAGCATGTGTAATAGCACCCACGTTAGGAATATATCATTAACCGACACTGAAAGCTTTGAAAATCATAATCTATACATCTATAGTCCGCACCTTACACCGTAGAAGCGTAACGAATTTGATAGAGACTCTAAGTCTGTGTCAACTATGAAATGACAACCTATAGCACGAGTTAAGTCAGTTATTTCGCTACTTGCAACAATGAAAACCCTAGAACAAGTTAGGGTTACATTTTCTTACCTAAGTACGGAGTTCAATTCTCCGGATAACGATTCGGTAACGATGTTTAAGCACGAGGAGTAATGGGGATTGAATCCTAGGAGTAGCTCCCACTTCTATCTCTCTTTCTCTCTCTTTACACTCTTCTCTCTCTTAGGTTTTTCTCAAATTCCTATGGAGAGAATGAGAGAGTGTTTAAGGTCCTTATATAGGCCTAAAACTGATGGAATTAGCCCTAGGGCCAAGGTATACTTAGGTTATAACCAAATCGAGCCTATTCTGATCTAACGGAACACTTCTGGAGGTCCTTTTATTAAATGCAGTTGGAATTAAACTCACTAGTATAGAATCTCAAATAGGTTAAGTTTTTAGTCCGATCGGGTTTTCAGATCGACCATGGCGGACCAATTTCAGTTCAACGGTCACCGAAACTCGATCAAGGCCACAAGTACTTTGACATGTGTGGGCCATCTTCCCTAATCCAAGGGTGAATTTGAGTAAAAAACCAATGGTCAAAATGCTTATAAATGGCGCGCAAGCGACAAGACTCAAATTACTTAAATTCATATTTAATTTCTTAAAAATCTTCACTTTCTCAACTCTTCACTTCGGACTCAAGGAAACAATCTCAGGACATTGTTTGGACTCAATTTTCGAGGTGATTGTTAAGTCCAACTAGTCGGTCATAATCGTCTAAGTTCATTGCTATCAGACTTTCGACGTGCAGTCCAGGTCCGATACGAAGTTTTAAAGTGCTCCAGAGAGCAACTGGGTTTAGAGATTGATTCTAGATTTTAGGGTAACATAGCATTAAAGATTCTATAGGTTTTGAGTCTTATAGATCGTATTTAAAGTGATTAGTGCTAATTTCATAAGTAATCTAAGTTAGCACTTAGTTAATTCTCATCTAGTTTCTAAAGGATTTAGTCCTGAGGGATTTCTTCCTGAGTTGGTACTCGGGTCTTTATACGGAATTTTCTGAGTCGTTACAATCTACTCCCCTTAAAGAAAAATTTCATCCTCGAAATTAGTACCTTTTCATACTCCTCGAGAATCTGAGGGTTGTTCTTTCTGACCTCAGCTTCTATTTTCCAAGTAGCTTCCTCAGTATGGTGTATCCATAGTACCTTTACGAGTGGAATCACCTTGCTTCGCAATACCTGCTCCTTCCTATCTAAGATACGCGTCGGATGCAGCACATATGTAGCATCCTCACTCGGCTGTACCTTCTCCCATCTGATAATGTGTGAAGGATCGGGAACGTATTTCTTCAGCATAGATACATGAAATACGTTGTGTACGCCTGCTAGTGGTGTGGGTAAATCCAGGCGATATGCTACTATCCCCACTCGATCCAGAATCTGAAATGGACAAATAAACCTCGGTGTGAGCTTCCCCTTCTTGCAGAACCGCAGGACTCCCTTCATAGGAGAAAATCGGAGGAACACATAGTCTCTAACCTCAAACTCAAGCAGTTGCCACCTCGTGTCGGCATAACTCTTCTGTCTGCTCTAGGCTATCAGAAGTCGACGCTTGATAATGTCGATCTTTTTTGAGGTCGCCTGTACTAATTCTGGGCCAATCAAACTGTGCTCGCCAACCTCTGCCCAGTAATGCATTGCTCGGTAAGGGCGCCCATACAAGGCCTTATAAGAAGTCATGCCAATACTCGCCTGAAAACTGTTATTGTAGGAGAACTTTGTAATGGGAGATAGTCATCCTAACTGTCCTTGAAGTCTAAAACACAAGCCCGCAGCATATCCTCCAAATTCTGATTCACCCGCTCTGTTTACCCGTCAGTCTGTGGGTGAAACGCAATACTGAACTTTAACTTCACACCCATCGCTTCCTGGATATGAGTCCAGAAGATAGATGTGAATCGTGTGTCTCGGTCCGACACAATCTCCAGAGGAACTCCATGCAGACGAACTATCTCCTTGATGTACAGCCTGGCTAACTCATCTACAGATTTTATGACTCTGATCGGGAGGAAATGAGCTGACTTCGTCAATCAGTCGATGATCACCCAGATAGAATCATGTCCCTTCCTCGTCTTCGGCAGTCCTGATATAAAATCTATAGAGATGAAGTCCCAGTTCCATTCAGCTATGGGCATGGGTTGAAGCAGTCCAGGAGGTCGGCGATGTCTGCCTTGACCTGCTGGCATGTGAGATAATGGGATACATACTCTGTTATATGAGCCTTCATGTTGTCCCACCAGTACGAACTCTTCATATCTCGATACATCTTCGTACTTCCAGGATGCATCACTAGCTTCGAATTATGCGCTGCCTCAAGAACTTCTCATCTCAACTCAGGAATGTTTAGGATGCATAGGTGGCCAAGATAACGTAGACCTCCGTCCAAATCCATACTCCATTCGGCATCCTCATCATCGTCAGCCAGCTTTCTAAGCTCAACCAATCACTTGTCATCCTTCTGGGCCGTGATAATCCTATCGTCGATAAGTGGCCGCACCCAAACATGTGCAACGTTCTCAAATGGTTCCTCCACAGTGAGCTTCTGCTCAAAGTCACGAACAAACTCTAGCATACCCCACTCCTCAATCATCAGCGAAGCCACAAATATAATCACCTTCTTACGGCTTAACGCGTATGCCACAAGTTTGGCCTTGCCAGGATGGTAGGAGACTTCGAACTTGAAGTCCTTCAAGGTTTCCATCCATCAGCGCTGCTTCATATTTAAGTCCCGCAGAGTGAATATATACTTAAGGCTCTTGTGGTGGCAAAAGAGCTCAAACTCCTCTCCGTAGAGGTAATGCCTCCAGAGCTTTAATGCAAATATGACCGCTGCTAACTCGAGGTCGTGCGTAAGGTAATTCTCCTCGTGTTTCCTCAACTGTCTAGAGGCATATGCAATCACCTTATCCTTCTGCATAAGGAAACAACCTAAACTAACCTGAGACACGTCGGTGTATATCATATACTTGACCCCTTGCTCTAACAATACTAGCACAGGGGCGAATGTCAGTCTGTCCTTCAGCTCCTGAAAAACTACTTCTGCCTTCTCATTCCAGGCGAACTTCAAGTCCTTCCGAGTTAACTAAGATAAAGGTCTGGCTATCTTCGAGAAGTCCCGAATGAAGCGTCGGTAATAGCCTGGCAAGCCCAGAACAATCCTCACCTCAGTAATCGAACCAGGCTGCTTCCAGTCCCAAACTGCAACTACCTTAGCAAGGTCCACCGCTATTCCTTCTTTGGACACCACATGTCCCAGAAACTTGACTTCCTCCTTCCAGAAGTCACACTTCTTGTACCATGCCAACAACTGGTTCTTCCTCAAAGTATCCAAGACTGCTTGTAGGTTTCCCTCGAGCTCTTCCCGACTTGCAGAGTATACCAGGATGTCATCGATAAACATGATGATGAATCAATACAGAATTGGCCGAAACACCCGGTTCATCAAGTCCATAAACACGACTGGTACATTCGTAAGACCGAACGACATCCAAGGAACTCATAATGACCAAAGATGGTCCTGAATGCAGTCTTATGCACGTCTTCATCCCTGACGCGCAACTGATGATACCCTGACTGCAAATCTACCTTTGAAAAATATTGTGCTCCCTTCAACTGATTAAACAGGTTATTTATCCTCGGCAAAGGATACTTGTTCTTCACGGTCAATTGGTTCAACCTGTGGTAATCAATACATAACCATAGCGACCCATCCTTCTTCTTGACAAACAACACAGGTGCTCCCCAAGGAGACACACTTGGTCGTATGAAACCCTTCTCTACCAGCTCGTCAATTTGTTTCCACAGTTCCTCCATCTCACATGGCGGCATACGATACATCGGTAATGAGACAGGTGTCGCACCAGGCACAAGATCAATAGTAAAATCAATCTCATGCCAAGGAGGTAGCCTAGGTATCTTATTGAACACTACCCCAAAATCCTGAACCACAGGCGTGGTTTCAAGCGCCGAACTAGTAGTACTCTCCAACAGAGAAGTATAACAACCAAATCGGGAAGGGTGGCTGACTTGAACAGGGAAAGTAAATGCCACGCCCGTAGGTCCATGGGTTGTCACCAGCCTAGCCTCACAATCAATCTCTGCTCTCATCTCAGTGAGCTAATCCATATCAAGGATAACATCGTAATGATGCAGGGGTGCGACAAACAGGTCAACTAGAACTGTCCTGCTCCCTAGATCTATCGAGCAACCCACACAAATCCTGGTAATGTCAGAGGAGGTCCCTGTAGCAGTAGTGAGTGTCACTCCCTTTGTAAGAGCAGTATCCAAAGCTAGCCGCTTGACTAACACACATGAAAGGAGGGAGTTTGTGGACCCAGTGTCCACTAATAAGAAGACAGGAGTACCTTGGACATGTGCAGTGACTTCAAAAGCCATAAGTGTTGAAGGTGTTGCCTCTGGTGCTTCCGCTGTGAGTGAGTACACCTGAGCCTGCTGCGGGCGGTTTTGTAGCGGTACCATGGGCCATTGGGGCGGCCTAAATTGGGGTGCCTGTGGTTGAAATGATGGATATGCAAGTGCAGTCCGTAGGGGTGGAGCCGATAGAGCATGAGAGCGAGGGCGGTTGATTCTCTACGGTGGCAAAAACCCACTATCTCTCATACGCACAAAACAACTCTTTGCAGCATGACCTATTCTCCCACAGTACGTACATGTCACACCAGGTTGCCTCATCGAAACTAGTGGCACTGCGATCTTGGGAGGAGAGTTGGTACGGGACCTCTTGCCAAGGAATGACCTGCTCGGCATATTTGGTCGTGGCCTAGGGATCATAGGTCCACGAGAACGTGATAATCGATACCCGTCCTGCTCTACTCGCATAGACATGTGTACTAGCTCAGCATAGGAGGGTATGCTAGCATAACACATCTTCGAGCGAATGTCGGGTCGCAGGCCCTCGAAAAAATGCTGCATCCGCATCTACGCGTCAGTAAGTACAATAGGGACGTACCTACCCAACTCCATAAACTAGTGCTCATACTCTGTCACTGACATGCCTCCCTATTTGAGGTGCAAGAATTCATTCTCCTTCTCATGCCGGTACGTAAGGGGATAGTATTTCTCATGGAAGCGGGTCTCAAACGCTGCCCATGTCCACACACAATCAACTGTAACGGTCCGCAGGACACTATCCCACCACAAGCTGGCTTCCTTCTCCAACATAAAGGTGACCAACTCAACCTGCTCCAGCTCCGTACAGTGTAGCATCCTCAGCATCTTGGAGATGCGGTCAAGCCAATATTTAGCCTCTTCGGATCTGTGAGAACCTGCAAAGGTAGGAGGTTACAAGTGTTGGAATCGCTCAAGTTCCCCGTAAGGTATACAACAGGTGTAGGTAAAGTCATACCCTCATCCTGAGCGGAAGGCCTTATAGTCCCAGTAGGGTGTACAAATGGTGAAGGTAGTGACGTACTCCCACCCTGAGCTAGGGACCCTGCAATGGTGGCCAAGAGCTGCTGCTGTTGTTGTTGGTATCATATCTGCTGCTGCTCCTGCTGCTAGTGCATCATTGTCAACAACTGTTCCAACCTATTCGTAGGTGGAGCTGACTGAGGCACATGCTGCATCAAAGAAGACGCAGGGTTTTGCTCATGAACCGGTGGTGTGTAAGTTGGCAGCCTAACTGTAGGACTAGTAGAAGGCTGAGACTCAGGCATAGTCTCACGAACCGGGCCCAAACTAGGGTCCACACGTCCATCACTCCGAGGAGGTGTCTGGTCCATCGAATCACTAAATGTGAGGCGTTCCGTGCTCCGCGTGAACTTAGGTGGCATTCCCAATATACAACATGGGGTGCGACCCATATCAGATTCAACATAATCACAAACTCCTTTACGCAGCATTCACACAGATTAAAGCAACTTCATGCATTTCATTCACCAAATTGTCATAATATATGAGACAGTGTTACATGAATCATGACAAAAGATGCAAGTGAACTAATATAACCAAGACTTCAAGCATTGAAAACATCCTAAAAGTTACTACTCTACTGAGCCTATCAATATGAAAACACCAACATCCTACAAACAGCAAACAAGCTATAGGGCAACAACATGGATGACTTAGCATCTGAATTTGGTGATGGAGGAGGGGCACCCTTATCCTGCAGGCAGCACATGATAGTCATCAAAGTGCGAGTCACTTTCTTGAACTTGTGTTTCACGAAACCCAAAAGATCCATAATATCCTGTCGTAGGACAGCCTGACCCTCCTCAAGTCGAGCTATGCAGGCATCCCTGGTGGCCTGATCAGTACCCTGCTCCAGTGCCGCAGAAGGAGAGCTCCCGGTGCCACGGAAGGATAGCTCTCACTCGTGTCCCGAGCCTCCTCTTCTTCCTCCTGTTCCTCTTCTTCTTCTATCTCGACCCCGCCTTCTCCTTCACTCTCTTCTTCTTGGCTCTCAGTTTCCTCCTCGCTCTCTTCAAGTTAGGCTTGTTGTTGTCATGGCCCGATATTCATCTGATTGAGAGTGGTCTCGTTGATGTAATGAATCGGTGCTGGAAATTTCACCCCAAGTCTGTAGCCAAACTCAAGTGCAGTCTTACATATGAGTCAGCCGAAGGGGAGCAACTCCGTCCTTCTATTTGAACATGCGATATGGACTATCTGTCACAGAACAAACGTAGGCACGCACAACTTCGCTCCCTACCCCACTTGGTACAGGAAATCCACCATCAGACGTGTGCATTCGCTGCGATTGCTCCATCTGGGGTAGATGTTGAACGTGTAGATGTGGTGAAGCAGGCGAAAGTCGCCCTATATATTGGTCGATAGAAGGCTATTGTTAGGCTGCCACTGAACCAGTCGGCCATAAAGAAACCTGGTGCGGCGATCCCTTTCGTGTGCACTATTCAAATTTCTTTCACTTACATGTACATCACCAAGTAGCACATTCAGAGCTGAGATATTAAACCAACGTCGATTGTGGCCTCCCGATCTCTTTCGAATGGGATCTTAAACTACAATGGCTCTAACATAAGCTCTCGAATGTGGGAGTAGAAGGCTCGGACAGTGCTCACATTTGCACAAGACTCGCCTTCAAATCGCGGACCCCACCTGGCCTCTTCCAGGCACTCGAACAACAAGTATTCTCCAAATAGTCACTCATCCACATGTGCTTCAAAAAGGACCCTACGGCCCTCATAAACTCCATGGGATAGCTTTGCCAACAAAGCTCTTCCAACGGGAGCCTGGGGATCAAGACCATGCTTAGTCTGTAACTCCCTACCAGCGCTTGTACTCGCGGCGGTGCCTCTCGGTCTCCTCGAGCGAGTGGGGCAACTAGGCCCAGCTTCATCCACGGAAGCCCTTTTCTTTCCCATGAGAGAAAGAATATAGGAAATTGAGAATAGGGCTACAACAACCTCCAAGAAAGCCATGGAAAAGTGAAGAAAAGGAAGGAAAGGGATGAGATCTTTAGGTCTCCATGGATTTGAGCCTTAAAAGAGGGTGTAAAGGCTCAAATGAAAAGGGATAAAGAGGAAAAATGAAAAAATAGGATGGGTTAGTGGGTTTACAAGAATTTGAGACTCAAATGGGGGGTTTAAGAGCTCAAATCAAAGGAAATGAGGGGGTTGGGTGATGGGTATGGCTGAAAATGGTGGAGGGATAAAATGATTTAAGAAAAATGAGGGAATGAGAGAATGAAAGGGAGATTTGAGAGAGAAATGAGAGGTTTTAAAGAAAAAGGAGAGCTTGGGGGTGAGATTGTGAAGAGAGGGGGTGTTTGGGAGGGTTTTAATTATGCAATCCTGGACCAGTGGACCACACTAAACCCCAACGTGCATCGGCCCGATGGCCCGACCCGTCCTGGCCCGCCGGTCGGTGAGGCCTCGCAAAACCGGTGAGGTCCTCACTGGTCTCTAACCAATCTGGTGAGGTGCTCCCCCCCTGGGTCCAAAAAAGTTTGGGTCCCACCTTGGGTCTCCCTAGAAGTGGCCCATTTGGCCCCGGCTTCCGATTCGAGTCGTTTCTAACAATTTTGAATAGATTCTATTGTGTATACCAGTTTACCAATTTTTAAAGGCTGGGATGCAGCAAAACATGGTCTAAACCCATCAATTCACGGTCGAGAAGTGGGTTGGGATCATTTCACGTGATCTCGGGTTCATACGCGCCCATTTTCGATGGTCGATTTCGCCATTTAGCGAAATTAGGAAATTCTAAGTCTGTTTCTATATCTCGTCGCTCCCTCCTAAGTCAAAGTACGTCAATGTGAGTTATGTGACCATAACTCAGGTCCATTTTAATCCAAATCAGGCTCTGATAACAACTTGTAACGCTTTGAAAATCGGGGGTCGAGCAGAAGCTCAGCTCCCGAGTTCCAACGTATCACTTATGCAACATAGATAATGATGATTGAATGTTGTTCATATTAGTGCACTAAACATGAGTGGGATTATACCAAAATAATAATTCATACTCCAGATCAATTTATATAACGCAAGCGAAAGACTGAAAGATGTATCTAAATGTATATGAGTCCAAAAGATCCCTGTCGAACCCCAGAGTATGAATACATCACTGAGTCATCATATACATGTATTAGTTCAAAAAAATCAAAATGTGAAGAGATACTTTCAACTACAATGATAAGCCCTGTAGCCCCGTCGATCAGAATGGCCTAAGTGAAACCGTCAGAGAATTGCATATACGAGAACTCGTCCTGATCATCGTAGTAATCAGGCTCCGCCTCATGAGTCACGTCGTCATCTGCAACTAAGACAGAGTCTGGTGGGTGTTCAGAACACCGTCGCAGAACGTGGGAGTGAGTGATCAACTCAGTGGAATCATAGAGCAAAGATTAACATGTTATCAATTCAGTCAAACAGTAATGATAAAGTAGACATATCAGATATTCCTAGATACTCTTATTAATACAAGGATGAAATGTTTTCATGATGCATGCCCTCGCCTACACTCCCTTGTGTGACACCATCTTACATTCGTTACATGCTTTCTTCCTTCTGTGCTCTTCAACCCGAAGCACATGCAGTGCGATGTTATGAGTATGATTACCGAGTTATTATTAGTTCTTTTCATATAGCAGGATTGGAAAGCTAAGGTACCTCCCTTATATCATTACCCAAACGATGATCTATTCTAGGGTCGTCAGACCCAGACAATCTCATACGATATTATAGTTCTAGATCGTAATAAAGGGCTCGTCACTAATCAATACAGGTCTAGTTATATCCTATATACTATAATAAGGCTCGTCGCCCCAATACAGTTTCAAGATATACTCGAGGTCACTACAAAGGGCTCGTCACTAATCAGAGTAGGCCAACAGCTCAAATATAGTGTCCCATACCACCATAATCAGTTCACAAGTCTAGGTTGCTCACTAGTCACTACGGGGAGGCTCGTTGCCCCAGCGTAGGTCGACAGCTCAACCATGGTGTCCCATACCACCACGTCTGGCTCATGAGTCTTAGCGAATCGAGGTACCAAGTTTGACGGGATTTGCACTAGTAAGTTTGGTACCCTAGATTCAAACAGGAGCGTCCATACATGGTGAACATACATCGGGTCGATCGGGCTACTTGACGAGCTCGACTAGCACGAGCGCGTTGAGTTGATCGATATGAAGTGTGCAAACACTCCATGTGGCCAAACCACTGCGAACAACTTTAGTACAGCTCGGGTTCGTCAAACACGTCATACGTGGTGAATAAATCTCTGCCATGAACTTAAGTCTATTATCGATTGCCAGGACTGTAATATAGTCCCAGTCACATACAATCTCAATAATAGACATTTGATTCAAATTCTACATTCATATGAACATATTATGAAATATAGCTTAAACATGGAGGAAATCATACACATAGTTAACATGAATAAAATAGGCTAAACCATTCATGGAGGAAATCATACACATAAGTAAGGTGATTGAGATTCATTTCTCAATACTCTTAAAAATCATCCTTTACCAATTACTAACCTGTTCAGGTATTTATACAAACACCTAGACTACACTATTCAACATACATCACGTATGTTGGCATATTGCATATTTGGGCAAATCCAAATCTTTTTACTAAGGAGTTGTCACATAATTAACAAGCATGTACTAACAACAATTAATCATGACAATCACAACATCAGATTTCATATACATACAAACATTTTAACAAACACATAAAATACTCTATTTACAACATAGACTATATATATTTGTAAAACAGAACAGATAGCGCATTTAGCATGTGTAATAGCACCCACGTCAGGAATCTATCATTAACCGACATTGAAAGCTTTGAAAACCATAATCTATACATCTATAGTCTACACCTATAACATCCCGAAAATCGGGGGTCGAGTAAAAACTCCACTCCCGAGTTCCAGAACATCACTTATGCAACTTAAATGTGTATGATTGAATGTTGTCTGTCTTAATATATTAAACATGAGTGGGATTATGCCAGAACAGCATATCATACTCCAGAGACAGTTAAATTAACAAGCGGAAGACTGTGATAGTATGTATAACATATAGAAACTGTTGTGTGTCTCCAGAGTGTGAACATGTTACCAGGTTAAACATATACATGCATACCTCAAAATAGAAAGAAAAATATACATGAGTGCTCTAAAAATATAAAATGACAAGTATCATGGCGTCTAAGCAACCTCCCTATAATCCCGTCAATCAGAACACGCATAAAGGAGGGATCCTCCTCATCATCATCAAGTCCAGCTCCGCTTCTCAAGCAGTACCATCATCTGCAACCAAAATAGAGACTGGTGGGTGTCCGGAAACACCATCCCGTAACGTGGGAGTGAGTAGCTAACTCAGTGGAATAATAGAGCAAAGATTAGCATGTTCTCAAATTAATCATGCGATAATAGTAAAGCAGTAAATCAAACATTCCTAATACTGTTATTAATGCAATATGACATGACATGATGGATGCCCTCACCGACGATCTCCCTCATACGGCACCATCTGCATCCACGGCATGCTTACGTACTGCTCAGTCCCACATCTTCCAGGCACATGCAATGTGATGGTGATATGATTATCGAGTTATTATTAGTCCATTCAAACAGCAGGATTGGAAAACTAAGGTACTTCCCTTATATCAATCCTAACACAGATCCTGTCTAGGGTCGTCACTCCTAGTAATCTCATACGATGTATATTTTGTAGGTCGCTGCAAGGGCTGTCAGGGCTGTTGCTCGCACTCATTGCACCGCTCTCCCATCACCTTATCAATACAGGCCTACTGTACTCTCATTGCTACGGAAGGGTCGTCGCCTCCCGTAGACTCAGAATACGCTCGCGGTCACTACAAAGGACTCATCCCCTGATCAGTGTAGGCCGACAGTAAGAATATAGTGTCCCATACCACCATAATTTGCTCGAGAGTCATAGGTGCTCACTGGTCACTACGGGAAGGTTTGTGGCCCCAGCGTAGGCCGACAGCTCGACCACGGTGTCCCATACCACCATGCCCGGCTCATGAGTCTTTGTGGATCAAAGTACCATGGTTAATAGGGTTTACAATGGTAAGTTCAGTACCCTAGGTTCAAGCAGTTATGACTCATACAAGGTGAACATACCATGGCCAGTCGGGTTACTTGACGGGCTCAACTAGCACGAGCGCATCTCAAGTCGAACGACATGAAGTGTATAAAACACCTCGTGTGACCTAACCACTGCCTCCAACTATAAAACACGACTCGCGTTCATCGACGCGTCGTTCGTGGTAAAGATAAGCCAACCATAAATCTACTCGGTTGCCGACTGCCTGGACTAGGTATAGTCCCAAACATTTATGAATTCACATCAGTGATCATATAAGAGTAAAGAAAATGAAATACAACAATGTGAGCATGTTAACACATGTTATAACTACAACTTAAGTAAAACATCTAACACATGCATTTCGTACATGTAATGAAATCATGTATATAGCCAACATGTAGGAAATCATTTACAACAGCATATTAATTGAGAATTCAATCTCAAACTAATTCATAACGCCATTTAATTCAATACATACTAATACAAACATTTATACAAACACTTAGCCTACACACTTAATTCTACATATAGTATGTCGACTCAAAGTGCGCATTTGGGTGAATCTCTTCACCAAACCGATTATGCACGCATTCCTAATATCTTAATACGACAAGAAGACATGTCAATCATATCAGCAAAATATGGATGAAAACAGTATTTCCTACAAATGACTAAAATGCCCTAAATCTCATATTTTTCGTCTGCTTACGAAACAGGAAACGGACCGCATGTTGTACATGTCAATCGGCGTTGCCGTCGATAATCTACTATTAAATGACATTGAAAGCATTGAAAATAGTCAATCAAAGTGTCTAAAATCCGCACCTTTTATCCTAGAAGTGTATTGATTCGAATGGAGCGTGTACGCTTCGTCTACGGCGAACCGGGAACCTAATATACAAGATCTGTAAGCTACTTCGCTATGGAAATGACGGAACCTCAAATCAGCAAGTATTTGGGGTCTTTTTTTTACCTAGAAATGCGGTGTAATCGCCAAAAAAGTGATTGAGGTGCGTCGTTTAAGCACGTACATCAGCAGCAGCAGGTGGCAGGAAAATCTCTCCCACCTTCTCTCACAATCTCTCACTTTTTCTCTCACACTAGCTAGGGTTTCTAGCAAATTCGGATGGGTGAGAGAAGTGAGGGTTTAAGCCCCTTTTATAACCTAAAACATGCCCAAAACAGGCTTGGGAACGATGTTGACTTGAGGGGTAACCAAATCGGGGCTGTTTCGGTCCAAAAGAGCATTTCTGGAGGTCCCCCGGCCGAACGCGGTCGGACTTAAGCTCATGCATACTGAATCTAGCACACATCAAGTTTTTAGACTGGTAGAGTTCCCAGATCGCACGTGACGGTCCAGTTTCAGTTCAGCGGTCATCGCACCTAGATCAGGTCTACAAGTCTCGTGATATGAAATAGAAATTTTTCCTGATCCGAGGGTGTAATTTGGCTGAATTTTGACGGTCAGAACGCTTAATACTGACGCGCCAAGTCGTGTGCCAGATTTGAATTTCAAATTTCAAATCTAACCCTATTCTCACTCTCTTCACTCTAGGCTCAATGAAATAGCCTCTGAACGTCGATTGGACTTGATTTTTGAAATGATTGTCAGGTCCAACTAGGCGGTTATAACGGTCTAAGATTGTAGGTATCGGACTTTCGACGCGTGGTCTAGATCCAATATAAAGTTTCAAAGAGTTCATGAGAGCAAACCGATTTAGAGTTTTATCTGAGGTTTCAGGGTATTATAGCACCATTGATTCTACAAGTTTTGGGTCTTGTAGAACGTATTTAAAGCGGTCAGGGACAATTTCACAGCTACTCCAACGTAGCGCTAGCTAACTTATGCTTAGTTTCTAAAGGAATTAATCCTAAGTGATTTCTTTGGCTATGGAATTGGGTTCTGAGCAGTTACGAAGGTGTTTTGGTTGAACCATTGCCTAAGGACGTCTAACCCTAGGTTGGCAAAATCTGGGGTGTTACAGCACCTTACGCCGTAGAAGCGTAACGAATTCGATAGAGACTCTAAGTCTGCGTCAATGATGAAATGACAACCTATAGCATGAGTTAAGTCAGCTATTTTGCTACTTGCAACAATGGAAACCCTAGAACAGCTTAGGGTTACATTTTCTTACCTAAGTATGGAGTTGAATTCGTCGGAATAGCAATTCGATAACGATGTTTAAGCACGAGGAGTAACGGGGATTGAATCCCAGGAGTAGCTCCTACTTCTATCTCTCTTTCTCTCTCTTTACTCTCTTCTCTCTCCTAGGTTTTTCTCAAATTCGTATGGAGAGAATGAGAGTGTTTAAGGTCCTTATATAGGCCTAAAACTGATGAAATTAGCTCTAGGGCCAAGGTATACTTAGGTTATAACCAAATCAGGCTTATTCTGATCCAACAAAACACTTCTGGAGGTCCTTTTATTAAATACGGTCAGACTTAAGCTCACTAGTATAGGATCTCAAACAAGTTAAGTTTTTAGTCCGATCGGGTTTCCAGATTGACCGTGGCGGACCAATTTTAGTTCAGTGGTCACCGAAACTCGATCAGGGCCACAAGTACATGTGTGGGCCATCATCCCTGATCTGAGGGTGAATTTGGGTCAAAAACCAATGTTCAAAATGCTTATAAATGGCACGCAAGTGACACAACTCGGATTACTTAAATTCATATTTAATTTCTTAAAAATCTTCACTTTCTCACACTCTTCACTCTGAACTCAAGGAAACAGACTCATGACATCGTTTGGACTCAATTTTTGAGGTGATTGTCAAGTCCAACTAGGCGGTCATAATTGTTTAAGTTCATCATTATCGGACTTTCGACGTGCGGTCCATGTCTGATATGAAGTTTCAAAGTGCTCTCGAGAGCAACTAGGTTTAGAGATTGATTCTAGATTTTAGGGTAACATATCGTTAACGATTCTACAAGTTTTAAGTCTCGCTGATCATATTTAACATGATTAGTGCTAATTTCATAGTTAATCTAGGTTAGCACTTAGTTAATTCTTGTCTAGTTTCTAAAGGATTTAGTCCTGAGGGATTTTTGCCTGAGTTGGTACTCGGGTCTTTGTACGAATTTTTTCGAGTCGTTACAGCCGGCATCTTCCTGGCCATCAATTTTAATGCATGCGATTTTGTTGTAAGATCTAAAAAATTCTTTATATTAGTGCTTGTGAGCCCAAAGGCAATCCCCGACTCTATAGAATTCAAACACATGTTAACTTGCTCTCTCTCTTTTGGCAATTTTCTACATGAAGCCCCCAAAGTCTTCCACCTGTTGATGTATTTCTCCACAGGTTCGTTTTCTCTTTGTCTGACAGATGCTAATTCTACAACACTGATGTCACGTTATGATGAAAAGAAGTTGGATATAAATGCATCCTATATCTGCTCCTAAGTCCGCATTGACCCTGCTGCTAGGTTGGAGTACCATTGAAATGCTTTACTAGTCAAAGAGGAACCGAACAACCGAAGGCATTATTATAGTATTGTAGAAAAGTTCCCCATGCTCGTGATGAAGTGCATGAGAAGTGCATGAGATGTTCCTATAGTGATCTATCTCCATTGAACTTTTAAAAGTTGGGATGCTTGAGATTGATTGGAAAAGGAATATCCTCCACTTCTCTGGGGTATGGCGTTCGATATCTAAATCTTTTGGTATTCTCGCGTTCCTTTTCCATTCTAACAACTTCTTCGACTACCTGTCGTATTTCTTCCTGAATTATTTCTCTTGCTATGGGAGTAGACCTAATTGATCCTGCCTTTGGTGGATGAGAGCCTTTTGGTTGCTGTTCTTGCTCATTCGTGGTAGCCATCATTGAAGGGACAACAATCCGAGCCACATTATGTGCTAAAGTATCCAAAGCCTCGCGGAGACTTTTACATTCTTCCATGAGTGTTCTCTGTACTTCGGCCATATCGGCAATACGATCTTCAATAGTCAACTGTGGCCCTTGATCGATTCCTGCCATACAGACAATGACTTTAGCATTGTTCAAAGAAGCAGTCATAAGAGTAGAATACTCGGGCATGATGGAACTTGTTGGGAGAGGAACTTCATTCAGGTTTTTCATATTCTTGCAGAATTTAGTTGACTGAGATTTTTCCTGTCAAGGTGTATTTTGGGATGAAGCGGAAACTGTATCGTGCATTTGTGATTTACCCTTTTCTTTTCTCGTCCATCAGTCCTTTGCAACGAGCAATGCTGGGAAATCTTGGGCTGTCAGAGAGGGAATAGATCTCCCTGGGTACAGAGCCGGAGGGGCGAGTTCAGGGTTGTTTCTTGCCATATTTCACGTATATTACTCCATCCATAACTTGTGGCACATAATCTTTATTTACAGGAAATTGGTCTTTATGGACTGTAAGCTCATCCATTGCATATTCCACCATGAATCCAATCACAGTAAAGTAGAAATTTACTTTCTTTGTTAGGTCTGTCATTACTTGTAACTTGCGCTATTATCTTCTTACCTTCAAACAAAATATAAAATTATAATTAATATCCAAGTGATAGATGATTCTATCTTATAGATAAAGGGGAGGATGTTCCCATTGAGAGTAGCCATTTTGGCATCGAGAAGGCGCCAAACTATGACTAAAGTTCTTGTAACCTTCTCAATGTTAATCGTAAATAAGATAAAGTCTCTAGTAGAGTCGTCATTTTGTTTCGACAAGAAACAAAAGCATTTGATTTGGAAAACTATCTTATTCAAACATAACAGAGAGAGTATATGGAAGACAATTGTTCACAACCCCAAGTTGTAGGGTCGCGTTGTAGTAATAATATCGGTGAGACCGAGGTCGAATCCACAGGGACTAATCTCGTGTGTTTTCTGAATTAACTATAAGAAGAACTAGAAAAAGATGAAAACCTAAATCTGAAATATTTTAAGAGTAATTGTGAGAGATTTAATGAAAAAATTAAGAAATTCAAAGGTGGGAAGCTAGGGTTTCCAAGGATCCACTTATAGAGATCAAGGAGATATATGCTTGATTCAAGTCACACGATTGGAATTGGAGTCCCATCCTATCCAATTAGAAGATATCTCTGTAAAATCAAATTTGAAGTTCCTTTGACCTAATTCTCAATGGAAGAGCAGTGTGAGAACTAGAAGTGATTCCATCACCTAACCATGCCCATGAGAGAAGGCAAACAACAAGATTTACCAATCTCATAACCAATCATAGGATAATCATGAATATTAGAAGGATTTCATCATCCAACCATGCCCATGGGATGATGGTGAACAATGGGATTTCCTAATTTCATAATCTCAATACATGAAATGAATATACTCAAAGCTATCGCAGATCTATCGTAATTTGAGTCACAACAAACCATTAAAAGCTGAAAGTATTCCTTATAATCAAACTAGAATCAAAGAGAGTTTAATCTAAACATGAATTAAAGCAATAGAAACATTTCATCATACTACAAGCTTCACCTCTTAGCCCTAACTAAGAGGTTTAGCCAACCATAAACATGATTGAACTAGAATCTCTTAAGAAAAGCATAAAAATTACTAAGGAAAGGGAAGAAAAACTCTTGGCAATGGCTTCTCCATGCTTTTTCTCCACTCCTCAAACCTTAGATGATGCTTAAGGATGCCCCAGGGACCCCTATTTATAGTTTTGGGCCTTAGAATTTCACATCGAGTTGGAAATTTCCAGAAATCGATTCAAATTTCCACACTTCGTGTGCTGACTGCAAACCCAGGACTAGTTGAGGACAACCCTCGACTAGTTGAGGACAACCCTCGACTAGTTGAGGGTCACCTTTGACTGGTTACGGGTTTCCTTCGACTGGTCAAGGATGACCTGATTTTATCAATTTTAGTTGTTGGAGTTCAAGTCGAGGCAACTCGAATGGTCGAGCAGAGTCCAAGACTGGTCGAGTGTACACAGGGCTAGTCAAGCTGGAGCCAGGATTGGTCAAGGATCACATAAATTCACTTCGAAACTCTGATTTTCTTCATTCCTGACTTGATTTTCTTGGATCTTTAGTATGTGCATTCTTCATTCTTGGTCTTGGTGATTCTTGAGTATTAAATCCATGCTTTTAACATCCTTTTTAATTTAAGCTCTTGAATTCACCTTGCACCACAAACATGATTAAAACAGAACATTAAGCATTATCATGTTCATAAAACCAATGAATAATTGGGGTTCAATATGTAATATTTGACCCTCAACACAATCCC
The DNA here is from genome assembly GCA_037074715.1 of Magnolia kwangsiensis. Taxonomy (NCBI): domain Eukaryota; kingdom Viridiplantae; phylum Streptophyta; class Magnoliopsida; order Magnoliales; family Magnoliaceae; genus Magnolia; species Magnolia kwangsiensis. Next base: position 114,586,250 of record CM073572.1, on the reverse strand, counting down.
TAACTAGCATTTTACTAGTCCCGAGCAAAGTATGCAAAAAATAAGTTTAATGCGCAATGTTCAACCTTTTTTAGAAAACAATCTTTTGTGTATTAAGTATGCATGAGTAGACTTGAGATGAGAAAGTGAGTTTTTGAAAACCTAAAGCCAAACCATATAAGCAATCGATCAAGTAGGTTCTCCATCCATTAAGTCAGAGTATAGTTCGCATATCAAGTTTTTTCAACCTGCTTAGTGAAAATACTATCTTTTCATAATGTTAGCAATGCTCATCACTTCAAGATTGGTTAAAAACCCCAGTACTAATTTTGAACTTATCCCCATTTTCTTCTTTTTCTAATTTTTGATTTTATATCGACGGTCACGTGTATTTATTCCTCTTCATTAGACATTACATCCTTTTCAAAGACATTTTTCACTCCCCTCAAAGATGTTGTCATTCTTCATTCTTTATGACCTCCTTGTCGATCTCTTATTTTTTAACTGATTCTTTTTCTTATTTTAAGGTGGATAAAATTCTCTAGACTTGCTTCTTAATATCTTTCTATAATCGTCATACTAACAATGAGAAAATCTAGTACTATTCATTAAAAATAATTTGAATAACATAATATTTGAACTTACTCTTAATCAGTTGAATATAAGAACCATAAGTGATAGGTCACTTAGTTGCTCTAACTCCAACAATTAAAAATTTGATTTCTATCTTATCTTCATACTCAAAACAGTCTTAAATACACAACTTATCTCTTTCTAAACAGATAAACATTGAAAATTTTTTTAAAAATTTACTTGCAAATTTTACTCAAAACTGAGAAAATACTGATTAGGTTACCTAAAATCCCATCCCCAACCTAAAATCTACATTGTCCTCAATGTAAAAGAAAGAAGCATGATTTGTAAAAGAGACAACATAAATGAAAGAGAGGTGATGGAAAGACGGTACCTGATGAAGAAATTTTGAAGCTTTTTCCAAAGGATCTCAACGTGAAGGTGGTTAGCATAAGAGTTAATCAATCAAAAAAAATTATCCTAAAATGGCAAAAGCAAACCATCTTAAGCAACATAAAGTTGATTATCCTAAAATGGCAGAAAGAAATAAACCTAACCACACCTCCGTCAGACTAGGAGATCAATCTTGATCAATAGGATCATTTAAATGTATGGACATGTCCTCTGAATCAATTTCTCGTTTTAATTGATGTCCATTTACTTTAAATTCTTTGCCATTGTTCGGATCTTGTATCTCAATGGCCCCATGAGAATAGAAATTAGTAACAGTGTAAGGACTGGTCCCACGAGATTGGATTTTTCTTGGAAAGAGATCTAATCTAAAATTATTCAAGAGGACTTTCTAACCTGGTGTGAATGATTTCTGAAGAATGTGTTAGTCATGAAACACCTTCATCCTGTCCTTGTAAATTCTCGAGTTCTCGTACGCATCATTCCAAATTTCTTCAAGTTCATTCAACTGAAGTTTGCATACCGAGTCAGCGTTGTCCAAATTGAAATTCAAATTTTTAATCCCCCAGTAGGCTCTATGTTCCAACTCCACAGGCAAGTGACAAGCTTTCTCATAGACAAGTCTAAAGGAAGACATTCCAATAGGAGTCTTAAATGTGGTACGGTAAGCCCATAAGGCATCAGTCAATCAGATTGATCAATCCTTTCGATTAGGGTTAACCATTTTCTCCAAGATGTGTTTAATTTTCCTATTGAAAATCTCATCTTGCCCACTTGTTTGTGGGTGGTATGATGTACTCACTTTGTGGGAGATGTCATATTTCTTCATTAAGTTCACAAATGGCCTATTACAAAAATTGAGCCTTCATTACTAATGATGGTTTGAGGCATTCTGAATAGAGAAAGGATGTTCTCCTTTAAAAAATTAACGACCATTTAGTGATCATTGTTGCGGCATAGAATCGCTTTGACCAATTTAGTGACATAGTCTACCTCTAGCAAAATGTATAAATTTTCTGTAAGACCCGTATCTTAGTCCGTACCATTGCGTAGACCTCCGCGGTCTTACTGGTCGAATTTCGGTAACCTTCGACCCTTAACCGATAGTCACGCATGACCCTGATTCATACACCGTCAACCCGAGTCGACTCAACCCAAGTCCCGTACCCTAGCGACCGCGCCGTCGCTGCGGTTCCAATGCCGCGACTCGCGCCCCGAGGCGATACCCTGGTCAAGAGTTGTAGGCTGACGTTCGGTGCGAGGAAACGTCGGGCGTTGTGAAACCTAAGGGAATCTCTACGATGGTCACATCAATCCCATCAATCCATCAATCAATCAACCCATCACATGTCAAGTACACATCACCTTTCACCCATTCCCAAGTAACCACAAAAGTCAAGAATTTCTTACAAGACCCATACCTCTCTTACACAAAAAGCCTCTAAAGTGAAAAAGTTCTTACACCTCCCATGCCTTTCTTACACAAAAGTCAAGGTTTTCTTACACAACCATCATTCACCACATCCATCCATCACCCATCACTCTCTACAACACTCTCTCTCTTTCTCATTTCTCATCTCATTCTCTCCAATCAAAATTTCATACGTATGAGCTCTCCCTCCCTTTTAAAAAAAAACTCCAAGGTGGCCCACTCTCCTACCCCATTACCTCCCATCTCAACCATCCATTTCCCATCTCCTCCATTGAAATCTAAGCTAAGGTGCTAAGAAACCCCTTGGAGCAAGAAGATCGGACGGTGGGTGCTTAATACTATTAGATTTTCATATTTTTGAGATGGGCCAAGTGAGGCCAATCGATCAATGGTTTGGATCTCACTTGGGACCCTAAGATGTGGTCGATGGCCCACTAGGATCATCATGATCATTCCATGATGGGGCCATTCTCCATGGACCCCATCATGATGTTTATTTCTTAGAAAAGGTCATCTAGACCGTCCATATTGGTGGGGAAAGGATCCCCACCGTTGATTTTAAATTTTGATGGTCCCATGTGTTAAAGGACTCACTTGATTGTATGATTCATTGCAAGGGAGGGCCCATAATGTCGGGGTCCCTCCATCACAAGCGTGTCCCACTTTCCATCTCTCTCTCCCTTCTCATTTCATTTATTTTATTTTATTTATTTTATTATTTATGGTTGTGTGGCCCACTTGGATAGACCCCATTAGGATGCATGTTTTGGATCCAATCCATTTTTAGATGGGGCCCACCTTGTATGTGCATGAAGTAGCCATGTGATGGCCCACCTAATCAGGGCCCACCACAATTTCTTTTGAAAGGCCAAACCGTCCAGTGTCTGGGACGCTGGATGTCCCTGTATAAAAATAATAATAAAAATAAAGGGAGCTTTTGGGGTGGGCTACTTGCATAGGCCCCACCTTGATGTATATATCCAATCCAAGCCGTCCATCCTCTTAACTACATCGTTTTAATCGGTGAGTAGAAGAATGGGGCTGATCTGAGCTTCTGGTGGGCCATAGCGTCAAAGATTGCATCGTCACCATTCAAATATCATTCTCTTATTTTATTTCATTTTCTAAACATAAAAAAATTTGAACCTTAGACTCATTGGGACGGCCTCGAGCCACTGAACACAATGGATGGGGTGGATTTTTGTAAAGCGGGCCCAATGTACGAAAAACCCCAAAAAAATGGGTATTCTCATTTTTTTGCAAGAGGTGCTGCCTCCTCTCTGACATGCAGTAGCAGCAGCTGCACGCTGCTGCGTGCAGCGTTGGGCGGGCGGACAGCCACCCACGGCCCCTGCCATGGGTCCCACCGTGATGTATATCTTTTATCCACGCCGTTCATGTGGTGGGCCCCCTCCAAATTTCAGCCCTATCCAACGCTCAAGTGGCCCACACCGCAGGAAACAGTGAGATTAAACTTTTACCATTGAAAATCAATTTGGGCCCACATAAGTTTTGGATCAAAATGAAATATATTTTTCTTCCTCATCCAGGTCTGTGTGACCTTATCAACCGGTTGGATGGAAAATATACACGGTGGTGGGCCCCATGTGGGACCCACAGGGATATGTGTGCTTTATTACCACCATCCAGCGGATGGTGGAACCCACTGTGATGTTTTTTTTACTCCACCGTCCACAACGTGGGACGGTGGGGGCCACCATGATTTATGTGTTTTATACACACTGTCCACTGGACAGTGGGACCCATGATGATGCATGTGTTTTATTCACGCTGCCCTGCACGCTGGATGAGAAATAAATATCACAATGGGCCTTCCCCTGGCCCACACGTTGGATGACAAATAAACATTGCAGTGGGCCCCTCTCCAATTTGGGTGGCTAATAAACAATACAGTGGGCCTCTAGGCCCATGGGATTAGGCCCACTTGTTGTATTTTAAGGCCCATGGGACTGGGCCCATTTGTTGTATTTTAAAGCCCATGGGACAAGGCCCAATTGACGTATTTTAAGGCCTATGGGTTAGGCCCATTTAATTTATAAAAGGCCCATGGATTATGCTCATTTGATTTACAAAAGACCTATAGGTTTAGGCCCATTTGAATTATATTAGGCCCATGAGTTAGGCCCATTTAAATTGTAAAAGGCCTGGTTTAGGCCCATTTGATTTATTTAAGGTCCATTGGATTGGACCCATTTGATGTATGATAAAGCCCATGGGAGTAGGCCCATTTGATATGTATAAGGCCCTTGGGTCGAGAACCATTGATGCATTCTAAGGCCCACGGGCTATGACCCATTGCAATGCACTTAAGGCCCATTGGTGCGGCCCATGGATGTGGCCCACTTAATGAAAATAAGGCCCATAGGATATGGCCCATTTGATATATTTAAGGCCCAATGGGACGTACCTAAGGTCCATTGCAATGTGTGATCCCAATCTGATTTATATAAGGATATTCTCTACGGACTATACCTTGGGAGCAATGTTGGTTTGACGTCCACATTGCAAGTGTAATGTTGGTTGGATGTCTACATTACAACTATCCCTAGGGCCCCATTGATAGGCAGTACTTGTTGTGTATAGGCTGTCTAGGCCCATCTGCGTTATAAGAATGCTTCATCACTTATTCACACGTTTAGTATAGTTTCATGACTCATGATCATACGCATCATATGTATGCTTGACATGAGAATTGATTGATCATAGCATATGCCTTCGGGCAGGTTGTTTATGGGCTCCCTGTTAGGCGGTGTTGCCCTATATGAGTGCACGATATGCGCAGAATTTATTGCATGACTAGATAGCGTGATTCATGCATTTTGCATTTGTGTGACATGGTTATTGTACACCCTAGCGACATCGGGGCCGTAGCCTCCACAGAAAGATCATGGTTGGCAGGATTGGATACCGAAAATCTCGTTCTACATGGGGTGCTATAGATATCCCTGGGTGAAAGTTCCTGAACTCTTATGGTACTAAGAGGTTGCTCCAACGTCTAGACCAAGTGGATAGATGAACGTTGAGTGTCGATTAGCAGACGGTTGCGCTCTCCACTGTGTCGTGGTCAGTTGGAAGGGGGTGCGGCCTTACCCGCCCGAGTGTAGGGGGCAATGCTAGGCTGAGTTTGAGCAACTAGAGGAATGGGTCCGCTATCGACGAGTCGTGCCCGATATTAGTAGACGGATAGTGAGGTCTCTTTCACTTACCTTATTATGCACGATGTGGCGGCGATATGGTTTAGAGTGTACTAGACCCCGATGATATCCCAGATTTTGAGCTGTATGATGTGTGGACAAAGATGAGGATTTGTATGCTTGAGTTGCATTTCACATCGCATGGCCTTGGAATGGCCGATATCATTCATGTCTTGCATCGCATAGCCTTGGTACGGCTCATGATATTTATGGATCCATCTACATATTTCACATTACTCTAATATTGCATGATCATATTACCACCTTGCGTACACACTTTCACCACCCTCTAAGCTTTCTATAAGCTTATGCACGACCATTGCGTGCAAGTGACGTTGGGGCGCAGCAGCGCTGAGGAAGGAGCACTTTACAGATCAGTTTGGAGATTTTGATTCATCATCATTGTATTTCCCTTTATGCTCATTGTACCAGTAAAGTTTTTTTTCATAGTGGAATTATAATGGAGTTTTTGGTTGTTGTTTGTGGGTTATGCATTTGGTTATGCTTATTCGAATCAAACCGACATTGAAAATTCTCCTCGTAGCATCCCAGGATCGGAACCTGGCGAATGGGCGCTAAGAGCCTAGAATGGGGTTCTATGGAGGCTGTCGGCACCGGATTCGGCGATCGGGAATTTTGTGAGCCCGGTTTCTGAGTTTGGGGCATGACAGAAGTTGGTATCAGAGCATAACTTGGAAATAACCGAGAACAACATTACATACCTGCTGTGAGTGTAGAATATCTAAGTCCCGAAGTTCGGATAGCCTCGTGATCTTCCGTTATAGACCTTTAATGTGCGTGTCTTCGAGAATTTTGAAGTTGATGGGCGCCTTCGCTCTTTCCTGTAGGACATGGCGCATGGGAGAGTGACCCGATCGACTCCCGCACCACCTCCCGAGGATCCCGCTCCACCACCTGTGGCTCCTGCATTACCACGTGCGATGCCCATTCCACCACCAGAGATTCCTACTGCCCATCCTGAGTATACTGATCCTCCACCAGAGACCGGTGCGTAGCCAACCGTATCCGTGAGTGCCTCCCAATTGCAGCAGATGTTACAGGCTGTGACGGCTGCACTTCAGGGGCAGGGCAGACAGCCAGTGGTTTCACCTGCACATGCAGAGCAGGATCGTGCTAGTGCCCTCCTTTGAGAGTTTCGACGGCTCGATCCCTTACGTTTCCAGGGTGAGCCAGACTCGACAGTAGTTGAGAGATGGCGCGCCGATGTAGAGAAGGTATTCGAGACGATGGGATGTACGACAGAGCAGCGAGTTCAACTAGCCGTATTTCTTCTCCACGGTGAGGCTGAGCATTAGTGGACATTAGTCTCTCGAGTAGCAGGCGCTAATTTTGTGTGGACTTAGGAGAATTTCGTGGATCGGTTTGACCGACAGTACTTCCCTGATCACATCCGACGATAGTGAGCTTGGGAGTTTAAGGCCCTAGTGTAGGGCAATATGACAGTGGCCCAGTACGCAGCTCATTTTGTAGCACTGTCCAGATTTGTGCCATATTTAGTCGATGATGAGGAACAGAGAGCCCGTCGATTCGAGGACAGCCTATGTTACGGTCTTCGCAGCCGTGTGATTGGCTATGAGCTTCCGACTTTTGAGGAAGTGGTGCGGAAGGCCCAGATTTTTGAGACTGAGTGGGTCGGTTCTCAGTCTGATTGTGTTCAGAGGAGAGACCAGAAGAGGCAGGCTTCTTCCAGTGATTTTCAGCAGCGTCGACCACAGCAGCAGAGGCGCACAGGTCGCCCAGCCTTTCGAGCACCACCACCACCACCACCTCCGAGACAGTTCACCGGCACTTATTTTAGGTGCGGTGCAACGGGACACCGTTCATGGGAGTGTCCCAGCCCCCAGCAGCAGCAGAGAGCTCCACAGCAGCCTCCACCGCAGCAGCAGAGACCCCCACAGCAGCAGCGACAGCATCCCCCACCTCCAAGGCCACCTCAGCAGCAGCAGCAGCATCAGCCTCAGAGGCCACAGCAGCAGAGACAGCAGTTTCGACCGCCTCAGCGACCCCATCAGCAGCAGCAGCAAGCTCAGAGGGGACAGACACCTCCCCAGCCAGCTCAGGTTAGGTTCTATGCGGCTCAGCAGGATCCGCAGTCATCTGGGGGAGTCGTTGAGGGTATACTTCCAGTTTCTGCATGCATTGCACGTGTGTTGTTTGATTCCGGTGCATCACATTCTTTTGTGGCCGAGAGCTTCTGTCGATCTACCGGCTTACCATTGGAGTCTTCTGGTGAGAGCCTATCAGTATCGACTCCTTTGGGGAGGACTGCAGTGTTGGGCCGATTTTGCTCGTCTTGCCCCGTTCTAGTTGGGGATACCTTTTTGCCTGCCGATCTGTTTGCGTTACCGATGTCGGAGTTCGACATCATCCTGGGCATGGATTGGCTCATCGAGTATTATGCCATATTGGACTGCGCCGCGAGGACAGTCACGTTTTGTATACCCGAAGTGCAACAGTTCCTGTTCATTGCTGAGCCCAGAGGAGAGCGGTTGTCTTGTTTGATGTCCTGTGCCATAGAGGAGCCTATAGTTGTGAGCATCTATCAGTTGCCCGTGGTTTGTGATTTTCTCGATGTGTTTCAGGAGATTCTGGGATTATTGCCTCGTCGACTCACCGAGTTTCAGATTGATCTTGTGCCCGATACCACGCCTATTTCGAAGGCCCCGTATCGCATGACACCATTGGAGTTGAGGAAACTACAGAAGCAGTTGGACGAGTTGCGAGAGTTGGGTTTTATTCGTCCGAGCAGTTTGCCCTGGGGAGCGCCGGTACTCTTCGTGAAGAAGAAGGATGGCTCATTGAGGCTCTGCGTTGACTACCGCGAGCTCAACAAAGTCACGATCAAGAACAGATACCCGCTCCCTAGGATTGATGATTTGTTTGATCAGCTGCATGGTGCACAATTCTTTTCGAAGATTGACCTGCGTTCCGGTTATCATAAGATTCGGGTCCGAGATGAGGACATTCCGAAGACAGCATTCAGGATGCGTTACGGTCATTTTGAGTTTTAGGTCATGTCCTTCGGACTGACCAATGCACCTGCGATCTTCATGCAGCTGATGAACGAGATCTTCCACCCTTATCTCAATCAGTTTGTTGTAATTTTCATCGACGACATCCTGATCTATTCGAGGACCCGTGAGGAGCATGAGTAGCATTTGGAGATCACGTTGCAGACCCTCCGCGTACACCAGCTGTATGCAAAGATGGAGAAGTGCGAGTTCTAGCAGGAGGAGGTGAGGTTCCTCGGTCACGTGGTGACGAGGGAGGGTGTCGCAGTGGACCCCTCGAAGGTCGAGGCAGTGCGTCAGTGGGGCCAGCCCACGACTGCGACAGAGATCCGTAGTTTTCTTGGTTTGGCGGGTTACTACCGACGTTTTATCGAGGGCTTCTCTCGTATTGCAGCCTCGCTGACCAGGTTGACTCGGAAGGGTACTGAGTTTGTTTGGAGTGACACTTGCGAGCGAGCATTTACGGAGTTGAAGGATCGTCTGACGTCCGCTCCTGTCCTCACTCTTCCCTCTGGGAGTGACGAATTGATTGTATTCACTGATGCTTCACATATCGGTTTGGGTGTTGTCCTGATGCAGCACGGGAGACCAGTGGCCTTTACATCTCGTTAGCTCAAGGTCCATGAGCTGAACTATCTTACGCATGATATGGAGCTGGCTGCAGTTGTCTTCGCACTGAAGGTGTGGAGGAACTATCTTTATGGGGTCAGGTTCGATCTCTTCTCTGATCACAAGAGCTTGAAGTACCTCTTCTCGCAGTCTGAGTTGAATATGAGACAGAGGCGCTGGATGGAGCTTCTGAAGGACTATGATTTTGATCTCCAGTACCACCCAGGTAAGGCGAACGTGGTGGCAGATGCCCTCAGCCGTCAGCCACGAGGCCTAGTAGCGCATATGATGATTCAAGAGTGGCGGATGCTTGAGGATATCGTATCGTATGATTTTGAGTTCAGCCTGCAGTCTTCTATTGTACAGTTATCGAGCCTGTCAATTCAACCCTCTCTTGTCACAAGGGTGATCGAGGCTCAGCAGGCTGATGCGTCGTTGCAGAGTTACATGGCTGAGGCAGCATCTGAGAGTCAGGTAGATTGGCACATTGGTGCAGACGGTGGACTTCGCTTCAGAGGCCGATTATGTGTCCCGGATATTCCAGAGTTACGCAAAGATCTTATGACCAAGGCACATCGATCGCAATTTTCTATCCACCCAGGCTCGACGAAGATGTACCATGATATCAGGCGACAATATTTTTAGGCAGGGATGAAGCACCAGATCGCCAGTTTTGTGGCCGAGTGTGACACGTGCCAGCGTATCAAGGCCAATCATCAGAGACCTCCTAGTGTATTGCAGCCGTTGAGCGTCCCGATGTGGAAGTGGGAGCACGTGTCGATTGATTTCATTATGGGTTTGCCGAGGACTCAGCGCGATCATGACGCCATTTGGGTTGTTGTGGATCGTCTGACGAAGTCGACACATTTCCTAGAGATGCGTGCGACTTGGTCTATGCACCGACTTGCGAGGTTATTCATTGAGGAGGTTGTGAGACTGCATGGCGTTCCGGTCTCGATCGTTTCTGACTGAGATTCGAGGTTCACGTCTCATTTTTGGAGGAGCTTTCAGAGAGCGATGGGGACTGATTTGTAGCTCAGCACTGTGTACCATCCGCAGACCGATGGCCAGACTGAGAGGGTCAACCAGATACTAGAGGATATGCTTCGGGCCTGCACGATTGATTTCGGGGGTAGCTGGGATGAGCATCTGCGATTGGCTGAGTTCGCGTATAATAACAGCTATCAGGCGACCATTGGCATGGCTCCTTTTGAGGCACTATATGGTAGACTATGCAGATCATGGAGTTATTAGACTGAGGTTGGAGAGCGCCGTCTCCTAGGTCCCGAGCTTGTACAGGATACGTCAGAGGCTATAGACATTATCAGGCAGAGGATGCGCACAGCTTAGAGCCAACAGAAGAGTTTTGCTGATCGTCAGCGTCGTCCCTTGCAGTTTGAGGTAGGGGACCATGTGTATCTCAAGGTCTCACCCATGAAGGGCGTAGTTCGATTTGGAGCGAAGGGCAAGCTTGCCCCGAGATTCATAGGACCTTTTGAGATCACTAGGCGCGTTGGCGCCGTGGCCTATCGGCTTGCCTTGCCATTGCAGTTGTCTGGCGTCCACAACGTTTTTCATGTCTCTATGTTGAGGAAGTGTGGGTCAGACATTATTCCTGTTATTGATTGGCAGCCATTGGAGGTTCGTGAGGACACTTCTTACATTGAGCAGCCAGTCCGTATCCTTGATCAGAAGGAGCAGGTCCTCAGAACCAAGGTCATTCCATTGGTGAAGATTCAGTGAGGTCACCATTCGGTAGAGGAGGCTTCTTGGGAGCTTGAGGCCGAGATTTGAGAGCGTTATCCTCATCTCTTTGATGATTGATCATGTGATGTATTTTGTATCTTATCTCTAATTTTATATAGTGATGTTATGTCTCTTCTTCTTCATGAGTTATGCCTATTTGCGATGATTGTGTAAATTTTGAGGATGAAATTTTTATAAGGAGGGGAGAGCTGTAAGACCCGTATCTTAGTCCATACCGTTCCATAGACCTCCACGGTCTTACCGGTCTAATTTCGGCAACCGTTGACCCTTAACCGATAGTCACGCGCGACCCTGATTCATACGCCGTCAACCCGAGTCGACTCAACCCAAGACCCGTACCCTAGCGACCGCGCCGTGGCTGCTGTTCCAATGCCGCAACTTGCGCCGAGGCGATACCCTGGTTAAGAGTTGTAGGCCGACGTTCGGTGCGAGGAAATGTCGCGCGTTGCGAAACCCAAATCAATCCCATCAATCCATCAATCAATCAACCCATCACATGTCAAGTACATGTCAAGTACACATCACCTTTCACCCATTCCCAAGAAACTACAAAAGTCAAGAATTTCTTACAAGACCCATATCTCTCTTACACAAAAAGCCTCTAAAGTCAAAAAGTTCTTACACCTCCCATGCCTTTCTTACACAAAAGGCCACAAAAGTCAATGTTTTCTTACACAACCATCATTCACCACATCCATCCATCACCCATCTCTCTCTACAACACTCTCTCTCTTTCTCATTTCTCATCTCACTCTCTCCAAGCAAAATTCCATACGTATGAGCTCTCCCTCCATTTCAAAAAAAAACTCCAAGGTGGCCCACTGTCCTACCCCATCACCTCCCATCTAAACCATCCATTTCCCATCTCCTTAATTGAAATCCAAGCTAAGGTGCTAAGAAACCCCTTGGAGCAAGAAGATCGGACGGTGGGTGCTTAATACTATTAGATTTTCATATTCTTGAGATGGGCCAAGTGAGGCCAACAGATCAATGGTTTGGATCTCACTTGTGACCCTAAGATGTGGCCGATGGCCCACTAGGATCATCATGATCATTCCATGATGGGGCCATTCTCCATGGACCCCATCATGATGTTTATTTCTTAGAAAAGGTCATCTAGACCGTCCATATTGGTGGGGAAAGGATCCCCACCGTTGATTTTAAATTTTAACGGTCCCATGTGTTAAAGGACCCACTTGATTGTATGATTCATTGCAAGGGAGGGCCCATAATGTCGGGGTCCCTCCATCACAAGCGTGTCCCACTTTCCATCTCTCTCTCCCTTCTCATTTCATTTATTTTATTTTATTTTATTTATTTTATTATTTATGGTTGTGTGGCCCACTTGGATAGACCCCACTAGGATGCATGTTTTGGATCCAATCCATTTTTAGATGGGGCCCACCTTGTATGTGCATGGAGTAGTCATGTGATGGCCCACCTAATCAGGGCCCACCACAATTTTTTTTAAAAGGCCAAACCGTCCAGCGTATGGGACGCTGGACGTCCCTTTATAAAAAAAAATAAAAAAATAAAGGGAGCTTTTGGGGTGGGCTACTTGCATAGGCCCCACCTTGATATATATATTCAATCCAAGCCGTCCATCCTCTTAACCACATCGTTTTAACCGGTGAGTAGAAGAATGGGGCTGATCTGAGCTTCTAGTGGGCCTCAAATATCATTCTCTTATTTTATTTCATTTTCTAAACACAAAAAAATTCGAACCTTAGACTCATTGGGACAGCCTCGAGCCACTGAACACAATGGCCGGGGTGGATTTTTGTAAAGCGGGCCCCACGTGCGAAAAACCCCGAAAAAATGGGTTTTCCCATTTTTTTATAAGAGGCGCTGCCTCCTCTCTGACATGCAGCAGCAGCAGCTGCACGCTGCTGCGTGCAGCGTTAGGTGGGCGGACAGCCACCCACAGCCCCTGCCGTGGGCCCCACCATGGTGTATAACTTTTATCCACGCCGTTCATGTGGTGGGCCCCCTCGTCAGGTGGGCCCCCTCCAAATTTGAGCCCTATCCAACGCTCAAGTGGCCCACACCGCAGGAAACAGTGGGATTAAACTTTTACCATTGGAAATCAATTTAGGCCCACATAAGTTTTGGATCAAAATGAAATTTGTTTTTCTTCCTCATCCAGGTGTGTGTGACCTTATCAGCCGGTTGGATGGAAAATATACACGGTGGTGGGCCCCACGTGGGACTCATAGGGATATATGTGTTTTATTACCACCGTCCAGCGGACGGTGGAACCCACTGTGATGTTTTTTTTACTCCACCGTCCACAACGTGGGACGGTGGGGGCCACCATGATTTATGTGTTTTATACACACTGTCCACTGGACAGTGGGACCCACGATGTTGCATGTGTTTTGTTCACGCCGCCCCGCACGCTGGATGAGAAATAAAAATCACAGTGGGCCTTCCCCTGGCCCACACGTTGGATGACAAATAAATATTGCAATGGGCCCCTCTCCAATTTGGGTTGCTAATAAACAATACAGTGGGCCTCTAGGCCAAGGGACAAGGCCCACTTGTTGTATTTCAAGGCCCATGGGACTAGGCCCATTTGTTGTATTTTAAAGCCCACGGGACTAGGCCCATTTGTTGTATTTTAAAGCCCATGGGACTAGGCCCACTTGACGTATTATAAAGCCTATGGGTTAGGCCCATTTGATTTATAAAAGGCCCATGGGTTAGGCCCATTTGATTTACAAAAGGCCTATGGGTTTAGGCCCATTTGAATTATATTAGGCCCATGAGTTAGGCCCATTTAAATTGTAAAAGGCCTATGGGTTTAGGCCCATTTGACTTATTTAAGGTCCATGGGATTGCACCCATTTGATCTATGATAAAGCCTATGGGAGTAGGCCCATTTGATATGGATAAGGCCCTTGGGTTGAGAACCATTGATGCATTCTAAGGCCCACGGGTTATGACCCGTTGCAATGCACTTAAGGTCCATTGGTGCGGCCCATGGATGTGGCCCACTTAATGAAAATAAGGCCCAAAGGTTATGGCCCATTTGATATATTTAAGGCCCAATGGGACGTACCTAAGGTCCATTACAATGTGTGATCCCAACCTGATTTATATAAGGATATTCTCTACGGACTATACCTTGGGAGCAATGTTGGTTTGACGTCCACATTGCAAGTGTAATGTTGGTTGGATGTCCACATTATAACTCTCCCTAGGGCCCCATTGATAGGTAGTACTTGTTGTGTATAGGCCGTCTAGGCCCATCTGCGTTATAAGAATGCTTCATCACTTATTCACACGTTTAGTATAGTTTCATGACTCATGATCATACGCATCATATGTATGGTTGACATGAGAATTGATTGATCATAGCATATGCCTTCGGACAGGTTGTTTATGGGCTCTCGGTTAGGCTGTGTTACCCTACATGAGCGCACGATACGCGCAGGATTTATTGCATGACTGGATAGTGTGATTCATGCATTTCGCATTTGTGTGACATGGTTATTGTACGCCCTAGCGATATCGGGGCCGTAGCCTCCACAGACAGATCGTGGTTGGCAGGATTGGATACCGAAAATCTTGTTCTACATAGGGTGCTATAGATATCCCTGGGTGAAAGTCCCTAAACCCTTATGGTACCAAGAGGTTGCTCCAATGTCTAGACCGAGTGGGTAGATGAGCGTTGAGTGTCGATTACCAGACGGTCGCGCTCTCCACTGTGTCGTGGTCGGTTGGAAGGGGGTTCGGCCTTACCCGCCCCAGTGTAGGGGGTAATGCTAGGCTGAGTTTGACCAGCTCGAGGAATGGGTCCGCTATCGACGAGTCATGCCCGATATTGGCAGACTGATAGTGAGGTCTCTTTCACTTATCTTATTGCGCGCGATGTGGCGGCGATCTGGTTTAGAGTGTACTAGACCCCGGTGATATCCCAGATTTTGAGCCGTATTGATGTGTGGACATAGATGAGGATTTGTATGCTTGAGTTGCATTTCACATCGCATGGCCTTGGGATGGCCAATATCATTCATGTCTTGCATCGCATAGCCTTGGTACGGCTCATGATATTTATGGATCCATCTGCATATTCCGCATTACTTTAATATTGCATGATCATATTACCACCTTGCGCACACACTTTCACCACCCTCTAAGCTTTCTATAAGCTTATGCACGAACGTTGCGTGCAGGTGACATTGGGGCGCAGCAGCGCTGAGGTAGGAGAACTTTGCAGATCACTTTGGAGATTTTGATTCATCATCATTGTATTTCCCTTTATGCTCATTGTACTTGTAAAGTTCTTTATCATAGTGAAAATGTAATGGAGTTTTTGGTTGTTTTTTGTGGGTTATGCCTTTGCTTATGCTTATTACGAATCAAACTGACATTGAAAATCCTCCTCGTAGCATCCCAGGATCGGAACCTGGCGAATGGGCGCTAGGAGCCGAGAATGGGGTTCTACGGAGGCTGTCGGCGCCGGATTCGGCGATCAGAAATTTTGTGAGCCCAGTTTCCGAGTTTGGGGCGTAACATTTCTAAAGGGTTGGGGGAATGGTCCCATGGAATCCATGCTCATGCAATCAAATGCTTATAAGATGAGAATGGGGTTTAAAGAAATCATATTTCAATGGGACAATGCTCCTAATTTCTAACAACGCTCATAAGCATTGCAAAACTCATGAGTGTCCCTGAACATATTGGGCCAGTAAAATCCACACTGTGGAATCTTGGCCATGATTTTGTAGTAAAAAAGTGACCACCACAGTCCTAAGAGTGACAGAAGGAGATGACGCTTTGGTGTTCATTGTCAACACAAATCACCTTAAGATTTGGTTGGGGCAATATTTAAACAAATATGGATCATCCTAGAAGAACTTACAAACCTCGACGAAGAATTTTTTCTTATCTTGCACAATCCAATGTGTCAGCATCAAATCTGTCACAAGATAATTAACAATATCAGTAAACCAAGGTGAATGGGAGACATTAAACAATTGTTCTCAGGGAACATGTCATTATATGTCAAAGGAATCAGAGAGATCAAGGTGGGAAAGATGGTCATCCACTATGTTCTCTACTCCCTTTTTATCTTTTATTTTCAAATTAAGTTCTTGGACTAGGAGGATCCATCTAATCAAGTAGGGCTTAGCATCATTCTTAGAAAGAAGATACTTGAACGCCACATGATCTGTGTAAATAACGATCTTGGATCCGATCAAGTAGGACCTAAATTTTTCCAAAGCGAACACTACAACTAAGAGTTCTTTTTTCGTAGTTAAGTAATTCACTTGGGTAGGATTTAGAGTTCTACTTTTTTATTGGATAACATAGGATTTCTTGTCTTTTCTCTGACCTAAGACTGCCCTAAGAGCATAGTTAGACGTGTCACACAAAAGTTCAAAAGGAAGGTTCCAATCGGGTGGCTGCATGATAGGTGTATGGTTAACATGCCCTTGAGCTTAGTAAAAGCTTCCTGGCATTGCTCAGTCCACTCGAATGGTGCATCCTTTTGAAGTACATTACATAAAGGACGAGAGAGGTGATAAAGTCCTTTATGAATCTCCTGTAAAAACTGGCGTGTCCTAGGAAGGATCGCATGTCTCATATGTTCTTGGGTGAAGGTAGGTTAGAGATAAGATCAATTTTAGTCTTATCTACCTCAATTTCCTTGGACTAGATGATATTTCCAAGGACAATTCGCTTACGAACCATGAAATGACACTTCTCCCAGTTGAGTACAAAATTCTTTTCTTCACATCTTTTCAGCACACATTTAAAATTCTTTAAGCAATCACCGAAAGATGGACCGAAGATAGAAAAGTCATCCATGAAGACCGCTAGATATTGCCCCACCATGTCAGAAAAATACTCATCATACATCACTAAAAAGTGGTGGGGGCATTACACAGTCCGAATGGCATCCTTCGGTAAGAAAAAGTGCCAAAGGGACATGTGAATGTGGTCTTTTTCTGATCTTCAGGGGTTATCTCTATTGGGTTGTAGCCTGAATACCTGTCAGGGAAATAATAGTACGAGTGACCAACTAGCCTTTCCAAGATTTGATCAATCAAGGGTAAAGGGAAGTGATCCTTCCTCGTGTTGGTATTCAATTTCTTGTTGTCAATGTACATTCTCCAACCAGTAGTAACTCTAGTTGACATGAGTTCATTATTGACATTGGCTACAATGGTGATTTCGGACTTCTTAGGAACCACCTGAGTTGGACTCACCCATTGATTATCAGATATAGGGTATATGATACCTACATCTAATTGTTTAAGAACCTCGGCCTTAACCACTTCCTTCATGTTTGGATTTACTCTATGTTGTGGTTGTTGGGAGGTCTTCCTATTATCCTCTAGATGAATGCAATGAGTACAAATCAAAGGGTTAATTCCCTTGAGGTCCGCAATCGACCATCCAAGGGATCCTTTATGTTCATTGAGAGTAGAGATGAGCATACTCTTCTATTCTTGCTTAAGGTGGGCAGAAATCACCACCGGGTATGTCTCATCTTGACCTAAATAGACATATTTCAGATTAGAGGGCAAAGGTTTTAGGTCAAGCTTCGATGCCTTGAGGTTAGACAGTAGAGGCATTACATCAATTTGGCGTAATTTTTCAAATTGTGGCCTCCATTGATTAACTTCAAGTACTGGCACAGTATTAAGCATGGCACCCGTCTCCTTGATTATGTCATCATCAAAATCATGGGAGTGGGCCAGACACGTCTCTAGAGGGTCATAGGATAAGATCATCAAAGTTTTATCTTCCATGAAAGAATCAATCATGTTAATGTCGTGGAAATCATCATCATCCACTAACTATTTGCCTATATTGAAAAAGATATTCAACTCCAATGTCATATTTCTAAAAGACATACTCATGACTACATTCCTGCAGTTAATGATTGTGTTTGAAGTGGCAAGGAATGGGCGACCAAGAATGACTGGAATTTGAGTGCTCATGTTACAGATGGGTTCCGTATCCAGGACGATAAAATCTACCAGGTAGTAGAATCCGTCAACCAGGACCAACACATCTTAAATTATCCCTCTCGGTACACGAACTAAGCGATCAGTAAGTTGTAATGTGATTAAGGTGGGTTTCAATTCACCCAAACCTAAATGTTTGTAGACCGAGTAAGAAATCAAATTTACGCTCGCTCCTAAATTAAAAAGTGCATGCTCAATGCGGTAATTCCCAATTACACAAGCGATGGTTAGGCTATCAGGATCTTTAAATTTCTAAGTCACACTTTTTCAGTTAAAAAGATTTTCTTTTGAATATTTTTGTTCACTACCCCAAGTATAGGGTTAAGATGTAGTAATAATCTTAGTAAGATCAAGGTCAAATCCATAGGGACCGAACCTTGTACGAATCTGAAAGTAACTAGAACTAAAACTAGAAGAAAATGCAATCTAAATCTGAAGAAGTTAAGAGAATAATGGTGAACTATTTAACTAAAAATTATAAAATTTAAAGGTGGGAAAATATGGTTTTCAACGATCCACTTGTAGAGATCAGGGATATCTACGCTTGATTCAAGAATACAACTGGATTTAGAGTCTCATCTTCATCCAGTTAGAGGATATAACATTAAAAATCAAATCTAAACTTCCTTTAATCCAGTTTTCAAGAGATGAGAAGGATGTGAATTAGACATGATTCCATCACAAAACCATGCTCATGAGATAAAGTAAACAACAGAATTTAACCAATCCATATCTAATCTGAGAGAGTTATGAACGTCAGGAAGGGTTTCATCATCCAACCATGCCCATGAGATGATAGTGAACAACAGGGTTCCCAAGTTCACAATCCTAATAATGAAAAGAACATGATCAGAGCTATCGCAGATCCATTGTAATTTAAGTCATAATAAACCATTAAAAACTAAAAACATTCCTTATAATCAAACTATAATCAAAGAAAGTTTATTAAACATGAATCAAAGCCATAGAAAATACCCCATCACGCTACAAGTTTCACCTCTTAGCCCTATCTAAGAGGATTAGCCAATTGCAGACATGACCACGCTAAAATCTCAAAAAAGCATTAAAGGAAAGAAGAAACTAAAGAATAGAAGGAAGAAAAACTCAATAGAGATGGCCTGCTCCACAACTCTCCTTCTCTCTCTCTCTCTCTCTCTCTCTCTCTCTCTCTCTCTCTCTCTCTCTCTCTCTACTCTTTCTTCCCACACGCAAGGATCCTGTCCACGGCCTTAGATAGCACCTCACGTCCTTCTCTCCCTCTCTTTTTTAGAAGCTGGAAGTCGATGGCTTTTCATTTTTAGAAGTTGCTGCGAAAGCTTTTTACGCAGCAAAAAAAAATCCCTGTGTAAGTCTTTTTACGCAGCAAGACCGGAATCTATTTTTGTGCAACTCCTGGTAACAGCGTATTCGCTAACTACGGCCGGGCTTCTCCCATGCTTTCTTCTCTTTCGGATTCCTTGGAGGCTATCGGATCTCTAGTCTAAGCAATTTGGACAGTCTGGATTAAAGCCGGGATCCAATGCCTTATCACATTACGATGAGGAAAATGCGCCCGCTTCCTCTGTTTCGTTGCCGTTTGCAGAAGGAATGCGGAAGAGGTGAGCCTAGTTTCTTAGTCATTTGGGGATAAAAAGGTCATGTTTTAGTCAATTTTGTCCTACCTTTAAGAAGGACGGCTCAGATCATTCAAGTGGTCCTTGATGGTGAGCCCCACCCGAATCCAATCTCGGTTTGGTTTGAAACTGGATGCGTGAAAGTGACATTCCTTTCTTGTGGATGAATTCCAGATGAGGATCGCTTGATTTCGCGGTCAAGTAGGAAGATAAAAAGGGCTAGAGTTGGGTCACTGGTGGCCCCAGAGCGCGATGGATGGTTTGGATTGTGCAAACGGGTGATCGTGGTGGCCCACAACCCATCCCAAACAGGCCTTCTCCATTCGCTGCTTAGGGTGGAAATCCCTTTGGTTTAAGGATAACATGAGCTAGCCATGTTTGACCATGCTTCTCGAACTAGTGCACTATCTGTGCAGGTGCAGGTGGTGCGCATGCATTACAGGTGGGGTGCACAGTAAATATTTTGAGGAATCCACACCGCCCATTCCTTTTGCCAACTAATTTAAATTGTATAATCCAAAATTGAGACATATCCAAAGATCAGGTGGGCCCCAAATCGATGGTTTTATGGATGATCTTTCCATTAGGCCACTTCCATAAAGATCCAATGACTGAAATTTTACGTGTACGGTTACTTCATGATCCTCGAGCTAGATATAAAGTTTCGAGCCAAATGAATGGTAGAAACCCTATGATCTTGCATTCAAGATGACTTTTAGGCCTTTTTATCGTTGATCACTTAATTTTCTTAGATCTTTGGGTGTAAATTCTTCAATCTATGTCCCCTAAGATTCATCCCTTGCCTTGGTCCATGATGATTCTTGATCATCAAATCCATGCTTTTAACACCCTTTTTCAGTTCAAGGTCTTAAATTCACCTTGCAACACAAACAGGATTAAAATAGGATGTTAAACAGTATCATGTTCATAAAATCAGGTAATAATTAGGGTCTAATATACAATATTTGACCCTCAACATAATCCCCAACCAGCATTTTTCTAGTCCCGAACAAAGTATGCAAAAAATATTTTAAGAATTATGGGACAATTTTTATAAACTCGAGTGATTTTTGAAAAATAATCTAGATACTCGAATTTTAAGATACATCAATGTTGGGCATTGCCTTCTCCTAAGCTCAAGCGCATGGTAAACTTCATGGTTAAGTTCAAAGTATTAATCCATCGATTTGAACAATTCTAAACATTGAGTTCCATGGGTGTATAGTGTAATCTCGGCTTATCATCATTAAGGTTCAATCGTCAATTTTCATGATAACATTGATAATCAAACAGAGCATTTCTAGATAACCCAACCTAAACTGAAACTTACCTTATAGTTCAGCCTTTTTATTCTTTCAGCTTTTAATTTTTCCATCAATGGCTTCACATTGTGTCAACCTTTTTAAAGATCTTTAACAGGTAGCCATTTTTAAAGACGACTATTTTTTAGCTAGATATTCTCTATTTTTTTTTTCATGAACATGATAGACAAATTCCATAGGTTTGTTCTTTCCATGCTTAGTGATTACCTGGTTAACAATTCAATATCGAACTGAAGCTTTAGTGTGTAAGCTAGATGTGACATGTGAAATCATGACTCAATCAATGTTTAAAACTTCTAATCATGGATTACTAATTCAAACTTTAACTGTGAAATCTAACTTTACGTATCTTATACTTCTAAATAAAAAATGGCCTTCAAAATCACTTCGAATTTATAAGAATTTCCAGAAAAAATTTAAAAAGTTTCACAATTTTTACTCATGACCAAGAAAATACTGATTAGGTAACCTAATCTCCCATCCCCAACATAAAATCTATATTTCCTTCAATGTAAAAGATATAAGCATGTAATGCACATGAGACAATGAAATTGAAGGAGAGGTGATGGAAAGATAGTACCTAAGGAAGGAATCAAGAGGCTTTTTCTAAAGAGACAAGAGTGTGAAGGTGGGTCAACACAAGAGTTTAAATGAATAAAAAGAAAACTATTCTAGAACAATTGGAAAGTAAACTATCATAACAACATAAAGCCGACTATCCTAGAATGATATAAAGCAAACTACCCTAGTCCTATGAAAGCAGGAGAAAGCTACTTAGTCATGCAGCAAGGTTCCTCTTTCGGCCAATATCTTGATAAATTTCTCAGTAGGTTTCTCAACAAGATCATCCAAAAGCCATTTTTGCAATAAGCTTAGATGCCCTGAAGCATAAATTTTCAGAGAAATTTATGGACCTCGTCAAAAAATTGTCATTGCATCATCTAAGGATCCAAAGTATATATGATTCACTTGTGATAAAAAAAGTTTCAATGTCAGTACCTAATGGTGAATCATAGACTATAGATGGATAGAATTCAGAAAAATTTAAAGTGGATAATGTAGCCTCAACACATTCCGAAGTGTCAGACTTCGGTTCAATTTTTAGCTCCTCCTCCTTTAATGGTAGACATTTAGGATCTAGGGAAGGAGGGGCTTCAAAATAAGGGTTCTAATGGTCCATGATAACTATCGAGATATTGTCGTACTAGGCATTCACTATGTCCTATATCATGGGATCGTTTGAATCTGCACGATATGCAAAGTAGTCATCCAAAGAGTTGGTAAATTTAGCTGAGAATGGCTCATTTTTCCCATTGAAGTGTGTTATGATCTACTCAGGGGTTTCATCATCTCTAGAAGTGGATGGAGGCATGTTTTCCTACTCTTTCCTTGCATAGACAAGTTGAGGATCAATAAGCAACTCACTGATGTGAAAACTCTGTTCATTAGTACCATCCAGTAGAGGCATTGTATTATCAAGGTTTGATAACTCAGATGGTGGCCTTAACTGAATGGTTTCAATTCCAAAAGTCATATCTCCCGAATCATATCATCATTCAATTCATGGGAGTGATCTAAACATATCTCACAAGAGTTAGAAGGGTTGGTTGTAAGGGGTTTGTCCTCCACATGTAAATCAAACATGTTGGATGAGTAGAGCAGATACTTATAACCAATTACTTCAAGTACTTCTTGATCACTGACCTGGCCAAACTTGAGATTAATTCAAGGGGAATTTAGGCTGAACATTCATGATCGCCATCCTAATACTCATCATCATCTAATTTCGTGCAGTACACACTTGGGATGGGTTCGCTTTCCTCACATTCTATTCTAAATTGGGTTGAGGTTTAATTAAACTAACCTCTTCCTCATCATTGAAACTAAATGTGTCATGTGAGTGAAGTGTGTCACCATCATTATATTTAAAAGACACCCACATCTCTTAATCATTCCTTTGGACCACCATCGAGATTGACTAATCGGAAAATTGAACCATATGCTCATTAATGGAATCTAACTCCTCATTCCAAATTCCAGAATTTAATTTCCACAAGTGAGTTTAGATCACTTTCCTCGCATTGTGTTTCTGGACTGGGTCGTGGTTGGGATGAACGAGTCTCCACTATCTTATCAATGCACAAATTAAGCGCTTCTAATGTTTTTCTAATTTCTGCGAGACAGTCCATGTTATGCTGAAATGAATCCCCTTAGATCATTTCTGGTTGGATCGATCCAAGAGAATAATCATTATAACATGTTGTTGATCATCTTCCCAATTTTGATGCTTCTGTTAGTGCTAAGTTGTATATTTAGTACCCTGAGTTGTCAAATTTTGTTGTGCCAAAATACTTCAGTATGGTTGACTTGTTTCGATAGATGGAAAGTTCACCTTCAAGTTCAAATTGATGAAAAGTTCACCTTCATTTGAAGATAAGCATGGTGTTATCTACATTGATGTTATATGTCGTACAAGTACGCATGTTCAACTAGAACAACAAGTTGAAGTTCATCAAGTTAAGGTACTTAAGCTCAAGTACATCATTACATCAATCCTCAAGCTTAAAGTTCAAGCTTATGTTAAAGCTCAAGATCAAGTCTCT
The DNA here is from genome assembly GCA_037074715.1 of Magnolia kwangsiensis. NCBI lineage: Eukaryota > Viridiplantae > Streptophyta > Magnoliopsida > Magnoliales > Magnoliaceae > Magnolia > Magnolia kwangsiensis. Next base: position 114,562,711 of record CM073572.1, on the reverse strand, counting down.
AATTCAAGCTCAATCACACTACTTCAAGCTCAAGTCACAAGAATAAGCTCACAAACTTTTGCTCAAGTCTCAAGGCACAAGTTCGAAACAAGTTCAAGAATTCAAGGTCAAGATTCATGTGCTTCAAAGTGTCCTATCTACCAAAGCAACCGATGGTTCAATTTCAATTCTTACATTTAAAGTATACATGACCCTAGAAAGACCTTAGGATTAGGTCATTATCATTGAATATTTAATTTGAGTCATTATACTTAATTTAGTCTTTGCTTCAACTAGTCCTAGTCTTGGTTTGACTAGTCCAGGAACTGGCTCGACCAGTCCAGGATTCTTCTCAACCAGTCTAGATTTAAATTCAAATTTTTAGAATTTTCTAGTAGGTCCTCCACTAGTCGAGTACCTTGTTTGATCGATCGTGGAGATTGGTTTGAATAGTCAAGTGTGACTCGACTCAAACTCCAGCAACACGATTTTTATTCACTCGACCAATCGAGCACTCTGCTGGACCAGTCGAGGGTCTGTTTTATCTGATTATGCCAGAAAATTTGAAATGTCGTTCGGCTAGGACCAGTCGAGTTGAACCCATGACTAGTTGAGGGAACCGATTTGTTGTAGCCTATATAAATAGTGGACATTTCTCAGAATTTATCATTCATTCCAAGATAAATCAAGCCACCACTCTGAGAGATAAGTCCCCACTATTGAGAAGTTATTGTGAGGTATTTAAAATTTATTTTAATAGCTTTTTAGTTATTTAATTTCTTGATCTCTTGATTCCATTCTATTTGTTATAAAAGGAGATTTTTCTTTAACCCTTTGTGAGATTCAAGAAATTGAATCTAAGTAGCCTAAGGTTGGATTTAATTTAAAATTCATCTACACCTAGAACCCCTTCTTCTGTGAGATTGGACTTTAAACATCTTCATCTACAAAGAAGCAGTTCTACCAGCTACATCGAAGGACATCCTTCAGGTAAGTATTGATTTTATTTTCTATATTTTTAGTTTGTGAGATTTAGCCAGGAAAATTTCTATTTATGGTTTTGACTAACCAAAGTAATTGGCAAATTCTTTCCAATTGAGAAGATGAACTTCCCCTCCTTGTGTCCACTGAACATGACAAAGAGTGTCATCTTATCATCGTAGTCATCCATTAACAGTGCTTCTACATTGAAGTGGGCAATGAAGTCCTTCAGCGACTCCTTGTTTCCATGTTTGAGAGTGAATAAATGGGTCGTTGGCTTCCGACTCTTCTTGCCACCAATGAATTGGGTCGTTGGCTTCCGACTCTTCTTGCCACCAAGTAACTGATCGACTTTGGTTTGAGTTGTCGATACCAACTCCAAGAAGACCCAGAGAGAGTTATCGAGAAAGCCCTGCACATCATCACATCCGTGGCCAACTGAATCTGCATCCAAGAGCAGTAAGATTCCACATGCTTTGATGGGTCTACGGATCCTGAATACTAGATGATCGGAGGCATCCTGAACCTCTAGGGCATCACCTCGTTCATGATTTCCAAGGTGAAGGGAGGCTCGGTCTCTTCCATCATCGCATGTATTGTAGTCGGAGTGGGGATTTCTTGGTTCCGCTGTAGAGTTTGGATCTGGTTATGGAGCTCTACAAGCTAAGCTTCCCAAGTGATCTGGTTCTCTGCCACTGCTTCTTGGGGAGCCTCTACTGCCTTAGGCGTTCTACCCTATCTTCTTCTCTCCAGCTGATGGCGGAGGTCAGTTGGGGCCAGATCTGAGGTTACAGACACGTACGATGGTTCTGCATCCAGAGAGGGATCTAGGGCTCGAGCAGACTAATTTTGAGATGATGCATCCGCGTAATATTGGGAGCTTAAGCGGACTGATCTTGGGGTGCCCTAACCCAAGAACTTACTTGCTACGGTGGTTCCTCGTGTGCCGGAGTCGCCTCCACCAGGTTGAGAGGCGGCTGCAGACTTTGTTGTGCTTTCATCCGATTGATCTCGTCCTTTAGCATCTGAACTTCATTTTGCAGCGCTTTATATTTCTCTCCTTAGCTCCGAGTCTGTTGAGACGGTCCTATCGGAGTTGATTCAGTATGCAACAGTGAAGATGATTGATGTTGTCCACTTGGTTCAGGCTCCACTATTGTCACATTCTTCTTTCCTTTTGCCATTTTTGGTAAAGAATTCTAGTTTTTTGTTTGAAATTCCCATAGACAGCGTTAAAAAATGTTGATGTTAAAATCTGGACTACCCTCCACATAATGATAAGGACTCGGAACGAACCCTGGACCTGCCCAGAAAGGTGAGCAAAGGAGACCCTATCTTAAACAAGGGATCTTTCGATGCCTAAGTCAGGATAGAGAATCTGGATCTAAGTTGGCATAATATAGAGAGAGGGTGTGAGATATTATGTACCTGTTGTAATGGGTTCCTCTAGTATTTATACTCATGAGGCGATGGGATCATGGCCATCAATCTCAGCACGATTTTCTCAATCAAGCGGATTTTGCACATGCGAAGATGTCGGCCACTATCTTTGGATCATGCGCCGATTCATTCTCCCGTATGCCTTAATGGGGCGTATCTACGGGCGTGATCTTTGGCCACATCCATACAAGGGTTGTTCTGGAACCCAGTATCTCGAGCCATTGATCAGACCTTATGGTTGGAGTCCGTGGTCAGAGTATGTCTCCAGCATCTGAGATATGAGTAGGGCTTGGCTCAGCCGATCCAGGGCTATAGTTCTCTGAATGAGGACTCTAAGAAAGAGCTTGGCTCGGCCGATCGAGGGCCATAGTTCTTCAAATGAGAGCTGTAGACAAGAACTCGACTCGGCTGATCCAGGGTCGTAGTTCTTCGGATGAGTGTAAGTGCTATGTTTTCTAGCTCTTATGATTGTCAAATTTTGTAGTGCCAAAATCTCTTGGAATCTGTGTCTTGTGTAACTCATCTACATATTCAAGACTGTGCATCTCATGTATAAGAACAAAGGTATTTACCTCATGAATTTCATATGCAAGATCAAGAGATATGCATGCTCAAGTACAATACCATGTGATAGTTCACTCCTTCAAGCTTCAAAGTTCAAGGTTTCAAAGCTTCATCTAAAGGAAAGACAATAGTCTTTACTTTGGTAATCAAAGCTCAAGATGAAATACAAGTCAAGTACTTCAATTTCAAGCTTCAAAAAGTCTCAAGTTCAAACTTCATCATATGTTAAGATCTCAAGCTTTGTGAACTTCAAAGAACAACTAGCAACTAAAGCAAAAGAAGATTCAATGTTCATATATCACTTACAAGGTATGAATGACCCTAGATTGACCATAGGATATGCCATTTTGAATACATAATTTAATTGGGTAACTTTATAAGTACATAGACTGTTTTACGGCTAGTCTTATACTAAGTTTGACTAGTCCTAGTACTGGTTTCCAAGAAATCCTTGACCAGTCCTAAGTTTTTTACTAATTTTTAGGATTTTTTGTTATTTTCTTGACCAGTCCTAGAGACTGCACAACCAGTCGAGTGAACAGTGATCGACCAGTCTTGTAGGCTCGACTCAAAGTCCAACAACTAAATTGAGTCCCACATGACTAGTCGTGTACAGGACTCGACCAGACGTGAACAGGACTCGACCAATCGTGGAGGCCACTCGACTGGTCGAGAAGTCCTTTGACCAATCGAGCTTTCGTCTGGACCAATCGAAGGAACGATTTCTACACTTATAAATAGAGCACAATTTTTGGAGTTTGATATCTAATTCAAGAAAAATCAATACACCACTATGAGAGATAAGTTAGTGATATTCTTAAGCTATTTAGTGCTCATTTATATTCTCTTTAATTAACTTTCTCTACATTTGATTTTAAGTTTATACATTCCGATCTTATTTGAAAGAGGGATTGAAGTTTTCCCATTTCTTGGAATCAAAATCAAATCAAGCTAGCCCAAGGTGATTTAATCTAAAATCAATTTAGAACTTAGAACCATTTCATAAGTGAGTGTGAACATTGAACATCTATGATGAACTTCTAATCCGAATTGGTTCTTCCGGGCTACAACAAAGGAGAATATCTAAATAAGTATTTTACAATTTTTATAAATTCATTCTTTTGGTTTCATTGAGATTGTACCAAAAAAATCTCTTTCTTTTAGTTTGTTTGAGGTGATCCAGAAAACTCAGAGTGTGAAGTTTTTAAATTGTGTAAGCCCACTTGAAAGACACAATTGTGAGGGTTTTAGGTGAACCTTGAAAAACCTATTTCATCATGAACGCTAATATCAACTGTGTGAGGATATTAGGAGTGGAGTAGTTGTGTGGCTATTTTTCTAAACAGTTGGTGTACCCACAAGCAAACCACTACAATTTCTGGTCTTGTGGTAATTGATTGTTTATTTCATTGTGTGGATGTTGTATTTTCCCTTTACGCATTTGTGGAGAATGTTGTAATCTTTTTATGTATGTGTGAGAATGTTGTAATAGCTTAGTTATTTTCTTTGCTATTTATTTCTTTATTCCTCTGTATCAGTTTGAGTTTTTGACATACAGACCGTTCTAGGAATCAGGTTGTCCTACCATATACCATTGATTTTTGGTGTAAGGTTGTCCTTAGAACAACATCTGTATTAACCTCTCAATACTTGTACACTTGAGGTTGTTATTCATTTCTGCATTGTGGGATTGTTTAAGTGCTTTCTGTATTTCTTTTCATTTAATTCCACATCCCCCCCCCCCCTATAGGACTCAAAAGCTCGACCTTTTCAATGAAGGCTGCAGATAAGAGCTCGGCTCGGCCGATCCACGGCCATAGTTCTTTGGATGAGAGCTGCAGACAAGGACTTGGCTCAACCGATCCAGGGCCGTAGTTCTTCGGATGAGGGCTGCAGATAAGAACTTGGCTCGGCCGATCCAGGGCCGTAGTTCTTCGGATGAGAGCCCCAGATCAGGGCTCGGCTTGGATTGCCCCATTTGCCTCTCCCTAGTAACCCTAGTTTTGGAATCATAGTTCGGAGGCAAGGCAGGACTTGTCGCGATGTTCTCCTTCCAAGGCCCTACTAATCGATTCGGTCTACTTGAGTCGGTCCTTATCGGGTCTACTCACATTTTCCCATAACATCCTTTATAAAGAAAGTATCGAAGATCTGCGTATTAACAAATACAACAGCTTCGTTCTTCTACTCACTGTTTTATTGTTCCAATATTCTAAAGAAATTATCGAAATAGAACCAGAGAAAGCCCAAAAGCTTCATCTTATTTCTCTGAGTAGCGATGGAGAAGGCGATGCTCTAAGGAAAGGCTAGTTAGGATGGTCCAAACCAGTGAGATCTTACCCTTTGTAAGACCCGTAACCTAACCCGTACCGTTCTGTATGCCTTCGCGGTCCTCTTGGTCAAATTTTGGTGACCCATGATTTATTATCGTCATTTGCGCGCGATCCTGAGTCGTGTTCCTTATATTAGAATCGGCTCGACTCGAGACATGTACCAGTGCGATCGCGCTGACGCCATAGTTCCGATGCCGCGTCTCGCGCGCCGAGGCGATACCCAGGCCAGGAGATGTGAGTTCGCGTGCAGTTCGAGAAAAATGCCGCGCATTGCAAGTATCAAGGGAATCTCTACGAAACATCCCATCAATCCTATCAATCAAAGTACACATCACCAATTAATGCCAAGTACAACCACCCCTTTTCAAAAGTTAAAATTTTCTTATAACAAGTACATGCTTACATCACTCACCATTACTTCTCTCCCATCACACTCACTCTCTCTCTCATTTCTCTCTCATTTTTTTAAGCAACTCCCATGGAGCAATCGTTCATGTCTTCCATGGAGAAGTTTGGTGTGGCCCACCTCCATATCACACAATCCCCCCATACAAAGATCATCTCCACCGTTCATATGTACCCCTTGGAGCTCTTGAACACGTTGGTGGAAGAAGGAAGAAGAAGATCATAAGGTGGGTGCTCTCTCTCTCTCTCTCTCTCTCTCTCTCTCTCTCTCTCTCTCTCTCTCTCTCTCTCTTCTCTCTTTCATTTTTGTGTGATGTGTGGCCTACTCGGATGGACCTCACCTTGATGTATGTCTCATCCAAACCGTCCAAGTCATGTGGACCCTACCTTATGGATGATGAGAAAACATAAATATTAGACCTATCACGTTCATGTGGGACCCACCTTGATAAAACAAGGGCCACGCATACGTGGGACCCACCATTATGCTTATGTTATATCCACGCAGTCCAGCGTCCCTAGACTCTGGACGTGGAGGGAGGCTAGCACGAAGTGCGTGTACTGACATAGGTAAGTACTAACAAGCTAAAAAAAAAAACAATATAATATTTATATTGTACTTTTGGGATGGGCTGCTCATGCAGGCTCCTACTTAAAGTATGAATTCAATCCATACCGTCCATCCAGTTCCTCAGATCATTTTAGGCGTTGAGCCGAAAAATGAACCCAATCCAACTATCTGATGGGCCATACCATACGAAATAGTGTTTTGTACCGTTAAAACCCATCTGATGATTCTAGATATCGAAATATGCCCAATATTGGTCTTGTTTTGGTTAGTATTGAGCCATAGGATGTAATGACTGGGTCAGATTGTTTGAATGTGGGCCGCACCTATGAAAAACCGTGATAGAAAGGTTTTCAAAAAAAATAAAAAATAAAAAAAACAAACATAAGCAGCTGATGCTGCTGTTATAGCAGCAGCAGTAGGACGTTGCCGTGGACGGGATTAAGCAGGGAAGAGGGTCCCAACCGTGGGCCCTACTGTGATATGTAATGTGCATCCACACCGTGCATTTTGATGCCCCCTTTGGCTGTGGAACACTCCAAAAAACTCAGCCGTGTACATGACACAGGTGGCCCACATCACAGGAACCTTTGGATTGAACCGTCTGCCATTAAAATCCCTTTAGATTCACTAGAGTTTTGGATCCGTACAAAATTTATTTTCCTCTTCCGTCCAGGTCTGTGTGACCTTGTTAACGGGTTGGATGGCAGATAAACATTACAGTGGGCCCCACGTGAGACCCACAACGATGTATGTGTTTTATTCTCACCATCCACTGCCGTGGATGGTGAAACCCACCATGATGTATGCATATTCACACCATCCCTCCTGGCAGCACACCAGCCCACGTTGATTGGTGATTTTCCCATCCAAACCGTCCATCCATTGGACTTGTTGGTGGGCCCCACTCTAATGGATTGATCTGTCCAAACAGTCCGTCCATCTGACGTGCTAGTGGGCCCCAATTTGATGTATGTATAATATTCCACTTCCATATGGCTGGACGGTGGACTGTTTTAAATATATAATAATAATAATAATAATATGAAAATAAAAGATGATGAAGCTGAATTAATCCTTTAGTGGGCCACGTATGGTTCATCCAAACCGTTCATACGTTTGGTGAGCTCATCCTTGAGCTTGAGAAGAAAAACATGAGACAGATCTAGTTGTCAGGTGGATCACACTACAACAAACAGTGGTGTGAATGCCTACCATTGAAACCCCGTTTGGGTTACGAAAGCTTTGGATCAATATTTATTTCTCCCCAGGTCCTTGTGACCATGGGAATAGTCTGGATGGAAAATTAAATGTTGTAGTGGATCCACAGGAATTTGAAAGTGGGAAATTATTATCACCACTGTTATTTAGAGTGCGGTTCAGTTGATCTTTTGATATGATATATATATATATATATATATATATATATATATATTACATATTGATGTATTTTGCGGCCCATTTGTCGAGCCCACTTTGATGTGTTTTGTGGCCCATTTGTTGGGCCCACTTTAATGTATTTTGCAGCCCATTTAACAGGCCCACCTTGATGTATTTTGTGGTCCATTTGAGGTGCCCACCTTGATACATGCATTCTATATTCACACCGTCTAGCAGCTACTAGACGGTGGGGCTCTCCTTATTATATGCTATTATATGTGTTGTATAAGCATACCATCCATATGCAGTGTAGGCCAGCATGATGTATTTATTTATCCACACTGCCCAATCTCTGGTTGTGGGATGTGGAACCCGTGTGACATATGTATTTCGTTCCATGCAGTCCATCTGTGTAAGGCCCACCTTGATGCATCCGTTGTACACATGGATCCCACTTAATATATATGTTTTATATCCATACTATCCAACTATTTGGATGGGATGCACCATGATGTATTTATTCTACATCGAATACTGTCCATTCGGTCTAGCCAGATCAATGGCCCACCTGATCATGATCGTCCGGGTAGTGGACGTCCAACAATCGTTTGAAGGGAAAGATAAATGTCAGCTTTATTCTAAGTTGAGGTGGGACCCACGCCGTAATATGTATATTTTATTCCCACCATTCATCTATTTCACGTCCACACCACCCATCAGGTGGACCAGCGTGATGTATGAGTTTTATTCCAACCATCTATCAGGTGGACCACACCACAAAAATCAGTGGAGATCGAACGTCCACCATTAAAACCCTTGTTGGGTCACAGAAGTTTTGGATCAATATGATATTTATTTTTTCTATTCAACTCAGGTCTTTGTAACTGTATGATCTGGTTGGACGGAAAATAATATGGTGGGCCCCATGAATTTAAATGATGAAATCATTATCTCCACTCTTATTGTGGTATGGCCCAGATGATCTTTCTATGGGATTTATTCTTTGGTAATGCTCTAAAATGGCCTTTAATTAATGTGTGGGCCCACCTTGATATGATGTATATTGGGCCCATTTGAGAGCTCCTTTATGATGTATTTGAGGCCTACATGATACGACCCGACTTGTTATATATGAGGACTATTGGTGCGGCCCATTGAGCAGCCAATTGTGATATATTTCCATCCCGTGTGAAGAGGCCCATTGTAGCGTATTTCTAGCCCATTGGGTAACGCCATTGAGATGTATTTGGGGCCCATGGGTCGAGGCCCATTAAAATGTATTTAAGGCCCATGGATTGAGATCCATTAAGATGTATTTGAGGCCTAGGTGCGGGGCCCGCCTATTGTGTATTCGAGACCCGATACGATGTATGTGAGGTCCATGTGTGAGACCCAATGTAATGTATAGTTGTGGCCGTTACATTATTATGAATTCCTTATGTAGGACACTCATTGGGATCAATGCTGGTTAAATGTCTACATTGTGACCTTCCATTAGGCCTTGTTAGGCTCATTCTCATCGATTTCGATTATCGAGGCCAATTATCATGACCGATTATCGATTCTGATTGTCATGACCGATTGCTGATTCTTATTATCGACCGATTCCAATTGTCATGACCGATTTATCGATTTTGATGGCCGATTGCCGATTATCGATCGAGGCTGATTATCAATCAAAGCCAATTACCGATTCTGATTTGCCGTGGCCGATTGCCGATTATCGATCGAGGCCTATTACCAATTCTGATTTGTCGTGGCTGATTACTGATTATTGATCAAGGCCGATTACTGATTCTGATTTGTCGTGGCTGATTGTCGATTATCGATCGAGGCTGTTTACCGATTCTAATTTGTCGTGGCCGATTATCGATTATCGATCGAGGCCGATTACCGATTCTGATGGTCGATTGCCGATTATCGATCGAGGCTGATTGTCGATCAAGGCCAATTGCCGATTATCGATCGAGGCTGATTACCGATCGAGGCCGATTACCGATCGAGGCCGATTACCGATTTTAAATTTGTCATGGCCGATTTCTGACTCTGATTGTCGAGGCCCAATGTGATGAACATGTGACCCGTATTTAAGGCCCGATGTGATGTGTATTCAGCCCGTATCTAAGGCCCAATGTGATGTATATTGAGGCCTGGGTAATGAGGCCCATTGTGATGCATTTGAGGGTCAGGCAAAGGAGCCCATTGTGATGTATGTTAGGCCCATGAACAGGGCCCGCCTGTTGTATACATGTAACCCTTGAGTAAGGCCCATTGTGTTGTATATTAGGCCCTTGTGTGAGGCCATGGGCCCATTATATGTTTGGATCTGTGAGGGTCACTCCTTGGGGCAATGTTGGTTAGATGTCCACATTGTTGAGGCTGATTGTTGATACCAATTATGAGTATGTGACTGCATAACATCATGATACATGCCCATACGCATCATCTGTATGTTTGTTATGAGATTTGGTTGACCATTGCATACATCATTGAGTACATTGTTATGAGGTTCCCTGATAGGCGAAGGTTATCTCACATGAGCACACGGCATGCGTAGGATTGATGCATGATTGGATTGTATGACTCATGCATCTTACATTGTGTGTTGTGATTACTGTACGTCCGAGTGACATCAGGGTCGTGGCCTCCACAGGCATATCGTGGATGGCCAGATGGGACACCAGAAATATGTTCGAGCATCAGGCTACCATAGATGGCCCTGGGTGAAAATCCCTAAACACCCTCTTGGTACCAGAGGACGCCCCAACATTGAGACCGAGTGGATACATGAGTGCCCGAGTGCCGAATACCAGGAGGCCACGTCTCCCACTGTGCCGTGGTCGGTTGGGAGGGGGTGTGGCCTTACCCGCCCGAGCGCAAGGGGCATTGTTAGGCTGAGTCTGACCAGCTCGAGGAATGGGTCCGCTATCGACGTGCCGAATAGGTATTGGTAGACTATTGGCCAGGCGGATAGTGAGGTTTCTTACGCTCACTTGGACTATGTGGCTAGGGAGAGCGGCAGTGCCATTTGAAGTGTAATAAACCCCGGTGATGATCCCAGAGAGGAACCGTACTAATATGTGGACTTATTGAGTAGGAGTTGCATGCATTCATTCATTCATTCACTATCCACTTGGGCTGGTGGTGCGCAAAAAATTGTTGTATTACCTTCGTTATGGCAAGGATTTCGGTTGGGCATGCAACTAACTTGAGATCAGGAGTTTACCACGTTAAGTCTGACTATTCAAATTTAGGTATGGACTGGTTTGGATAGAAGTCCCTTGTGGTGGACCCCGTAGCCTACGATACTACGTACTATCATCCTGACTTCACACTCCAACATGGTCATATCATTCGCATCGCATATTTCATCACATCTGCATGCATATGGCATTTTGGGTTGCTATGTTTCTGTACTTATATGGCCTAGACAGACTTAGCAGGATTTGTATATTGCACTACATCCTCAACATCTGATATTTGGCTCTTTATGACTTCTCATCGCATAGCTGTTTTATATTGCATATTTTGATATTAATTGACTTATGGACTTGTCCATACTTCCGCTTACTCTGTTATCGTATGGTTTATGATCTTGTCAGTATTTCTGCTTACTCTGATAATTCCTTCTCTTGTCAGTATTTCTTCTTACTCTGATAATTCATGATTTCATTGGTGTTTCTGTTTATTCAGACATTGTCTTTCCATCACTCATTTTTTTTCTTTCGTTATTTCATGTGCCTTGAATGCTTACATCTTTTACATTGAGGACAATGTAGATTTTAGGTTGGGGGTGGGAGATTAGATAACCTAATCAGTATTTTCTTGGTCTTGAGCAAAAAGTGTGAAAATTTTTAAATTTTTCTGAAATTTTTCTGAAATTTCTTGTGAATTTGAAGTGATTTTGAAGGATAATTGTGATTTTAAAATTAAAAGATACATGATGTTGGTAATTTATGACTCTTGGATTCAGTTGTCTGTTAGATTTCACATTTAAGTTTAAATTGTTAACCCGTGATTAGAAGTTGTAAACATTGATTGAGTCATGATTTCATACATCACATCTCGCTTACACATTAAGGTTCTGGTTCGACATTGAATGATTAACTTGGTAATCACGACGCATAAAAGGAACCAGCCTAAACAATAAAAATAAAATAATAATAATAATAATAAATATAATTTGAATTGAAAAGGTTAAGTCACATAATCTTCACCATAGGTATACTTCCTATAGGTGTGGATTTGATTCCCCATGATTGATATTTGGAAAAAAAATTAGGTGACAAGTTTTTCACCATAGGTTTTCTCCCTATAGGTGAGGACTTGATTCCCCTCATTGGCATTACTGATCATGATGAAAAAAAATATATAAAGGCTGATAGATCGAAAAGATTGAATAATTCAATTTTGGTTGGCATAAATTCTGTTGTTAATTACCAATGATATCATGAATTGACAAGTGGATCTTTTAATGATTGTAAGCCGAGATTACTCTATTCACTCATGGAACTCAATGTTTGGAATGTTCTAATTAATGGATTAATATTTTGAATTTGATTATGAAGTATACCGTGAGCTTGATTCTAGGAGAAAATTCCACACACCATTCATGAATCTTAGAATTCTCACATCTCGATTATCTGTTCACAAGTCACTTGGGTCTAAAGGAATTGCTCTTTTATTTTTGAAATTATTTTTTGCATGGTTTGCTCGGGACTAGCAAAATGCTGGTTGGGGGTTGTGATGAGGGTCAAATATTGTATATCAAACCCCGACTATTACCTGATTTTACGTATATGCTAATGCTTAATGGAGTATTTTAATTGTATTTTTGTTGTAGGATGAAATCAGGAGCGTTGATTGAAAAAGAATAATGAAAGCGTAGATTTGATGCTCAGAAGTCACCAAGGCAAGGGAAGGACTCCAGAGGACCAATATTGAAGAAATTACATGGCAGTGATCCAAGGAAATCAAGTCGTTCACGTTAAAGAGGCCTGAAATTGGTCCAAAATGCAAGATCACAAGGTTCCCACCATCCGTTTATCCTGAAACTTTATACATGGGATGAGGGCCATAAATTAACTGTACACATAAAATTTTAGCCATTAGATCACTATGGAAGTGCCCCAACTGACAAATCAGCCTATAAACCGTTGATTTTGGGGCCCACCTGATATTTAGAATTGCCTCAAAATTGTTCTTGATGGTTGAAATAAAATGAGAAAAAGGATGGACAGTGCAGATTTTGTAAAAACATTACAGTTGGTCCCACAAGTGTACGTATGTGTACACACTATATAAAGTGGCGACGAGCACCAAATTGGTCAGCAGCGCTGACCAGCGCCTGCGCGACTGAGTTTTAAAAAAAGGAATTTTCCTTTTTTTTCGCTGGTGCGGAACCCACCGACGGTCGATTTTACGGACGGTTGTGGGCCCTACCTATTGACTGTACGTCTGATCCAAGCTGATCATCTTGTAGAGAGCTGCAAACACTACAGACCCATGTTGATATTTTTCATCCATGCATACACACGTGTGAGATATGGAGGCCACAAGTGGACTGCTCTGCAGCCTTCAAATCTGATCTTTTAGTGATTTATTCTCTGAGACACGCCAATGGACGTTCAAAACTATCCATTCTTAACTGAAATTTCATCTTGAATCCAATGGACAGGGTGGATTTTTCAGAAAATGCTTTTGTGGGGCCCACCGATCACGATGGTGAAAGAGTGCGAAAGGTTTCACACATCCGCAAAAATTGACTTTTTCAGGCGGTTGTGGCCCACCATCTTTGATCATATGGCAGATCTGAACCGTCTATCATGTAGAGGACCCAAAAACGTCGTAAGAGGCAGTGCTTCTTTGGAAATTAAGCGAAGAAAGTGGTAATTTTTGAGGCACCGAATTTGGCTGCGAAAAAGCTTTCATTGGGCATGTATAGCTTTCCAAATCCGATTCAAATCCGATTTTCACCACTCCAGCAGCTATATAAGGAGGTTTTGGACGTGGGGAGCATTCATTGAGAGCCAGGGAGGAAGATCCAGAGCCAAGGAGAAGAAAGAGAAATGAGAGAGAAGAAGGAAGAAGAGAGATAAGGGAGATGTTTTTAATGTTTTTATTTTATATTTCCTTTTTCCTAATTAATTTTATGGATAGCTAATTCTTCTTAGGTAGGGCTGAGATGAAGCCCCTAATTTGATTGACTCTTGTTTATGTTGAATTTATTTTAATTGGATTGATTTTTTTCTTTTTCTAGTGTGCTTTCTTGAGATTTCCATACTTCTCCATTCTATGAGCTTGACCAAAGTCTAGATATGGATGTTGTTTGGAATATTACTCTAGGTGCTTGTGTCTTACCATGAACAGGTTTCCTATAGAGGAAGAAACAGGATTTACATCTCTCCATGCCTGACCATGGATGGAAAGATGTGATCCATATGCTTTAAAGGATTATACATTTTGTGTGCCCGACCAAGGACATAAGATGTGCTTTGTTTATTAAATTTATATCAATCTGAATTAGGATAAATCAACAGGTAAAATAAGGGTTACGATAATTAGGGGTGGATTCGAAAGTCCTAGTCTTTTCATCGATTGGATTTTACTCACTACTCTCAGTTACTTTTTCATTGATTTTTGTTTAAGTTTTCTTAATCATTACCTAAACTCTTTGTTGGATTAGTTAAAAAGAGTCTTAAATTTTAAATTGTGACAACCAGTCCTCGTGGGAACGATCTCGTAATACGTATTATATTTACATCTGATTCGTATACTTGCGAGTAAAAATCATTTAAATCAAATTGGTTTAAATTAAAACATCAGGATGCAATGCAATATGAAAATTCTGACGAGTCCATGAATACTGTCAGTCGTATCTAGCCCATGCACCAAACTTAAGCGTATCGCGCGATCATGTGGGGGCAACTCCATCTCACAAGGAGTCCCATAAACATCTCAGTCCAGTGGCATATGCTTTAATCAATCATCCCTCACAACATGCATACGAATGATGGGGTCCACAGAAGGATGGCAGATCTAGTCCAAATATCAAGATAGGCTCTAAACAGTGGATACACCAAACCTGATATTGCATCCTTCCGTCTATGACAAGGGGTAATATAGACTTCTTTGCAGAAGCTCACTGATTTAAAACGCATCACGACAGTTAATTAGGGAATCCAACTTATAGCCACCACAATATCGGATGATACTTCTGATGTGGGACAAAGTTTTGTCATCACTATGTGCACAATACCTTGCCAACCACTGGTAGCTCACCCACATCAATGTCCGCCCACGGGTGCTCGCCTACGTGTGAAACAGTGATAGAGTGTCACAATATCCCCCACCAAGGGCAGATCCGAGTCTAAGTACAATTAGTGGGCTACCTAACCCTCTATATCACGCAATAAACTAGACTTCCTTATGGGGCCCAATATATACATAAGGTGGGCTCCAAGGTGTGGGTAATTCTAAAAGGCATGGTGTAAGGTACCATCATCAATGGGGCCCAACAGTTTGGGTAGCCTAATGGGTATCACTAACATCAAGGTGGACCCAATGGTTTGGGATAGCCCAATAAGAGAAGAGGGAAATGGGCTTGATATTGGGCTCTAGGGAGCTTTGCAATGGGGACATTTAACCACCATTGCACTTAGAGTACGACCCACCATAGAATATAACTTACAATGGGGAAAGGGCCTCATACAATCATAACGGGCCTCATTAAATCACAACGAGCCACATATAATCTCGATGGGCCTCATACAATCATAATGGGCCTTATATAAGGGTTTCATACATCACAATGGGCCTCATCACATGGGCCTCGTATAAATCACAATGGGCCTCACCACATTGACCTCACATACATCATAGTGTGCCTCATCATATGGGCCTCACGTATCACAATGGGCCTCATCATATGGGCCTCACATATCACAATGGGCCGGATCATATGGGTCTCATATACATCAAGTGGGCCACATCACATGGGCCAAATATTCATCACAATGGGCCATAAATACATCACATTAAGGTAGACCCTGCACATTTCAAATGGGCCACAAATACGTCTCATTGGGTCATCTAGGTGGACCTAATACACCACAAAATGGGCCTCATGAGGCAGTCCATAATCCAGGAAAAATGAATGGGTAGCCTAGACATACAACGCATTCATTAAGGAGGCCCGCTACTCTAGACGGTGTGAATGTACAACACATATATCACGATGGCCCCACGTCCCACATGGACGACTTAGACCAAACATGTACATCATGATGGGCTCACATCCAGCCCATCTAGACAGACGAGATGGATAAAACCCATACATCAAGGGGGTACCATGGAGGGACGCTGTGTGTACAACACATACATATAAGGTGAGCCCCACCCGTCCCATCTTATGGATGGTGTGGATAAGACTAGAGAGCTGAAAGTAGGAGAACTCTTCCTCCTCATCCATAAAGTCATGCTCCGTTGCATAGACTTCATCAACACCTGCATCTAAACTAGAGTTTGGTAGTGTTTCAAAACACCGTCCCAAGGTGGGAGTGAGTGATCAACTATGTGGTACTATAAGGCAAAGGTTAACATGTTATCAAGTCAATCAAGCAGGAATGATAAAGTAACTTAATAATTACTTCCTAACTACTCTTGTTAATGCAGAAATAGATTGTAAGTAATGATGTATGCCTTCGCATCAAAGCTCCCTCAAAAAAGTGACTCCAAAAACTAATTTTTCATATGATAATATTCCCTCAAAACAGTGCAACTTTATCGCTAAAAGCACATCCTAACTAATGAATGCGATGCATAGTTATGTTAGCTGAGTACTTAATGGATGCTTATTCATACAGCAGGTTAAGGAAGCTATGATACCTTCCTTTATATTAATGACCCAAACCAAAGGATCCATCTAGAGTCGTCAATCCTAGTTAATCACATACGATAGGCAAGTTGTAGGGCATCACTCTTAATGATAAACAGTTGATAGGAAAATTTAAAAGTTTAAACTCGTGGTCACTATAGGGAGGTTCGTCACCTCAGCATAGGCCGAGAGCACAAACACGGTGTCCCATACCAACATGCCCGGCTCACGAGTCTTGGTTGCTCACTGGTCAATACAGGGAGGCTCGTCACTCCAGCATAGGCTGACAGCACGAACACGGTCTCATACCACCATGCCCGGCTCATGAGTCTTAGTGGATCATGGTACCATGGTTAGAGTGGGCCTTTACATTGGAGAGGGGTACCTTAGATTCAAACAGTGGTGTCCATACACTGTAAACACACAATAGGCCAATCGGTTCATTAGACAAGTTCGACTGGTACGAGCGCACACTCACTTAATCAACATGGAGTTTATAAGCACTCCTCGTGCCCTAACCACTGTCGATAATCGTTGTGCGACCCTAATTCATCGCATATATCCAATGTGGCGAGACTAATTTGGCCACCCGAACGGGAACTGTTATCGATTACTTGGAGTATGTTGTAGTCTCAATCTTACAAAGATGCAGTAGATAGATGTGATAATCATGTCAACATTTAACAAACAATCTAAATAAATTCCTCATTTGAGCATTTCATCAACCACATTGATCATATTACCTAACACTTGCATTTTATCCATAAATTGCATAGTGGCAAATATGGTTACATGAAAGAAATTATACATATGAATAAAGTAATTTAGAATCCTATATTAATACTCTTAATAAACACAAACCATCAACAATTTCTCATTCAGACAATTCATCAAACACTTAGGCTACGCTTCATCAAATATATAGATTAGGTTAGTTACAACGTATTTTTACAGCAAATCCTTATACAGAGAGGTCAGCATACATATGACAATGATGAATCGTAGATTAGTAGTCATGGAAAGAAAAAATCATATTTACGTGCTCATTTAAACATTTGAACAAACATTTGGAATGCATCTTTTGTTCTACATAGTTCATACATGTATATTATATCGCAAATGGCGTATCTAAGAGACTATGGCAACAATCAGGCCAGACATATATCAGTAGCTAACATTAAAAGCATTAACAACCATAACATAAACGTTTATAGTCCACACCTTTCGTCGGAATACTCGATTCAGACTCGATTCGAATTTTACGTTCTCAAAAATGGAACGTCAGGCACCTAAATAACAAAATAAGTTAACTAGTTTGACGATTAATTAATCTAGATCTCTACAACGATACTAGGGTTAGGTTTTCTTACCCAAATCGTGGTCGTAACAGATTGTGTAGCGAACAGGGAGGTGATTTAGTGCGTGGAATCGTGGGAGAGAATCACTGCAATGATCACTAAAGATCCTTCTTCTCTCTTTCCTCTTTTCTCTTCTTTTCTCTCCTCTCTTTCTTAGGGTTTTGGGAAATTAGTATATGAGAGGGGAGGGGTGATATAAAGGCTATTTATATGCCTAAAAGTGATGCAAATGGCCCCAAAGCCTCAGTATACTTAGTTTATACCCAAAGTACGACTGTTTTTGACAAACGAGGCTCATAGGGAGGTCCACTACTCACGTCATAGGGTATATTCTCTGACAATGAATCTATCCCAGGATATGATTTTGGTGTGATCAAATAAGACAATCAACTGTGGAGGACCCATGTTAGATCAACGATCATACATACTCGATCGGGGCCATAAATATACGGATACGTGCAGGGAAATTTTCTTTTCCCATGGATGAAGTTTGGTTAGAAATTGATGGTCTGAAATCCCCAATTCCGTGTGTGAGCAAATGGCCCAATTCACTTAAGTTTCATTACATTTTTTAAAGATATTCGCGTTTCTCACACACTTCACTCAGGGCTCAAGTTGTGCGTTTCTAGACACCATCTGGGCTTGATTTTCATGATGGTTGCCAAGCCCAATAGGACAGACATAATCCTATAGTTTTGTGGTCATCAAACTCTCGATGTGCGTTCTAGGTCCGATACAGAGTTTCAATGTACTCCTAAGAGTGACGGACTCTTAGGAATTCTCCTAGGTCTTTAAGGGACGTTGAGTCAGTGGTATTAATGGTTTTAGGCATTCTCATTTGTGAAAATGGTGGCCCAAGCTTAATTCACCAATTATTTAGTACTTAACTAAATTCCATTTAAGTTATATATAACCGGACGCGGTCCTTGGGTAGTTCTGCCTGAGGTGGTACTCGAGTCTTTGAATGGATTTTTTCGAGACATTACATTATAAAAAGGAAAATTTAAGGATTTTTGAAATTTTTAAAATAGAAAAAATTCGGGGTGTTACAGAAACACATACATTATGTGGGTCCCACATGTAGAGTCACGTGCCCCCAGGATAGGCCCCATGGATGGACCGAGTAGATAAAACACTTATATCGATGTGACCCACAGTCCTTTGTTGGACAGTGTGGATTTCACCCACTATAATAGGCCGGCATCCAGGGATGGACAACCTGGATATACAATACATATCTTGAGGTGGGCCACACGTCCAGTACACATATCTTATGCGGCCCCCCCATGGATGGACGGTGCGTACATAACACATACATCAAAGCTGGCCCCACCATCCAGGGGTCAGCACCTAACATCACGTGGGGTCCACACGTGTAGAGGGGGGCCCTACAGATGAACAACATGGATATAATTCATCAAGGTGGGTTCCCACTGTCCAGCAGCTGGACGGTGGGGATATACAACACATAGATCATAGTGACCTCACATGGGACACATGGATGCACGGAGTGGATACAACACTACATCAAGGTGGGCCCCACCAGTAGTGGATGGTGTGGATTAAACAGACACATCAGAGGTGGGTCCCACCGTCCACATTGGACTAGACAGTGAGGATACAACATTTTCATCCAGGTGGGTCCCACGTGGGCGGCCCGCTAGAGATTTGAATCTGCCTTAGGATGGATGGTGTGAATGTAACACATACATATGTGTGCTCCTCATCCAAGCCATGGACGGTGTGGATTTCAGCATATACACTAGGTTCAGTCCCACTGTCCAGGGACTGGATGATAAGGATAAAACACTAATGTCATGTGGGTCTCATGACCTAGATGGTGTGAATAAAACACGTACATCAGGGACCCTACATCCAGATGGACGGGCAGTGTAGGAAACAAATGCAACCAGATGGGTCTCACCGTCTAGCAGGCTGGACGGTGTAGATAAAATGCATAAATCATGGTGGTCCCACATCCATGGGCCACATGTTTGGATCAAGCTGCTGTTTGTATTTACCTCGTCCAAGCCCCACCATTTGGACGGTCTAGGTGAAACACGTCCACCAAGTGAGGTCCATGCAGTTAGACAGCTGGTAGAACACATACATCATGGGGTCCACGAAGCTTGCTAAAGTCAAACAACAACTATGTGGTTGCGTGGGACCCACCGACCAGATGACAGTTTGGATATAACACATGTCACGGTGGTGCCCATAGAACTTGCAGACGTTAATACAGCAGTGTCCAACAGATGGATGGCTTAAATATATACATATGTTGTGGTGGGTCCACATGTGTGGGACCCACCAGTTAAAAAAAAAGCAGATATTTGTATTTTCCCTTCATTAGGGGGTGTCCAAAAAGGACGACGAGAGTGGGCCGGTCTACTGGACGTTGGCAAGGTGGGTCATACAGGTGGCCGACATTACTATAGAATACACACATCATGTGGTGTCCACAACTCATGGGAAAGAGAGATTGAAAGAGAGAAAGAAAGAGATCGGTGGAGATGGGAGGAGCTCCACCACTATGAGTTCCTCCATGTACATGCATACATCGAGATGGGTCCCACCACATGTAGGCCCTCAAATAGAGATTAATGATGGAAATCTTAAGATCACCCACCTATATCACTCTTTCTTAGTCCCTTGGCTTCCTTAGCTCCTAAGCTTCACTTTTAAGGGTGATGATGAAGTTTGAAGGGTTGGATGGTGAGATGAGGGGGTAGGAAGGTGGGCCTTGATCTTGGGTTCTCTTTTCTCTCCTTAGTCTTTTCTCTTATAGAAGCTTAGAAAATGGTGGAGAGAATGAGAGAGTAGAGGGTATTATAAGAAGGATGGGATGAGAGGGATGGGTGTGTAAGAGAGAGATGGGTGTGTATAAGAAAAGGGATGAGTGGAGAGAGAGAGTTGACTTTGGGGATGGTTTGTGTAAGAGAGGGATGGGTTGTACTTATTGATTGATGTGATGTTTGGGTAGAGATACTCTCAGAATTCACAACCCACGGCATTTTCCTCGAGATGAATGCGGGCCCTTAACTCCTGGCCTGGGTATTGCATCGGTGCTCAAGACGCGACATTGGAACCGCGGCGACGGCGCGGTCGCAAGGGTACAAGTCTCAAGTCGAGTCAACTCAGGTTGACAAGGTGTGACTCAGGGTCGTGCACAATTGTCGACTATAGGTCGCGGGTCGTTTGGATTCAACGGGGAGGATTGCATAGTCTAAGGAATGATACAGTCTAGGATATAAGCCTTACACAAGAGAGCGGAGATCAAACAACCTAATAAGAAGCTATAAAAGGGACTTGATTTGATAAGTAAGTGTCGTGCGTAAGAGTCCAAGTTTATACTCCTTGTGTAGGTTTGAGTGCAAGAGTTTGTGTCCCAAACTCAAAATAGGTTCTTTTGTGGATCCTTGGCTTTTGTGTAGGGCCTAAATCCATGGTTCTTATGTACAACCAAGGTTGTTGGTTAGCCTAAGGAGAAACCAACCAAAGTCTCTTGCAGGAGCCTCCAGCAGAAGAATATGTGTTGGGGTCTTATGTAAGACCTTGGCTCTTATGTAGAGCCTAAATTCTTGGGTTCTTGTGTAGGACCCTTGCTCTTATGTAGGGTGTAAATCTTAGAGTCCTTATGTAGGGCTGTAAAGGTTAGAGGTGAACCTGATTTAAAACCTTCGATAATGATATCCGGTACACTCATGGGTTGAGTGTGTCCACCGGGAGTGGAGTAGGAAAGTACCCGAACCACTATACATGCTTGTGTTTGGGAGTGTCATTTGCACAATTGTTTAATTATGCTTGTGAGTTTGAATGTTTACACTTTACATGCATGATTAGATTAATGCTTAGTGTTAATAGGTAGTACACCCATCACACACACATGTTCACTATATCTTTATAGATTAGTTGCTTATTTGTATATCATTTGTAGTCTTATGTGATTGGACCCTCTAATAGCTTGGAAGCCTTAGAGTTATATTACCTTACTTAGTTTAATTGTATATTACTTTAAGTTAGGCAATTTCTATTTTTAATTAGCATAATTTTAAATAGGTCCTAATCACCTCCCTCTCTAAGACATAGCCTTCATTCCTTGGCTCTGCCAAGCTTCCGCACTTAACGTATTATGGCCGAAAATAGCAATTTCATGCCTCACAAGTACCTATGCAAGGAACCATCTCGTTTTCATAGTCCTTAGGAATGTGGTAAGATTCGAGTTGAGTTGTGGTCAGCCCAAGTCAGGCCATTTACTAAATGGTCTAAGAATTTTAGCCTGAATCCTACCCCCTACACCCATATGTAAGATTCAATATATTTATGTTTTTACTGGAGTTCATCCATTCTAATTACTTCTCTTATAAAAGAAATCGAGAAGAAGAAAGAAATGTTCTTGATTTCAATCCTATAACAATTCACAAAGAGATTTTCTTTCCCTGTCCAGACCATTCATTTGGTGGGCTTCATCATTAGATGAGTCATGCCAGAAACCATCTCAATTTCATAGTTCTATTGAGTTGATTAGTTGTTCACAAATGAGGTAATTAAAAATTTGACAATACACATCCTTTATAGTTATTTTAATCCAAGTTTGGTTGCATGAAATTTCATGATATTTCCCGACTAATCAGTCTCGTTTGGCATAACATATCATGAAACTATATAATATTAAGTGTTGAAAGACCCTTTTGGATAGTTGGGCCAATAAGATCTTACGGATTTACATGACCTTCGAGACTTCTGAAAAGGCCTAGCTATAAGTCCTAGAGGGGGGGGGGGGGGGGGATAGGACAATGTCAAATAAAACTTGTAACAACGGAAATTAAACAAATACGATAGCCAACAATTAAAGTAAACCAATCCCAATGCAGGAATGTAAAGAATGTAAAGCAACCTCAAAATTCAGATCTTGAGACGTTGATACAAATGTTATTCTAAGGACAACCTTACACCAAAAACTAAAGTTTATGGTAGGACAACCTTATTTCTAGAAAGGTCTTTGTATCAAAACTCAAATCGAAGAGGAAAAGAAAATTAAATGTCAACTGTACAGAAGAATAAACTGCAATTAATTATATACTGTTTTAAGGACAACCATACACCATAAAAATGGCAAGGCAACCTTACTAGAACAAATAAGAATGCTGATAAAGGAATCAAAAGAAATAATTGCTAGATTATTACAACATGCCCACAATGCTTGAAATAAATGATTACAACATTCACATCCACATATACATCCCACAAATGAATAATAAAAGATATGAAATAAACCATTCAACCATGAGACACAAGGAATTATAGTGGTTCGCCTGTGTGTTCACCAACTATTTAATAACAGCCACACAGAATGCTACTCCACTCCTAATATCCTCACACAGGGGATATTAGCGTTCACTATCAAGTTAGGTTTTTACAGGTTCACCCAAAACCTTACAATTGTGTCTTTTTATGTGGGCTTACACAATTAAAAAAACCTCACTTCTGAGTTTTCCTGGCTCTCCTCAGATAACCAATACAATGAGATTTTTCTGGCAAATTCCAAACAAAACCAGAACAAAAAGGAATTTACAATTAAATGTAAAACACCTGAATATCTCCTTCGTTGTAGCAGTCCAGAAGAACCAAGTCATAGTAGATGATTGAATGTCTAAGTTCAATGTCCAAACTCACATTACAATGGTTCTAGTTCTAATTGATTTTAAATTAAATCAAATTAGGCGTAGCTCTATTTGATTTTAAATTCAAGAAGAAAGAATACAATAATTCCTCTTTTCAAATTAGATTGGAATTCAGGAACAAAATCAAATAATAAAAGTTAACAAAAGAGAATAAAAATTATGCACAATGTAGCTTAAAATGAACACTAACTTATCTCAAAGTGGAGCTTTGAATATACTTGAATTACATATCAAACCTCTGAAATTCATGTTCAATTTATAGGTGAGCAAATCACGTCTTCGACTGGTCTTAAGACCCCTATGACTGGTCTTAGAACCAACAGACATTTGAAATTTCGAGCGGGATAAGATTAGACGATTTCACGACTGGTCGTGAGTACCCTACGATTGGTCGTATGTCACCTTCGACTGGTCGTAGGTTCCACATGACTGGTCGTAGACCTATGAAATTCATTACTGAACTTTGAGTCGAAGGTCTGCGACTGGTCGAAGAACCAGTCAACACTGTTCCTACGACTGGTCGAATAGTCACCAGGACTGGTCGAAGAGTAACCAAAAATTTTTAAAAATCATCAACAACTTAGGATTGGTCGTGGAATTTCTTAGACTGGTCGAATCAATGCTAGGACTAGTCGAGCAAGGTCCAGGACTAACCTTAGAACATACTAAATTTACGTATAAAATATATATGGATTATGTATCCAAAATGTCCTACTTTAAAGGTCAACCTAAGGTCAGTCTTACCTCAATAGTGAAGCAAGGACAATAAAACTTGAAGACAAGTGACCTTTGAGTATAAAAAAGCCTGAGATTTTTGAACTTGAAGGCTTCTTGAACTTGAACACTTCTAAGATCTTGAAAGCTTTTTGAACTTGAACACTTCTGAGATCTTGAAAGCTTCTTGAATCACATATACAAGCTTCAAAGTAGTGTCTTTGTCACCACAAATTTGACAATAACAAGGGGCTATAAACTATAGCACTTACAATCTCCCCCTTTGTCAAATTCGTGATAAAACACATATCTAAGATATGATACATAACACCGAATATCTGATTAAAGAATCATGCACTAGTTGATATCAACTAGCACACATTCATGTACCTTCAAACCAATATTTAACCAACATACAATCCATACTCGTACACTCATGCTCATACAGTCTATCTCTGCACATACTCCCCTTGAGTAACATATATCTCAAAAATATGAAAAATATGACACTAGCATAATACTAGAATAATGCAAATAATACTAGCATAATGTAATGCAATGCTACTCCCTCCTTATAGCACCAATCCAGCATTAATCCAGTAAAATATATGGATATCCATACTCTCCCTTTTTGTCACAATATGACAAAGGAAGCAAGAAAACAGATTGGTAAGGAGTAAAAATTAAGGAGATAAAGAAGAGGATATAAGACAACAGTTTGAGAACAGAGCATAAGCAACATATATAATGTATGAACTGAGCTAAATCAAAAATAACTAAAGTAGCAAATCCAGTTAAGTGAACATAATAGAAATATAGTTATTACAGACCAGCAAATAGAAAATGAACTAATCTGAACCAGATGAAGGAGGAGGATGGAAGGATCAAGTTTATGCATGCCCTTATTCAAGCGCCTAAGATACTTGCATATATACTTGAATTGTAAATCATGGGCAACAGACATATTTTCCATCCTAATATTTATATTCTCAACTTTCTCCTCCAATGCACTCAATTGAGCATCAAAGACAGAAGGCTCATAATCTGGATCATTTACAGAGTCAGATTCAATTTCTTCAAAAATATCATCCATATTAATATCATCAGGAGGAAGATCACCATCTTCTTCCTCATGTTTAGCTTCAGCCATATCAACACCATCTCTTTGGCCAGGAAGAAATTCCAGCTTCATCTTATTGATATTAGAGTTGTTAAATATCAGATGTGGATAGAGGCTTCACCAACCGGCATGTCGATTAACATATGGGTGGCTAAAACAATCATCAAATAACCAAAAGAAATATCATTATGACCAGGATGGAGTCGAAACTGAATGATAGAGTGACAAATCAAGGATGGTAAGCAAATATTAGCACCTCTGACAATATTATGAAGAACACGAACCATGAATGTCATTAACTCAGTTTTATTACCCTAATGAGGATACAAATTTGACACAAAGATCCTATGAAGCACTTTGTATTTGGGTAACAAAAATCTTGAGGGGAGCACATTCCTTTATATGTCCATTGAGCATCCAGATTGCATAAGTCTTTTGTTAGCATACGTTTTTCAGTCTGTGAGGGTTTTTCAGATAGTGTATGAATGGAAACTCCCTCATCATTAACAGGAATTTCCATAAGAGCTCAAATCAAGTGACGATCTACGTCAAATGGTCCTTCTCTTGTGGCAATTCTAAACATTAGATTTTTCAACGAAAAATTAGATATGCAAGTAAACATGGATTGGGCAATGGACCGGTATGCAGGCTCATCCCATTATAATAAGTTATCCCAACCTACAGCTTGGAGCATATGAAGGATATCAAAAGGAGCAGTATGATTAACATCAACTGGATGTTTAAAAATAACATTACACAATCAGATGTCCCGAACAAAGGATGGATCATCCTCGGGAGCCCTAAAATGACGCTTAGTGATAGTGGCCAATCTGGAAGAAGATGGACCACGAGAAGTTATTTTTCTTCCCCTAAAAGCTATTTAAAACAAGGATTTCAAAGAAATAAAGAGTTGCAAATGATTGAGAAGTGGGTTTTCTCAAATCGAATTTTTCAAAAGAAAAAAAAACCCCAAATCACAATGAAATTTGAAATAAATCACTTCAAGAAAGAAATGGAAGTAATCTAAACACAAAAATACAAGAAGAAATGAAAATGGAGCACTAACCATGAAGATTTTGGAAGTTGGCTTCGACTAGTCGAGGTTCGGCCCCTTGGAGTGTGAAATAGAAATGAGGAAGATGATGAATTTTCCCCAAATAAAAGGTATCCACGCGATTCACGACTGGTCATGGATGTACACGACCGGTCATACCACGACTGGTCGTGTATATTCACGACCGGTCTAGTACCAGCCAAAAATGCAGTATTCCATTAAGTTTTACACAATTTTTCAGTATGAATTGCAAAAATTAAAGTCTAAACTAGCAAGAATATACAATATAATACCAAAAGGCATAAATTATCATCTTAAAATGCACATGCCAAGATTAAATTTCATTTTTTTAAACCTGCTTTTATCGAAAGGTTTAGTGAAAATATCAGCACGTTGATTCTCGGTAGGTATATATTCCAAAGATATAACCTTTTCTTCTACTAACTCTCGGATATAATGAAATCTAATGTCAATGTGCTTAGTACGAGAATGCTGAATAGGATTTTTTTAAATATTTATGGCACTAGAATTATCATAATATAATAACAAAGAATCCTATTTAATTCCATAATCACTTAACATTCGATTCATCCAAACAAGCTGCGTACACGCATTACCAGCTACGATGTATTCAGCTTCAGCTGTTGAAAGTGATATAGAACTTTATTTCTTGCTAAACCAAGAAACTAAACAGTTTTTGATATAAAAGCAACCACCACTGGTTGATTTTTTATCATCTAGATTATCAGCCCAATCAGCATCCGAGTACCCAACTAGTTGAACACTAGTCTCATGTGGATACCAGAGACCGTGATTCACAGTACTTGCGACATATCGAATAATCTGCTTGACAACGATCAAATGCGATTCTTTAGGATCAGATTGATATCTGGCACAAATACCAACACTTAGTACAATATTAGGTCTACTAGCAGTTAAATATAATAGGCTACCAATCATACTCCGATGTAATTTCGGATCGACATTTTTACTTTTAGAATCTTTTGAGAATTTTAATGTAGTACTCATATGAGTATCAAAGTTCTTACCATTATGAAATCCAAATCTTTTAATTAGATTCAAGGCATATTTATATTGAGAAATGAATATTCCATCAGGTTGTTACTTTACTTGCAACTCTAAGAAATAATTCAATTCCCCAACCATGCTCATTTCAAACTATGACTTCATCAAGTTTGTAAACTCAATAGTCATGTCAGTACAGGTAGATCCATAAATGATATCATCAACATAAATCTGTACCATTAAAATATGATCATTATGTTTTTTAACAAACAGAGTTTTATTAACAGATCCCATTTAAAAATTATGGCTTAACAGAAACTTTGTTAGTTTCTCATACCATGCCCCGGGAGCTTGTTTTAATCCGTAAAGTGTCTTTTTAAGGCGATACACATGATCAGTATTTTTGGAATCTTCAAAGCCCATTGATTGTTCAATGTAGACTTCCTCATGCAAATCACCATTTAAGAAAGCACTTTTCACATCCATTTGATAAATCTTGATTTTTCTAAAACACGCAATGGGTATAAATAGTCTAATTGATTCAAGACGTACTACTGGTGCAAAGGTTTCATCAAAATCAATACCTTCAATTTGAGTGTAACCTTATACCACAAGCCTAGCCTTGTTCATAATTATATTTCCAAGCTCATTAGACTTATTTTTAAAAATTCATTTTGTTCCAATGATGCGTTTATCTTTGGGTCTAGGTACGAGATACCAAACATCATTTCGTACGAATTGGTTGAGTTCTTCTTGCATCGCAACAATCCAGTTTTTATCAGCAAGAGCTTCTTTTACGGTTGAAGTTTCTATCTGGGATGTAAAACATACGCAATTACATATATCCTCAAGTTGTCTATGAGTATGCACACCAGTGAGAGGGTTTTCAAGAATTTAAGTAGTTGGATGATCTTTAATAGTCCTTAGTTCAGAATCAGTTTGATTAGATTAAGCATCAGGTTTATCAACTACAGAAACTTCATCATTATCTTGTTTTTGTTTATCCATACATCTAAAAAAATAAAATAAAATCTAATGACCCTCTTACTAGCTTGGATCCATTTACAGGACTAAAACATTTTATGGACCCCAAGGGGCCCATCCACAAGGAGTGTCATGTTATTAGCTCAAATGCACTGTACAATTTCTTGTGACAAGCATTGAATACAATTTCTCTTGTAAGTGATTATCATTAGAAATAAAGGATTTGAGAGGAGTATATTACATAACTCCTCTCCTTATTCCTTCTTTTTGTTCTAAAATATTGAAATGAACAAAAAGCTCAAGAAATGACAATATTGCATTAAAATGATAGAACAAAGAACTTGAGGGATGGCTTCCTTGTACCATGAGTTTGCATAAACTAAAACATATAAAATTTGAAAATTTGTAATCATGATTTGTCATGCAATTTCAACATCATGATAGATCTGAAAGAAATTTAACTCACCTAAACTCTTCCATTTAAATAAAACATATCTTATTGATCTGTAACACCCCATACCTTTCAGTACTCAGGTGTTGCCACATAACTTAACTTAGTATAAATACCAGTCTAATTAAATGGAATGTCCACACATCCTAGCCTAAACTTGAATGTAAAGATCGCTACAACATCAAATAAATCTTGTATTAGAATTTCAATCACTTGATAGATGAACCAAACCATCCATAAGTCATATGATATTTAATAAGTATATTATTTTACATAAACATAGAATAATAAAAATAATAATAATAATAATAATAATAATAATAATAATAATAATAATAATAATAATAATTAGATGTATTTTAATAATCTATCTGAAAATGTATCATAATAGGGTGATGTGCATATATTTAATGAACATGAAATATCTTGAAAATAACATTATATTAAATAAACATAACGAATGGAAATTTTACAATGTGTAATTAAACTATAAATATTTATGTAGTATTAAATATCCTTTAGAAATATGTATACAAAGGATTATTAGATATTTTAATAAAATTTTATATCATCCAACAATATTACTTAATACAAAGATGATTTTAATATGATATTTACAATTTATTTATACGTATGTTTATTTATAAGGTGTTATTATGAATTATGTGTTAATAGAAATGTGATTAATAAGCATGTATGTTGTAGTATGTTAATATTAGGAATTATATTTACATATATGAATGAGATTTTAATCATTTTAATTATAAGAAATATATGAATGAGATTTTAATCATTTTAATTATAAGAAATATACAAAAGTAATGCAATCTATATTAATATTAGTATCGGCTAATAATAAATGATGAAAGCCTTGCAAATGGCTCCTTGGACCTTTTCAACTGTTGACGTTCAATCCCGAGATGATCCGACCATTGGATCGGCGGGAATCCACCATTAGGGCATGACATGTAAGAGTATGGCCCACTTGGACCTTGAATCTGCCCCATATTTAGTTAGAGTGTATGATAGGGCCTACCTAACGGAATAGACGGTGTGGATTTATCCCAAACATCACGGTGGACCCCACAAGAGGTGTGCGCACCCACAGCGGTCCATGCACAAACTGCACCGGACCGTGTCATGTGTCAGCGCGCGGACCCATGAAATTTTGAAAAAAGAGAGGGAGAGGCCTCCCTGCCTCATGCGTTAAACACGATGAACAGACAGAGTCCATTCATCACGCGATGTGGCCCACCTTCAGCCACTATCCATGAAATTCAGACCGTTCATTACGTTGGTGGGGTCCGGACGACCAAAACCTCATACTCTGAAATGCCTCATGAACACGTGTATGTGTGAGTACAACTGGTAGTCCCGGACGGACATCTACACCTCCTGAAATCGAGCCGTTGTGGAGTCCTCCAATTAAGCAATCCACGACATCGGCTCTCCCTCCATCCCAGCCGTTCTTCCAGGCCTTGATCTGCCTTCCTCCACTGCCAGAGAAGGGCAGGCATACGACTGCGGGACGTAAAGGTGTGGGGAGACATTTCCTCTTTGGGAAACCTCATCTGGTGCGATCCGAACCTCACAGCAGTCCATGTGGAGCAATATACACCGTTCCCTTTAGGGTGGCAACAACTAGCACGCTGGGAGCGTTCTTCTCGCGAGAAAACCACCTGAGGCAGGAGATCTTGCACGGTGTGGTGAAGAATGAAAGGCCTGTGAAGTGGGCCCCACAGTGATCACTGGCATCATCTGAGCCATTCAAATGGACCAGATCGTCCGAATACTCCTTAGATGAGAATCCGCCATTTTCGGCCATGTCATCTTCTCTGTTACGCTGGGTAACCCACCATCATGGCGTGGGCCCCACTTTAAGATCTGAGTTGTTTTTCTAGTGGGCCTTGGTGTGTAAAATCCATCCCCTGCGATGGATGGACCATATGGATTCAGGAAACCAAGATGGGAGCATAAAGATCAGCACCCTATCTCAGCCGTTGGATGGACCGTGCAAGTGCTCCTCTCGGCTATAAATAGTGTGCGTCTCGTGATTCACACCAGGGCAGAGAGAGAGAGAGAGAGAGAGAGAGAGAGAGAGAGAGAGAGAGAGAGAGAGAGAGAGAGAGAGAGAGATAAAAGGAAATAGAAAAGAAAGAGAAAGTGAGCGTAGGAGCGGCAAGCTTGGTGTTGCACTGCACCAAGTTGACCCATCTAGCTCGGGTTGAGTTGGCTCAGTGCAGACTAGTGCAACCACTGTAGGAGAAAGAGAAAAGGGTGACAGAAAGAGCAGAGAGCTAGAGTGGAAGAGGGAGAGAGAGAGAGAGAGAGAGAGAGAGAGAGAGAGAGAGAGAGAGAGAAGAAGAGAAGAAGAAGAAGCTGGGTGAGCAAGCCATTTTGACTCGACCCATCTCCAGCTTGACTCGGTCTGTGGATCGACTCAGTTGAGGTGGGGTCTGTGTCTTCTTCCAGACTCCGAAACCATCAGGTAATAAGCCCACTTCCATGCCTCTCTTCACCTATCAACACTCCAGCATGGCAGGCAGGGTTCAAGCCGAAAGCCAGCCAAACCAATGGCTGTGTGATCAGCCTAAATCCAAGCTCAGCAACGGTGGTGTATTGGACCGAAACCAGGCCTCACCATGTCTGTGTTTTGGGCCAAACGTCCGACTGAAACCCATGGGATAAGGCAGCACTTCGGACTGCAAAACCCAGTAGAATAGGGACCCTGTTTAGAGCTTGAACTAGGCCAAACAATGGCCATAGATCAAGCTGAAACTAAGCGAATCAATGGTTATAGCTTGGGCCGGAATAGGGCCTTGCTTGAGCAACAATCTGACTGAAAACTAGCTCAGATTCGGGCCCTGAATCAATCAGCCCTTGTAACGGCTAAGATAGGATACGAAATCTGCCCACTAGCGGGCCATTTTCTGGTCCGAGACCTAACCAATAGCTGGGTCAAATCCAGCCGTAGAAGGCTGCAACCTGGGCCTGCACCGGAATGAGAAGAGTCCTCTAGTAAGACCGAAGTCGGCCCAAGATTTTGGGCTAAAAGCACCCTCAATGCTGGGCCAGGAATGGGCTCCAGCCGATCTCACTATGCAAGTGGGCCTCACCGACCCAAACTTCAGGAGAGCCACACTCTATTGTGGGTCCCATTTCAATGTCAGATGGGACACACCACAGATACGGTGGGCCACTCCCTGCCCCACATAAGAAGGCGGGTTGCACCCTGTTTAAAAATAGGTGGACCGCTCCACGATCAGCCATGTGGGCCGCACCTGAGCTTGTAGCTCAGTGGACTGCACCATGTAAAACAATTGGTGGACCACGTTCAAATAACTGTGGGCTGCAACATGGAAACTCTGGTTGGGCCTCACCACTAGCTGTTGTAGGACCCAGTCCTTGGGCCACCCTGGGGGCCAGTAAATTGGGCCAAATCAAGGCCCAAGTTTAGCCCAGATTGAGTCAAAACCTTGGCGCAATCAGGCCTCTAGTTGGAGCTAGCATGGATGGACTTGATTCTCTTGGTGAAAGCCCAACAACATTATTAAGGGCTATCAAACCTTCCACCAACCTCCACGCTTAATGCCTTAAAATGTATTATCTAAATGCTAGCAAAGAATTTCTCTAGGGATCTGCTCAAGTAACGTGGAGGCGCTAGCTTCTCAAGGGAACTCGCACCAAAGAACGCCCTTCAACTTGTCTGGTGTTGATTCTTCCCCTTGAGTTTTCCATCTTCTCATTAGCTTAAGTTATGGTTTTTATTTAAACTTATAATTGATATCTCTCTCTTATAATCACATGTGTTAGCTGGTGAAAATTGAATTGCTCTATTACATGTTTTATAATTATCCTGTATAAATGTTCTTGCTTGTGAATTGCTTATGTAACTTAAACTCGTACATTAGTGAGAAATTCTCACGTATGAATGTACACCCATACTTGGGATGTAACTTGATTAGTTGTGATCGTAATAGACCTTCGACTTGGTGATTATTGAGTGATGGTCTAGATGGATCATTGATGCGGGCCTACCATCTAAGGTTGTTGTGCCCAATGGTTTTTAAGGATGGTCTTTATAATATGGTTTTGATATTCGCCCTATGTAGCATATTTTGATACTCGCCCTATGTGATTTTGTTTTGATATTTTTTCTATATGGGTCCGATATTTTATACTATATGCAACCATGTGATAATAAGCCTCATATATTGTAATATGATTGGCCACTAGTCGATGGGGTTCCATTAAACATCTTAAGGTGGTAGTCTCATAAGCCGGGGATGGTGGTATGAGACCTATGCCCAAGCTGTTGGCCTACATTGGGCTATACGCTCCCCGTAGTAACTTTTGAGCTTATCTAAATTGGTTAGCTGAAAATGGACTAATAATGACTTGGCTAATCATGCATACATGATATATTTACAATGACTTAGATCATTATGCCCATGCGATTACGCTGAGTGTTGCAGTAATTACCAGTCATTCGATTTATGATGATGACTTGGATCTTCATGCCCATGCGATTACGCCAAATGTTATGCTGATGACCAGTCACATCCTTGGGTGACGACCCCAATGCCCATCCAGATGTTTTACGCGGGGCACGGACCGTTTAGATGTTTTACCTGGGTCAATGATTGCATGGGTGACCCGACTAGATGATGTTTCCCAGGTTCGATGATTGCATTCATGCATCCATGCATCTAATAAGACTGCATTTATTATGTTTTAGTTGTCTGAAAGTTTTATACTATTTCTTACCTGATGCGGCAGTGTGTAATCTTGAGAGGAATTCACACTGAGTTGGTCACTCATCCATCAAATATACAACCGTACAGGTAATACAGATGGCTTTAGTGATATGTATGTTCAGGCTTGATGAGGAGCAGAGTACGATTGCCAGGTATGCATGGTTGTATTTTCTTGGAGGAGCTGCATGATCTTGCGGCTTATATTTATATACTTTCTGTTATTCTTCATGTATTAAATTCTTATAAATCTTGTACTTGTTAAATTTAGAGACATTAGTTTTTATAAGTCATTATGGGCAGCTTTTTGTATATTTGAATGATAATGAAATTTTTCTTTATGTCGATTTGTCCACACTACGCTCATTTGCTTACTCTGATGAAGGAAAAAAAATGTACACTCGAATTTGACCATCCTTTAAGGTTAACACTCGGGTTTTTGGGACACGAGTCATATACTCGGGTCCTAAAAAGTTGGGTCGTTACATAATCTTTATTTCAAATCACCTTTTGACTCATCTGAATCAGAATCATTTGCATTGTAACCTAACCAAAAACAATGATTTGGGTCTAGAAACAAACCATTGTTAAAATAATGCCAAAAGGTAAAAGGGCTCACCTAAGTTCTTTTCACAAACCCTCCAAAATGATGATATACTCTTTGAAGCTTTGGTAATCCAAGCCTTTACCTAAATCAACGAAAAAATTAATAAAATAAAATAAAACCTTACTAATAAAAACACCAATAAAGATATAAAAGAAACTCATTTGACCATAAAGGTAAAAAGAAGTTCCTTACTCAAAACTCGATTCTCATAGCGTCGGTGGTAAATGTTGGCCACCGACAAAAATGTGTTGGAAATCCTACCTTTTGTTGTAGTGTTGTCCGTTGATTTTGGTTGTGGGGCCTACTTAAAGAGTGGACTAACTTGATTTTATTTCCAAGTGATTGTCATGCTGAAGCCCACCTTGTGCATTGGTCTAGTCCCTACAACATGTATCATATTTAGGAGGAAGACAAGCCTCATAGAACCACTTGATTTGATGGCATGATCTACTTCCAGCATGCAGGGACTGTAACTATTAAAGTGCCATGCAAAACTAAAACTTGCAATGGCCAGTCCATTGTAACTCTGTCCAAACTAATTCCCAACAAAAAAGGATTGCTAACAAAATGGATAAATAGACCACGCCACATCCAAAGTAGAAAGTGATTCATAACAAATAACTTACACTAATAACAAAGAATGTGAATCACCTCCTTGGTTGTGAAAGTTGAAGTGTTTCTAGAAACAATCGAGAGATCTCTAGAAACAAAATGCTTCTCATGAGAATATTGAATAAAAGTGACGTAAAATCCACGCCTACTACAAAAACCAATCATTAAGAATAAATACTTTGAGATCAAATCCAGGTTTGAATTCATGTCTTTCAGCCCTTGTCCATATGGGCTCCATGAATCTTGCTTTCCCTGAGGAATAAAGAAACCAATAGAGGCACTCAACATAGATTCACCAAAAAACTGAGCTAAGAAAAGAAAAATCTAGATGTAGCCTCTAAAAGACCCCCTTTCTTAGATGAAACAAGGTTGTGGTTGAATATCTGTTGCAATTAACAACTCTGAGCAATGTTGTTGTGTCCTGTACTTGTAATCATTTAGTTTTCCAACATGGTCAGGACCTGACTAATACATATTTATGTTCTCCTCCAGAAGTAAGAGCCCCCCATTTGACCAATACATTTAAGTTCACGAGCTACTCTCAGAATATAGGCTTTGGGCCAAAAATGGGAACTAAGCTTAAAGTTCTTTAGTGCTTGTCATCCTTAGATAAATGCCCAAATAAACATTAGGTAAGTTGAGATCATGAGCTACTTCTATGATAAATGTCCAAACAGAGGTAGTTAGAGGTACCTTAGAATACTCATGAGTTTGATAGAGTATTACTGGATTAGAGGTAGAAAATTATATTGTACATACTTCAGTAAAGCCACTATCTGGTTATGATCTTGTGATAGTATAACATCCAAGGGCTATATGATAAAGTAACAACTAACGACAACAAATGGTTAGTCTATCATAGGACAATGAAGAACACACAACAAACTGAAATCCTGCAAAATCCATCAGAGAAACATGAAGTAGAATTTCTCAGAGAATTGATTTTTATTTATTTATTTATTTTTATTTTTAAAAAAAAAAAACAAAGAAAAGGGAAACAAATTGATAGTGCATGAGTCTAAAAATCAAGGTCGTGACCCCAGAACCAGGCCATTCATGGATGAAACATGTCCATCTCAGGCAATACATACATACTTCAGACGATACTTAAACCCTTGGTCAAAAATCCAACATAAAGGCATAACTCCGTTAAATAAAGACAAGAAAGAAAGAAAAACCCTACAAGATAATAGCACCACTTAAGAAAGAAAGAAAAGAAAAAGGCATTCCCTAATTAAGGAGTAGAAGAGAGTATATGTATAATATTATTAGTGAAATGTCTTGTTTAGATTTATTGTTACTGAAAGAATGCATTCTTTAACACCAAAGGAAATGGAGACCGTTTGATCTCATTAGTAGAAACAACGGTCCACAATGCATATAGAGAGAACATACTAGGAAAACACCTTTGAAATCCTATCCATACATTCCAAAGCATAGATACAGATCAAATGGTGTGAAAAAGAAAAAAGAAGAAGGAAAAAAAAAAGGGCAACGTACCAGTACTTTGTTCACAACTCCAATGGTTGAGATAGCAGCAACTATGGCTTCTAGAAATCTTCCGTACCCCCTTCCGTGGATTAGGTGATCCAGAGAGAGAAGCGTGTTATGGCGAGGAGGGCATGACTGAAAGATCAACATACTTCCTCTTGCGGGCCTTCTCGGACTTTGGCATTTTCTGGCGAGGAGGACAACGGCCAAGAGATCAAGAGAGGCCGGAGTGGAAAATGGAGATCAAGAGATGTTGGAGAGAGAGAGAGAGAGAGAGAGAGAGAGAGAGAGAGAGAGAGAGAGAGAGAGAGAGAGAGAGAGAGTTTCAGCCGCTTATTGAAGGGAGGAGAGAAGAGGGGAGAAGGGTTTTGGGAGAGAAGAGGCAAGAGAGACGAGGGGAGAAGGATTTTGGGAAAGGAGGGCGCACGCGCGGGAGAGAAGAAGCATGATTTGGAGAGGCACGCGATTTGGGGGTAAAAAATAAATTTTAGGTTTTTTCATTCGAAAGGAGCGGTGGATTCACGGTTCACGGGCGGCCACTTAAAAACGCCTCTAATTTCCGTATACAATGGCGGTTTATTGTGGCCGCCCCATGATAAAAACGCCCCTAATATTGATATTTTTTGTAGCGACGTAAGGATACTCAACACCCGAGTACCCGCAAACTAAAACTAGGGTTTCCGCAAACTAGAACTAGGGTGTTACACAATGTGGCATGCATGATCCAGCCATCCACTGGATATGTCCCACTCCATAGATATCCTTGCCTGAAAATTGGCCAGTCCATTGATTAGGTGAGCTACATATCATGAAGTAAATGGAATTATTTTTATTTTTATTTTTATTAAGCCTCATTTTTCTATTTCATCCTTTTAGTTTCTAACATTCTAGCCCCATTTGATGAGTGGGTTAACCTGATTTTTGGGAAAGGAGATCGACATGCTAGTAACTATCTGATGGACGGCTTGGACCTCATGCATATATGCCACCTTAGCACATCGGTTGACAGGTAGATGGGCTCCTTGTGGAAGAGCCTGGTCTCAGCAAACTTTGCAACTATACCATCTTTCTCACCAACATGACACCTGCTCATGAAATCAGTGCCATTGAAACCGTAGGCCCTACCACGATTATTATCTTTTCTGCAAATTCAGGCTGATATTTTCAACAGCTGGGCCACACAAGTTTGTTCACTCAGATCGTTGGTTGTCCACTAGTTCCAACAGTGTGCCCTCTCTTTTGAGCGAAGCCACCTAACTTATGTGCCAGGTGTTTTCCACGGCGGGGCTGACCGTTTTCATGGCATTGATGTCCAACAAAGCTCGTGCGGTTCCACAAGCACTGTACATTGGATGTAGGTAATCAGTTGATCTAATGCAATGCGTGTATCTCACGTAACTTGTGCTACTTTCTTTAAGTACAGGCGGACATGATATACGAATGTCTGCAACTTTCTTCAGTTCCTCGTGCATCTCGTAAGTGTTCACGTGATTTGGTAGAGTCGCACGTAAGTTACCTTCCATGACATGTGGTGGATGGAAATACGGAAATAGTGGCGGCTTCGAAGGCCATTTATAAGGCTGTCAATGGGCATCATATGGGCTGGATACAGGTCAGCCCGTGCACAGCACACTTTCTCAGCCCTGAAATTCACGCAGGGATGAACGTGATGAAGTCGATCACCGTCTTCCTCAAGGATAACTACTCCGAATTCACGGAGCTTCTCTGGACTCCTCATAGATACTTCTCGAATCCACGAGGAAAGAAAGCAAGAAAATAGAAACAAATTCTAATTAATTCAAAATTAATTGATGAATGCATAAAAACGAGTTTACACCCCTTTAAATAAGGGAACCAAGCAACAAGAAAGAAATCAGACTCAAACTACAACTAAAACTCCTAGAATCCGCGACTTACTATAAATAGTAAACTTTCTATTTATAGGCGGTCATGATGTCTACTAGTGCGCAAGGTTTTCGGCCAAAAATAGTAAGTGTCCTATTTGGCCTCACCAAACCGTTCTCTTAATTATCCTAAGCACTTTTCATGTTGGACACAACTCCTAAAGCCCAACGGATGAAGAGCTATAGGCAAACTAAAACTTACTATTTATAGTAAAAACGAAATTAAAATGGGGAAACGACCGTCGATCAGGGGGTTTCTGGCAAATCCGGGCTGCGCAACCCGGCATAGCAGGGTTGGTTGGCTAAAGTAGCTCGTTCTACCCCAAATTTATATATTTTACGTCAGATTACTCATTCCGGATTGTAAGATACACCCGATCTAAGGTCCAACGGTCCGGATCACTTATGTTGTCGACCGTGCCTTTTCTGATCCATCTTGGCCATGAAATTGTCCGTGAACCGCTCTACATCAGTCCCCTCCACTTGAAAAGAACTCATCCTCGAGTTCTTCTCCTACGCTGGTTCATGATACTCGATAAGATTCGCGACGTTGAAAGTCCATGAGTTTGCCAGGTCATCTGGAAGATGAACAACATAAGCGTTGTCATTGATCTTTCGAATGATCGGTACCGGTCCAATCTTCTTATTTTTCAACTTGGTGTATGTCCCGGTCGGAAATCTCTCTTTACGCAGATGGACCATAACACAGTCGCCCACCTCGAACACTTTTTGTCGTCGGTGCTTGTCCGCTTGCTCCTTGTACTTCTCATTCGAGGCATGTAGCTTGGCCTGCATTTCTGCATGGATGCTCATGATCTTATCCGTCATATGTTCCGCTGCAACGCTCGTGTCTGGGTGCTTGGGAAAGGGACCAAGTCAAGTGTGTGGCGAGGCACTCGTCCGTAGATAATCTGGAACGGTGATTTCCCTGTCGAGCGGTTCACCATGTTGTTGAACGCAAACTCTGCTTAAGATAAGGCCAAGTCTCACTGCTTCGGCTTTTCTCCTGCAATACTGCGAAGGAGGTTTCCCAATGTGCGATTCACAACTTCGGTTTGCCCATCAGTCTGTGGGTGGTAAGCAATGCTGAATTGAAGTCATGTATCGAATCGAGTCCACAAAGTCCGTTAAAAGTGGCTAATGAACTTCGTGTTACGATCAGAAGTAATGGTCTTAGGGACCCCGTGTAGCCGTACGACCTCCCTGAAGAAGAGATTCACCACGTGTGTTATGTTGAGGGTCTTCTTGCATGGGATAAAGTGCGCCATCTTGGAGAAACGATCAACCACCATGAACACTGAATTCATGTCGCGTTGTGTTCGTGGAAGACTAAGCACGAAGTCCATTGATAAATCCTCTCAAGGACCATCAGGCATAGGTAATGGGGTGTAGAGTCCCGTATTCTGAGATTGTCCCTTGAAAGTTTGACAAATATGACAACGTTGTACGGTTTTTCCCACATCACGTATTGATTGCGGTCAGTAATACCATTCTTCTATAAGAGCTCGCGTCTTGTCTCGCCTAAGGTGTCCACCGAGGCCACCTCTATGTAGCTCCTGAATAATCTGCTCCCTTAGAGAACTTTGGGGGATGCACAATTAATTCCCTTTGAAGAGAAAATCGTCCTGTATATGAAGGTCACTGGGGTGACCTTCTTGGTACTTTATCCAAGAATCCTTAAAATCCTCATCCTCGGCATACAGCTCTTTGAGACAGTCAAAGCCGACCACCTCGTTGCTCATTGTAACAAGTAGTGATGCACGACGGCTAAGTGCATCAGCCACCTTGTTCGGCTGTCCTGACTTGTGCTTCAGAACGAACGTAAATTTCTGTAAAAACACAATTCACGTTAGTTTGACTATTAATAAACTTTAATGCTTGATGGTCAGTGTATAGAACAAACTCTCTTTGAATCAGATAATACCGCCAATGTCGCAGCGCCTGAACAACTGCGTACAACTCAAGCTCATAAGTCGACCACTTCTTTCGTGCTTCGCTAAGCTTCTCACTGTAGAAGGCTACCGGCCTGCCTTCCTGTGATAATACTCCCCTAATTTCGACGTATGAAGCATCATACTTATCCTCAAATAATTTATCAAAATTAGGAAGCACCAAGACCGGTGTTGTAGACAAACGATGCTTGATCTCGTTAAAGCTCTTGTCAGCTTTATCGGTCTACTGGAACGGTCCCTTTTTCATGCAATCTATTATAGGCGCGACTATGGTGTTAAAATCTCACACAAATCGACGATAGAAAGTCGTCAAATCGTAAAAACTCCTCACCTCATGGATGTTTGTCAGGATCGGCCATTCCTTAATAGCTCGCACCTTTTCATCGTCCACTCGAATGCCTGTGGACGTTATAACAAATCCTAAAAATAATAGGCTGTCAGTTAAAAAGCTACACTTTTTCAAGTTGAGGTACAACTTGTTATCTTGTAAAACCTTCAGCGCCTGCCTGAGATGTTTCTTGAGCTCCGCCTCATCCTGGCTATATATTGATATGTCATCAAAATATACTACCACAAATTGACCAGTGAACGGTTTTAGAACTTGATTTATCAAATGCATAAAAGTACTTGGTGCGTTCGATAGGCCGAAGGGCATGACCAACCACTCATACAATCCTTCCTTTGTCTTGAATGTCATTTTTCACTCATTACCAGGTCGAATACGAATCTGATGGTATCCACTCTTTAGATCTAGTTTATAGAACACCTTGGCCCCTCCCAGCATATCGAGCATGTCGTCCAACCGTGGTATTGAAAACTGATATTTAATGGTAATTTTGTTAATTGCTCGGCTATCGACACACATGCGCCAGCTTTCATCTTTTTTTAGTGTTAATAATGCTAATACAGCATATGGGCTCATGCTTTCTCTTAATAGACCCTTACGGATCAATTCCTCCACTTGCCCCTGAAGTATCTCACACTCCTTCGGACTCATCCGATAATGAGGGTGATTGGACAGGCTAGCCCCAGGGATGAGGTTTATGTGATGTTGGACGTCCCTCATAGGGGGCAATCCATCAGGTAAATCTTCAGGCCAGACTTCTTTGAATTCGTTTAGCAACAGTTTTAAGCTTGGCGGGATGTTTGAGGGTTTCTCTTTCTCGTCCTTCATCACTATGACATATACCTCGCCAGTTTCCTTGGATTCCTCCATAAAATCCCGAATGGTCAAGAGAGAACTCCCCTCCACTTTAGAGACTTCAGGGTAGTTCTCTTGTGCCATAGGGGCAATGATTATTTTTCGACTATCTTTGACGAATATGTAGACATTGTCTCATCCCCGATGGGTCGTATCATGGTTCGATTGTCAGGGTTGACCGAGTAGCATATGGCAGGCTTCCATGTCAACCACATCACAAAGTATCTGATCCTTATAATGTTTACCAATTGAAAACGAGATAGTGCATTGTTCAGTTACCTTGATCTCATTCACCTTTTTTATCCAGCCAATTGAGTACGGGGAAGGATGTCTCGTCGTTGGTGGCTGCAACTTGTCCACCATCACTCTTGAGACAATGTTCTCGCTGCTACCACTGTCTATGATCACATCATAGACCTTTTCACTGACAGTGCATCAAGTACAAAATATATTGTGCCGCTGTGGATGTAATTTCTTTCTCGGGGTATACAGTAGTCGCCTCACAACGAGAGATTCACCACGATCCTCCCCTATCACTTTACCGCCACCTGCTATTTCTTTAGTGGTTTGTTCATATTCATCAAAGCCTGATCTTCTTCTGCGGCCTCATCTTCAGTGCCCCCTTCGTTTATAGTCAAGTGTGCTGCCGGACGTTGAGGACAAGTGTTTGATAAGTGACCTGGTTGGCCACAGTGGTAACAATTATTTGGCCTTGGTCGAGCATAAGGATTTGGAATCCTACTCGGGCCCGCTGTTGTGGGTGCTGCCCGTCGAGGTCTAGATGGTCCGCTCCCCATATCACTGTTTGCGGGTGGAGGAGGTTGAGGATGCTCTCCTACGAGATCTTTTCCTCGAGCCAGCACTAGATCCTGTGTGGGACCCGTCATATGGGGTCGATTTGAAGGAAAAGGATGAGAGGAGCTCTTGTAAGTTGTGTTTCTGCCCTTCCTGCTAATTGAACTATTTCATCTACGGTCTCGACTGGGTACATCTGAACTCGGTCCTGAATTGGTGGCCGCAACCCACCTATAAATCGTGCCACCTTCTATGACTCAGATTCTGACAGATTGTTTCATGTAGCCAACCGCTGGAATTTTTCAATGTAATCTGTAACAGTTCGATTTCCTTGTCGGTAATTCTGGTATTGCTGGAATAAGATCTACTCATAATCACTGGGGAGAAATTGTGATCGAAGAAGACGTCTCATCCGAGGCCATGATGCGATGGGCGCCTTGTTTTGACGGGCTCGTGAGAGTTGTAATTGTTCCCACCATGCAGAAGCACCAGATTTTAATTTAAATGATACTAATTTCACCCTTTTATAATCTGACACATCCATATAATTGAAATATCTCTCTACTTCGGCTAGCCAATCTAGGA
The DNA here is from genome assembly GCA_037074715.1 of Magnolia kwangsiensis. Lineage (NCBI taxonomy): Eukaryota > Viridiplantae > Streptophyta > Magnoliopsida > Magnoliales > Magnoliaceae > Magnolia > Magnolia kwangsiensis. The sequence goes on along the minus strand of CM073572.1, from coordinate 114,519,894 downwards.
AATCTTCGATACGTAATAAACCGTTAAAACTCGGAAGTTCAGCCTTACCTCGATAGTCCCTTTTAGCACGATCTAGACGATCGCCTCCATGGATTGGTCGCCTGTCAAAACCCTCATTAATGTCCTCATCGCTGGAACTAGAATCATCTGGTGTAGCCCTACGGTTTGCCACTGGTAGTGCTCTGCGATAATCGGGGTCATGTCGTATAGCAACCACGGGTGATGTAGGGACCATAGGTGGTGGAGCACCGCATAGGGCTCAGGGTGAAAGTAGCGCATCTGCCAGATGGTCGAGGGTTGCCTGCAGCCCTTGCATGGTCAACTGACTCTCCTGATGGAAAGCTTTCATTCTTTTCGAAAGATAACAAATCCCTGGATCATCGTCCACAGGATTTTGATTCATACCTTCGTTGTTTGCCATCGGCCCTAGGGGAAACCTCGCTCTGATACCAAATTAATGCAGGGATGAACGTGATGAGGTCGATCACCGTCTTCCTCAAGGATAACTACTCCAAATCCATGGAGCTTCTCTGGACTCCTCATAGAGACTTCTCGAATCCACGAGGAAAGAAAGCAGGAAAATAGAAATAAATTCTAATAAATTTAAAATTAATTGATGAATGCATAAAAATGAGTTTACACCCCTTTAAATAAGGGAACCAAACAACAGGAAAGAAATCAGACTCAAACTACAACTAAAACTCCTAGAATCCGCGACTTACTATAAATAGTAAACTTACTATTTATAGACGGTTGTGATGTCTACTAGTGCGCAAGGTTTTCGGCCAAAAATAGTAAGTGTCCAATTTAGCTTCACCAAACCATTCTCCTAATTATCCTAAGCACTTTTCATGTTGGACACAACTCCTAAAGCCCAACGGATGAAGAGCTATAAGCAAACTAAAACTTACTATTTATAGTAAAAACGAAATTAAAACGGGGAAACGACTGTCGATCAGGGGGTTTCTCACAAATTCGGGCTACGCAACCTAGCGTAGCAGGGTTGGTTGGCTAAAGTAGCTCGTTCTACCCCAAATTCATATATTTTATGTCAGCTAACTCATTCTGGATTGCAAAATACGCCCGATCTAAGGTCCAACGGTCCGGATCACTTATGTTGTCGACTGTGCCTTTTCTGATCCATCTTGGCCATGAAATTGTCCACGACCCGCTCTACATCAGAAATTGAGGCCCACCTGTAGCTGGCCCATCCATAGCTAGCAAAATAGCAAATGTCAAAAATAAATAAATAAATAATATAAAATTGAAAACGTGAAATATTTGTGTTTAATTCAGTCTTGATGGTCAAATTTTCCGTGAAAAGGGGGAACGCCGATAATTCGGGGACTAAAAAACTCAGGTTTCAATGAGGTCTAGACTAGAAAAAGTGGGGTCCAACTCCATGGCTCATTGTATAAAGACTATGTTTCAACGCTGGGTTGCCCATGTGGTGTGGGTGGTGCTGGGGTGCGCTGAAGCAACTCAAGTTAGAGCCAAACCATGAGAAATTGAACAATAATCAAGCATATAGAAAAAACAATCTTTTATGTGGAAAAACCCTTGTAAGAAAAAATCATAGTACAAAGGGACAACGAGTTCACTGTGATAATCAATATTTACAAGAGATGGAAGAGTTTACTGATCCGATAATACACTCCAAATATCACCAAAACCCTAGTTTTGAACTCTTCGTTGCTCACCAAAAGTCATAAGCATGTTTCTATTACCTTAATCATGGATTACAAACCCTTAAAAGGAATTAAAACTGAAATAAGAAACAAAATCTGAAATTCCACAAAATTGTGAAAGTTGGTCGATGGGAGCTTCAATCATATCGAGTTCCATTGACATCTCATAGACGGTATCGAAGCCACCTTTGATCACATCAATTTTTTCCCAAAAACTGTCTAGTGAGCAAGGGCTAAAAAATAAGATTTTATTGATGGGATCGAGTGGGTTGTCGGCTCGATGGGATTGAGTGGTCTATTAATTCCATCGATAGACCCAATTACAAACAAATTTAAGACATTTGATAATAATTTCTACTATGTCTTTAATTTATCATGGACCACAGCTTTAACATCAATCTCTAATTACCTCCATCATAGCTCAACCATCGTCACCATTTTTCGTGCACACTCTGCCTTTGTCAAGCCTAGAGAAATCGCACAAAACTTGAACTTCTCTATATGAACTATCTTTATAAGCATGTCAGTCAAATTCACACTTGCGTGGATCTTCTCAAGAGTCACTTTGCCTTGGATAAAATAATGATGAACATCAATATGTTTAATATGAGAATGGTAAATCAAGTTCTTTGACAAATTGATCGCGCTTTCGTTGTCACAATTTACTGGCACTGCATCCAGTTGAAGCCCGAGCATGATTTATCATGCCTCTCAACCAAAAAATTTCTTTGAATGCTTTTGTCGTTGTCATATACTCTGGTTCGGTTGTCGAAAGACTCACCACATATTGAAGTTTCGACATCTAACTGATCGCTCCACCTGCTAGAACAAACGAGTAGCCAGAAGTCAATCTCATGTTATCTACATTACGCACGTAATTGACATCCACATAGCCTACCAACTTGTCCTCTGACTTTTCAAATGTCAGGACGTAGTCTACTATACGTCGAAAATACCGAAGTAACCATTTCACTACCTCTTAATGTTGCTTGCTGAGGTTAGCCATGCATCTGCTTAGTACACCCAGTATACGTGAAATATCAAGTCTTCTAGAGACCACGACATACATCAAACTACCAACAATGTTCCAATAAGGCACACGAGACATCACATGAGCCATGTATCTGCCCTTTCACTTCGAACCGTTATAGTTGCTTCATGTAAATCTGCTCCTCCAACTCCTTTGAAGGAAAGAAGTCTTCACATCCATCTATTCCAATTCTAAGTTGTACTAGTCAACCAACACCAATATAAATCTGATAAACACCTACTTAACTACAGTTGTGAAAATCTCGTTGAATTAAACACCCGCCTTTTGTGCATACCCTTTCGCGATCAATCTTTCCTTGTATTTATCCTGATTCATTTTATGAATCCATTTACAACTGATTGCTTTACGCCTCCACAGAAAAATCCACCATCTCCTATGTCTCATTCTTATGCAGAGAATCCATCTCATCATGCATGGCTACTATCCACTTCTCAGCATCAGAATCATCTAATACTTTGAGTCATCATGTATATGACTAGCAATCAATGATTTCATGGTGGATTTCTTCTTAGTGGTGACTCCTCCACCTACTCCTGTGCCTCTACATGTGGCTTAGACTTTGCATATGTATCTTCTTTTTAAATCTTAACATCAATTACCACTAATTTCTCTGGTTCCTTACGTTCATCCTTGCGGAACAAGAATCTTCATCAAACATAACATCTCGACTAATTATAATCTTTTATGTGACAGTCGTACAACATGTACCCTTTCATACATCACCATAGCCCACAAAAATACACTTATTGGTCCTTTGGTCTAGCTTATCTATCTCAACTAATGGTATATGAGAATAAGTGTCATAACCAAATAACCATAACTCTGAGTAGTCTATCTCATAACCACCACACACTTCTTCAAGAATCTTGTAGTCTATTGGCACAGACGGGGACCAATTTAACAATTAATAAGCCATGTTAATGGCCTCCATTTATAACCCCTTGTCCAATCCAACATTACTCAAGATGCTTCGGGCTCTCTCTAAGAGAATCTGATTCATCCATTCTGTCACTCTATTATGCTCAGGAGTGTTGTAACGTGCCGGATTTTTGCTATTTGATTTTTAAAAATACTTCAAATTTCTTCATTATAATTAACTTATGTTGTCACCTACTGACCCCTTAACATTCGAAGTTAGACTATATGTGGGCCTTAACTGTAAAGAAACACAAAATTCGGTTAATTAACCATAAGAAGCTAACGAATCCGACCGATCACTTAAATATCGAGTCTAACCTCATGATTTATTCATATAGGCCCCCAAATCGAGCTGACTTATCACTAACTAATCAAGACATTCATAACTGAATAAAGACTTACCTAAAGCCAAGACAACTGAGGGTCGGATCCTAATTGACAAAACAAACTAACCTACATACTCCTTTAGCCTAAGAACTAACAATTTAGGGTGATTAGGATTGGATCCCTATTTTCTCTAGTTGCGAATAGTCCACGCTACGAATGTAGCTAATTTAAACCTTAATCATTGCGCACAAGAAATCTTACTACCCAATTCATTCCAAAAATGTCCTGGTTATCCAAACAACCTTCAGACCACTCCTTAGTGGGCCATTAAACCCGATACTATAGAAAGATATTTTTCTCAGTGGGATTGACGTTCATCACAAGACATCGAGCCGAGATTGCATCTCAAATTGGTCAACTTAGACTCGTAAAGTCAGTGCATGAGATGTGTGAATACTTTTGAAATTAATCAAGAACTCAAGTTAATTCTCTACATCCAGTCTTTACCAAATTATGGCTTTCAGACCGTTAGATGGTGACCAAATTTAGGGCACTGATCGAGATTATTACCCTGCTCACATTTGTATAGTTATAGACTTGATCGCTTTCCTGGTTGATTGACATATCTGATCATCAGATGATTCTGTCCAAACATAGATCGCCTAGTCGGACACTTATCTTATAGCTTAGATTGACCCGTACATCTCTCAATAGGTCACATTAGTTGAAAACAACATCCCTTAGGGTTAATATAATGAACAAAGGGCCATTGGTGCCATTTGTGTACAATTTGGCACTGTAAATATCATTTCATTTCACACCCCCTCTCCTCATACGAATTTTCCGTAGAAATTAAGGAGAAAGAGAGAAAGAACGAGAGAAAGGAAGATAAAGAGAGAAAGAGAAAAAGAGAGTGGGGTCATTGGTGTTTGCTTGCACCAAAATTCCTACGATAAAGCCCAATCTATTATCATTTTCCTCTATCAAATCAACTCTTACGCGCAATCGGAGGTAAGAAATGCTTCTTACCTCCTGATTAAACTACGTCATATTAAATTCTATGAATATTACCTAAGTTTCATTTGATTTGATTATGAATTGGTGCTTTCCTCATAAAATCCCAACATGAAGTACGATTAGGTCGCGTGAAACCTCTAAGGCGTGGACCATTATTCTCATGTTGTCTTTTATCGACTCTTAAGGGTCTCAATTAATGATGTCTTGTTTTAGATGTCTTGTTGCATGCTAATATATTTATATTTTAGTTTTTATTGCAATACATGTTGTTACTTTCCCGTGGATGCTCACATGTTTAATGAAATACCTGAATGAATAAAATTGATAAATTTAGAGTTTATGAGAAATTTTGCCTTAATTGCTTACTGAATTGCTAGTATGTAGTGATGTTTAGAATTTCTTAAAATGTTGGGTTAGTTGGCAAATCGCTGAACTAAGGAGTAGCCCAAGTTAGGTCGGCCACCCTAGGCATGTTCGATTGACCCGAGTCAAATACGAACAACCCACAGTAACTAGACTACGTGGGTTCCTTGCACCCAATGTCGGTTGCGCTGGGGTTCTCCCAAGTTAATCAAATTAATCTAACGTCTGACTAATAATGTATGATAATGACCAATTGAATTTAGGATGCTCTTGTTCCCATTGAATGAGTCTACTTATAATTGTTAGTGATATGATCCTACAAATACTCATGAGCTGAGCATAATGGTATGAGACATTGTATTCGAACTATCGGCCTATGCTGTGATGACATGCCTGCCATATTGTAAAAATTGGGGTGACGAGCCTGCCATATTGGTACAAAATTGGATGACGAGCCTCCCCATAATGACCATTGAGCACATGTGAAGGCTATGAACCTAACATATTATAAATGGAATTAACATCGTGATTCTGCCATATTTATGTTTGGGTGATGACCCTTACATTATTTGTGGTTGTCCTTGGTTGATAAACCTTAAAATGGATCAAGGGACACAAGTGAGGAGTCGTTATGGCCGCACCGAGTCTTGTGATACTGATAGAGATTGTGATATAATGGCAGTATTTTAGCTTTGTCAATCTACTGTATGAACTGAGATTAATAATCACTCGAATAATCATACATATTAATCGCATTGTACTAGACTAGGTTGTTGTGATTTGACATTAGAGTCGTGTGATGAAGTAATGTTGACATTTACGAAATAAACGTTGAAGTCGCTTGTGAGGGAGTGTTGGATTGTAAGGTGTATGTATCATTTTAAAATCTCATTTGTGCCTTTAACAATAGTATTTAGAAAGTAGTTGATTTCTTGTTTATCATTACATATGTTGATTGAGTCGATAACATATGTAATTTAGAATTAATGGAACCATTAAGTTTTCTATTCATTCCCACTTATGACGGCATTTTAAAATACCAACTAGGCAATATTTTCGATATAGGTACCATCGATATCCCAGATAGGTAAGCTTAGATTAGCTTGCACCACCGTCGTTATGTTTTGGAGGATTAGGCTAAAACTAAAAAGTTTACGCATTTTGAGTATGTATATTATGGCTTATATAATCCTCATTTGAGTAGACACCACTTTTAAAATTGTACATTTTGAATATTAGCCATATAATTCTGATTTTAGTTACATTGTTTAACTTTTGATATCGCTGATTTTAAAGCTACTTTGATTTTGATCATATACGAATATTAACCGGACTACACGAGTACGTCGGAACTTAGCCATGTGCATTCTCTCTAGGTTGACACCCGGGAATTTGGGATCACAGTCTTCGTACTTGGCTACTGATTTTCAGGGCATGACAAGTGTGTTTCACTGTGTTGTACCTCACAATCCCCTCATCCTTGCAAAAATAATTAAATTCCTTTAAAGTGAATTCACCACCGTTATTAGTCCTTAATGCCTTTAATTTATGCTCTGTCTGCCTTTCAACCATCACCTTCCACACTTTAAATGTGGTAAAAATATCAGATTTATTTTTGATGAAATAAACCCACACTTTTTTAGAGTAGTTATTGATAAATGAGGCAAAATATGATATGCTGATTTAACTATCTCCAGAGTATTTTATATATTTATTACAGTCATCTGCTTATTGATTTAACTATCTCCAGAGTATGATATGCTGTTTTAGCTTAATCCCAATCTTGTTTAATGTCATTCTACAGACAACATGCATTCATCATTATCTATGTTGCATAAGTGACGTTTTAGAACTCGGGAGTTGGGTTTCTACCCGACCCCCGATTTTCGGGGCGTTACAAAAAATCTCTCAAATCTCTTCAAAAGTCCCTCTCCAAACTCTTCTTTTTTCCATTTCCAAGCACCCTCACTCCACCCTTCAAATCTCATCTCAAACAGAAATCATTATAGGCTACTTCCTTTAGAAATTAGATGAAACTAACTAAATGTTAAATTATACGACCTGTGAAATTGTCACCAATCACTTTAAATACAATCTGCTAGAGCCAAAACGTGTAGAATAGTTGATGCTACAATATCCTAAAACTTAGGATCAAACTCTAAACCCGTTTGCTGACGGGAGCATTCAGAAACTCCGTATCGGATCTGGACTGCACATTGAAAGTCTGATTATCCCAAACTTAGACGAATATGACTGCATAGTTGGACTTGATAATCACCCCAAAAATCAAGTCTAGATGATGTCCCACGACGATTTTCTTGAGTCCTGAGTGAAGAGTGTGAGAAATGTTAGAAATTAAATAAAATTTATGAAATATGGCACGTGTCGCTTATGCGCCTTTTCTAAGCTTTCTGACCGTCAGAATTTGATCCAAATTCACTCTCGGATCAGGAGAAATGACCCACTCATATCAACGCACTTGTGGCCCTGATCGAGTACCGGTGACCGTTGAACTAAAACTGGTTCGCCACGGGCGATCTGGAAATTCGATCGGATTAAAAACTCTACCTGACCTAGATCTAACGTCATGAAGCTTAAGTCCGACCTCACGCAGAAAAGGGGCTGCCAGAAGTGCTCCGTTGGATCAGAACAAGCCCACTTTGGTTATAAAATAAGTATACCTTGGCCATAAGGCCATTTTTGTCACTTTTGGACTTATAAAAAGGGCTTGAACCCTTACTCTCTCATTCCATACGAATTTCCTAAGCCCTAGAAAAGAGATAGAAAGTGGAGGAGAAGATGGGATTTTTCTTCCATGGATTCTTCCCTGCTACTCCTTGTGCTTCAACGCTGCTTCTGCACCGCCATTCCAGTGCTTCCAACTCCGCTCTTAGGTAAGAAATCATAACCCTAACTTATTCTAGAGTTCCAAATAGCATAAGTGATGATGTATCTAACCTATTTCATGGTATACGTTGCCGTTGAGCCGTTGACGAAGACTTATCGTCTGAATCAACTCCGTTTCGAAATTTCTGGTTTAAGGTGAGGACTATATACGTTTAGGTTATGGTTTTCAAGACATTCAATGTTAAACAATGATTTATTCTTGCTTAGGATGCTATTTTACATGTATAAAGTGTTGTCCATTTCAATTTTCAGTTATACATTAATTATGTTAATTATATTGTATTCCTCGTATTTGTAGAAAATACCGTATACGTATAAAATTTAGATTTGTGCTTGCCATGATTAACTGCTGTCTATGTATGCTGGATGTATGTGTAACAACTTCTAGGCTAAAGGTTTAGTCCAAATACATGATATACCAATATACGATATGTAGTTAGTATGTGTAGCCTAAGTGTTTGTGAAAATGACTGAATGAGTATAGACTTTGTAAGTATGCTCGACATGACAGACTGTCGTGGATATATGATTGTTGTATAGGCGATAACCCTTTGATGAAAGGTTTTGCCCTAATACGTATACTAATTAATACATAATATGTATTATGTAATAGGTGTAGTCTAAGTGCTTGTATAAAATGTCTGAATGTGTTAGTAGTTGGTAAATCGTGATTTATAAGGGAGTTGAGATATGAATCCCAACTGCCTTAGCTGTGTGCATGTTTACATCCATGGATTGTACATGATTCATGTTTAGCTGTGTGCATGATTTCCTTTATATACTGTATATCCATGTTTTCATAGTATGTTCAAATGGCTGTAGGATAGATTTATTTATTCATTACTACCTTGATAATCTCATATACTTATTTATTGTAATTGTACGTGTTTGGGACTATGAAATAGTCCAGGTAATCGGTAATAGACTCCGCTTGGTGGCTGAGATTGTCTCGCCACTTAGGACATGTCTCGACAAACCCGAGCCGTACGTTGCTTGTCGACAGTGGTTAGGCCACGTCGAGTGCTTGCGCATTCATGTCGATCAACTCAACATGCGCTCGTACTAGTCGAGCTTGTCAAGTAACCCAATTGGCCCGATGTTTGTTCACCATGTTTGAACGCTACTGTTTGAACCTAAGGTACTAAACTTACCATTGGAAAACTCCTCTAACCTTGGTACCTCGATCCCCTAAGACTCATGAGCCGGGCATAGTGGTATGGGACACCGTGGTCAAGCTGTCGGCCTACGCTTGGGACACAAACCTCCCCGTAGTGACCAGTGAGCAACCCAGACTCGTGAACAGATTATGGTGGTATGGGACACTATTTTCTTGCTGTCGGCCTACACTGATAAGTGATGGGGGAGCGGTGCAATGAGTGCGAGAAATAACCCTGACAGCCCTTTATAGTGACATCGAGCATATTCTGAATCTGTGGAGAGGCGACGAGCCTTCCCGCAGTAAACAGAGTATAAACTAGGCCTGTATTGATAAGGTGATGGGAGAGCGGTGCAACGAGTGCGTGCAATAGCCCTGACAGCCCTTGCAGCAACCTAGAACCGTACTTCATATAAGATATGCTAGGACTGACGACCCTAGAATGGATCATTGTTTGGGTATTGATATAAGGGAGGTACCTTAGCTTCCCAATCCTGCTGTATGAAAAGGACTAATAACAACTCGGTAATCATGTTCATATCGCACTGCATGTGCCTGGAAGATGTGGAGCACTGAGGGAAGAAAGCATGCCGCGGACGTAAGATGGTGTCGCATGAGGAAGTATGTCGGCGAGGGCATACATCATGTCATTTCATCCTTGTATTAATTACAGTACTTAGGAATGTTTGATTGTACTGCTTTATAATTACTTCTTGATTGAATTGATAACATGTTAACCTTTACTGTATAGTTTCCACTGAGTTAGCTACTCACTCACACGTTACGAGATGGTGTTTGCAACACCAACTAGTCCCTATTTTTTTTTTTTTTTAGTTTCAGATGATGGCGATGCTTGCGAAGCAGAGCCGGACTTGATGATGTTAAGGAGGATTTCTCCTATATGCAGGTTCTGATCGACGGGGTTACAGGGTTAATGATTAGATGCCAATACACTTAGTATTTTACCTTTTATTTAAACACCCATTTATATTCTTTTTGCTCATCTTTGGAGTATACATGTATATAGTTAACCTGGTAACATGTTCACACTCTGGAGACTTATAATGAATTATATATTTTATGTATTTATCACAGTCTTCCGCTTGTGAAATTTAATTGTCTCTGGAGTATGATATGTTGTTTTGGCTTAGTCTCAATCTTGTTTAATGCCATTCTACAGACAACATGCATTCATCATTATCTATGTTGCATAAGTGACGTTTTGAAACTCGGGAGTTGGGTTTCTACTCGACCCTTGATTTTTGAGATGTTACAGAAATAGCATCCACGTCAGAAATCTATCATTATCCGACATTGAAAGCTTTGAAAAATGACAACCTAAACGTCTAAAGTCCGCACCTTATGCCGTAGAAGCGTAAAGAAGTCAATGGAATCTCTAAGTCTTCGTCGACGTTGATATGACGACCTATAACACGAGGTAAGTCAGCTATTTCGCTACTTGCAACTATCGAAACCCCAAAACAGATTAGGGTTAGGTTTCTTTACCTAGAAACGAAGTCAGAATAACCAGAATAGCGATTAGATCGTGATGGTTAAGCAGTGTAGTAGTAGGATAGAGTATCAGGGAGATCTTCCCACTTCTCCCACACTTTGTCTCTCTTTACTCTCTCCTCTCTCTTAGGGTTTTCTCAAATTCGTATGGGAGGAATGAAAGAGGGTTTAAGGTCCTTATATAGGCCCAAAACTCACGAAAATAAACCTCAAGCCATGGTATACTTAGGTTATGTCCAAAGGGAGGTTGTTCCGATCCAACGGAGCACTTTTGGAGCTCCCTTTGCTGAATGCGGTAGGAATTAAGCTCACAAATATTGGATCTTGATCAAGTTAAGTTTTCAGTCCGATCGGGTTTCCAAATCGACCGTGGTGGACCAGTTTCAGTTCAGCGGTCACCGAAAGTCGATCAGAGCCACAAGTACTATGACATGTAAGGGCCACCTTTCCTGATTCGAGGGTGAATTTGGGTTGAAATCTAACGGTCAGAACGCTTAGAAACATCACGCAAGCGACACGTTCCAGATTACTTAAAATTATATTTAATTTCTTAAAAATCTTCATTTTCTCACTCTCTTCACTTTGGACTCAAGGAAATGGTCTTAAGACATTGTTTGGCCTTGATTTTCGAGGAGATAGTCAAGTCCAACTAGGCGGTCATACTGGTCTAAGTTCATCGCTATCAGACTTTCGACATGCGGTCTAGATCCAATACGAAGTTATAAAGTATTCTCGGCAGCAACTGGGTTTAGAGTTTGATCCTAGATTTTAGGGTAACATAGTGTTAACAATTCTATAGGTTTTGGGTCTTAAAGATAGTATTTAATGTGGTTGGTGCTAATTTTACAGGAAATCTAGTGTAGCGCTAGTTAATTCATGTTAAATTTCTAAAGGATTTAGTCCAAAATGATTTCTTTGGCTTTGAAATTGAGTTATGAGAGGTTACCATGGTGTTATGGTTGACCCATTACCTAAGGACGTCTAACTCTAGTTTGGCAAAAATTTGGGGTGTTACACTAATGCTCCCCCAATCATGTTATTTTTTCTTTGTCAAGGTTACAGCTTCACGATCAATTTCCATGCATTGGATGTTTTAGTAAGGTTGCCAAGGTGATGGGTGTGGGTCGAATCTCCTACAACTAGGTGCTCAGCGGATTTTCTGGGCGATTCAACTAATGGATACTCTAGAGTATCATGGAGACTATGAATATACCAATAACTTTAGACTCAATGGTTTAGAGAAGGCTTGAGATCATACTCTTCACAAATGGAAGCTTTGTATGCCCATTAAAGTGAGGAATCACAATGATAAGAACATGAATCTCATAGGAATAGAGTCTAAGATGATTTGGTTAAGCTTGGGATGTATTAGGGACTCTAGGATGCCTTAATCCATAATTTTTGCAAAGATCTGGATGCTCCTTTTATAAGAAAATGGTTGCAACGGATGTTTAACGAATATGTTTCAGTCCTATCGAGTAGTCTTTCGGTCGGACCGAGCTCATTGGACCGAATTAGGTCCTAAAGTTGCCGGACAGTTTTGTCCACTTTCAGTCAGACCGAGGCTTGTCTTTAGTTGCACTTGATCAGACCGAATTTAATCTTTGATGGACCGAATTAGCTCCTGAAGTTGCTGGACAGTTTTGTCCACTTTCGGTCTGACCGAAGCTTGTCTACGGTTTCACTCGGTCAGACCAAAGTTAAGCTCGGTCGGACCGAATTAGCCTTGAACCTTGCTGGACAGTTTTGGCCTGTTTTAGTCAGACTGAAGTTACCATTCGTTCGGACCGAGTCCAACTGAACAGAGGCCATATTTTCCTACTTGAATTTAAGTCCTACAATTAACAAACTTAGTCGAACCGAAGCTATGTTCGGTCATACCAAAGATTACTGTTTTCAACGTGTATTTCAACAACTTCAAACTTTTAAAGCCAAATTAAAGACATATAATATATGATTTTTATGGTTTAAGGGATGATCAAAATGGGGTTTCCTATTTGGGTTAGGATCATCTAGGAGGTATATATTGGTTTTGGTTTGAGGGCTAGAATCACAAGTGCTTCTGTGAATGTTTCTTGATGCTTCTGCTTCACTGCGTCTTCAGTCGTCAATTTCCAAGGGGCAAAGATGTGCAAATATGAGCATGCTGAGTATGGCGATTAAGAGGCTAACGGAACTGTAAACAAAAGATAATTGAACTGAGACAAAAGAGTATCATTGGATTAATTTAAAGTATAAGTAGTTAACAAAAGTTTGGCTCATATGTTAGATATGTCCTAAAAAACACTGAATGGGGTTGAATTAAAACATGAACACCATCGTCCAAATCCTAAATGTGTTGGGAGAGAAGTCTTTAAAAAAAAAAATGTTCAAACTGTAATAACTACATCACATCTAAAATAACAGAAAACTAAAGTGATAAAGACGGCCTTGGATCCACAGTATCATCTTGATGACATGATAGGTGGGCTACATTCCTCCACATAGTCTTCTGTAATGATTGAATGACATCCCTCATGGATTTAACCATCCTCTCCAGTTTGGATTACCGCTCGATAATTTGGACTTGTTGATCTCTAATCGTTGTGAGAATATCATCAGAAGAGGTCGTAGGATGGTCAACAGCAACCTCAGCGGTGTCAGGAGCGGCCGTAGTGGTGTCAGGAGTGGCCGTAGTAGTGTCGTGAGTGGCCTCAGTGGGATCAAGGGCAACGTCCCAAAGTTCCTCATCTGCTGCTTGGTCATCGGATCCATGTGTGGAGGAGAGTCTCATCTTTCTAAGACTGTACAGTGAATTTCGAGGTCATGATCATTTCGCCCTTTTCCGATTTTAGTTCGAACTGGTTGGCTAGCCGACTTAACAACCGTCTAAATGGCATTCCTGAAGAATTAGACTCGAAGACGGAGGCTATTTGATGGAAAATCATCATCGAGAGACACATTAGCTCCCCCTTTCTAAGGTTATATAGGATTTCATCCATAAAGGGAGTGAGCTTAGTGTCATTTCCAGAGTGAGGATACACATTAAAAACAAAGATGAGATGAAGGATGCAGAAGTCGTTTGACATTTTCGACACCCAAAGGAAATTTCCTTTGCTCCATTTGACATTGCACCCATTGCATAGAAATTCATTCTAAACAATCTGTTTGGCTGCGGTTGTCATGGGTAACTTAGAGGATTGTTCGAGAGAGACAAGTACCTCAATGAGGGATGCAATTCGAGACGGTGTGACAGTGAATACCTTGCCTCGATATTTGACTTAAAAAACTAGAGAATCCCTATCCTTTGGTTGTGTACAGTGTGAGAGGAATGACTTTACTAGATTGACATTTACTTCTCCCATAAAAGATAGAATTGGGTGCCATCCATGACGATGAAGAATTTCGTAAACATTGAAGTTTTCAAGACATGAGGAGTCAATGTTTCGTTCACAGATGACTTTTCTATTTTGAAACCAAGCAGTAATAGAGCTTTGTGGAGGAGAAGCTATTGCAATGGAACTACTAGGTCTAGCCGTGGGTCGAGGGGTTTGATGAGATATCCTCCCTCATTTTGGAGCACATTTTTATACCTAGTCCCAGAGGACTCTTCAAGATCATGCTTTTTCTTAAAATGACGTTCTCTAGGAGGTGTGGATTCCGAATCCTCCATTAGAGAAGATGAGAAAAGGAAGGACCGGTCAAAGAAAGAATAAACCTAACAAGAAGGAAGGAAAGAAGAAAGAAAAATACCAGGAAAATACCTTTGCACGGTCAGTTTCAGTCAGGAATCCTTCTAGTTAAAGTTGGGGAAGAAAGGAAAATAAGGCAGAGTGATTCTTTTTTGAGTGAGCGTCGGTTTAAATACTCTACACTGCTCGATTTCGGTCGAACTAAAGCTATGTTCGGTCGGACCAAAATCGTTAGAACGATAAAAAAATTGAATATGCATTCCAAAAGATGCACATAAATATTTATCTATAAATTAGTACTTTGTGCATCCAAAAGACAAAAAAAAATAGAATATACATATATCCAAAAATAATACCGAGGCAACATATCCTCAAATATAGCAATTAAAGACTCATGGGCACAGAATGTGCCATATCGCACATATTCTAATAGATTTTTGAATATCTACAAATCTATTGGCATCTAGGGGTTTTGTTAGAATATCGGCAAGTCGTCACTCGGTAGGCATATGATCCAACACAATAATCTTGTCTTTGACAAGTTCACGTATGAAGTAGTGTCGGATGTCAATGTGTTTTATTCTTGAATGTTGAATTAGATTTTTGAAAATATTAATGGCACTCGTATTATCGAAAAATGTGTCATTGTGGATTGTTCAATGCCATATTCCAGCAACATTTACTTTATCTAAAGAAGTTGTGCACAACAACTACCGACGACTATGTATTTGTCCTCAGTAGTAAACAAGGATATTAAATTTTATTTCTTACTTTGTCATGATACAAGACAGTTGCTGATATAAAAACAACCTCCGCTGGTTGATTTCTAATCATCTATATTATCGGCCCAATTGGCATCAAAATACCCGACAATGATAGTAGATGTGTCAAATGGGTACCACAAGCTGAAATCGGTAGTCCCGGCCACATACTTTATAATTCTTTTAACCACGGATAAATGTGATTCTTTAGGATTGGCTTGAAATCTATCGCATGCACCAACGCTAAAAGTGATGACCGGCCGACTCGCAGTTAGGTATAGTAAGCTACCTATCTGTTGCAGCAAAAGTGTTGATCTACACTCTTGCCATTTGCATCTTTGGAAAGTTTGAGTGTGGTGCTCATGGGGGTATGATGAGTATGTCCAGATTCGAGTCCAAATATTTTTCCGGGATCTTTTGCGTATTTAGACTGACATACAAATATCCCATTGTGCATTTATTTCACTTGTAGCCTAAGAAAGAAATTTAGCTCACCAACCCTGCTCATTTCAAATTCAGATTTCATTAATTTAGCAAAATTATGAGCAACATCTTCACAAATGGATCCAAAGACTGTCATCACATAAATCTGGGCAATGAGTAAGGTATTCCCTGTCTTTTGCGTAAATAGTATTTTATCAACACTCCCCCTACAAAAATGATGGTCTAGTAAAAATTGTGTCAAGCGCTCATACCATGTTCGGGGTACTTGTTTAAGACCATAAAGCGCTTCGCTCAATCAATATACACATTGAGGATATTTGGGATTAGAAATCCCATTGGTTGTTCTATGTATACTTCTTCTTTAAGTACACCATTGAGAAAGGTGCTTTTTACGTCCATTCGAGACAATTTGAATTATAAAGCACATGCAATAGACAAGAGAATTCTTATAGACTCAAGGCGCGCTACCGGGGCAAACATTTCATCAAAATCAATGCTCTCAATTTGTGAATATCCTTGCGCCACAAGTCTTGCTTTATTCCTTACCACATTCCTAGATTCATCAGACTTGTTCTTGAAGATCCATTTGGTTCCGATGATATTTATAAGGCCTGTCTCATAGTCCATACCATTCCGTAGACTCCTATCACACCCCAAACCTGGAAATCAGATTCACAAGAATCTCGATCGCCGAACCCCGGTGCCGACAACCTTCGTAGTACCCCATTCTCGGCTCCCAGCGTACATACGTCAGATTCTAATCCTGAGATTCTACAAGGAGGATATTCTAGCGTACATTTGTCTCATAAGAAGCATAACCATAAGTATACCCAAGCCATAAAGGCAACATCATCATCACATATCCACTAATATATTAATTTGAATACAATGCTGAAAGGAAAATACATATATCAAAATCAAAGCTCCAGAAGACAGCTGCATGCTCCAAGCTCAACGCTGCTGCAACCTAACGCCACCTGCACGCATCTATCATGCATAAGCTTATAGAAATATTAAAGGACGGTGAAAGTGTGTGTCAAGTAAGTGTCATGTATACAATAAAGCTCATAAATCATATATCATCGGGATAAGCAGAAATACTGACAAGATCATGAATCATACGATATCAGAGTAAGTGGAAATATACTGGTAAGTCCATGAGTGCTATCAGCCGTACCAATGTTATGCGATGCAAAACATAATAAGACAATAACAGATGTTGAGGATACAATGCAATATACAAATCCTGACGAGCCACGAATACCATCAACCTCATCAAAGCCATATTAGTACAAAAATATAGTAACCCAAAATGCTAAGTACTATGGATGTAATGTAATATGCGGTGCGAATGAAATGACTAAGCTAGAATGTGAAGTCGGGATGATAATACATAGTATCGCAGGCTACGGGGTCCATTATTTCGATAAGGAAACAAATGCATCTGATTTGGGAGATTTATTCAATGATAACAAAGAAAGAATGAGAGAACATTGATCACATTTATTCTGAGTTCATTTACGTCCTCCGATTCACTTGATTCTGAAAATAAAGTATAATTAATGTGATGAATAAAAGATAAGACAGCCCGATGGAAATTTTGGCAGCATTTCAACGCTTGTTTCAGTCATCTCCTAGGACGTAGGAAGAATGTTGATCTGATCAACTAGTCTTCCACCAAACGGGGCTTGTGCAAGCTTGAATCCTCTGATTTGACCATCGAGATCAGTTTTGAGCATCATTCCAATCATCTTTCCCTAGAATATGAAGCATCCCGTTGACATGTGGCCAGGACCCAAGGAAATCAGGCTAATCATGTTAAACAGGCCTAAAAAGTCCCCTAGAATGTAAGATCATGGGGTTGCCACCATCCATTCAGCTCGAAACTTTATGTACAGCCTTAGAACACCAAATTAGCCGTACACGTCAAATTTTAGCTCCTGAATCCCTGTAGAAATGACTAAACTGACAGGTTATCACCTAAAATCATGATTTAAGGCCCACCTATCATCCGGATACACTCCAAATTCGGTCTTAACATGTTAAATAAACTAACAATACGGATGGACGGAGCTGATTCCCCACAATCATCACCATGGACCACATTTACATGTATTGTACTTGTGCATCGGTTGTGCACTATTATAGCCAAAGTTGATAAACATGTGGTGATCGACATCTTCTTCTCAATTCAAAAATAAATGCAACAGCGTCTTCACTATCCGTTTGGGTTTCTCTCACTAGGGCTTAATCTTTATCCAAATCATCAATCTGGACCGTCCATTCACTTCAGAGGGTAGGCATTACCCTCACCTAGGTGTCCTTTTGTCTTCATGCAAGGTGTGACAGAATCTTAGCCACTAAACATGAAATGAACAGCGGAGTAAACAATCTCGTGGGACATGCTGATTTCACTTCAAGAGAACTCCTTTCTGGATAGTTTTTTGTCTTAAAACTAATGGACGAAGTGGAGTTTCCATGCAGCTTCAATAAGTGGGCCATCTCATCTCACAGAGTTGACGTGCGTCGACTCTATTGTGAAACAGAGGTTCCGTCCGTTCATTGTGGGTCGCCATCATGCAGTGGAAGGTGGATCTGAACCGTTCATCAGGTAGAGGGGGAAAAACCCATCAAAACCATGTTGACCTTTCATGGTAATGTTCTTCCTTATGATCGTCACATCGATCACAAAGAGACCGTTTAACTATTGTTTTAGTTTGAATGTCTCAGTGGGCCACGTCACTAGATGATCAGAGTTCACCATTCATGGTTAAAATCTCAAGAGGAATCCAGTGAATGGTGTGGATTCCTCAAAAGATAGCTATACTATGCATCACTAACAACACGGTGAAAAGAAATTGAATCCTCTGTTTATGCCCAGCTGAAAGTCTGGCCCGTTGCGCGGTTCGTGCAGCGGAATCTTTCCCTCGGACGGCATCTCGTGACAGATGGCTTACAGGAATCAATACTTAGACTCCCGTATCTATTGTGCTGGTCGCATTAACAGTGCACTCCCTTTCGCGGTTGACGCAATTCCTTACATGCGTTGCCCGACTGGCGCAACCTTTTCACTTAGTTGCATGACTGGTGCAATTGCAGCTCTGGTGTTGTGCGGACCGCGCAACGACACCTCTCTCTCTCTCTCTCCTCACTTCTCCTTCTTCATTTCCTGGCCCACCAACTAATCAAAACCAATTTCCCCCTTGAAATGAAGTAGGGGTGGAGGTAGTTATAGGCCCCACTACCCTTACAAAGTGGTGATCACCACCACTTATCCCTTCACATTTGGACTTATTCTTTCCTTAAACCATGGTGTCTACCAAGCTCCCTCTTAAATGGTGGTGTACAACCTCTTTCCATTAAAATGACACCTGTGCACTCTTTTTTACCAAACTACCCTATTTCAATCCCTTTTATCAAAATACCTAAACTACCCTTGGACATGGAATTTTACCAAAATACCCAAAATACCCCTGGAGCTGAAAATTTACCAAAATACCCATGGACATGGAATTTTACCAAAATATCCCTGGACATGGAAATTTACCAAAATACCCAAAATACCCCTGGAGCTGAAATTTTACCAAAATACCCCTGGACATGGAATTTTACCAAAATACCCCTGGAGCTGAAATTTTACCAAAATACCCAAAATATCCTTGGACGGAGAATTTTACCAAAATACCTAAAATACTCCTGGAAAGATCCACACCATGAAATTCTCTGACCAATGCAATGGCATATTTTTTATGCCTCAACAAATGCCCCCTCGATCCTTCTTTGATTGATTCCTGAAATCAAATGGAGGATCGATCTTCCTCTGCCTGAAAACTTGAATGAATTGCAACTGAAGGATGACTGGTTGATCAAGCTTGCATGGTAAACTAGATGATCATACTTGATCAAAAGATTGAATGATCGCGTTCGATCGAAAGACTGCAATGCTCTCATTCAAACGGAAGACTGGATGATCGCGTTTGAATGGAAGGCTTGAATGATTGCGTTCGAACAAAAGACTTAAATGATGGCGTTCAAACAGAAGACCGGAATGCCCCCAGCTAGCAGTGTCGAGTAGATGTTTCACTAGAGAGGATAAAATTTTCTTTTCATTGAAGCACATCTCTGCAACAACTGTGACGACTTTGTCTTTGAGAGATTTGATCAGCGAACTATCTTTCAACACCATTGTTGCTGTAACGCTCTCTTTGATCAACTCCAGCGATTCTTTCCTTCAACTCTGTATCTGGAGTTGTTCTTTAATGCTGCTCCTACTGCAACACCTTTTTCGAATGTTTCCTTTGTTCATGATCTACATAACCCAAGATTTTCAAATGATGATTTTTCCGGCCAAATTAATCGAAATTAGTATCTCAATTCATTATAATAATTTTTTTTAATTTAACTTTATGTAATATTGATAATTTTTTAAATAGATTGAGAGTTTCTTCTCTTTATA
The DNA here is from genome assembly GCA_037074715.1 of Magnolia kwangsiensis. Classification (NCBI taxonomy): domain Eukaryota; kingdom Viridiplantae; phylum Streptophyta; class Magnoliopsida; order Magnoliales; family Magnoliaceae; genus Magnolia; species Magnolia kwangsiensis. The sequence continues at coordinate 114,499,623 of CM073572.1, read as the reverse complement.
GGCTAAGTGTGATATTCGTAATATGATTTAATCAATCTTTATACTTGTCATCATGCTTCACATTGTATTCTTTATGTTCTTTATATTGCACTCTTGGAGATTTCATCTTTAGCTCCAAAGGTTCAACCACTGAATCTTTTTATTGAGTCTTCTCTAGTTTGTGCTCAGCATTTCTTCATAGACTTTTTCTTGGATCTCTGCTGATTTGATGATGATTTCATTTGTTCTTTGTCTCCATCAAATCCGATACTTGGAGTCTTGCGATATTATTATTCATAATACTCAGCATATGAATTCCTCCACCTTGCATAAGAAGTTATTAGAAAGACCAAAGCATAGATTATTTTGAAGACATTAAATCTTGCCCCATTTTCAGGTCAATGTCGCATAAAGATTTCTTTAGAAGATAATATTTCTTAAGTGAAGCCTTCTGATACTCCTGAAGAATGAATAATATTTACTGCTCTTTTCATGACTCCAAAGAATATATCCTAGTCCTTATACTGTCTGGTATAGAATGATAATTCTTCACTAGTTTATTCTCTGCCCCCTTTTGAGAACCTTGTGCAGTAATGTGTCTCTATTCATTAAGAAGGAGAGAGACAAAAAGACCTCACAGCTCTTGTTAATATATTAATTGACCTTGGAGACTTGAGCTTTTGAGTAGATAATCGCCAATATCTTGAAGGCATTTACTGTTGATGTAATTTGAACCCGATTCAAGAGAAACGCATTTTTACATGTTGTCTAATCAATGTTTAAAATTTTCATCAGGAAATTGCATATTTGAGTATATCTAAATTGAAATATGTATCTACAGTATTTTGAATGCTATGCATAGTTCATGTTTTGCATGTTTGAGCATATCTATAGTGAAATATGTATCTGCAGCATTTTGAATGCTAAACTTAATTTGTTCTTTCAAGCAATAAAGATAATATACTCTTGACTGACCATACCTTGACTGGACAAAACTAAACTTGACTTGACTTGACTCCACCAAACTCGATTGAATTGTACTTGACACTGGGCTCAAAGAGTAAGATAGTTTACCGCTAATTTTGGGCAGGACTCAAGGAGCAAGATAGTTTATCACCGATTTTGGGCAGGGTTCGAGCAAAATAGTTTATCACCGATTTCGGGCAGGGCTCAAGGAGTAAAATAGTTTATCACCGATTTCAGGCAGGGCTCAAGGAGCAAAATAGTTTATCGCCGATTTCGGGCAGGTTAATTTCGGGCTTTTTAAATCGTTGAAGCTTTGTAGGTCTTATGCGTAGTTGGCCATATAAGCTTGACTAGGCTGCCTTAAATAATCATTTTCCATCGCTGTCTTGCCATCGCTGTCGTAAGATTTGTGTGGTTGACCATGTAGGTTTATTCCATTACTTATTTCACTACCATGAATGGTGAATCAATAATTGATATATCGCCATTGCTGATATGTTCTGAGAATGTAATTTTTGGCAATGATAACATTTTTAAAAGTGATTGATGGCAATAACGATAGTTGTTAATTTTGGCGATTGGCTTTTCATTTATCTTTTCATTTGGCGATTGTCATTAGTGCTTCACATTTGGCGATAACTTAATATGCTTGAAAGACTATATTTTATTCAAATACAGAAGAAATACATTCTATAGTGAGAAATACATTTCACAGTTTTCTTTTACTCACCTATCTTGCCCCCCTTTTGATTTTGAAAGTATCATACTGATATCTTTCGAAATCAAAATAGCGATCATCTCCTGAACTGGCAGGTATTGCAATACATTTTTGTAACGAATATGCTTTTCATCATGGCTTTACATGTTCTGCCTCACTCGCTTCCTTTATTTGAGTATTTAGGCTATGACGGCTCGATCTTGTTAATTACTGATGGTTCACCATAAGAAGCATCCTCTTTTAACACGGATGCCCTCAGAATTTTTATTGAGTTTCTGTCAATTTTCTCCATTTTTCTCTATCTGTCATACTCTTTTCATCGCAATTTCTCCCTTATCGATCATCTTTTTTAGCTTTTTCCTGAGGGAATTACAATTGTCCGTATGATGCCCAAATTTACGGTGATAATTGTAATAATCCATTCCTCTAGTATTTTCGATTTCTTCGAAGTGTCTTAGCCGAGGTAATTCAATACTCTTCATAGCTAACAATTGATTCAGCATAAGAAGTATATCTTTTCTTGCAAATGAATACTTCCTATGATTTTTATTTTGCTTGGACCTTTTATATGTCATTATAACCTTACGACCATTTTTATCCCCTTCATCGCTGTCTCTTTCCACATCCTGATAATCTTCTTTAGTTTCTTCTGTCTGAATTACGTGAGCTGATTTTGACTGAAAAGTAGACATTCTTCCCATCATCTTTTTAAGAGCATAATCCTTCATAACAAAATCATGAAAGGTTCTCTAGTCTTTACTAATCAGGTGGCATGCCAGCTTTGGTCTGATGCCTTCTAAACATAGTTCTACTTGTTCTAATTCCCGCAAAGGATGTTGACATGATACTGCCAAGTCCTTCCATCAACTGATGAATTCTTCAACTGATTCATTTTCTTCTTGGCGAGTAGAGGCCAGTTCGGTGAAACTAACTTCTTGATCCGAAGAGAAAAAATTTGACATAAAAGCATCCTGCATTTATTCCCAGGTATGAATAGATCCTGGGATTAAACCTGAATACCATCTGAAAGCTCTTCCTGTTAGAGAAGATTCGAATAATCGCAGACAATATTAAGGAACTCTAGAGAAATTTCCCATCTTTGCTATGAAATGCATCATATGCTCTTCTAGTGATCCATTCCCGTTAAATTTTTAGAAATCTGGGTGTTCGAAGTCAGCAAGAAATGGCATTTCTTCTATTTTACAAGAATATGGTGTCTGATATCGAAAAATTTTATCTGACTTCGCTCATTCTCTAGATAAATAGATTCGGTAACTATCTGCTGGATTTCTTCTTGCGTTATATTCTGAGTAATATTAGGCGTCGGTTCTTGACATTTAACTGATTGCGGTTATGACCTTTCTTCTTATGGTTCAATGTTGTTTACGGCAGTCACTGTTGGAATATTAGGGACTTCCTCAACCACATACTCATCTAGTGAAAACTGATCAGGCTGATTAATATTTATTGACAAGCTTTTTGTTTCTTTATACTTCGATTGTCTTGATATTGAAGTAGGAAGCGAGCACCGTGCTGCTGAAACTATTGAAGGAGATGAACAAGCATTTGATTTGAAACCAGTGTACTATCGCTTCGAAGGACTAGCTAACATAAATCGTGGCACTCTTAATGCATGAGTGTTCTTGAAATCTTTTGCAGGAGGTGCTGTGAGTGGACATTCACTGGTTACGATCGCCTTCCCCTTATTTTTTCTAAACCCGCAATGATTTTGTGAAAAATGTCTTTATAGTTATAGTTGACGGTATTGAAAGACCTTTTAGAGTGACGGGCCTTTCTGTTTTTCTTGAATGAGATGATCGTATAACCGAAGCGGGGCTGTGTCTCATAACACTTCGCCTAATCGACCCAGTACTTGGCAAGATACTGCTTCTTGCGGAAGTAGATCTGTAACATCTCGAAAATCAGGGGTCGGGTAGAAACCCAACTCCCGAGTTCCAGAATGTCACTTATGCAACATAGATAATGATAAATGCATGTTGTCTGTAGAATGACATTAAACAAGATTGAGCCTAAGCCAAAACAGCATATCATACTCCAGAGATAGTTAAATTAGCAAGCGGAAGACTGTGATAAATACATTAAATATATAATCAATTGTAAGCCTCCAGAGTATGAACATGTTACCAGGTTAAATAAATACATGTATACTCCAAAAATGAACAAAAAGAATATACATGAGTGCTCCAAAAGTGTAAAATAAAGACAAGTGTCATGGCGTCTAATCAACCTCCCTGTAATCCCGTCGATCAAAACACGGAGGAGAAGTCCTCCTCAACATCATACAAGTCCAGCTTCGCTCCACAAGCAGCGCCATCATCTGAAACTAAAATAGACACTGGTGGGTGTCCGGAACACCATCCCGTAACGTGGGAGTGAGTAATCAACTCAGTGGAATCATAGAGCAAAGATTAGCATGTTATCAAATCAATCACGCGATAATAGTAAAGCAAAACAATCAAACATTTCTAGAAACTGTTGTTAATGCATGCATGAAATGACATGATGGATGCCCCCACCGACATTCTCCCTCATACGGCACCATCTTAAGTCCGCGACATGCTTTCTTTCCACAGTACTCCACATCTTCCAGGCACATGCAGTGCGATGTGGATATGATTACCGGGTTGTTATTAGTCCATTCATACAGCAGTATTGGGAAACTAAGGTACCTTCCTTATATCAATCCCAACACAGATCCTGTCTAGGGTCGTCACTCCTAGTAATCTCATATGACGTTATATTTGTAGGTCACTGCAAGGGCTGCCAGGGCTATTGCTCGCACTCATTGCTCCACTCCCCCATCACCTTATTAATACAGGCCTAATGTACTCTTGTCGCTACGGAAGGGTCGTCGCCTCCCGTAGACTCAGAATACACTTGAGGTCACTACAAAGGGCTCGTCACCAATCAGTGTAGGCCGACAGCTCGAATGTAGTGTCTCATGCCACCACAATCGGCTCAGGAGTCAATGGTGCTCACTGGTCACTACGGGGAGGTTTGTGGCCCCAGCATAGGCCGACAGCTCGACCACGGTGTTCCATACCACCATGCTCGGCTCATGAGTCTTTATGGATCAAGGTACCTTGGTTTACAGGGTTTTCAATGGTAAGTTCAGTACCCTAGGTTCAAGCAGTTATTACTCATACATGGTGAACATACAATGGCCAGTCGGGTTACTTGACGGGCTCGACTAGTACGAGCGCATCCCAAGCTGAGCGAAATAAAGTGCATAAAACACTTCGTGTGGCCTAACCACTGCCGCCTGCCCAAGACACGACTCGCGTTCATCGACGCGTCCTTCGTGGTACATAGAAGCCAACCACGAATTCAATCCATTACCGATTGCCTGGACTAGGTCATAGCCCCAAGCATTTGTGTATCAATATCAGTAAGCATATGTGAGTAACAGAAACAAATATAAACAATCCAAGCATGTTAACACATGTTATAACATACTACATAAGCAAATCAACCAACACATGCATTCCATATATATAAGGAAATTAATTCATATAGCCAACATGGTGGAAATCATATACATCAGCCTATTAATTGAGAATTCAATCTCAAAACTAATTCACAACACCATTTACTCAATACATACTAATACAAACATTTATACAAACACTTAGTCTACACTCTTTAGCCTACATAGCGTATGTCGACCCAAAGTACGCATTAGGGCGAATATCTTCGCCAAACAGATCATACACGCATTCCTAATATCACAACACGACAAATAGCCATGGTAATCATTTCAGCAAAATATGGACGTAAACAGTATTTCCTACAAATACCTAAAATACCCTAAATCTCATATTTCCCATACGCGGTCGAAACAGAAAACAGACAGCATGTTCTACATGTCAAATGGCGTTCTCTTCGATAATTTACTATTAAACGACATTGAAATCTTTGAAATCAGTCAATTAAAGCATCTAAAATCCTCACCTTTTGCCTTAGACGTGTATCGATTCGAATAGAACGTCTACGCTTCGTCAATGGCGTTATGGCAACCTATATCACAAGACACATAAACTACATCGCTACTTGTAACAAAGGAATCCCTAAAATAGCTTGTGGTTAGGGTTTTCTTACCTAGAAGTGTGTTGGAATCACCGGAAAAGTGATTTGAATGCGGTTCTTCGGTACGTGCAATAGCTGGTGCAAGTGGCAGGAAATCTCTCCCACAACTCTCTCTCTTTCTCTCTCACCACTTTCTAGGGTTTATAGCAAATTCGGATGGGAGAGATATGAGAGGGTTTAAAGCCCTTATATAGGCTAAAACCTAACCTAAATAGACTTGGGAACAAGGTATACTTGAGTAATAACCAAATCGGGACTTTTCTGAGCCAAAAGAGTGTTTCGGGAGGTCCCCTGGCCGAACGCGGTCAGACTTAAGATCATGTATACTGGATGTTGATCACATAAAGTTTTCAGTCCGGTAGAGTTCCCAGATCGCACATGGTGGTCCAGTTTCAGTTCAGCGGTCATCGTACCTAAATCAAGTCTACAAGTCTCATGACATGAAAGAGAAATTTTTCCTGATCCGAGGGTGAAATTTGGCTTAATTCTGATGGTCAGAACGCTTAATAATAAGGCACAACGACATGTGCCAGATTTTGAATTAAATTTTCAAATCTTTACTCTTTCTCACTCTCTTCACTCTAGGCTCAATGAAATAGCCTCAGAACATCGGTTGGGCTTGATTTTCGAAACGATTGTCAAGTCCAGCCAAGCGGTCATAACGGTGTAAGATTGTAGATATCAAACTTTCGACGCGCGGTCTAGATCCAATACAAGGTTTCAAAGGGTTCCTGGGAACAAACCGGTTTAGAGTTTGATCCTGAATTTCAGGGTAAGATAGTGTCATTGGTTCTACAAGTTTTGGGTCTTGCAGAACATATTTAAAGCGATTAGGGATAATTTCATAGCTAATCTAACGTAGCGCTAGTTAACTTACGCTTATTTTCTAAAGGAATTAATCCTAAGTGATTTCTTTGACTTTGGAATTAGGTTCTGAGAGGTTACCAAGGTGTTATGGTTGACCCATTGCTTAAGGACGTCTAACCCCATGTTGACAAAAATCTGGGGTGTTATAATCTACCCCCTTTAAAATAAAATTTTATCCTCAAAATTGGCTAAGGGTAATGAGTCCCTAGGAGACTTTAGTATTGGCATTCTAAGGAAGGTTCAGATCCTGTTTAGTGACCTAACCTTACGTATAACCTAAATCAACTGTTTCGATCCTGGGCCAGTGGGGAAGAGGCCAACCACGCTTCCACTGCGCTACTCTGATCCAACGGTTGTATTAGATAATCCTAAGTAGATTGGGCTCAATACGTTCTACCCCCCTTAAAACTTAGTTCTACTTAAGGTTCAAGAATCTATGTCTCGATCCGTATATCGGAACGAGGTGTAACTTAGGGCCTATCCTTGACATGAAATATGAAACAACCTCTCACTACATTGGTCTTCCTTTGCTAATGATGCATTCTATGGCATTGGTACCTATAGTTGTAGAAAAGAGCTAAAATGACGGGTGTTGTGGTTGATTTCAAGGATGGATGTGAGTTTGTGGCAAGAGGTCCAATCTCTATTGGCTGTATGTCCTCAACATTTTCCCAAAGGCAAGGCAATAACTTTTGGTTGTAGGTGGTCTGGCCAACACGAAAGAAAAGTTGTGTAGTAGGTCTGAGCCGGATACATAAACTTTCTGCCTAGACTCTGACAGAAAATTTGTCGTATCAGTCCTTACTCCTAGTTGATGTCAATCTTCTGCTTGATCAAAGCATTAGATTTATTGGTAATCACAAGGATTAAGAAGTTGATTCAAACCGTAAATACATCACTAATATACAATTCCTTTACTCCGCATTCTCGATTACAATAAATCCTTGGGAAGGCAATTCTAAGAGAAATTCTAAGGAGTGTGCTGGTTTATTCTAAGTTCAATCTGAGGGATTTATAAGTTTTCCCTGAGAGTGAATGGTTCTGAGTTAAAACAACTTCCCTAAGGGTTATAATAGAAATCTATAAGTATTAAGGGGACCTATCGAAGAAATGAGGTCCTACTCCAACCAAATCTAACCTACTATTCCTTAGCATATATAGGCTTTACACTACTTATTATAACTAGCATCCTAGTCTGTAACTCACTAGCTGTAATCCAAAGCCTAAGCTTATACGCTAGATGGTTTTATACCATATCCACTACAGGGAATTGTTCTACCACTTAGAGTCAAGATTGTCTAGTTGAAATTTGATTTCTTATATCGTCAGATCTTCCAAATCTAGGAGTACCACTCCAAGTCCAAAACTCCAAGGGCATATGTGGCCAGTGGTCTCAAGTTATGTTAAATGGGACTTCTTTCCTACTCCCACCCAAGAATTGGGAATGACATGTTTAGTAGGTGGGTGAGTTGGGTTTCAAATCAATTTCGTAGGCTTTGGAAAATGGGCCTTGTGTTGGAAAGCGTGAGATGAAGCATAGCAATACACAATCCCTTAAGCATTCCACTCACTTCATAGCAAAAGGGACTGCATGCATTTCATTTACCAGAATTGGTCACAATACCTGGAACACAGTGTTACATGAATCATGACAGAAGATGCATGTGAGCTAATGTGACTAAGACTCCCAACATCTAAAACCTTCTACCAATTTCTACACTACTACTAAGCTCATCAACACAAGAAAACACAGGGATCCTAACATAGCAACAACCAAGCCACAGGGCAGTGGCATCTCTCGGCCTTCCTAAACGGGCGGGACGACTAGGCCCGACTTCATTAACGGCGGTCTTCCTCTTTCCCAAGAGAGAGATGATGGTGAAAAGGGAGAAAAAGGCTAAAATAGTCTCAATAATAGCCATGGAAAATGGGGGAAAGAGGAAGAAATGGCTGGCCTAACGGACTGAAACGAATCTAGGCTCTATAGAGGGGTAAATCAGGCCCTTAAAGGCTGGATTTTCAAAGAAAAAAAAGTAAGATAAGTTGGAATGAAGGCTCACCCGATTTTCAGCCTTCTATGGAGGTTGGGAGAGCTCCAAATGATGAAAATGGAGAGGAAAGGGAGTGCCAACAGCTGTGGATGATGGGTTGGCATCGGTTGTGACCAAAAATGGGATTGGGGGTGGTTTGGAGATGGGATTTGAGAGGGAGTCAGCAAAAAACTTAAAAAAGGGAGAGCTTGGGAGGGCTATTTGTGAAGGAGGTAGGCCTTTGAGGCATTTTTAAGGGATGACCCACATACAGGAGGGGTGCCCTACCCATCAGAGGGCGTCGGCCCGAAGTACGGCCCGAGTGGGGTCCACCGTATGGCGAGGCCTTGCCGGTGAAAGTCATTTTCGGTGAGGCCGGCCATATGGGCTGGGTCCCCCTTGCCCTAGGGGTCCCAAATATATGTGGCTCCCACCCTGGATCATTCCAAATTAGCGTGGGTAGGCCCACGACTCCGTTCGAGGAGTTTCAGGGCCAATTTACAAATCAGGATGAATTTATATATCATGTAGCATATGATTTTGGGGTAGGAGAGGCTAATCCATCCAAATAACCCATTTATTCCATGATATTCCCTAATTGGAATGGCCAAAAGTCTAATTTATACATATATTTACTATTTATATTAAATTTTTGTTTAGGTATGATTCACTATCCTTCACACATTAGGATTTATGTCTAGTGTGAAAGGACTTAGAAAAAGTCGAAGAATGGGGTGGTGGAAGGAGAGATTTTGAAGAAATGGGATGAAAAGGGGTTTTAGGCCTTAAGATTGAGTGTAAGGGTGTTGTGGTTGCCCCACAACCCAAGGACATTCATTGCTAGGTTTGGAATCCTTCAGGGAATGACTCAAACCCGTCAACTTACGACCTAGAGGCGACTTAGGTCGCTTCATGCGACCGAAGATATGTATGGCCTAAATTATCGTATTGTCTCACCTGTCGGTGAAACTTGGGATTCTAATGTAGTTTATAAGTTTTCATCGCCCCCTTCCTAAGTAAGAGTGCGTCAGTGTGTGTTATTTTACCATAATCTAGGTCTGGTTTAATTCAAATCATGCTCTGATACCATCTGTAACATCTTGAAAATCGGGGGTCGGGTAGAAACCCAACACCTGAGTTCCAGAACGTCACTTATGCAACATAGAAAATGATAAATGCATATTGTCTGTAGAATGACATTAAACAAGATTGAGACTAAGCTAAAACAGCATATCATACTCCAGAGATAGTTAAATTAGCAAGCAGAAGACTGTGATAAATACATTAAATATATAATCAATTGTAAGCCTCCAGAGTGTGAACATGTTACCAGGTTAAATAAATACATGTATACTCCAAAAATGAACAAAAAGAATATACATGAGTGCTCCAAAAGTGTAAAAGAAAGACAAGTGTCATGGCGTCTAATCAACCTCCCTGTAATCTCGTCGATCAAAACACGGAGGAGAAGTCCTCCTCAGTATCATACAAGTCCAGCTCCGCGCCACAAGCAGCGCCATCATCTGAAACTAAAATAGGGACTGGTGGACACCATCCCGTAATGTGGGAGTGAGGAATCAACTCAGTGAAATCATAGAGCAAAGATTAGCATGTTATCAAATCAATCACGCGATAATAGTAAAGAAAAACAATCAAACATTCCTATATACTGTTGTTAATGCATGCATGAAAGACATGATGGATGCCCTCACCAACATTCTCCCTCATACGACACCATCTTACACCCGCGGCATGCTTTCTTCCCACAATGCTCCACATCTTCTAGGCACATGCAGTGCGATGTGGATATGATTACCAGGTTATTATTAGTCCATTCATACAGCAGTATTGGGAAACTAAGGTACCTTCCTTGTATCAATCCCAACACAGATCCTGTCTAGGGTCATCACTCCTAGTAATCTCATACGATGTTATATTTGTAGGTCGCTACAAGGGCTGCCAGGGCTATTGCTCGCACTCGTTGCTCCACTCCCCCATCACCTTATCAATACAGGCCTAATGTACTCTTGTCGCTACGGATGGGTCGTCGCCTCCCGTAGACTCAGAATACACTTGAGGTCACTACAAAGGGCTCGTCACCAATCAGTGTAGTTCGACAGCTCGAACGTAGTGTCCCATACCACCACAATCGGCTCAGGAGTCAATGGTGCTCACTGGTCACTACGGGAAGGTTTGTGGCTCCAGCATAGGCCGACAGCTCGACCACGGTGTTCCATACCACCATGCCCGGCTCATGAGTCTTTATGGATCAAGGTACCATGGTTGACGGGGTTTTCAATGGTAAGTTCAGTACCCTAGGTTCAAGCAGTTATTACTAATACATGGTGAACATACAATGGCCAGTCGGGTTACTTGACGGGCTCGACTAGTACGAGCGCATCTCAAGCTGAGTGACATGAAGTGCATAAAACACTTCATGTGGCCTAACCACTGCCGCCTGCCCAAGACACAACTCGCGTTCATCGACGCGACCTTCGTGGTACATAGAAGCCAACCATGAATTCAATCCATTACCGACTGCCTGGACTAGGTCATAGCCCTAAGCAATTGTGTATCAACATCAGTAAGTATATGTGAGTAACAGAAATAAATATAAACAATCCAAGCATGTTATAACATACTACATAAGCAAATCAACCAACACACGCATTCCATATATATAATGAAATCAATTCATATAGCCAACATGGTGAAAATCATATACATCAGCCTATTAATTGAGAATTCAATCTTAAAACTAATTCACAACACCATTTACTCAATACATACTAATACAAACATTTATACAAACACTTAGTCTACACTCTTTAGCCTACATAGCGTATGTCGACCCAAAGTGCGCATTAGGGCGAATCTCTTCTCCAAACAGATCATAAATGCATACCTAATATCACAACACGACAAATAGCCATGGCAATCATTTCAGCAAAATAAGGATGTAAACAGTATTTCCTACAAATACCTAAAATACCCTAAATCTCATATTTCTCGTACGCAGTCGAAACAGAAAACGGACAACATGTTCTACATGTCAAACGGCGTTCTCTTCGATAATCTACTATTAAACGACATTGAAAGCTTTGAAATCAGTCAATCAAAGCGTCTAAAATCCTCACCTTTTGCCTTAGATGTGTACCGATTCGAATATAACATCTACGCTTCGTCAATGACGTTATGGTGACCTATATCATAAGACACATAAGCTACATCGCTACTTGTAACAAAGGAATCCCTAAAACAGCTTGTGGTTAGGGTTTTCTTACCTAGAAGTGCGTTGGAATCACCGGGAAAGTGATTTGAATACGATGCTTTGATACGTGCAATAGCTGGTGCAAGTGGCAGGAAATCTCTCCCACAACTCTCTCATAATCTCTCTCTTTCTCTCTCACCACTTTCTAGGGTTTATAGCAAATTTGGATGGGAGAGATATGAGAGGGTTTAAAGCCCTTATATAGGCTAAAACCTAACCTAAATAGACTTGGGAACAAGGTATACTTGAATAATAACCAAATCGGGACTTTTCCGAGCCAAAAGAGTGTTTCGGGAGGTCTCCTGGCCGAACGCGGTCGGACCTAAGCTCATGTATACTGGATGTTGATCACATAAAGTTTTCAGTCCGGTAGAGTTCCCAGATCGCACGTGGCGATCCAGTTTCAGTTCACCAGTCATCGTACCTAAATCAAGTCTACAAGTCTCATGACATGAAAGAGAAATTTTTCCTGATCCGAGGGTAAAATTTAGCTTAATTCTGACGGTCAGAACTCTTACTAATAACGCGCAACGACATGTGCCAGATTTTGAATTAAATTTTCAAATCTTTACTCTTTCTCACTCTCTTCACTCCAGGCTCAATGAAATAGCATCAGAACATCAGTTGGGCTTGATTTTTGAAACGATTGTCAAGTCCAGCCAAGCGGTCATAACAGTGTAAGATTGTAGATATCGAACTTTCGACGCGCGGTATAGATCCAATACAAGGTTTCAAAGGGTTCCTGGGAACAAACCGGTTTAGAGTTTGATCCTAAATTTCAGGGTAAGATAGCGTCATTGGTTCTACAAGTTTTGGGTCTTACAAAATGTATTTAAAGCGATCAGGGACAATTTCACAGCTAATCTAACGTAGCGCTAGTTAACTTACACTTATTTTCTAAAGAAATTAATCCTAAGTGATTTTTTTGACTTTGGAATTGGGTTCTGAGAGGTTACCAAGGTGCTATGGTTGACCCATTGCCTAAGGACGTCTAACCCCAGGTTGGCAAAAATCTGGGGTGTTACAAGATCGAACTTTCTGACTTTTGAATGTTACCATCTTCTGTCCTTCCTCATCTTCTTGAGCTATTGGCGACACAGAGATTGTTCCGTCCATTACACAAAATTCACTACTCTTGATCACAACAGACTTTGCTTTCTCTGTCTCTTTCTACTTACCTGGAGATAAAATATAAAATCGCAATTAGGCATCTAATTGATAAGACATTCTATCTCAGAGAAAGTATGAAAGAGTGTTAATTAATTTATTAAATAAAATCGTGCTTTATTTTTAGAGATGAAGGGGAGGACGTTCCCGTTGAGAGTCGCCATTTTGGCATTTTTATAGATGCTAAAAAGTGATAAATGTTCTCTGAATATTTTCTAAGTTTCCATCGAATAATAAATCCCCAGTGGAGTCTCCATTTTGTTTAGGCAAGGAAACAAATGCATTTGATTTGGGGGATCTATTCAATGATAACAAAGAAAGAATAAGAGGACATTGATCACATTTATTCTGAGTTCATTTACATCCTCTGATTCCCTTGATTCTAAAAAGAAAGTACAATTAACGTAATGAATGAAAGATAAGACAACTCGATGGAAATTTCAGCAGCATTTAGACGCTTGTTTTAATCATCTCCTACGACTTAGGAGGAATGTTGATCTGATCAACCAGTCTTCCAAGAAACGGAGCTTGTGTAAGCTTGAATCCTCTGATTTGACCGTCGAGATCAGTTCTGAGCATCATTCCAGTCATTTTTCCCTGGAATATGAAGCAACTCGTTAACATGTGGCCAGGACCTAAGGAAATCAGGCCGATCATGTTAAACAGGCCTAAAAAGTACCCGAGAATGTAAGATCATGGTGTTGTCACCATCTATTCGGCTTGAAAATTTATGTGCAACCTTAGAACCATAAATTAGCCGTACACGTCAAATTTCAGCTCCTGAATCCCTATAGAAATGACCAAACTGACAGGTCAATCCCTGAAATCATGATTTGGGGCCACCTATCATCTAGATACACTCCAAATTCGGTCCTAACGTGTTAAATGAACTAACAATACGGATGGACAGAGCTGATTCCCCATAATCATCACCATGGACTACATGTACGTTGCATGTACATGTAGTGTACACGTGCACCAGCTGTGCACTATTATAGCCAAAGTCGGTCAGCATGTGCTGACTAACATCTTCTACTCAATTCAAAAACAAATGCAACAACGTCTTCATTGTCCATCTAAGTTTCTCTCATTGGGGCTTAATCCTTATCCAAATCATTAATCTGGACCGTCCATTCACTTTAGAGGGTAGGCATTACCCTCGCCTAGGTGTCTATTTGTCTCTATGCAAGCTGTGGCAGAATCTTGGCCGCTAAACATGAAATGAACAACGGAGTAAACAATCTCGTGGGCCATGCTGATTTCACTCCAACAGAACTCCTTTCCGAATGGTTCTTCGTCTTGAAACCAATGGACGGAATGGATTTTCCATGCAGCTTCAATAAGTGGGCCATCTCATCTCACAGAGTCGACTTGCGTCGACTCTGTTGTGAAACAGAGGTTCTGTCTATTCATTGTGGGCCACCATCATGTAATGAAAGGTGAATCTGAACCGTTCATCAGGTAGAGAGGGAAAAACCCATCAAAACCATGTTGACCTTTCATGGCAATGCTCTTCCTTATGATCATCACATCGATGATAAAGAGACCGTTCAACTATTGTTTTAACTTGATTGTCTCGGTGGGCCACGTCATCGGATGATCAAAGTTCACCATTCATGGTTAAAATCTCGAGAGGAATCCAGTGAATGGTGTGGATTCCTTAAAAGATAGCTATACTGTGCATCACTAACAACACAGTGAAAGGCAATGGAATCCTCTATTTACGCCCGGCTGAAAGTCTGGCCCGTTGCGTGGTTCGCGCAGCTGAATCTTTCCCTCAGACGACATCTCGTGATGGATGGCTTATAGGAATCAATACTTAGACTCCTGTATCTATTGCGTGGGTCGCACTGACAATGCATTCCCTTGCGCGATTGACGCAATTCCTTCCATGCGTTGCGCAGCTGGCGTAACACTTTCACTCGGTTACGCGATTGGAGCAATTGCAGCTCTGCTGTTGTGCAGACCGCGCAACAACACCTCTCTCTCTTCTCACTTCTCCTTCATTTCCTAGCTCACCAACTGATCAAAACCGATTCCCCCCTTCAAATGAAGCAGGGGTTGGGGTATTTATAGGCCCCACCACTCTTTCAAAGTGGTGATTACCACCACTTATCCCCTCACATTTGGACTTCTTCTTTTCTTAAACCATGGTGTCTACCAAGCTCCCTCTTAAATGGTGGTGTACAACCTCTTTCCCTTAAAATGACACATATGCACCCTTTTTTACCAAACTACTCTTTTTCAATCCCTTATATCAAAATACCTAAACTACCCTTAGACATGGAATTTTACTAAAATACCCAAAATACCCCTGAAGCTAGAATTTTACCAAAATATCCAAAATATCCCTGGACATGAAATTTTACCAAAATACCCCTAGACATGGAATTTTACCAAAATACCTAAAATACTCCTGGACATGGAATTTTACCAAAATACTCAAAATACCCCTGGAGCGAAAATTTTACCAAAATACCCCAGGAGCTAAAATTTTACCAGAATACCTAAAATACCCGAGAAAAGATCCACAACATGGAATTCTCTGACCAATGCAATGACATATTTTTTATGCCTCAACATCCACCACAAGGGACTTCTATCCAAACCAGTCCGATACCTAAATTTAGATAGTCTGACTCAATGTGGTAAACTCTTGATCTCAGGTTAGTCGTGTGCTTAACCGAAATCCTGGCCATGCAAAGGTACACGTAACAAATAGTTACACACCACCAGTCCAAGTGGATAGTGAATGAATGAATGAATGGATATACAATCCCTGCTCAATAAGTCCACATATCAATACGGTTACTCTCTAAAAAATCATCAAGGTCTAATACACTTCACGTTGACTGCCTCCTCCCTAGCTGCACAGTTAAGCAAGTGAAAGAGACCACACTATCCGCCTGACCAGTAGTTTGTCAATACCTACCCGACTAGTCGATTGCGGATCCATTTACGAGCTAGTCATACTTAGCCTAACTTATAGCCCCCTCACTCAGGTGGATAAGGCCACACTCCCTCCCAACTGACCATGACATAGTGAGAGACCCGACCTACTAGTATTCGGCACTCGGGCGCTCATATTCCACTAGGTCTAGATGTTGGGGCACATCTTGGCCTCAGAGATTTTGGGATTTTCATCTAAGGACATCCTAAGTGCCCATAATGCTAGAACCAAGTATTTTCGGTGTCCCATTTAGCCATCCACAATATGCCTGTAGAGGCCACGACCCTGATGTCGTTAGGGCGTACAATGATCAAGTTACATATATGTGAGATGCATGAGTCACACTATCCAGTCATGCAACAATCCCGCGTGTATGGCGTGATAATGTGGACACTCCATCTCATAAGGAGTCTCATAAATAGTCTACCCAATGGCGTATGCTATGATCAAACATTCTTCATATCAAGCATACATATGATGCGTATGGGTATGAATCATGGAATTAGACTAAGCATGTTATAAAGTAATGAACTATCCTTACAACGCAGATGGGCCTAGACGGCCTACACATAACAAGCACGGGCCTATCAATGGGCCCTGGGGAGAGTTATAATGTGGACATTTAACTAACATTATACTTACAATGTGGGCGTCAAACCATCATTGCTCCAAGGCATGGCCAGCCATAAACATCATTACATGCATTATAGTGAAATCACACATTACATCGGATGCACATTCATCGCATTAGGCCACATATACACCATATCGGGCCTAGCCATGCGGGCTGCAAATACATTAGGATGAGCCTCATCACATAGGCCGAAAATATATCACAATGGGCCACAACATATTAGCCGAAAACACATCACAATGGGCCGTGCCAAATGGGTTGAAAATACATCACAATGTACCTCAACCCATGGGCCCTAATACATCACAATGGGCCTCAACCCATGAGCCCCAAATATATCACAATGGGCCTCAACCCATAAGCCTTAATACATCACCATGGGCCTTGCCAAATGAGTTGGAAATACGTCACAATGGACCTCAATCCATGGGCCCTAATACATCACAATGGGCCTTAACCCATGGGCCCAAATACATCACAATGCACCTCAACCTATGGGCCCCAAATACATCACAATAGGCCTCAACCCATGGGCCCCAAATACATCACAATGGGCCTCAACAATGGGCATATATTTTCATTAAGTGGGCCCACCGTAACATTTATTTTCCAACCAATCCAATTATAAGGTCACAAAGTCCTGAATAAGAGGCAAGACAAATTTCATATAGATCCGAAGCTTTGTGACCTAAAAAGCATTTCAAAGGTGGTCATTCAATTCACCATTGTTTTCTACAATGTGGTCCACCTGATAACTGGATGGTGTGGATCACAAATGCATCGTGGCATGCCCCACATAGCCTGTCAGATGGAGGACTGATACAAAATAAATACAATCAAGGTGAGACACATGAACCTTACTAACATCTTCACAGCAGCAAAATGTCAGCAGCCCAACAAATGGATGATGAGATATAACACATATATAAGATGAGGGCCCCACCGTCTAGGGTTTGGACGGTGTGGAAAAACACATATTATAGTGGGTTCCACCTCCTGATGGACGCCATGAATGAAACACATATCATGGTGGGCTCCTCCAGCCAAATGGATGGACGTGTGAATATAACACATACCTTAAATGAGGCCCACTGACTGACGTCAGTTCAGTAGCTACGCAGCTAGGACCCAGCGTCTCTCTATGCACGACAACATGGATACAAAACACATACATAATGTGGGTTCCACCATCCACGGAAGTGGACGGTGTAAATAAAACACATACATCAGTGGGTCCCACGTGGGGCTACCTTATGTTTATTTGTCATCCACCTGTTGATAAGGTCACACGGACTTGGATGAAAGGGAAAAACAAATTTCATATTAATCCAAAATGTTTGTGACATCTAAAAGGGTTTCAATGGCAGACGTTCAATCACTAGATTCCTTGTGATGTGGGCCACCTGAGAGCCGCATATGGCTGATTTTTAGGGGGAACCCGCTGCCCTAAAGGGGCCATCAAATGCATGACATTGATGTTCCAAACACATCATGGTGGGACCCATGGCTTGGACCCACGTCCCTCGCCACCATTCACGGCCAGCGCAGGATGTGTACATCCTCTCACAGTTACTGCTCTCTCTCTCTCTCTCTCTCGTATATATATATTTGAAAAAATCTATTTTCCCATGGTTTTTCATACGTGGGGCCTACATTAAGTAAATCCACCCTGCCCACTGGTTCCCATAGCTCAAGACAAGCCAAACAAGCCCAAAATTCAACATGTTTCGACGTGTAGAAAAATTAAAATGAATTTAAATTGTGAAAATCACTGTTTTCAAAGGTATGGCCAGCTAGAAAATTGGATCAACTTCATTTTTCAGCTCAACGCCTAAAATGATTTTGGAAATAGGATGGATGGTGTGGATTGGATCCATACATCAAGGTGAGGCCTACATGAACAACCCTCCCAAAAATTATGAATCAAGCTAATGTTTTATGTCCCATCCCAGTAACGTCCAACGTCCAGGGACGCTGGATGGTCTTTGATACAACACATATTAAGGTGGGCTCCACCTTCAGACGTGTTGTCCAGGTGGCCCACCATCTGCATGGATGGTATGGGTAAGACATACATCAATGTGGGGTCCATCTGAGCAGGCCACACAATCACATCATCGTCTAAAATGAAAAAAAAAAAGAGGGAGAGAGAGATAAAGATAGAGAGACGCGTGTGATGGAGGCTCCCCGATACTATGGGCCCTCCCTTTCGCGCATTCAATCATACATTAAGTGGGTCCCAATATATGTGGGCTCACCAAATCAAAGATCAACGGTGGAGATTCCTTCTCCACCAAAATGGAAGGTCTAGATGACCTCTATCCATTCAAAGAAGATAAACATCATGATGGGGTCCATGGAGAATGGCCCCATCATGGAATGATCATGAGAATCGAGGTGGGCCATCGGCCACACCTAGGGTCCAAAATGAGATCCATACCATCAATCGGTAGGCCTCACTTGGCCCTTCATCAAAAGAATGAAATCTAAGCCTATAAAAGCACCCACTGTTTAATCTTCTTGGTCCGTTGGAAAGCCGATCTCCTTGTGTTTCACTTTGATAGTGGAAGATGAGAAATGAATAGCTAGAATGAAGGTTTTAGGGTGGAAAGTGGGCCACACAAGATGACTTTTCTCTCACACTTGGGATGCTTGGACATTCATATTTTTCTCTCCTTTGTTGCTTGAAAAATGTGTGAAGAGAAAGAGAGAGAGAAGGGATGGTTGTAAGAGAGAGGTAATGGATGTGAGGTGATAGTGTACTTGACAAGTATGGGTGTGTAAGAGAGAGGGTAAGAAAGAGTTGACTTGGTGGTTGCTTGACTTGGGGAGAAAGAAAGTATGGGTGCTCTTGACTTGACATGAGATGATTGATTGATGGGACATATTGTAGAGATTCTCTTATGATTACAAATGCACGGCATTTTCTTTGAAATAAACATCAGTCCACATCTCCCTGCTAGGGCATCGGATTAGTATTCAAGACGTGGTGTTGGAACTGCGGCGATGGTGCGGTCACAATGGTACAAGTCTGGAATTAAGCTGACTCAGATCTAAAGGATATGACTTAGGGTCATGCGCAAACATCAATTATAGGTCGCAAATTGTCGGACTTCGATGGGATGGATTACGGGAGTCGACGAAATAGTACAGACTAGGATATGGGTCTTACAGCTCTCCCCACCTAATAAAAATTTCATCCTTGAAATTTAAAACAAAATATGACTAATATAGAGCACACTAAGGGAAGGAAATCTTATCTGAACACAACATGCCAACATAATAAAAAACCTAAGAGATGGGGACAATGCCTATGAATATCAACCTCTTACTCCCAAGATGCCTCATCAACACTTCGATGATCCAACTGGACCTCGAATCCTGGATCAGAAATGATAGAAAATGGAATACTATACAGCCTCACAATCTCAACGATAGGGAGCTATATCAGAAAATCTCTAAGTTATTCGAACTTGGAGATCTAACCATTTTAAGTTCTCAACAATTATAGAGTGTAGGCTAGCTATTAGTAGATATGTGATGTTATCTTCAGGTATTCCCTAGTTATGCTCTGATACCAACTTCTGGAAAGTGCACTTACTAATGCCTTGGTTTGTTAATTACGGTGTGAGTTGGTGTGACTTGAGTCATTCAGACTATAGAGCCTAATAGGAAGAGTAATTCAAGCGCTTGCCTCAACTGGATGTGTGGAAGCTCTTCATAGGTAAATCATAGCCTCACATCCCATGTCCCAAAACACCGGGTAATTAAAACCCTTAAAAATAACTTAGAATATATAAGGGTTTTTGGGTAAGTGAACTTTTTCAAACAGCAAAAAATCTCTAAGTTTGCTTGCCCTATCGATTGTATCGATACACCATTCGATATGATCGACCTACTTTGTCGATGTCCTCGACACTTAATCGATACTATCGATAAGAGGACTAAAAGTGTCCAACAACCACATACTCATCTGGACGAAATTATCGATATATCGATACACCCATCGATATCATCGATATTCAAATATCGAGTCCATCGGAAGTAGCTCGATAATATCGACAGGCAGATTTTCGGTGCCCCTATTTTTTAAAGAAAACTATTATAAGCTTCGATATATAGATGACTATTCTGATTCAATCCGAATTCAAATATCGATCAGATCGGAAGTCATTCGATCATATCGACGTGGGCGCATATTTCTCCAAGCAAATATTTCAGGATGTTTTTAATTTTGATTGGGGGCCACTCGAGGAAATCGATATTCTTATGTCGATGCTATCGAGTCCTGGTCGATTGGATTGAGATCGGACACAAACTGCCCAGCATGCTTATAGGTAAATTTATACGATTTATCGATCCCATCGACACGGTCTCGATATCATCGTCATTCAAATCTCGATGACATCGGTTGACCCTCGATCATATCCTATAAAACATGAGATATTTTGACTAGTCTCTCTCTTTTTCAAATGTCGATAGATCCATCCCAGTATCAATAGAATCAGAGTTCAAAATTTGATAACATCAACACCTGCATCGATCCCATCGACTAGCTGGCAATAAGTTTCAAAAGCATATGACATTTGAGTTTATGTTATCGAGCAGACAGTCGATCCCATCGAGAGTATACGCTCAATGATATCAATCCTACTCGATGATATCGAACTCTGTCATAAATATGACCGTTTCATATTTGTTGAAACCTTTTGCCTATATAAAGAGAGACTTGTCCATATAGCTGGTAGAGAAAGACGAGAGTGCTTCTGTGTGTTTTACCTCTAGATCATAAACCCAAAGCCCTTTCTCTCACAGGAGTTCATCTTCCAATCCACTCTCATTCATTGACATTCAATAGAGTGGATTGGGAAATGAACTTCCACATTCAAGGATCCTTCAACAACTATTTTAATAGCATATCATTTAGCTGGGATGCCTTGGATGAATAAATGATGGGAATCATTCTATCTTCCTTATAGAAAAATTCTACGAGAGTGGATTTCCATCCTAACCTTGACCCAATCCGATGCCAAGTACTGGTGTATCTTTTGTGTTGCGGGATCAAGGGAGCTGAAGACTCTTCAACAATAAGAAGGAGATCTTCATCACTGTGCTAAATGAGACTCATCAACTTATCTGTAAGTACCTAAAGTCCAGAGGACACTTGTGATCATTCCTTTCTAAGATTGGGTCTTAAGTGTTGCTCACCCTTTGAAGTCCTCATAGGAGGCCTCTGGCAGGAGTGTACGTTGTGGGTGCGTTGTGTGGACCCTTGATCTGTGGAGAACATAAACATCTGGGTGCGTTGTGTGGACCCTTGCTCTGTGTGGGCATAAGCATCTGTTTAGGAGTGCACCAGCAAAACTCCGGGGTTAGAGGTGAACCGTGTAGAAACCTCCGTGTAAAGGTTGAAGGTGATCCTGATTTAAAACCTTAGGTTTGAGGTGAACCCTGGAAAACCTCCTTAGTGAAATCGGTACACTCAAGGGATGAGTGCGATAGTCAGGAGTGGAGTAGACAAGTAGTCGAACCACTATAAAATAAATGTGTTTGTGATTGTTTTTGTTTTTCATTGTGTGATATTCCTCACATGCTTTTACATATGATTGTCTAAGATCACACCTCATATTCACACACAGTCATATCCACCACAACTTATATGCAACCTATTTATCTCTCCAGAAGTTTGTGATTGGATCCTCTACTAGGCTTGAAAACTAGTAAAGTTACATCTGAGTAATTCTGTAAATTGTATATCTGACAGGATTAGTGCAATAGGAATTTTAAATAAATCTTAAATCCTTAAAAAGTCCTATTCACCCCCTCAGGACATATTGGCATATTCCTACTTTGACTCAAGCGGTCTTCACCGCTATTTCAATTGGTATCAGAGTGGATCTCTCTTTAAGGGCTTCACCACCTATAGAGTGATCTTGACTGAAATTGAGAAATATGGCCAAAGGAGTGGGCTCATCAATCACTAGACCTCCAGTATTTGAAGGTTCAAACTATGCATACTAGAAGGCTAGAACGCATTACTTCCTGAGATCTTTAGATCAAGATGAAACTACCATCACTAAGCCTAAACCCAAAGAAAAGTGAATGGTGTTTGACAAAGAACAGCGAACTGCTGAAGCAAAAGCATTGAACGCCATCTACTGTGCTGTGTCTCGGGATATATTCAATCAAATAAGTATGTGTGAGACATCCAAGAAAGCATGGTATCTACTAGAAACAACCCATGAAGGCACAAGCACTGTGAAGAGGTCTAAACTACAACTTTTGACTTCAAAGTTAAAAAATCTCAGGATGGAAGATCATGAGACATTTATGGAGTTCTTCACCAAATTGAATATTATTTGTAACTCCATAGGTGGATTGAGAGAAAAAGTTCTGGTACCAAAAATATGTAGGAAAATGTTAAGATCCCTATCGGAATGATTTAATCCAAAGGTAACAACAATTGAGGAGTGTAGAAATATTGATGAAATGAAAATAGAACTGGCAGGTTCCCTACAAACTTTTGAACTACACTTCACTCAATCCTAGAAATCCAAAAACACTGTCCTAAAAACTTCTAAGAAATCAAAACATGAGGATAGTGAGAGTGAAAAAGAAGATGAAGATGAGGAAGTGGCTTTGCTAGCACAGAGATTCAGAAGATTCTTTTAAAAGAATTGCGCCCGCCCCTCTAGAGGAAAAAAGGTGGATGATAAACCTTCTGCAGGCAAATTTGGGAAAAGAACCAAAGAACCACAACGCTACGCCTGTCAGGAGTATGGAAACCTATCCACCGAAAGCCCAAACAGAAAATCCAAGGGTAAGGAAATGCCGCCACATGGGATGATACGGAGGAGTTAAATTCAGAATCAAGCGACTCAGGGAGCGATGGGGACCAAAAATCCTTAAAAATACTCATGATCTCCATAACTTCAATCATTCCTACTGAATTTGAGGAAGAACAGCAAGCTACTGAATCATTTCTATTTGAAAATGAGGAAGAAAGAGAACAAGATGAACTACAAGACTCTTATAATCAACTTTACACTCATAGCGTCAATATTGTCAAAAGACTTGGAATTGTTGAGGAAAAAAAGGAATTGCTGCATCTAGATCTAGACAAAACCTTGGATATCAATACACATCTAATCAATGATCTGTAGCAACATCACTCAGATAATGATAGACTTAAGAGAATTAATTCCTTCCTAAATCTGAATTCGAAAAATTAAACAAACAGGTCAAGCAACTCAAGGATAAAAATATGCTCCTTCAAAATGAAAATTATACACTCCTATTTGATCTAGAAGAATCCAGAAAAATGGCCAAGCTAAACTGTAAATTTTTCCAAAGTGGTGAGAAATTAGAAAAACTGTTAGGCATGGGAAAATGTGGAGAGGACAAAAAGGGATTAGGTTATGGAAAAGCGAGAATAAAAACTGAATACGATACACAACCATTTGAAAAATCTGTTGCCGCTAGTAGTAACGTCAGACCTATCCCAGCTTGTCACCAAAATGGTGAGTCAGTTTATGAGCTAAACAAAAGAAATATACAATCATCACCACTCGAGCTAGGTGACAGGATGAAGGAACCATTAAGACATGTAGACAAATAGATAAGATGTACAAATCTACCACTAGTAAAACTCCTGTCACAAAATGGGTAATTAAGGAAAAGACAAATTGCCTTGTTACACATTCAGATTATCTACTAGAAAATGAGGCTAAATGGTACCTTGACAGTGGTTGCTCAAGACATGTCACAGGTGACAAATCCCTTCTCTCCAACTATAAAAATCTTCATAAAGGGATAGTCACCTACGGAGATGGAGCCACTACCAATGTAATTGGACAAGGAATGATAAGAGGAATTGATTTGCTCAAAAATGAGAATGCTTTTTGCATAAAAGGACTAACACATAATCTGCTAAGAATTTCTCAAATTTGTGATAATGGGCATATGGTCAAGTTTAACAAAGAAGAATGCGATATCCTAGATCAATCAGGAAAATCAGTAATTAAGGGTCATCGCACAAACAACCACTGCTACATTATTAAAGGAAAAGTGAAGAATGATATAGAAGAACATTAAGAATGAAGGAATGTGTCCAAATTATGCATTGAAATCTGGATATTTATTGAAATGATGTAATTTTGCTTAGCTCCAAATTAAATACCTAAGGTTCCAGACCTCCTTTTGTATATAAACAGTTAAATATTTATACTTTTGTGTATATACAGAGATTATATATTATTTTGCTAAGTATATCATTGTCTCTTGGAAATCCTAGGAGTATGCTTGAAAAATCATCTGAATTATGAAATCAGAAAATGATTCACCTTGGATATAACTTTCTGATTACATCGAACAAGGATCGATACAATCAACGGCCCTTCAGAATGTGAAAAGCCGTATGATCGTTTATGACAGCGGAGGCAGAATCGATAGAATCGATCGGCAACTTCTCGATAATCATCGAGACAATGGTTGATATGATCGACAGATGGCGCCCAATAAAAGGCCGTTGAGTGAAAATTTTACTTATTTGAACCAGTTCGATCTCGCTACCTTGATCAGTTTCTTTATTTACTTGGAGCCTTGATGAGAAAATCTCAGCATCCAAATGAAGCAAGGAAGATGGATAAAGGAAAGGTAAGGCTCTCTCAGCAAAATCTTCCTAGACTAAGAAAGGGAAAAATACTAGACCACCTCAAAATCAATCCGATTGGGAACAGGTTACGATCGTCGATCGTACCATTCTCCCTAGTGCTATCAAGCCCTATGGGGTGGATCTCATGATGGAATCTATTGGATGGAAGAATATGCTTAATATGGGCGGCCCATATCAATTTGAAATGATCCAGTAATTCTTCAACTGTTGTCATGTTGTCCAAGTTTACCCACTATGTATGCGTCTAAAATTCATGCAACACACCAAGCACATTACTCCAACAGTCCTTGGTCATGTTCTAAACATTGAGGTGACACAAATCCATATCACTAGCAGAAATCTAAACGAATTGGGTAGATGGGGAGAAATTACTCGAGCACTATGCCAAGGTATGACAATTCCTAGAAATGATGACAATATCCTTCTGGTCAAATATCTAGGAATCGTGTTTTGACTCCTTCACAGTATTTTCAGTACGAATGTCTACCCATGTGATGCCAATGACACATACCTAAGTCCCTTTGTGCTCAATATTCTGTATGATGTCTATCAAGAGGTCCCTGTATGCCTACCAACTCTCATACTAGATCAGTTAATTAAGGTAGTCAAAAGTGACCATCTTGAAATTCTGCCTTTTCCATCTCCTATTTGCAAGCTCGCACACTAGGTATGTCAGCCGGAAACAACGATAGGGTATATCCTGAAGTATGGTTCGACCATGATGCAGCACAACAAGTGTATGTCTCTGTCTCATCGGATACTAAGATCCCTCCACTTGTTGAAAATAGTGGTCCCATGCCTAATGAACTGGGAACAACGACTATCAGGAATAGAAAATAGGATGGAAGCTCTCCAACATTCTATGCAGCAGATTCTTGTGCTACTAACGACTGGCGGTCCTTCTATGTGTTAGAAGAAGACAGTTTTGGTGGAGTTGTGTGTCTAGTCATAAACACTTGATTTTGCACCCATATCTGTTTACTTGTTTTGGGTATCTCTACATGGGCCTGATATCTCTGTCTGGTGATTATACTACTGCTGTCTGGGGCTTGGTTAGGTGTTTTTGGATGATGAAACTTTTTGATGATATGTCTGAATTCAATTCTTATTTCATTGTCATTCTAATATGCAAGGTTCTATGCTTCTCGTATCTTCCTGCTTATGAAATGACTATTTACTTCCTACCTTAATTGATGTATGCTTGTCACTGTTGAAAATCTGTATACATCTATTTGTCTGTAGTTCTCCCATATGCTTAAAATCTTCAGTCAATATCACTTGTTATGCCTTTGCTAATGACTAACAAAAAGGGGGACAAAAGTTAAAACACCCCGTGTGGAAAATTGGATATTTGTGCTCTTATATGTTATAGGTGTAAGGGGGAGCAGCTACACCAAGAAAGGGGTTTTTATAGTAAGGGGGAGAAAATTCTGATTGAGTACATGAATGTATTAGAATTTGTAAAATTATGTAATCACATGTACACATAATTTAGGATGTATCTGTCTAGATATTTTTCAAGGGTGTTTTTGGGTATTTTGTCACGTAATTGACAAAGGGAGAGATTGAAAGTGCACCTACTAATGCCTTGGTTTGTCAATTACTGTGTGAGTTAGTGTAAGTTGAGTCAGTCGGGCTACAGAGCCTAATAGGAAGAGCAATTCAAGCGTCTGCTTCAACTGGATGTGTGAAAGCTCACCATAGGTAAATCATAGCCTCACATCCCATTTTCCAAAACACCAGTTGATTAAAACTCTTAAAAATAACTTAGAACATATGAGGGTTTTTAGGTAAGTGAACTTTTTCAAATAGTAGAAAATCTCTAAGTTTGCTTGCCCTATCGATTGTATCCATACACCATTAGATATGATCAACCTGCTCTGTCGATGTCCTCGACACTTAATTAATACTATCGATAAGAGGACAAAAAGTGTCCAGCTACCACATACTCATCTGAACAGAATTATTGATATATCGATGCACCTATCGATATCATCGATATTCAAACATTGAGTCCATCGAAAGTGGCTCGATAATATTGACAGGCAGATTTTCGATGCCCCTGTTTTTCTAAATAAAACTACTATGAGCTTCGATATATCGATGACTTTTCCAATTCAATCTAAATTCAAATATCGATCAGATCGGAAGTCATTCGATCATATCGACAGTGTGCGCGTATTTCTCCCAGCAAATATTTCAGGATGTTTTTAATTTTGATCGGGGGCTACTCGAGGAAATCGATATTCTTATGTCGATCCTATCGAGTCCTGGTCGATTGGATTGAGACTGGACACAAACTGTCTAGCATGCTTATAGGTAAATCTATACGATTTATCGATCACATCGACATAGTCTCAATATCATCGTCATTCAAATTCTGATGACATCGGTTGACCCTCGATCATATCCTATAAAACATGAGATATTTTAACTAGTCTCTCTCTTTTTCAAATGTTGATAGATCCATCCCAGTATCGATAGAATCGGAGTTCAAAATCTGATAACATCGACACCTGTATCGATCCCATCGACCAGCTGACAATAGATTTCAAAAGCATATGACATTTGAGTTTATGTTATCGAGCAGACAGTCGATCCTATTGAGAGTATACACTCGATGATATCGACCCTGCTCGATGATATCGAACTCTGTCATAAATATGACCATTTTATATCCGTTGAAACCTTTTGCCTATATAAAGAGAGACTTATCCATATTGCTGGTAGAGAAAGAAAAGAGTGCTTCTGTGTGTTTTACCTCTAGATCATATACCCAAAGCCCTCTCTCTCATGCGAGTTCATCTTCCAATCCACTCTCATGTTGAGGGAGATATGACTTTGTGAAGTTAGTTGAAAAATGTAGAAAATTGCAGTGAGGGTCCACCAAAATTTGGTGCACCGATGGTGCGCCGCCTACCGAGTGGTGGCACCACACCCCCCTGTGGTGTCTGGTGGTGATTCTGCCATATGACTTTTGAAACAAGTGCATTTCGTAAACCGAAATGAGTTATTTGACGTGCATTATATGATTTTGGGGTAGGAGAAGTTGCTCTATCCAAATAACTTATTTATTTTGTGAGATTCCATAAGGTTAATGGTAAAAAAAACTCATTTTATTTATATATTTACTATTTATAGTGAATTTTAGTTTAAATATTATTATTCATCATTTAAACTTTAGGATTAGTGTCTAATATGAAAGCAATTAGAAACATTTGAAGAATAAGGTGGTGAAAGGTGATATTTTTGAAAGAAATATGTTGAAAGGGGATTTGAGACTTTGGGATTAAGTTTTGAAAAGTTAATAACGTGTTATGATAGACCCATTGCCCAAGGATGTCCATCTCCAAGTTGAAAAAAATTCAGGACGTTACACCATGCCCAGGAGACGATGGTGAACAATAGGATTTACCGATCTCACAATCTCAGAAAGGGAAAGAAGATATTCAAAGCTATCACAACATCTATTGTAATTTGAGTCACAATAAATCATAAAAAAACTGAAAATATTCCTTAAATTCAAACTAAAAATCAATGAGGTTCAAGAAAAATAAGAATCAAAGCAAGAAAATTATCCCAATACGCTACAAGTTTCACCTCTGAGCCCTAGTTAAAAGGTTTAACCAACCATAGACATGATTAAAACTAAAACCCTTAAAGAAAACATTAAAAATAAGTAAGGAAAGAAGAAAAACTCTTAGGAGGTTGCTCCACCCTTTGGTTCTACTTCTTAAAACCTAATTCATGTTTATAACTCCTCAAAGAGCCCATATTTATGCCTTTGTCTGACTGTCTTTGAAAATCGCCTCAAATTTATGCACTCTGCATAATGCCTTCAGTGTCATCGAACAACCTTTGATGTCATCGAATGTAACTTGAATTCAGAAGTCACGCCTTTTCACACTGCATAACTCTTCATGTTATCAAACATACCTTCGATGTCATCGAACAGTCTTTCGATGTCATTGAAGGGTGTTCGAGTAATCGAGAATGTGTCTTGAGTGTTCCAGCGAGTTGCTTCAAAAATCTACAAAAATCTCGATGTCATTGAACTGCCTTCGATGTCATTGAGCAGGTCTTCGAGCAATCGAACAGGGCTTCAATGTCATCGAGAACTACATCCAATTTGTACAGCAACCAACTTGATTTTTATATAATTCTTCAATGTCATCGACTCGTGTTTGATGTCATCAGATGGTGGTCGATGACATAGGCGGTGAAGTTCAGATTCTATGAATTTCTGCACTTTACACTTTCGACTTCTTTCCTTCTCCACTTGGTTTCCTTGAATCTTGGGGTCTTGAAATCTTCAATCTTTATCTCCTAAGATCCATCCCTTGCCTTGGTGTTCTTGAGCATCAAATCCATGTTTTTAATCATTCTTTTCAATCCAAGCTCTCAGATTCACCTTGCAATATAAACATGTATAAAATATACCCATTAAGTGTTATCATGTTCATAAAACCAAGATATAAACTTAGAAAAATATGCAATATTTGACACTCAACAACCATCATTTTGGTCGAGATGATATTCACAGCTGCACCATTGTCAACTAGGAGCCTGGTGATTGGAAGTCCCTCTAAGTGAACAAAAATGTATATCAGCTTCAGATGTTGAGTCATGATGTAACTAGGCCTTTCTATTACTACTTTTTCAAAAAGCGTACCTAGTTTAATAGTGATAGTTGATACATTATTGGCTTCTTCGGAGTGAAACGAGCCATGCTGTATAATTATTGGAGGACCAAGTTCTTCCACATGACCTTCCATCTTGTTGAGTAGAGATGGTTTAGCTTGAAAACTCAATGGTAAGGTGGGTACCATATTACATTCCATTTTAACTGGTGGAAGCGATCCAAACTATATAACCCCCCCCCCCCCCCCCCCCAAGGCATTTTCGAATTTGGTCGGAAATCGATGTTTTCAATCGCAAGTAAATCACTTATTGATAGAATTGCCCCTTTTCCATCAAGATTGGATGGAGTTTCTTCTAAATATTTTGCGTTTGTAAGGAGTTCCTCAATCAACAGCTCGTCACCCAAAAAGCATTCATCACTAGGGTATTTAACCGATCCTTTAGGGTCAATACTTTTTTTGTTAGGTTATTGGTTATTTTTGACTGACTTATGCGGAACAAGTTCCATGTTCACAGCTATCATTTCATCCTCTGACTATGGAATAATAGGCATCGGCCGTGGTTATATAGCCATGTTCTGAGATTGACTCTCTTTAGTAGCTAGTTGTGTTCACTTAGTAGCCTGTTGCCTTCCCCAATGTCGATTCTAAGTGTGGGTCATTACTTCAGGCATAATTGGGAACTTAATGTAACTAACTCCCCTCCAGACTTCTTCCTAGGTAGGAACTTAATGTGACTAACCCCCCTCCAGACTTCTTCCTAGGTAAGGTTTGACCATCCTACATCACAGCATTAGAACTGATCAAAAATGGTCACTCTATTGGTAATAAGAGTCATTTCCCATCCTCTGCATAAATCATGATCTTTCGGTAGAGGAAACTGCATATTCAACTAAATTGGCCTTGCACATTACTCACATAAAT
The DNA here is from genome assembly GCA_037074715.1 of Magnolia kwangsiensis. Classification (NCBI taxonomy): domain Eukaryota; kingdom Viridiplantae; phylum Streptophyta; class Magnoliopsida; order Magnoliales; family Magnoliaceae; genus Magnolia; species Magnolia kwangsiensis. Next base: position 114,468,696 of record CM073572.1, on the reverse strand, counting down.
GCAGCCTACGGTTAGTGGGCAATGTTGCTTATGGTCGTACTAACATGCTTATAGCCGCTTGCAAAGGCATCTTAGATCCTTTGTTGGGTTGTCGCACCTCAAACTGGTCATCACAAGGCCCAAGGTCAACTTTTTGTCATAGTCGAACTAACTTTTGAGGATTCATGTAATGCCCCGATTTTTGAAACTCGAGTATACACTCATTTTCCGAAAACCCTAGTGCTAACCTTTAAAGATAGCCAAATTTCATGTATATATATTTATTTTCTTTTCTTTTCTTTTCTTTTCTTTTCTTCTTTAGAGTTCGCAGTTTAGCAGAAGAGTGACAAATCAGGCATAAAGGGAAGTCCAAATATAACATTCAAATACCCAAGTGGCTGCCCGAAGACTTATACAAACCAATGTCTCATAATCACAATTACAAAAAAGGAAATAATTTAATAAAAGAAACAAGATAAATTACAACTAGTCTTAAAATGCAAGATTATGCAGCAGCCCTTGGGGTAGACTTTGTACCCTGCTCCTCATCCACCTGAATATGAATATCATTTAAACCACCTGCACTACTTGTACAGTTATATATTCAAATAATGAGTAGCTAGCTCAATGTGAATTTCCCTCAAGATTATACACCACTGCATTAGTTAAACATAGTTTAACAAGAATACTTATAAGACAATTCATGATGCAATCTTATTTAAATGTACGGATGCGTAAATGCACATCAACTGGAGATGCACATCCAGTTGATCAAATAAGTGGACCTTTCAAATAATCAGTTCATTCATGTAAGAGAATGGGCCTTTCAAATAGTTGGCTCATTTATACATAAGAATATGGGTCTTTCAAACAGTAGGCTCATTCCTAGTAATATGATGGACCTTTTAAACAACCGGTACATCAAGCAAGAGAATGGGTCTTTCAAACAGTCGACTCATTCAACTTGCAAATGAATGGGTCTTTCAAATAGTCGACCACTCAAGAAAGATAATTGACCTTTCAAATAGTCGGTTCACTTAAGCAATAAAATGTACCTTTCAAATAGTCAGCTCATTCATGCATGGGGATGGGCCTTTCAAACAGTCAGCTTAAACCTAATAAGAGAAAGAACATTTTAAACATTCGGTCTATTTAGGCAAGAGAATAGGTGTTTCAAATAGTCAACTTATTCAACTTGCAAAGGAACTAGTCTTTCAAACAGTCAACCCACTCATGTAAGATAGTGGACCTTCCAAATAGTCGGTCCACTTAAGTAAGAGAATGGGCCTTTCAAATAGTCAGATCATTCAATTTACAAGGGAATGAGTCTTTCAAACAATCGATCCATTCAAATAATAGAATGAACTTTTCAAACAGTTGGTCTATTTAATCAATCCACAAGCATGAGAAGATATACAAGTACAACATATAGATGTTCATATAAAATAAATGTTGAGAATATAATTTGATAATTAGATTCAATAACTAACATAAGTAATCATAAATTAAAGATATCGATCATTAGTTGAAATAAAAGTTGGACTATTACTTAAGCTAACATGGAAGAGGAAAGCTTAAGGGGAAGAAATCATCACCTTAAGTGTTGGTCTGCTAAATGGTGTTGCTCTTAGAAGGTGTGTGTGCCTCTTAAAATCAAATATTACCCTGAATCGCGAGCTTGTATGGTTAGATTCAATTTTCATGCCTTACTTCTGGTTGAGATGGTTATTTAGAACTTGGGTTGTCTTAATTAAGTTTCGGGTTAAGTCTTGATATTCAATATTTGGGAAGAGCATGCATTCTTACATAATTCAAGTCTATTTGATCCATGTGCATTAGAGAGATATATACTACTTACCTTTTGATAGAAGTGGGGCAGTTGATTTGGATCAACTTCGAATGGGAGCTACATGTCTAGATGAAGACATAATGCATAAGGAGCCAGCTAGGAGAACAATTACTTCTAATAACTTATAATCAAGGGAGCTTTGGGGAAACATCTTACTATATCTGAAGTTGGTACAATGTGGTGATAGACTCGATCCCCTATTACACTTGATTAGGGATTTAGCTTGCTTAACTTCTTCAAATGTTGTTGCCCAAATGAATCCAATCTGACTAATTCTACATCAACTCCATAAATCACTGAGTTAATAACGTATAACTCAATAACTTAGGATAATGACTTGTATGAGAGTTTACCTAAGGGTCTGACTCGACTATGGAGCTGGAGGATCGAATACACTCCGAGGAAGGGTCACTGAATCGGTTTGGATTGGTGTTGCTCAACTAGTGACTGAGTCAACTTGGCTGGACTGAATTGGTATCCGATCAGCCTTCCTTCTGCCTCCTTCCTTCTCTCCTACTCTGCTTTCTCTCTTTCTCCCATCCTTTCTACTCCCTTTCCTACTCTACTTTTTCTTTCATTTGTTGAAGGCTCAGCCACCCACCTAACTCAGCCCGCGACACATCTGACTCACTGATTGCCTACTAACCTACCAGCCATCCAGCTAACTCACCAGCTATTTCTCTGTACTCTCCTTCCTCCTCTCTCTCTCTCTCTCTCTCTCTCTCTCTCTCTCTCTCTCTCTCTCTCTCTCTTCTCCCTTCCCTGAGCCTTTTTTGGCTTTCTGTGACTGAGAAGAGCCTGCTACCACCGAGATTTAAGCTGTGACTTGGGCGAGTCATTGTGGCACAAACTCATCGCCACACTCAGCTCTCTCTCTCTCTCTCTTTCTTTGCTATTTTTGGGAAGTTTTCCCTAAATGTTAGGCTATATAAGAGGACTTAATTGATTCTAGAGTATTCGAGAATAACTAATCGTTGTATTAATTAGTTATAACGATTTTAATGGAGCATAATTTTTTTGGCGTTAGCTTCTAATTAGATAGCATGGTTCGAATCACTTGGTAAGTATGGTCTTAAGGTGCTACCAGCCATCGAATGGACGTTTCAGATTTAAGTTTAGGGTCCATTCCAAGGAGATGGGTTTTTTAGTTTGGACGGGAAAGATGACGAACTCGTTCATGGTGGTTCCTAATTGATGGTCTCATATGACGATCCAAGCCTTTTGGATGGATTGGATTAGTCCACTGATCGTTGTGGGACCCACCTTTTGGAGAAACACGATCAAAATCTCGGTTGTGCGCTAGATTTTCTTGCTTCGAATGGTATTTTTGAACCGGTGAGATCTCGTACGGGATCTTCTAACCGACGCTATGATAGCTTCAGGAAGCCCTATATCCTACGTTCAAGATGTTTCGGAGGAGTCCTAGAGGTTCGTCAATGGCTAGGATTGCATCGACGTCAAAATGATAAGATTCTTCCCACCTCTCTTTTTTAGACTACGGAAACCCTAAAACAAGGTTAAAATGGAGGGGTGGGATGGTTTGGAATAGAAGGTTGAGATGAGAGGAGGAAGACTGTCTCAGATCGTCAGGCTAGCAGCTTAACGAACGTGATTTCTATTTTGGGAATTGAGCCGCACGCATGTGTCAATTGCGACATAGTTCGTGTGCATACACACGGGTTTCCATGTGTGGAATGGGTCCAGGTTTGGATGAATCCTTGTGCTCTCCACGATGGACGGTTTTGATCATCCAATCAATCCTTCAAGGTGGGGCAATAGACCATCCTAAACGGACATTGTCCATTGAGTTGCTTGTGGGCCGGAGAAAATTTTGAAAGAAGGTCGGGTTAGACCTTGTTGATTGGGCTGACCGGTTCGGTTCGACACGCGTGCGCACTAGTTATGCACACACACCACATAAAGTAGGGTCCATAGTGGTGATTTGGTAGATCAAGTCTCTCCATCAGATTTTGTGGGTCCTATTAGGACATCCGGCCAATGATGAGGCAAATCCAAGGTTTAGGTGGGCCACAGTCAATCAATTCGAGTTATCTTATTGGTTATTGTCAATTCGATGGTTAGATTGACTCCGAATTTGATTTCGAGTGGTTCCTAGGGCCACTAGTATATCCTAGATGAAATTGTATAGTTGATTTTACAATTAGGTAATTCAATTTGTGATTTTCAGGGATGGATCACCCAAATATCAACTGTGGCTCCAAGGAATGGTGGATTAAGTGACTTAAAGTCCCGAAACTGATTTTTCACTGCTTAGTCTGCCTAACAGGACATTTTCTGACATTCGGATTCTTTCCAAATCTAACCATCAACACATCTAATGGTTCATCTTAAATAACAACGGATGGTAGCTTAATATATGGGTGGGGATTGCTTTCTACTGTCGAATCTAGACTAGAATGAACGTGGCTTTCACTTAAGCTAGGTTTGTATATATACTAAGTCAGGTTACACGGTAACACTCGAGTACTAAAAAGTATGAGGTGTTACAATCTACCCCCCTTAAAGTAAATTTCGTCCTGAAATTCAACACTCCTGCCACTACTGTGAACGCGAGTAACTATTTTACGATATTTCCAATCCTACAGCAATTTCCCTTTGAAGCATATTTGTATGTACAAATGTATACGACTAATTATCGAAACCAGGGGATGTTACAATCTACCCCCCCCCCCCCCCCCCCTCTCTTAAAGAAGAATCTCGTCCTCGAGATTCGATAGTGCACATCCAAACATTTATTATCTTTTTTTAAAAAACTTTTATGATAGTTTCCCACTGTCTGAAGTACCTTACAACTCTCTATTTTTCAATGTTCGACTAACACAAATAGATGGTTGTAGTAGGTTTGATCCCGATATGCTGATCCTCTGCCTACACAGAACATAGGAACTACTGGTATTATTTTCTAATCCTGGTAAATCTCAATCTTTTACTTGATCAGGGCACTGAGATCATTGATATTTGTTAGGATTTAGAATTTGGATCAAACTGCATATACTTTACTTAAACATGATTCCATCAATCCATGATCCCAAGCATTCTAGATTATTGGGAATTATCATATAATTTTCTATTCTCGTAGTAAGAGTGCCTGAAATCTATAGGAAGTAGCTCAAATGAGCGTCACGCTTCCACTGCACACTCTGATCATCTAAACACTATGCAAAAATTTCAGGACTAAGATTTCTACATGAAATCTGTGTTTGAAATTGCTAAACCTATCTAGATTCTCAAATATGGCCTTAATATTCTTAGTGTAGGGTTTAAAGTTTACCAAACTTCTATTCTTCTCCCCTAACTAGTTTTAATTACTAGCATTTGTGGGAAATATTGTTTCTAACTGATGAGATGTTTTAGGGAACTCAAATTACAATTTCTAGTATGATTCCTTAAGTTTGGGGAGTACAATGTTCAATCAAATGTTCAATACAGTGGATAAAGAATTTCTTATAATGCTTAAGTTGATTTCAGTTGGTTAATATTGTAATGGTGTTATTTCTAACCATTGAAAATTTGGGAAAGTCCCAATTCTTGATTTCTAAAGGTTGTTCATTAAGGTTCGAGTTCTAGGAATGTTCATGTTTAGTATCATGTACATCATAGTGGGTATTTGTCCTCGCATGGTATCTAGGTTTAGTTTTTAAGTTCAAATGACTAAACCTGAAACTTTCAAAGGAACTTAAAAGTTTAAGTTTCGATGTTCAAACAACTATTCTGGTGGCATATAAGGAAACCAAAGTTCATGTTCCCAAGTTTAAATGACTTACCCTAAAAATTTCAAAGGAACATAAGGTTTCAAATATCTATGCTCTCAATTTTCCCTAATGTTAAAGTAATTTCATATATGTCTGAATGAATATTCTAATAACTTCTAAAAGAACTTAAGTTTAGGTTTCTAAATTCTCAAACTTTTCCTAAGTCTAGGGGAGATTCACCTAGGTTCAAATCTCTAATTCCAACATCCTAACATGAGACATTTAAGGTTTGTATAAGTTCATTTCCCCAAGGCCTGGTTTGTCTAAACTCCACTCTAATATCACCTGTAAGCCTCGATTTTTGAAACTCAAGTATACGACTCGTTTTTCGAAAACCCGAGTGTTAACCTTTAAAGATAGCCAAATTTCACGTGTGTATGTGTATATTCTTTTCTTTTCTTCTTCAGAATTCACAATTATATTCTTTTCTTTTTTTTCTTCAGAATTCGTAGTTTAGCAGAAGAGTGACAAATCGAGCATAAAGGGAAGTCCAAATATAACATTCAAATACCCAAGTGGTTGCCTGAAGACTTATACAAATGAATGGCTCATAATCACAATTACAAAAAAAGAAATAATTTAATAGAAGAAACAATATAAATTGCAACTAGTCTTAAACTACAAGATCACATAACAACTCTTGGGGTAGACTTTGTACCATACTCCTCATCCACTTGAACATGAATATCATATAAACCACTTGCACTACCTGTATAAAAATATATTTAAATGATGAGTGGCCAACTCAGTGTGAATTTCCATCAAGATTACACACTGCCGCATTAGTTAAGCATAATTTAACAAGAATACATACAAGACAATCAATGATACGATCATATTTAAATACATGGATGCGTAAATGCAACTGGGGATGCACATCCGGTTGGTCAAATGAATGAACCTTTCAAATCGTCAGTTCATTCATGTAAGAGAATGAGCCTTTCAAACAGTTGACTCATTCATACATAAGAATATGGGCCTTTGAAATAGTCGGCTCATTCATACATAGGAATATGGGCCTTTCAAATAGTGGGCTCGTTCTTAATAAGATGATGGACCTTTCAAACGGTCGACTCATTCAACTTGCAAAGGAACAAGTCTTTCAAACAGTCGACTCACTCATGTAAGATAGTGGACCTTTCAAACAATTGGTCCACTTAAGTAAGAGAATGGGCCTTTCAAACAGTCGGCTCATTCAATTTGTAATGGAATAGGTCTTTCAAACAATCGACCTGTTCAAATAAGAGAATGGACTTTTCACATAGTTGGTCCATTTAATCAATCCACGAGCATAAGAAGATATACAAGTACAAAATATAGATATTCATATAAAATAAATGTTGAGCATATAATTTGATAAACAGATTCAATAACTAACACAAGTAATCATAAATTAGAGATACCAATAATCAGTTGAAATAAAAATTGGACTATCACTTAAGCTAACATGGAAGTGGAAAGCTCAAGAGGAAGAAATCATCACCCCACACGTTGGTCTGTTAAATGGTGTTTCTCTTAGAAGGTGTGTGCCTCATAAAATCAGATATTACCCTGAATCGCAAGCTTGTATGGTTAGATTTAAGTTCCATACCTTACTTATAGTTGAGATGGTTGTTTAGAACTTAGGTTGTCTTAATTTAGTTTCGGTACAAGTCTTGATATTCAGTCTTTGGGAAGATCATGCATTCTTACATAATTCAAGTTGATTTGATCCATACACATTAGAGGGATATATACTACATACCTTTTGATAGAAGTGGGGCAGTTGATTTAGATCAACTTTAAATGGGAGATACCTATCTAAATGAAGACATAATGTATAAGGAGTCGACTAAGAGAACAATTACCTCTAATAACTTCTAATCAAGGGAGCTTTGGGGAAAGACCTTACTATATCTAAAGTTGGTACAATATGATGATAGACTCAATCCCCTATTGCACTTGATTGAGGATTTAGCTTGCTTGACTTCTTCAAATGATGTTGCCCAAATGAATCCAATCTGATTAATTCTACTTCAACTCCATAAATTATTGAGTTAATAACTTATAACTCACTAACTTAACACACTAACTTAGTATAATGACTCGTATGAGAGATTTTACCTAAGGGTCCGACTCGGCTATGGAGCTGAAGGATCGGATACACTCCGAGGAAGGGTCACTGAATCGGTTTGGATTGGTGTTGCTCAAGTGGCGACTGAGTCAACTTGGTTGGGCTGAATTGGTATCCGATCAGCCTTCCTTCTACCTTATTCCTTCTCTCCTACTCTATTTTCTCTCTTTCTGTCATACCCCAAACTCGAAAACCAGACTCACAAAATTTCGATCACTGAATTTGGTGCCGACAGCCTCCATAGTACCCCATTCTCAGCTCCCAGCACGCATACGCCGAATTCTAATCCTGAGATCCTATAAGGAGAATTTTTTAATGTACATTTAATTCGTAATAAGCATAACCACAATTTTACTCAAATCATAAAGGCAACTTCATCATCACATATCTACTAATGAAAACATTTGAATACAATGTAGAAAGGGAAATACATATGTCAAAATCAAAGCTCCAGAAGACGTTGCACGCTTAAGCTCAACGCTGTTGCAACCTAAAGCCACCTACACGCATCTATCGTGCATAAACTTATAGAAAGCTTAGAGGGTGGTGTAAGTGTGTACATAATATAAGTGTGCTCAGCATATAGATATCACAGTAAGTGAAAATACTGCAAGTCTATAAATCATTCAATATTAGAATATGTAATGCGAATCGACTATGCAAATGTGGAATCATAGAGAGTTAAATATCATATGCCAATGATGCCATGCAATATGCAAATCCTAAAGAGCCACAAATACCATCAACCTCATCTAGGGCATACATCAAACCTGCACATATCGTGCAATCATGTGGGGATAACTCCATCTCACAAGGAGTCTCATAAACATCTTAGCCCAATGGCATCTGCTTTAATCAATCATCCATCACAACATGTATAAGAATGATGGGGGTCCACAGAAGGACAGCAGATCTAGTCCAAATATCAAGATAAGTTCACTGATTTAAAACGCGTTATAATAGTTAAGGAAAGAATCCAACTTATAGCTACAACAACGGATGATGCTCCTAATATGGGACAAAGTTCTACCTTCACTATGTGCACAGTAGCCTGCCAATCACTGGTAGCTCGCTCAGGTCCTCATGCCCCACCCACTCAATGTCTGCCCATATACACCCGCCCACATGTGATCACAATGATGAAGCGTCAAAATATCCCCACCGAGGGCAGATTCACATCTAAGTGTAATAAGTGGGCTTCCTTACCCTCTCTATTGCGTAATAAACTAGACTTCCTATGGGGCTCAATAATTAGGGTCAACCTACTAAGAAAATTATGGGAATAGGCCTAACAAGGACTAAGGGACAATCACAATGAGGACGTTTAACCATCATTGCCCATCAATGTGGACATTTAACCGAGATTGCTCCCAAGGAGGGGCCCACATAGAGCCAAACGTATTGTGGGCCCATAGCCTCACATAAGGACCTAATATACATCATTATGGGCCTCACTCATGGGCCACATATGCATCATATTGGATCTCGCTCATGGAACTCATGCACATCTATAACGCCCTGAAAATCGAGGGTATAGCAGAGCTCAACTCCTGAGTTTTAACGCATCACTTATGCAACATATATAATGGTGTTTAAATGTTGTCTATATTGGGCATTAAACATGAGTGAGATTACACTAAAATAGCATATCATACTCCAAAGACAATTAGATTACGTAAGCGAAAGACTAATAAATATATAAAGCACATAAATAGTTGTATGTCCCCAGAGTATGAACATGTTACTGGGTTAAATAATTACATGTATAGTTTCAAATTTTACAAAATGATAAAATGTAATGGTCATCTAATCTGTATTCCTGTAATCCCGTTGACACAGCTCTAAGTCTAAATAGACCCGCCAGAGAGTTACATGTAGGCGAACTCCTCCTCATCATCATAAAGGTCAGACTCCATCTCGTAAGCCTCGACATCACCTGTAGTTACAATAGAGTCTGGTTGGTGTTTTAAAACACCATCCCAAAGTGGGAGTGAGTGATCAACTCAGTGGAGCTATAAGGCAAAGGTTAACATGTTATCAATTTAGTCAAACAGTAATGAAAAGTTAATACAGCAATCATATCCTACATACTCTTATTAATGCAAGAATGGTATGCGATAATAATGCATGACCTCACCTGCACTCTCTCAGTGACATCATCTCACGATCATGCATACACCACTCTAGACACATGCACTTCCTCGCCAAAGCACATGCAATGCGGTGCATAGTCGTGTTAACCAATATTTAATTAGGCTTATTCACACAGCAGATTCGGAAAGCTAAGGTACCTCTCCTTATATCATTTACCCAAACAATGATCCATCTAGGGTTGTCAATCCTAGTTAATCACATACGATAGGCAAGTTATAGGGCAAATCACCCATGATTTGAAAAGTAGTGGATAGGAAAGTTCAGGTCGCTACGGAGAGGCTCGTCACCTTAGCACAGACCTAGTTTATACTCGGGGTCACTACAGAAAGGCTCGTCACTTTAGCGTATGCCGACAGCTCGAATACAGTGTCCCATACTACCATATTTGGCTCACAAGTTTGGGTTGCTCACTGTACACTGCGGGGAGGCTCGTCACCCTAACGTAGGACAACAGCTCGATCATGGTGTCCCATACCACCATACGCGGATTATAAGTCTTAGCGGATCGTGGTACCAAGGTTAAACGGGCTTTTCATTGGTAAGTGGTACCTTAGATTCAATCAGTAACATCCATACATGGTGAACACACATTAGGCTAATCGGGTTACTTTACAAGCTTAACTGGTACAAGCGCACGTTAAATTAATCAACATGGAATACATATGCACTCCTCGTGGCCTAACCACTGTCGATAATCACCGTACGACTTGTATTCATCGAATGTATCCGCTATGGCGAAACTAGTTCAACCACTAATCGTAAACTGTTACCAATTGCCTGGACTACGTATTAGTCCCAATCATACTCAATATGATAGGCATTCATATGTGATAGTTAAAACAGCATGTGATAACCAATTGAAACATAAATCTCATTTGATCATTTTAACAAACACATAGTGCACATGTTATCATACATAAGCATTTCATCCATAAATCACGTAGTAGCGAGATAGGTTACATGAAGAAAACTATAGTTATAGATACGGTAATTGAGAATCCTATCTCAACGCCCTTATTAAATACATTCTAACAACTAACTTCTAATTCAGATATTTTATCAAACATTTAGACTACACATGTAAGCCCCGTATCCTAGACAGTACCATTCCATAGACTTTCATGGTATTTCTGATCGAATTCAGGTAACCTTCGACCCTTAAACGGTATTCGTGTGTAACCTTAATTCACACACCGTCAACCTAAGTTGACTTAACTCAAGACCTTTTCCATAGTGACCGCGTCGTCGCCGCAGTTCCGATGCCGTAACTCGCGCGTCTAGGCGATACCCTGGTTAGGAGATGTGGGCTAGCGTTCGATGCGAGAAAAATACCGCGGGTTTCAAAACCCAAGAGAATCTCTACAACATGTCACCTCAATCCATCAATCAATCCCATCAACGGTCAAGTACATGTCAAGTACACATCACCTTTCACCCTTTCCCAAGCAAGCCCCAAAAGTCAAAAAGTTCTTACAAAGTCATACTTCTCTTACACCATTTTCCACAAAAGTCAAAAAAGGTTCTTACACCTATCACTGACGACATCAACACATCCATCACTCCATCAACCATCTTTCTCTCTCTTCCTTTACAAGTCTCTCTCTCTCTCTCTCTCTCTCTCTCTCTCTCTCTCTTTCCAAGCAAGAAAAACATCACACGTCCTAAGCCTCTCCAAGCTTTCTCAAGCCACAAGTGTGGTCCACCTTTCCTACCCTTTCATCACCCATCTCAACCATCCAAACCTCATCTCCTCCGTTGGAATCGAAGCTAAGGAGCTAAGGAAGCCTAGGGTGCAAGGAGCAGTGGGTGATCTTTATTTTTTTTTATTTTGTGATTTAAGGGCCCACATTTGGTGGGGCCCATCTTGATGAATGCTTTGTATTGAGGGGCCCATGGTGGCGGGGCCTCTCCTCCACCTGATCTCTCTTCTCTCTCTCTCTCTCTCTCTCTCTCTCTCTCTCTCTCTCTTTCTCTCTTTCTCTCTCTATCTCTCATGTATTATGGACCCCACTATGTCGTATGATCCACACCATCTTATCCGTAGGGCCCACCTTGCTGACCACCTTTGGGTGGGCCTAGATGTAGGGGAAACACAAATAACAGCTTGATCTAAAAGTCAGGTGGGCCACGTCCCTGTGGGACTCACCATGGTGCATGTGCACACCCACGTCCATAGCTCACATGGTGGGCTCAGTGAAGGATACCTTGTTTCAACATGAGGTACCACTCCCTGGTGAGGGTGGTTAACATGGAGTGTGGACTAACATGGAATGTGTGAACTAACAGTGGGGTCAATAGGACCCACCTCCATCCTCCACCCCTCCAAAGGGCCACACGAATGAGGTATGTGCTGTATTCGAACCGTCCACCACCTGGACAGTGGGACCATGTTCATGTGGGGCCCTCCTTGGCACGTGGGACCCACACCCACACCCAGATCCCTAGCTCAACTGGTAGAGGGGGTGGAGATACCTCGTTGCAACACTTGAGGTCTTGGTTTCAATCCCTAGCAAGGGTGCTAACGTACACCCAAATCCATAGCTCAAACTGGCAGTCTGAGTGGAGATACCTCCTTTCAACGCTAAGGTCATGGGGTCCATGGGACCCATCCACGACCATTCGTCTAGTTTGGTGGGCCACACCATGATGTATGTGCCTTATCCAAACCGTCCACCATTCTGGACGGTGGACCATGTCCCTATGGGGCCCACTTCTACACCTTGATCCATAGCTCGCTGACGGGCTGAGTGGGGGTCCCTGGTTTCAACGGTGGGCCACAACTCACGTGGTAGATGGAGTGAAATATACCTCATTTCAATGCTGGGGTCTTGACATCCCCAGTACGGGTGGCTACCACCTAACGTGGGACCTAGCTCCCTAGCTCACGTGGTAGACTGTGTGAGAGATACCTCATTTCAACACTGAGGTTAGTGGGTACGTGGGACCCACCCACATCATCCATCCACTTTGGTGGGCCACACACCGTGCATGTGTTTAATCCAAACCATCCACTGTCTTAGGAAGATGGGACACACACCACGTGTGGGGCCCTCCTTAATGCATGGGATTGTCCAGGCAGTCCAAAGGCCTGGACGTCAGCTTATGTCTATATATAGAGTATATTATATATATATATATATATATATATATATATATATATATATATATATATATATATATATATATATATATATATATATATATATATCATTTCTAAAAGTTCTGGTGGGCCCTACGTGGAACCCACCCTTGCCTTTGTTAAGAAGTAGAGATGCATGTGTTGCTGCTTTATGACTTTCCTTTTGACGCCAGAGAGACCGCAGGCCCCTCACTGATGTGTACATTTTGGCTATACCGTCCGCTGTTTGGACGATGGGGCCCGCTATGAAGCACACGTTGTATCCATACCATCCAAACGTTTTGAAATATCATTCTATGACATGAGTGTAGGGATGAGTCAGATCTGAAGTTCAAGTGGACCCCACCATTTAAATAGTGGATTGTGACATCCACCGTTCAAACTTCTAAAGGCCGTGGCAGTTTCCAATTTAGCCGATGTTGTTTTCACTTCATTTACCTCTATGATAACTTATGATTAGGTCAGATCTCATATGCATAAGGGTGGGCCTGATCTGATATACGTTCGGCCCATTGGTTCGACCCATTGATTGACCCATTCGATTTAGCCCATTCGGTTTAGCCCAATTGATCGGCCCATTGTTTTGGCCTACTTAATCATTGGTCCATTTGATCGGCCCATTCAATCAGCCCGGTGTAATGTATGTGAGGCCCAAGTACGAGGCCCACCTGATTTGTATTCGAGACCCGATGCGATGTATATGAGGCCCATGAGCAAGGCCCAGTGTGATGTATGCATGGCCGTTACATTATATATGGATTCCTGATGAGGGTCGTTCCTTGGGAGCAATGTTGGTTTGACGTCCACATTGCGAGTATAATGTTGGTTAAATGCCCACATTACGACTCTCCCTAGGGCCCATTGTTAGGCCTATATTGTTGTGTGTAGGCCGTCTAGGCCATCTGCGTTGTAAGGATAGTGCATTACTTCATAACATGATTAGTATAGTTCCATGATTCATGATCATACGCATCATATGTATGCTTGATATGAGAAGTGACTGATCATAGCATATGCCTTTGGGCAGATTATTTAGGGGCTCCTGGATAGGCAGTGTTGCCCTACATGAGCACACGATACGCGCAAGATTGCTACATAACTAGATAGTGTGATTCATGCATTCGCATTGTGTGATATGGTACTGTATGCCCTAGCGACATTAGGGTCGTAGCCTCCACAGGCATATCGTGGTTAGCAGGATTGGATACCAAAAATCTTATTCTACATGTGAAAGTCTCCAAACCCTTATGGCACCAAGAGGTTTCTCCAACGTCTAGACCGAGTGGGTGCAGAAGCGTCGAGTGCCGATTACCAGAAGGCCACGCTTTCCACTGTGTCGTGGTCGGTTGGAAGGGGGTGCGGCCTTACCTGCCCAAGAGGAGGGGGCAAAGCTAGGTTGAGTTTGACCAGCTCGAGGAATGGGTCCACTATCGACGAGTCGAGCCTGATATTGGCAGATGGATAGTGAGGTCTCTTCCACTTACCTTATTGCGCGCGATGGGACAGCGATCTGGTTTAGAGTGTACTAGACCCCGGTGATATCTCAGATTTGAGCTGTATTGATATATGAACTTAGATGAGGATTTGTATGCTTGACCTGTATCTTGCATTACATAGCCTTGGTATAGCCGACATCATTCATGCCTTGCATCGCATAGCCTTGGTACGGCTAATGGTATTCATGGATTCATCAGCATGTTCCGCATTACTCTGATACTGCATAACTGCATTACCACCTTGTGCGCACACTTTCACTACCCTCTAAGCTTTCTATAAGCTTATGCACGACCGTTGCGTGCAGATGACGTTGGGGTACAGCAGTGCTGAGGCAGGAGTGCTTTTCAGATCATCTTAGAGCTTTTGTTCATCATCATTGTATTTCCCTTTATGCTCATTGTACTTGTAAAGTTTTTGATCATAATGGAAATGTAATGGAGTTTTTGGTTGTTGTTTGTGGGTTATGCCTTTGGTTATGCTTATCACGATTCAAACTGATCTTGAAAATCCTCCTCGTAGCATCATAGGATCGGAACCTAGCTAATGGGAGGTGGGATCCGAGAATGGGGTTCTACAGAGGCTGTCGGTGCCAGATTCGGCGATCGGAAATTTTGTAAGCCTGGTTTCCTAGTTTGGGGCATGACAACACATATTAACATAGATGTAATAAATTAGTTATAACATATATTATAATAAATCATTTCACAAAGGAGTTGTTATACATACAACAATCATGAATCCTCAATCAATAATCATGGCAAGCACAAATCACAATTCCATATTCATTTAAACATTTCAACAAACACATGGAATGCATTATATTCAACATAGTTCATATATGTGTAATACATGGATAACATCGTATCTAAGTACATGTGGCAGCAATTAAGTCAGTTATAAATCATTAACTGACATTAAAAGTCTTAAAAACCATAACCTAAACGTTTATACTCGGCACCTTTCGTCGGTACGCTCGTTACAAACTTGGTTCGTACACTTCGTCTTCGTTTACATCAAAATGGTTACCTAAATCATGAAATATGTTAGCTATTTCACTGATTCCTTTATTTGGATTCCTAAAACAGATTAGGGTCAGGATTTCTTACCCAAAAACAAATTTGGATTTGACGGTGTAGCGACACGGGAGAGATGATTCGACAAGGGGAGTGGTGGGAGTGAATCCCAGCAACAAATCATAGGTTTCTCATACTTCTCCTCACTCTTTTCTCCTATTTTCTCTCTTCTCTCTCCTAGGGTTAGGAAAATTCGTATGGAATGAGAGAGATAGGGGTTAAGGGTCTTATATAGGCCCAAAACTGGTTCAAATGGCCTCATGGCCATGGTATATTTAGGTTATAGCTAAAAAACATCTGTTTCGGGCCAACGGATCTCATTTGGAGGTCCATTACTTGCATACGGTCCGGAGAAAATTTCTTAACAATGGATCTATGTCAGCTTAAGATTTTGGTCTAATCGAATTTGTGGATCGACTATGGAGGACCAGTTTCAATTCAATGGCCATCGTCACTGGATCAGGGCCACAAGTACACTAACATGTGTAGGAAAATTTTTCTGATCTAAGGGTATAGTTGGGTCAGAATCTAACAGTCTAAAATAATAGATTTAGCCTGCAAGTGAACGGCCCAAATCACTTAAGTTTGAGTTCATTTTCTAAAGATATTCACGTTTCTCACACACTTTGCTCTAGGCTCAAGTTGTGCATTTTTGGATACTATTTGGACTCGATTCCCACGATGGTTGTCAAGCCCAATAAGGTGTTCATAACCTTATAGTTTCGCAGTCATCGAACTTTCGACGTGTGGTCTAGGCCCGATACGGAGTTTCAATGTGCCCCCAAGAGCAACTGGGTTTTGAGATTTCTCCTAGGTTTTTAGGTAATGTAAAGTTAGCGATTCTATTGGTTTTGAGTCTTACAGTTCGTATAGAAGGTGGTTTGAGCTAATTCTCTGATTTATTTAGTTTAGTACTTAATTAATTTTTGCTCAATTTCTATAGGATTCGGTCATTAAGGATTTCTGCCTGAGGTGGTACTCAGGTCTTTGTACGGATTTTTCTGAGACGTTACAACATCACAATGGGCCGCAATACATGGGCCAAAAAATACATCTCATTGGGCCTTACCAAATGGGATGGAAATACATCACAATGGGCCTTACCAAATGGGTCGGAAATACATCATAATGGGCCTCATCATACAAGTCAAAAATACATCACAATGATCCTCAACGCATGGCCCGAAAATTATATCACAATGGGCCGCTCATACAAGCCTAATATACATCACCATGGGCCATGACCAATGGGCCCCAAATACATCACAATGGGCTACGACCCATGAGCCTCCATATACATCATGATGGGCTGTAACCCATGGGCCTCAATATACATTAAGTGGACCGCATCAATAGCCACACCAATGGGCCTCATATACAATGAGTGGGCCACATTAATGGGCCGCACCAATGGGCCTCATATACAACAAGTGGGCCACTCCAATGGGCCTCAATATACAACAAGTGGGCGGCATCAATGGGCCGTAAGAGAGAGCTTGGTTTACACCAAAAATCATTTCAATAGTTGCAGGTGCAACATGTGTATCACTGTACACTATCATTCTATGGGGCACATGGCTCGCTGATGATGATCAGCACTGTCAAACATTGTCCATGTAAATCAACACTGTCCAAACATTGGACATGTAAATCAGCATTGTCCAAACATCGTCCAGCACCGTCCAACACAATCTGGATGGTGTGGATGAAATAAATACATCATGGCGGTATCCATGCTAGCAAAACAGGTGGACGACTTAGGATGTAACACATACATCAGGTATGGCCTGTTGGCCCACCATCTCGATGGATGGTCTAGATCCAACACGCCCATGGTGGGGACCACAAAACTTGTTAACATACATCATAGTAGGTGGGCCTCACCATTTAGACGGTATAGATGAACCACATACATCATGTGGGGTTCGCACATCCCACGTGGACGAACGGCTGAGATACATTTCTCAAAGGTGGGCCCACGTACATCATGGTAGGCCCCACCGTCCACATGGACGGTGAGGATACAACACATACATCTAAGAATGGGCCTCGCCGTCCCATCTGGATGGTGGGATGAAACAGATACATCATGGTGATCCAGCACTGTCCCTTGTTGGACGGTGCCGATCCAATACATATAGCAAGGTGGGTCCCACGTGGGGCCCACCACATAATATATGTTATATTAATATATATATATATATATATATATATATATATATATATATATATATATATATATATATATATATATATATATATATATATAACTGAGGCGGGTCACACTGTCTAAGAGACTAGACGGTGTGGAGTGAGGGATGCCAGCCAATCAGCGTCCATTCTCACGTCCTGTATTGGACGGTGTGGATAGTCACATATCAAGGTGGGCTTCACCGTCCATAGCTGGCCGGTGGATGGATGGATGGAATGCATACATCTGGTGGGTCCACATGTGTGGCCCACCAGCTTGTATTAAGTTGGTATTTGTATTTCCCGTCATCTGGGCTTTCCAGACGGACCAGCGGCAAGGTGGGCCTCACGATCTGGCGGTTTGGATAAAACATCAAGGTGGGCCATAAAATCAAGGAAAAAGAGAGGGAGAGAGAGAGAGAGAGAGAGAGAGAGAGAGAGAGAGAGAGAGAGAGAGAGAGATTGGAGTAGCGAAGGGACCCTCATACAAATCATACATCAAGACGGGTCCCACCATATGTGGCCCCCCAATCATCTAATCCAAGAAAAATGAAAATCTAATCCTAGAAAAACACCCACCTTTGATCTCTTCTTCCTTCTTCTATCAATGCAGGTTAGAGGTCCAAAGGAATAATTTCAACGGTTGAGATGGACTTAAGATGGTCGGATTAGGTGGTAGGAAGGTGGAACACACTAGCTCTCTCCTATGGAGCTTGGACGTGGGTTGCTTAGGAGAATGAGAGAGAGAGAGAGATGAGAGAGAGAGGTTGTAAGAGAGAGAGATGGGTGAGTGATGGGTGTACTTGGTTGTAAGAGAAAGTTGACTTTGGGGAGGGTGGTTGTACTTGGGAATGGGTGTTATACTTTGACTAATGATGTAATTGATGGGATTGATTTGATTAGAGATTCTCTTGGGTTTTGCAATTGCACGGCGTTTCCTCGAACTGAACACGGGTCCACATCACCTGGCCTGGGTATCGCCTCAGCGCATAATACGCGGCCTCGGAACCGCGGCGATGGCGCGATCGCTAAGGTACAAGTCTCGGGTCGAGCTGACTCTGGAATACGGGATATAGCTCAGGATCGCGGGCGTCGCAGGTTATCGAAATTTGACCGAGAGGACCACAAAAGCCTAAGGAATGGTACGGTCTAGGATATTAGTCTAACACTTTCTCCCTTCCTTTCTACTCTCTTCCCTACTTCTCTGCTCTTTCTTTCATTTGTTGAAGGCTTGGCCACTCACATGACTTGGCCTGCGACTCATCCGACTCGCCGATTGCCTACTAACCTGCCAGCCATCCAGGAAATTCGCTAGGTATTTCTCTGTACTCTCGTTCCTCCTCTTTTCTTTTCCCATGGAGTGCCTTCAACAACTCCAACTGATCCTGACCAACGAGTCATGAAGGTGACTCACTCCTCGCACTAAGTCTACCCTGAGCTCTCTCTCTCTCTCTCTCTCTCTCTCTCTCTCTCTCTCTCTCTCTCTCTCTCGCTCTCTTTTTCTCTCTTTCTCCTTCGATCTTCTCCCTTTCCTCAGCCTTTGATTGGCTTTATATGACTGAACAGAGACTGCTTCCACCGAGATTCGAGCTGTGACTCGGGCGAGTCATTGTGGCACGAACTCAACGCCACACTCGGCTCTCTCTCTCTATCTCTCTCTCTCTCTATCACTCTCTCTTTCTTTACTATTTTTAGGAAGTTTGTCTTAAAGGTTAGGATATATAGGCGGACCTAATCGATTTTAGAGTCTTCGAGAGTAACTAAGCGTTGTATTAGTTAGTCATAATGATTTTAACAAAGCATAATTTTCTTGGTGTTAGCTTCTAATTAGATAGCATGGTTCAAATCACTTTGTAACTATGGTCTTATGGTGCTACTAGCCACCAAAAGAACGTTTCAGACTTACATTTGGGGTTCATTCCAAGGAATTGGGTTTTTCAGTTTGAACAGGAAAGATGATGAACTCGTTCATGGATGTTCCTAATTGATGGTCTCATATGACGATCCAAGTCTTTTGGATGGACTGGATTGGTCCACTGATCCTCGTGGGACCACCTTTTGGAGAAACACCATCAAAATCTCGATTGTGCATGAGATTTTCTTGCTTCGCATGGTATTTTTGAATCGGCAAGATCTCGTATGGGATCTTCTAACTGACGCTATGATAGCTTCAAGAAGCCTTATATCCAACGTTCAAGATGTTCTGGAGGAGTCTTAGAGGTTCGTCAGTGCTTGGGATTGTGCCAACGTCAAAATGATAAGATTCTTTCTGCTTCTCTTTTTGTAGCTGCGAAAACCGTAAAACAAGGTTTGTCATACCCCAAACTCAGAAACTGGGCTCACCAAAACTCCCGATTGATGAATTCAGTGCCGACAGCCTCCGTAGTACCTCATTCTCGGCTCCCAGTGCGCATGCACCAGATCCCGATCCTGGGATCCTACAAGGAGGATTTTCAAACATACAACTATCTCGTAAGAAGCATAACCATAAGTATACCCAAATCAAAAGGCAACATCATCATAACATATCCACTAATATAAACATTTGAATATAATGGTGAAAGAGAAATACATGTGTCCAAAATTAAAGCTCTAAAAGACTGCTGCACGCTTCAAGCTCAACGCAGCTGCAACTTAACACTACCTGCACGCATCTACCGTGCATAAGCTTATAGAAAGCTTAGAGGGTGGTGTAAGTGTGTGCAATGCACGTGCCAAGTATCCAGTATAATGCCATAATCATACAATATCAGAAATGTAGGCAAGATCATGAATCCTACAATATCAGAGTAAGCAGAAATACTCACAAGATCATGAATCATACGATATTAGAGTATGCAATGCGGATCGGCTATACAAATGCGGAATCATAGAGAATTAAATATCAGATGCCTAATGATGCAATGCAATATGTAAATCCCGCTAAGTCTATCTAAGCCATATAAGCGCAGAAACATAATAACCCAAAATGTCATATGCCTGCAGATGTAATGCAATATGCGATGCAAATGAAATGACCAAGTTGGAGTGTGAAGTCGGAATGATAGTACGTAGTATCATAGGCTACAGGGCCCACAACAAGAGACTTCTATCTAAACCAATCTCATACCTAAATTTGGATAGTCAGACTCAATGTAGTAAAATTCAGATCTCAGGTTAGTTGGCGCCTAACCAAAATCCTGGTCAAGCGAAGGTACATGTAACAAATAGTTGCGCACTACCAGCCCGAGTGGATAGTGAATAAATGGATTAATGAGTATGCAATTCCTGCTCAATAAGTCCACATATCAGTATGGTTCCACTCTGGGATCACCACCGGGGTCTAGTGGACACCACAATGGCTACCGCCTCTCTAGCCGCACAACCAATGAGTGGAAAAGACATCACTATCCGCCTAGCCACAGTCTGCCAATACCTACCCAACTCGTCAATAGCAGACCCATTTACGAGCTGCTCATACTCGGCCTAGCTTACAACCCCCTCACTCAGAAAGATAAGGCCACACCCCCTCCCAACCGACCACGACGCAGTGGGAGACGCGGCCTACTGGTATTCGGCACTGGGCACTCATGTATCCACTCGGTCTAGACTTTAGGGCGTCTCCTGGCCTCGGAGGTTTAGGGACTATCACTCACGAACATCCAAAGTGCCCAGATGCTCGAACCAAACATTTTCGGTGTCCCATCTAACCATCCATGATATGCCTGTGGAGGCCACGACCCTAATGTCACTAGGGCGTACAATTATCATGTCACACATATGCGAGATGCATGAATCACACCGTCCAGTCATGCAGCAATCCTGTACGTACCGCGGGCTCATGTGAGTAACTCCTATCAGTGAGTCCCATAAATAATCTGCCCAATGACATATGCTATGATCAATCACTCCTCATATCAAGCATACATATGATGTGTATGAGCATGAATCATGGAGTTATACTGAGCGTGTTAAGTGGTGATGAACTATCCTTCCAACGAGGATGGGCCTAAATGGCCTACACACAACAAGGGCCTATCAATGGGCCCTAGGGAGAGTCATAATGCCAACATTTAACTAACATTGTCCTTATAATGTGGACGTCAAACCATCATTGGTCCTAAGGCACGGCTCATCATAAACATCATTACACAAACCCTGGTGGAATCACATATTGCAATGGACCTTATATACATCTCATTGGGTCTTGACCCATGGGCCTCAAATACATCAAATGGGCCACATCACATGGGCCTCATATATATGAAGGTGGGACTCAACAACGGGCCTTATACACATTAAGGTGGGCCTCAACAACGGGCCTTGTACACATCAAGGTGGGCCTCAACAACGGGCCTCATATATCACATCGGGCTTATCAAATGGGCTCCAAGTACATCACATCGGGCCTTACCAAATGAGCCGAAGCAATGGGCCTTATATACATTGCAATGGATCATAACCTATTTAAAGATCATTCTAGAGCATTTCCAAAGGAATGAATCGTATCGAAAGATCATCTAGACCACACTCCAAATAACAGTGGTGATAATGATTTCCACCATTAAAATTTCCAAGGCCCACCATAACATTTATTTTCCATCTCATCCGATCATAAGGTCACACAGACCTGAATCAAGAGGAAAATAAATTTCATACTGATCCAAAGCTTTTGTGACAATAAAAGGGTTTTAATGGCAAACGCTCAATCCCCACTGCTTTTTGCTGTGTGGTCCACATGATAGGAAGATTTGCCTCGTTTTATCTCAAGCCTAAAGGCAAGCTCGCCAACTAGATGGACGGTTTGGATGTAACCCATACATCAAGGGTGGGGTCCACTGGCCATCCAGCAAATGGATGGCCTAGGCAAAATGGCTGGACGGCATTGATAAAACATATACATTGTGGCTGGGACCCACGGTCCCTACCCGTCCGTCCACAGCGCAGCAGGACGCTGCTGCGCATCCTCTGGACATTAGTAGCAGCAGCGCCTGCTGTAATTTTTATTTTAATTTTTATTTTTTTCTGAGGTTTTTCCTAGGTGGGGCTCGCATTTGGTGAAGCCACTCCACCCATTAGATTCTACGGCTCATGACCGACTAAATGAGCCCAATATGCGATGTGTTTTGGTGTATAAAAACATCAGAGTAGGCCCTAATGGATTCTAACGGTAGAAACCACTATTTTCTATGACATAGCCCACCAGATAATCAGATTGGCCTCATATTTCGGCTCAACATCTAAAATGAACTGGGGAATGAAATGGATGGCGTGGATTAGACTCTTACATCAAGGTGGGACCTGCATGAGCGGTCCACCCAAGTTTTTTAATCAAACTGATATTTTTATTTTGCAGCCAGTACACCACACTATCCGTTCACACTCCACTGTGAAGCCATGTCCAACGTCCCTAGATGCTGGATGGTTTGCATACAACACATATCTTAGGTGGGCCCCACCTACAGATGTGTTGCCTAGGTGGGCCACCAAAAGGTTGGATGGTGTGGGTAAGACATACATCAAGGTGGGGTCCATCCAAGTGGGCCACACAGCCACATCATCCTAAAAAATGCAAAAGAGAGGGAGAGAGAGAAAAAAAAAGGGACACGTGTGATGGAGGGCTCCGCCATTATGAGCCCTCCCTTTCATGCATTTCAATCATATATCAAGTGGGTCCCAATACATGTGGGCCCACTAAATAAAAAATCAACGGTAGAGATTCCTTCTCCACTAAAATGCAAGGTCTAGATGACCTTTTTCAAACTTAGAAAAGTAAACATCATGATAGGGTTCATGGAGATTGGCCCCATCATGAAATAATCATGTGAATCATAGTGGGCCATCGCCACATCTAGGGTCCAAAATGAGATCCAGACCATCAATCGGTAGACTCCACTTGGCCCATCATCAAAATATAAAAATCTAGGTCTATAAAACACCCCCCGTTTGATCTTCTTAGTCCGATGGAACGTTGAACTTCTTGTGTCTCACTTTGATGGAAGATGATGAGAAATGAAGGGATAGGATGATGGATCATGGGATGGGAAGTGGGCCATGCACAACACACTTTTCTCTCTTGAAAGTGCTTGGACGTCCACTTCTTGGTTGCTTGGAGAATGTGAAGAGAAAGAAAGAGAGAGAGAGAGAGAGAGAGAGAGAGAGAGGGTGGTTGTAAGAGAGAGGTGATGGTTGTGAGTGATGGATTGACAGGGAGTGAGTGATAGGTGATGGGTATGTACTTGACATGTGTGGGTGTATAACAGAGAAAGTTGACTTTAGGATTGCTCTTGTACTTGACATGAGTTGATTGATTGATTAATTGATGTGACATATTATAGAGATTCTCTTTCATTTTGCAACGTGCGGTATTTTCTTGAACTAAACGCGGTCCCACATCTTCTGGCCTAAGTATCGCCTTGGTGTGTAATATATGTCGTCAGAACCGCAGCGACGGCGCAGTCGCTGGGGTATAAGTCTCAAATTGAGCAAATTCAGATCTACAAGATACGACTTAGGGTTGTGTGCAAACGTCGATTATATGTTGCGGGTTGTCAAAATTCGACGGGAATGATCGCGGAAGTCTACGAAACAGTACGGATTAGGATACGGGCCTTACAGGTCTCCCCGCCTAATAAAAATTTCATCTCCGAAATTTACAGAACAGACAAGGGATGAGGAAACATCATCAAGTATATGTGTCATAGCTCAATCAATCTATAAAATGATGAAGATAGCGCTCTCTAATCTCAACCTCACCCCCCCAAAATGCATTATCAACACTATGGTGATCCTAATGAACCTCGGACCCCGGATAAGAGACGATCGAAACTGAAATACTATGCAACCTCATAATCTCAACGGTATAGAGCTATATTAGAAAATCTCTACGTTATTTGAACTCGGGGACCTAATCATTCTAGGTTCTCAACAATCATAGAGTGAAGGATAGCTATCAGCAGATATGTGATGTTATCTTTAGGTATTCCCAAGTTATGCTCTGATACCATCTTCTATCACGTCCTAAACTCGAAAACCGAGCTCACCAAAACTCACGATCCCCGAATCCAGTGCCGACAGCCTCCATAGTACCCCATTCTCGGCTCCTAGGGCGTATGCACTAGATCCCGATCCTAAGATCCTACAAGGAGGATTTTTCAACATACAATTATCTCGTAAAAAGTATAACCACAAGTATGCCCAAATCAAAAGGCAACATCATCATCACATATCTACTAATATAAACATTTGAATATAATGGTGAAAGAGAAATACATATGTCAAAAATCAAAGCTCTAGAAGACCGCTGCACGCTCCAAGCTCAATTCTGCTGCAACCTAATGCCATCTACATGCATCTATCGTGTATAAGCTTATAGAAAGCATAAAGGGTGGTGTAAGTGTGTGCGATGCACGTGCCAAGTATCCAATACAATGTCATAATCATACAATGTCAAAAATACAGGCAAGATCATGAATCATATTATATTAAAGTAAGCAAAAATAATGATAAGATCATGAATCCTACAATATCAGAGTATGCAATGTAGATCGACTATACAGATGTGGAATCATAGAGAACTAAATATCAGATGTCTGATGATGCAATGCAATATTTAAATCCTGCTAAGTCCGTCTAGGCCATATAAGTGCAGAAACATAGCAACCCAAAATGTCATATGCCTGCAGATGTAATGCAATATGCGATGCAAATGAAATGACTAAGCTGGAGTGTGAAGTCGGGATAATAGTTTGTAATATTACAGGCTACGAGGCCCAAGATAAGTGACTTCTATCCAAACCAGTCCCATACCTAAATTTGGATGGTCATACTCAATGTGGTAAACTTCTGATCTCAGGTTAGTCACACGCCTAACTGAAATCCTGGTCATACGAAGGTACATATAATAAATAGTTGCACACCACCAGCCCAACTAAATAGTGAATGAATGAATAAATGAGTATGCAATTCCTACTCAATAAGTCCACATATCAGTACGGTTTCACTCTGGAATCACCACCGATGTCTAGTATACTCCACAATGGTTGCCGCCTCCCTAGCAGCACAACCAGTGAGTGAAAAAGACATCACTATCCGCCTAGTCAGCAGTCTGTCAATACCTACCCAGCTCATCGATAGTAGACCCATTTACGAGCTAGTCATACTTAGCCTAGCTTATAGCCCACTCACTTGGATGGATAAGGCCACACCCCCTCCCAACCGACCACGACACAGTGGGAGACGCGACCTACTGGTATTCGGCACTCGGGCGCTCATGTATCCACTCAGTATAGACGTTGAGGAGTCTCCTAGCCTCGGAGGTTTAGGGACTTTCACCTATGGACATTGAAAGTGCCTAGATGCTCAAACGAAATATTTTCGGTGTCCCATATAGCCATCCACGATATGTCTGTGGAGGCCATGGACCTGATATCGCTAAGGCGTATAATGATCATGTCACACATATGCAAGAAGCATGAGTCACACCGTCCAGTCATGCAACAATCCTGTGCATACCGCGCGCTCATGTGGGTAACTCTTATCGGTGAGGCCCATAAATAATCTGCCCAATGGCATATGTCATGATCATTCACTCCTCATATCAAGCATACATATGATGTGTATGAGCATGAATCATGTAGTTATACTAAGCATGGTAAATGGTGACAAACTATCCTTCCAACGAGGATGGGCCTAGATGGCCTACACACAACAAGTATGGGCCTATCAATAGGCCCTAGGGAGAGTCATAATGCGAACATTTAGCTGACATTACCCTTATAATATGGACGTCAAACCATTATTGTTCCCAAGGCATGGCCTGTCATAAATATCATTACACAAACCATGGTAGAATCACATATTGCAATGGACCTTATATACATCCCACTGGGTCTTGACCCATGGGCCTCAAATACATTAAATGGGCCACATCACATGGGCTGCATATATATCAAGGTGGGCCTCAACAACGGGCCTTATACACATCAAGGTGGGCCTCAACAACGGGCCTCATATATCACATCGGGCCTTATTAAATGGGCCCCAAGTACTTCACATCGGGCCTTACCAAATAGCCCAATGGGCCTTATATACATTACAATGGGTCATAACCCATGTAAAGATCATTCTAGAGCATTTCTAAAGGAATGAATCGTATCGAAAGATCATCTGCACCTCACTCCAAATAACAGTGGTGATAATGATTTCCACCACTAAAATTCCCAAGGCTCACCATAACATTTATTTTCCATCCCATCTGATCATAAGGTCACATAAATCTGAATTAAGAGGAAAACAAATTTCATACTGATCCAAAACTTCTGTGACAATAAAAGGGTTTCAATGGCAAACGCTCAATCCCCACTGACTTTTGCTGTGTGGTCCACATGATAGGCAGATCTACCTCATTTTTTCTCAAGCCTTAAGGCAAGCTCTCCAACTGGATGGACAGTTTGGATGTAACCCATACATTAAGGGTGGGGTCCACTGGTCGTCCAGCGGATGGACAACCAACCTAAATGGCTGGACGGCATTGATAAAACGTATACATCGTGGCTAGGACCCACGATCCCTGCCCGTCAGTCCACAACCCAGCAGGACGCTGTTGTGCGTCCTCTAGACGTTAACAGTAGTAGCACCTGATGCAAATTTTTTAAATTTTTCTGAGGTTTTTCTTAGGTTGGGCCCGCATCAGGTGATTCGACTCCACCCATTGGATTCTACGGCTCATGACCGACCAAATGAGCCCAATATGTGATGTGTTTTGGTGTATAGAAACATCAGAGTGGGCCTTAATGGATTCTAACGATAGAAACCATTATTTTATATGACATGGCCTGCCAGATAATTGGATTGGCCTCATATTTCGGCTTAACATCTAAAATGAGTTGGGGAATGGAATGGACAGCGTGGATTAGACTCATACATCAAGGAGGGGCCTGCATGAGCGGTCCACCCAAGTTTTAAATCAAACTGATATTTTTGTTTTACCGTCAGTACACCACACTGTCTGTTCACACTCCACTGTGAAGCCATGTCCAGCATCCTTGGACACTGGACGGTTTGCATACAACACATATCTCAAGTTGGCCCCACCTATAGACGTGCTGCCTAGGTGGGCCACCAAAAGTTTGGATGGTATGGGTAAGACATACATCAAGGTGGGGTCCATCCGAGTGGGCCACACAGCCACATCATCCCAAAAAATGAAAAAGAGGGAGAGGGAGAGAGAGAGAGAGAGAGAGGGACACGTGTGATGGAGGGCTCCACAACTATGAGTCCTCCCATTCATGCATTTCAATCAAATATCAAGTGGGTCCCAATACATGTGGGCCCACCAAATCAAAAATCAACGGTGGAGATTCCTTCTCCACCAAAATGGAAGGTCTAAATGACCTCTTTCAAACATAGAAAAGTAAACATCATGATGGGGTTCATAGAGATTGGTCCCATCATGGAATGATCATGTGAATCATAGTGGGCCATCGGCCACATCTAAGGTCCAAAGTGAGATCTATACCATCAATCAGTAGGCTCTACTTGGCCCATCATCAAAACATAAAAATCTATACCTATAAAACACCCACCGGTTGATCTCCTTGGTCCGATAGAATACTGAACTCCTTGTGCCTCACTTCAATGGAAGATGATGAGAAATGAAGGGCTAGGATGATGGATCTTGGGATGGGAAGTGGGGCCGCACACAACACACTTTTCTCTCTTGGAAGTGCTTAGACGTCCACTTCTTGGTTTCTTGGAGATTGTGAAGAGAGAGAGAGAGAGAGAGAGATAGAGAGAGAGAGAGAGATGGTGGTTGTAAGAAAAAGGTGATGGTTGTGAGTGATGGATTGATGGGGAGTGAGTGATAGGTGATGGGTATGTACTTGACATGTATGGGTGTGTAAGAGAGAGAGTTTACTTTGGGATTACTCTTATACTTGACATGAGGTGATTGATTGATTGATTGATTGATGGGACATGTTATAGAGATTCTCTTGGGTTTTACAATATACAGTGTTTTCTCGAACTAAACGCGGGCCATATCTCCTGACCTAGGTATTACCTCGGTGTGTAATACGCGGCGTTGGAACCGCGACGACCGTGCGGTCGCTAGAGTACAAGTCTCGGATTGAACTGACTCAGATCTACAGGATATGACTTAGGGTCATGCGAAAGCGTCGATTATAGGTTGCGAGTTACCGAAATTCGACAGGAAGGATCGTGGAAGTCTACGGAACAGTACAGATTAGGATACAGGCTTTACAAGGCCAAAATGGAGGGTTGAGATGATTTTGAATAGAAGGTTGAGATGAGCATAGCCAGACTGTCTCAGATCACATGGCTGGCAGCTCAACGAACACGATTTCCATTTTGGGAATTGAGTCACATGCACGTGTTAATTGCAACATAGTTCGTGTGCATGCACATGGGTTTCCATGCAATCCTCATGCTCCCCACGATGGATGATTTGGATCATCCGATCGATCCTTCAAGGTGGGCCACAGATCATCCTAAATGGACATTATCCGTTCCATTGCTTGTGAGCAAGAGAAAAATTCGAAAGAAGGTTAGGTCAGACCTTTACCTCGCTAATCGGTTTGGTTCAGTGGGTGTGTGCACTAGCTGTGAACACACACCACATAAAGTGGGATCCACATTGGTGATTTGACAGATCAGGTCCGTCCATTAGATTTTGTGGGTACTATTAGGACATTCAACCAATGATGAAGCAGATCCAAGCTTTAGGTGGGTCATTCTTAATCAATTCGAGTTATCTTGTTGGTTCTTGTCAATTTGCGGTTGGAATGACCCTGAATTTGATTTTAAGTGGTTAGTATGGCCCCTAGTATAACCTAGTTGATTTTGCAATTAGGTTATTCAATTTGTGATTTTCAGGGATGGATCATCTTCATATCAACTGTGAGTCTAAGGAACAGTGGATCAAGTGACTTAAGTCCCGAAACTGATTTTTCACAACTTAGTTAGCCTAATAAGACGTTGTCTGATGTTCAGATTCTTTCCAAATCTAGCTATCAACACATTTAATGGTTCATCTTGAATAACAACAGATGAATAGCTTAATATATGGGTGGGGACAGCTTTCAACAATCAAATCCAACCTAGAATGAACATAAATGTTTACTTAAACTAGGTTTGTATGTATACTAAGTTAGGTTGCATTGTAACAACCGAGTACTGGAAAGTACGAGGTGTTACAATTGACCATGGCCATGTTGATATCCATGTTAAGTGGAAATGGATCGGTGTCGATTTGCATTACCTTTTTTTCCTTCTTAAAGAATTTCAGCAATCATTAGTTAATGTTGTCTTGGATAACATTCTCAAAATGATACATTTGTTAGTAGAATGGGAACGAGTTCTATGCCATTTGTAACACTCGATCTTTTTCAATTCTTCGACCGTAGGTATTTTATGGTCAATAGAAATTTTAATAAATTTTCTGGCCAACATTATATCAAAGATCTTATTGGTTCTAGTAATATTAAATGTACATACCCTTTGGGTTTTCTATTTGGCCGGCGATGTTGCTTCTGCTTTAATCAATGCTAAACAGACAAATAGCTACTTGGCTACTACTTCAGCCGCTGCCACATTGTAGTTAAGATCATATTAGTATGTCACAACCAACGAGTTCTTTTGCCTTGTTCCCTCTTGAAGAAGAGCTTCATACCATGATAACTTTCTAGTTAAATCATATAGATCTACAAAGTCTGTTCTAATTAACTTTTTACGAAGTTTATATTTCAAATCATCTTGAGTGAGTTGTACAAATTCAACCCCGATCGTGACAACTTTGCGTCGGTTATAGAAATTTCTCTGTCCTTATAAAAGAATTGAGCATGAAATTTCTCTTTCGTTTCTTGTCATGTTTGAATGAAGTTTGAAAATAGATTAGAGTACCAAGTGAAAGCCACTGCAGTTAAAGAATGACCAAACAGTTGCAATTTGTAATAATTATTATTGGTCAGTTCACCACATTGTATGGTAAATCGACCTATGTGTTGTATGGTTGAATGAACAGTGTCACCTATAAATAGTGAAAAATTAGGTCAGTAATTTCTCAGTAATGAAAGTTGCTGATCGATTCATTTAGGATATGATTTGTGATAAACGGGAGTGTTACTATGGCCAAAAACTTGGCCTGCCACTTCTTAGACCAATTATAAAACTTGACCATGGTATAAATAACAAGATTTGGCCATCGGAGGTGGCTTAATAGCTATAAGGTACTATTCCCCATTGTGAGGGATATTCCTAGGGAAAGGCTACCCCGGGTATTCCTTGATTCCTAGTCTTATGAATGAAATTACTATTCTCCCATTCAAAATATCTAAACTCAGCAGGTGGAGGAACATTATGCACTTCTTGTACCGAAGCAAGATGCATGTTCCACTGTAAAAGAGGCTCTGGCAATACTAGCACTAGATTTCCGACATAACTAGTCTCAATAGTTTCTTAAGGCACGACAGGTGTTCTTTCAGCAAAAATAACCATCATCCAATTCAACAGAAAAAATAACCATCATCTTATTCAAACTTGTAGTCTAACTAGCCATCCATATGTTGAAAGTTTTAGTTTGAATTCGTAAGTGCTCGGCCTGAGCTCATGACTGCTCTACAATATACTAAATCCCCATTTGCTTATCATGTAGCTCAACTGACATTATCTCAAAGAGGATCAGTCCGAGATGAAAATGCCTTATCATTATTTGGAGGATTGGACGCTGGGTTTGGTTGTGGATTTAACAGCTCAAGTGTTGACTCCACCTAAATTTCCTCCTCTGGTGTAGAAGATTCATTAGCCCCAGAAGCATTATGAGAATTTCTTCATCTCATGTTTTACTATTACACTAGTATGTTTACCAAAAATTTGAAGTCCCACCAAGCATGCCAAAAATTATTGGCACTGTGGGGGCATGCCAAAATCGATTGCACAGCTCGAGTCAAAGCAAACAACTTGACCCCAAGTGTCAAGATATCATTATACATCGAATGTGATCGTATATAACTGATACTTTAGAAGATCGGTTTTAGCCACTCGTAAAATAGTTATAAGAAGATCATGCGATTATCAAAGGGTGGTGGGGTTCTTCCTCCGAAGATAGGTTGCACCTTACTTTCCATACGAAAGGACTTTTATACCCGAAAACCGTCAAATAGAAAAGAAATACTTATAGTCGGTCACAGGGAACAACTGCAAGATGCCTTTATGAAGAATGGATTGATTGTATTGATATCGGGAATATTCCAATGTAAAAGCATAAACTTAGATTACAACTAAGATTACCACTAATGGATTACAATTAAAGATTATTGCTACTGGATTATCGCTACTCTTAGAATAGAGCTAGGATATGATAAGGAAATATAATTTGATTGGTTGGATTGATTTGGTGTGAGATGACTTACTTTATTGGATTCCTTGCAATTCATAAATCTCTTATGTGGTTATCTCTAAGACATTTTCCTCTTTATTTAATAGTTATGGTAGCTTATTCGTCACCACATTGGTCTTCCAAATCCTTCTCTTCTTGGCACATATCCTTCTAACTACTCTTTTCACTCAACTACTTTCTGGCTATGGACTTTTCAGCCGTGTCCCGTCATCAGATGACATGTATTATCAAATCAACATTAACTAAATTCCACTAAAGATCTTAAGCAAGTTATACATTTTTATGCAATGACATGTCCTTTTCTAATGGGTTATCTCATGAATGGTTAGAAATATGGTACAACAGTATAGTTTCCCAAATGCTCCATTCAAAACATTATAGTGGAATAACAATAGAGGGGAACGCTTTGCCGTTTCTGTCTATCTCTAACACTCCACGTGACATGGTAAATGTTCTTGTAATGTCTTAGATTTTCGTTATTTTGAATTTACAAAAATCTATGAAATTTTTCGATATAACTATCTTACATTATCACTTACTGACCCTTGACCCTTAATGTTAGCCTATATGTGGGTGGTACCAGTAAAGAACCACATAAATTTGATTAATCAACCGTAGAAAGACAACGAATCTACCAATCAGTTAAGCATCGAGTTTAACCTCGTGATTTGTTCACATAGGGCCCAAATTTAGCCTACCTATCACTGACTAATCAAGACGACCATAACTAAATTAAAGATCTACCCAAAGCCGAGACAACTAGGGGTCAGATCTTAATTAACAAAGTAAAGTGAGCAAATTATCCATCTAGCCTACGAACCAAGGGTTTAGAGTGATTATGACAGAATCATTATTTTTGCTAATTGTGAATAGCTACACTATGAACATAGTTAATCCAGACCCTAATCATTGTGCACAAGAAATCTTGATACCTAATTCATTCCAGAAATATCTTGATTATCCAAACAAACACTAGACTCCTCGTTAGTGGGCCACTAGTTCTGAAACTATAGAATAATGTCCGTCTCACTGGGCTTGACGTCCATCGCGGGTGGCGAACTAAGAAAGTACCTAGAACAGCTCAACTTGGGCTAGAAGCCAAGTGCTTGCAATACGCAAATCTCCTAGGCTGAAATCTGAAACTTAACTAATATAGACCTTTTGCTCTTTCACGAAGTCATAGATTTCCAACCATTAGATCGCAACCAAACTTGAGGCATGAGTTAAAGATATTTCTCTGTTCATATCCGTATAGCTACGGCCTCGATTGATCATTGACGACCGTCTATTGCAAGTGGGATCTCCACGATTTATCGAAGTGTCTGATTGTCGCTAAATTTGTGATGTAACATAAATCCCATGGTGAGACACCTACCCACTGGTGCGGATGAGCCAATGGGCCTCCGTTGAAGCCCTGTAAGTTAAAAACACCCTCCCCCAGGGCAAGTATAATGGAAAAAGGGGCACTGGGGCTACTTGTGCACATTGTGGCACTGTAAGTAGCCCCTATTTCTTACTCTCTCACTCCCATACGAATTTTCACTTGCAAAAAGAGGGGGGGGGGGGGGGGGGGGGGGGGGGGAGAGAGAGAGAGTAGGAGAAGGGAAGAAAGTGTAGGAGGGGGTAGATTTGAGCATTCGTCCCATCCCTGCTAACTTGGGACATAGCCACGACCACGCCACACCGCTAGAATTGTCCCGACGACAATTAAAGGTAACTAACGAGCCCTTTTTTAAAAGATTTATAGGCCAATTGCATGTGCCCTTGCAAACTAACCTCACTGGCGTAAGGCACCGGCAAGCCGATCCACGAGACCCTAGCCTTAGAAGTGGATTCGAAAGTCGATGCAACACTCCAAGGTGCAGACCATAAATGTTTAGGTTATTTATTTTTTATTTTATTTTTTTCTAGAAATAATAGAGATTATATTTGAGAAAAAAGAGAGGAATACAAAAGGGAGGAAAATCCCACTGAGTTAGCGAGAAGAGGAGCCTCCAATAGGAAACAGATTACAGCCCTTAATATTTAGAAAATAATAGGCCCATTCAGCTATGTACTGCTGCACTTTCTGAAGCACAAGATCCACTCGATTTGAAGTATTGTTGAAACATCTCACATTTCTTTCTTCCCAGACCGATCACCAAACCGCCATTAGACAAAGCTTCTAGATCTTATTTGTTTGGGATCCCAGCTTGGAGCCAATCCAAGTTATGAAAAAAAATCTTTCGTTGAAGCAGGGCTACACCAAGAGATGTTGAAAGATCTAAGAACATCATACCACATTTGAGCAGTATAAGGGCAATGGAGAAAAAGGTTATTCACTAATTCTTCAGACTTCATATAACAGAGGCATATGTTAAGAAGGATCGTTCCCCTTTTTCTCAAATTATCCACTGTCAGCACTTTCTTTTTAGCTACCAGCCAGCCGAACACTGAAATCTTAGGAGGAACTTTAATTTTCCATATTTTCTGAATCGAATTCTAAGACGATGCTTCCAAATCGATGGCGATAAAATCGTATAAAGATTTTACTAAGAAAGGAGTTGATTGGTCTCACCTCCTGTAACGCCCCGAAAATTGGGGGTCGAGTAGAAACCTAACTCCCGAGTTCCAGAATATCACTTATGCAACATTTTCAATGATGGGTGAATGTCAGCGGTAATAGTACATAAAACATGAGGTGGATCAAGCCAAAAAAACATATCATACTTCAGAGACAGTTAATTTAGCGAGCGGAAGAACGTGATAGATATATAGAATATATGAACTGTTGTGAGTCTCCAGAGTGTGAACATGTTACCAGGTTAAACATATACATGTATACTCCAAAAATGATAAAAAAGGATATACATGAGTGCTCTAAAAATATAAAATAACAAGTGTCATGACATCTAAACAACCTTCCTGTAATCCCGTCGGTCAGAACACGCATATAGGAGAAATCCTCCTCATCATCATTAAGTCCGGCTCCACTTCACAAGCAGCGCCATCATTTGCAACTAAAACAGGGACTGGTTGGTGTGTGCGACACCGTCCCGTAACGTGGGAGTGAGTGATCAACTCAGTGGAATCATAGAGCAAAGATTAACATGTTATCAAATCAATCACGCGATAATAGTAAAGCAGGCTGTCACGCCCCAAACTCAGAAACCGGGCTCACAAAATTTCCGATCGCCGAATCCGACGCCGACAGCCTCCGTAGAACCCCATTCTCGACTCCTAGCTCCCATTCACAGGGTTCCGATCCTGGGATGTTACGAGGAGGATTTTCAATGTCAGTTTGATTCGTAATAAGCATAACCAAAGGCATAACCCACAATCAACAACCAAGAACTCCATTACATTTTCACTATGATCAAAAACTTTACAAGTACAGTGAGCATAAAGGGAAATACAATGGTAAAGAATAAAAACTCCAAAATGCTCTGCAACGTGCTCCTGCCTCAGCGCTGCTGTGAACCAACGTCACCTGCACGCAACGGTCGTGCATAAGCTTATAGAAAGCTTAGAGGGTGGTGAAAGTGTGTGCGCAAGATAGTAATATGAACATGCAATGTCTAAGTAATGCGGAATATGAAGATGGAACCATAATATCATGAGCCGAACTAAGGCTTATGCGATGCAAGACATAAATGGTATTGGCCATCCCAAGGCCATGCGATGTGCAATGCAACTTAAGCATACAGATCCTCATCTATGTCCATACATCAATACAACTCAAAATATGAAATATCACAGGGGTCTAGTACACTCTAAACCAGATTGCCGCCACATCGCGCGTAATAAGGTAAGTGGAAGAGACCACACTATCTGTCTGTCAATATCGGGCGCGACTCGTCGATAGCGGACCCATTCCTCGAGCTAGTCAAACTCAGCCTAGCATTACCCCCTACACTCGGGCGGGTAAGGACGCACCCCCTTCCAACCGACCATGACACAGTGGAGAGTACAGCCAACTGGTATTCGGCACTCAGTGCTCATCTACCCACTCGGTCTAGACGTTGGAGCAACCTCTTGGTACCATAAGGGTTTAGAGACTTTCACCCAGGGATATCTATAGTACCCCATGTAGAATAAGATTTTTGGTATCCAATCCTGCCAACCATGATGCGTCTGTGGAGGCTACGGCCCTGATTTCGCTAGGGCGTACAATATCCATGTCATACAAATTCGATATGCATGATTCACGCTATCCAGTCATGCATCAAATCCTACGCATTCGTGCGCTCATGTAGGGAAACACCGCCTAACCGGGAGCCCATAAACAACCTGTCCGAAGGCAAATGCTATGATCAAACAATTCTCACGTCAAGCATACATATGATGCGTATGATCATGAGTCATGAAACTGTACTAAACATGTTATAATAAAATGAACTATCTTACAATGCAGATGGACCTAGACGGCCAAAACACAACAAGTACGGCCCAGTAATGGGCCCTATGGAGAGTCGTAATGTGGACATCCAACCAACATTACACTCACAATGTGGACGTCAAACCAACATTGCATCCCAGGTACGATCTTCTTAAACATCGCTACATAATCGGTATTGGGATTACACATTGCAATGGACCTTAGGTTCATCCCATTGAGCTTTTCATATATATGTCAAATGGGCCATATCTTATGGGCCTTTTATTCATCAGATGGGCCACATAAATGGGCCACACCAATGGGTCTTATGTGCATTGCAATGGGTTAAAACCCGTGGGCATTGGATTGCATCAATTGGACCTAGTCACATGAGTCTAATATGTATCAAATGGGCCACACCAATTAGGCCCCACATGTAGATCAAGTGGGCCTCAACCCATAGACCTAACATGAGTCAAATGGGCCTAAACCCCTAGGCCTTAATCAAATAAAATGGGCCTAACTCATGGGTCTCAAATAAATCCAATGGGCCTAATCCCATGGACCCTTTTTATAATCAAATGGGTTTAGTCCTATGGGCCTCACAATATATCAAAGTGGGCCTACTTCCATGGACTTTAAGAATGCAATAATGGGTCCAATTTCATGGGCCTTGAAGTACACCAAATGGGCCTAGTCCTATGGACTTGCAACACATCAAATGGACCTAAGTTCTTAGGCCTTAAGTAGATCCAATGGGCCTAGCCCATAAGCATTTCATAAACCAAATGAGCCTAGCCCATAGGCCTTTTGAAATTCAAATGGGCCTAGCCCATAGGCCTGTTACAAACCAAATGGGCCTAACCCATATGAGTGGCCCACCCATCTAATAACTTATGCTTTAAAATGATCTCACTAAGTGGATGGTCAGTTTGAATGTATCAAGTGCATCATGGTGGGTCCCACTGTCGCTGGACAGTGAGGACCACACAGCCAATCAAAGGGCCCCACCGTCCGAGGGACGGTGGGAGTGCAATTACACAACGGTGGGTGCCACCGTCCACTGGACGGTGGACTTAAAAGCACTGCATCATCGTGGGTCCCATGTGGGGCCCACTGTATTATTTATTTGGCATCCAACCCATTGATAAGGTCGAACAGACCTGGTTGAAGGAGAGATACAAATTTCAGCCTGTTTCAAAACTTCTGTGGGCCCCAAAAGAGATTTCAATGGAAGACGTTCATTCACACTGTTTCTTATGATGTGGGCCACCTGAGCATTGGATCAGACTGATCTTTGGAGGGGGGCCACTTTAGGGGGTGGCCCATCCGATGAAAGGTATTGAAGGGCATATACATCAAGGTGGGGCCCACGGCAGCAGCCGTGGGTGGCTGCACGTCATCCCGCTGACCGCCTGCTGCAGCCTCTGCTGCAGCGTCAGAGGCTTAGTCTCTTTACAATTTTTAACAAAAAAAAAATAGAAACCCTCATTTTTGGGGTTTTTTACATTTGGGGCCCACATCCAGCAGATCCACCCCGTCCATTGGCTTCAGAGGCTCAAGACCGATCCAATGAGTCTAGAGTTTGAATTTTTTTGATGAAAGGAAATGAAATAAAATAAGAAAAAAGATCCTTGAATGGTAGTGATGCATTCCTTGATGCTATGGCCCACCAGGTTCTCCAATCAGCCCCAAATTTCTACCCAACGGTTAAAACACTGTAGGTAAGAGGGTAGACGGTTGAATTGTATAAATACATCACGGTGGGGCCTAAGTGAGTGGACCACCAAAGCCCATTATTTTATTCTCTTGATCCCTTAAAATAAATGCAATGTGGTGGGCCCTGATGGAGTGGGCCACCACGGATGAGTGATATGGGTACAATGTATATGGTGGGCCCCACTTGAATACATCTTAAAAAATAATGTCAAGGTGGGATCCATTCAAGTGGGCCACACAATCATATAACATAAAAATAAAATAAAATAAAATAAAATAAAATAAAATGAAAGAAATAAAAGAGAGAGAGAGAGAGAGAGAGATAAAGAGTGGGACACGCCTTGTGATGGAGGGACCCCGACATTATGGGCCCTCCCTTATAACGAATCATACATCAAGTGGGTCATTTAGCACATGGGACCATCAAAACTTAAAATCAACGGTGGAGATCCTTTCCCCACCAATATGGATGGTCTAGATGACCTTTCAAAAGTAAATAAACATCATGATGGGGTCCATGGAGAATGGCCCCATCATGGAATGATCATGATGATCTAAGTGGTCCATCGGCCACATCTTATGGTCCCAAGTGAGATCCACACCATTGATCGGTGGGCCTCACTTGGTCCACCATAAAAATAAGAAAAACTACCCTATAGAGGCACCCACCATCTGATCTTCTCCCTCCTAGGGGTTCCTTGGCACCTTAGCTTTAACTTCAATGGTTAAGATGAAGAATGGAGGGTTGAGATGGGAGATTTTAGGGTAGGAAGGTGGGTCACACTTGGAGTTTAGAGAGCTTGGAGAATTCCATACGTATGGGCTCTTGGAATTCTTTTGTTGCTTGGAAATTTGAAATGAGAAAGAGAGAAAGAGAGAGAGTGATGTAAGGGAGAGAGAGAGAGTGATGGATGGATGTGGTGAGTGATGGTTGTGTAAGAAAAGCTTGACTTTTGAGGCTTTTGTGTAAGAGAAGTATGGGACATGTAAGAAAAGCTTGACTTTTGTGGCTTTTTGTGTAAGAGAGGTATGAGTTTGGGAGACTTTTGTGGTTGCTTGGGAAAAGGGGTGAAAGTGATGTGTACTTGACATGTACTTGACATGTGATGGATTGATGGGTGATTGATTGATGGGATTGATGTGATTGATGTGACACATCGTAGAGATTCCCTTAGGTTTCGCAACGCGCGACGTTTTCTCGCACCGAACGTTGGCCCACAACTCTTGACCAGGGTATCGCCTCGGCGCGCGAGTCACAGCATCGGAACTGCGGCGACGGTGCGGTCTCTATGGTATTGGTCTCGGATTGAGTCGACTCGGGTTGTCGGCACATGAATCAAGGTCGCGTGTCGATATCGGTTAAGGGTCGAAGGTTGCCGGAATTCGACCGGTAAGACCGCGGAAGTCTATGGAAAGGTACGGACCAAGATACGGGTCTTACACAGGCAATAAAATAATTCTAAATACTGTTGTTAATGCAGGCATGAAATGACATAATGGATTCCCTCACCGACATACTCCCTCATGCGGCACTATCTTACGCCCGCGGCATGCTTGCGTTCCTCAGTGCTCCACATCTTCCAGGCACATGGAGTGCGATATGGATAATGATTATCGAGTTGTTATTAGTCCATTCATACAGCAGTATTGGAAAACTAAGGTACCTTATATCAATCCCAACACAGATCCTTTCTAGGGTTGTCACTCCTAGTAATCTCATACGATGTTATATTTATAGGTCGCTTCAAGGGCTGTCAGGGCTGTTGCACGCACTCGTTGCTCCTCTCCCCCATCACCTTATCAATACAGGCCTATTTATATCCTTAAGACTGCATCAGGACTCGTCGCCCCCATGCGGTGTCAGGATAAACTCAAGGTCACTACAAAGGGCTCGTCACCAATCAGTGTAGGCCGACAGCAAGAATATAGTGTCTTATACCACCATAATCTGCTAAGAGTAGGGTGCTCACTGGTCACTACGGGGAGGTTTGTGGCCCCAGCGTAGGCCGACAACTCGACCACGGTGTCCCATACCACCATGCCCGGCTCATGAGTCTTTATGGATCAAGGTACCATGGTTAACAGGGTTTTCAATAGTAAGTTCAGTACCCTAGGTTCAAGCAGTTATGACTCATACAAGGTGAACATACAATGGCCGGTCGGGTTACTCGACGGGCTTGACTAGTACGAGCGCATCTCAAGCTGAGCGACATGAAGTGCATGAAACACTTCGTGTGGCCTAACCACTGCCGCCAACTCAAAACACGGCTTGCGTTCATCGACGCGTCCTTCGTGGTAAATAGAAGCCAACCACGAATTCAATCCTTTACCGACTGCCTGGACTAACGTATAGCCCCAAGCATTTGTACACAACATCAGTAATCATATGATAGTAACAGAAATGAATATAAACAATACAAGCATGTTGACACATGTTATAACAGATAACGTAAGCAAATCAACCAACACATGCATTCCATATATATATTGAAATCAATTCATGTAGCCAACATGGTGGAAATCATATACATCAGCATATTAATTGAGAATTCAATCTCAAACTAATTCACAACACCATTTACTCAATACATACTAATACAAACATTTATACAAACACTTAGTCTACACACTTTAGTTTACATAGCGTATGTCGACCCAAAGTGCGCATTAGGGCGAATCTCTTCGCCAAACAGATTATGCACGCATTCCTAATATCCTAACACGACAAATACCCATGGCAACCATTTCAGCAAAATACGGACGTAAACAGTATTTCCTACAAATACCTAAAATACCCTAAATCTCATATTTCTCGTATGCAGTCGAAATGAAAAACGGACAGCATGTTCTACATGTCAAACAGCGTTCTCGTCAATAATCTACTATTAAACGACATTGAAAGCTTTGAAATCAGTCAATCTAAGCATCTAAAATCCTTACCTTTCGTCGTAGACATGTATCGATTCGAATAGAACGTCTACGCTTTGTCAATGGCGTTACGGTGACCTAATGCACAAGATACATAAGCTACATCGCTACTTGTATCAAAGGAATCCCTAAAACAGATAGAGGGTAGGGTTTTCTTACCTAGAAGTGAGTTGAAATCACTGGAAAAGTGATTTGAATGCGGTGCTTTGGTACGTGCAAAAGCTGGAGCAGGTGGCAGGAATTCTCTCCCACAACTCACTCACAATCTCTCTCTTTCTCTCTCATCTCTTTATAGGGTTTGTTACAAATTCGGATCGGAGAGATATGAGAGGGTTTAAAGCCCTTATATATGCTAAAACCTCACCTAAATAGACTTAGGACAAGGGTATACTTGGATTATAACCAAATCGGGTCTTTTTCGATCCAAAAGAGTATTTCAGGAGGTCCCCTGGTTGAACGCGGTCGGACTTAAGCTCATGTATATCGGATCTTGCTCACATGAAGTTTTTAGTCCGGTAGAGTTCCCAAATCGCACGTGGCGGACCAGTTTCAGTTCAGCGGTCACGAAGACTCGATCGAGGATTTTAAGTACACTGACCTGGGTGAGAAATGTTCCCTGATCCGAGGGTGTATTTGGGTAAGATTCCGACGGTCTGAATGCTTATACTGATCCCGCAAGAGAAACGTGCCAGATTTATTTAAATCCCATTTAATTTTAAATGAATTTCACTCTTTCTCACACTCCCTGCTCCAGGCTCAATGAAATAGCCTCAGAGCATTGGTTGGGCTTGATTTTCGAAACGATTGTCAAGTCCAAGAAGGCAGTCATAACGGTCTAAGATTGTGGATATCGGACTCTCGACGCGCGGTCTAGATCCAAATGAAGTTTCAAAGGGTTCCTGAGGGCAAACGGGTTTAGAGTTTGATCCTAGATTTTAGGGTAATGTAGCGTCAACGATTCTAGAGGTTTTGGGTCTTACAGATAGTATTTAAAGTGGTTGGTGCTAATTTCACAGGTAATTTAGCGTAGCACTGGCTAATTCATGTTAAATTCTAAAGAATTAGGTTTTAAATGATTTCTTTGGCTTTGAAATTGGGTTCTGAGAGGTTACTGAGGCGTCATGGTTGGCCCATTTCCTAAGGACGTCTAATCCCAGGTTGGCAAAAATATGGGGTGTTACACCTCCAGACTAGGGAATCCTTGCAGGATTTATCTAGCTTGTAACTAGACAAGCGGCGTTGCAAGGTCATGAACTCCTCAGTCTCCCAG
Organism: Magnolia kwangsiensis; assembly: GCA_037074715.1. NCBI lineage: Eukaryota > Viridiplantae > Streptophyta > Magnoliopsida > Magnoliales > Magnoliaceae > Magnolia > Magnolia kwangsiensis. Next base: position 114,426,260 of record CM073572.1, on the reverse strand, counting down.
TCATTTAGGTTCCTTCTACATGAAATATTCTAAGCCTGATCATCCCCGATTGAAGTACTACAGTCGACCACCAAAATAGAACGATTTGGGGCCAATCGATAAAGATTAGGAAAGTCATCCTTAAGAAGGGATTCTCCTGCCCATTTGTCCTCCCAGAAACGAATTTTGTCTCCTTTACCGATTGCCATACTAGTCCCAGCTAAAACCAGAATCTTTGAGGATAAAATGCCTCTCCACACAGCGAAAACTCTTTTAACCGATGAATCTTTGGTTCACTAGCCACCCGATGAGGAATCGTATTTACTTTTAACGATTCTCGTCCCCAAACTGCCATGTTCTGAACCCAATCTCCACGTCCATTTGCCAAGCAAAGCCCTATTCATTATTTGTAGATCTCTGATCCCTGCGCCACCTAATTGATAATGTTTACAAACTTCCTTCCGTTTGACAAGTGTTCACTCCCCAAGTGCAGGGTTGTGATGTAATAATAAATCGGTAAGACCGAGGTCGAATCCCAAGGGACTGAAACTTGTACGTTATCTAAAATTATCCAGAACTAGAACTAGATTAAGATGAAATCTAAACTGAATGTAATTTGAAAAATAATGGTGAAATAATTATCTAAACTTGAGAGAAATCAGGAGAAGGGAACTAGGGATTCAGAGGATCCATTTGTAGAGATCAGGGAGATCTTATGCATGTTTCATGGAAATTAACTGAACTGACATTGATCTAGTTTTCAAAGAGATGAAAGGTGTATGAATTAGAATGGATTCCATTACCAAACCATGCCCAAAAGACTATGGCAAACAACAGAATTAAACTAATTATCACCCAATCACATGTATGAAAGTTAGGAAGGGTACCGTCATCCAACCATGCCCAGGAGACTATGGTGAACAACAGGACGTCCTAACGTCATAAACATGAAAAGGAAATAGAAATATTCAAAGCATCGCAGACCCATTGTAATTTCAGTCACAACAGACCATTAAGAACTAAAAATATTCCCATAATAATCAACTAAAATCAACGTCGATTCATGAATAAAAATAAAAATAAAATAAAATCTCCCATCTCACTACAAGCTTCACCTCCTAGCCCTAGCTAAGAGGTTTAGCCAGACATGGATGGCTGGATCTCCTAAATGAAAATAAAAGAAAGAAGAAGAAAAAGAAAAATAATCAATAAGAAAGAAAACCAAAAACCTCTGTTTCTCTCTCTTCTCTCTAATCCACGTCCAAACCCAAGCCTCCACGTCTCTCTTTTTCTTCCTTCCTAGCCTTGAATGAATCTCCCCACGTCCAAAAACCTCCTATTATAGCTGCTGGAAGGCTGGAGTCAGTGACAGAGTTGTAACAGGACACGGAGTGTAATTTTCGCAGCCAAGTTCGGTGCCACGAAACACGCCACTTTCCTCGCTCAAATTCCAAGAAAACACTGTCCCTTAGTACTTTCTTGGGTTCTCTACATGATAGACGGTTCAGATCTGCCATATGATCAAATATGGTGAGCCAAAACCGCCTAGAAAAGTCAGTTTTCGCGGATGTGCGAAACCTTTCGTACCATTTCGCTGTTATGATCGGTGGGCCCCACAGAAGCATTTTCTGAAAAATCCACCCCGTCCATTAGATTCAGAACGAAATTTCAGTCAAGAATGGGTGGTTTTGAACATCCATTGACGTGTCCCAGAGAAGAAATAACTAAAAGATCAGATTTGAACGCTATCGGGCAGCCCTTTTGTGGACTCTGTATCTCCCACGTGTGCACGCATGGGTGAAAAGTGTCAACATGTTTTTGTAGTATTCGAGCCCCTCTACACGGTGAACAGGTCAGATTTTCCATACGGTCAATGGGTAGGGCCCACAACCGTCCTCAAAACGGCCAGCGGCATGTGTTACGCGGTGCGTAAATTTATTTATTTATTTATTTATTTTTAAGAAGAAAGTCGGTCAGCGTCTTGCTGACCGACTTGACTCGTTTGGTGCACGACGAGTGCACATGTGCACTGTACATACTCATCTCTTATGGGGTCCATTGTACTGTTTTGGAGAAATCTGCACCGTCCATCTGTTTTGACTCCTCATTTAAGGAGTTGACTCCAAATTCGAGGCAATTCCAGATATCAGGTGGGAACAGAATCGACAGTTTATAAGCTGATCGGTCAGTTGGAGCACTTTTATAGTGATCCAAGAGTTGAAATTTGAAATGTACGGTTAATTTATGGCCCTTATCTCATGTATAAAGTTTCGAACCGATCAGATGTCGGGAACCATGTGATCTTGCATTCTGGATGCGTTTCAAGCCACTTGAGCTTCAGTTTCTTAGCTTTCTCGGATTTCTGACCATGTATATCCGTCAATCTTGGTCCTCTGAAGTCCGTCCCTTGCCCTAGTGATCATCAGAACGTTAAATCCAAGCTTTTGGCATCCTTTTTCAGTCAACTCTCCTAATCACACCCTGCAACAAAACACGATTAAAACTGGGCATTAAAAAATATTATGCTCGTAAATCCAAGTAATAAATGGGGTCTAATATGCACTATTTAACCCTCAATACAACCCCCAATCAGCATTTTGCTAGTCCCGAGCAAATTATGCGAAAAATAAGTTGAGAATTATAGGAGAACTTTCTATGAAATCGAGTGAGATTTTGAACAAGATACGAGAAATTTAATATTCATGAATGTTAGAAATTGTTTTCTCCTGAGCTCAAGCGCACGGTAGACTTCATAATCAAGTGTAAAGTATTAATCCATCAATTAGAAAAATTTTAAACATTGAGATCCATGGATGTATAGTCTAATCTCGGCTTATCATCATTAAGAGATCCAATCGTCAATTTCATGATATCATTGGTAACCAACAAGAAAATTCATGACAACCAAAACCTAATCCAAAACTTGCCTCATAGATTAGCCTATTAACTTGTGATTTTTCTGTTCAAAGTAATGCCAAGGAAGGGGAATCAAATCCTCACCTATAGGGAGCAAACCTATGGTGAAGATCGTACACCTGACTCTTTTTAGATATCATTCATGAGGAATTAACTCCACACCTATAGGGAGCAAACCTATGGTGAAGATTAATTATCCAACCTTTCCAATTTTTATACCATGATGGCAAGATATTTCAGGCTGGTTCCTTTCGTGCTTAGTGATTACCAAATTAACCCTTCAATGTCAGACTGAAATCTTAATGTGTAAGCAAGACGTGTCCTGAAATCATGATTCAATCAATGTTTACAACTTCTAATCATGGATTAATAATTCACTTAACTATGAAATCTTACAGATACGGAATCCAAGAGTCATAAATCCACCATTATGTATCTTGAAAATCTAAATTAGAGATATCTGTCAAAATCACTTCGAATTTGTAGGAATTTTCAGAAAAATTTTTTAAAAAATTTCACAATTTTTGCTCAAGACCAAGAAAATACTGATTAGGAAACCTAATCTCCCACCCCCAACCTAAAATCTACATTGTCCTCAATGTAAAAGATATGAGCATGCAATGCACATGGGACAACGAAAGTAAATGAGAAGTGATGGGAAGATAGTACCTGAATAACGAATCAAGAGAGTTCCAATAGATCACAGCATGGAAGCTTGTCAGTATGAGAGAGAAAGCAGAACAAAAATAATGAAAATAAAATCCTACCTATACCACTTTCGCAGGTGCTCTCGATTGCATTTAGCGTATACAACAAGCCTTTAAACCCCTAGGTTACCCCTAGTGGACGAGTTGTAGTCTCGTGAGGGTTTGCAGTAATGTTACCCACAAACATTGAACTAACTAACCTATGAAAGCGACTATCCTAAACCTATGAAAGCGATAAACCTACCTATACCTCCATCAGACTAGGAGATCAATCCTGATAAACAGGAACAATCAGAGGCATGGACATGTCCTCTAAATCAAATGTCTCAACAAATGGCTTTAATCGATGTCCATTTACTTTAAACTCCTTGCCATTGTCGGGATCTCTTATCTCGACGGCCCCATGAAGATAAGCAGTAACAACAATGTAAGGGCCGGTCCAACGAGATCGAAGCTTACCCGGAAAGAGATGTAGTCGAGAGTCATACAAGAGGACTTTCTGACCTGGCGTGAATGATTTTCGGAGAATATGTTGATCATGAAACGCTTTCATCCTGTCCTTGTAAATTCTCGAGTTTTCATATGCATCATTCCGGATTTCTTCCAGTTCATTTAATTGAAGTTTGCGTAGCGAACCAGCATTGTCCAGATTGAAATTTAGATTTTTGATCGCCCAGTATGCTTTATGTTCCAATTCCACCGGCAAGTGACAAGCCTTTCCATAGACAAGTCTAAAGGGAGATGTTCCAATAGGAGTTTTAAAAGCAGTACGGTAAGCCCATAAGGCATCGGTCAATCGGATTGACCAGTCCTTACGATCAGGGTTAACCGTTTTCTCTAGGATATGTTTGATCTCCCTATTGGAAATCTCAGCTTATCCACTTGTCTGTGGATGGTATGGGGTGCTCACCTTATGAGAGATACCGTATTTCTTCATTAAGCTCTCAAATGGTCTATTGTAGAAGTGTGAGCCCCTGTCACTAATGATGGCTCAAGGCGTTCTGAACCACGACAGGATATTTTCTTTCAAAAATTTAATGACCGTGCGATGGTCATTTTTGCGGCACGGAATTGCTTCGACCCATTTAGTGACATAGTCTACGGCGAGCAAAATATACAGATTTCCAAATGATTGGGGGAATGGTCCCATGAAATCGATGCCCCAACAATCAAATGCTTCTATAATAAGGATGAGATTCAAGGGCATCATATTTCGACGGGACAATCTCCCAATTTCTGACAACGCTCACAAGCCTTGCAAAACTCATGAGTGTCCCGGAACATAGTGGGCCAGTAGAAGCCACACTGTAAAATCTTGGTCGTGGTCTTTTTAGCAGAAAAATGACCACCACAGGCCTGTGAGTGACAGAAGGAGATGACACTCTGTTGTTCATCGTCTGGTACGCATCTCCTTAAGATTTGGTCTGAGCAATATTTAAACAAATATAGATCGTCACAAAAAAAGTTACGCACCTTGGTAAAGAATTTCTTCTTATCTTGTGACGTCCAGTGTGTCGGTATGGCACCGGTAGCAAGATAATTAGCAATATCAGCGAACCAAGGTGAATGAGAGACTCTAAACAGTTGTTCATCAGGGAACATGTCATTGATATGGGTCGCCTCAAGGGAATCAGAGGTATTAAGGCGAGAAAGATGATCGGCCACTACGTTCTCTACTCCCTTTTTATCTTTGATTTCCAAATCAAATTCTTGGAGCAGAAGGATCCATCGTATTAAGCAGGGCTTAGAATCATTCTTAGAAAGAATATAATTAAGTGCCGCGTGATCTGTATAGATGATGATCTTGGATCTGATCAGGTAGGACCTAAATTTGTCCAAAGCGAACACTACGGCTAAGAGTTCCTTTTCCGTAGTCGAATAGTTCACTTGGGCAAGATTTAGAGTCCTACTTGCGTAGTGAATAACGTAAGGCCGCTTATCTTTTCTCTGGCCTAGAACCGCTCCAAGAGCATAATCAGAGGCGTCACACATAAGTTCAAAAGGAAGACTCCAGTCAGGTGGCTGCATGATAGGTGCAGTGGTTAACATGCCCTTAAGCTTAGTGAAAGCTTCTTGGCACTGCTCAGTCCACTCTATGGTGCATCCTTTTGAAGAAGATTACATAAAAGACGAGAGAGGAGACTAAAGTCCTTTATGAATCGTCGGTAAAATCCTGCATGTCCTAAGAAGGATCGCATGTCTCTGATATTCTTGGGTGGAGGGAGGTTAGAGATAAGATCGATTTTTGCCCTATCTACCTCGATTCCTTTGGACGAGATAATATGCCCAAGGACAATTCCCTTTTGAACCATAAAATGGCACTTCTCCCAGTTAAGTACCAATTTTTTTTTCTTCACATCTTTTCAGCACACATTTAAGACTTGCTAAGCACTCGCTGAAAGATGAACCGAAAACAGAGAAATCGTCCATGAAGACCTCTAGATATTTTCCCACCATGTCAGAAAAGATACTCGTCATGCATCGCTGAAAGGTGGCAGGGGCATTACATAACCCGAATGGCATTCTTCTGTAAGCAAAGGTGTCATAGGGACATGTAAATGTAGTCTTTTCCTGATCCTCAGGGGCGATTTCAATCTGATTATAACCTGAATACCCGTCAAGGAAACAGTAATAGGAATGACCAGCTAACCTTTCCAAGATCTGATCTATAAAGGGCAAAGGAAAGTGGTCCTTCCTAGTGACGGTATTCAGCTTCCTGTAGTTAATGCACATTCTCCAACCAGTAGTAACTCTGGTCGGCACGAGTTCATTATTGGCATTAGCTACGATGGTGATCCCGGACTTCTTAGGAACCACCTGAGTTGGACTCACCCATTGACTATCGGATATGGGGTATATGATCCCCACTTCCAATAGTTTGAGAACCTCGGCCTTAACCACTTCCTTCATGTTTAGATTTAATCTACGTTGTGATTGCCGAACAGCCTTTGCATTGTCTTCAAGATATATACGGTGAGTACAAATCGATGGGTTAATTCCTTTGAGGTCCGCTATCATCCATCCAAGAGCTCCCCTATGCTCAATGAGAGTAGATATCAGCATACTCTCCTGTTCTTTCCCCAGGTGGGCAGAGATCACCACCGGGTATGTCTCATCTTGACCTAAATAGACATATTTTAAATCAGACGGCAAAGGTTTTAGGTCAAGCTTCGGTGGCTTGAGGTTAGACGGTAGAGGCACTACATAAGTTTGGAGAAATTCTTCAATGTGTGGCCTCCACCGGTTAACTTCAAGTACCGGTGCAGTATCAAGCATGGCACACGTCTCCCTAATTATATCATCATCAAGATAATGGGAGTGGGCCAGGCACGTCTCTAGAGGATCAGAGGATAAGGTGAGAGGCGTTCTATCTTCCACAAAAGAATCAATCATGTTAACATCGTGGAAATCGTCATCATCCTCTGAGTTGCTGCCGTTATTGAAAAAGATATTAGATTCCAATGTCAAATTTTCAAAGGACATAGTCATGACACCATTCCTGCAATTGATAATTGCATTTGAAGTGGACAAGAATGGGCGACCAAGAATGACGGGAATCTAAGTGCTCGTGTCATTGACGGGTTCGGTGTCCAAGATGATAAAATCAACAGGGTAGTAGAATCTATCCACCTGGACCAACACATCCTCGATGATCCCTCTTGGTATACGAACAGAACGATCAGCAAGTTGTAGTGTGGTTCGAGTGGGTTTTAATTCACCCAAACCTAACTGTTAGTATACCGAATAGGGAATCAGATTGACGCTCGCTCCTAAGTCAAGAAGTGCGTGATCAATTCGATAGTTCCCGATTACGCATGATATAGTTGGGCAACCGGGATCTTTGAATTTTTGCGGCACATCTTGTTTTAGGATGACACTCACTTTCTCAGTCAAGGAGATCTTCTTTTGAATACTTTTCCGTCGTTTGGTAGTGCATAAATCCTTTAGAAATTTAGCATATGAAGGAATCTGTTTTACAACGTCAAGCAGAGGAATGTTGACTTTCACTTGTTTCAACACCTCTAGGATATCCTGAGAGTTAGATAGACGTTTTGGTTCAATCAACCGTTGGGGAAACGGAGCAACTGGCTTTTCTAGAGGTTCCGGTTCAAATTTTTGTGGGGCGCCACTAGATCCATCATTGTTGTCCTCTTCTGGTTCTTGAGGCTTTTCGGGCCTAACCGGAAGGGTTTTATCAATAACCTTCCCACTCCTAAGAGTGGTGATGGATTTAGCGTGCCCCATTTGATTTGAAGAGCTGGGATCACCTGTCTCGTATTGCGGTTTCGGATTAGGAAGTGATTGTGCAGGGAGCATCCCTTTTTCCATATCCGTCATACGTGAATCTATTTTTTGCATAAAATCTGAAATTCCTTGCATTGTCCGAGCCAGGTCTTGTATGAAAATTTGAACAGATTCTTCTTGAGGTTTCCCCTGATTTGGATTTTAATTAAAGAAACCTTGAGGGGTAGCAGTTCGTCCGTTCCTCCAACTAAAATTCGGGTGATTTTTCCAGCCAGGATGGTAAGTATTAGAGGGTGGTCCATTGAAAGGTCTTTGATAGTTATTTACGGCATTAGATTGTTCATTCAATACTTCTCGAAAGGCAGATATTGAAGGACAATTTTCAATAGTATGAATGTTGCAATCACAGATGCCACAAACACTTTCATTAACCTTTTCCTTCCTTCTTTCCATGGCCTCAAATTTTCTGGTGAGATTGGCCACCTTAGCGTTAAGATCATTATCCTCTTTCAGGAGATATATTCCTCCTTTTTCCCTTGAATGAGTCGGCCTAGACGTAGTGTTCGTCCTTGGGTAATAGTCTCATGATTGTGTTTTTTCAGTGAGACTATTGAGGTAATCCCATACCTCGTCGACATTTTTATTAATAAAATCTCCGTTACACATTGTCTCGACCATTTGACGCATGGAAGATGTTAGCCCATCATAGAAAAAATTCGTAATGCGCCATATTTTAAAGCCATGTTGTGGGCATGCATTAACCAGATCCTTGAACATTTCCCAACATTGGAAGAATGTTTCATCTTCCTTTTGGACAAAGTTCATGATTGCTCTCCTGAGGGTAATTGTCTTATGATGTGGAAAAATTTTCTTTATAAATTCCCTCTGCAAATCATTCCATGTGCTAATGGATCTAGGATGCAGTGAATGTAACCACGTCTTGGCTTTTTCTTTCAAGGAAAATGGAAAGAGTTTCAGCCTAATAGTATCCTCAGATACATTAGGAAAGTATAAGGTGCCTATGATTTCATCAAACTCTTTCAGATGCAAGTATGGTTCTTCAGACTCAAGCCCATGGAACTTAAGAAGGAGTTGGATAACCCCTGGTTTGATGTCCATATGTCCTGTATTCGCAGGAAAAATCATGCATGAGGGCATACTCACCCCCGCCGGTTGTAAATAATCTCATAAAGTACGAGGCGGGGGTGCCTGATGCACCTCATTCTCATCATGTACTTCCTCAACCCTTGGTTGGGGTAGTGCTTGAGGTTGATTTTCAGCCATAACGTCTTCTAACTCAGGAGAATTCAAGTGGTGTCTAGTCCTGCGATGGACAGTCAACCCCTCAACTAATCCTCCTTCAGTCACGAGACGTCGAGTGTTGTCGCGTGCCCACTGGGGCATAAAACACACTCAGCCCTCAAATTCTACTTAAACCTAAGAGAAAGGAAGAAGAAATCTAGAAAATAAAAGGGAAAGATGGAAAGAGGTTACCAAAGTTGGAGTCCTAGGTTAAGAATCTGCAAAACAAAACAAAATAAGTTAGTTTCTAAGAATAGAAAGTTCTAATTAAAAGTAAACTAATTTCTAGAGAAAAGAAAAAAATTCTAAAAAAAGAAAAAATTAGAAAGAGCTTACTAAATTAGAAGTTTCCTACAAAATAGAAAAATTGAGCTAGTTCTAAAAATCAGATAGAAGGAAGAATAGCAAATTTCTAAAGTTAGGAAAAATTTCTAATAAGGAAAATAAATAAGCTTCTAAACCTAGAATTAAAAATTTCTAAAAAGAAAATCTAATCCTAAACTAATCCTAAAACTAATTAATTTCAGAAAAACGTAGCCGACAGTCCCCGGCAACGGCGCCAAAAACTTGTTTACTCCCCAAGTGCAGGATTGTGATGTAATAATAACTCAGTAAGACCGAGGTCGAATCCCAAGGGACTGAAACTTGTACGTTATCTAAAATTAACCAGAACTAGAACTAGATTAAGATGAAATCTAAACTGAATGTAATTTGAAAAATAATGGTGAAATAATTATCTAAACTTGAGAGAAATCAGGGGAAGGGAACTAGGGCAGAGGATCCACTTGTAGAGATCAGGGAGATCTTATGCATGTTTCATGGAATTTAACTGAACTGACATTGATCTAGTTTTCAAAGAGATGAAAGGTGTATGAATTAGAATGGATTCTATCACCAAACCATGCTCAAAAGACTATGGCAAACAACAGAATTAAACTAATTACCACCCAATCACATGTATGAAAGTTAGGAAGGGTACCGTTATCCAACCATGCCCAGGAGACTATGGTGAACAACAGGACGTCCTGACGTCATAAACATGAAAAGAAAATAGAAATATTCAAAGCATCGCAGACCCATTGTAATTTCAGTCACAACAGACCATTAAGAACTAAAAATATTCTCATAATAATCAACTAAAATCAACGTCGATTCATGAATAAAAATAAAAATAAAATAAAATCTCCCATCTCACTACAAGCTTCACCTCCTAGCCCTAGCTAGGAGGTTTAGCCAGACATGGATGGCTGGATCTCCTAAATGAAAACAAAAGAAAGAAGAAGAAAAAGAAAAATAATCAATAAGAAAGAAAATCAAAAACCTCTGTTTCTCTCTCTTCTCTCTAATCCACGTCCAAACCCAAGCCTCCACGTCTCTCTTTTTCTTCCTTCCTAACCTTGAATGAATCTCCCCACGTCGAAAAACCTCCTTTTATAGCTGTTGGAAGGCTGGAGTCAGTGACAGAGTTATAGCAGGAACAGAGTGTAATTTTCGCAGCCAAGTTCGGTGCCACGAAACACGCCACTTTCCTCGCTCAAATTCCAAGAAAACACTATCCCTTAGTACTTTCTTGGGTTCTCTACATGATAGACGGTTCAGATCTGCCATATGATCAAATATGGTGGGCCAAAACCGCCTAGAAAAGTCAGTTTTCGCGGATGTGCGAAACCTTTCGTACCATTTCGCTGTTGTGATCGGTGGGCCCCACAGAAGCATTTTCTGAAAAATCCACCCCGTCCATTGGATTCAGAACGAAATTTCAGTCAAGAATGGGTGGTTTTGAACGTCCATTGACGTGTCCCAGAGAAGAAATAACTAAAAGATTAGATTTGAACGCTACTGGGCAGCCCTTTTGTGGACTCCGTATCTCCCACGTGTGCACGCATGGGTGAAAAGTGTCAACATGTTTTTGTAGTATTCAAGCCCCTCTACACGGTGAATGGGTCAGATTTTCCATACGGTCAATGGGTAGGGCCCACAACCGTCCTCAAAAATGGCCAGCGGCCTGTGTTACGCGGTGCGTAAATTTATTTATTTATTTTATTTTTTTTAAAGAAGAAAGTCGGTCAGCGTCTTGCTGACCGACTTGACTCGTTTGGTGCACGACGAGTGCACATGTGCACTGTGCACATGTGCACTGTACACACTCATCTCATATGGGGTCCATTGCACTGTTTTGGAGAAATCTGCACCGTCCATCTGTTTTGACTCCTCATTTAAGGCGTTGACTCCAAATTCGAGGCAATTCCAGATATCAGGTGGGCACAGAATCGACGGTTTATAAGCTGATCGGTCAGTTGGAGCACTTTTATAGTGATCCAAGAGCTGAAATTTGAAATGTACGGTTAATTTATGGCCCTTATCTCATGTATAAAGTTTCGAACCAATCAGATGTCGGGAACCATGTGATCTTGCATTCTGGATGCGTTTCAAGCCACTTGAGCTTCAGTTTCTTAGTTTTCTCGGATTTCTGACCATGTATATCCGTCAATCTTGGTCCTCTGAAGTCCGTCCCTTGCCCTAGTGATCATCAGAACGTTAAATCCAAGCTTTTGGCATCCTTTTTCAGTCAACTCTCTTAATCACACCCTGCAACAAAACACGATTAAAACTGGGCATTAAAAAATATTATGCTCATAAATCCAAGTAATAAATGGGGTCTAATATGCACTATTTGACCCTCAACAACAAGATGGAATTTCCTAACCTTTTTTCCATGCCACAGAAAATCTCTTCTGATTTTATCAATGAGAGATAATATGGCGTCTGGGCATTTAAAAAGAGACATGAAGTAAATAGGAAGATTTGACATTGCTGACTTAATTAATATTAGGCGACCACCTAGCGAGAGATAATGACATTTCCATCTGGCAAGATAGAGCTCGAATCTATTGATTACTATGTCCCATAAATGAAGAGGGGGTTTGCCAAAGCAAAGGGGAAGACCAACAAAAGTGGTTAGGAGATTACCTATCGGGCAGTCAAGACTTTCTGTGAATATTTGAACTTCCTCATCTGTTAGATTAACTCCAAACATCTTGGATTTTGCTAGATTGATTTTGAGGCATGAGACAGCTTCGAAACAGTGGATGATGGTTTTCAAAATGCCAACTTGTTCATCTGCTGCTTAACAGAAAATGAACGTATCATCTGCAAACTAGATGTGCAATATCGGGGTGTCCATCCCTTTCACTTTGAAGCCACTGAACAGATTTTCTTCTTGACCCTTTAATAACATTCTAGAAATCGCCTCGCCAACGATTAGAAAGACAAAGGGGGATAGATGGTCTCCTTGGCGGAGGCCTCTGGATCCACTAAACAAACCCTTTGGAGAATCGTTTAGGAGAATAGAAGAAGTAGTTGATCAGACGCATTCACCCATCCATGTTATCCATTTGGCACCAAAACCCATGTGGCCCATCATATATGAGAGAAAGCCCCAATCAACATGATTGTAGGCTTTTTCAATGTTGAGCTTACAGATGAGACCCTTAGTACTAGCCTTGGACAAGAATCTAAGCATTCAAGGGCGATAAGGGCATTATTAGTAATTTGTCTACCAGGGATAAAAGCATTTTGATTTTCGAAAATGATTGAACCCATGACTACTTTGAGGCGGGTGGCTAGAACTTTTGCCAGAATCTTGTAAGGGCTGCCGAGCAAACTGATGGGCCTGAAATCTGTCATAGAGTCAGCTCCTGCTTGTTTTGGGATTAAGGCTATGAAGGAAGCCTCCAACTCTATGGATAAACACCCTTTATCGTGAAATTCTGAGAGGAAATCCATAATATCTCCCTTGAGGATATCCTAGAAAGAGTGGAAGAAGCTGATAGGAAATCCATTTGGGCCTGGAGCCTTATCTCCTTCTAGGGAAATGACCGCACTTTTAACTTCATCGATCGAAAATTCTACTTCAAGGGATAAGGCTTCCTCTTCTAAAATTTGGTTGAACAGCAGGTTATCGAGCCTTGGCCTCCTCCAATCTTCTTTTTGATATAGATTGCTGAACTATGTAACTGAGGCTTTCTCAATTTTGAATTTGTCCTCTGAACGGGCCCTATCGACGATGAGGCTGGAAATTCTGTTCAACCTCGTGCGGGTCGAAGCTATTGCATGAAAGTATCGAGTATTCTTATCACCTTCTTTTAACCATTAGCATTTGCCATTTATTAATTCTACTATTTCAGTTAATGATTTACTATTGCCAACTTAGAATTTGCATGATAATCTATGTGTATTTCAATTTTAGTTCATGAATTATAAATTTTAGGATAGCGACACCTACGTGCTCGATGAAATGCCTGAATGAGTAGATTATTGATTTTGATGATTAAATGTAAATCCAATCATCTTTAATGCTTATTGACTTGATTAGATTAAGAAGTAAGACTACAAGAATAGTCTAGTTAGTCGAAAAATTTCTGAATATGGGTTAACCAAATTAGGTTGGCTACCCCGGACACGTTCAATTGATCTGGGTCGAACACGAATGACCGATAGTGGTTGGGCCACGCAAGTGCTTACACACTCCATGCCGGTTAAGCCCGTATTTGCCCGTATCAACCGAAATTGTCCAAAGAACCGACTAACCCCTATATATGTTCACCATGTATGATCACAACTACTCGAATCTGGAACACCCCCCTTACTATTTGTGAAGGTTTACTATTAACTATTAGCATCGCAATCCTCAAGACTCGTGAGTCGGGCATAGTTAAATGGGAAATCGTGTCTGCGCTGTTGGCTTACGCTGGGGTGACGAGCCTCCCCATAGTGATCCCGAGCATTACTCTTACAACTTGTCTTTCGTATGTATTCAGCTAAGAGTGACGAACCCATACGGATTAAGGATTACAGGCATGGGATCGTTGTGGTCGTTCCGTGTCTAGTGATTTAGTTCAGATCGATGACTAAAAGGGATATGCCCTAGCTTTCCTAAATTGCTAGATGAATAGGTTAAGCCAATTACTCAGCTAACATAATCATTCACTGCATCGCACTAGTATAAGATGTTGCGAATCAGGCATTGAAGTCGCGTGTTGAGTGCTGGATTGTAAGTGCATATATCATTTCATAAACCTCATTACGCGCATTAATAAGAGTAATTAGGAAGTGAATGTTTGCATTGCTTTATCATTCATGTACTGTTAGACTTAATAATATGTGTAACTTATGATTTATGGAACCACTGAGTTAATCGCTCACTCCCACTCTAGGACGGTGTTTTAAAATACTAACCAGACATTGATATAAATGCGCGACCATCGAGGCCGATGCATTGGATTAGGCGGGCATGGACGAGAAGTTCTCTTGCTTCTAGCTTTTGGATGGGTCGATGTAAGCTGTGCACTTCTTGACAAGGAAAGTTGAGCGATCGGGCTTAGCTAGACGTCACCTTTCCACATTTTTTGTTGATTTTGGAATTGTATATTGGGCCCAGCTGGACCCATACTCTGAATAATCATACTACATGTGTTTCCATTTAATTATTTACTTTAATTGTGTTTATTCAAGAGTATGATATACTGCTTAGTATAATTTTATACATGCTTAACTGCCTAGTATAGAAGTAATCAAGAAACCGGCTTCCACAAAGGAAAAGTGATGCCTAGAAATTCGGGAGTCGAGCATTTGCTCAACCCTCGAAATTCAGGGTGTTACAGTTCTGTATCAATAATGTAGCGGTCACCATATGATGAGCAATAGCCAAATTGATGTTATCGTTGTGGCCAGAACAATGGCTGAAAATGGAGGATGGAGTTGAGAATGGCTGTCCCTATTACCCGAATCCCTCTTCTTAATTCATTGATGGAATTAAAATATTACAAAACTTGACACATTTCTCAACTCCTTGATGGAACTGCAATGTTACAAAACTGCATTATTTCGTTTCCCCAAGATGAAAAATGGTTGCAAGTCAGAGTGACAGTTTGCCTATGTATCAATTTCCAAAAACAAATTTACAGCTGCTGAACACATTTCTAGTACAACTAACAGCCCAGTACACGGAAAAAGCCTTATAAAATTAATACAATAATTCACAAGACCGATGCCAATACATCCTACAGGAGCGACACAAGATCACAATGATCAACCTAAAAAAGCCTAATGTTTATGGTCAATATGCGGCTGTTGATTGAGCGGTTGGCATTTTTTACAAAATTATATTCATATGAGCAACTCAGGCGGTTTATGTTTTGCTTCCGGAGGGGGATCCTGATTTCCTTTCTTCATCATGGCAACAAATTCCTCGTAGTTAATCCTCCCATCCTAGGTACAGTTGGGAGTAAGCAAAGTCAGATGTGGGTTTACATGATATTAAGCACAAGTCTCAAGAGATTATATGGCTGGTAAGGTTGCAAAGAGATGAAAATATAGAAAGAGTATTCAAGAGATTATATGATCTTTTTTTCCAGAATATTATGGACGGTATCCACAGATTCTGAGTATGTACAAGTAAGGCCCGTGGTTCACTGACCCCATCCATTGGTCTGATGGGACCCATTGTGATTGGTCCATATACCAACAATTTCAAGGGAACAATCCCTACTTTTTGTGGCATGCAAATGGAAAGTTAGTAAAGGAAATACAACAATGATCCACATTCAACTAATGGAGCAAAAATTGGTTGGCTAGGGGATCTTTCAATCTGGAAGATTTTTGGGTCGTGATCCATCTAAGATGTGTTCCACCAGAAAAATGCTTTGGGTGAATGAACCATGAACCCCACTTGTTCAAACTGAAAACTTGAGCATATATGTACATTCTCAGGGCGAGGATCATATGATTCCTCTTTACAAGATAATGATTAACTTACATGATCTGTGTCAACATCATTGATAACTTCATTGATCGTCGCTTCATCACCCATTCCATATTCAGTCAGTGCTTGTTTCAGTTCATCTCTTGTGATGAACCTGGAAAAAAAAAATAAAAATAAATAAATAAATAATAATAAAAAGAAAAAAAATAAATAAATCTATGATGACAAACTCACACTCTACTGATATGAATGATGTGCAAGCCTCAGAGAGTGCATTTGGATTAGCCAAAACTACAAGGGAGAGTGCAGCACTGAGACAACTAGGATATTCTCCAAATCCATTTTTCACACCATAAGTTATGGGACCACCCCAAAATGCAGGGGAATGCTCCTCTTGGTAGTGTCCACTTCTTGATTTATCCCAATAGATGAAGCATTTACCTACACCTTGATTTTGCCTCAGTGGGTGGTTACGTAGCTTTGATTTACATCCAAACTTACGATGACGAAATGATACCAATCAATGAACAGTCTAACAACTCAACTCTCTTGAGCGATGTCACCTCGTTGCAAAATGTGTATGAAATCGTGTCATGGGTATATATGGCTTTTTCCCCCCTCCTAGGTAACTGTTGAACATTGATTTTTTATTTTTTTATTTTTTATTTTTCTTTTGGTAGAAATTATGAAATTTTATTAAAAAGGACTTGAAATACTCAAAAAAATGGCTAAAAACTAAGCCAACAAAAATCTAGTGTTAAGCATGGATAAGACATCAATTTTGGATATAAGGCAATATAAAAGCATATGCCGGCGGTTTGGCCAAAGTAACAACCTGTACATGCGGGACACACCTGGTAATCCAAATTTCTAATATGATGGGCCCCACAGTGGGTGGTGGATACCCCTAGAATCTTTAACCATCCAATTTAGAACCAATTACATGTGGACAAGTAGTTGCCATGGTCCACTTTCATCAGATGGGCAAGTGCATGCGAAAAGGGAGATATTAGGGCATGGCCCATCCCATGATGGGCCCCACCAGACCATCAACTAAGGTTATCGAAAGGTAGGTCTCAAATGTACTGCTGCTGGGTCAAGCAAAAAGAAAACAGTCTCTTGAGTGAGCCTCATATGATACCTCTTTGGGTTTTCAGGATGGCATAGCTCTTGGGGCAGAAAAAGAATACTCACCC
The DNA here is from genome assembly GCA_037074715.1 of Magnolia kwangsiensis. Taxonomy (NCBI): domain Eukaryota; kingdom Viridiplantae; phylum Streptophyta; class Magnoliopsida; order Magnoliales; family Magnoliaceae; genus Magnolia; species Magnolia kwangsiensis. The sequence continues at coordinate 114,409,152 of CM073572.1, read as the reverse complement.
ACTTTTATCAATATCGAAGAACTGAAAAGCCTTGAACAAGTTCTCTTCTCTTTCTAGCCTATGTCGATGCATAGTTGCAGTGACAAATTCAATGTAATCAATGCTCCCATTTTTGTCGACATCAGCCTGAAAAACATATGATCAAACTTCTCATTATTCGCAGACTGTAAAACATATCAGGGTCATGATCCGAATGGAATATCTTACTGCGTCAAGCAACTGTTTCACTTCTGATTCAGTAAGCTTTGATCCTAGCTTAGACAGCCCAGTCTTCAACTCTTCATAGGTAATTGTACCACTCTGATCAGTGTCCATGTTGTTGAACATTTGTTTCAGACCCTTGATTTCCTCGTCCGAGAGATTCTCGGCAATGACCTTAAATAAAACAAAAGGAACATTTCTTTTCTTCTTCTTGGCTGGGTAAAGATCATAATACTGTGATATAAAAATAAAAAATAAAAAATAAATTTTTTTTTTTTTTTAAAAAAAAAAAAAAAAGAAAAAAGAAAAAAGCAAGGGTTGAGGAACTAACCTTTAAGGAAAGTTTCTTGAGCTTGTTCATTGCCCTGAATTGCTTCATCCTAGTTAGCACTGCACTGTCGATAGGTCTGTCAGATGCTTCACCGTCTTCTCTCATCCATGGGTGCTCTGGTTCATATATCCATATATGATGTATAAACTATACCAAATTGTTAAGTGTTTGGCAGATCCTATATTGAATTGGTATACTACACAGGGCTTGAAAGTCAAGGTGTAAAAGTGGGTTCAGTTATCCATGCAGTTGATATAATGGGTCTTGGATGGCCTATGTAACAAAAACCACACAGGTTGGAAGTTTCTATCCATCAACTGTTTTGGTTGAATGCAGACGCATTGCTGTATTTTCTATCTTAACCATCTATTTGGGGGAAACATAAACATACTGAAGGGGATAATTTATGTTGCATGGGCCATCCAACGTGAGTCTAGTCATACCAATGATTCCACAGTTGGGATTGCAGAACCATGGTTCATTGCTATTACAAAAACTGAAAACCCGAGCATAATTCACACTCTCGTGCCAACTACCAACTTCATAAACCTGAAAACTTGATGTGATGTTTAGCCAGTTTAGGTTGACTCAAAGACCCGACTCAATATTTAATTATTATAAATTGAAAATATTAGGATTGGTGATAGATATTTAAAATAGTTAGATCTTTTACAAGTAACATAAACCGTAACTCAAAGCAACAAGATTAGTAGTATGTCACTGGTTAATGTCACTGCCTAGTGCATCTGTAGTTGTGGTTGGGGGTTTGAATCTCGCTCCCATCATTTAAATAAAATAAAATAAAATCCCCTCTTAAGGTGAGTGAGTCAGTTCAAGGCATGCTGAGTTGTGTCAAATTGACTGAGCCACCGAGTCTACTCGAAGAGTCTCTTAGAGTCCAGGCCAAGTCAGGCCCAGTACGAGTTTCCCAGAGACTCAGTCGATATCTCGCTGAGTTGAGTTGACTCGGCTGAGTTTCAAGTTGAGTAAGCGAGTTTTAGAATTATGCTTCAAAGAAAAAAAAAAAAAAAAGAAGTCTGCAGGCCTTGTTTGGTCACATAAGCTGTCAACACAAGTAAGGTTAAAGTAGCAACCAAAACTGGATTATGGTCAGCTTGTTCCATTCATGTCAATTGACATGCATTCTGGAAAGTTGCAGTGAAGATGATGAAAGTAACTAGCAAAAAATTAAGAATGTCATGGACAAGGATGACCATGTGTCAGACATGCTGATAAAGCGCTTTGTAACAAGAACTCATAAGGAAATTTTCGAAAAAGCAAATGCAAACACTCGATTTAGAGTACTCACCAAGGACTTGGGCAGCAGTAATTCTTTGCCTTGGGTTTGGTGTTAACATCATCCTGATGAGATCCTTTGCAACATCAGATATAGAAGGCCACGGCTCACTTTTGAAGTCAATCTCACCTTTTAAGATGGCATCAAATATACCTTTCTCGGTCTCTGAAGCCAATTTGTTCGATCAGGTAACATCAAATCCATTACTGGAAGTTTTGAAGGATTGAATGCCAAAAATGGTTTCTTAAAATAGGAAATATTGAATGCTTGATCAGGAAATTTGTTCAGAACAGTAAACTGCAAAGGTGGGGCCACCTTCTGGCAATCCAGCCCGCCATATAGTGGGCCTTGCCATCAATGAAAGATACCCAAAATTTTCCCCCAATTGGATCATCCTCACCATCTAATTGTGTCCCAATTAGATGTTTATAATTGGATGTGACTGTACATTTGGAGCCACCAAGCTGATTGCTTGAATCAGGATACAGTAGATATTTGGCACTTGATGGGATAATTCAGGATTTTCCAATCCAATTTCTTTGGAGAGTGGAGATTGACTTTTGATGGGCCTAGGCATTGCTGGATTTTGGCATGTGGTGGGGTCTCTTGTCGTTTTCTCTGTTTCAGGGTTCTTGGCCATTCCCTTGATGGATTTTTGTAGATTTTCCTCGCAGGCATTGTTTAATAAAATATTCATCATCAATATGAAAAGATGGTTATCTGATACTCAGGCTGTGTATGATTCTTGATACATAGGCACTCAAAAATTGTACATATGGCATATATTGACTCAAATAAACAGACTAGATTGTGCATCTCGCTGTTGCCAAGGCACAATCCCAAGGTCAGATTGGTTCAACAATCCTAACCTCTGATTCGCAAACACTTGTTTGTGGAAATAAGACTGCTGGATATTTCATTCTGAACCGTCCGAGAAACGTCCACCAATCCAATAGTCAGATAATAAAATAAAATTAATTTTTGGTTCATGATGCATCTACACTTGGTACCATAATCTGGACGGTTTCATGTGACTACTTGTATGCCACGTGTGCAATTTATTAATTTCCAAGTGCCTGCTTATCATCCATCACACTCTGCCAGAGTACCAAAGTTTTCTCTAAAACAATGATAGAGTGGATATTTGGCAATGGCTGAGCATGTGGTGGGCTCCGCCAGATGAAGTTGCACCATTGTTCAATCAAGCAAACTATCTTTTGCTCGGCATCATATAATACCTCTGAAAAAGTACAAATTTCTCAGATTGGGGAACAAAACTGAAATGGAAAGTACTGATTCTCCTTACCAGCCCAGAAGGGGGGAACGCCACTTAGAAGAATATATAAGATGACTCCGGCACTCCAGACATCGATTTCCTTCCCGTAGTTTCGGTGCAATACCTCTGGAGCTACATAGTAAGCACTGCCTACCATATCCCGGTAAACTTTCCCTGGACAGTCATTTGCAAAGCACATTTTCAGCAGAAAGTATCAATGCATGAAAAGGAAGATTTATTACTTTAAAAAAGAAGAATAATTCTATAGCTGAAATAGGAAGAGAAATGGGAAGTGCCCTTTTCCCAGTCTGATAGGGAGACGGAGCGTTGAGCGGGCCAAAGCTCTCATGTAAGGCCTTACAGGCTTACATTGGTCATAAATGTATGAGAAGGCTGTGAAGGTGATTGGTCATAAATGTATGAGAAGGCTGTGAAGGTGACCCATCATAGCCTTCATCATTGTAGTAATTTCACGCATCATTTCTTGTGTAGAGGCTGTGTTGCACAGCACGCCAACAATGCTAGTGAACCGAGATCCAATCTCCGGTCTCACCCACAAACGATAAATAGAAAGAAATATAATCTACAAGAAGAATCAAAACATTCCAAACAAACCACAAGATAGGATATACATAGAAAAATCCCAACAAAGGTAAAAAACCATGGGTGCAAACTTCCACTATGAAGAAAAATGAAGATTACAAGCAATATACTAACCTCTTGATGCTCCCATGCACAGAGATAACCCTTAGCCTAGCTTAGGAAACCCTTTCTCATACCCTAGAATAGCCTTAGGAACCCCTATTTATAGTTTAGGCAACTCCTTTCCGCACCTTGGCGAAAACCGCCTCAAATTTACGCAGTCCACACCAAATCCATGCAAAATCTGCGAAACCTCGACTAGTCGAGAGAGGTCCTCGACTGGTCAAGCGGGCCACTCGACCGGTCGAGCATGGGCCTCGACTGGTCGAGCACCACAGACCAAAAATCAATTTCGCTCGCTGGACTTTGAGTCGAGCGAACCCTCAACTGGTCAAGCAGTGCCCTGGTGTGGCTCCACAGCTCAACAGGCTGGATTCTCGCATGCCCCATTGGAAGCAAATGAATTGATGGAATGCACAGGTCAGGAGGGGAAGCAACATGATGTGTAGATATTTGGTGGTCTACCCCACTTTTCATAGTGCTATGAGTTGCATTGGGACACATGGACAGTTCAGTTGACCGATATGGACTCTCCGCTAGGTCAGCCACACTTTATGAGCTACCAAGCAAAAAATTAAAAAAATTACAAAAAAATAATAATAATAATAACCACTTTGGAGAACTCCATCCCATCGATCCGCAAGTTGCTATCGCTTTTTCGATAATCATCTATGCTTAGGATCGTTAAATGAAAGTGATTCTTTGGAACCATAAGAAATCCATGATAATGGATGGTTTAATTAGGTCCTGTAGTCCTCTTAGACTCCAATTTCAGAGGATTATAAACTGGATTTCTTACTATAAATTAGCTGCCTATTTCTACAGCATAATAATTCTGTTATAGTGAAAGGCAATAGAACAATCTGGCAACAACCTTCAAACAATTTAGTAGACATAAGGCATCTCAAGATTAGTTCAATAGATGATGATTTTTATCTAAAATTCACATATTTTCCCCTCCAAGGGGACCACCTCCCAAAGAAAATCCAATGCATTTACTGGTAGAGTATGATTCTAGATTTTTATCAGTTGAAACTCATTAATGGATTTAAATTTTATATGCTGTTCAACATCAGTATAGTCTCTAGGATGACTTCAAAATTCTTGGTCTGGTGAATTTCAGTATTCAACAGAATGTTGTACACATACACAAAAACATAATGGGTTAAGGCTGCAATTGGATGCACTACAAAATGGAACTGTTATAAAAATTTTCAATGAAGTGAAAATGACCAAGTTGTTATAACCTTTATCAGTATTCATGATGAGGAAATTTCTTTCAAGTCTAATTTGGAAGTAATATAATTGCAATTTGGAGCTCGATTCCTCAACATGAGCACTAAGGGATACAGCTTATATGATGATGATGATTATAGCAATTGAATTTCCAACAGTTCTCTGTCAACCTTTCGGTATCCATTACCTTGGTGTCCTCAACTGTTTGCTGAGTATGGACATATGAGTTCCAATGAAGGAATAAGCTTTTCTTAGTGCCAATGCGGACTATGTTAAAGAAAACTGAAAAAATCGGTTCCCAATGGACCAAAATGAAAGTTTATTAATGATTTAAAAAAAAAGAAAAAAAAAAAAAGAAAAAAAGAAAAAAGAAAAAGAAAAAGAGGGTTGGAGATCTCTCTTATGTACTAGAGCTTTTTCGGAAGTTCTCTTTTATCTTACCATCACCTGACTAGACATAACCTTCACAGTTGTAGCCCAAGTTAGTTCTCTCTTGTCCTAAAAATCTTGGAGTTTGTATATTATAGCCTGAATATGATAAAAGAACTCTGCAAAAGAGGATATTGTTGCCTTCAATGTTTTAAATATCAACAATATTGGCCGATATATCCCACGATATATCTTGTATCCCACATATGCGATACGAAATACACAAGTAGTGCCGATATATCCCACATGTTTGATCCGATGAGCATTTTCAATTTTTGATCCATTTTTTTTTTTTGTTAAAATTATGTTAAATCAGTGTCAATTTGTTATAAATCCATTGGTTCTTCATGTTTTGCATGAAAAAACATGGAGTTGGAGCTTTGATTTCGATATTTTCTTCATTTTTTTTCAAAATTTCCCTTCAACCAACTATCGATTGAGACTAATTTTGAAGTATTTAAGAATATTTGATGAAATGATCATCACGCACAGTCTAAATTCGAAATTTGAGTGTAGGTAGTCCGATTTGGGAAATTTTCAAAATTTTTCCAATTTCTCCCAAATTGCTCTTAGAGTTACACTCTAAACATGAAATCAAGCATGTATGAGGGTTGATCTACTGATTTGTTACTGATTTGTTAAGTCCTTGTCAATTTTTTTAAAAATAATAATTTTTAATTGAAAATTAATAAAATATTATTTTGTTTTTCAAAATTTCCCTTCAACTAGCTGCCAATTGAGACTAATTTCTAAGTACTTAAGAGTGTTTGATGAAATGATCATCGTGTACACTCTAAATGTTATGCATTCAATTTAAATATAGTTGCATTATTTCAATCAGACAATGCATAGCTTAGGACCCTATATAAGGGAAACTTATTATGTGCACTTCTTTTTTGAGATGCTATGATTTAAAAGTGTGTATTAAGGTCTTTTTTTTAACAATCCCTGAAGTTTTATTAAAAAATAAAAAAATAAAAAAATTCAACCATTTTCCCAATGTTTCCCGAAAAGTGCGATAAATTACCTGATACAAACGATATATCCCGTCTGATAACCAATTCATATCTGTATCTCAAGGATGCAATATGTAACGCGACACCGATATTTCGAACATTGGTTGCCTTCATGGTCAAGTACTCTAGTTAGATTTTTATGATATTGGTTGGCTAGGAAGGAAAGAACATCATCATCATTATAGCCTTGTACTAGCTATTTGGGCTTGGCTTTCTCATGATTGCTTTAGCAGGAAGGAAAGAGCAATCGAATAATACTTACAGAGAAAAATCTAATTCAAAGGAAGAGAAAAACACAAGACATATCTACAAAGTGATAAAGCGGATTATAGGGAAGACAAAGTGAGATTCACACCGCCCTAAATCCAAACTTAATTGATGAAGCAAAATCATATTTAAATTAACTAGCGGGACCCATGGTTGATGCTTGTGAGAGAGGGAACCACTAGTTATCTATACCATATCCTTCTAAAAACCTATGATGTAACCATTACTTTCTCATGATTAGATGCACAACTCATAAAGGATTAAGCTAATTTTGTGTCGTGTATCGAGTACATCCAAACCATGCAAAAGGTTGAAAGCAGTGTTGTCATGTGCGATCGCACATTCGAATATGCGATCGCATATTTGCACATCCAGATGGAAATCGCATATGCGACTGTGGTATATGCGATTTTTGCAAATTTGTGATCACGTATTCACAATATGCGATGTATGCAATTACATATAGCATATGCGATTGCATATACGCCAATGGTTAAAAATCTGACTGTTTTCTGACCGTTGGGAATTTTTTTTAATCTGTATTTTTTGTCTATAAAATGGGATTCTAAATACTCTTACATGCACTCAAAGTTCAATCTCTCTCTCTCTCTCTCTCTCTCTCTCTCTCTTTTTTACTCTCTTACACCTTCTCTTACATAATTCCAAGCCCTAAACTCCACTCCATCCATATTTTTTTAAAGTTTGAAGTTTCAATCAAGGGACAACTATAACTATAAGGATTCAAGAATCAAGAGACAACAAAGTTCCATCCATTGAACTCTCTTTCTAATTTTTCCAAGTTCTAAAGATCATAATCATATTCATGCACCCACCACTCTCTCTATCTCTCTTTCTTAAAGTTTCTTTACATTCAAGAGAATCAACTTACATTACAAGTTACAAGTTTAATTTAATATAGTTTGAGTTTCTTCTAAGTTCTAACAATTTTTTTAGTTTGTTACTTTGTTACTTACAAGTTACAAGTTATAACACAACTTATGAGTTACAAGATACTTACAAGTTACAAGCTCAAGTTATAAGTTACAACAAGTCTACAATATTCTAGACTCAAGACCCCAGGGTCAAGGCAAAAGTGAAGACAAGAAGTAAAGAATTTGTGTTTTTGTAAATTTGTAATTGTGTTTGTGTGTAAATCTCTCTCCCCTCTCTTTTACTACAAGTGTAAGTGTAATTCTCTCTCTCTCTCCTTTTCTTTTCCCTCTCCCTTTCTACTACTAGTGTAAGTGTAACTCTCTCTCTCTCTCTCATATATCTTTAGTCTCTTTACTCTTTAGTCTTTATTTACTTTATTTTAGTTTTTAGTTACTTTTTAGTACTAGCAAGTAGCAACTTACAATCAATACACACAACGCCAATATAATGTCTTCTTCATAATCTTCCTCTTTGAAACCCAAGTTGAATGACCTGAGTTGGAAGTATGGGCACTATCGTAGTGTTTCGGATAGGACTCACATAGTATGTGAGTTATGTGTGTATGAGGATTTTCAGTGGCATTGCAAGGTATAAGTAACACCTTGCGCATTTAGCGAGGTCATATGCGAAAGCATGCGACAAAATTACTCCAGAAATTCGAAGGGAGATTATGGAGTATATGGATAAACAGTCAAGAAAGAAATGCGATAATGCCCTACGCCACGAGGAATATATGGAACAAGACACATATGAACATATAAACGTAGTTAATATAGATGAAGCTAGTCTCACTCCCCCTACTTCAACAGGTCAGTCTAGACCACAAGTACAATCAACGGTCTCGAAAAGAGCCTGAGGGCATGGGCCCATGGATGGATGGTGTAGACCACACCCTGAGGATATGGTCAACCAAAGGGGTTGAGGCAAAAGACCGGCTCAAACAACTTTAGAAAATTGGTATAAACAAAAAGATAAGAAAACCACTATTCAATATGCTGCTAAGTGGTTTTTCTAAACCGGCATTGCTTTCAATGTCATTAAATCGAGAAGCTTCAAAGTAATGGTTAAGGCTATAGGCCAATTTGGACTTGGGCTTAAACCTCCTTCATATCATGAAATGAGGGAGATATGCCTGAAAACTGAAGTTGATTATACGCGATCATTTATAACTGAATATAAGTAATCGTGGAAAACATATGGGCATTCACTAATGGCCGATGGATGGACCGATAGATTCAATCGGTCTCTCATTAACTTTTCGTTAACTTGTTTAGCTGAGACAATGTTCTTGAAGTCCATGGATGCATCGGGTCATTCACATACATGAGAATACTTGTTTAGCTTAATAAATAATGTAGTTGAGGAAATAAGTGAAGAATACGTAATACAATAATTACAGACAACGCAGCCTCGTATGTAATGGCCAGTCGTCTTCTTATTGAGAAGAGGCATCATTTATTTTGGACCCCTTGTGCGGCCCATTGTGTTGATCTTATGTTAGAAGATATAGGTAAGTTATTTATAAATGTGATTGCAAGGGCTAAAAGAATCATGATCTTTATGAACAAACATGTCCTTCCTCTCAGTCGAATGAGAAAACACATTGGGGGTAACTTGTTACGTCCAACAGTCACCCGTTTTGCTATAGCCTTTTTTAACACTACAAAGATTACATGCAAAAAATAATAATAAATCAAAACTCAAAAAATTTGTAGTGTTGGGCGATTTTACAAGTGGGCCTTGGTCAAAGAAGGCTGAAGGGAAAAAGGTTCAACAAACAATCTTTTCATAAAGTTTTTGGACACAAGTTATAAAGGCGCTAAAAGCATCCGAGCCCCTAATCGCTATGTTGTGATTGATGGATAGGGATGAAAAGCCTGTAATGGGTTGCATATATTATGCGATAGAGAGGGCGAAAAATAAGATCATAAATCATTTTAACTATAGAGACCGTGATTACAAGTCAATTATAGATATTATAGATAAAAGATGGGACAACCAAATGTCATCTCTATTGTATTCGGTTGCTTACATCCTTAACCCAGCTTGTTTATTCACTTCTGCTGATCCAACAGAAGTACTTACTATGCATATGGTTGGATTTATTGATGTGTTGGAAAGAATGATTCCAAATAGAAAAGAACAGGACAAGATCTCAACTTTACTGTGCTTCTATATAAAGAGTGAGGGGATATTCTCAAGGGATATCATCATCAGGCATCGGACAATGAAATTACCCAGTAAGTACTATGAATGTCAGTCTTATAAATAGTTTTTTTACAATATAATCTACAAAGTGACTCTAACCTACTTAAACTATTTTTCTCAGCTAACTGGTGAGTTGCTTATAGAGTGAACCCGAACAGGAAGGATCCAGCTCTAAAGAAGCTAGCTATGAGGAATCTTGGACTCAGGTGTTCTGCCAGTGGTTGCAAGCGCAATTGGAGCACGTTCGAGGTGGTAAGTTTAGTAATTGTAAACTTCATTTTTTTTTTACTGTAAGGCGTAAGCTAAATTAATTACTTAAATAGCTAATGTCAAATGCGCTTTCTATCATGCAGATTCACATCGAGAAAAGGAATAGCCTTGAACAAAAAAGCTCAACGACTTGGTTTTCGTCCAATACAATAAAAAATTGCGAGAACGATTCCAAACTAGGAAAGAAGCCTGATTTCTTTGACCCTATCTGCTTAGATGAATTGGATGCAGATATCGAGTGGCTCGCAAAGACGGAGGACCCGTTATTTGCTAGAAAGGACTTGACATGGACGCAAGTTGAAAATACCGCATACAGATCGACACCTGGAGAAGGTACCACTCAGAGGCAAAGGATGGGTGGTGTCAGGAGGCGAGTAGTAGCCATCAACCCATTGAAGAGATTGAGGAGATGGAAGAAGGAGATAATGATCAAGCTGAAGATCTACCATTAGATGTTGATGAAGTATTAGTACATACAGATGATGAAGAAACAAAAGAAGAAGTGTATGTGGAAGAAAGAGATGACTCAGATGATGATGGTGATGATGACAATCGTGGTGGTGATCAAATGCCACAATAGCAAATAGATCAATGTATATAGTATATGATTAGATCAATAATAAATAAATAACTTCTTCATTTTGTTTAGTTACTAAGTGTGTTGATGTTGATTGTTGATTGTACTATTGAATGTTGAATGTTGACATTTGTTAACTATATTGTAGAATGTTGATGGATGATGACTTAATATTTAATTCATTGTTTAATTGGTTTTATTTTACTTATATGTATTGCAAGGGCATATAAAATTATTTATCTATTAACTTAGGAAAGTTCCCCCTAATTTCTTATATTTTATTAATTTTTTCCTTAATTTCTCTCTATTTTTCTGATTTTTTTTAATTTTTCAAAAAATTTTTATATATAAAAAAATAATATGCGATTGTACCATCACATATGCGGACAGGCATATGCAATCGCACATGATCACATGTGCGATTTGATGACATTGGTTGAAAGCGCACTGAAGATCCCATTCATTGAAATTTGATTGATCCACTCCTAAGCAGTCCAGACATATATCTTTGGTGCTCTTTGGTTGGCTATTGATTTTGATGACAAGGCCCATAGTTGGTGGGTTCATTGCTTGCAAGAGGTGATCTTTCCATCGGGAAGAACCTATTTCACAAATTTGCTGTCCTACGTGTGCGAGACGTAGGTTAGAAATTTTTATTACATGGTAAGCTCATTGAAATTGTGTCGGTTGTCTAACACAACACCACGCTCCGCGGAAGCTTACAAAGCTTAGAATTATTGCCAAGTCCTAGAGAGGGGCGAATAAGACCACTTAAAAATATTCACCTAATTAAAACAATTTACCAATTTAAACAATAAGGCACAAGGGTCCAATTGAATAGACTACAAAAGATTCAACTAATTGTGTGAAGTAGTTTAAGAGGCGAGATGTGAAAATACCAATTGTGTGTGCTTTAAGTTAAGTGCCTAGCATATAATCAATTTCACGCATTCATATATGCAAATCATCCACAAGCATAAATAGAATTGCAACCATATAAACAATTGCAAACACAAGGATGTATAGTGGTTCGACTAATTGCCTACTCCACTCCCGACGGACGCACTCTCCTTGAGTGTACTGGATTTCACTATCTCGGAGGTTTCCAATAGGTTCACCTCTAACCTTTACAATGGTTTTACAGGTTCACCACAAACCTACAGGTACATACTCATGTCGGTGACAGTCCTACAAAAACACCTACATGTACTCACCCTTGTTGGTGGAACACATTTCCACTCGTGTTGGTGGCTCCTGTGAAGATTTGGTTTTTATTGGCTAACCAAGAACAATTGCGTTCTTAATCCAAAGACCTACGTATACTCCCGCCAAAGGCTCTCATAGAGCCTAACACGTACACACCCAAGTCCGGTGAATTTGGTTCTCCACAAGGACCCACGTATACTCCCATCGGAGGCGGTCCTACCCAAAGACCTATTCGAGTTCTATTGGCAATGATCTTCCTATTGAGATGCCAAGGTAATGGAAGAGAGGTTGAATTGGTTGAATCGCCTACAACTATGGGATAGTTGGTTCCAAATGGAGATTCACCTAGATGGCATTCTAGGGGATGATAGACATTAGGATTTACCTATAGGATTGATGTCTACCCTCTAACGAATGTAAGATACCATGTTCTTCCTCAGATGGAGCTTGGAATGCTCTTTAGAGTGATGAATCACGAGGAGGAAAGCATGGATCTCTTTGGGTGATAGCCTAAGAGTGGTGGGAAATCTTGGAATACACTGGGGCTTCTAAATCACTTAAAACCATCATTTGCACAAAGATCCAATTGTTAGATTTATATATAAAAAGCTCCAACGGATTTATAATGGCTAGATCTTCGATCGATCAATTGACCCTTTGATTAGATCAAGCGCACTTTCGATACGATCGAGAAACTCCATATTTAAACAGTTTGCTTACTAGACATTTCTGGCCGTTTTCAATCGATCGAGTGATGAGCCTTCGATCGATCGAGTCCAATTGATGGACTGTCGATTCAATCGATAGTTGCCAAAATCCTATTGTTTTGGGATTCAGATTCACAATAGCCATGCACCTCTTTTAAGCCTAGCTTTACATGTTCATTTAAGGTCTAAAGCTTGGGAAGCTGAATCAAATGTTTACCTATGGAATGAGACATCTAGAGGTAGGTTGCTTTAGAACTTAAGAGGTCTAGGGCTAGGTTTACTAAGGCACCTCATGTTTACTTGTGTCTTCAAGCCTTGATGCTTTAAGTCTTTGAGTTTTTGGTCTTCACTGTTTTCCTATGAAGGCTCAACCGACTTAAGACACCCTAGCTCACGTTATTGACAAACTGAGGTAGTAACACTTACCACACCATTGCATGTGGTCACTATCCATGCCATGGAAAAAAAAACTAATAGTGGTAGCCTAAAACTTCTAATAGGTGTCCAAAAAAGGAAAAAAAAAAAAAAAGATACAACAACAGTTCCCATTCAACCAATTAAGGGCCAAACATTCCATTGATTCAATCTTTAATCTATTTGATTTTACGTGCATAGGCCATCCATGTTGCTTCCCATTGTACCTATGCTATGGAATTTTGGTTAGTAGACCCATTTATATGATTACGAAGCCTTGGATCTCAAAATTTTGGGAGTTTTATGTTCCTAGGCTATCCATGATGAGGCCAATTGCACCAATGTATTTGCATTTTTGTCCCTGAACCAAGCATCGAAATGTACGACTATAAGGTCCAAGGTCTTCAAATGTTCACAATTTTATGTGCAGAAGCCATCCATGGTGAGTGAAAAAGGCCCAAGATTGTTGGTGCAAGGTTCATTCACAATGGGTACCTTCAAATTGATGGCCTGAAACACTCAATCATTAGGCCCACTTGTACTATTTAAAATGGAATGTAATATGATATCCTCGGGTTGAGGATGATAATTGCTCATAGCAATTGCCAGAACTAACTAAATGTAAGAGGGCCAAGATTCTAGTCTCCTATGGTCCATAGGGAGGGAGGGAGAGCTGAAATGGAAAATAATCAATAGTCCTAATTGGGAAAACAGGTATTCATGGACCAGTTGGTAAGATCATTCAACTGATCTATTTTTGGAGTTGCGGCCTTATCTCTGTTGAGTACCACAGATTGGATGGTTCAATTACAGCCAATATATGAATCTTTATACAGTTTTTGCGTCCATGCAAATCAACCTAAAAGAAAAAGAAAATATATACATAGAGAGAGAGAGAGAGAGAGAGAGAGAGAGAGAGAGAGAGAGAGAGAGAGAGAGAGAGAGAGAGATTGTAACCAGGAAACGGAGAAGAAAATACAGTCAAATTGTAGAAAATAGCTCTAAATTTTAGAAACCACACACCTAGGAAGAGACGTCCAAATGACATCCGATTGAATATATTTCTACATGCTAGTTTGGCAGATAAGGTAGACTATAGTTGTGGATGACTTCTTTCATGGTTTGAAATATTGTCTGAAACTGACACTATTGCATGAAATCTTCCCGATAACTACCGGTACCGCCCATGATATAGATACATCTGTACTGGCCTGTATCGGCCTGATACAAGGGTGGCACAGGGCCTTATTGGTGAACAATATGATATCCGATACACCAATATAAACCCTCATCTCCTTTTGTCAGAAGAAAATGAAGAAAGCAGGTCTTCTCACTGAAGTACTAAAAAAGAGATAGATGTCAATCCTCTATAAGCAAGCTATGAATTATAGATTAGTTCCTATGGATTGTGTTTTCCAGTCTGGAATTCCCCACAAATGAAATGTCGACATTATAAATATGCATTTTCCTGATTAGGCCCCTGTTTATTGAACATAATAGCCGACAACTCTAATACAATCAAATTCTGAACAACAAAGTCATAAAGAATTATCAGGGGTCATTTGGCAGCCCAGATTTGTATTCTGACTTTGCATTCATTCAGTTGCATTTGGCATCCTGGAATTTCTATCTTGGGGAACCCATAAATTATGTTTGGCAGCTGGGATTTTAACTTAAAGGGGCCTTAAAAGAGAGCAAAAAGCAGTTATGACAGTTGGAACGGATTGGAAACCAGGATTTTGCACCCCACCTCTCTCTGGAATTTTAGAAGGGGTCGTTTCAAGGATTTTCAACCCAAGTTGGACTTGAAATCCAGGATTTCTGTGGGTAGGTTGTCAAACATGATTTGTTGAAAATCCTGGATTGCAATTCCTAACTGTCCAAAATCCATGCTGCCAAATGACCGCCAATTTTCATGACACGGCACAACAAGCATATTGAAATTCACATGGTTGTGTTAAATGTACTACCATAGATTGCAACAATTAATCATAACAAGGAAGTAGCCTTCATATTGTAATTTACATGCCTCTTAAGTCCCACTGAAGTTGTAGAAAAGCTATTTAGAACTTGGTTCATTTCCGTTTCATTGAACTAATTATTGAAATTCAGTTCCATATCCATCTAGAGGAGGCATATATAATTTCAGCAGTAGCCCAAATTCAACAATGGAAACACAGAATGATATATATATATATATATATATATATATATATATATATATATATATATATATATATATATAAGAAGGAAAAATCCATAGAAATCAAACCATATACATCAAAACAATAACAACTCAATTCATGCAAAAAAAAAAAGAAGGAGAGAAAGCAAGAAAGCAGAATCAACATCAAAATCGCATACAAGCCATCAAAATCTAACCTTCTTCGATGAATACGGAGAGCCCGAAATCCGTTGCCTTGAGAAGTGAATCCTCCTCATTGCTCACCAACAGGAAATTCTCCGGCTTCAAATCCCGATGCATAACTCCCATAAAGTGACAAACATGGACCACGTTAACGATGGCCCGTCCGATTGCCGCGGCAGCCCGCTCCGAGTAACTCCCCTTGGCAATGATTCGATCGAAAAGCTCGCCACCAGAGCACAGCTCCATCACCAAATGCAAGTTCCGGCCGTCCTCGTACATGCCCTTCAATTCGACGATGTTGGGCTGGCCAGTGAGATGTTGCATTATAAGAATCTCTCTCCGGACGTCTTCAACGTCACTCCTGGCAATGAGCTTCCGTTTGGGTATGGACTTGCATGCGAATTTAAGGCCAGTGGATTTCTCGGTACAGAGATAGGTGATGGCAAACTGGCCTCGGCCGAGCTCTCTTTCGAGTGTGTAGAAGGAGGTCACGTCTGACATGGGTTTTGAGAGGATGGGGCTGCTGTGCAGAGACAAAGAGCGAGGAGGGCATTTTGGGGGTCTTTGCATATTGTTGGGTGAGTATAGATGGTGTGATGGTGAGGCTTCAGAAGAAGAGGAGATTGGTATTTCACGGCCTTTTGTGAAACATAGGCCCATTTGGGAGGTTGGTCGTTTTTCTTTCTTCACAGACTTTGGAGAGAGAGAGAGAGAGAGAATCCTTCTTACAGAAATTTCATGGCGGTGGAAGGAGGATATATACAGAGAGAGTGTACTTTTCTTGTTTGCAGAGCTTTCACGTTAGTGGAAATAGGATATACAGACAGAGAGAGAACATTTCTTGAAGAGCTTTCATGATAAGTCGAATGAAAGAGGATAGCTACAAGAGAAAGATACGAGGCGTGTTCGTCAGCTGCGCACTTTCATCTTCCCGCAACCGTTGGAATGTTGGATGCTCTCCGGTGGTACCTCTAGCACCATAAGCTACGGTGATCTCGCTACAGAATTGGTGTCTACGTGATGTACTCACCACATCCGGCCCGTACATCAGATACTTCACCTCAGTAGGCCACTGAAAATGGAGATTAGCTGAGACGGAACGCCCACCCTTGATTTGTGTGTCCATGAAGGTCAGAACAAAAACTAAGCTGTTTTTCAACTTAGGCGAGCCCCGATGTACTTTCACTGTACCATGGCCCAGCAGAGTTTTGGATGGAGAGCTGAACGCATCCGGTGGACGGGTTAGATGTTATGCATATACCACGTGGGCCCCACATCTTCTCGCTTAAGGGGACGCGGCTTCAATGGTACCGGGAACCTCCGAGCTCGGTGCTTCCTGGAATGTGTTCCCACCGCATGTATGTGTTTTATATCCACGCCGTCCATCCGTTTTTCCATTTCACTTTATGTCACGATCCCAAAAACGAAGTAGACCCAAATCTCAGGTGGCCATAGCGCAGGGAACTCCGTGGATAATAACACCCACAGTTGAAACTTTCACAGGGACCGCTACGATGTTTATTTGTCATCCACCCTGTTAATAAGGTGACGTGGACCTGGATGAAGAGAAAACACAAATATCAGCTTGATTCAAAACTTTTGTGGCCCACAGGAAGTTTTTAATAGTCAATGTCTAATAACCATTGTTTCTTGTGGTGTGGTCCACCTGAGATTTGGATCCGCTTATTTTTTTGGCCTCATGTCATAAAATGATCTGGAAAAGCGGATTCACGGCGTTGATATAAAACACATATATCACGGTGGGCCTCACAGTCCGGAACCACCGAAGCTGTGTCCAGTATAAGGTGGTACGGATACCAGTGGAGCGCAGCTCTTCAAAAACGGCCATGACGAGTATTGATTTCTTTTTGTCCAACGGCAGATGCAATGGATTTAAGACGTTAGGGTATTGTCGTAATTTCCAGTGAAGCGAATATAGATGATGGCGAGTGACAATATTGCGATTTGCGTGACAAGCCAGTCAGTAACCCACGGAAACGGGCGCGCGGCGTTGGTGGATCCCCCGATCCACCCAGCTGGGCGAGACCCCTGATTGTGGGGCCACCGTGATGTATGTGACTACATCCACACCGTCCATCCATACTTAAAGATCATTTAGAGTTAAAGATCATTTAGAGCATGATCCAAAAAAATTAAGAAGATCTAAATCTCAGATGAACCATAGTATAGGAAACAATGGTAATTGATCATTACAAACTTCCCGTGGGCCACGAAAGATTTGGATCAAGATGATCTTTTTTGGTCTCTTCATCTAGGTATTTTTGAACTTATGAACAGGTTCGATGGAAAATAAACATGCCGGTGGAATCCATGAAGTTTTTAGTGGTGAGGATTCAATCAGGACTGTT
The DNA here is from genome assembly GCA_037074715.1 of Magnolia kwangsiensis. Classification (NCBI taxonomy): domain Eukaryota; kingdom Viridiplantae; phylum Streptophyta; class Magnoliopsida; order Magnoliales; family Magnoliaceae; genus Magnolia; species Magnolia kwangsiensis. Next base: position 114,391,345 of record CM073572.1, on the reverse strand, counting down.
TCCAGTGGCATGGTTGACCTAAGTTTTGGGTTAGTTTCATTTTTAGGATCATCTCCTAAAATGCGCCGTCAAAATGATTGGACGGTGTGGATTTAAATGAAATCTTTGACTGTGAGCCTCACAGTCATGGGTTCCGCCCACCTTTGTGGATCCCCGGATCCACCGAAGCGGGTCCCCGAATCTGTGATCATGAAAATATCCTGAAAATCACAATCAACAATCCTTACCGTCAAATTGATTCTATAGTTAAGATTATAAGGTTTGGCAGAAGTCGGAAGGTCATGGTCATGAAACAGAGGTGGGCCCGTGATCAGTTTGGAGACGGTAGATATGAATCTTATCTCCCATTAGTTTATATTAGGATTGCATTGCTTTAGATACCTTTTAATACATTTGGACAAGAAACGAATCTTAATGGAGCTGTCATTTAACATACGCATGGAAAAGACCAAAAAAAAAAAAAAAAAGTGGCATCAGACCTCGCGGGAACCCCCACTTCCAACTAGGTAGCCTTTCATCTTCTGATCTGTACTCCAGCCCTGTACTTCAACCCCACATAGGCTCTAGAGCTGTCACCAGCCCTCCGCATTTGCTCCCATTAGCAACCTATTGCCGGCTTTTAATTTACTTTGGTCACGTTTCATGTGTGCGGGCATGCTGACGGTTGGATTCAGACCGAACAACGTGACTCCGAATGCCAACATTTTCGACTGAGATATGAGAATTTCGGTAGCCTATTCAGCTACTCGCAAGATTGTTATAAGATAATTAGGTGATTATAAAGGGTGAAATTTCAAGTACGAAAGGATTTTTGTACGTGAAAACAATCAAGCAAAAGCAAATACTTACTATCTAGTGTGAAAATAAAGACTTAGATTATAGCTAAAGATTACCACTGCTGAATTACAACTAAGTATTACCATTACTGAATTATCACTACTTTTAATACTCCGAAATTCAAATACAGAATATGTACCCTCACACTCGAGTTACGGTTTATAACTTATACACCAAGTATAAATAATTTCACTCATCATATAGTTGTTTGGAAACATAATTTAATGTATTCTAAGTTCACATTGAATTAACATCCACATATCCACACATTCGTATACTTTTCATTTTCATATCCATCACATTCACAACTACAATATTAAATAAAAAAATATAACTGCATTCACCCATTTGGGACTTTATTCAACTATAAGATCAAATATTAATTAATCTAATCATGTTCATAAACAATCCCAAATCAAATCTAAACACTAATCGTTATGATGTGGAAACTACTTCCCCTAATAGTTAGTCGTATAAACAATTTATATATCCATCCAACGCAGAGAGTTTGTTTTTTGCCAGATAAGGCCATTGGTCCTGTGTTTGATCCGCCAATCAGACTTTATTATCCGGCATTTGGTTAGTATTTCCTATCTTGTTTGCCTTTGTAAGGTTGTTAATCCACAACGTTAGTTGGTCAGGCTAGTGAGTGAACCCATCATGGTTCATACACAATACAATATAAGATAGGACAAGCAAGAACAAATTATATATGTATGCAAGCATGAGTATGTATGTTGATGTGTCATGAAATGCATGTTAAGTGGGATGATCGTCCTCTTGCTTGGGTTGGATATCTGTCAAGTAGGTATAGACAAGGCCCGCATATACTTCATGAGTAGGCTTCCACTAATGTAGACATCTAACAACGAATCTACTAGGAGAATAATTCATGGAGATAGGGCTATAAACGAGTCGAGCTAGCTCGAAAAGCTCACTCAACTCAACTCGAGTCAACTCGGATTGACTCGGCTTGAAAGGCCGAATCGGAGTGAGTTAAGCTTGTTTTCTAAAGCTCGAGTTGAGTTCGAGCCAAGTTCAACCATGGTGCATTTCAACTCGACTCAACTCAATTCGAAGCTTGAGCTCGAGCTCGACTCGGCTCAAGTAATATATTTTAATATTATAATATATATATATATATATATATATATATATATATATATATATATATATATGTATATATATAAAAGTTAGAAAAAAAAAAAAGAATTTAAAACTTATAAGTTTTTACTAAAAAACCCTATTTGTCCCCATTCCCTCTCTTTCTTTCCCTTACCCTAACCAAGCACGAGCAACCCACACGGTCGCACCCAACACGACAGCCTGAGACTCTCTGCCCCTCTTTATCTCTCTCTTGCTCTCATTCTCCTGAATTCTCTAAGCAACCCATGCAGCCCACTCAGCGACTTTGAGCAACCTGTGCCCAATCCCAACTCGACGACTCATCTCGCCACCACAAAGGTAGGTGATTAATATTATTTATTTATTTATACATAAATATATGATTGGAGATTTTTTTTATTTTTATTTTTGAATATTTATATGATTGGCAGATTGGGTCGGGTTGGGCAATGGGTTGGGTTAGGTTGGGTTGGGCGCTGGGTTGAGTTGAGTTAGGGTTTGGGTCGGGGTGGGGGCTGTGCTGGGTCGGGTTATGTAACACCCCGGATTTTTGCCAACCTGGGGTTAGACGTCCTTAGGTAACGGGTCAACCATAACACTTTGGTAACCTCTCAGAATCCAATTTCAAAGCCAAATAAATCATTCAGAACCTGATTCTTTAAAAATTTAACGTGAATTAGCCAGCGCTACACTAAATTTCCTGCAAAATTAGCACCAACCACTTTAAATACGATTTGTAAGACCCAAAACCTATAGAATCGTTGATGCTACATTAACCTAAAACCTAGGATCAAACTCTAAACCCGTTTGTTCTTAAGAACCCTTTGAAACTTTGTATTGGATCTAGACCGCACGTCGAAAGTTCGATACCTACAATCTCAGACCATTATGACCGCTTAGTTGGACTTGACAATCATTTCAAAAATCAAGCCCAACTGATGTCCTGGGACTATTTCATTGAGTCCGGAGCAAGGAGTGTGAGAAAGAGTAGAATTCTTTATAAATTAAATGTGATTTAAATAAATCTGGCACGTGTCGCTTGCGGGTTAATTATAAGCATTTAGACCGCTGGAATCTGACCCAAATACACCCTCGGATTAGGGAACATTTCCCACTCATGTCAGTGTGCTTGGAATCCCTGATCGAGTCTCAGTGAAAGCTGAACTGGAACTGGTCCGCCACGTGCGATCTGGAAACCCTATCGAACTGAAAACTTAATGTGATCAGGATCCAACATCCATGAGCTTAAGTCCGACCGCATTTAGTCAGGGAACCTCCAAAAATGTTCTTTTGGATCGAAAAAGACCCGATTTGGCTGTAACCCAAGTATACTTTGGTCCTAAGTCTATATAGGTGAGTTTTTAGCCTATATAAGGAGCTTAAACCCTCTCCCATTCAGCCCATAAGAATTTGAGAGAAACCCTAGGAGAGAGAAGAGAGAAAAGAGAGAGAAAGTGTAAGAGAAGTGGGAGAATCTTCCTGCTATTCTTCCCTGCCGATCTACGTACTTAACCATCGCGATCTAATCACTCTTCCGGTGATTCTGACTTCATTCTAGTTAAGTAAACCCTAACCTTAACTTGTTTTAATGATTCTATCGATCCAAGTAGCGAAGTAGCTGACTTACCTTGTGTATTAGGTTGTTAATCAGTCGTTGATAAAGACTTAGAGTCTTTGTCGAGTTCGTTGCGATTCTACAGCGTAAGGTGCGGATTTTAGATGCTTAGGTTGTCTTTTTTCAAAGCTTTCAATACTGTTTAATGGTTGATTGTTGACAAGGATGTTGTTTGACATGTAGAACATGCTATCTGTTTTTCATTTCGAATACGTACGAAGAATATGAGATTTAGGGTATTTCAGGTATTTGTAGGAAATACCATGTACGTATAAAATTCAGATTCGTGCTTAACATGATTAATTGCCGTGAATATATGCTTGTTACGTGTGTGACAACTCCTTAGCGAAAGGACTTGTCCTAAATCATGCCACGACCAATATACGCTATATATGTAAAAGTGTGTAGCTCAAATGTTTGTGAAAATGTTTAAATGAATACGGAACCCGGATTCATGCATGCTATGATTATCCATCGTGGGTATATGCAAGTGATCTATGGGGCAACTCCCTGGTGAAAGGATTTGGTCAAATACATGATATATCAACATATGATATGTATTTAGTATGTGTAGCCTAAGTGTTTGTGAAAATGACAGAATGAGTATGGAATTTACTTTCATGCTCGCCATGACTAATTGTCATGGATATATGATTGTTGTATGGGCAACACCCCTTTGACGAAAGGATTTTCCCTAATACGTATGCTTATGAATGTAAAATATGTATGATATAACGTGTAATCTAAGTGGTTGAATAAATGCCTAAGTGAATTAGTAGTTAGTAAAGTATGATTGCTAAGCTGGTTGACATATGGATCTCCATCACAATACGTAAGTCTATGAACTCCTCCATGAATAGTGTAACTTAGATTATCCATGCCAAGTGAGTGTATGATTTCCTCCATGGATTGTTTACTTAGTTGAAGCATGTAAAATGTGTGGATGAATTTCTGCATGTACTGTTTACATTCAAGTTATACTTCACGATTGTTCATATGGATATAGGATTTGAATCATATGCTAGTTGTTAGATTTGTATGTGATTGGGGCTATACTCTAGTCTAGGCAGTCGGTAACAGATTTGAATTCGTAGTTAGATTCTATTCACCACGAAGGATGTATATGATAAACCCGAGTCGTACTAGAGTTGTCGGCAGTGGTTAGGCCACACGAAGTGCTTGTGCACTTCATGTCGGTTGATTCAACGTGCGCTCGTGCTAGTCGGACTCATCAAGTAACCCGACTGACCATTGTATGTTCACCTTGTAGTGGTTATAACTGCTTGAACCTAGGATACTGAACTTACCAGTGATAACCCTGATAACCGTGGTACCTTGATCCACTAAGACTCATGAGCCGGGAATGGTGGTATGGGACACCGTGGTCGAGATGTCGGCCTACGCTGGGGCTACAAACCTCCCCGTAGTGACCAGTGAGCACCTTAGACTCGTGAGCCGATTATGGTGGTATGGGACACTATATTCGAGCTATCAGCCTACACTGATAAGGTGATGGGGGAGCGGAGCAATGAGTGCGTGCAACAGCCCTGACAGCCCTTTGTAGTGACCTCGAGCATACTTTGAGTCTACGTGAGGCGACGACCCTTCCGTAGCAACAAGAGTACAACTAGGCCTGTATTGATAAGGTGATGGGGGAGCGGAGCAACGAGTGCGTGCAACAGCCCTGACAGCCCTTGCAGCGATCTAGAAATATATCATCGTATGAGACTAATACGAGTGACGACCCTAGACAGGATCCTTGTTGGGAATGATATAAGGGAAGTACCCTAGTTTTCCAATCCTGCTGTATGAAAAGGACTAATAAAAACTCGAGAATCATATTCATATCGCACTGCATGTGCCTGAAAGATGTGGAGCATTGAGGGAAGAAAGCATGCCGCGGACGTAAGATGGTGTCGAATGAGGGAGTATGTTAGTGAGGGCATTCATCATGTCATTTCATACTTGCATTAATTACAGTATTTAGGAATGTTTGATTTGTTTGCTTTATCATTATCGCTTGATTGATTTGATAACATGTTAACCTTTGCTCTATGATTCCACTGAGTTGGCCACTCACTCCTACGTTACAGGACGGTGTTCTGGACACCCACCAGACCCTGTTGTACTTTCAGATGATGGCGCTGCTTGTGAAGCGGAGCCGGACTTATTTGATGATGAGGAGGATTTCTCCTCCGTGTTCTGATCAACGGGATTACAGGGAGGTTGATTAGACGCCATAACACTTGTCATTTTATATTTTTGGAGCACTCATGTATATTCATTTTTATCATATTTGGAGTATACATGTATATGTTTAACCTGGTAACATGTTCACACTCTAGAGACTTACAACATTTCATATATTTTATATATCTATCACATTCTTTCGCTTGCTAATTTAACTGTCTCTGGAGTATGATATGTTGTTTTGGCTTAATCCACTTCATGTTTTATACACTATTACAGTCGACATTCATCCATCATTGAAAATGTTGCATAAGTGATGTTCTGAAACTCGGGAGTTGGGTTTCTACCCGACCCCCGATTTTTGGGGTGTTATAGGTTAGGCGTTGAGTTGAGTCAAGTTAGGGTTTAGGTTAGGTTGGGAGATGGGTTGGGTCAGGTTGGGCGATGGGTTGAGTTGGGTTGGGGTTTAGGTTAGGGTGGGGTTTGGGATGAGTCGGGTTGGGCGCTGGGTTGAGTCGAGTTAGGGGTTGGGCAATGGGTTGGGTCAGTTGGGCGCTGGGTTAACTCAGGTTGGGATTTGGGTCGGGGTGGGGGCTGGGTTGGGTCGAGTTGGGCACTAGGTTGAGTCGAGTTAGGAGTTGAGTCGGGGTGAGGGCTGGGTTGGGTCAGGTTGGGCACTGGGTTGAGTTAGGTTAGGGATTGGATCGGGTTGGGGGATGGGTTTCGTCGAGTTGGCCGCTGGGTTGAGTCGGGTGTGAGGTTGAGTCGAACACTTCACACCAATATTTGTTTATAACAATATCCTAAATGGTGTGCAGTAATGTCTTCAGATGATTCATCCACCAATATTTGAGATTATGGATCCCAAGTCTACTCCACACACTCTAAAAGCATGAAAATTCAATGTAATTTGTGTGGGGCCAAATTTGTTAACAAAATAAATCAGCTTAGACTACACTTATCAAGTCGGGGGGGGGGGGGGGGGGGGGGGGGGAGAGATGTAAAACCATGTCCCAAAGCATCAAAAGAGGTACGATTTTTATTCCAAGCTCTTGTAGCCCGTTCTAATTAATGAAGAATCTGAAATAGAGAGGGTGAAGAGAATTAGTAGAGAAGAGGAAGAGGAGAATGAATCCAGATTAAGAAGACTAGAAGAAGAGCAATTACAAATAACCTTGACGTTAAGCAAGGAAGAGGCAGATGCATCAAGATATCAATGATGTGCTCCTCGATAACATGATGCAGAAGCAGGACTGAGCTTGATAAGTGAGAAGCCATTAAAGTTTATTTCCAAACTCGCCTCATTCTACAAGATCTTAGGTATTCTGTATAAATCAGCTCATAAAACAAGTTTGAAAAAATTATCTGAATCTATATAAGAGCATGGTGAAAAAGTCTCCTCGCCTTCTGATTTAGGGGAGGTTAATGAGTATATTGGAGAGGATGCCACTAGCCTGAGCTTGGACGACGAAAATTATGGATTTGTTCTAGAGTAGAATAAAGAGAATAGTAAAACTTAACTTTGATGTATTAAGTTTTTTAGCTGTAGTCTTGTAGACATGTAGTTGTACTTGTATGAAGTAAATACATTGACTTAACTCTCCTATTATACTGCTCTAACTTAGCTTGCCTACCATAAATGCATTTTCTTCTTATTTGTTCTTAATTTTTTTTTTTCTTGTAGACTTGTAATTGTATGGATAAATTGTTTCTTATATATTTTGATATTTGTTCTTTGAATATTGATGCTTATGATTCTTTGCCATTTGATGTTGTTATTAGTATTTAGGCCACCTAGTGATTTAGCAATATACCCCCTGTTTAGGAATTTATATTGAACAAATACAATCATGTACTTATTTTTTATGAATTCCTAAATTGTCCCATTTTAGATAGTTCGATACCATACCATATACTTAGGTTGTCGTCATTCAATTTACATGTAGTTGAAATTTCGGTAGTGTTTCCCTATATTTTCTCCAGATATATGGTTCTTTACTAGTTGGTTTTTACTGCATGTGCAATAGCTTACATGTGGTGTGGTAACTAATTAGTATTGAATTTTACATATATTTGGAGAATATAGGGAGGTGCTGCCGAAATTTCAGCTCGTATGTAAATTGTATGGGAATAGTATATGGTATGTTATCGAATGAGATAGAGACAATTAGCACATCTAGATAGAGACAAGTAGGAATATATGAGATATTTAGATACAATTAGTAAACAAAATTTGAAACAATTATGGATAATTTATAGTTATGTATGTGTATGTATCCCGGTGGATTTATTTATCAGGGGACTATTTGAGATACTTGTGTCTTGTAGTTTAGGGAGGGGCTCGATATTATTTGTATTATATATTTATATATACGTATAAATGTGATTGACTGATTACTTCAACTTATAAAAGCCCTAATCTTACCCTACCATTGTTATCTTTTAATTTTTAGATAAATAGTGAAGAAAACTCAAGTACTTCTGGCCCTGGTGCGTCAATCACATCTTCTTTTGTTGTGGAGGGAGACAAATTAGAAAACATGGTTGAAATAGCTTTAGGTTCAGTGAAAGGGAAAAAAGATCAGCGATATGTGAGTTTTTTGATGAGATCGTGCAACCAAATGGTTCAGTCAAGATTAGATGAAAATTTTGTAAAACTCTTTACATCAAGCATTCCAGTTTTTCTACAACTCGCTATCAAAGGCATCTTGATAAATGTGTGAAGAGACCAAGAACAATGAAGGGTAGAGTCCAACAACTGCTTTCATTTACTATTTCTGAAGATGATGACTCTCAAGCTACACTCTCAACGTATAAGTATGATCTGGAAAAAGTGAAAGAGTGGTGTACGAGGTTGGTGATAATTAATGAGAAGCCATTTAGCATGATAGAAAGAAAAGTTTTCATGAGATTTTGTAAATTTCTAAATCCCAAATGTGAGAAAGTCTCTCATATTACTATGAAAAGAGAGTGCATGAAATGTATGTAATCGAGAAAGCTAACTTGAAAGCTCTTCTGGCATCCATATCCAGAATAAGTTTGACTTCTAATATGCAGACAGTCTCGAATCAAAGAAATGAATATATGTCATTAACCGCACACTTCTTTGATGTAGATTGAAAACTACAAAAAAGGATTATAAACTTCCGCTATGCTCCTCATACTAATATGGTACTGTCCGATTGCATTTACAATTGTCTTGTTAAGTGGGGCATTGAAAAGAAAATTTCTTCAATTACTTTAGATAATGCCTCTTCCAATGATACTTTGGTTTCTTTAATACGTACTCAATTCAAGGCTCCCCAAAATTTATTTTTCGAAGATAAAATATTCCGATCGGATGCTGTGCTCACATACTCAAATTGATTATGCAAGAAGGGCTAAAAGAAATTGATTAAATCATTGTAAACATACGAGATAACATTAAGTATATAAGGGGGTCACCTTCAAGACTGAGTACGTGGAATGATATAATCCAACATTTAGATTTGAAATCTAAATAGCAGTTGAAGTTGGATGTCTGCACATGTTGAAATTCAATTTATGAAATGTTGGATACGACTTTAGAATTTAAAGTTGCATTCTCTGAACTTATGGCGCACGATAAAATGTACACATACATGCCTAGTGATGAAGACTGGAAGAAAGCTAAACATATTCATCAGTTTTTTAAAGTTTTTTTACGACTGCACGAAGATTTTTTTTAGGAAATAAGTATCCTATAACAAATCAATTTCTTCCTGAAATTATTTTCATTATAGACACATTAAAAAAGTATGCTGCTGAGGGTCCGAATTTTTTACAAGCGATAGTTATATGAATGTGGATGAAATTTGATAAGTATTGGGCTGAATGCCACTTGTTAATGACCATTTCAGTTATTATGGATTCATGATACAGGATGACAATGGTTAGATTTTTTTTCAGATTATTTTATTCCAGTTCTGAAAGAGTTTCAGTGGAGACCACCATTATTAATGCCACAATTGAAGAGTTGTTCACTTCATATGTTGATAATTCGGCAAAACATCAAGTACAATAGGTAATTCTCAAACTGCGGGTCATTCTTCTACTGCAGGTAAGAAACTTTGTGACTTTATCTTTTTTAGACGAAGAAGAAACGTAGACGCATAAAACTGAATCCGAAGTGGAGTAGTATCTAAAGGAGCCGATCATAAGCTATAAAAAAATGATTTCGATATTTTGCAGTGGTGGAAGTTGAGAGCTCGTGAATACCCTAGACTTTCGGTGATGGCACGAGACATATTATCCATTCCAATTTCGACCGTGACATCAGAATCAGCTTTTAACACCAGGAGTAGGGTAGTTAGCAAGTATCGAAGCTCACTTGCCTCGAATACAGTTAAAGCACTGATATGTACGCAAGATTGGTTGCATCTAGTTTGGGGCAGTAGTAGTTTCGATGTTGAAGAGTATGAGGAGGAGAATGAAAGTGAAGATGAGGTCCAAAATGCATCTAAAACTGCTTGAAGGAATGTAAGCTTTAAAATTTTTGTTTAATGTTTTATATTTTCTGATATTTTTTAACTCTTTGGATTTGATGTTGAGGAGCAACATGTGGTATAATACTATTTAGAGGTTTATGTGAAAGTGACACTCTTTTTTGTCTTAGTAATGTGACATATGAGAAATTTTAGACTTAATATTGTTGACATTTAATTTGTATTTTTTATCCAAAAATATAATAAATTGACATATGAACAAGCTCTACTCAACTCGAGGTACAACTCGACTCGAACCACTAGCTTGACTCGAACTTGACTTGAAAGATTTGGCAAGCAAGCCAAGCTTCAATGTTGAGCTCGAGGGCGAGCTCGAACTCAAACTTGAGTATAACATGGATGAGTTGAGCCGAGCTTGGCCCACCTCGACTCAACTTGGCTCGACGTACATCCCTACATGGAGATGCCCTAAGCACCTAGGCACGAGGTATGCATGTATTCATGTGGAGTATACCTCTAGGAATCAACACTAGAATGCTATGGATGCATGCTCAGTGTCTATGCATGTAACGCCCTGAAAATTGGAGGTCGAGCAGGAGTCTAACTCCCGAGTTCTAACACATCACTTATGCAACATAGATAATGATGATTAAATGTTGTCTGTATTAGTGCCTTAAATATGAGTGAGATTATACCAAAATAGCATATCATACTCCAGAGACATTTAAATTTATGCAAGTGGAAGACTGTAATAGCTATGTACGGTACATAGACGTGTTTCCCAACCTTAAGAGTATGATGACATTACTGACTTGAATAAATACATATTTGTTCTAAAGATACAAAATGACAAAATATGAATGTCACGCTACTCATATATCCCTATAATCCCGTCGATCAGAGTGGCCTACATAAACCCACCTGATAACTGCATGTATGAGAACTCCTCCTCATCATCGTAGAAGTCTGGCTCGGTCTCATACGTCACGCCAGTATCTGCATCTAACACAGAGTCTGGTTGGTGTTTAAAACACCGTCCCAGAACGTGGGAGTGAGTGATCAACTTAATGGAGCTATGAAGCAAAGGTTAACATTTATCAATTCAGGCAAGCAGTAATGATAAAACAATATAACAATCAGGTCCTAAGTACTCTTATTAATGCAAGGATGGTATATGATAATGATGCATGCCCTCGCCTACACTCCCTCTACGACATCATCTCATGATCGCGGCATACATTCCTTCCTCTGTGCACTTCCTCACCAAAACATCGTGTAATGCGATGCATGGTCATGTTAGCCAAGTTCTTAATTAGACATATTCATATAACAGGATTAGGAAGCTAAGGCACCTCTCTTTATATCATATATCCAAACATTGATCCATCTAGGGTTATTAATCATAGTAGTCACATACGATAGGTAGTTTTCAGGTAAATATGGAGAGGCTCGTCACCTCAGCACAGGCCTGGTTTATACTCTAGTTTTCTACGGAAAGACTCGTCACCTCGACGTAGACCTAGTGTATACTCGAGGTCACTATAGGCTCGTCACCTGATCATAGGCCAACAGCTCGAATATAGTGTCTTATACCACCGTATTCGTCTCATGAGTCTGAGTTGCTCACTAGAAACTATAGGGAGGCTCGTCATCCCAACGTAGGCTGACAGCATGACCACGGTGTTTCATACCACCATGCCCGACTCATGAGTCTTAGCGGATAGAGGTACCAAGGTTAAACAGGTTTTATTGGTAGTGGTACCTTCGATTCAAACAGTAGCGTCCATACATGGTGAACATACAATGAGTCAATCGGGTTACTTGACAAGCTCGACTGGTACGAGCATACATCGAGCTGATTGACATGGAGCTCGTAAGCACTCTGCATGGCCTAACCATTGCCGACAAGCAGCGTATGACTCGAATTCATCATGCATGTCTGTCGTGGCTAAACGGTTCAGCTACCGATCACAAACCATTATTGATTGCCTGGACTACATCATAGCCCTAATCACACTCCAAACAATAGCATTCACGGGTGATAGCCAAAGATAGCATGTGATAACCAAATCTAAAAATAAATCTTAATCGAGCATTTCAACAAAACACACACTACATATGTTACCGTACATAAGCATTTCATCCATAAATCACATAGTAGTAAGATCGGTTTCATAAAGGAAACTGTAACCGTAGATGAGGGAATTGAGAATCCTATCTCAACACCCTTATTACATACATTTAAACAAGCATTTTCTCATTCAGGCATTTTATCAAACACTTAGACTACATATATTCTCTATATATAATAAAGTAGGTATAACTGGTATTATAGTAAATCAAATCCCTTTGCAAAGGATTCACCATACGTACAACAATCATGTATTCTCAGTTAATAAACATGGCATGCATAAATCATAATTCCATACTCATTCAAACATTTTAACAAACATGTGGAATGCATTAAAATCAATATAGTCTGCATATATATATAATATATGAAAAACGTCTATTTATGCATATGTGATAGCAATTAAGTCAGTCATAAATCATTACTGACATTGAAAGCCTTGAAAACCATAACCTAAACAGTTATAGTCTGCACCTTTCACCAGTAGACTCGTAATGAACTCAGTTTAAATACTAAGTCCTCGCCTACAACACAATGACAACCTATAACATGAAATAGGTTAGCTACTATACCTTTTACTCTATTTGAATTCCTAAAATAGATTAGGGTTAGGATTTCTTACCTAAGAACGGAGTCGTAATTGCTAGAATAGCTATACAGACAGGTTGTTTAAGCATGTGGAGTTGTAGGGAATGATCCCAGGCACAATCTCCCACTTACCCTCTCACTTTCTCTCTTTGCTCTCTTCTCTCTACTAGGGTTTCCAAATTCGTATGTGAAGGGAGAGAGAGGGTTTAAGGCCCTTATATAGGCCCAAAATTGATGGGAATGGCCCTAGGGCCATGGTATACTTAGGTTATAGCCAAAGACTGACCGTTTTAGTCCAACGGAGTTGATCTGGAGGGCCCTTTTCTGTATGCGGTTGGACTTAAGCTTCCTGACATTGAATCTAGGTCAGACTAAGATATTGACCCGATCGGATCAATGGATCAGTCGCGGGGGACCTGCTTCAGTTCAATGGTCACCGATACTCAATCAGGGCCACAAGTACACTGCCTTGTGTTGGATTTTTTTCTTGATTCGAGGGTGTAATTGGGTTAGATTCTTAAAGTCTAAATCCTTAGATTTGGCATACAAACGAATGACTCAATTCACTTAAGTTTTGGTGCATTTCTTAAAAATATTCGTGTTTCTCACACACTTCGCTCTGGGCTTAAGTTGTGCATTTCGGGATGTCATTTGGATTTGATTTCCGTGATGGTCGTCAAGTCTAGTAAGACAGTCATAACTATATAGTTTCACAGTAATCGGACTTTTGACGCACGGTCTAGGTCTGATACGGAGTTTCAATGTACTCCCGAGAGCGACTGGGTTTTGAGATTGATCATAGATTTCTAGGAAATGTAGCGTCAGTGATTTTGCTAGTTTTAGGTCTTGTAGTTCATATTTAAAGTGGTTAGCGCTAATTTCTCAGGTAATCTAGTTTAACACTTAGTTAATTCTCGTCTAATTTCTAAAGGATATGGTCTTTAGTGATTTCTGCCTGAGGTGGTACTCGGGTATTTGTATGGATTTTTTTGAGATGTTACAATCTACCCCTCTTAAAGAAAATTTTCATCCTCGAAATTAGTACCTTTTCATACTCCTCGAGAATCTGAGGGTAGTTCTTTTATACCTCGGCTTCTGTTTCCCATGTAACCTCTTCCTCAATATGGTGTGTCCACAGTACCTTCACAAGTGGAATCACCTTACTATGCAACACCTGCTCCTTCCTATCCAGAATATGTGTCAGTCGTAGTACATAAGTAACATCTTCACTCAACTGTACCTACTCCCATTTCATAATGTGGGAAGGGTCAGAATGTATTTCTTCAGCATAGACACATGAAATACATTGTGTACGCCACCAAGTGGTGTGGGTAAAGCCAAACAATATGCTACCACCCCCACTCGATCCAGTATCTGGAATGGGCCAATTAATCTCAGCGTGAGTTTCCCTTTCTTGCTAAACCGAAGAACTCCCTTCATTGGGAAAACTTTCAGGAATACGTGGTCCCCAACCTTAAACTCTAGCTACTGCCGCCTCGTATTGGCATAACTCTTCTATCTGCTCTGTGCTGCTAGAAGTCGACGCCTGATAATGTCGATCTTCTCTGAAGTTGCCTAAACTAACTTTGGGCCAATCAAGCTCTTCTCACCAACCTCCGCCCAGCAGTGCAGTGCTCTACAGGGATGCCCACACAAGGCCTCATAGGGAGTCTGAAAAATGTTGTTATATGCGAACTCTACATAAGAAAGGCAGTCATCCCAACTATCCTTGAAATCTAGCACACAAGCTCGCAGCATATCTTCCAACACCTGATTCACCCGCTCTGTCTGCCCGTCAGTCTGTGGGTGGAACGTGGTACTGAACTTCAGTTTCACACCCATTACTTCCTAGATACGAGTCCAGAAGATACATGTGAATCGAGTGTCTCTATCAAACACGATCTCCTTAGGAACTCCATGCAAACATATGATCTCCTTGATGTAAAGCCTGACCAAATCGTCTGCAGAGTTTGAAACTCTGATAGGGAGAAAATGAGCCGATTTCGTCAACTGGTCCACGATCACCCATATGGAGTCATGCCCCTTCCTCATCTTCAGTAGCCCTGAGATAAAATCCATAGAAATGAAGTCCCATTTCCATTTAGCTATGGGCATAGACTGAAGCAGTCCAGGAAGTCGGCGATGCTCTACCTTGACCTGCCGGCATGTGAGACAACGGGACACATACTTTGCTATGAGGGTCTTCATGTTGTCCCACCAGTACGAGCGCTTCATATCTCAGTACATCTTCGTATTGCCAGGATGCATTGTCATCTTCGAATTGTGAGCAGCCTCGAGAACTTCCCTTCTCAGGTCATGAAGGTTTGGGATGCATAGGCGGCCACGATAATGTAAACCCCCATCCATACCAACTCTCCATTCTGAGTCCTCATCATCGTAAACTTGCTCTCTCATCTTTGTCAATAGCTCATCGTCTCTTTGAGCCACGATAATCCTATTATCGACGAGTGGCTGCACCCGAATATGTGCGATGCTCTCAAACGGCTCCTCTACCGTAAGTTTTTGCTCAAAGTCTCCCATAAACTCTACCATATCCTACTCTGCTACCATCAGCGGAGCTGCAAATGCTATAGTCTTCTTGCGGCTCAACGCGTTTGCCACAAGGTTGGCCTTGCCATGATGGTAGGAGACCTTGAACTTGAAATCCTTTAAGGTTTCCATCCATCGTCGCTGTCTCATATTCAGATCCCTCTGCGTGAATATGTACATGAGGCTCTTGTGGTCACAAAAGAGCTCAAACTCCTCTCCATAGAGGTAATGTCTTTAGAGCTTCAATGTAAAGATTACGACTGCTAATTCCAGGTCATGCGTAGGGTAGTTTTCCTCGTGTTTCCTCAACTGTCACGATGCATAGGCAATAACCCTGTCCTTCTGCATAAGGACGCAACCTAAACTAACATGAGACGCGTCAGTGTATATCGTATACTTAACCCCTTACTTTGACAATATTAGCACAGGGGCGAATTTCAACTTGTCCTTTAGTTCCTGAAAAGCTGCTTCGGCCTTCTCAGTCCAGGTAAACTTGAGATCTTTCCGAGTCAGCTAAGACAACGGTCTGAGTATCTTAAAAAAATCTCTAATGAACTGACGGTAGTAGCTTTTCAGGTCAAGAAAACTCCTCACTTCAGTAACCAAACTGGGCTACTCCTAGTCCTGAACTGTGGCTACCTTAAGAAGGTCCACAACTATCCCTTCCTTGGACACCACATGTCTCAAGAACTTGACTTCTTCCTTCTAGAAGTCGCACTTCTTGTACTGTGCAAACAAATGGTTCTTCTTGAGAGTATCCAAGACTGCTCGTAGGTGTTCCTCATGTTCCTCCTGTCTCTTGGAGTATATCAAGATGTCATCTATAAATACGATGACGAATCATAATAGATATGGCCGAAGCACCTGGTTCATCAAGTCCATGAATATGGCCGGTGAAATAGCGGTGAAGACCGCTTGAGTTGAAGTTAGAATACGCCAATATGTCCTAGAGGGGGGTGAATAGGACTTTTTAAAGTTTTTATGAATTATTAAAGATCCTATCACAGAGTACAGATTAGGATTACTCAAAGTTAACACTACTGGCTTCCAAGCCTGGTAGAGGATACAATCACAGAGCTATTTAAATGATAATCATGGTGCAATTATAGTCTATGATGAATGTGACTGTGTGTGAAGTGTGAGCAAGTATAAATGCAATTAATATAATCTCACAAAAAATCAAACACAAGTATCAATCTCAAACACAGTCATTTTATAGTGGTTCGACTACTTGTCTACTCCACTACCGGCTTCCACACTCAACCCTTGAGTGACCAGATTTCACTAAGGAGGTTTTCCATGGTTTACCTCAAACATAAGGTTTTAAATCAGGTTCACCTTCAACCTTTATATGGAGGTTTCCACCTCTAACCCTGAAGTTTTGTTGGCGCACTCCTAACCAGATGTTTATGCCCACACAGAGCAAGAGTCCACACAACGCACCCGGATGTTTATGCTCTCCACAGATCAAGGGTCCACACAACGCACCCCACACGTACACTCCTGTCGGAGGCCTCCTTTGAGGACATCAAAGGGTGAACAACACTTAAGACCCAATCCTAAAAACGAATGATCACAAGTGTCCTCTTAAATCTAGATACTTACAAATAAGTTGATGAGTCCCATTCAGTGCAATGTTGAAGATCTCCTTCTTATTGATGAAGAGTCTTCAGCTCCCTTATCCGCAACACAAAAGATATACCTATTCCAGGCTTTAGGTTGGGTCAAGGTTGTGATGGAATTCCACTCTCTAAGGATTTTCCTATTAGGAAGATAGAGTGGTTCCGATCATCTATGCATTCGAGGCATCCCAGCTTAATGATTTGCCAATAAGGTAATAGTTGAAGGAACCTTGAATGCGAAAGTTCATTCCCCAATCCACTCTATTGAATATCAATGATGAGGGTGGATTGGAGGATGAACTCCCTGAGAGAAAGGTCTTAAGGTAAATGATAGGAAGGTTAAAACACTCAAAAGCACTCTCTTCTTTCTTTACCAGCAATAAAGGCAAGATTCTCTATATATAGGCAAAAGATTTCAATAGATATAAAATGGTCATATTTATGACAAAGTTCGATATCATCGAGCAAGTGTCGATATGATCGATCGTATACTCTCGATTATATCGATTTTCCTCTCGATGATACAAACTTAAATGTTATTTTCACTTTTGGAAACCTTTTGCCAACTGGTCGATGAGATCGAGACACACATCGATGTTATCGAATTTTGAACTTTAATTCCATCGATAGATGAATCGATCTATCGATAGGTGAAAGTAAGAGAGACAAGCCTTGAAAATTTTCAGGTTCTAAAGATATGATCAGGGAACAGTCGATGTCATCAAAATTTGTATATCGATGATATCGAAACCGTGTCGATGGGATCAATAAATCGTATAGATTTACCTATAAGCTTGCTGGACGGTTTGTGTTCCATCTCGATCCAATCGATCAGGTCTGATAAGATCGACATATGAATATCGATTTCTCAACTGGCACCCCAATTAATGTTTAAAAAAATCCTAAAAATCATGCTGGAGAAAACATGCGCCCACTATCGATGTGATCGACTGACTTTTGATATGATCGATATTTGAGTTCAGATTGAATTGGACAGTCATCGATATATCGAAGCTCACAGTGATTTTCTTTAGAAAAATAGGGGCGCTGAAAAACTGCCTGTCGATATTACCGATCCACTTTCGATAGGATCGATATTCGAATATCGATGATATCGACTGAACCGTCGATATATCGATAAATCGTACAGATGAATGTTTGATTGCTGGACGCTTTTTGTTCTCACTCGATTGTATCGATTGAGATACCGAGGACATCGACAGAGCAGGTCGATCATATCAAGATATGAATCGATATAATCGACAGTGTAAGAAAAACTTGAAGATTTTTCTATTTTGTAAAAAGTTTTCTTACACAAAAACCCTAATATGTTCTACATATTTTTAAGGGTTTTAATTACCTGGTGTTTTGGGACATGGGATGTGAGGCTATGATTTACCTATGACGAGCTTCCACACATCCAGTTGAGACAGACACTTGAGTTGATCTTCCTGTTAGGCGCTGTTATTCGACTGACTCAACTTACACCGTAATTGATAAACCAGGGCACTAGTAGGTGCACTTTCAATCTCCCCCTTTGTCAATTACGTGACAAAATACCCATAAACACCCTAGAAAAATATCTAAATAGATACATCCTAAATTGTGTGTACATGCATTAACACAATTTATAAATTCTAATCACCCATGTACACACCCAGTAATTTCTCCCCCTTTCTTCAAAAACTCCCCCTTTCTTGTTGCGGCTGCTCCCCCTAACACCTGCAACATATAAGATCACAAATATCCAATTTTCCACAAGGGTGTTTATAGTTTTTTTTCTCCCTTTTTATCAGTCATTGACAAAGATATAGCAAGTGATATTGACTGAATAGTTTAAGCACATGGGAGAAACATAGCCAGATAGATGTATATAAATAAACCAGTGTAAAACATACATCATGAGCAGACAGTATGGATTTAATAAAGCACTTAAGGCATAAGATAAACATGCAGACCATAACCCCAAAACTTCATTAAACCAGGGAGACAAAAATTCAAATGACAGGAATATAAGAACTAGATTCAGCCATATGTAAAATAAACTACCCAAGATTGGTAGAAATATCCAATGCTGCCCCAGACAGCAGCAATTTAATCCAAAAAAAATAAAGCCCATTTGAGGGCAACCAAAAATCAAAACCAATATTTTAGCCCAACCATGGGCATATTTAACCAAAGAAAAAAAAAACTATGCATGGTAGAAAGACTGTTATACACACCATTGAGAACGTAGAACATCTAAAAAGATATTGATGTTTATCTGCAAGATAAGAATAAGGTGTGTATGATAACATGCATGAACTCGGCATCACAGAGCAGAATGAGATGACATCGTGTCGTCCCATCGACACTTCGATAGATCCACTAATTGTTGCCCCGTGTTCTGCACTCCTTCAACCATCCTTTCCAGGACAGTAAGCCGTTTCTTAACTGAGTGCATGCCCTTCTGAATGGCCCCAATCTTGTCTAGTTTGAGCCTTTTTCCATACCCAGTGGTTGACGTAGATGGAGCGACATCTGGTCCATGAGGTGCATCGTCAGCCATTGCATCTCCTTCCATGGGATCACCACCTTCTCCTCCTTCCCCTTCTGTATGAATGTCTTCCTCAGTTTCCTCCTTGTAGTTGTGAAATATCAGATCCATTTTTTGAATATTCTTTTTATTGAAAACTTTTAGCGGGAAAACCGGATCAGTTGTAGACGGAAAGCCAATGCTTTGACAGATTCTACTGATAATCCAGGGATAAGGCAGATGCAAATCTCTGGAAGCATGTATGGCATTGACAAACTGATTGACAATCAAAGTTGAAAGGCAGATATTTGTCCCGGTTGCATCGGAGTAGACAATCATGACCATGAGACTTGTGAGATCTGATCGGTTTATACTTCTTGGGTACAAATTAGTGGTAAAGATCCCATGCATGACTCGAAATCGGGGTTCCATATACCTAGCTTTTAGGACATTACCTTGATGCCATGGAATATCTCTGTCATGACATAGGTATTTGGTTATCTTTGATCACACATCTGGAAGATCGAGATCCCAGTTTGGAAGGCCTTCTGGAGCCAACTGTAGATTGAGGATGTGAGCTACAGTGGTGGGGGTGATAAATGTATCATCACCATCCAAGGATACCATGAATGAAGGAGGGTCAGCCACCGGGGAATGACATGTAGCAAGGAAGTTACGTGTCCTTTCTAGTTGGCATGGTCCACCAAAATCCAGGATGGGCAGCCAACCAATTGCAGCAAACAGGGGTTCTAATTTGTAGGGTGCTAAACACTCCCTGTCTACTTTTCTCTCAAAAACCAACTTCCTATTGGCGTATTTTGGTGGCCGTTGGACCGCCGGAGGAGGAGGCGCTGGTTGAGACGATGTAGGAACTTCGATTTGGGACCCACTGCGTCGTGATCTTTGCCATGTGGGGGTCCCACTGTCCGGGATCCTTACTCTTTCCCTTGAGGTAAGGACTTTTTGTCGGGTACCTCTCGAAGACTCCCCTGAACCAGATGCTACGTTTTTATCTTTTCCCATGTGGAAGAATAGGCTGATTGAAGTATTTGGGGAAAAATGACAAAAATGCCCGAAAAACCAAGAAAAGAAGGTTCTGACAATGTTGGAAGAATATTACCTGGTTTGTGGAGGAATTTGGTTAGTTCGACTTGGCTTTTGATCATTGGTCGAGAGGATTGGACAGAGAAGACGACCGAAAAGTCTTTTGAAGAAAACCCCCCTTTTTTTCATCTGCTGACTTTTATCGGGCGCCATCTGTCGATCATATCGGCCAACGTATCGATTGTATCGAGAAGTTGTCGATCGATGCTATCGAGACTGCCCACGATGTCATCCACAGTCATACGACTTTTCATATTCTGAAGAGCCGTCGATTGTATCGAGCCTCAGTCGATGAAATCGAAAAGAGGCCGACACACGTATCGATGGTAGATAATATTCAGAATTTCTACAATTTCAACACACTATCGGGTATTTCTTTGGCTTGATCAGTATATGTCACAAAAATTTATACCAGTTCTGTACAATTATAAACATGATAATGTTTATATACAAAAATTCAAGGTCTCCAACCTTAAATGTTATATTGAAGGCTCAACAAAATTGCATCATTTCAGCAAATATCCAGATCTAGATGCATAATCTAGATTTATTCCTTTTTTTTTGCTTGATATATCAAGGTATATGGGATTTAATCATCAGATAGTTCAGTTTTCCTTTAACTACCCATTTTGAGACAGATTTCTTCATCCTGTTCTTTTCTTTAGGTGGTGATGGATCAGTGCTTCTCCTAGATGGACTTTTAACATTCTGTGTTTCTCTGATTGGTTTGAACTTTCTAATGTGATTTTGATCAGAGCTATATAGAGTCCTTCTAAGTGCTAAGCATTCAAATTTATAATGACCAACATCACCACATAAATTATAGACAGGAGAAATTCCCATATTACTACTTGAAGCCATAAGTGTTTGGTCTTTATTTCCAATTTTTTTTTTTTTTTATTTACTTTTCTCATATCCTAATCCACTCCTGTCTCTTCCTAGTCTTCCCATCCCTAACAATTTTTTCAATTTCTCACCACTCTGAGAAAATTTGTAGTTTATCTCGGCAAATTTCTTGGATTTTTCTAAGTTAATACAAAGTGAGTGGTTCTCATTTTTGAGTTGTGCATTATCATCTCTTAGCAATTCAGCCTGGTTCATAAGTTTTGATAATTCTGCTTTTAGGGATAGGTTTTTTCTTTCTAATTTATCATTGTCTGTGTGATATTATTACAAATCATTGGCTAAATGTATGTTTATTTCTTCTTATCCAAGTCTTTCTGCAACAATTTCTTCTTATTTTCAGACATGCCGAGTTTTTTAAGGATATGGATGCTATGAATGTATAGTTGATTATAAACATCCTACAATTTATCCTTTTCAATTTCTTCTTCGTTTTTAGACTCAATTTTCTCATTGTCAGATGGAAATGATTCAGTGGCTTGTTGTTCTTTCTTAGATTCAGTTGGAATGATTGAAGTAGTGGAGACCATAAGTATTTTCAAGGATTTTTTATCTCTATCACTTTTTGAGTTACTGTTTTCTGAGTTTGACTCTTCCGTATCATCCCATGTGGCAGTCATTACCTTACCCTTGGTTTTTCTGTTTGGGTATTTAGTAGATAGGTGTCCATACTTATGACAGGCGTAACATTGTGGTTCTTTGATCCTTTTTCTAAATTTGCCTGCAGAAGGTTTGTCATCCACCTTTCTACTTCTAGAGGGGCAGCCGCGATTCCTTTGAAAGAATCTTCTGAATCTTTGTGTAAGTAGAGCCACTTCCTCATCTTCATCTTCTTTTTCACTTTCATTGTCCTCATGTTTTGATTTCTTAGAAGTCTTTAGGACAGTGTTTTTGGATTTTTGGGGTTGAGTGAAGTGTAGTTCAAAAGTTTGTACGGAACCTACTAGTTCTTCTACTTTCATCTCATCAATATTCCTACACTCCTTAATTATTGTTACCTTGGGATTGAACCGTTCTGGTAGGGATCTTTAGATTTTCCTACATATTTTAAGTGTCGGAACCTTCTCTCCCAATCCACCCATGGAGTTACAAATGATATTCAATTTGGTGAAAAGCTCTATAAATGTCTCATACTCTTCCATCCTGAGATTTTCGAACTGTGAAGTTAAAAGTTGTAGTTTAGATCTCTTCACAGTGCTTGTGCCTTCATGGGTTGTTTCCAATAGGTCCCATGCTTCTTTAGAGGTCCCACACATACTTATCTGATTGAAAATATCTTGAGACATGAGACAGTAGATGACGTTCATTGCTTTTTCTTCAGCGTTTCGCTGTTCTTTGTCAAACGCCGTCCACTTTTCATTAGGTTTGGGTTTAGTAATTGTGGTTTCATTTTCAAGTATAATTTGTTCAGATGGTACCACATATCGTTTTTCAACTACATCCCAAACTTCATGATCCAAAGATCTCAGGAAGTAATGCATTCTAGCTTTCCAGTACGCATAATTTGAACCATCAAATACTGGAGGTCTAGTGACAGATAAGCCCTCTCCTTTGGCCATATTTCAACTTCAGACAAGATCACTCTCTAGGCGGTGAAGCCCTTAAAGAGAGACCCTCTCTGATACCAATTGAAATAGCAGTGAAGACCGCTTGAGTTGAAGTTGGAATACGCCAATATGTCCTAGAGGGGGGTGAATAGGACTTTTTAAAGTTTTTATAAATTATTAAAAATCCTATCACACTAATCCTATCACAGAGTACAGATTAGGATTACTCAAAGTTAACTCTACTGGCTTCCAAGCCTGGTAGAGGATCCAATCACAGAGCTATTTAAATGATAATCATGGTGTAATTATAGTCTGTGATGAATGTGAATGTGTGTGAAGTGTGAGAAAGTATAAATGCAGTTAATATAATCTCACAAAAAATCAAATACAAGTATCAATCTCAAACACAATCATTTTATAGTGGTTCGACTACTTGTCTACTTCACTACCGACTTCCACAATCAACCCTTGAGTGACCGGATTTCACTAAGGAGGTTTCCCATGGTTCACCTCAAACTTAAGGTTTTAAATCAGGTTCACCTTCAACCTTTACACAGAGGTTTCTACTCGGTTCACCTCTAACCCTAGAGTTTTGCTGGCCAACTCCTAACTAGATGTTTATACCCACATAGAGCAACAATGAACCCGAATGTTTATGCTCTTTACAGAGCAAGGGTCCACACAACGCACCCCGCACGTACACTCCCGTCGAAGGCCTCCTTTGAGGACTTCAAAGGGTGAGCAACACTTAAGACCCAATCCTAGAAAGGAATGATCACAAGTGTCCTCTGGACTCTAGATACTTACAAATAAGTTGATGAGTCCCATTCAGTGCAATGTTGAAGATCTCCTTCTTGTTGATGAAGAGTCTTCGGCTCCCTTGATCCGCAACACAAAAGATATACCTATTTTAGGCTTTAGGTTGGGTCAAGGTTGTGATGGAATTCCACTCCCTAAGGATTTTCCTATTAGGAAGATAGAGTGGTTCCGATCATCTATGCATTCAAGGCATCCCAGCTTAATGATTTGCCAATAAGGTAGTAGCTAAAGGATCCTTGAATGTGGAAGTTTATTCCCCAATCCACTCTATTGAATATCAATGATGAGGGTGGATTGGAGGATGAAATCCCTGAGAGAAAGGGCTTAAGGTAAATGATAGGAATGTTAAAACACTCAAAAGCACTCTCTTCTTTCTCTACCAACAATAAAGGCAAGATTCTCTATATATAGGCAAAGGTTCCAACGGATATAAAATGATCATATTTATGACAGAGTTCGATATCATCGAGCAAGTGTCGATATGATCGAGTGTATACTCTAGATTATATTGATTGTCCTCTAGATGATAAAAACTCAAATGTCATTTTCACTTTTGGAAACCTTTTGCCAACTGGTCAATGGGATCAAGACACACATCGATGTTATTAAATTTCGAACTCCGATTCCATCGATAGATGAATCGATCTATTGATAGGTGAAAGTAAGAGAGACAAGCCTTGAAGATTTTCTGGTTCTAAAGATATGATTGGGGAACAGTTGATGTTATCGGAATTTGTATATCGATGATATCGGAGATCGTGTCAATGGGATCGATAAATCGTATAGATTTACCTATAAGCTTGCTAGACAGTTTGTGTCCCATCTCGATCTAATCGATCAGGTCTTGATAAGATCGGCATATGAATATTGATTTCTCGACTGACACCCCGATCAATGTTTAAAAACATCCTAAAAATCATGCTGGAGAAAACATGCGCCCACTATCGATGTGATCAACTGACTTTTGATATGATCAATATTTGAGTTCAGATTGAATCAGACAGTCATCGATATATCGAAGCTCATAGTGGTTTTCTTTAAAAAAATAGGGGCGCCGAAAAACTGCTTGTCGATATTATCGATCCACTTTCGATAGGATCGATATTCGAATATCGATGATATCGACTGAACCGTCGATATATCGATAAATCGTTCAGATGAATGTTTGATTGTTGAACGCTTTTTGTCCTCACTCGATTGTATCGATTGAGATACCGAAGACATCGACAGAGCAGGTTGATCATATCGAGATATGAATCGATATAATCGATTGTGTAAGAAAAACTTGAAGGTTTTCCTATTTTGTAAAAAGTTTTCTTACACAAAAACCCTAAGATGTTATACATATTTTTAAGGGTTTTAATCACCTGGTGTTTTGGGACATGGGATGTGAGGCTATGATTTACCTATGGCGAGCTTCCACACATCCAGTTGAGGCAGACACTTGAGTTGATCTTCCTGTTAGGTGCTGTTGTCCGACTGACTCAACTTACACCGTAATTGACAAACCAGGGCACTAGTAGGTGCACTTTCATCACAAGGAACTCGTAGAGCCCAAAGCTGGTCCTGAATGCTGTCTTTTGCATGTCCTCATCCCTAATGCGCAACTGATAATACCCTGACTGTAAATCGATCTTCGAAAATTATTGTGCCTCTTTCAACTGATCGAACAAATCATCTATCCTGGGCAAGGGATACTTGTTCTTCACCGTCACTTGGTTCAATCTGCGGTAATCAATAAACAATTGCAGAGATCCATCCTTCTTCTTCACAAACAACACAGGTGCTCCCTATAAAGACACACTGGGCCATATAAATCCAACATCTAACATATCATCGATCTGTTTCCTCAGTTCCTCCATCTCACACGGAGGGATGCGATAAGTCGGTAACGAAATGGGTGTCGCACTAGGTGCTAGATCGATGGAAAAATCAATCTCGCATTAAGGAGGTAGTCCAGGCATCTTACTGAACACGTTCTTAAAATTCTGAACTACAGGCGTGTTTCCAAGTATCGGACCATCAATACTCTCTAATAGAGAAGCGCAGCAACTCAAACGGGAAGGGTGACTGACCTGAACAGGGAAAGTAAAATCCGTGCCCTCAGGTCCATGGGCTGTCACCACCCTAGCTTCACAATCGATCTTTGCCCTCATCTCAATGAGCTAGTCCATACCGAGGATAACATTGTAATGATACAGGTGGTAACAATTAGGTCAACTAGTATCATCCTGCTTCCTAAATCTATGGAGCAACCCTCGCAAATCCTGGTGATGTCAGAAAAAGTCCCCGTGGTGGTAAGGATTCTCACTCCTTTTGTAGGAACTGTACCCAATGCTAGTCGTTTGACTGCTGCGCATGATATGATGGAGGTAGTGGACCCGGTGTCCACTAATAAGAAGACTGGAATACCTTGGATCTGTGCCATGACCTCAAAAGCCATCGGTGCCACGTCTGCTATCTCAGATGCCTCCACTGTAAGTGCATGCACTCAAGCTTGCTGAGAACAGTTTGTTTGCGATACCATATGTCGCTGAGGCGGCCTAAATCGAGGTGCAGGCGGCCAGAAAGATGGATGCGCTGGTGCTAACTGCAGAGGTGGAGTTATAATCGTCTGAGGAAGTTGGCGGTTGATCCTTTAAGGTGGAGAGAAGTCGTTGTCCCTCATCTTGTTGAAGCAGTAGGTATCTGCATGGCCCGACCTCTTGCAGTAAGTGCACCACAAGTCTGGTCACCTCATAGGGGTTGGTGGAGCTACAAGTCTGGGAGGCGAGTTAGCACGGGGCCTCTTACCGAGGAACGGCCTAGTAGGTAAATCTGGTCGTGACCTAGGAACCATAGGCATGCGCGTACGGGACAATCTATCCCCATCCTACTCCTCTCGCAGAGACATGTCCACTAGCTCAGCATAGGTAGATATGTTTGCGCAACACATCTTCGAGCGTATCTTAGGTTGTAGGCCCTCAGAAAACTGTCGCATCCGCATCGGCTGATCAGCTAATATTAACAGAGTATAACTAGCCAGCTCTGTGAATCCATTCTCGTACTTCGCCACTGTCATCCCTCCCTGACAGGGGTGAAGAAACTCACTCTCCTTCTCATGTCGATATGTGAGGGGAAAGTACTTCTCATGGAAGCGGGTCTCGAAGGCCTCTCATGTCCATACATATCCGATAGAAATGGTCCGAAGGACGCTATCCCACCAGAGGCTGTCCTCCTTCTCGAACATGTAGGTGACCAGTTCCACCTATTCAGCCTCAGTGCAGTGCAGCGGCTTCAACATCTTAGAGATGCGGTCAAGTTAATAATCGACCTTCTCGGGTCTGTGAGTACCGGCAAAAGTAGGAGGCTGGAAGCGCTGGAATGGCTCAAACAGGCCGCTAGCGCTCATATTGCCCGCGGGCTACAAAAGTGGTGCAGGTGGAACCACACCCATGCTCTGGGCAAAGACCCCTACAATGGTGACAAAAAACTGCTACTACTGCTGCTGTTACTGCTTCAGTAACATTATTTGTTCCAACCTATCAGTAAGAGGAGCAGACTAAGGCACGTCAGCGTCGAAGTAGATGTATGGCTCTGCTCAAGAACCGATGGTGCAATAAGTGTCGGCCCATTAGTGGGGCCAGTGGGTGGTTGAGAATTTGGCATAGTGTCGTGAATCGGGCCCAAACTAGGGTCCGCCTGACTATCGCCTAGGGGAGGTGCCCCGTCAATCGAGTCACCAAGTGTGAGACGTGACGTACTCCGTGTGGCCTTACGTGGCATTCCCTATATACAATATAGGGTGCAACCCAGATCAGATTCAACATACTCACAACTCATTTTTACAACATTCACATTACAACTCCAAGAAACTTCATGTATTTCATTTAATGAAATTGTCACAATACATGAATGCAGTATTACATGGATCATGACAGAAGATGCATGTGAGCTAATTTAAAATGTATTAACCATTCTATCACATTACTACGCCTATCAAGGCTATACATAGAAACAAGAAAAGAACCACGCAACAAAGAAAACCAAAAGACGACTACTTGTACGACTCATTGTCAGAATCTGGCGATGGTGGAGGTGCACCCTTGTCCTATACATAGTATAGGATAGCCCTCAAGGTGCGAGACACGTTCTTGAATTTTCAGTTCATGAAGGCCTCATTCTCTTCAAGCTTTCGCCTTACTTCAGTTCGGGTCTCTTGGATCTCCTGCCTCAGGGTGGCTTGGCCCTCCTCAAGTCGAGCCAAGCGGGCTTCCCGGGCAGCCCGATCACTATCATGCACCTGAGTAGCAGGAGGAGAGCCCTCATTAGAGCCGGGGCCTCTTCTTCCTCTTCCTCACTCTCTCCTTCTTCACCTCCTCCCTCTGACTCAACTTCTTCCTCTATCTCATTACCTTCTTCCTCTTCACTCTCTGTTTCATCCCCATACTCATCAAGTTGGGCTTGACATTGTCGAGGGCCAATCCTCATGTTATTGAGCGTAGTCTCATTAATGTAGTGGATCGGCGCGAGGTCATCCATATTAAGTCTGTAGGAAAACTCTCGAGCAATCTTACATATGAGTCAGCCAAATGGAAGCGAAACATCATTTGGACTATCTGTAGTAGGGTGAACGTAGCCAGACATAGCTTGTCTCCCTACCCAACTCTATATAGGAAATCCACCATCACTCGAGTGCATTCGGTACAGTTGTCCTACCTAGGGTACATGTTATACGTGAATATGTGGTGAAGCAAGTAAAAATCGTCTGTCAACTCCGTCGATGGGAGGCTTCTACCTTCCTTCCAGTGAGCTAATCATCCGCAGAGGTAGTGCGTGCGGCGATCTCTTTATGGCGCATTCTTGAGAGGCTTATCCCTAGCGTGCACCTCTCCACACAGGATTCCCATGATCTGGGATACCATATTTACATCAACTGTTGCTTCCCACCTTCCCACTGGAATCTTAAACTGCAAAGGCTCTAGCGTTGGGTCCCGTATATGCGCATAGAAGGCTCGAATAGTATTCTTACATGCGTGAGACTTGCCCTCGAATATGGGACCCGACCCGACGTCCACCAGGTAGTCCATCATTAGATATAGCTCATATAGCTTTTCATCTACATGAGCTTTAAGAACAACCCTATGGCCACCAAACCGACCGTGTTCGAAGCCCACCGGTAGAACTCTCTCAAGCAGGAGTTAGGGATCAAGATCCTGCTTCGACCTTCGCTCTTGGGTGGCACTTGTGCTAGCTTCGACGCCCATCCTCTTCCTTGGACGGGTAGGGAGGCTAGGCCCGGCTTCATCCATGGGAGCTCTCTTCTTCCCTATGAGGGAAAGAAGGGCGGAAATAAAAAAAAATCCCTATCACAAGCCCGAAAAGAGCCATGAAAGTGAAATGAAATGGAGGGATGGGATGGGTTATTGGATTGGAGATGTATGAGGCACAAATTTAGTCTTGTGTGCTCAAAAAGGAGAAAAATAAAGGAGATAAAAGATGAGCTTTGATGAAGGTGGTGGAGGTGTGTATAGAATGAAGGAGATATGAAAGTGAAGGAAGGATTAGAGAGAGGGAAATAAAATTTTTGAAGGTTGGAAAGCTTGGTGGGGTGAGAATAGGAGAAAGGGAGCTAAAGGGAAAGGATATAGGGGGTTTCACACCCTTTCATGGGTCCCACACATGTTGGAGGGTCGGCCGATGCCGGCTCGTGCCGGCCCGGTAGGTCCGGACGAGATCGAGTGTCATGCCCCGAACTCAAAAATCGGGCTCACAAAATTTCCAATTGTCGAATCCGGTGCCGACAGCCTCCATAGTACCCCATTCTCGGCTCCCGGCACCCATATTTCAGATTCCGATCCTGGGATGCTACAAGGAGAATTTTAAATATGATTTGATTCGTAATGAGCATACCCACAAGCATAACCCACGAACAATAATCATAAGAACACCATCACAAAATCCACTATGATCAAAAACTTTAGGTACAATACGTAGGAAAGGAAAATACAAGATAGTGAAAATAATCAAAACTCCAGAAACTGGGCTGCACGCTCCAACAGTAGTGAGATTAAGGTTGCGTCCTGGCATCACTTGCATGCATCAATCGTGTATAAGCTTATAAAAAGCTTAGAGGGTGGTGTAAGTGTGTGCGCAATATAAGCGTGCTCAGAATGCAAGGTCAGAGTAATGCGAAATCATGTTGATGAATACGTGAATGCAATCAGCCGTACCAAGGCTATGCAGTGCAAGATATGAATGCGATCGGCCACATCTAGGCCATGCAATGCATAATATAAGTCAAACATGTCAATCCTCATCCACATATCAATGCAGCTCCTCACTAGAGCATCAAGTCAGTATGGTTCTTAGTTTGGATAATCACCGAGGTCTAGTACACTCTATGCCAGTTTACCGTCCTTATCCGAACGCACAACTGGGAGAGCGAAAGAGACCTCATTATCCTCCTGCCAATATCGGGCTCGACTCATCGATAGTGGATCGATTCCTCAACCTGGTCAAACTCAACCTAAAAGTTGCCCCCTCAGTCAAGCGGGTAAGGTCACACCCCTTTCCAACCGACTATGACACAGTGGGAGATGCGGCCTACTGGTATACGACCCTCGTGCGCTCGTGTATCCACTCGGTCTCGACGTTGGAGTCATCCTCTGGTACCATCGGGTTTAAAGATTTTCACCCAGGGACATCTATGGCACCCGTATGCTAGAATCAAATATTTTTGGTATCCAACCAGCCACCCATGATGCCTCTGTGGAGGCTATGGCCCTGATGTCGCTAGAGCATACAATAATCACAATCATACAAACGCAAGTGCATGAGTCACACTACCAGTCATGCAACAGTCCTACGTGTACCATGCACTCATGTAGGGCAACTCCATCATCAAGGAGCCCATAAACATTCCGCCGAAGGCATATGCTATGATCAGTCACTCCAAATATTAGTCATACATATGATACGTATGATCATGAATCATGGATCTACACTAAACATGTATATAAAGATGGGCTTTGTGTATAACAAAGATGGGCCTAAACGGCTTACTCACTACAAGTATGGGCCTACCGATGGGCTTCAAGGAGAGTGACAATGTGGACATTTAACCGACATTATCCTGACAATGTGGGTATTTAACCATTATTGCTCCTAAGGCTCGGCTTGCCTTAAATATTATTAAATAAATCATGGCGGAATCACACGTTGCAATGTGTCTTAGGTACACCCCATTGGGCCTCAAATACATCAAATGGGCCGTATCTCATGGGCCTTATATTCATCAAGTGAGCCACTGTAAGACCCGTATCTTGGTCCGTACCTTTCCGTACACTTCCGCGGTCTTACCGGTCGAATTCCAGCAACTTTCGACCCCTAAACGATATCGACGCGCGACCCTGATTCATGTGCCGACAACCCAAGTCGACTCAACTCGAGACTAATACTATAGCAACCGCGCCGTCGCCGCGACTCGCGCGCCGAGGCGATACCCCGATCAAGAGATGTGGGCCAACGTTCAGTGTGAGAAAATGCCACGCGTTGCGAAAACCAAGGGAATCTCTATAATGTGTCACATCAATCACATCAATCCCATCAATCAATCACCCATCAATCCATCACATGTCAAGTACACATCACTTTATTCTATTTTTCCAAGCAACCACAAAAGTCTTCATCACCCATACCTCTCTTACACAAAAAGCCACAAAAGTCTTCACCACCCATACCTCTCTTACACAAAAGCCTCAAAAGTCAAGTTTTTCTTACACAACCATCACTCACCCATCCATCCATCACTCTCTCTCTCTCCCTTTACATCACTCTCTCTCTTTCTCTCTTTCTCATTTCAAAAATTCCAAGCAACAAAGACCCCCACGTATGGAATTTTCCAAAATTCCCAAGCTCTAAGTGGCCCACCTTCCTACCCCAAAATCTTCCATCTCAACCCTCCATTCTTCATCTTAACCATTGAAGTTGAAGCTAAGGTGCCAAGAAACCTCTAGGAGCGAGAAGATCGGACGGTGGGTGCCTCTATAGGGTAGCTTTCCTTATTTTTATGGTGGACCAAGTGAGGCCCACCGATCAATGGTGTGGATCTCACTTGGGACCCTTATTTGTGGCCAATGGACCACTTGGATCATCATGATGTTTATTTCACTTAGAAAGGTCATCTAGACCGTCCATATCGGTGGGGAATGGATCTCCACCGTTGATTTACATTTTTGATGGTCCCTTGTTCAAAGGGTCCGTTGATGTATGATTTCATGTAAGGGAGGGCCATAATGACGGGGTCCCTCCATCACAAGCCGTGTCCCACTCTCCATGTCTCTCTCTCTCTCTCTTTTATTTTATTTTATTTTATTTTATTTTATTTTATTTTATTGCAATAGGATGGTGTGGCCCACTTGAATGGATCCCACCTTGATGTAATTTTTATTCTAGTGGGGCCCACCTTGGACATTGAGCCCAGACACCCATCAGTGGTGGCCCACTCCATCAGGGCCCACACTCAAAAAAAAATAAATAACAAAAGACTGTCCAGCGTCTGGGACGCTGGACGTTTCAACAGAAAGGAGATAAAGGAAGAAAGAAAAAGGAAAGGGAAATGGTGGGCCACTCTTGCAAGCCCCAACTTAATGCATGTATTTAATCCAAGCCTTCCACCATCTTCCTCAGATTAATTTAGGCGTTGAGCCAAAATTTGGGACCAATCCGGAACTCAGGTGGGCCATTCCATCTAAAATCATGTGAAGACATGCTTGAAACATACAAAAGCATTTGGTGGGGCCTATCTGAAATTTGGGCGCGGCTGAAACTTGGTTTGGACGCCTAATTTTGTGGAACACATGCAATGGATGGGGTAGATCTGGTTAATGTGGGTCCCACCTAGGATAAAAAAAATAATTTTCTTTTTGGCATGACTTTGTGCCATGATGTCCAGAGACATCCACGTTAAAAAGGGTGGCCGCATTGGCCCACTTGTAGACTCCTCCATGATGTATGTTTTACATCTATACCGTTCATTTAATAGGTCCCCTTGAATGGTGCGTTGACTCCAAAAATCATCCACAAACTGAACTCAGGTGGGCCATACCATCCAAATCATGTGAAGACATGCCTAAATCATATAAAAACACTTGGTGGGGCTTACCTGAATCTTGAATGTGGCTGAAACTTGGTGTGAACCCTCAAACAGGTGGGACACACATAATGGACGGGTTGGATTGCAAATAAACACTTTGGTGGGCCCTACATGGGACCCACTGTGGTATGTGTGGCTTTACACACCGTACACAACAGTGGGTGGTGACACCCACTGTGATGCAAGTGTTTTACTCACGCCGTCTGTCCACGGCAGTGGACGGTGGCCCCCACTCAGATGTATGTATTGTGTCCACGCCGTCCATCACGTGGGCCCCTGGCCACGTGACGTTGTGAACAGGTTTGGATGGTAATAAACATTACAGTGGGCCCTGGGCCATGTGATTCAATGAACAGTTTGGATGCAAATAAATAGTACAATGGACCCAGGTTGGGCAGAAAATATACATTTCGGTGGGCCCTGGGTCTATATGACCTTATCAACAGGTTTGAATGGAAAATAAACATTTTGGTGGGCCCCTTGCTACATGGCCTTATCAACAGGTGAGATGTAAAATAAACATTTTGGTGGGCCCCTTGCCACACGGCCTTAACAATAGGTTGGGTGACAAATAAGCATTTCAGTGGGCTCAGGATTGGCTAAAAAAAAAAAATGTTATAGTGGGCCCACATGGGAGTCTACCATGATGCATGAGTTTCATCTAAACCGTCCAACCATTTTGAGATCATTTTAAGGCCATTGTTGAGGCCCATCTTAATGTATTTGTGGCCCGCCCGCCCGCCCACTAAGGCCCACTTTGTTATTTATGGGCCCATGTGTGTAGGCCCAATTGATGTATTTGTGGCCCATTTTTGAGGCCCACTTTGGTATATATAAGGCCTATGTGATTAGGCCCATAAAGCTCATGTGATTGGGCTCATTTTTAATAAATTCTAAGGCCCATGGGTTATGACCCATTGCAAAGGACCTCAGGCCCATTGGTGAGGCTCATTGAGGTGATCCGCTTGATGAATGTAAGGCCCATATGATACGGCCTAATTGATGTACTTAAGACCCAATTGAGTGCAACTAGGTCCATTGCAATGCATGATCCCTCCATGGCATATAACGATATTTATAGTAAGTAATACCTTAGGAACAATGATGGTTAGATGCCCACATTGTAAGGATGACGTCGGTTAAATGTCCGCATTGTCACTCTCCCTAAGGCCCACTAATAGACCAATACTTGTAGTAAGTAAGCTATCTCGGTCCATCTCAGTTATACGCAGAGCCCATCTTTATTATAACATGTTAGTACAGTTCCATGACTCATGATCATACGCATCATATGTATGCTTGACATGAGAGTTGTCTGATCATAGCATTTGCCTTCGGGCAGGTTGTTTATGGGCTCCCGGTTAGGCGGTGTTGCCATACATGAGCGCACGATATGCGCAGGATTGGTTGCATGACTGGATAGCGTGATTCATGCATTTCGCATTTGTGTGACATGGTTATTGTACGCCCTAGTGACATCGGGGCCGTAGCCTCCACAGACAGATCGTGGTTGGCAGGATTGGATACCGAAAATCTTATTCTACATGGGGTACTATAGGTATCCCTGGGTGAAAGTCCCTAAACCCTTATAGTACTAAGAGGTTGCTCCAACATCTAGACTGAGTGGGTAAATGAGCGTTGAGTGCCGATTACCAGATGGTTACGCTCTCCACTGTGTCGTGGTCGGTTGGAAGGGGGTGCGGCCTTACCCGCTCGAGAGTAGGGGACAATGCTAGGCTGAGTTTGACCAGCTCGAGGAATGGGTCCGCTATGATGAGTCACGCCCGATATTGGCAGACGGATAGTGTGGTCTCTTCCACTTACCTTATTGTGCGCGATGTGCCGGAATCTGATTTAGAGTGTACTAGACCCCGGTGATATCCCATATTTGAGCCATATTGATGTGTGGGCATAGATGTGGATCTGTATGCTTGAGTTGCATTGCACATCGCATGGCCTTGGGATGGCCGATACCATTCATGTCTCGCATTGCATAGCCTTGGTATGGCTCATGGTATTATGGTTCTATCTGCATGTTCCGCATTACTCTGACATTGCATGTTCATATTACTACCTTGCGCACACACTTTCACTACCCTCTAAGCTTTCTGTAAGTTTATGCACGACCATTGTGTGCAGGTGACTTTGGATCGCAGCAGCGCTGAGGCAGGAGCACGTTGCTGATCATTGGAGTTTTTGTTCTTTACCATTGTATTTCTCCTTTATGCTCGTTGTACTTATAAAGTTTTTGATCATAGTGAAAATGTAATGGAGTTCTTAGTTGTTGTTTGTGGGTTATGCCTTTGGTTATGCTTATTACGAATCAAACTGATATTGAAAATCCTCCTCGTAGCATCCCAGGATTGGAACCTGGCGAATGGGAGCTAGGAGCCGAGAATGGGGTTCTACAGAGGCTGTCGGTGTCGGATTCGGTGATCGGGAATTCTGTGAGCCCAGTTTCTGAGTTTGGGGCGTGACAGCCACCTCAATGAGCCTCACCAATGGGCCTTAGGTACTTTGCAATGGGCCATCACCCATGAGCCTTAGAATGCATTAAAATGAGCCCGATCACATGAGCTTTATGTGTATCAAATGGGTCTAATCACATAGGCCTTATATATATTAAAGTGGGCCTCAATAATGGGCCACAAATACATCAAATGGGCCACATAAATGTCAAAGTGGGCCTGGACAACGGCCCACAAATACATCTAGATGGGCCTAAACAATCGGCCTTATACAAATCAAGGTGGGCCTCAACAATGGGCCATAAATATGGTAAGTGGGCCATACCACATGGGCCACATGTTTATCAAATGGGCCACACTAATGGAAGGAGTGGATATGAAACATACCTCAGGGGGGGTCCCACATGGGGCCCGCCATACATTTATTTTCTAGCCAACTTGTTTATATGGTCATACAGACCTAGGCCCATTGGAATGTTTATTTTCCTTCCAACCTATGGATAAGGTCGCACAGACCTGTGGAGCCCACTGAAATGTTTATTTCCATCCAACCTATTGAAAAGGCCACATAGGCATGGGGCCCATGGAAATGTTTATTTGCACCTAACCTGTCTAAGAGGTCACATAGACCAGGGGCCCACCATCTGGGCGGTGTGAGTAAAACACAAACATCATGGTGGTTTTCACCGTCCATAGCCGTGGATGGTGTGAATGAACACATACATTCTTGTGGGTCCCATGTGGGACCCACCATACTATTTATTTGCCATCCAGACTATTGAAAGGGTGCACACGCACCAGGGAAAGAGTAAAAATAAATTTCCTATATGATCCAAAACTTCTGACCCCAAAAAGGGGTTTCAATGGCGGACGTTCAATCCAACTATTTCTTGTGGCGTGGGCCACTTGAGTTCCAAATATAGCTGATTTTTGGGGTGGCTCACCTGTCCGAAGGGACCCAACAAATGCACAGTGTTGATGATCGAAATGCATTATGGTGGGCTGGGACCGTGGATCCCTGCCAGGCCGTCAGTCTGCCAGCCGCAGGCGTTGCCTGCATGCATTCTGCAGCAGCAACGTCAGCTGCTGCACCTTCTTCTTCTTCTTTTTTTTAATAAAAATTAAAAATTCTGCTGTTTTTCCCGTGTGGGGCCCGCATATGAAAAATCCAACCCGTCCATTAGATTCTACGGTCCCTGATCGACCTAATGAGACCAATATGCGGCGTGTTTTTGGCGAATAGGAGAATCAAGGTGGGTTTTAATGGTGATACCGCTATTTCCTATGGTATGTCCCACCCGAGATTTGGATTGGTCCTAAATTTCGGTCTAACGCCTAAAATGGGCTGTAGAATGGGATGGACAGCTTGGATTGAGTACACACATCAAAGTGAGGCCTGCATGAGTGGCCCATCCCATGCTTAGTACACCCACGTCACTTCACACTCCACTGAGAGTACACACCCATGTCTGTACACACACTTCATGTTAGCCACCCTCCTCCTGTCCAGCGTCCAGGGACTCTAGACGGCGTGGATAAACACTGCATCATGGTGGGTCCCACATGTACGTGGCCCACCATCCACGTATGTATGTTTTTATATATATATATTAATATAATATATTATATAGCATGTGGGACTTCTCACCATCCCAAAAATGAACGGTGGATTTCACCTGAAATGCGGTGGGCCACATCGTTTGATGGATGGAATAGATTTAACATGATTCGATGGGGCCCACTTCATTCCAAGGGAAGGATAGAGAGAGAGAGAGAGAGAGAGAGAGAGAGAGAGAGAGAGAGAGAGAGAGAGAGAGAGAGAGAGAGAGAGAGAGAGATGGTGATAGTGGGACAAGAGACGGTGATGGTGGGGCCCCGCCACTATGGACCCCACATGATACAAATCATACATAAAAAATGGGTCCCACCAATAAGTGGTCACTAAAAAAAGGAATTTAACGGTGGATCACCCACCACTAGGCCTCCTTCGTGCTCCCTTAGCCTTCTATGCTCCTTGCCTTCACTTTTGATGGTGGTTGATGGCATTTTGATGGTGTGGATGAGAGATGAGAGGGTGGGGAAAGTGGGCCACACTTGTTGCACTTGGAATACTTGGGAAGGCTTGGACGTATGGAGCTTGGGAGAGTGTTTGAGAGTGAATGAGAGAGAGAGAGGGAAGTGATGGGTGAAAGGTGATGGAGTGATGGGTTGAGTGATGGCTTGTAAGAAAGTGATGGGTGAAGGGATGTACAAGTTGACTTTGGGTAGTTGTGTAAGAAAGAGATAAGGATAGGTATGGGTTGTTGTACTTGGGTATGGAGTGACTTGACTTGTACTTGACATTGATTGATTGATTGATTGATTGATCGGACATCTTGTAGAGATTCCCTCCTAATTCACAACGTATGGTGTTTTCTCAAAATGAACGTGCATCCACGTCTTCTAGTATGGGTATGGGTTCGGTGCGCGAGTCACAGCGTTAGAACTGCGGCGACGGCACGGTCGCTAAGGTAAAGGTTTCGGTTTGAGGTGACTTTGGCATACAAGTCTCGGCTTAGGATCGCCCGCAAACGTCGGATACGGGTCGAGGATTACTGAATTTTGACCGGTAGGATCGTGAAAGACTACGGAATGGTACGGACTAGGACACGGGTCTTACATCAAGCGCGGTGCACTGCGGTTGGCGTGACACCACTGCGGTCGACTTTGATACCAACTTGTAATGCCCTGAAGATTGGGGGTCGAGTAGGAGCCTAACTACCAAGTTCCAACACATCACCTATGCAACATAGATAATGATGATTAAATGTTGTCTGTATTAGTACCTTAAACATGAGTGGGATTATATTAAAAAAACATATCATACTCTAGAGACATTTAAATTTACGCAAGTGGAAGACTGTAATATCTATATACGGTACATAGACGTGTTTCCCAACCTCCAGAGTATGATGGCATTACTGACCTGAATAAATACATATTTATTCCAAAGATATAAAATGACAAAATGTGAATGTCCCACTAATCAATGCAGGCATTCGAAGGTCCAAGGAAGGGTAACCAATTTTCTACATCAACAGTTTGGCGCTGTTTATCGGAACGACAACGAAAACTGTTCTCATAATCCATCAAAACTCAACAATGTCGAAAGGGAAAAAGAAAGTTCTAACCTCTGCCACAACACCCGATCTTGCATCACAAGAGAAGTTTGCCAGCCACTAAGATTCCTCTTACAACTTCAGGCTGATTCTATGCCTGCGGGACCAATGTAACCTTCCCAAAATTGGAGAGGATAACTTGTATCCCTCAAGTAGCAAGTTGAGGCACTGAACAACAATATGAACAGGACAAAACAGATATTAGACCAATTACGATCTCTTCTTATGAGGTCTGTATCCTAGACCGTACCATTCCGTAGGCTTCAGCAGTCTTCTAGTTGAATTTCAATGAC
Organism: Magnolia kwangsiensis; assembly: GCA_037074715.1. Taxonomy (NCBI): domain Eukaryota; kingdom Viridiplantae; phylum Streptophyta; class Magnoliopsida; order Magnoliales; family Magnoliaceae; genus Magnolia; species Magnolia kwangsiensis. The sequence goes on along the minus strand of CM073572.1, from coordinate 114,352,281 downwards.
CTGCAATGCGTAGATAGCATTTACGTGATCCCTGAGTCGTACCATGTCAATCTGAGTCTACTCAACCCGAGACTTGAACCCTTGCGACCGTACGGTCGTAGCGGTTCCAATGCCACGTCTCACACACCGATGCGATACCCAGGCCAGGAGATGTGGGCCTGCGTTTAGTTCGAGGAAAATGCCACGCATTTGCAAACCCAAGAGAACATGTCCCATCAATCACATCAATCATGTCAAGTACATATCCCATCCCTAAGTACAAGCAACCCCTAAAGTCAACTCTCTCTCTCCACCCATCCCTTTTCAAGTACACCTATCACTCACCCATCACTCCATCCATCACCCATCCCTTACATCATCTCTCTCTCTCTATCAAACCATTCTCCCAAGTAAGAGAGAAACTGTCCATGACTTTCTAAGGAGAGGAAGAAGCTAGGTGTGGCCCACCTCTCTACCACCCAATCCCAACTCTCCAATCTCCATCATCCTCCATCAAAGTGGTAGCCAAGTTGTTAGGCACTCCATGGAGCCCAGAAGAAGCAAGAACGGTGAGTGATTTCATGACTTCCACTATTGTTTTTATTGTGATTTGAGGGCCCACATATGGTGGGACCCAGCTTGATGTATGCATTGTATAGGGAGGGCTCATAGTGGCGGGGTCCCTCCCCTTCTCACATCTCTCTATCTCTCTCTCCCTCTTTTTTTGATGCCATGTGGCCCACCTGATGTGTGTGTTATATCCATGCCATCCATCACGGTGGAGCCCACTTTGGTGTATGTGAGAAATCCACACTGTCCAGCTATCTGGACGGTGAGACCCACCCCATGTACATGTTGTATCCAGGACGTCCTTCCTGGATAGAGCCTGGATAAAGGGAGAAAACAAATATCAACTTCTTCCAAGCTGGGTCTCACATGTGTGGACCCACCTACCACGTGGGGCCCCTATATAATGTATGTACCATCTGCACCATCTATCTGGACAGTGGTGTGCAGACCCACATGATGTGTGTGTTATCTGCACCATCTATCTAGAAAGGTGGATGGTGCTGTGCAGGCCCATCTTTGGTGAATGTGTTGTCTGCACCATCCATTTGACAGTGCTGTGCAGACCACCGTGATGTAGGTGATTTGCACCATCCACCTAGATGGCATTGTGTGGAACACCATGATGTATGTTTTCATCCCACACTGGCCATCTGGACGGGAAGTGTGGGGACCACCTTGATGTATGTGTTTTATCCCAGTCGTCCATCTGTTTAGATGGTGGTGGGTGAAGCCACCATGATTTATGTATTGTATCCCTGCTGTCCAGTCACTTAGCAGATATGAGGGCCCACCCCACACGTGTGGCACGTGTGGGGGTGGGACCCACCTTGATGTAAGTGTTTTATATCCACTCCGTCCGCCATCTAGGGCTGGGACGTGGACCCCCCTTGTTGCACGTGTGTTGTATCCACACCATCCATGTGTATGGGATGGTGGGCCCTGATGTATGTGGGAACACCCTGATGTATTTTATATTCACACCGTCCAGTGGTTTGGACGGTGGGGACCACCTCGATGTATGTGTTTTATGACCTCATCGCCCATCCGTTCTGGACGGGTGGGATCCACCTCGATGCATGTATGTGTGGGCCGATCGTGATGTATGTGTTTTATACACATCGTCCGTTCATTTGTGTGGCCCGCTGTGATGTATGATTTCAGGCTGCCCATCCGTTTTCTTAGGTAATGGGCTACCCCATTAGGATTAAACCCACCTTGTGATGCAATGGGCCCACTTGATGTATATGAGGCCCATTGTTGAGGCCTATGTGATACGGCCCACTTGAATATATGAAGCCCATGGTTGTAGCCCATTTGATGTATTTGAAGCCCATGTGCAGGGCCCACCTGATGCATATTTATGGCCCATTGATGCAGCCCACTTAATGTATATGAGGCCCATTGTTGAGGCCTATGTGATATAGCCCACTTGAATATATGAAGCCCATGTGTTGTGGCCCATTTGATGTATTTGAGGCCCATGTGTAGGGCCCACCTGTTGTGTATTTATGGCCCATTAATGCGGTCTACTTGAAGTATATGAGGCCTATTGTTAAGGCTTATATGATACGACCCACTTAAATATATGAAGCCCATGTGTTGTGGCCCATTTGATGTATTTGAGGCCCATCTATAGGGCCCACCTGTTGTGTATTTATGGCCCACTGATGCAGCCCACTTGATGTATATGAGGCCCATTGGTGCAGCCCATGCAATGCGGCCCACTTGATGTGTAAGGTCCAGGTGGTGAGGCATATTGTGATATGTATTAGGCCCATGAGGCGTGGCCCATTGCGATGTGTAAGGCCCATGTGATACAACCCATTGTGATGTTTTTGTAGCCCATTTAGTGAAGCCCATTATGATGTGCATTAGGCCCGTGGGTTATGACCCATTATGACGTATTCAAGGCCCAGGTGGTGCTGCCCATTATGATGTATTCGAGGCCCATGGGACGTGGCCCATTGTGATATATTTCTAGCCCATATGATGAGGCCCGACTTGATGTATATTAGGCCCGTGTGAGCGGCCCATTGCAATGTATGTTAGACCTGTGAGATGCGACCCACTTGATGTATTTGTGGCCCATGTGATACGGCCCGTTGTGATGTGTATTTGGCCCATGTGATGAGGCCCATCATGATGTATATGTAGTCCTTGTATGAGGCCCAAGCGATGTATATTAGACCCTTGTGTGAGGCCATGGGCCCACTATATATTAGGCTCTATGTAGGCCACTCCTTAGGGAGCAATGTTGGTTAAATGTCCACATTGATGGACAATGATGGTTAAATGTCCACATTGTGACCTTTCCTTAGGCCCTTTGTTAGGTCAATTATCGACACCGATTATGGGTACGTGATAGTATAGCATCATCTGCATGATTGATATGAGATGTGGTTGACCATTGCATATGCCATAGGGCAGGTTATTTATGGGACTTCCTGATAGGCGGAGTCATCCCACATGAGCGCACGGTATGCACAGGATTGATGCATGACTGGATTGTATGACTCATGTATCTTGCATTGTGTGTTGTGATTATTGTACGCCCTAGTGACATTAGGGCCGTAGCCTCCACAGACATATCGTAGATGGCTAGATGGGACACTAAAAATGTTTGGTTCTAGAATACGGGTGCAATAGATATCCCTGGGTGAAAATCCCAAAATGTCTATAGCTAGGAGACGCCCCAATGTCTAGACCAAGTAGATATATGAGCGCATAAGGGTCGTATACCAGTAGGCTGCATCTCTTACTATGTCATGGTCGGTTGGGAGGGGGTGTGACCTTACCCGCCTAAGTGAGGGGGCAATATTTAGGTCAAGTTTGACCAGCTTGAGGAATGGTCTGCTATCAACAAGCCAGGCTCGATATTGACAGGCGGATAGTGAGATCTTTTCCACTTACCCAGTTGTGCGCTCGGATAGGGACAACAAGCTGGCATAGAGTGTAACTAACCCCAGTGATGATTCCAAAGATGTACAGTACTAATATGTGGACTTATTAAGCAAGAGTTGTATACTCATTCATTCATTCACTATCCACTCAGGCTAGTGGTGCACAACTATTTATTACGTATACCTTCACAATGGCCAGGATTTTGGTTGGGGTGCACGACTAACCTAAGATCAGGAGTTTACAACATTTAGTCTGACTATCCAAATTTAAGTATGGGACTAGTTTGGATAGAAGTCCCTTATGATAAACCCCGTAGCTTATGATACTACGTACTATCACCCCGACTTCACACTCCAGCTTGGTCATTTCATTCACACCACATATTGCATTACATCCGTGGCATATGGTATTCTGGGTTGCTACGTTTCTGCATTTATATGGCCTAGATGAGGTTGATGGCATTCGTGGACTCGTTAGGATTTGTATATTGCATTGCATCCTCAATATATGATATTTGGCTTACTATGTCTCCGTATTGCATAGTTGATGTACATTGCTTCCTCAGCATATAATATTGGCTTATTATATTTTTGCATCGCATAGCCTGGATAAGGTTGATGGAATTTATGGGCTAACCATCATGTTTTCGCATTACTCTAATATTGTAAGATTTATGGATTGTCAGTATTTATGTATATATATATATATATATATATATATATATATATGATTGGCACGTGCATCACACACACTTACACCACCCTCTAAGCTTTCTATAAGCTTATGCACAATAGATGCGTGTAGGTGACGCCTGGACGCAGTCGAAGCTAAGCAGGAGTAGGAGCGTGTGGCTGAGCTTTGCGAAGATTTTATTATATGCATGTATTTCCTTTCAACATTGTAATCAACAATTTATATTATTGGATATGTGATGATGATGTTGCCTTGGTGATTTGGGTAAATTATGGTTATGCTTATCTTCAAAGAAATTCATGTTGAAAATCCTTCTTGTAGGATCCCAGGGTCGGAATCTGGTGTATGGGGGCTAGAAGCCGAGAATGGGGTACTACGGAGGCTATCGGCACTGGATTCGACGATCAAGAATTTTATGAGCCTGGTTTCTGAGTTTGGAGTGTGACACTTCCCGTCTAGGGGATGGGACAAGCAGTAGTTCGAGCAGCTATAGAGATCCTTGATCCATCAGAGGCACCTGTCGACTCTTGAAAAAGTAGGCATTTCAGAATCTCGAGGTCGGCACCCCCCACATTTCAGACACTGTCATGCTGGCTGCCTCCGACTTGCATCATGAGTTAGAGAAAAAGAGGCACAACAAAGCCCTCAAGGAAGTAACAAAGGTAATGGCTGAAAGCGAAGATCCCTGGAAAGCTGAGCTCAATGACCTGCGGGGCCAGATTGGCGATATAGAATAGGCTTACCGCACGAACACTCCAACCTGAGTGAAAGCAATATTGGAAGAAACTATGCCACTATTTACTACCAACATCAAGCATGCCCAGCTTCCACCAAGGTTCTGAATGCCTCAGATCGCTCCATACTTCGGAACCACTGACCCGGGTGAGCACCTAGAATCCTTTAGGGTTGAATGGAACTCCACAGCACATCAACTGCAATCATGTGCCGAGCATTTTCCATAACCTTAACAGGAGTGGCTCGGAAGTGGTTCTGATAATTAAAGTCACAATCGATAAGCTCGTTCACTTAGCTCAGCAAGGCGTTTATTACCAACTTCATTAGAGGAAAGGAAAGGCTCAAGTCGCCTACCCATCTCCTCAATGTTATCTAGAAAGAAGACGAGCTGCTAAAAGATTACATTAAATGTTTTAATCTAGAAACAATGCAGGTATAAGAACACTTGGAAGAAATCGCACTGACAGCCATGATGAGAGGCTTAAGAGAAGGAAGGTTCCTATTTTTTCTTAGTAAAAATCCTCTAACAATGATGGACAGCCTCCTCAATCGAGCCCAAAAAATACTCCAACACTGAAGAACTTTTTAGCTCGCGAAATGCTGCTCGGAATAAGGGGAGCTCGACCAAAGAAAAATGACCTAAGGAGGAACCCGCCTCGACCAACAACAGCAAAAGAAGGCAGGACATTGAGCCAACTAAAGACCAACACCCAAGCAGGTGACCCGAGAGCAAGTTCAGCTCGCACATCCCCTCAACACGGATTCTAAATAAGTCCTCATGGAAGTTCAGGACAAACGAATCCTCGAGTAGCCAAACAAGACAAAATTTGATGCTGACAAGCGAGACAAGCGGAAGTACTGCCACTTCCACCACGACCACAACCATTTAACAGGTGACTGCTTTAATATAAAAGAAGAGATCGAAGCCCTCATCTATAATGAAAATTTGAAGGAATATGTCAACAGGAGGGAAGAGCGAGCAAATCCAAAAAACAAGTGGCCCATCAACAATGAACCTATCGGGGAAATCTCCACTATCTTTGGGGGGGTCGTCGTCGGAGGAGACTTGAATCGAGCTTGGAGAGCTCACGCTCGAAGTATCAGTCACTGCAACTCAGAGCATCAAAATCCACGTCACCAGCAAGCCTCCAAAGGAATAGAAAGTGGCACCCTATGATCTAACCTTCAATAAAGAGGACACCTGGGGTGTTTGAAATTGCAGTAGAACCACTATTACTGAAATATGAAGTATGTCCAAATGTCCTAGAGGGGGGGTGAATAGGACTTTTCAAAAAAAATTATTTTCTAATAAGAACAAACAATTCCTAACTTCAAATGGAGTAAGGCAGAGTAACTTTATGGGTTCCGAGCCAATAGAGGGTCCAAATCACATAGGCTTACGCAAGATTTACATATAAAGAACAAGCCTATTAAGGATGGTGTATGTGATAGTGTGTGGGATGTGATTTCTATCAATACTTAAACGTTAACTAAATCATGCATCACAATGATCATTTGATAGACATAAGCATAACTTAGAATAATGTACATAAAGCAATCTCAAACACAGTCATAGATAGTGGTTCGACTACTTGCCTACTCAACTCCCAGTGGACGCACTCTTTCTTAGAGTGTACTGGATTTCACTATCCAATGGTTTTAAATCAAGTTAACCATGATCCTTCACAACTTATACAAGGTTAACTAAGGGACCTACACAAGGTTCCCTTAAGGGCCTACACAAGGCGACGAGTCCTACACAAGAACACAACTAGGAGCCTACATAAGGCAACCCAAGACTACACGAGGTAACCTATGCCTACACAAGGCAACCTATGCCTACATAAGGTAACTTATCCCGCGCAAGGACCATATATTCTCCTGTTGGAGGCCTACAAAGAGGTCTTGGCGAGTTTGTCACTCAAACTCTAAATCCCAATCCTACACAAGGAAATGGCTTTAGACTTTACGGACTCTGTATACTTACAAATAAGTTAGTGAGCCCCTTTCTCGCACAATGTGAAGATCTTCGATAATGGCGAAGAGTCTTCAGCTCCCTTGAGCCATAACCTCTTCTGATGTTTCGATCAATGCTCCGAGGTTGTGAGGTTTAGGGTCTTATTCTTCTCTGTTTAGATGATATGATTTAAATACATATAGAAAGTTTCCATGAGCTATGCATTCAAGAGTTCCAACACTAGGATTTATGTAAGATGTGATTAGTTGGAAACTCAATGAATGCTAGAGTTCATAATTCAATCTAAGCAGTGAAAATGATGAGTTAATGCTTATGCCTAGATTGAATGATGAGCTTTAATGGGAAAGAGGGAATGAGGAAGAGGGTATAATATCTTTAAAGCAACTCTCTTAAACTCTCTAAAATTCTAGCTCATTTTACAAGAAGCAACACTAGTGTATTTAGGAAGTTGAAATCACAATGATAAAAAAAAAGGGTAGAAATCTACCATTGTCGATGAAATCTGACATTGCCGATGTCATTGAACCTTCTTCGATTGTATCAACTTCCTACACTTAATTTTCAAATGGGTGTAGGACAAATTCTGATCATTCTCATTGAGCATCCTTAGAGGTCATTGACATGCACTTTGATGACATCGAGGGATGTCTCGATGCCATTGAGATTTCTTTTGAAAAATACACAAAGCTTGTTAGACAGTTTTATCCCTTATTCGATGCCATCAAACAAACCTTCAAGCCATCGAATTTTGAATTTTAATGGCATCGAATGGTCTTCAATGAACTCGAGAAAAATAGGTTTACCTAGAAAGCTTGTTGGACAAACTGATTTAGTTTTAATGCCATCGATAACTTACTCTCGATGTTTTCGAAATGGGTTCGATGTCATTGAGGTGCACTTAGAGTATTTTTCAGATTTTGGAAGAAGTCTAAGGTCGATGTAATCGAAATTCCTTCAATGCCATCGAAACATAGGTTTTGATGTCATCAAAGAGCTTTTGATGCAATTGATGATCCCAACATTTCTTTCATTTTATTTTTAGACAGTATGGAGGTGTATTTGATGTAATCGAATGATGTTCGATGGCATCGAAGATGTCCTCAATTGTAGTTCAATGTACTCGACAGGGACATGTGATTTTCCTCTTTTTGTTTCTTTCTTCCAATAATACTCAAGGTGCAATTTAATTCCAACCTTACCAGAAGATGTTTTTGAAATATATAATTTTTAGGGTAAGTTGGGTTTTTATGGGGGCATATACTTGTCAAGTTTGTTATAGGTTGATGAGGCTATAGTTTACCTATTAAGCATGATCATGTCCCTTCGTCTTTGAAGAGTCTTGGTCTTGATGTCTTCATCTTAGGGCTCACTTGACTGACAGACTCAACACTCACGTATATTGACAAACAAGGGCATTTTCAATTTCCCCTTTTGTCAATTACGTGACAAAACAACTAACAAACCCTAGATATTACATACCACTCAAACTATTATAATTTATCTAAGAAAAATAAAATGACTTCAGTGCTTTAGCTCCCCCTTCGTTTATGCTCCCCCTAAGTTCCTAAATTTGATATTTTCAAAACACAGAAGCAGTAAACTTGGGAGGATATGGTTCTCCCCCTTTTTGTCAGTCATTAGCAAAGGGTAATAAATGTAACATCTCGAAAATCGGGGGTCGAGCATAAACTCCACTCTCGAGTTCCAGAACATCACTTATGCAACATTTTCAATGATGGATGAATGTCGGCTGTAATAGTGCATAAAACATGAAGTGGATTAAGCCAAAACAGCATATCATACTCCAGAGACAGTTAAATTAGCAAGAGGAAGAACGTGATAGATATATGAAATATATGAACTGTTGTAAGTCTCCAGAGTGTGAACATGTTACCAGGTTAAACATATACATGTATACTCCAAAAATGATCAAAAAGAATATACATTAGTGTGTAAAAAAAAGGCAAAATACCAAGTGCATTGGCATCTAATCAGTAACCCTGTAACCCCGTCAATCAGAACCTGCATATAGGAGGGATCCTCCTCATCATCATCAAGTCTGGCTCTGCTTCGCAAGCAACGCCATCATCTGAAACTAAAACAGAGACCGTTTGGTGTGTACAACACTATCCCGTAACGTGGGAGTGAGTAGTTAACTCAGTGAAAACTATACAGCAAAGGTTAACATGTTATCAATTCAATCAAGCAGTAATGATAAAGCAGTACAATCAAACATTCCTAGATATTGTAATTAATGCAAGGATGAAATGACATGATGCATGCTCTCGCCAACATACTCCCTCATGCGACACTATCTTACGTCCGCGGCATGCTTTCTTCCCTCAGTGCTCCACATCTTTCAAGCACATGCAGTGCAATATGAACATGATTATCGAGTTGTTATTAGTCCTTTTCATACAGCAGGATTGGGAAGCTAAGGTACCTCCCTTATATCAATACCCAAATAATGATCCATTCTAGGGTCGTCAGTCCTAGTATATCTCATACGAAGTATGGTTCTAGGTCGCTGCAAGGGCTGCCAGGGTTGTTGTAAGCACTCGTTGCTCCACTCCCCCATCACCTTATCAATACAGGCCTAGTTTATATCCTAAAGACTGCATCAGGACTCGTCGCCCCCATGCGGTGTCAAGATAAACTAAAGGTCACTACAAAGGGCTGCCAGGGCTGTTGCTCGCACTCGTTGCTCCACTCCCCCATCACCTTATCAATGTGGGCCGACAATAAGAATATAGTGTCTCATACCACCATAATCTGCTCAGAGTAGGGTGCTCACTGGTCACTACGGGGAGGTTTGTGGCCCCAGCGTAAGTCGACAGCTCGACCACGGCGTCCCATACCACCATGCCCGGCTCATGAGTCTTAGGGGATCGAGGTACCAAGGTTAGAGGGGCTTTCCAATGGTAAGTTTGGTACCTTAGGTTCAAACAGCAGCGTCCAAATATGGTGAACAAACATTGGGCTAATAAGGTTACTTAACAAGCTTAACTAGGCCAAGCGCACGTTGAGTTGAACGACATGGAATGCATAAGCACTCCATGTGGCCTAACCACTGCCGAACACCCTAAGCACGACTCAGATTCGTTAAACTCATCCTATGTGGCAAAACAAACTTAGCCACGATTTACGGAGCATTTTTCGATTACTTGGACTGTAGTACAGCCTCATTCACAAGTAAAGCTAATAACTAGCATATGATTCATATTCGACATCCATGTGAGCAATCATGAAGTATAACTTGAATCTAAATAGTACATGTAGGAATTAATACACACATTTAACATGTTTCAACTAAGTACATAATCCATGGAGGAAATCATATACACAGTTAATACAAATAATCTAAGTTACACAATGCATGGAGGAAATCATATACTCAAGTATTGTGATTGAGATTCATATCTCAACAACCTTAGCAATCACATTTTTACTAATTACTAACTCACTTAGGCATTTATACAAACCCTTAGATTACACATTATATCATACATCTTATGTATTCAATAGAACACGTACTAGGGCGAATCCTTTCGTCAAAGGGTTACCGCCTATACAACAACCATATATCCATGACAGTTAGTCATGGCGAGCATGAAAGCGAACTCCATACTCATTCAATCATTTTCACAAACACTTAGACTACACAATATAACATACGAAACGTATGTTGATATATCATGTATTTGGGCTAAACCCTTAGCGCAGAAGTTGTTACACATACATCCAGCATACATGGACAGAAGTTAATCATGGCAAGCACAAATCTGAATTTTATATGTATACAGTATTTTCTATAAATACGAGGAATACAGTATATTCAGCATAGTTAATGTATAACTGAAAAATGAAACGGACAACACTTTGTACATGTGAAATAGCATCCTAAATGTAACATCTCGAAAATCGGGGTTCGGGTAGAAACCCAACTCCCGAGTTCCAAAATGTTATTTATGCAACATAGATAATGTTAGATGCATGTTGTCTATAAAAAGGCAATAAACAAGATTGGGATTAATCCAAAACATCATATCATACTCTAGAGACTGTTAAATTAGCAAGCGGAAGACTGTGATAGTATGTATAACCTATATAAACTGTTGTATGTCTCCAGAGTGTGAACATGTTACCAGGTTATATATATACATGTATACTCCAAAAATGATCAAAAGAATATACATGAGTGCTCCAATACTATAAAATGACAAGTATCAAGGCATCTAATCAACCTCCCTGAAATCCCGTCGATCAGAACACGCATAAAGGAGGGATCCTCCTCATCATCATAAAGTCTGGCTCCGCTTCACAAGCAGCGCCATCATCTGCAACTAAAATAGGGACTGGTGGGTGTCCGGAAACACCATCTCGTAACGTGGGAGTGAGTGATCAACTCAGTGGAATAATAGAGCAGAGATTAGCATGTTATCAAATCAATCATGCGATAATAGTAAAGCAGTAAATCAAACATTCCTAATACTATTGTTAATGCAATATGACGTGACATGATGGATGCCCTCACCGACGATCTCCCTCATACAGCACCATCTTATGCCCGCGGCATGCTTTCATCCCACAGTGCTCCACATCTTCCATGCACATGCAATGTGATGGTGATATGATTACCGAGTTATTATTAGTCCTTTTCATACAGCAGGATTGGAAAACTAGGGTACCTTGCTTATATCAATCCCAACACAGATCCTGTCTAGGGTCGTCACTCCTAGTAATCTCATACGATGTTATATTTATAGGTCGCTACAAGGGCTGTCAGGGCTATTGCTCTCACTCGTTGCACCTCTCCCCCATCATCTTATCAATACAGGCCTAATTATCCTTAAGACTGCATCAGGACTCGTCGCCCCTATGCAGTGTCAGGATAAACTCAAGGTCACTACAAAGGGCTCGTCACCTGATCAGTGTAGGCCGACAACAAGAATATAGTGTCCCATACCACCATAATCTGCTCAGAGTAGGGTGTTCACTAGTCACTACGGGGAGGTTTGTGGCCCCAGCGTAGGCCGACAGCTCGACCACGGTGTCCCATACTACCATGCCCGGCTCATGAGTCTTTATGGATCAAGGTACCATGGTTAACAGGGTTTCCAATGGTAAGTTCAGTACCTTAGGTTCAAACAGTTATGACTCATACATGGTGAACATACAATGGCCAATTGGGTTACTTGACGGGCTCGAATAGCACGAGCGCATCTCAAGCTGAGTGACATGAAGTGCATAAAACACTTCGTGTGGCCTAACCACTGCCGCCAACCCAAAACACTACTCGCGTTCATCGACGCGTCCTTCGTGGCAAATAGAAGCCAATCACGAATTCAATCCGTTACTGACTGCCTGGACTAACATATAGCCCCAAGCATTTGTGCACAACATCAGTAATCATATGTGAGTAACAGAAATGAAATACAATAATACAAGCATGTTGGCAACGTGTTATAACATACCATGTAAGTAAATCAACTAACACATGTATTACATACATATAATGAAATCAATTCATATAGGCAACATGGTGGAAATCATATATATCAGCATATTAATTGAGAATTCGATCTCAAAACTAATTCACAACACCATTTACCCAATACATACTAATACAAACATTTATACAAACACTTAGTCTACACACTTTAGTCTACATAGCGTATACAGTATTTTCTATAAATGCCTAAAATACCCTAAATCTCATAATTACTGTACGTTTACGAAACGAAAAACGGACAGCATATTCTACATGTCAAACGGCATGCTTTTCGATAATCTACTATTAAACGACATTGAAAGCTTTAAAATCAGTCAATCAAAGCGTCTAAAATCCGCACCTTTTGCCCTAGATGTATATCATTTCGAACGGAGCGTATACGCTTCGTCTACGGCGAACAGGCAACCTATTTCACAAGTTATATCAGCTACTTTGCTATTTGATTTGACGGAATGCTAAATCAGCAAGTGGATAGGGTTTTCCTTACCTAGAAAAGCATCAGAATCACCAACAAAGTGATTGGAATACGTCGCTTAAGTACGTACAGTAGCAGCAGCAGGTGGCAGGAAAATCTCTCCCACCACTCTCTCAAAATCTCTCACTTTCTCTCTCTCTCTCTCTCTCAATCTAGGGCTTATTCCAAATTCGGATGGGAGAGATATGAGAGGGTTTAAAGCCCTTTTATAAGCTCAAACGTTTCCAAATTAGGCTTGGGAACAAAGTACACTTAAGTTATAACCAAAACGGAGCTGTTTCGATCCAAAAGGGAAGTTCGGGAGGTTCCCTGGCCGAATGCGATCGTACTTAAGATCATGGTCTCTAGATGTTGTCCACACCCCATTTTCAGTCTGGTAGAGTTCGTAGATCGCACGTGGCAGTCCATTTTCAGTTCAGCGATTATCGCACGTAGATCAGGTCTACAAGTCTCATGATATGAAAGAGAAATTTTTCCTGATCCGGGAGTGTAATTTGGCTGAATTCTGACGGTCAAAATGCTTCATAATAACGAGCCAAGTCACGTGCCAGATTTGAATTAAAATTTCCAAATCTAACCCCTTTCTCACTCTCTTCACTCCGAACCCAGTAAAATAGCGTCAGGACATCAGTTGGACTTGATTTTTGAGATGAATGTCAAGTCCAACTAGGCGGTCAAGATTGTCTAAGTTCGGGGTAATCGGACTTCCGATGTGCGGTCCAGAGCCGATACAAAGTTTCCAAGGTGCTCCAGAGAGCAATCGGGAATAGAGTTTGATCCTAGGCTTTACGGTATCGTAGCATCACCTATCTTATACGTTTTGGCTCTAGCAGATCGTATTGAAAGTAATTGGTGCGAATTTCACAGGTCGTCTAGTGCAGCGCTAGGTGATTCTCAATAGATTTCTAAAGGAAGTAGCCTATAATGGTCTCTGTTTGAGATGATATTTGAAGGGTAGAGTGAGAGTATTTGGAAACGAAAGAAGGAAGAGTTTGGAGGGGTGGTTTTTACGAAAACTCGAACATTTGGAGCGAAAGGAGAGCCTGGAGGGTCACTTTGTGAAGGAAGTACTTCTTTTGGGAGGTTTCAAGGTTTAGCCCGCATACTAGGGGGCTATACAACACCCAAAACACCTCCAGCCCAAAGGACGGACCCAACCGGTGATTTTCACCGGCGATGCATCCCGGAATCGGGGATGGCATCACCGACGAAATCTAAAACCGGTGATGGTGGCCATATGGGATGGGTTCCCCCTACCCCCAGGGTCCCAAAAAAGTATGGGGCGCACCTTGGTTCATTGTGGTTTGGCCTAGAGAGGCCCAAAGCTCTATTTGGGGTGTTTCGAGGCCAATATGTAAACCAGAATGAACTTATATATCATGTAACATATGATTTTAGGGTAGGAGAAGCTAATCTATCCAACTAACCCATCTGTTACAAAATATTTCAAATTTAGAATGGACAAAAGGCTAATTTTTACGTATTTTTACTATTCATTATAAAATTTTATCTAAGTATGATTTTATATCATTTTCACATTAGGATTAATGCCTAACATGAAAATACTAAGAAAGAATTGAAGAATGGGGTGGTGAGAGGAAAGATTTTGAATGAATTGAGTGAAACGGGGTTTTTAAGCCCTAGCGATTGAGTGTAAGGATTGTGGTTGCCCCACGACCCAAGGACATGCATTTTAGGGTTTAGAATTCTCCTAGGATCATCACAAACCCGCCTCCTAACAACCTACTGGCTACTTAGGTCGCCTCACACAACCTGAGATGCATTATGGACTCGATCGAAATGAACGAGTTGTGTAGACTTCGCCTATTGGCGAAACTGCGATCCTATTAGTGTTTCTAGGTTCTTCATCATGAAGACCTTAGGATTAGTGGTCTTTACTATTTAGACTTGAGGATTTGTGTCTAATATGGAAGTAATTAGAGAAATTCGAAGAATGAGGTGGTGAAGGGTGAGATTTTGAAGGAAACAGGGAAAAATTGATTTTTAGACCTTGGGATTGATCATTGAGAGTGAAATGGTTGACCCATTGCCTAAGGATGTCTAATTTCTGGTTATAAAAAATCCGGGGTGTTACACTAAACAAGAATAAATCATTACTTAACATTGAAAGTCTTAAAAACCATAACCTAAACGTATATAGTCCGCACCTTAAACCAGAAATTGTGAAAGGGAGTTAATTCAGACGACAAGTCTTCGTCAACGGTGAATAGGTTACCTAAGGCATGAAATACGTTAGCTATAACATCACTACAGTTATCCTAGGCTGTAGAACAAGTTAAGATTTGGATTCCTTACCTAAGAACGGAGTTGGAGTCGCTAGAAAAGCGATACAGGCAGGTGAATTTGGCATGTAGAGCAGCAGGAAAGAATCCCAGGAGAAAACCTTAACTTCTCCCTCAGTTTCTCTCTCTTTTCTCTCTTCTCTCTCCTAGGTTTTCTTAAATTCATATGGGATTTGTGAGAGAGGGCTTAAGGCCTTTTTATAAGCCCAAAATCGACGAAAATAGCCTTTAGGCCAAGGGATACCTATTTTATAACCAAAACGGGCTTGTTCCAATCCAACGGAGCACTTCTAGCGGTCCTGTTACTAAATGCGGTCAGACTTAAGCTCCCTGATATTTGATCTAGGTCAGGCAGAGTTTTCAGTCCGATCGGATATCCAGATCGATCGTGGCGGACCAGTTTCAGTTCAAAGGTCACCGGTACTCGATCAGGGCCACAAGTGCGTTGACATGAGTGGGCCATTTTTCCTAATACGAGGGTGAATTTGGATCAGATTTTGATGGTCAGAATGCTTAAAAATAACGTGCAAGTGAACATTCTAGATTCTAATTTATTTTCTAAATAAATTCACTTTCCTCACACTCTTCACTCCGGACGCAAGGAAATCGTCGTGGGACATCATCTAGACTTGATTTTTGGGGTGATTGTCAAGTCCAACTAGGTAGTCATATTCGTCTAAGTTTGGGGTAATCAGACTTCTGATGTGCGGTCCAGATCCGATACGGAGTTTCAGAATGCTCCTATGAGCAACCGGGTTTAGAGTTTGATCCTAGGTTTTAGGGTATTATAGCGTCACCTATTCTACACATTTTGGCTCTAACAGATCATATTTAAAGTGATTCAAGTTAATTCTACTGAGTATTTAGTATGGTACTTAACCAAATTCTAGCCTAATTATGGAAGAATACGGTCCTAGGGCCATTCTATGACCCATTTTGGGCACTTTTAGTTATCATATCATTTTAATTATTTTTTTAGTGGTTCATCATCAATTTTAACCTATCTACACCAAATTTTATAAGATTTTGAGTTGTAGAAAAATTCTAAAAATTCCAGAAGCAGCAGCTATCCAACAAGTAATTTTCAGATAGTTGTCACAACGTCCTAATTTAAACTATATTAAGTATTTTATTATATTTTTCACGTATTTTTATATAAAACTAGAATCATTTATCTTTAATATAGATTTTGAATCACCTAAATTGGAGTTATAATAAGGGAGATATGATTTTTCAAAATTTGATAAAACGTGCAGAAAAATATGCAGAACCGGGCTGCCTGATCGCTGTACGGACGAGATCGGCGAGGCCTCGCCAAACCGGCGACGTCCTCGCCGGGCACTGACCTTTTTGGCAAGGAATCGCCCCAGGGGCGAGGTCCTCACCCCCCAGGGATGCCGAAAACGTGTGGGGCCCACCTTAGATTCCCCTAAATTGAGTCGTTTGGGCCCATAAGTCCGTCGAGGCGTTTATCGAGTCTCATTTGCAAACTGGAATGAGTTACGCAATATACAATATATGATTTTGGGGTAGAAGAAGCTAATCCATCCAAATAACCTATCTAAATCATGAGATTCTAAGAATTCAATAGTCAAAATCCTAGTTTATGAATGTAAGTACCATTTACGGTAAGTTTTAGTTTAAGTATAGTTCTTCATCTTTTAAACTTTAGGATTGTGTCTAATATAAAAGTAATTAGAGAAATTTGAAGAATGAGGAGGTGAAAGGTGAGATTTTGAAGGAAATGGGTTGAAAAATGATTTGTAGACTTTAGGATTGATCTTTGAGAGTGATATGGTTGACCCATTGCCTAAGGACGTCTAACTCCAGGTTGACAAAAATCTGGGGTATTACAATAAATGAAACAGATAGGCCAATATAAATGAAGTATGGAATTTTCAATCATATCCAAGGTTAGAGGGAGAACAATCATAAAAATTCATAAGGTAGAAGCATATAACGTAAGAACTTAATGTGAAATAAACATGCCATAAGATATATACCTACATAGAACACCTATGACATTAATAACATCAAAAGAAGGATATAGAATATCATCATTCATCCACAAAAAAAGGAGGTACCCCAAGCTTGGGTAGTGTATCATCCAAAAGAATAAGAAGCCCTTAATGGATATAAAATCCCCCCCCCCCCAAAAAAAAAAAAAATAAAATAAAAAAATAATAATAATAATAAAAATAAATAAAATAAAATAAAATTTATCAGTATGCATCATCCACACATTAACATAGATCAACTAGACATCATCTTGATGGACCACCCTCATAAGGGGGATATGCCATGTAGATTTAGAAGCAGCTCTGTGATATGTTCTCCGGTGTGTTAAAGAGTGTCGAAATGCAGTTCTATTCCGGAGAGACGATTTTTGCATTGCCAGATGCGTGCTTTTACATTTGACTAACCTTCTAGAAGATGTCGAATAAGATCATTTTGGCGAAGGAACTAGCTAGTGCTGACTGAGATTGGACTTGCCATAGGAGTGTTGTGAGAATCATCTCCACTTATGTCCTCATGGCTGGCTTGAGAAACATTTGCAAACACTTTTAGATTAATTAGAGTTTCCTGATTGAAACAAACAATAGGATACATGACATCATGGGTAGGAGGTAATCCTATGAGTTTGGATAGTTTACAAATGAGAATTGGAAATGGGAGACTTGTACGATGTTTGCCTTTGATGACAAGGATCAATTGTCATAGGATGAGAGTGGGTAGACAAATTTCAATTCCTTGATGGATATCACACAAAATATTGAGAACATATGGAGAGAGCATATCTCCAAAAACTTCACAGGGATAAACATTGGTACTCAAGATATTGTGAAGAACTTTAAAGGTTAAGTCCAAATACATGGAGGAAAGGAAGTTTCTCTTGTTCCTAGGAATTGTTGAGCCATCACATAAGGCTCAAGCTACTTCTCCCTAGACACCAAGATGATTCAGTGAACGTTCAGTTGGGGGAGTACGAGTAACTCTAAGGCTTAGGAGGTGACTCAGAATCTCAAGAGTGATTTCCTTGGTTGTATTCATCTAATGGATGCTGATAGAGGAAGGATCATCATGAGTATGTGTAACACCCCAAACATTTCAATACCCGATTATTGAAAGTTCTAGAGTTTACCATGGGAAGTAACATAACACTTACATGTGTGCGATTCAAATCTAACTATCTTAACCACACCTCTATCCCTTGACATGAATCTAACCCTTGAGAACAACTTCCATCCATTCATCAAGTCATCCAACCGTTAATCACGTGGTTTAATACACGTACATTCCCTTAACTAAATCAATGAATAACCCTTCATCCATAATGATTTAGACATAAGTTCTTTTATAAGAATTTCTTAGGAACGTTCCTATAACCATGTACAACTATTAGATTTCATAAAACTATTAGATCAACAATAATTACAAAAATGTCATTAGGCTAGACCCCTGAATTCTAGATCACATGATTCCCAATATCCATTTAAAGTGAAAATTTACACCTCCCTATGTATCATAAATTAGCAATACACGTCGAATTTCAACCCTTAGATCATTGTAAAAGGGGCCCGATTGATAAACTATCCTGTAACCTTTGATTTTGGCGTCCATCGAGTGAAGAAACCTAGTAGATAGTCATGGTTAGACATCTCCCTTCACATGAACGGAGTGGATTCACTCACAAACATCACCATGGACACCACTGATGATCGCAAGGGTGCACACACATGTGCACCAGCCGCGCACCGAATAAGAGATTCGGTCAAACATGGTTTGACCCGACACTTCCCATAGATCTTGTTCGAGCGCATTTCAAATGGACAACATTAGTTTATGATGGTGTGGCCCACCACGATCATCCTTTGGAATGAAGCCCAGCCTGAGCAAAAACTAGTTGTCCATGTGCATCAATGCACATACTCGTGACCATAATAGCAGAGGCAAGGAATGGGATGTCACACCATGCAAACAAACAACATTCGTTTGAGGTGCGTTATGGCCCACCAGGGTCACCCATCTACCTAATCCAAACTGTCCATCTTGAAGATAGACCAAAACCGACCACACCCTAGATTCTATCACCCGTTTCCAAGCTTTAACGTGTAAACAAATTCTAATGTGAACCACTTAGTTGTAAGAGAACGGCTCGCGGTTGATCTAAGTGGGCCACCACTCACGCCAATCTGGATGATTTGGACCGTCTGTCAAATCCACACCCGACCTCAGACAAGACCACGGGACCCATGATGGCCCATGCACACAGATGCGGACGTAACGGCGAGCGCAAGAAGGAAAGTCGACTTCCGTTAAATCTATAGACCTAGAAAACTGGCTGCACTGAATCCATCTATGCGATCTATCATTCAATCTCAGCCATTCAAACCCCTCCAAAAAACATTCTGACCACTTCTAAGAAGTCGGATTGATGGGCACTCCAATCTCGACTGTTACACAAAGCATCCTACTGATTCTCGCTGTGTAGGAAATAGAAGTGCGTAAAGAGCTTTTGCAGGAAGAATCTAGAAGGCTCACCGCACCTCTATAAGAAGGCACTTCATCTAGCATTTAGAGGAAGTACCACAAGGAGGAAAGGAAAGAAAGAAAGAGAGAAAGAGAGAGAAAGAAAGAAACGTGAGAGAGAGCAATGGCTAGCCCCCTGCTAGATGTAGTAGCAAGAAAAGGAGAAAGAAGAAAAGAAAGAAAAAGAAAAGAAAAAGAAAGAGAGAGAAAGAAAGAAAGAAAAGAAAGGAAAAGAAAAGAAAGGAAAAGAAAGGAAAAGAAAAGAAAAGAAAAGAAAGAGAAGAGAGAGAGAGAGAGAGAGAGAGAGAGAGAGAGAGGTCATTGGCAGCAAGAAGAGTGTTTCAACAAAAAACAAATGCATTCGATTTGGGAGATTATCTTATTCAAGTATAACATAGAGAGTGTATGAAGAACAATCATCATATTTATTCATATTGAATTCGTTTACATCCTTTGATTCCCTTAATTCTAAGATAGATTGTCTAGAATACGAAAATTGACAGATTTTGAATATTGAATCTGAATATTAAATCTGGCAGCTTTTCGACTTGTGATTTGATCATCTCTTTAAGAGGAATATTATGCGGATCCAATCATTAGATCTTTTTTTCTTGAGCTCATATCCTCATGCAAAAGGAGAACTGAAGATTGTGAAAATCAAGATTGACAATTGCAGCAGCATATCAACCCTTGATCATTACTGGTGCACAACAGTTTGCTCATTGCGTGGCTCGGCGCAAACCCTTGCTCCTGTCTTCTAATACCTTCAGTTTTCTCCTCTTCTCTGGATCTCTGATCTTCTTCAAAATCTTTAACCTCTCAAATGAGAGGGGGAGTGGGGTATTTATAGACATCTACATGTGTGAACCCTTGATGTCTATGCCATGGGGCCCACCTTTCTTTAGATCCAACCATTCAAGCAAAACAACCCATACAATCCTTTGCGCATGATCGCGCAACCAATATGGTCATTTGCGCGGTCCCGCGTAACCAATATGGTTTGCGCGGACGCGCGTAATCATATGTAGTTGCACTCCATGTCATCTTTGCTCACATATTTCTTCTAATTTGTAGCTTTTTAATATTTTTTATCTTCATTTTTTATCTCAACAGATGCCCTTTTAATCCTTTCTTTGTTCCCCAGAATCAAAGAATCAGGATCAATCACTTATCCTTCTCTTCCTAAAATGATTTACGCACACTCGCGTAAAGGGCACTCGAGTACCGCACTCGGGCCACACTCCCTATAAATATCAGAAGCCTTTCCTTATTTCCCACTCTTTGTTTTCCTTATGAAGTTTTGCTCGTCCACTATTACCCCGCACAACCATTCTTGTTTGCGCAAACCCGCGTAACAGACTTTCTGTTCGCACATGACTTCTGGATGTTGCGCTACTCTGCGCAACTAATTTTGTTTGCGTGCACCCGCATAAAGGACCCTTTGCAGAATCTCCAAGACTTAGTTTTTTTTCAGACCCTCTTAAGAACTTAACTTTTTCAAACCCTTTGCTTCTAGAACAATCCTGATACCAATCTTCTTTCTGACCATGGCCCACACCAAAAGAACTTAGTGCCTTGTTGAAACTCCCATTGCACAACCTTCCCACCAGGATTTGCCAAACCCTTCACCTTCCCATGCTGCTGAACTATCTTCTTCTCCTAATCAACCACCAAGAAAATGCTTCAAAACCACTATTAGGCGTCTTGCCTATATCAAGGAACCTGTACTTCCCACCTTCGATTTCTCAGACTGAATCTCTTCACTACCCTCTCTCATCCATAGATCAATAGCACCAGGTGAGATTGAATGGCCACCGAAACATGGTTGTGACTTTGAATGGGAAGAGTGGCTGAAGACCATAACTCATTTGCCAAAGATGAGTTAGAAGCCACCTGTCAGAGAGGACACTCCCCCTCTATCTAAATCAAAGAAGCATCATCGCAACAAGGCTAAGGAATTTTAGGAGAAAATTAAAGAGCAAAACAAGAAGAGACTCCAGAATTCCTGGTAAGAAGTCCGAGTCATTGAGGGTATTAAGAAATTCGATAACCCTCATAGACAGGGTATGATGATAATCCCTCTAAGCCTTCACCACCACCAGTCCATTCTGAATTGCAAGCCTTCAGACTAAAATGGACAGGGAAAAATTAGCCTACAAAAAATCCTAGTCATCAAGGGAACCAAGAATCTTGGAAGGGGTCTTACTAGTGAAGAATCTAAGAGAACAAATTGGTGACGTCCATCCAATGATCTTCCTTACTCCCTCTCATAACCCTCATGCCCTATTTCAAACCCATTTTAATGAAACACTCCAGCAACATTTCAGGGATTGTAAATCGCTTTGGGGCAGCGAAGAGTTAAGAACCAGAGGCCTCTTGACATCTTGTGACTACTACTCTGACTAGGTAACAACAATTTTGGCCAAGCATTCCGAAGTGCTGATCAAGATTGACCTATATAATGCAATAGAGGTCAGTTCTTAGAATTTCTATAGGGAGACCTCTGTCTTGAAAGGCTTCCTTAATTATTGGTGTCCCACAACCAACTCCTTCCATCTTCCAGTAGGCGAGATGAACATTAACCTCTAAGATCTTCATCGAATTGCTGATCTTCCACTGATTGGAAAATTCTATGACGAATTTGTACCCACGAATGAAGAATTGGCGTTCATCTCTTCACTCGGCCGAGTGGCCTCGATTTCGAAAACAACCATAGAACTCTTTAAAGAGATGTCTAAGTTTCCCAACATTCATAAGATTTCACCACTGCAATGGCTTGCCCATTTCACTAGGGCCCTTTGGTAATCTTCTTCTTCATAAACCAATCATTTTCATTGCATCTTTATTTCCATACTTCTCACTATATGTTCTCTTCCTCTTCCTTTTCTTAGATTCAGCGGTCACCATTCACGAGAGCTGACAAATCTCAGTGAGAAGATAACAGAGCATCCAGAATATAGCCTCGATAGAGAACCTGCAGCTTTCCTTGTTTATTAGCTGAGTGTGGTGGTTCTTCCAAGTTTAAAATGGGCAGATGCTATTCGCCCTATAGTTTTTATTGT
The DNA here is from genome assembly GCA_037074715.1 of Magnolia kwangsiensis. Classification (NCBI taxonomy): domain Eukaryota; kingdom Viridiplantae; phylum Streptophyta; class Magnoliopsida; order Magnoliales; family Magnoliaceae; genus Magnolia; species Magnolia kwangsiensis. The sequence continues at coordinate 114,329,543 of CM073572.1, read as the reverse complement.
AGTTGGTGCCATGGATATAGGCCATAAACATTCTCTTGCCCCTCCAGTCTTATGCTCGATTTATAAGGCTCTTGGAGAGATAATGCCTCATGTAAAAAATCCCACTGTCGACGCTTCTTCCGTTTATACTCCCTGACTCTATATCATAGGTTGGATAAGTGTAACACCCTGAAAATCGGGAGTATAAACCCAACTCCTGAGTTTCAGACCGTCACTTATGCAACAAAAATGATTATGATTCAATGTTATCTGAGTTAAAGCATTCACATAAGTAAAAGTATACTAAAACTGCAATTCATACTCCAGATTCAGTGATAAAAGCAAGCGGAAGACTAAAAGATATATATATCACTGTATGGAAAACAAAATAGATCTCAACTGTCTCCAAAGTATGAATACATCTCTAAGTCTCATATACATGTAAATAAACAGAATCAAAAGGTCAAAAATAGTCCCACTGAGAAGTCCCGCCAATCCAGGCCATCTAAGCAAAGCCGTCGTGGTACTGCATATATGAGAACTCGTCCTGGTCCTCATCATAATTCGGCTCTGCGTCCTGAATTACTGCCTCACCTGCATCTAAGACAGGGTCTGGTGGGTGTTGCAAACACCACCTGTAACGTGGGAGTGAGTAGCTAACTCAGTAGAATAATAGAGCAAAGATTAGCATGTTCTCAAATCAATCATGCGATAATAGTAAAGCAGTAAATCAAACATTCCTAATACTATTGTTAATGCAATATGACGTGACATGATGGATGCCCTCACCGACGATCTCCCTCATACAGCACCATCTTATGCCCGCGGCATGCTTTCATCCCACAGTGCTCCACATCTTCCAGGCACATGCAATGTGATGGTGATATGATTACCGCGTTATTATTAGTCCATTCAAACAGCAGGATTGGGAAACTAAGGTACTTTCCTTATATCAATCCCAACACAGATCCTGTCTAGGGTCGTCACTCCTAGTAATCTCATACGATGTATATTTTGTAGGTCGCTGCAAGGGCTGCCAGGGCTGTTGCTCGCACTCGTTGCACCGCTCCCCCATCACCTTATCAATACAGGCCTACTTGTACTCTTGTCGCTACGGAAGGGTCGTCGCCTCCCGTAGACTCAGAATACGCTCGAGGTCACTACAAAGGGCTGCCAGGGCTGTTGCTCGCACTCGTTGCACCGCTCCCCCATCACCTTCTCAATGTAGGCCGACAGCAAGAATATAGTGTCCCATACCACCATAATCTGCTCACGAGTCTGGGTTGCTCACTGGTCATTATGGGGAGGTTTGTGGCCCCAGCGTAGGCCGACAGCTCGACCACGGTGTCCCATACCACCATGCCCGGCTCATGAGTCTTTATAGATCAAGGTACCATGGTTAATAGGGTTTACAGAGGTAAGTTCAGTACCCTAGGTTCAAGCAGTTATGACTCATACAAGGTGAACATACAATGGCCAGTCGGGTTACTTGACGGGCTCGACTAGCACGAGCGCATCTCAAGTCGAACGACATGAAGTATATAAAACACCTCGTGTGGCCTAACCACTGCCGCCAACTCCAAAACACGACTCGTGTTCATCGACGCGTCGTTCGTGGCAAAGATAAGCCAACCACGAATTTACTCAGTTGCCGAATGCCTGGACTAGGTATAGTCCCAAACATTTATAAATTCACATCAGCAATCATAGTAATGGAAATGAAATACAACAATGTGAGCATGTTAACACATGTTATAATATACAACTTAAGTAAATCATCTAACACATGCATTTCATACATATAATGAAATCATGCATATAGTCAACATGCAAGAAATCATTTACATTAGCATATCATTTGAGAATTCAATCTCAAACTAATTCATAACACCATTTAATTCAATACATACTAATACAAACATTTATACAAACACTTAGACTACACACTTAAGTCTACATATAGTATGTCGACTCAAAGTGCGCATTTAGGCGAATCTCTTTGCCAAACTGATTATGCACGCATTCTTAATATCCTAATACGATAAGAAGCCATGTCAATCATATCAGCAAAATGTGGATGAAAACAGTATTTCCTACAAATGACTAAAATGCCCTAAATCTCATATTTTTCGTCTGCTTACGAAACAGGAAACGGACAGCATATTGTACATGTCAAATGGCGTTGCCATCGATAATCTACTATTAAACAACTTTGAAAGCGTTGAAAACAGTCAATCAAAGCGTCTAGAATCCGCACCTTTTATCCTAGAAGTGTATTGATTCGAACGGAGCGTATACACTTCGTCTACGGTGAACAGGCAACCTATTCGACAAAATGATAAGCTACATTGCTAAGGAACCGACGGAAACTTAAATCAGCAAGTGTTTGAGGTCTTTTCTTACCTAGAAATGCGGCAAAATCGCCGAAAAAGTGATTGAGGTGCGTTGCTTAAGCACGTGCAACAGGTAGCGCAAGCAGCAGGAAATTCTCTCCCACTCTCTCTCACAATCTCTCACCTTTTCTCTCACACCAGCTAGGGTTTCTAACAAATTCGGATGGGTGAGAGAAGTGAGGGTTTAAGCCCCTTTTATAACCTAAAACATGTCCAAAACAGGCTTGGGAACAATGTTTACTTGATTCCTAACCAAATCGGGACTGTTTCGATCCAAAAAGACATTTCTGGTGGTCCCCTAGCCGAACGCGATCGGACTTAAGTTCATGCACGTCGGATGTCGCTCACATCCCATTTTCAGACCAGTAGTATTCGTAGATCGCACGTGGCGGTCCAGTTTCAGTTCAGCGGTCATCGCACCTAGATCAGGTCTACAAGTCTCATGATATGAAATAGAAATTTTTCCTGATCCGAGGATGTAATTTGGCTAAATTCTAACGGTCAGAACGCTTAATAATAACACGCCAAGTCGTGTGCCAGATTTGAATTTCAAATTCCAAATCTAACCCTATTCTCACTCTCTTCACTCCAGGCTCAATGAAATAGCCTCTGAATGTCAGTTGGACTTGATTTTTGAAACGATTGTCAAGTCCAGCTAGACGGTTATAACGGTCTAAGATTGTAGGTATTGGACTTTCGACGCGCGGTCTAGATCCAATACAAAGTTTCAAAGAGGTCCTGAGAACAAACCGGTTTAGAGTTTGATCCGAGGTTTTAGAGTATTATAGCGTCATTGGTTTTACTCGCTTTGGGTCTTGTAAAACGTATTTAAAGTGATCAGGGACTATTTTCCAGCTACTCTAGCGTTGCACTAGCTAACTTACACTTATTTTCCAAAGGAATTAATCCTACGCGATTTCTGGTCGAGTTGGTACTCCAGTCCAAGTACGGATTTTTCCAGAGCGTTACAATAAGTGTCTACTTTTCATGAACTTTTGATGCGCTGGAGAAGGCATACGTTCACCCTTCACATCTCCCGATATGGTTCTTTCAAAAGAGGACTATGGCTACAAGATCATACGATTGAGTCATCAACACCATCTTGGACACTGATAAAATTGATTTCTTCCAGTTTTGCCTGTATCGCTACACAAAGAATACAGATAAGGTAGACACCGGATCTTTTACTTCAGAAAAGAGAGCATTTTTCCTTTCGATTCGATCCTACAGCCTCCAATTAAGAGAGGGAGTAGAGTTTTGGAGGGAACCTTACTATCCAAGCCGGTTCGCTCGCCAGTTTGGTTTTGACCAAACCATTCTAGAGGACTGCAGGTTAGTTACAAGGAGAATGCGCAGCTATGGAATTGGCCTATATAACTGGGTGATGATATGGAAGCAGCTATTTGGTGGTCGAGTTAAATCTACTTTTATAATTTTGGGTAGTAATCGCATCACTCGTGCTTCGTATGGTCACATGAGGTGGTAGGTGCATCAATCATATCTTGTTAATAAATGCTTACCTATGACTGAGCCAATCTAGATTTCACCACTGAAGCTTAAAGGCTGTAAATTTGAAGAAGGATTAGGCTTTGTGCCAGAGATGAGCCATGCACCCTTTCCCATTCACCTCTGCAGGAAGATATTCGTGGATGATCCAATTTGCAAGTGAAAACCCGTTAACACCCTAGAAGGATGGATAACTCATGTGGTTGTTATGGACTTGGAAAAAGTCCCACGGGATCGTTCTGATAGACTAGTTGAGGAGGTGGTGGAAATTCCTTCTCCTACTCAAGAGAATGTTGTCGCATCCCAAGATAATCCAGTTCTTGCTCCTCCTCCTCAACCTGTTCACCCTAATCCATCTTCTCCTATGATGAGGTCCTGAACATATTCTCAGGCTTCTCCTCATTCACCTCAAGAAGGAGCTGTTGCCTTGGCCTCTCCAATCCCAATTGATAAGGATCTCCAACCAAGAAGAAGTAAAATTTCCCCTTCTAAAGGGAAACATGTTGTAATCGAAGACATAGAAGAAGAAGAATTAGAAGAAGAAAACTCATCTTTTTTATCTAAAGGTGCTTCTTCTATTGAATATAACATTGAAGAAGATGACAAAGATGATGATTTTGAGGAAGGAGAGGTTAACATTGATGTCGAAGATGATGCTGTCGTTGAAGGCACTTTTACTGGAGAAGAACATCGTCCATCCACTGTTGAAGTTCCTCCAGACACTAGTATTCCTGCAAAGACTCCAACAACAATAGCGGAGGAAGATGATGAACCATTATATTATGGAGAATATGGATATTCACCGAGTAAGAATTTTCTTACGATTTTATCTTTTAACTTTTCACTTACAATCGTTGTTATTATTATTTTCTCATTACTGTTATTTTCTATTCTAGGTAATCATGCTATTGATACTAGAACTGGTGATACTCCTCCTAACGATCTTCCTCCCATTGCACCGTCATCCCCAATAAGAATCTCTTTGACTCCTTTAGTTGCATCAAAGGTAGTGGTTCGCTGGATCATCTTCCCAGTAGAGACCACTGATCTTCCAATTCCAACTACTAGGGATTCGAGCATGGAGGCCAGAGCGCCTTCCTTTGCTGATTTGTTGGGAGTTGGCTCTTCTTCTATCAAGGAATTTCAACCCCTTATTGCCCATATTTCTGCGGCAGGTATATCTATCATTTGCTCTATTAGAATTTCTATATTATTCTAATTTCCTTTCCTTTTTCTCTTATAGGAACCCCTCCTCACAGCGGTACAGCGAGCTCTGATTCTGTAGCCACTGTGTCTGATCTATTATCTTTCAAAAAGCTTCCTGTACATAAATTGACTTTGATGAGGAATTTCGTATTAGCAATAGTTCATATTTTTAAAGATCCCGATCAGTGGTCGGATCTGGATGTTGTTATCGAAATCTCGGACAGCACTGCAAGAACGACGAAGATTAATATTTCTATCCTACGTGATTGTCTTCTCGAATTTCATGATTCAATAATCTCTTTGGAATCAGCAAAAAAAGTCACCATCGCCCTAGAGATATTAAAATATTGAAAACAGCTAGCTTCTTCCAAAGAGAAGGCTTCCCTCATCACTTTTACTATTTCTGAATTCAACTAAGACCAATCAACTCTTCAAGAACAGTTGAAGACTTGTACTGATAACATAATAATTATTCAAAGTCACATTACTCTCTCGAAGGAGGAAATCTGGCAACTGGAGCTAGAAGACCATATAGAAGAATCTACTATGAAGGAGATCTAGGAGAAGATGTGAATCAATATTCAATCTACTAATGCTAAGAAATCTAAATTAATAAAAAAAGATGAAGAGATAATTGCATCTTTGGAGAGAAAATTAGCTAGAATTCTAGATCAAGAAAAGATTATTCTTGAAGCAAGATCAAAACACATCGCGGCTCAAGTTCATTTGAAGGGAGATTTATAGAAATATTTGGGATTATTGGGGGTTACAGATGAACTGTAAAGAATTTGTTTTATTTGTTGTTTTTCTTTTTAATCACATGTAGCTTCTTTTGATTTTCAACATATATTAATGAAGGCATCATGATATTTTTGAGATAGTTTATCTCTTCATAAATTTCCAAATCATAATATATTTAAAGCATGTTTATTTATGTACTTGTTTAACATGATATTTAATGAAAGCTTGAGATAAAAATAAAAATATATTATGATTGTTAGTATGGGATTTCCTATATGATTTTTGTTTTAATAGGCAAAACTAGATTTTAGTTTAGTCAGATAGCCATGCAGTTTAAGCTCTTGAGTAGTGGAACAACATAGTTTAAGCTCTTGAGTAGTGGAGCAACACAGTTTTTTAGACTCATAAGTAGTTGGAGTCGGGTCTCACGTGAATGGTCTCTGTAGCTCTCATGAGTTCACTGGATTTATCACAGTCAGGGAGTTCACAAACCGCGATCCATTAGAGGGGCCCAGTGAAGCTATTGAGGCAGTGAACTCGATGGGATTTACGCATAGGGTTGGCCACAGTAACTCTCTACAGTTCATGGGGGCAGTTCTACCTTAGGGTACCAAATCCAAGGGTGCTAGTCCATCAATGAGGGGGTATTTTATAGTAACCCTGTCCTCAGGAGTTACTATTGAAATCAAGCCAGGAATTTAGGGGGTCTTATGCATGGTTGGCCTATCTATGAACAATAGCTAAAGAGCGCACACTGCAGCCTGATTTTTCTTCGTCTGCAAGGTTGGACCCATTCACGGGAGGGCACTTTCTTCCTTTCCTTGTGACACAGTCAGAATCTACACAGACGGCATCAATCTCATGTGTGACTAGCCGTTGTAGAGTTTTTGGCTGCTTAGGGCTTTTAATCACTGGCTTCGTCTGCTGCCCACATGGGTATGCATGTGATTGCCTATATGGGCTTTTTAGGGCCACTGGCTTCTCACTGCTACCCGAATAATATATGTATATTACCGATAATGGTAGGCATCATGCGTAGTTGGTCGTATAAACTTGGCCAGGTTGCCTTATATAAAAAATTGCCATTGCTGTTTTGAATTTTATACGTGGTTGACCATATAGGTTTATTCCACTGTCCTGAATAATGAACCAATTATTGATATATCACCACTACTAATGAAGTTTTGACAACATCCATGTTGTATTTAAAATAGCATATCAGTTTGGTGATGATAACAATTCTGATAAGACTTGTTTGACAATGACAGCGATAGTTAGTAATTAGCGATAATCATCGACACTTTGTGACGGTTGACGATAATTATCAACGCTTAGTCTTGATATGCTTAATATGCATGAGAATTCGACCTTGATTCATATATGAATGAAAGAATACAGGGCCTTACCTTTTGAGGTTGTTTCATCATTTCACTTCATAATTGCCCCTTTTTAATATAGAAGCATTATTCTGATAATCTTCTGGATCAAAATCATGTCTACTGTCAGGGACGATATTTCTTGAGGAAGCGAGCATTGACTGGTATACTGATACATTGTCCATCTTGATCGGTGACTCTGAATGCCCTATTAGAATATACTTCTGTTATGATATATGGCTCATCCCATCTATGGTCAAACTTGCCCTCGGTCTTATGGGTGGCCACTATTTGCCTTTTCAACGTCAAAACTAGATCACCTTTCTTAAAAGAGTGATGCTTGACCTTCTTATCAAATGCCGTGGAAATCGTTGCTTGATATAATTGTAATCGCTGTTGAGATGCTAGCCGCTTTTCATCGAGTACATCTAATTATGCTAACGTTATTCTTGCATTCTCATCATATGTAATTGACTGATGCACTGCTACTCTAAGTGATGCGACTTGTGTTTCAATTGGAATGACGGCCTCGACACCATAAACTAACGAATATGGTGTGGCCCTCGTCGCTATCCGATGAATAGTCTTGTAAGCCCACAAAGCCTCTTGCAGCTTCTCATCCCAATCATAGTTATTTCCTATCACCATTTTCTTCAGTATTTTCACAATCATCTTATTGAATGCCTCTGCTAATCCATTGGCTGGTGGATAGTAAGGTGTAAAAAATGAGTGATGAATATTGAACTTTAAACATAGCTTCTCCATGCCCCTCTTCTTGAAAGGAGTTCCATTATCTGTGATTATTCTTTTTGGGATACCATGGCGATATATTATTGTATGTTGGATGAAATTGACAACATCCTTCTCTTTGACATTGCATAAGGTAATCGCCTCTATCTACTTGGAGAAATAATCTATCGTGGCCAATATATATTATTTTCCTTTAGCCGAAGATGGATTTATGGGACTGATGACATCGAGTCCCCAAGCAGCAAAAGGCCAGGATGCTACTGATTGATGAAGGTCTTCAGGAGGCACATGTATGATGTCTCCATGAATCTAACACTTGTGGCATTGCTTCGCATAATATATAACATCTTTGAACATTGTCGGCTAATAGTATCCATTCGATGCACTCGATGGAATAAATTTCAACCAGCATGATGTGCCCCATACTCGCCGTAGTGAGCTTCTTATAATATTTGACCTGCTTCCTATTTGTCCAGACAACGTAAAAGTATTTGATTGTAAGATCTTTTGTATAATACTTCACTACTTATAAGGTATCTGCTCGATCTCTGCTTGATTTGCTGCCTTTGTGCCGGGTCTTCTGGCAGAATATCGTACTTGAGGTAATCAACGAAAGGTTGATGCCAATTGTCTATCGTCACCTCTAAACATGATATAGGGAGTGCTTCAACAACTTTATCGATAATTTCTGAAGATGGCAAGAATCTTCTTTCTTCTATTGTTATCTAAAGAGGACTTCGATTTGGATAGGATAAAGCAGCTGGAAAGCTAGCTAAAGCGTCTGCCCTCGCATTTTTGCATCGCTGCACATGCTTGATTTCAACATGATAGAATTGCTCCAACAGTTGCTGTGCTTTCCAACAATATGGCACGAGTTCTTGATTCCTTATTTCAAACTCTGTCATTAATTAATTGATTATCAATTTGGAATCCCAAAGATCTGCAACGTCTTTATCTTCATCTCTTGTGCATCTCCATTCCGATAATAAGAGCTTTGTATTCAGCTTCATTATTCGTGCATGTTGCTCCCAATGTGAAAGAATAGGGTAGCAAGTCACCCTGAGGAGTAATGAATATCACTCTAGCACCGGCTCCCAACATTCGAGAAGCACCATCAAAGTACATCTGCCACGGGTTTAACAATTCAGCCATCATTACCTGTTCATCGGGAAACTCATCATTAACAACTTCACTATCTGCCACGAGATGATCTCCCAAGAAATATGCCACCGCTTGTCCCTTAACTGCTTTCGCCGACTCATATGTAATTATATACTCTGATTGAAACAACATCCATTTAGCCAATCTTCCTGATAACATCAGCCTTGTCATCAAGAATTTTATACGATCCGCCCGGGAAATTAAGATTATATCGTGGGAAAGGCAATAATGTCTCAGTTTTTGTACTGCAAATATTAGTGCCAAGCATACTTTCTCTATCAGAGTATAATTGCATTCTGCACCTATCAGAGTTTGACTCAGATAATAAGCGTTATTTCTATCCCGTGTTCATTCACCTATGCTAACAAGGTCCCCAATGAATTTTCAGCTGTAGATATATATATATATATATATATATATATATATATATATATATATATATATATATATATATATATATATATATATATATATATATATAAAAAAAATAAGCGATTTTCCTTTCTCAGGAGTTACTAACACTAGAGGTTAGTTCAACAGTTCCTTAATTGAATCGAACGCATTCTGTCAGGACTTATCCTATACAAACTCTGCTCCATTCTTTATCAAATGAGAAAATGGCTGACATCTTCCTTCTAAATTTGAAATAAAATAGTGAATGTACGCCAATTTACCTTGCAGACTTTTCAATTCTTTCAACATTTTTGGAGGCGGTATATCTTGAATGGCCATGACTTTTCCTAAATTGATTTCAATCCCTCTATGCCTGACGACGACGCTGAGAAATTTTCCTGACGATACCCCAAAGGCACATTTAGCTAGGTTCATCTTCAGCTATTTCTTTTGGAGTTGACAGAAGACTGAGCCCAGATGCTCACGATGTTCTTTATGGTTGCTCGATCTAACTACCAAATCGTCGACATAGAATTTGACGTGTTTATGCATCATATCTTGAAAAATATTTTGCATCACCCTCTGTTACGTTGCTCTGGCATTCATGAGGCTAAATGGCATAACTTTATAATAATAGATTCCTAACAAAGTTCTGAATGCTTTTACTTCTTCGTCTTCAGGAGCCATTCTTATTTGGTTATAACCGGCATAGCCATACATGAAGGACATGACGAGATATTTAGTCGCACTGTCAATAAACAGCTCAGTTATTAGGAATGGAAAATCGTCTTTCTGACAAGCTTTGTTTAAATCTCTAAAATCAACACATACTCTGATCTGCCCATTTTTCTTTTTCACTGGGACAATATTCAATATCCATTTAGGATATGTAACTTCTTTGATAAACCCGACCTTTATCAATTTACTTATCTCTTCTTCTATCAAGGGGACCAGGTCCGGAGGAAATCGCCTCTCCGCTTGCTTAATTAGCTTCTTGTCTTTAGAAATGTTAAGCTGGTGCATTGCTACCAATGGTTCTAGGCCTGACATTTTTGCATATGTCCACGCAAAGACATCCTTGTTCTCTTTCACGAGTTGGACATATTTGTCGGCTTTGAAATTGCGGTAATGACCGCTTTAGTTGAAGTAGAAATATGATAATATGTCCTAGAGGGGGGTGAATAGGACTTTTTAAATATTTTATGGTTATTTAAAATCCTATCAATCTTATCCTGAGTAAGTAAACATGTATCAGGATTCCTTTAAAGTAACTCTAATGGCGTCTAAGCCAAACAGAGGATCCAATCATAAAACTACTTTGAAAGATAAACAAGATGCGAACCATGTTCACCTCAAACCTAAGGTTTTAAATCATGTTTACCTCAAACCTAAGGTTTGTGATTTCACTAAGGAGGTTTCACAATAGGTTCACCTCAAACCTAAGGTTTTAAATCATGTTCACCTCAAACTAGTATAACCTACACCTAGGCTAACATAGTGTGTCCTCATGACATGGTTTATGCTCCCACGAGCAAGGGTCAACACATAACACCCAATTTTAGGCACACTGGCCAAGGATCCACTCAAGGAACCTCACAAGTTTATGCTCCCATGAGCAAGGGTCAACACAAAGCACCCACTTTTAGACCACCTTGGTCATGAACCTACTACAAGGACCTAATAGTTTATGCTCTCCACAGAGCAAGGGTCAACACAAAGCACCCACCACGTACACTCCTTCCGGAGGCTTCTTACGAGGGCTTGCAAGGAATGAGAAACACCTTAGACCCAATCCTACAAAGGAATGATCACAAGGGTTCTCTGGACTCTAATGACTTACAGATGAGTAGATGAGCCCCATTCAGTGCGTTATCGAAGATCTCCTCCTTTGTTGATGAAGAATCTTCTGCTTCCTTGAACCGTAACTTAGAAGATGTACCAATACATGATGACAGGTTGGATCAAGGTAATGATGGAATCCTACTCTCAAATGTTTTGCTATAAGGGAGATAGAGTGATTCCCATCATCTATGCATTCAAGGCATCCCAGCTTAATGATTTGCCATTAAGGTGGTAGCTAGAGGATCCTTGAATGTGGAAGTTCATTCTCCAATCCACTCTATTGAATGTCAATGATGAGGGTAGATTGGAGGATGAACTTTCATGAGAGAAAAGGCTTTGGGTATATGATCTAAGGTTAAACACTCAAAAGCACTCTCTTCTTTCTCTACCAGTAACTAAGGACAAGCTCTCTATAAATGGGCAAAAGTTTTCAACGGATATAAAACGGTCACATTTATGACAGAGTTCGATATCATTGACTAGGGTCGATATCATCGAGCGTATACTCTTGATCCCATCCACTGGCCGCTCGATGATACAAACTCAAATGTCAAATGCTTTTGAAACATTTTGCTAGCTGGTCGAGGGAATCAAAACCTACGTCGATATCATCGAATTTCAAACTTCGATTTCATTGACACGAGGATCGATTCCACGACATTTAAAAATGAGAGAAACTTGCCTTTGAAATATTTTAGGTCACAAGTATGATCAAGGTACACTCAATATCATTAGAATTTGAATGTTAATGATATCGATAACAGTGTCGATGCATTGATAAATCAAAAGGATTTTTCGGTAAGATTTCTAGACAGTTTATGTCCATTCTTGATGCAATTGACCCAGCCTCGATATGATCGCTATTTGAATATCGATTCTATCGAGTGACCCTCGATCCAAGATAAAATAACCTGAAAATATTGCTGGATAACAGAGTGTCCAATCCGATATCATCGAAGGGCTTCCGATATCATCGAGATTTGAATTCTGAGGATATTGAGGAGTATTATGATATATTGAAGATTTCATGATTTGCCTTAGAAGAATATTGGACACAACATATATGATGTCGATTTTATCGAGTCAACTTTGATAGACTCAAGATTCAAATTTCTATGATATCAATACTTCTTTTGATACATCGATAATTCCATCCAGAGGTATATGCAATTGCTGGACATCTTATGACCTCATTTCGATAATATCGAGTGAGCTTCGAGGACATAGACAATACTTTTCAATTACATCGATCAGTCCATCGATAAATCGACAAAGGTAGAATACTTAGAGATTTTTCTGAAGTTTAAAAAAAGTTTTCTAATCCAAAAATCCTATGATATTCTAATCAATTTTAAAGGTTTTAATTACTTGATATTTTGGGACATGGGATGTGAGGCTAAGAATTATTTGTGGTGAGTTCAGGCCTACATCCAATTGAGGCAGACAGTTGATTGATCTTCTTATGGAGCTCGTTTATCTAGCTGACTCAACTCTCAGCTAATTGACAAAATAAGACACTTTCATGCTTCTTGCTTGAGGAGATTGGCGCTTATGAATGTATTCCATGGCTCTTCTTCCATGCCCAAATTTATTTCTCATAAACTATCAATTGTTGGCTACCCCCCCCCCCCCCGTCTTTCATTTGCTTCAGAGCTGTCTTGGGATGTTTGATCAGTTCAGGATCTATTTCTTTTACCTGATCGACTGTAACCATGTTTACTGAAGACTCTGCCCTCGGTCCTCGAAACTTTTCTCATCTTTTTGGATTAACCCCGACCAAAATCTGAATTCCTTTCCCACATAATTTAAACCAGTTGGTTCATCATAATCGAACCCCATATTTTTCATGATTTTCTTGCTAGCTGGGCTGTATCTTTCTAGATCTCCGGATGTCAACATGCCATAACATGCACATCATTAGCTCTTTCTTCTACCATCATTTCTAAAGGGGCATAAAATTCGATCGCTTCTGGATATTTTTCACTACATTTAACCTGAAATCCTTTCGGAATGTCTGGGAATGGCTTACTCCTTTTAGCATGTGGCACTGGCACCTGTAGTTTGACTGTAAGAGCTTTAGCTGTTTAGGTGATAACAACATCAATGGCGGCTACCCCGGTTGTCTCAGATGCTTGGGTACAAAATAAAAGTTCTTCCTCGTACTCACCATCTCGATGATTCTGTCGCTACAGTTTCTTTTCTTACCATCTGCATATGATAATTATCTAAGGCCTTATTTTCATCATTTTCTCTTTCTTCTTTATTGGTAAATTCATCATAGTATCTAACATCGGCGAACAAGGCTTCGACTTCTATATACGTCCTTTCATCAGCCATTACCTTATACTGTATCCCATCTTTACAATATTTAAAACACTGATGTTGGGTGGAAGGAATAATTTTGTACTGATGCATCCATGGTCTTCCTAAAAGGAGGTTATATGTCGTTACTGTGTTAATGACATGGCAGACAACATTCGTAGTTAGCTCTCCTATTTCCAACATCACTGTAATTTTACCGAGTGCATGCTGCCCATCTTGATTAAATCCCTGTATCATCATTCCACTAGGGCATAGATTAGAGCAATGGTATCCCAACTTATTCAACATTGTTAATGGTAGCAAGTTCACTGTGGACACATTATCTAACATGATTCGCTTGACTTGTTTCTCGCGAATATGGCCCACAATCATTAGCGGCCTGTTGTATCCTTTATCACAGATCAAATCATCATCAGAGAAGGAGATCACTGGCATGCAATCTTTTCACTTTTCATGCTCCCTTCTTGCCATCTCTATGAGCACTGCTTCCCTAACACTATTGTCGGACAGGGTTTGAATCAGCCTTTGCCTGGAGTACTTTGACAATATTAATGCATTGTAGAAACTTAACTGAGCCGGTATGCCCTTCAAATGACTCACAACATCATATGTTACCTTCTATACTTCATTCTTCTCTTCATTTTCATTGCTACGAAGATGATTCTGGGCAACTGCTACCTTTGCTCTTTCAACTTTCTGCTTGGAGGGACTTGTCACCTACTTTCCTGACTGGAGGGTGATTACCGCAGCTTTGCCTATATTTTTATGGTGTTCTTTCCTTACTCTTTCATGAGTATCTTCTCAGATAGTTAGCACGTTCACTATTGCCTTTGCGTCTCTTTATTTTTCTTTCCCAACTATTATCTCAACTCTGTTTATCATTCTTTGTATTATGCATTTTAATGTGAAACAATTTTCTGTCGGGTGCCCTATCAAATGATGATAATGACAGGAATCTCTCTCTTGTTCTTGTTGCATCTTCGGGGTTCTTAGATGGAGGCAACTCTATCGTACCAACATCAACAATTGGTTCATCATAGGGACCACATCTTCCTTTCAAATGCCCTTCATGAGAATTAAGTGACCTGGGCCTCTTATCATTGAATCTGCCTTTGGGATGGTTTGACTTTCTCTCTGCTCGATTTTCTTTCCCCTCATTTCTCTCATATCTTGACCTCTCTTTTCATGATCGATAGCATTTGCAGCTAACTTGTTGGACCCTCTTCTAGCTGTTTCATAGTGAAATGCTAGTATTTTCCTGGTCATCAATTCCAGGGCGTGAGCTTTTGTCGCTAAATCACGGAAGGTCTTGATATCGGCGCTAGTGAGGCCAAACGTGATTCCCTCCTCTATAGAATTCAAGAACATCTTTACTTGCTCTTTCTCTTCTGGTAGTTATCTCAAGAAGCTTCCAATGTCTTCCATCTATTTATGAACTTCTCTACAGGTTCCCCTTCTCTCTGTCACACTAATGCTAACTCCGTGATACTGACGTCACGTTTCGATGAGAAGAAATTTGACATAAAATCATTTTGCATTAATTCCAAAGTCTGCATCGATCCCGATGCCAAATTGGAATACCATCAAAATGCCTTACTCGTCAAGGAAGATCCAAAAAACCTAAGACAGTATTGTGGTACTATGGAGAAGTTTCCCATATTAGTGATGAAATGCATCAGATGTTCTTTTGGCGATCCATCCCCTTTAAAATTTTAAAAATCATGCTGCTAGAAGTTAGTTGGAAATGGGACATCTTCTACCTCTATCGGATATGGTGTTCAATACCTGAATCGGCCAACGTTCTTGCATTCTCTTTCCGTTTTGATAGCTTCTTCGACAACTTGTCGCACTTCCTCTTGAGTTATCACTCTTGCTGTGGGAGCGGATCCGAGCGATCTTGTTCTCGACGGTTGAGAACCTTTGGGTTGTTGTTCTTGTCCATTCATGTTACTCATCATTGGAGGAGCTTTCATTTGTGCCACATTATGTGCGAGAGTTGTTAAAGCTTCTCGCAGGTTCCTACATTCTTCCATTAGTATTCTTTGCGATTGTGCCATCTCGGCCATACGGTCCTCGGTAGTCAACAATGGTCCTTGACTTGTTCTGGCCATGTGTACGGATGCTTATCTGCTTCCTGACGAATCTGTGGTCAGGGTAGACTATGAATATATCGATGTAATGGGGCTTATGAAAAGTGGGGTGTCGTTGGACTTTTCGGTACTTCCACAGTAGTAGGGGACTGGAGCGATACAGGAGTTGGTGAGCTTATGAACAATGCCTTACCCTTCTATTCTCTTATCCATTGAGCTCCTACAGCAAGCAGGGCTGGTAAAACACGTGATGATGTCAGCGGAGGAATGATATTCCAAGGGTATAGTGCGGGCGAAGCTAATTTGGGATTTTTCCTGGCCGTGTTTCGCGTTATTGGTCCTCTAAATCTTCGCACAAGGGAATTTGCACCGACTATTACTAAATTTCGGGCTCTTGTCCTTTGAGATGTCACAACAACCCATTTTTGATCATTTTCTTGTGTTGTAGGCGAGGCAGATATAACTCCAGTTATCACTGGAGGTTTATCAGCCTTGCTTGTACAAAATTGAACCTTCTGATCCAATGCTTGGTTCGTTGCATACTTCACTGCAAATCCAATCACAGTGAAATAGAAATTCACTTTCTTCGTTGCGTTTTCCATTGATTATAGCTTGCAATTTTATCTTCTTACCTTCAAAATAAACCATAAAATTACAATTAGTATTCGAATGATAGAGTAATCTATTTGAGAGATGAAGGGGAGGATGTTCCCACTGAGAGTCACCATTTTGGCGCCAAGGAGTCGCCAAACTATGATAAAAGTCCTATAACCTTCTCAATGTTAATATCGAATATGATAAAAGTCCTCAGTAGAGTTATCATTTTGTTTCGACAAGAAACAATTACATTCGATTTGAGAGATTATCTTATTTAAGTATAACAAAGAGAGTGTATGAAGAACAATCATCATATTTATTCATATTAAATTTGTTTACATCCTTTGATTCCTTTGATTTTTAGATAGATTGTTTAGAATATGGAAATTGATAGAGTTCAAATATTGAATCTGAATATCAAATCCGACAGCATTTCGACTTGTGATTTGATAATCTCTTTAAGAAGAATATTTTATGGATTTGATCATTTGATCTCTCTTTCTTGAGCTCATATCCTCATGCAAAAGGAGAACTGAAGATTGCAAAAACCAAGATTAAAAATTTCAGCAGCATATCAGCCCTCGATAATTATTGGCCACGCAACAACATTGTTGCATGGGCCCACACAATAGCACTGTTACGCGGGTCCGTGCAACAATCTGCTTGTTGCGTGGCTCGGCACAAAGCCTTGCTCCTGTCTTCGAATACATTCTATTTTCTCCTCTTCTTCGGAGCTTTGATCTTCTTCAAAATATTCAACCTCTCAAATGAGAGGGGGAGTGAGGTATTTATAAACCTCCACACGTGTGAACCCTTGATCTTTGTGCCATGGGGCCCTCCTTTCTTCAGATCCAATGGTTCATGCAAAATAACCCATACAATCCTTTGTGCATGATTGTGCAACCAATATGGTCTTTTGTGCGGTCCTTTGCAACCGATGTGGTTTGCGCGGATGCGCGCAATCATATGAAGTTTCACTCTATTTCATCTTTGCTCACATATTTCCTCTATTTTGCAGCTTTTTGATTTTTCTATCTTCATTTTTTATGTCTCAATAAAGAGGAAGCCGGCCCTGTTCAAGTTAAGTGACTCGCTAAATGGCGAGTTAAGGTCTAAGGTAGGTCCACGCCCAACCTCTTATACACCTAGAATTCTTCCTCTTTTCCTTTCTCAACATTTTGATCCAAATCACGTGGAAAACTAATGAGTTTAAATTAAAGCTAACCAGTCAAAACGAATCATTAATACTAGAATAAAGACTTAATCCTTCGACATCCATCTACGTTCAAGGAAGGAATAACATTAAAGGTGAGGGTTTTATCCTTTAAGATTATGGTACTTTAAGATTTCCTTCCAGGAATTATGTAATTTATCATCAATAATTATTTATCCTTTTGGGAATTATGATATAATGTTTATTATAAGTGATCGTTATGAATTTATGTGAAGTGATGGATACAAACCCTGCCCTTACCTTTATCAATTTTTTGAGTTAGCCCTTGCTACTCTTCTCTTTATTGAGTTGGCCATTGCCACTCTCCTTATTATTAAGTTGGCCATTGTCATTCTTCTATTTGTTGAGTTAGCCATTGGTACTCTCCTTTTATTGAGTTGACCATTATCACTCTCCTCTTTGTGAGTTAGCCATTGCTACTCTCTTCCTTACTTTACTAGCCATGTGATATTTACCTTGAGGCTTGGGCATGTGTCTTGATATTCCAGAACTCGCATGATTCAACTTTTGTACTCTATAAGTGCAAGTGATGTATCAAGAGGTATCACAACTAGTGATTTAATTATTATATCATGGACGTAATGCGCTCTGGGTAGAGACCCTCTTGGTTAATGCGTAATTTCATGAGTTTTTGGGTAGTGGTGCATAAATCGATGCAAGTAATTTGTAATACGTGTTACATCACTTGTGGGATTGGATATCGCAAATAGTCGCTCTATGAACAAATTATGTCATGTAATTCATCCGACTCATGTGTTGTGCTGCCTTGAGATGTTCACATAAATCCATGGTAGCGTTGGCCATGTCAGAGAATATTTGAATTTATGGGATGTGGGTCGAGTCAGATTTTCTATGAATCGTATTCTACATTGTGATGATCACTACGTATGATTAGCCACACACACTTTGCTAAGCATACATCTCATGTAGGTTATTTACGCATACTAATACTCCTTGTAATAGTGGAATAAGAGATGTATTAGAACTTTTATATTACTTTTGTGAATCTCTTGAATTGTTGTTAATCTTAAAGGATAATTATCACTATGAGTACGACATTGACCCTCTCTGACTATACAGATGATGCAGGTGACATATAGATTGAAGACCTAGAGGCCCATCTCCCCATGGAAGATTATACCAAAAGAATAAGAAGATAATTTTATAATTTAGTTTTATACTTCCGCTGTGAACTTGATAAATGTAATAAGCTCTCATTGAGAGGGCATTTGATTATTTACTAAATTATTTTACTCTGATGAAATAATCAATACAATCAATTTTTTTCTTGAGAATGTTACATTCATGAATGTGTCTGGATGTGATCTAAAAAAATGTGCAATTTTTAAATGCATCCAATTTATACATTATTAATACCCAATTTTCTTAGGCACGAGTATAAACTCTGGCCGTGAAAATTCAGGATGTTATAGTTGGTATCAGAGCATGAGAATAAGATTAACTGGGCCTGAGGGAATGAACCATCATAAGCTTTATGTGATGAGGATAAAATCTTGAATTAGATATCTATACTTAGGTTTATTTCCTAAAGGAATTAGGAAGTTGAAGAATTAGAAACTCACATTCAGGTTCCCCATTGGAAACATTAAGTTAGATGGAAAATTTAGAAAATTTGAACCTAAGTACCCCCATAATAAATCCCCAAAAATTCTAAATAAATTTTTCCTGAAAAAAAAATCATTCTTAAATAGGGTCATAATCAGTAAGAACAAGTCTTCCATATGGAAATAGTGAATTCCTAATTTTTCCAGAATTTTCAACTGCTGCAATGAAATTCTGTATGTTACGATATCTCCACTAGATACAATATGTGGACTAATTGGAAAATTTTAAAACTTTTCTGGTAGTTCACATAGGTCCCCATAAATCTCTCCCTAAAGTTTCAACTTAATTGGATCTATAAAAAATTCTATAAAAATCTGGTAATAGAAAAAATCAGTAGAAAGTGTTGCTGGACAACAAACTTTTATACACAAGGGTGAAACACCCCCCTAAATCATGGGATCTGACCTCATGAATTTTATGGAGTCTCAAGAATAAGTCAGGAGCTTAAGATCCAAATTTTAAATAAATTCAACATATGGATCTGAAATTAAAATTCTGGGAGTGACAAACTGTTAATATAAAACAATCTTGGTAATATATAATATTCATATAAAGGACGACACTAAAGCTTAGGTGCAAGTTTTAGAGCTGGGCAAAAACAGGACGTATCTGACAAATCTAACTCGATCTAAATTGAACAAGAGGCCAGTATTAGGTCGGATTGAGTTGGCCCAGTCAGATCCGACCATTGATCGGACTGAGTTCGGATCAATGGTCAATCCAGAACAATCCGATCCGATTTGGAACGGGTGTATATAAGTAAATTTTTTTAACTTTTCACTTTTTACCTACCTGGCTACCCACACTCGACAACCCTCCCGAACCCTAAAAACCCCCTTTCTCTTTCTCCACTCGAACGAGTGTCGTACCATCTCGATTCAGCCACTTAGCAGCCTAGTCCACTCATCATGACCATTCATCATCTCCATTGATCAGGTACGTACCCTAGTTTTATTTTTTATTTTATTTTATCTTCTATTTTGGAGTATTTTGGAGTGGTGGCTCCCGTACCCACCCATCTCTCCTCCTTTCTCTCCCTCTTTCTCTCCCGATTTCCCTCCTCTCCTTCTTTCTCTCCTTATTCCTCTCCTTCTTTCTCACCTCTCCTTATTTCTCTCCTCATTTCTCTCCTGATCTTGATTCGGTCCAGTCCGAATCGACTAGACAGACTCAACTTGATCTGACTCAGTTCGATTTCCTTGATCGAGTCAGACTTGGTTCAGGTCGAGCCAACAAAGATTCAGATCGGATCGAATCAGCCTTGCTGGACTCGGTCCCGGATCGAATTGAGATTGGGTTAGGTTCTTGGAAAAATCGAATTGAGTCGAGTTGGGCCCAATCTGGTCCGATTCGACTTGATGCCCACCTCTAGGTGCAACAATGAATGAACGATTTGGCCTATCCATTGTCGTCTAGTTCGGTTAGGACATTTGGCTTTCAAGGTGAAACGGAGATTTTTTCAAGGATGTAGAGAGATTGGGACCATGGAATTAAGAACCATATTTAAAAAAGGCATGAGCGGTTTAATCCAAATACCAAATTTCAGGGTCGAGATTTTCTTTTAAAGGGGGTACGATGTAGCGTCCCAATTTCAAGTAACCAATTAGGATAATGTATCAGATAATCAGAGTACACAGTGAAATGTAATGCGCCACTTATCCTTTATAAGAATACAAGATTTTGTGATATTCCCCATGAGTCTAAAATAATCGAGATTATGAACTGATGGAACCATGCTTAAGTGAAATTTATGCGTTTTGACTTGAATTCTAAGTCCTCATAGATCTCAATGAACCATTTCCCCGATCAAGCAAAGGATCGAGATTTAACAAGATTATGAATTGATACCCATAAATCCTCGGTATTGCGCAGGCAGAGGATCCGTGTATTGGGCACAAACCCACTACAACAATCTATTCATATTACCTCGAACATAGGAAATAGGGAATCGTTAGAGGCATGAAAAATGGCTGGCATAATAGTAGTACTAAATTTCAGGGCTGAAATTATGTTTAAGGGTGGTAGATTGTAACACCCCGAACATTTCAATACCCAAGTATTGAAAGTTCTCGAGTGTTACTATGGGAAGTAACATAACACGTACATGTGTACGATACAAATATAACTATCCTAAGCTCACCTTTATCCCCTAACACGAATCTAACCCTTGAGAATAGCCTCCATCCATAAATCATGTCATCCGACCGTTGATCATGTGGTTCGATACACGTACATTGCCTTAACTAAATCAATGAATAACCCTTCATTCATAATGATTTAGACATATGGTCATTTATAAAAATTTCTTAGGAACATGCCTACAACCATGTAGAACCATTAGATTTTATAAAACTCTTAGATCAGTAATAATTATGAAACTGCCATTAGCCTAAACCCCTGAATTCTAGATCACATGGTTCCCACGATCCATTAAAAGTAAAAATTTAAACCATGCCTATGTATCATAAATTAGCCATACATGTTGAATTTCAGCCCTTAGATCATTGTAAAACTGGCCCAATTGACAAACCAACCTGTAACCATTGATTTTGGCATCCATCGAGTGAAGAAGCATAATAGATAGTCGTGGTTGGACATCTCCCTTCACATGAACAGAGTGGATTCACTCGCAAACATCATCGTGGCCCCCACAGATGATCATGAGGGTGCACACGTATGTGCACCAGCCACGCACCGAACAAGATATCAGGTTAAACATGGTTTGACCCGACACTTCCTGCTCATGAATCTCGTTCGAACATTGTTCAAATGGACAACATTAGTTTATGATGTTGTGGCCCACCACGATCATCCTCTAGGATGATCTGACCCATCCATCATAACAGGAAGCCCAACCTGAGCAAAACCTAGTTGTCCATGTGCCTCGACGCACATACTCATGACCACAGCAGCAGAGGCAAGGAACGGGATGCCACACCATGCAAATGGACAACGTACATTTGAGGTGCGCTTTGGCCCACCAGGGCTGCCCATCTACTCAATTCAAACTGTCCATCTTGAAGATTGACCAAAATTGACCAGACCCTAGATTCTTTCACCTGTTTCCAAGCTCCCATATGTAAACAAATTCCAACACGAACCACTTGGTTATAAGAGAATGGATCGTGGCTGATCCAAGTGGGCCACCACTCCAACCAATGTCAAGGATCTGGATCATCTGGTGAATCAACATCCAACCTCAGACAAGACCACGGGACCCATGATGGCCCATGCCCACAGTTGTGAACGTAACGATGAGTGCAAGAAGGAAAGCTGACTTCCGTTAAATCTATAGACTGAGAAAACCGACCATATTGAATCCATCTACATGATCTACCATTCCATCTTAACTATTTAAACCCCTCCAAAAAATATTCCGACCAATTTTAAGAAGTCGGATTGAAAGGATCGGATCGATGGGCACTCCAATCTTGACCGTTATGTAAGGCATCCTCTCAATTTTCGCTGCGCAGGAAATAGAGGTACGTAAAGAGCTTTCATAGGAAGAATCTAGAAGGCTCACCGCACCTCTATAAGAAGGCACTTCGTCTAGTGTTTGGAGGAAATACCATGAGGAGGAAAGGAAAGAGAGAGAGAGAGAGAGAGAGAGAGAGAGAGAGAGAGAGAGAGAGAGAGAGAGAGAGAGAGAAACGTGAGAGAGAGCAACGACCAGCCCCTGCTGGATGTAGCAGCAAGAAAAGAAGAAAGAAGAAAAGAAAGGAAAAGAAAAGAAAAAGAAAGAGAAATAAAGAAAAGAAAGGAAAAGAAAAGAAAAGAAAGAGAAGAGAGAGAGAGAGAGAGAGAGAGAGAGAGAGAGAGAGAGAGAGAGGTCATTGACAGTAAGAAGAGAAAGCCAGCCCTGTTCAAGTTAAGTTACTCACTAAACAGTGAGTTAAGGTCTAAGGTAGGTTCACGCCCAACCTCTTCTACACCTAGAAATCTTCCTCTTTTCCTTTCTCAACGTTTTGATCTAAATCACGTCGAAAACCAATGAGTTTAAATCAAATCTAACCACTCAAAAAGAATCATTAATACTAGATTAAAGACCTAATCCTTCAACATCCACCTACGTTCAAGGAATAACATTAAAGATGAGAGTTTTATCCTTTAAGCTTACGGTACTTTAAGTTGATATGCTTTATCTTACCTATTACATACTATGTTTTCATATTGCTGTGATTTCCTTCTTGCAATTATGGAATTTATCATCAACAATTATCTATCCTTTTAGGAATTATGATATGATGTTTATTACAAGTGATCTTTATGAATTTATGTGAAGCGATGGATACAGGCCGTACACTTGCCTTTATCAATTTGTTGAGTTAGCTCTTGCTACTCTTCTCTTTATTGAGTTGGCCACTGTCACTCTCCTTATTATTGAGTTGGCCATTGCCACTCTTCTATTTGTTGAGTTAGCCATTAGTACTCTCCTTTTATTAAGTTGACCATTATCACTCTTCTCTTTGTGAGTTAGCCATTGCTACTCTCTTCTTTACTTTACTAGCCTTGTGATATTTACCTCGAGGCTTGGGCATGTGTCTTGATAATCCAGAACTCCCATGATTTGAATTTTATTATCTATAAGTGCAAGTGATGTGTTAAGAGGTATCACAACTAGTGATTCAATTATTATATCATGGACGTAATGCGCTCTGGGTAGAGACCCTCTTAGTCAACGCGTAATTCCATGAGTTTTTGGGTAGTGGTGCACAAATTGATATAAGTAATTTGCAATGTGTATTACATCACTTATGAGATTGGATATCACAAATAGTCACTCCATGAACAAATCGTGTCACGTAATTCATTCGACTTGTGTTGTGCCACCTTGAGGTGTTCATATAAATCCACGGTAGTGTTGACCATGCCGGAGAATATTCATAGTTATGAGATGTGGGTCGAGTTGGGTTTTCTATGAATCGTATTTCACATTGTGATGATCACTATGTATGATGAGCTGCACGCACTTTACTAGACATGCATCTCCTGTAGGTTGTTTGTGCATACTGATACTCCTTGTAATAATGGAATACGAGACGTATCAGAACCTTTACATTACTTTTATGAATCTCTTGAATTATTGTTAATCTTAAAGGATAACTATCACTATGAGTAGGGCATTGACCCTCTCCAACCATACAGATGATGTAGGTGATGTACAAATTGAAGACCTAGAGGCCCATCTCCTTATGGAAGATTATACCAAATGAATAAGAAGATAGTTTTATAATTTAGTTTTATACTTCCGCTGTAAACTCGATAAATGTAATAAGCTCCCATTGAGAGGGTATTTGATTATTTATTGAATTATTTTACTCTGATGAAATAATTAATGTAGTCGATTTTATTCTTAAGAATGTTAACTTCATGAATGTGTTTAGATGTGATCTAAAATAATAATAATAATAATAATAATAATGTTTGATTTTTTACATTATTCACACCTAGTTTTCTCAGGCACGAGTATGAACTCTAGCCGTGAAAATTTAGGATGTTACTTATCATGACAAGAATTTAAAAATTAATGAATGAGATCATATTGAACCTCACCCTCGAGATAGAGTATATTATGCCACCCAATAGATCCTAGATATAAGTCAATCCCTTAAAGTTCTATGTAAAAAGTTTTGACTAGTCGGTCAAACACAATTTCTTTTGCCAGAGCCATGTTTGTAGGATGAGGGTTAAGTGAGATACGATTGGTAACCCTTCTTGTGGAGGTCTCTCCTTTGCAGGTGCCTTTCCTTTATCTTTTACCATGATGTGTAGGAATCATTTGTTAGAAAACAATTGTGAAATAAGAAAAACTAACCAAAAAAATGCATAAGGAAATACATTCAACAAAGGGAAGAGAATAAAATTATGTATAAAATATACATAAACAAAATAATGAGGCTACAGATCCTCAAATATTACAATAAAAACAAGTGGGCTTATTTAGACAACGTATAGACTGCACATACTCCAACAAATTTTTGGAGATTGCTAAATCTGTTGGTATTTAGTGGTTATGTTATTATATTGACAAGTTGTCACTCGGTAGGCACATGTTTTAATATGATAATGTTTTCTTCGAAAAGTTCACGTATAAAGTGATGTTAGATGTCAATGTGCTTTGTTTGAGAGTGTTGAACTAGATTCTTAGAAATATTAATGGCACTAGTATTGTTGAAAAATAGTGTCATTGTAGATTGTTCAATATCATAATCCAACAACATTTGCTTCATCCATAGAAATTGCACACAACAACTACCAACTGCAATGTATTCAGCCTCAGTAGTATATAAAGATATGGAGTTCTGTTTCTTGCTATGCTAAGATATAATACAATTTCTGATATAGAAACAACCACCGCTGTTTGATTTGCGGTCATCAATATTTCCAGCCCAATCAGCATCAAGTACCCAACAACGATGGTAGATGTGTCAAATGGGTACCATAAGCCGAAATCAATAGTTCCAACCACAAACTGTATGATTCTTTTAACCACAGATAGATGAGACTCTTTAGGGTTGACCTGAAATCTAGCGCATGCACCAACGCTAAATGCAATGTTGATCGACACTTGCCATGAATACATTGGAAAGTTTGAGTGTGGTGTTCATGGGTGTGTGATAAGTATGACCACATTCAAGTCTAAATCTTTTTTTTTTTATCAATTCTTTTGCGTACTTGGACTGGCATATAAAAATCTCATTAGACATTTGTTTAATGTGTAGACTTAGAAAGAAGTTTAGTTCACCTACCATGCTCATTTTAAATTCAAATTTGACCAGTTCAGCAAATTCATGAGCAATATCTTCATAAGTGAAACCAGATACAATATCATTCACATAAATTTGGACAATTAGTAAGGCATTCCTAGTCTTGTTTGTAAATAATGTTTTATCAACACTCCCGCTACAAAACTAGTGATCGAGTAAAAATTGCGTTAGGTGCTCGTATTATGCTCGGGGTGCTTATTTAAGACCGTATAGAGCTTTGCTTAATCAGTATACATGTTGAAGAAATTTAGGATCTAGAAATCCTTTTGGTTGTTGTACATATACTTCTTCCTCAAGCATACCATTTAAAAAAAGCACTCTTCACATCCATTTGAAATAGTTTGAATTTTAGAGCACATGTAATGGACATGAGAATTCGTATAGACTCTAGATGAGATACAGGGGCAAATGTTTCATCAAAACCTATGCCCTCGATTTGAGAGTATCCTTGTGCTACGAGTTTTGCCTTATTTCTTACTACATTCCCAGATTCATCTTATTTATTTTTGAAGATCCATTTGGTTCCAATGATGTTTGTATTTAGTGGTCTAGGAATTAGTTGCCAACCTCATTCCTCTTAAATTATTGTAGTTCATCTTGCATAGCTGCATTCCAAAATTCATCTTGTAGTGCTTCTACAACATTTTTTGGTTCAATCTTTAAGGTAAAGTAGAGATGATTGTAAATACCCTCAAGTTGTCGTTGAGTTTTTACACTTTCACTAGGATCTCCAATGATTTGATTTCGAGGATGATCCTTAATGAATGGCATACTACTTGACGGATGAGGTTCAAGAGGGAAAGTGGATTTGCCATTCGATTTACCTGTTATGCAAGGTTCCACATCATCCTCTATTTCAATTAAAGGACCACTATCGTCATGATGTTGCTCATTAACAACCACATTGACAGTTTCTTGAATTGTGAGTGTCCTTAAGTTGTATACTCTATAAGCACGATTATTTAAAGAATATCCAAGAAAGATACCATCATCAATTTTAGAGTCAAATTTTCCTAGTTGTTCTCCGTCTCCAAGGATGTAACATTTACTACCAAAGATACGAAAATACTTGACACTAGGTGGTTTCCCACACCATAACTCATATGGAGTTTTGTTTAATCCTACCCTAAGATATACTCGATTGACTATGTAGCAGGTGGTGTTGACAGCTTCGGCCCAAAAGCTTTTAGCCATGTTCTTGCTATTAAGCATCATTGAGCCCATTTCTTGCAACACCCAGTTCTTTCTTTCAACTACTCCATTTTTTTGTGGTGTTTATGGGGCTGAGAATTCCTGTTGGATTCCATTTTGATCACGATATTTTTAGAATTGCTCATTCTCAAATTCCCTACCATGATCACTCCTTATGCTCTTAATATAATATCCCTTCTCATTTTGGAGTCGTTTAGCCATTTTTAGGAATTCATCAAATGCATCAGATTTTTTTTTGTGAAGAAAAGAGACCCAAGTAAATCTAGAGTAATCATCTACCACTACAAGGAACTATCTCTTTTTTCCATGACTCTCAACTTCGGTGGGACCCACTAGATCCATATGTAGCAAGTCAAATGCTTTGGAGGTTGCTGTGGTGGTTGTCTTTTTGTGTCCAACTTTTATTTGTTTGCCTTTGAGACAATCACCACACATAATCTTTTCTTTCTTTCCATTCTTAGGAAGTCCTCTTACCAAATTTTTTGAGTATAGCTTGGCCAGGTTCCTGTAGTGTACATGTCTAAGTCTTTGATGTTATAGCTTGGATTTAGTATCTAAAGCCATGTGGCATCTCATGAATGGGGTACTGTCTCCTTTGTTATCTATCACATAAAAATTATTACTAGTATGAAGACTTTTCATAATTAGTTTACCTACGAGGTTTGAGATCTTGCACATATCTTTGGAGAATGAGACTGAGTGTTCTTTGTTGCAGATTTGAGAAATGCTTAGAAGATTGTGTTTTAATCCTTCTATGCAAAGAACATCCTCAATTTTGGGTAACCTCGACCCGACTATTGTTCCTCGTCCAATTATCCTGGTGGAGCTCCCATCACCAAATCTGACCGACCCACCATTAAATTCTAAATAATCACATAACTAGGTCCGGTCACCAGTCATATGTCTGGAGCAACCACTATCAAGATACCATTTTGAACTAGTACCTGCTTTAAGTACGGTATGAATTACAAGGAAATTGTTCTTATTCTTTATTACCCACTTGGTTATCATCTTCTTTGGAGCAGATGATTTCTTTTGATTTTCTCCTAGAAGTTGATAAATTAGGGGTTCTTTGAATCTTTTGCGTAACTGAACCAGATTTCCTTGTTTCATCAATTCTTTACTCTTCTGATTCAATTGAGCTACCTGTTTTAGTAAATCCTCCATCATTTCAGCCATTTTGGGTGGAGTGCGATATTGTTTTTCTTCTTTAAATGTGTTCATTGAAGATCTCTTCAACTTTTGTACCACTTTTCCAGTTGTTTTGATTTTTTTCGTATGTTTCAACCGGGAAGTGAAGTGGAACTTACCAAAGGTTAAGCATTCAAATTTATAATGTCCCGAATCTCCACATGCATTGCAAGTAAGAGTGTTTCTTGTGTTGTTACTTGACACAAAAAATTCAGTCATAGGTGTTCCCCACCCTAGAAGTCTTTCTAGTTTTTCATTGTTATGGGAAAACTTGTGACTAAGTTCAACTAAATGTTTGGATTTCTCTACATCTATTTTAAGTTCATGATTTTCAGGGTTTATATGTGAATTTTCTGATTTCAGTTTGTTATTTTCAGATTCTAATTGATTTATTTCTTTATTCAATTTTTTAATTTCTGAAACCTAACATGTTGTTGTCCTCTCAAGCTTATCATTGTTGGCATGATATTGTTGAAGATCATTGATCAAGTGAGTATTTATGTCCAATGTTTTATCAAGATCTTTTTATAATTATTTATTTTTATTTTCAGCAATGCCATGCTTTTTAAGGACATTGATGCTAGGGGTATAGAGTTGATCATAGGCATCATGTATGTTTTCTTCTTCTTCTACATCTGAGATGAGTGTTTCTTGCTCACTTATCTCCTTAGTGTCGATCAGCTTTGGAATAACGGTAGTGATGGAGGCCATGAGTATTTTGAGTGATTCTTGCTCTTCATTCCTTTTGAATTTGTTGGATTCTGAGTTCGTGTCTATAACATTATTCCAAATAATCGTCATGACCTTTCCCTCTCTTTTGGCCACAATTCTTACTTCAGTTTAGGATCTCACTCTAGGTCGTTAAAACCTTCAAGAGGAACCTGCATTGATACCAATTGAAATTGTGGTAGAACTTCTATTACTGAAGTATGAAGTATGTCCAAATGTCCTAGAGGGGGGTGAATAGGAGTTTTTTTAAAATTATTTTCTAATAAGAACAAACGATGCCTAACTTTAAATGAAGGAGTAAAGGCAGAGTAACTTTACAGCTTCCGAACCAATAGAGGGTCCAAATCACATAAGCTTACACATGATTTACATATAAAGAACAAGCCTATTAAGGATAGTGTACGTGATAGTGTGTGGGATGTGATTTCTATCAATACTTATACATTAAGTAAATCATTCATCACAATGATCATTTGATAGACATAAGCATAATTTAGAAAAATGTACACAAAGCAATCCCAAATAGACATATATAGTGGTTCGGCTACTTGCCTATTCCACTCTCGGCGGATGCACTCTCTCCCAGAGTGTACAAGATTTCACTATCCAATGGTTTTAAATCATGTTAACCATGATCCTTCATAACTTACACAAGGTTCCCTCAAGTGCCTACATAAGGTGACTAGTCCTACACAAGGACACAACTGAGAGCCTACACAAGGTAACCCAAGCCTACACGAGGTAACCTATGCCTACATAAGGCAACCTATGGCTACACAGGGTAACTCGTCCTACACAAGGACCACATATTCTCCCATCGGAGGCCTATAAAGAGGTATTGAAAAATTTGTCACTCAAACTCTGAATCCCAATCCTACACAAGGAAAGGGCTTAAGACTTGACAGACCCTATATACTTACACATAAGTTAGTAAGCTCCTTTCTCACACAATGTGAAGATCTTCAATAATGGCGAAGAGTCTTTAGCTCCCTTGAGCTGCAACTGCTTCTGATGCTTCAATCAATGCTCTGAGGTTATGAGGTTTAGGATTTTGTTCTTCTCTATTTAGATGATATGATTTAAATACATAGAGAAGGTTCCCATAAGCTATGCATTCAAAAGTTTCAACATTAGGATTAACATATGATGAGATTAGTTGAAAACTCAATGAATGTTAGAGTTCATAATTCAATCTAAGCAGTGAAAATAATGAGTTAATGCTTTTGTCAAGATTAATGATGAACTCTAATGGGGAATGAGGAAGATGGTATAATCTCTTTGAAGCAACTCTCTCAAACTCTCTAAAATTCTAGCTCATTTTACAAGAAGTAACACTAGTGTATTTATAAAGTTGAAATCCCAATGGTAAAAATGGGGCTGAAATCTGACATTGTTGATGCCATCGAAGGGTATTCGATGTCATCGAAACTTAAATTGCGATGCCATTGAACCTTCTTCAATTGCATCAACTTCATACACTTGATTTTCAAATGGGTGTAGGACAAATTCTGATCGTTCTCATCAAGCAACCTTCGAGGTCATCGACATGTACTTTGATGACATCGAGGGATGTCCGATGCCATTGAGATTTCTTTTAAAAAATACACAAAGCTTGCTGGATAGTTTTGTCCCTTGTTCGATGCCATCGAACAAACCTTCGAGCCATCGAATTTTGAATTTCGATGGCATCGAATGATCTTCGATGAACTCGAAGAAAATAGATTCACCTGGAAAGCTTGCTAGACAAACTGATTTAGTTTTGATGCCATCAAATAGACTTCGATTCCATTGATAACTTACTCTCAATGTCATCAAGGAGCACTTAAAGTATTTTTTAGATTTTGGAAGAAGTCTAAGGTCGATGTAATCAAAATGCCTTCGATGTCATCAAAACATTGGTTTCGATGTCATCGAAGAGCTTTTGATGCAATCAATGATTCCAACATTTCTTTCATTTTGTTTCTAGATAGTATGGACGGGTATTCAATGTAATCGAACGATGTTCAATGACATCGAAGATGTCCTCGATTGCAGTTCTATGCACTCAACAAGGACATGTGATTTTCCTGTTTTCGTTTCTTTCGTCCAATAATACTCATGGTGCAATTTAACTCCAACCTTATCAGAAGATGTTTTTGAAATATATAATTTTTAGTGTAAGTTGGGTTTTTATGGGGGCATATACTTCTCAGGGTTTGTTGCGGTTTGATGAGGCTATAGTTTACCTGTTAAGAATGATCATATGCCTTCATCTTTGAAGAGTCTGGGTCTTGATGCCTTCATCTTAGTGCTCACTTGACTGATAGAATTAACACTCATGCATATTGACAAATAAGGGCACTTTCAGTATCCACTATCCGCATGACGATTCACTAATGGTGACTATGACCATAGCTAATCGCAAAATATTTTGGATATTGGTGGACACTAGTAACTCAGAAAACGTTCTCTTCACTGAAGCTTTCGACTAAATGGGGGTCAGGAGGTCTCAAATTCAACCTATCAAAACTCCCTCTACTTGGATTCATAGGAGATAAAGCACATTGGAAGGATATATTCAGCTCCCAATAATGGCAGGAGAAGGAAAAAACCAAGTAACAACTATGATTGACTTCCTAGTAGTTGATTACCCCTTCATCTATAACGTCATCCTCGGACGGCCTTCCCTCAAGACTCTTTGAGCAGTAGTGTCGACATACCATCTCACAATGAAATTCTCGACTGAGCACGGTACCGGACTAGTCGAGGGAGACCAACAAGAAGCTCAATAATATTATTCCATGACATGGAGGACACAACATCAATCAATGGCCATCACCTCCCTCGATCCCCAGAAAGACTCAGTTGAAAGAGGACGCCCGATGGAAGATACCATCCCGCTCGATGAATCCGACTTGACCCTTACAGTACAGGTTGGGTCATAATTAGCTCCAGCTATGCAGGACAAGATCATGAGCCTCCTCCGGTGACACACCGACATGTTCGCTTGGTCCCATCAAGACATGCCCGACATCGACCTAAAAGTCATGGTCAACAAAATAAACTTAGACCCTGATCACTGACTAGTAAGGCAGAAGCGACGAGTGTTCGAAGTAGAACGATACACTATCATCAGAGAGGAGATCGGTAAACTCCTTGAAGTAGGCTTCATTGAAGAAATCTATTATCTAGTTTGGATCACCAATATCGTCTTTGTAAAAAAGTTTAATAGGAAGTGGTGAGTCTATGTTGACTACACCGACTTGAACAAAGCCTGCCCCAAGGATACCTTTCCCCTTCCATGGATCGATCAACTGGTCGACAGCACGGCCGGACACAGTATTCTGAGTTTCATGGATGCTTACTCGGGCTATAACTAAATTGCTATGCACCCTTACAACAAGTAGAAGATGACCTTTGTCACTGATAAAGGACTTTATAGCTACAAGGTCATGCCCTTCGAGCTAAAGAACGCTGGAGCCATTTACCAATGACTCGTCAAGAAGATGTTCACCCAGCAGATCGGACGATCCATGGAAGTATATGTCGATGACATGCTCGTCAAAAGCATCAAAGCTAGAGACCACATCATCTACCTCGAAGACATGTTCACAATCCTGTGAAAATACTGGATGAAGTTGAATCTAAGCAACTGTGTCTTTGGCGTCAGTACGGGAAAGTCCTTTGCTTCCTAGTTAGTTAGAAAGGGATAGAGGTGAACCTCGATAAAATCTGAGCTCTGCTAGACATGAGCTCGCCCAGGATGACTAAAGAAATTTAATGCCTCACAGGAAGAATAGCCGCCCTCAACCATTTTGTTTCACGTGTTACAGATAAATGCCTTCCCTTTTTTAAACAACTGAAGGGAAAATAAAAGATAGAATGGACGGAAGAATGCAAATTAGTCTTTCAACAGCTCAAACAATACCTGGGATTTCTACTGCTTCTTTCAAAACCCTAACAGGGAGAGCTATTCCTGCTATACCCGGTGGTTTCAACTGTAGCAGTCAGTACTACCCTCGTCCGAGAAGAGAAAGGGAAATAGCTACAGGTATATTATGTGAGCAAAGCCCTGGTCCTAGTCGAAACGAGTTACTTGAGCATCAAAAAACTCACCTAGGCCTTAGTTGTCTCATCCCACCGTTTGCGGCCCTACTTCTAGGCCCATACCATCATCGTCCCAATCGATCAACCTCTCCGTAAGGTACTCTAGAAGCCTGAAGTATTGGGAAGATTGCCAAAATGGGCCTTCGAACTCAGTGAGTTCGATATCGAATATCAACCAAGGAATGCGATCAAAGGCCAAGTAGTGGCCAACTTCATTGTCGAGATCATATGCGAGAGCGACCAAGAAGTCAGTTCCAATGAAAGGATCAACTAGCCTGAAAATTATCTAGTCGAGCCAGACTCGTCAACA
This sequence comes from Magnolia kwangsiensis, assembly GCA_037074715.1. Lineage (NCBI taxonomy): Eukaryota > Viridiplantae > Streptophyta > Magnoliopsida > Magnoliales > Magnoliaceae > Magnolia > Magnolia kwangsiensis. The sequence continues at coordinate 114,296,032 of CM073572.1, read as the reverse complement.
TGGGTACTATATGTCAACAATTCCTCCAATTCTAAAGGAAGCAGGGACAGGATAGTCCTTGAAGCTCCCGATTGAACTTGCACACAATATGCCTTAAGATTCAGATTCCAGACGTCGAACAACGTGGCAGAATATGAAGTCTTATTGGTTAGGCTTAGGCTGGCAACAAAAATGAAAGCTTAGAACTTGAAAGTCCATAGTGATTCCTAGCTCGTCGTTAATCAAATCACCAGTGAATACCAGGCCAAAGAAGAAAGAATGATGGCCTATTTACAAAAATCTCAAGAGCTTATCAGCAATTTTTCTAAATGCGACGTCAGCCTAATCCCTAGGTGGGAAAATGCCAAAGCTGACATGTTGGCAAAACTGGTCACGACGGGCGAAGATGGTATCTCAAGCTTGACCCCAATCGGGCTCTTAGCCGAGCCAAGCATTGAAAAATCGAATCTAAGCATGACCCTCCCAATAAATGCAAAGTCAAGCTGGATGGACCTGATAGTCGACTACTTTCAATACGGTAAGCTGCTTGAGGATCGATAACAAGCACACAAACACCATTCCAGGTCATCTCATTATGTCATGATTGGAGACGACTTGTATAAAAAGGGATTCTCCCTCCTATACCTCATATGCCTCTGACCTGACGAAGTCAACTACGTGCTTAGGGAAATTCACAAAGGCATTTGTGGCAACTACTCCGATAGCCACACCCTTACTCATAAAGTCATCTGACAGGGATATTTTTGACCAACCATCCATCTAGACCATGAAGTACACTCAGAAATGCAACAAGTGTCAGTGATTCATGGTTATATCCCATCAGTTGCCTAAGTAACTGACCCCCATGACTGGACCATGGCCCTTCACACAATGGGGGGTTGACATCATCGGCCATCTGCCAATCGGTAAGGGAAAAACCAAGTTTGCAGTCATCGTAGTCAACTACTTCACTAAGTGGGCTGAGGTCGAGCCCCTGGCCAAGATCATCGCGTAGAAAATTATAGACTTCATCTGGAAGAGCATCATTTGTCGGTATGGGATGCCCCACACGATCGTTTCAAATCGTCTCGAATTCGAAACGTCTACTCATCACCTCGACACCCCCAGGGGAACAGGCAAGTTGAAGCGGTCAACATGATTATCAAGAATCGCCTCTGAACTAAGCTCTAGAAAGCTAAAGACGCCTAGGAAGGAGAGCTTCCACACATTCTCTGGGCATTCCGGACTACATCCCGGATGGCCATAGGAGAAACTCATTTTTTCCCTGGCCTTTGGTGCTGAAGTTATTGTCCCAGTTGAAATTGGGCTCCTGACTACCCGGATCTGCTCTTACAATGAACGTCAAAATGCTGAGCAGATGATGTTAAACCTCAACCTAGTCGAAGAAAGAAGGGAGTAAGCACAACTCGGAGTTGCAAGTCGGCAGCAGCAGGTCACCCACCCACTTCTACAACTCTAGAGTGAAAATGAGAAGGTTTTGAGCTGGAGACGTAGTCCTACGTAGAACATTCCAAAACACCAAGGAGCCTGGCTTAGGAACCTTAGGGCCGAACTAGGAAGGGCCTATAAGGTGACAAGCATGAGCTGACCAAGAACATATCGACTCAAGAACATGGAGGGAAAACCCCCGCCTCACCCATGGAGCACCGAGCACCTGAAGATCTACTACCCATGAGAGCTAAATCGGCCTAGGGCCAAAATATGTAGTTATGTTACCTAGAATCTACAAATAACTGACCAAGTCAAAACCCGCATGTTTTTCTCAGAATTTATAATAAAAATCCTGAAGTCAGGATATTTTAGTTTTCACTCGTTGCCTATAATAACTTGATCAACATGGCCAACTGAGGACTCCCCTTAGCACAGGGGAGAAACAGTCCTCACTAGCCGCCCGACCCTTAAAGAAGAGGTTTGGTCACTAGATAAATAATGCCATCAAGACTACATGGTCTACAAAAAAAGGCTCATACTTAAGACCAGGCATAACCCAAAAGGGCCGATGTGACAACTAACGATGAACCAATCTGATTAGTCTACTTAGAAAATACAAGTACAAGAGCATTTCAATAAAAACTTTATTTCATTAATGTGATAGGAAGAGTACACCGTCAAAATAAAAATATATGAAAGAAAGGAGATTTAGGGCTCTGCTGGAAGAGGTTACTCGGAAGGTAAATCCTCAGTTGACGGAGAAGAGTCTTCAGAAGGGTCAACCTCAAAGGTAAAGAGGTCAAGCTCGGGATGCGCCTCTTTGATATCCTTTGAGCACTTCTCATAACCGAGATTGTAAAGAGCATCCTTATCATCCGCGTAACCCTTGGAGGCCTTATATACCTCCACAACAGCTGCCCGAGCCACAGAAATAGCCACCTAGGATTCTTTCATCTTTGTGTTGTACTCATGCCTCAACTCACTTAGGTCAGACTTCCATTGGGAACCCCTCTCCAAAGCTTCAGCTAGGAGCTTCTTGGATGTCTCTAACTTAGTCATTTCCCCCTCCACCTGGGCCTTTAGAGCGGCATTCTTCCCCTCCACTTGGGCCTTCAGAGCAACATTCTTGGAATAAAGTTGCTCTACCTCAATGCCCTTCTTTAGCAGTGTCGCATCAGCCTTATACTCTGCCTTCTTGCGCAGTATCTCGCAACGGACGTTAAGTAGAGAAGGGGCTAATTGAAACCAAACTCAGGTCAGAAAACATGAAAATAACTAAGTAACTAAAGAAAATTATGAAAGAAAACTCACCCTGAGGAGAAGCTTCGCCAACTGCCCCATGACGTCATATGGAGGCATGTCCATCATCCTGGTAAATTCGACATCTGGAATATGCAGTTCTACCCACGACAGAAGGACTTTTATCGAGGCATAGGCTGATTTGAAATATGGTCAATCTCTGTCAGCTCGGCCTTTGACTCAAGACGAAGCCTCGACCTCTGCAACACCTTGTGCCTCAAGAGGCCGACCCTTAGAAATAAGGGTAGCCCATACCATGACTCTGACCACCTTGAAAACGACAATGGTGGAAGCTAAGGTTTTGTAATGTCCTGGATCTTTGTCAACTTGGAGTTAGATGTCCTTGGGTAATGGATCGATCATAATACCTTAATTACTTCTTAAAAACTTAATCCTAAAGTCTCAAATCTCCTTTCAACCCATTTTCTTCAAAATCTCACCTTTAACCACCTTATTCTTCAAAATTTTTTAAGTACTTTCATATTAGATACTAATCCTAAAGTTTAAATGATTAAGAATAATAATAAAATTAAAATATAATATAAATAGTGAATATATAAATAAATTAAGTTTTTGACCATTAACCTTTTAGAATATCATGAAATAAATAGGTTATTTGGATAAAGCAGCTTCTCTTACCCCAAAATCATATATTGTATGTTTAATAACTTATTTCAGTTTGCAAGATATGCTCATTTCAAAAATTACATTTTAGAATCACCACAAGATAGGACAGCGACTGGCGATGTCATCATTGCAACGGCGAGGCCTCGCGGTCCAGCGGGCTGGACAGCCCGTTCTCTGCCTCATTTTCTGTAATTTTCATCCAACTTCAAAAAGTCATAACTCCCTCATTATAACTCCGATTTAGATGATTTAAAAGGAAGATCGAAGCTTAATAAGTCTAGTTTTATATAAAAATAAGTAATAAAATATAATAAAAATTTTAATATAGTTAAATATAGCTCATTGTGATAACTATTCAAAAATTATTAGTTTGGATAGCTGCTGCTTCTAGAATTTTTATAATTTTTTTACAACATGAAATCTAATAAAATTTAGTGAAGATAAAGTAAACTTGATGAGAAACTATTAAAAAAATAATTAAAATAATATAATAACTAAAAGTGCCAAAAAGGGGCATAGAACTGCCTTAGGACCTTATTCTATCGTAATTAGGGTAGAATTTGGTTAAGTACTAAACTAAACAATCAATAAATTTGCTTGAACCACTTTATATAGGAACTAAAAGATCCAAAACCATTACAATCACTAACTCAACATTACTTAAAAACCTGAGAGCAATCTCATAACCCAGTTGCTCTTGGGAGCATATTGAAACTCCGTATCGGACCTAGACCGCGTGTCGAAAGTCTGATTAATGTAAAACTATACTGTTATGACTGCCTTACTGGGCTTAACAAGTATCTCAGGTATCAAGTCCAAATAATATCCCGAAACGCACAACTTGAGGCCGGAGCGAAGTATGTGAGAAGCATGAATATCTTTAAAAAATGAACTTAAACTTAAGTGAATTGGGTCATTCTCTTGCAGGCCAAATCTAAGGTTTTAGACCATTAGATTCTAACCCAAAAACACCCTCACATCATGAAAAATTTCCAACACATGTCAGTGTACTTGCAGCCCTGATCGAGTGACGATGACCATTAAATTGAAATTGGTCCTCCACGGTCGATCCACTAATCTGATCGAACCGAAATCTTAACCTAGCCTAGATCTAATGTAAGGGAACTTTTTCTACACCGTATGCAAGAAATGGACCTCCAGATAAGCTCCGTTGGCTCGAAACAGATGACTTTTAGCTATATCCTAAGTATATCATGGCCCTGGGGCCATTGACATCACTTCTGGTCCTATATAAGGACCTTAAACCCACCTCTATCTCTTTCATACGAATTTCTCTAATCCTAGGAGAGAGAAGAGAGAAAAGAGGAGAAAAGTGTGAGGAGAGAAGAGAAAGAGTGGGAGATCATTACTGAGATTCAATTCCACCACTCCACGAGTTGAATCGCCTCTCCCATGTTGCTACACTGGCGATTCCGATTCTATTTTTAGGTAAGAAATCCTAACCCAATCTGATTTAGGGATTCCAATAGAGGAATTGATAAAATAGCTAACCTATTTCATGCTATAGGTAGCCACTGTGCCGTAGACACAGGCGTAGTGTTCGAACTAAGTTCGATACGAGTCTATCGACGGAAGGTGCGGACTATAAATGTTTAAGTTATGGTTTTCAAGGCTTTCAATATTAATTAATGATTTATGATTGACTTGATTGCTGTCACATGTGCTTAGATGCAATGATTTCTGTATATTATATATATATGTGAACTATGTTAAATATAATGCATTCCATGTGTTTGTTGAAATGTTTGGATAAATATGGAATTATGATTTGTACTTGCCATGATTATTTGATTGAGAATACATGATTATTATACTTGTGGTAACTCCTTGTGAAAGGATTTGCTACAATATATGTTATAACTAATTTATTATATGAAGGTTGATATGCGTAGTCTAAGTGTTTGATAAAATGCCTGAATGAGAAAATTCTTGTTGAAATGTATTTAATAAGGGTATTGAGATAGGATTCTCAATCACCTTATCTATAGTTACAGTTTCCCTCATGTAATCTATCTCGCTGATATGTGTTTTATGGATGAATGCCTATGTATGGTAACATGTACTCTATATGTTCGTTAAAATGCTTATATGAGATTTATATTTGAATTGGTTGCTACAAGTTATTTCTAATATCACATATGAATGCCTATGGTATTTGGAGTATGATTGAGATTACTGCGTAGTCCAGGCAATTGGTAATGATTCTCAAATTAGTGGCCGAGGTTGTTTCGCCATATTGGATACGTTTGGCGAATCTGAGTAGTAAGGTGATTATCGACAGTGGTACCATGTTGATTAATTCAGTGTACGCTCGTACTAGTCTAATTACCAAATAATCTGATTGGCCTATTGTGTGTTTACCATGTATGGACACTACTGCTTGAATTTAAGGTACCACTTACCAATGCAAAACACGTTTCAACCTTGGTACCATGATTCACTAAGACTCATGAGCCAGACATGGTGGTATGGGATATCGTGGTTGAGCTGTCGGCCTACGCTGGGGTGATGAGCCTCCCCATAGTGACCAGTGAGTAACCTAAACTCGTGAGCAGAATATGGTGATATGAGACACTGTATTCGAGCTGTCAGCCTACACTAGCGCAGCCTCACTGTGGTCCTCAGTCGTGTTGGTGACGAGCCTTCAAAAATAGATTACCAGTTGGTAAGGCATTAATGGAGTGATCTCGAGTATACACTAGGACTATGTTAAGGTGATGAACCTTTCCGTAGTGACCTTAAGTATAAACTAGGCCTGCGCTGAGGTGACGAGCCTCTCCGTAGTGACCTAGAACTGCCCATCATATGCGATTAACTAGGAATGACGTCCCTAGATAGATCATCGTTTGGGTAAACGATATAAAGGGAGGTACCTTAGCTTCCTAAACCAGCTGTATGAATAGGTCTAATTTAGAATTTGACTAATCATGCATATGCACCGCATTGCATGTGCCTTTGGCATTGGAGTTGAGCACAGTGGGAGTGTTGCATGTACGACCGTCAGATGATGTTGCAGAGGGAGTGCAGGTAAGGGCATATATCATTATAACATATCATCCTTGCATTAATAAGAGTACTTAAGACATGATTGTTGTACTGCTTTATCATTACTGCTTAACTGAATTGATAATATGTTAACCTTTGCTTTATAATTCCACTAAATTAACACTCATTCCCACCTGGGATGGTGTTTTAAAACACCACCCCGACTTTGGTTTAGATGCAGGTGATGGCGAGGTCTATACAGCAAAGTTGGACTTCATAGGCGAGGAGGAAGAGTTCTCCTACGTTCAACTATTGGGCGGATCTATGCAGATCTCATACCAATGCGCAGGGACTACTGGGATACTTTTTTAGTTGAACACATTTACTTCTCACATTTTATATGGTTAGAAACAACACATGTATATATTTAGCCCGGTTTCATACTCATACTCCGAAATTTGTGAAACGTTTTCATAATTAAATGTAGATATTTCAGTCTTCTACTTACCAAATTACATTAACTCTGGAGTATGATATGCTATTTTAGTATAATCCCACTCATGTTTAATGCACTAATAAGGACAACATTTAAACATTATTATCTATGTTGCTTAAGTGATGTCTTGGAATTCAAGATTTGAGCTTCTACTTGACCCCCGATTTTCAGGGCGTTACAAGATGGTATCAGAGCAAGATTTGGATTAAACTGGACTTGAGTTATGGTGACATGATGCACTCTGATGCACTTTGATTTAGGAAGGGGGTGATGAAATTTAGAGACGACATTAGGATCCGAAGGTTTCGACGACAGGTGAGACCGAATACTATAATTTAGTCTACAACGTATCTTCAATCACATGAATCAACCTAGGTCGCCTCTAGGCCATCAGTCGACGGGTTTAAGTCATTAGTTAACAAATTTCAAACCTGAAACGAATCCAAATGGCATGAATATGGGCACGTTGGACTACAAAAATGGACCCTACGAGCCTAAGGACCCAAACTAAGAAATTTAGAGTGGAGTAATGCAATAACTAGGATCTTAGGAATGAGAATTATATAAAATTTGATAGTATAGGAAACCCAATAATTTAATAACGTGAACCCTACGACCTCTCTAGCTGGTATGGGCATATGTGAAGTGCTCGAGCGTAGTTAAATTCAAGTTCGTGCAACTCAATTCCAATCAGACAACTTTTGACCCTAAGTGATAAAACAATTTCCTGTATTAGAAATGGTACGAAATCATCTAACGTATGAGCGTAGACTTTGGATTATAACTATTGGATTACCGCTACTCCTAAATTAAAACTAGGCTATTGGTTATGCTAAGGAATGTAAAAGACTAATTATGCTAGGATAAATGAATGATAGACTCAGTTAGTCGTCTTGATTAGGTTGAGTGAGACCTCATTCTTTGGTTGGATCCCCTTGATACTTATAGGCTTCTTTAGTAATTATTAGGAAGCTTATCTGACTTAGAAACTATTCACGCTAAGAGAAAACTTATATATCCCTTGGATTTAATGTTAGTTCAAATCAATACACACCTTAAAATTGTTTTCCCAAGGACTTATTACAATTGAGAACACGGAGTAGAGAAACTATATATAAGCAAAGTATTCACGGTTTGAATCGAATTCTCAATCCTGTTAGTTACCAATGAACTCAATGCTCTAATCAAGAAGAAGATCGGGATCAACTAGGATTAAGAACCGATACGATAAAATTTCTGTCATAGATAGGCAGAAGGTTTATGTATCTGGCTCAGACCCACTATATAACTTTCCTTTCCTGTTGGTCCAACCACTTACAACCAAAAGTTTATTACTTTGCTTTTGAGAAGTGTTAAGAACATATAGCCAATAGGAATTTTTTTTCCTTTCTGTAGGCCCAAGAAATTTCTCAAATGGGCAACAGATAGTTAGGAATTAGGTCCCGAATCATAAACTATTCTATCATACATATTGTGCATATAAACTTAGAAAGATAGTCTGCCCATTAACTTATTTTGTCCAAATTCCTTGTGTACTAATAATGTATAGACTATCTTATGGTATTAAACTGGGCATGATTAAAGAAGGTAAGTTAGGACTGTGGTAAAAGTCCTACTTTGGTAGAATTAAACATCTTGCCACAAACTCACACCCGTCCTTAAAATCAACCACAACACCCATCATTTTTAACTCTTTTCTATAACCATAGGTACCAATGACATGATACACATCATCGACGAAAGGGAGACAAATGTATTGAGAGATCGTTTCCCATTTCATGTCAAGGATAGGTACTAAATTGTACATAAGGGTCGGGACATAGATTCTAGAGTCTTGAGAGTAAATAATTTTAAGGGGGGTAGAACATTATGAGCCCGATATAGTTAGGTCGGTTGATACATCCATTTGATCAAAGTGGTGCAGCGAAAGCTTGGTAGGCCCCATGCCCCACTAGCCCAAGATCGAAGGAAATTGATCCAGCAGAAGCATGCAGGCAAGGGCAAACATCATTATAGCATATTATTCCTACATTAATAAGAGTACTTAAGACATGATTGTTGTATTGCTTTATCATTACCTCTTGACTGAATTGATAACATGTTAACCTTTGCTTTATAGTTCCACTGAATTAGCTACTCATTCCCACCTGGGATGGTGTTTTAAAACACCACCCAAACTCTGGTTTAGATGCAGGTGATGGCGAGGTCTATGTTTTGACAAGAAAAAAAATGCATCTGATTTGTGGATTTATTCAATGATAACAAAGAATTTGTTGAGAGAACATTGATCTCATTTATATGAGTTCATTTACATCCTCTGATTCCCTTGATTTTGAAAACCAAATATAATTAATGCAATATAATGAATAAAAGAGAAAACAGTCAGATAAAAAATTTGGCAACATTCCGACTCTTATTTCAGTCATCTCCTAGGATTTAGGAGGAATGTCGATCTGATCAACTAGTCTTCCAGGAAACAGGGTTTGTACAAGCTTGAATCCTCAGATCTGACCGCTGGGATCGGTTCTGAGCATCATTCCAGTCATCTTTCCTTGAAATATGGAGCATCCTTCTAGTTATTCTTCCTTGAAATATGAAGCAGCCCGTTGACATGTGGCCAGGACCTAAGGAAATCAGGCTGATCATGTTAAATAGGCCTAAAAAGTCCCCCAGAATGTATCCATTCAGCTCGAAACTGTATATGCAACCTTAGAACCAAAAATTAGCCGTACACGTCAAATTTCATCTCTTGAATCTCTGTAGAAATGACCAAACTGATAGATCATCCCCTGAAATCATGATTTGGGGCTTGCCTATCATCCAAATACACTTCAAATTTGGTCCTAACGCTTTAAATGAACTGACAATATGGATGGACGGAGCTGATTCCCCACAATCATCACCATGGACCACATGTACATTGCATGTACATGTAGTGTACACGTGCACCGACTGTGCACTATTATAGCCAAAGTCGGTCAGCATGTGCTAACCGACATCTTCTTCTTAATTCAAAAATAAATGCAACAACGTCTTCACTGTCCATCTGAGTTTCTCTCAGTGGGGCTTAATCTTTATCCAAATCATCAATCTAGACCGTCCATTCACTTCAGAGGGTAGGCATTACCCTCGCTTAAGTGTCCTTTTGTCTCCATGCAAGCTGTGGCAGAATCTTACCCACTAAACATGAAATGAACAGCGGAGTAAACAATCTCGTAGGCCAAGCTGATTTCACTCCAAGAGAACTCCTTTCAGGATGGTTTTTCATCTTGAAACCAATGGACAGAGTGGATTTTCCATGCAACTTCAATAAGTGGGCCATTTCATCACATAGAGTTGACGTGCGTCGACTCTATTGTGAAACAGAGGTTCCAGCCGTTCATTGTGGGCCACCATCATCAGTGGAAGGTGGATCTGAACCGTTCATCAGGTGGAGGGGGAAAAACCAATCAAAACCATATTGACCTTTCATGGCAATGTTCTTCCTTATGATCGTCACATCGATCACAAAGAGACCGTTCAGCTACTGTTTTGCTTGATTATCTTAGTGGGCCACATCATCGAATGATCAAAGTTCACCATTTATGGTTAAAATCTCGAGAGAAATCCAGTGAATGGTGTGGATTCCTCAAAAGATAGCTCTACTATGCATCACTAATAACACAATGAAAGGCAATGGAATCCTCTGTTTATGCTCAACTGAAAGTCCGGCCCATTACGCAGTTCATGCAGTAGAATCTTTCCCTCGGATGGCATCATGTGACAGATGGCTTACAGGAATCAATACTTTGACTCCTGTATTTGTTGCGCAGGTCGCATTGATAGTGCATTCCCTTACGCGGTTGATGCAATTTCTTTCATGCATTGCGCGGTTGGCGCAACACTTTCACTCGGTTGCTTGACTGGAGCAATTGCAGCTCTGTTGTTGTGCGAACCGCACAACAACACCTCTCTCTCTCTCCTCACTTCTCCCTCTTCAATTCCTAGCCCACCAACTAATTAAGACCGATCCCCCTTTCAAATGAAGCAGGGATGGGGGTATTTATAGGCCCCACTACTCTTACAAAGTAGTGATCACCACCACTTATCCATTCACATTTAGACTTCTTCTTTTCTTAAACCATGGTGTCTACCAAGCTCCCTCTTAAATGGTGGTGTACCTCTTTCTATTAAAATAATACTTATGCACCCTTTTTTAGCAAACTACCCTTTTCAATGCCTTTTTACTGAACCCTAGACATGGAATTGACCAAAATACTCCTAACATGGAATTTAGTGAAATACCCCCGAACATGGAATTTATCGAAATACCCCCGGACATGAAATTTATCGAAATATCCCCGGACATGGAATTTACCGACCACTGCATTGGAATATTTTATACCTCAACAGTCTATACAGTAGAGTTGGACTTCGTAGGCGAGGAGGAAGAGTTCTTCTACTTTCAACTATCAGGCGAATCTATGTAGATCTCATTCCGATGCGTAGGGACTACTGGGATACTTGTTTAGTTAAATACATTTACTTCTCACATTTTATATGGTTAGAAACAATACATGTATGTATTTAGCCCGGTTTCATACTTATACTCTGAAATTTATGAAATGTTTTCATAATTAAATGCATATATTTCAGGCTTCTGCTTGCCAAATTACATTAACTCTAGATTATGATATGCTATTTTAGTATAATCCCACTCATGTTTAATGCACTAATATGGACAACATTTAAACATCATTATCTATGTTGCATAAGTGATGCATTGGAACTCGAAGTTGAGCTTCTGCTCGACCCCCAATTTTTAGGGCATTACAAGTCTGAACCTCGTCCATACCTTCCCGACCTGTGGAAGACGATGAACCAGCCGCTCCCTTCTTTTTTGAGGTTGAAGTCTTCTTTTTCTGTGTGACCTCGACTAGGGAGGGAGCCCTTCACTTGTGGCCCTTCTGCTCAGGCATCCCAACATAACAACAAAGAAATGATTAGCTAACATATAAGAACAAAATGGTCCTTTGACTACTCACCGACATTATATTTGATATTGATGGAGTAAGACCAGATTGATAGAGAAACTCAGGTATGATCAACTGCCTCCAGGACCTCGCCCCGACACTCAACGATCTCGTCTCGACAATTTAGTTGCATGCCAACTCACTCACCTCGGCAATATGCTTAGGCAGAGTTGACAAAGATAAACATAGTTAGATACAAAGAAATAAAAAATTGGCTAAAGTAAAGCCAATTCAGACATATAGACTGGGTTTAGCAAAGTGGGTTGGAATCCGAAGTCGTGGTTCAGAACTTGCTAGAGCTTCCCAATCTCCCGACGCCTAGAACCACTTACTTTTTTAGTTCTTGTTCGAGGTCGGGGCATTTGTGATAAGGGCTTGTTCAGAACCGTAAGTGTATGGTCGCGATGCAGTAATAATCTCGGTGAGACTAAGGTCAAATCCAAAGGGACTAACCTCGTGAGTAATTCTAAAAGCAACTAGAAGTATAACTAGAAGAAGATGTAAATCTAAATTTGAAAATAAATGGAGTAATTATGGTGTATGGAATTAGAAACTTAAGAAATTAAAGGTGGGAACTAGGGTGCCAAGGATCCACATGTAGAGATCAGGGAGATCTATGGTTGATTCAAGGACACAACTCGAATCAGATTCCTATCTTATCCAATTGATAAGAAGACATTTGTCAAATCTTTGAACTTCTCATGGATCTAATCATCAATGAATGAGAGTTGTGAGGATTTGTAAGTGATTCCATCACCTAACCATGCCAGGAGACAAGGCAAACAACCTGGATTTACCAATCCCACAACCAATCATAAGAGAATTGTGAAAGTTAGAAAGGATTCCATCATCCTACCATGCCCAAGGGATGATGGTGAAAAATAGAATTTTCTAATTTCACAGTCGCAATACATGAAAAGAACATACTCAAAGCTATCACAGATCTATTATAATTTGAGTCACAACAAACCATTAAAAACTGAAAGTATTCTTTAAATATCAAATTAGAATCAAAGAGAGTTCAACTTAAACATGAATTAAAGTAATAGAAAACATCCCATCACGCTACAAGCTTCACCTCTTAGCCCTAACTTAGAGGTTTATCCAACCATAGACATGATTGAACTAGAATCTCTTAAGAAAAGCATAAAATGACTAAGGAAGAGGAAGAAAAATATTGGCAATGGCTTCTCCACTCCTCAAACCGTAGAAGATGTCTAGGAACATCCCAGAGACTCGTATTTATAGTTTTGCAATACCCCTTTTCACACCTACTTGGAAAAATCTGAAAATTGCCTTAAATTTATACAGTTCGTGGAAAATCTGTGTAACCTTATACTGGTCGAGGACAACCTTTGACTAGTCGAGGACACCTTCGATTGGTCAAGCGTTTCCTTTGACTAGTCGAGGATGACGGGAATTTAGAGAATTTTGTCGCTGAAGTCGAGTCGAGGAATCTTCGACTAGTCGAAGGAGGTAGATTTTTGGGGTTCCTTTTTTTCACTTCAAGTCTTCAATGCTCTTCATTCCTCACTTAGTTTTCTGGGATCTTTGATATGTAGATTCTTCATTCTTGGCCTCATAAGATCCATCCTTAGCTTTGGTGATTCTTGAGAGTAAAATCCATGCTTTTAGCATCCTTTTCAATCCTAGCTCTTAAATTCACCTTGCGACATAAACATGATTAAAATAGGACATTAAACATTATCATTTTCATAAAACCAAGTAATAAATGGGGGATAATATGTAATATTTGACCCTCAACACAATCCCTAACCAGCATTTTTCTAGTCCTGAGTAAAGTATGCTAAAAATGAACTTCAATGTGCAATGTTCAAACCTTTTTCAGAAAAAAATCTTTTGTGTAATCAAGTATGAATGAGTAGACTCAAGATGAGAAAGTTAGATTTTAAAAACCTAAAGTCGAATCACATAAGAAATCAATCAAATAAGTCCTCTATCCATTAAGTCATAGCATAGTTCACATATCAAGTTTTTCAACGTGCTTAGTGAAAATCAACTTCTCATAAAAATACTATCTTTTCATAATGTTAGCCATGCTCATCACTTCAAGATTGGTTGAAAACTCAAGTACAGATTTAGAACTTATCCCCTTTTCCTTCTTTTTCAAGTTTTTGATTTTATATTGACGGTCATTTATATTTATTCAGTCTTTTTATTTTTATTTTTATTTTTATTTTTACTTTCAATTTTTAATTCTTTTTCAAACTTTTTCAATCTTTTCACCATACATGACTTTTTTGTCGATCTACTATTATTTTAACTGGTCCTTTTCTTCTTTTAAGGTGGATAAAATTCTCCAGACTCAATTCTCAATATCTTGTAATGATATCATACTAATAATTAAAAGATCTAGTACTATTCATAGAAAGTAAATTGAACGTGTCTTATAATTTAGATTATCATGCTATTCAAACTTCATCTTAATCAATTGAGTGTAAGAACTATAATTGATATATTACTTAGATAATTAAACTCCAACAATTCAAAATTTAATCTCTATCTTATCGTCATACTCAAAACATTCTTAAATACACAATTCATCGCTTCTAAACAGATAAACATTGAAATTTTTTCAAAAATTTTACAAATTTTGCTCAAAATTGAGAAAACACTGATTAGTTTACCTAATCTCCCACCCCCAACCTAAAATATATGTTGTCTTCAATGTAAAAGAAATAAGCACAATTTGCAAAAGAGAGCGTAATTGACGGAGAAGTGATGAAAAGATAGTACCTAATGAAGAAATTTAAGGCTTTTTCCAAAGGATCTCATCGTTAAGGTGGGTTAGCACAAGAATTAAACAAGTGAAAAGAAAACTATCCTAAACAAATAGAAAGCAAACTATCCTAAAACAGTAGAAGTAAACTATCCTAGTCCTAAATTCTATGAAAGCAATAAACCTAACTATACCTCTATTAGACTAGGAGGTCAATCTTGATAAACAGGATCAATCAAAGGTATGGACATGTCCTTCGAATCAAATTTCTTAATAAATGGCTTCAACCGATGTCCATTTACTTTAAAATCATTGTCATTGTTTGGATTCTTTATCTAGACGGTCCTATGAGGATAGATATTAGTAACAGTGAAAGGACCAGTCCAACGAGATTGGAGTTTACCTAGAAAAAGATGTAACCGAGAATTGTATAAAAGAAATTTTTAACCAACTAAGAATGATTTTCGAAGGATGTTCCTATCATGAAAAACCTTCATCTTGCCCTTAAAAATTCTCGAGTTATCGTATGCATCATTCCGGATCTCCTCGAGTTCATTCAATTGTAGTTTGTGTAGCGAGCCAGCATTATCTAAATTGAAGTTCAGATTTTTAATCGCCTAGTAGGCCCTACGTTCCAACTCCATAGGTAAGTGGTAAGCTTTCCCATAGACAAGTCTAAAGGGAGACATTCCAATAGGGGTTTTAAATGTAGTACGGTAAGCCCATAAAGCATCGGTTAGTCGGATTGACCAATCCTTTCGATCAGGGTTAACCGTTTTCTTCAAAATGTGTTTGATATCCCGATTAGAAATCTTAGCTTGACCACTTATTTGTGGGTGGTATGGAGTGCTCACCTTGTGAGAGATGCCATATTTCTTCATTAAGTTCACAAATGGCCTATTACAAAAATGTGAGCTCCCATCACTAATGATGACTTGAGGCATTCCGAACCAAGAAATGATGTTTTCTTTTAAGAATTTAATGACACTTTGGTGTTCATTATCTTACACACATCTCCTTAAGATTTGGTCTTGGAAATATTTAAACAGTTATGGATCATCCCAGAAGAATTTGCATACATCGGTGAAGAATTTTTTCTTATCTTACGCAGTCCAATGTGTCGGTGTAAAACCCATAGCAAGATAATTAATAATACCTGCAAACTAAGATGAATGGGAGACTTTGAAAAAATTTTCATCAGAGAACATGTCATTTATATGTATCGTATCAGGGGAATCAAAGAAATTAAGGCGGAAAAGATGGTCAGCCACTACGTTCTTTACTCCCTTTTTATCTTTTATTTTCAAATCAAATTCTTGGAGTAGGAGGATCCATCTTATTAGGCAGGGCTTAACATCATTCTTAGAAAGAAGATACTTGAGCGCCACATGATCTATGTAAATGATGATCTTGGATCTGATCAAGTAGGACCTAAATTTGTCCAAAGTGAACACTGTGGCTTAGAGTTCCTTTTCTATAGTAGAGTAGTTCACTTGGGCAGGATTTAGAGTTCTACTTGCATAATGAATAACATAGGGTTTCTTTTCTTTTTTCTAGCCTAAAACGACCCCAAGAGCATAGTCAGACGTATCGTACATAAGTTTAAAATGAAGGCTCTAGTCGGGTGGCTGCATGATAGGTGTAGTGGTTAATATGCCATTGAGCTTAGTAAAAGCTTCCTGGCATTGCTCACTCCACTCGTATGGTGCATCCTTTTGAAGGAGGTTACATAGAGGATGAGAGAGGTGACTAAAGTCCTTTATGAATCTCCTGTGAAAATCGGCGTGTCCTGAGAAGGGTCGTACGTCTCGTATGTTCTTGGGTGGAGGTAAGTTAGAGATAAGATTAATCTTAGCCTTATCTACCTCAATTCCCTTGGATGAAATGATATGTCCAAGGATAATTCTCTTATGAACCATGAAATGACACTTCTCCCAATTCAGTACCAAATTATTTTCCTCATATTGCTTCAGCTTTCAAATTATCAAAGCATTCGCTGAAGGATGGACCAAAAACTAAGAAATCATCCATGAAGACCTCTAAATATTTTTCCACCATATCAGAAAAAAATACTCAACATACATCGCTGAAAGGTGGTGAGGGCATTACACAGTCCAAATGGCATTCTTCAGTAAGCAACGGTGCCATAAAGACATGTGAAAGTGGTCTTTTCTTAGTCTTTAATGACTATCTCGATCTAATTGTAGCTCGAATATCCGTCAAGGAAACAGTAATAGGAATGAGCAGCTAACCTTTTTAAAATTTGATCAATGAAGGGAAAATGAAAGTGGTCCTTCCTCATGATGGTATTCAACTTCTTATAGTCAATGTACATTCTCCAACCAGTAGTGATTCTAGTTGGTACGAGTTCATTGTCAGCATTGGATACGATAGTGATTCCGAACTTCTTAGGAACCACATGCGTTAGACTCACCCATTGACTATCGAATATAGGGTATATGATACCCACATCCAATAACTTAAGAACCTCAGCCTTAACCATTTCCTTCATGTTTGGATTTAATATACATTGTAGTTGTCGGGAGGTCTTCGCATTATCCTCTAGATAAATGCGGTGGGTACAAATCAATGGATCAATTCCCTTTAGATCCGCAATCGCCATCCAAGGGCTCCTTTGTGCTCAATGAGAGTAGAGATAAGCATACTCTCTTGTTCTTGCTCAAGGTGGGAAGAAATCACCACCGGGTATGTCTCATCTTGACGTAAATAGACATATTTCAAATCAGAAAGTAAATATTTTAGGTCAAGCTTCAGTTCCTTGAGGTTAGACAGTAGATGCACTACATCAGTTTGGGGCAAATTTTCAAATTGTGGCCTCCACCAGTTAACTTCAAGTACTGGCACAGTATTAAGCATGACACCCGTCTCCCTAATCATACCATCATCTAAATCATGGGAGTGGACCAAGCACGTCTCTAGAGGGTCAGAGGACAAGGTCATAAGAGTTCTATCCTTCATGGAAGAATCAATCAATTTAACATTGTGGGCATCATCATCATCCTCTACTTGTTTGCCCGTATTAAAAAAAATTAACTCCAACGTTATTTTTTCAAAAGAAAAACTCATGACTACATTCCTACAATTAATTATTACATTTGATGTGGCAAGGAATGGGTGACTAAGAATGACAGGAATTTAAGTGTCCATGTCCACAATGAGTTGAGTATCCAGGACAATAAAATCTATCAGGAAGTAGAATTTATCAACTTGGACCAACACATCTTCAATTATCCCTCTCAGTACACAAACTAAGGGATCAACAAGTTATAATGTAGTCTGGGTGGTTTTAATTCACCTAGACCTAGTTGCTCGTAGACCGAGTACGGGATCAGATTCACGCTTGCTCTTAAGTCAAGAAGTGCGTGCTCAATCCGGTAGTTCCCAATTATGTAAGCGATGGTTAGGCTACTGGTATCTTTGTACTTTTGTGGCACATCTTACTTTAGGATGACACTCACTTTTTCTGTTAGAAAATTTTTCTTTTTATTACTTTGTCACCTCTTAGTCGTGCACAAGTCTTTCAAAATTTTGGCATATGAAGGTATTTGTTTAACCACATCTAGTAAAAGAATATTGACCTTCACCTATTTCAACACATCTAAAATGTCCTGAGAGTTAGAGAGAGGTTTTGATGCTCTCAACCATTAGGAAATTGGGGCAATCAGTTTACCTTGAAGTTCCGGTTCTAATTCTTGTGGGGCAATGCTAGGTCTATCATTGTTGTCCTCTTTTGGATCCTTAGGCATTTCAGCCCTAACCAGAATGGTTTTGTCAATGGTCTTCCCACTCCTAAGAGTGGTGATAGATTTAGCTTGCTCCACCTGATTTGAAGAGCTTGGGTCACTAACTTCATATTGTGGTTTTGGATTCGGAAGAGGTTGACCTAGAAGGCTTCCATTATTCCCAATCGTATTCCTTGTGTTAAGACCTTGTATGGCCTTTGTAAGGTATTAGAAGACTTGTAACATCCCCCAATTGAATAGCTCTTAATTTTGAAGATGTTTTAGCACCAGATCCTCTTGAGGTTTCCTTTGATTTGGAATTTGATTAAAGAAACCTTGAGGGGTAGCTGTTTGTCCATTCCTCCAACTGAATTTTGGATGATTTCTCCAACTAGGATTGTATGTATTGGAGGTAGGTCCATTGAAAGGTCTTTGGTAATTATTTACAACATTGGATTGCTCATTCAGTACCTCTTGAAAGACAAGTATTGTTGGAAAAGTTTCAGTTGTGTGAATGTTATAAGCACAAATACTGTAAAAAGTTTCCTTAGCCTTATTCTTCTTTAGTTTTATGGCCTCGAATTTCCTTATGAGATTAGACACTTTTGCATTGACATTATCAACCTCTTTCAGAAGGTATATTCTACCCCTCTCCTTAGATTAAAATTCGATGTGGTGCTAGTTTTTGGGGAGATGTCCCATGATTTTGCAGTTTCAGTGAGTTTGTCAAAGTAATCGCACACCTCATCGACATTCTTGTTCATGAATTCCCCATTATCAAAGAAAGTTTTTATGTGCCACATTTTAAAACCGTGTTATAGGCATGAACTGACGAGATCCTTAAACCACTCTCAACATTGGAAGAATGTTTCATCTTCCTTTTGGGCGAAGTTCATGATCGACTTCCTATGGTGTTCGTCTTATGGTCATTCCTTATGCCAATAGATCGCGGACGTAGTGAGTGCAACCACATCTTAGCTTTCTCTTTCAAGGAGAAAGGAAAGAGTTTCAGCTTGACTGTGTCCTCAGACACGTTAGGAAAATATAAAGTAGTTATAACCTTATTAAATTCTTACAAATGTAAGTATCCACTTTTAGATTTAAGTCTAAGGAACTTTGGAAGGAGTTGGATCACTTTAGGCTTGATGTCCACGTTTCCTATATTTTCTAGAAAAACCATACAGGAATGTATGCTCACCCCCGCCGGTTGTAAATAATCTCATAAAGTACGAGGTGGGGGTGCTTTTGATGCACCTCATTCTCATCCTGAAAATCCTTAACCCGAGGTTGAGGTTATCTTCCTAGTTGATTGACCGGTTGATTGGCATCCATCACTTCAATTGACTCTGAGGATCTCAGGTTGTGTCTAATCCTGTGATGGATAGATAACCCTTCAACTAATCCTCCTTCACTCAAGAGACGTCGAGTGTTGTCACGGACCCACTTGGGCATGAAACACTCTCAACCCTTAATTTCAGATTCTAACCTAAACCTGGAAAGAGGGAATAAGAATTCTGGAAAAAGAAAGGAAGAGAATTAGAAAGAAGTTACCAAATTGGAAGTTCCTAATTTAAGATCCTGTAAAACGACACAAAAGAAATCAGTTTCTAAAAATAGAAATCCCATAATTAGAAAGTTTCTAAAAACAGAAAACAAACCCCAATCTAGAATTAGAAAGAAAGAAAAATTAGAAAGAGATTACCAAATTAGAAGTTTCTATATTAGGATCCTACAAAACAGGAAAGTTAAATTAGTTTCTAAAAAAAATCTAGAGAACCCAAATCCTAAAAATAGAAAGTAAATAAATCCTAATCTAAACCTATTTTTAAAACACAGCTGTTAATCCCCGGCAATGGCACTAAAAACTTGTTCAAAACCCCAAGTGTATAGTCATGATACAGTAATAATCTCGGTGAGACAAAGGTCGAATCCACAGGGACTAATATTGTGAATAATTCTGAAAGCAACTGGAAGTAGAACTAGAAGAAGATGCAAATCTAAATATGAAAATAAATGGAGTAATTGTGGTGTATGGAATTAGAAACTTAAGAAATTAAAGGTAGTAACTAGGGTGCCAAGGATCCACTTGTAGAGATTAGGGAGATCTATGCTAGATTTAAGGATACAACTGGAATCAGAGTCCTATCTTATCCAATTGGTAAGAAGAGATTTGTTAAATCTCTAAAATTCTCATAGATCTAATCATCAATGGATGAGAGTTGTGAGGATTTGGAAGTGATTCCATCACCTACCATGCCCAGGAGACAAGGCAAACAATAAGATTTACCAATCCCACAACCAATCATAAGAGAATTGTGAAGGTTAGAAGGTTCCATCATCCTACCATGCCCAAGGGATGATGATGAACAATGGAATTTTCTAATTTTATAATTTTAATACATGAAAAGAACATACTCAAAGCTATCACAGATCAATTGTAATTTGAGTCACAACAAACCATTAAAAATTGAAAGTATTCCTTAAATATCAAACTAGAATCAAAGAGAGTTTAACTTAAACATGAACCAAAGCAATAAAAAACATCCCATCACGCTGCAGGCTTCACCTCTTAGCCCTAGTTAAGAGGTTTTGCCAACCATAGACATGATTGAACTGAAATCTTTTAAGAAAAGCATAAAAATGACTAAGGAAGAGGAAGAAAAAATCGGAAACCACTTCAAATTTATGCAGGTCGTGCAAAATCTGTGTAAGCTTAGACTGGTCGATGACAATCTTCAACTAGTCGAGGATACCTTCGATTGGTCGAGGATGATAAGAATTTAGAGGATTTTGTCACTGGAGTTCGAGTCAAGGAATCTTTGACTAGTCGAGCGACTAATCGAAGGAGGCAAATTTTTGTGGTTCATTTTCTTCAGTTCAAGTCTTTAATGCTCTTCATTCATAAATTGGTTTTCTGGGATCTTTGGCATGTGAATTCTTCATTCTTGGTCTCATAAGATCCATCCTTAGCTTTGGTAAATCTTAAATGTTAAATCCATGCTTTTAGCATCCTTTTCAACCCAAGCTTTTAAATTCACCTTGCAACACAAACATAATTAAAATTGGACATTAAGCATTATCATGTTCATAAAACCAAGTAATAAATGGGGTATACTATGTAATATTTGACTCTCAACAGGGCTATGCCAGTCTTTTCCCAAGCAGAAAAATAATACCAACCCTCATGGAAAGGGTTGGACTTCACTTGGTAGAGGTGAAAGAATTCATCCATAGTCAGGTCGGGTTGGCCTAGCTGGAACCATAAGATGAATGACCTAATAGAGCCCTCCAAGCATTAGGATTTATCTACCCTGGAGACAATCATAGGCATAAGAGGACCCTCGTAATCACGGGATGGAGAAAAAGTCCCAGGTCACACTGAAGGGCGACCAGAAACATAGCCACCTCCCCAATCCCTGGGTTCACTAGGAATTTCAAGTGTGGGAGCTCGGAGCACCATCGAATTTGGAATGTGGTACTCCGACCTGATCCACATGAGAGAGAATTCCTTTAAAGTTGACCTAATGGGCCCACTTGCCTTCGACCTTGAAGAAGACTACTCGGCCTCCTCCCCGGCTGGAGTGGCTCACTCAATGTCTACCGATCGCTTGGCCGAGGATTGGACAACCATCCTCGACCCATGGACTACCTGAAAATCCTTATCACTCATCATTATCAGTGAAGGGGGTAGATTCTCTAGAGGATCAAAACCGTCTGGCCCACCATCACGCTGAAATGATCCCTCCAAATAATCCGATGATACGGGAATTTTCCCTTTTTGGACGAAGAGAATGCTTGATATCAGGACCCCGGAAGAAAGAGAAAAGAAGGGAGAGAAGAAGGTAAGGAATGAAGTTCACCGGAGAAGGGGAAGAAGCTTGAAAACCATCGAAAATCGCCTGAATCCAAGAGAAGAAGAAAGAGAGGCAGAGTAATGGCAAGGTAAATAACCTCTGCTCGATTAGGTTTCTCCCTTTTTATAGAAAACCCAATTGTATGAGAACTTAATGTGCGCATTCAATGTAGCAGCCAAAACATCTCCTCGATGCCCATGCTCGGACATGTGGAGCTATCCCACTCACTGGGTGACCCGGCTCTCGGGGAGATTCCACGTGTTAACTCCCCATAAGCCATGACCCAAACAGGAGTCGTGCCAGCGTACATGGCCTCAAACGTAGGTACGCCACCTCGAGCATGTCATATCGTGATTGCAAATATGCCTCGATTCTCATGCACGCTACCTTGTCCAGCACTAATGACAAGCAAGCACAACACCCTGGGCATAAAAAATGTTCGACCTACTTCGTGAGCCCCCCGCGCGAGCTTTATAGCAGGGGGCTTATTGTTTTGGGTAAAAATGGATTGACCAATAAGATAAGGTCAGGTCGGACATCCATGCGTGTTATGAGGTTGGCCAATGGAAGCTATGACAAAGAGCTCGGTCTTATCCCCGATCCGAGTAGAAAAGAAGTTTAGCCTCAATCCTCTATTGCAGCCTCCAGAGGAAGGTCGACAGGTTAATAATCTTCTTGATGACAAGAGAAACTCAATGGTGATTTGTTAAAAGAACCCAGGTTAGTGGAACCCCTCTTTGGAACAACCATCCACCTCAGACACCCGTCACGTGCTTCTATTAGTACAAACCTGGCTCTAATCGACCTTACCCGAGAATCTAGCCGAGGATCTTAGGAAATTACTACAGCATGGATCTGTCCAAGATCCTCGCCAAAGATCTTAGAAGATCATTGCAATACATCAGGGATCTGAATCCCACTACAATACGTTCCTACTAAATAAGGATCTGAATCCCACTACAATACGTTCCTACTAAATAAGGAATACCCCTCTATGCCACCGCCTCTTCTCACCTATAAATATGAGCATCCCTAATGGTGAAAGGTACACACAATTCTGAGCCTAAAACCCTACTTTTAACTAGACCCAAATTCACTAGCCTGACTTTGGTATCGGAGGGTCCCTTTCTTTAGCCAGGGTATACTTTGTTTGTTCCTTATGTAGGCATTCGAAGGTCCAGGGAAGGCTAACTAGTTTTCTACATCAACAGTTCAGAACATGAATCATACAACAAGGATCATTCTAACATAGCAACATAATAATTATATCAGTCATGGAAGTCATAACAATCACATCATATATCTTAACCGTACATGTACGAGACATGTTGGGATTCACTCACCTATCATTGGTAGAGTCAAACATACCAAATAGTCACATGCTTTAGAATCTAAAATTCGAATCCTTATTAATGTGGTTTAACACATCACAAATTTAATTAAGTTATTTCCTCACATGGGGTCCACCTTTGATCAAAATAGACGACCAACTATTAATCCATTATGAACTTATTACTCCATTAACTTAGTTTTGAAAATTAAACATGGGATTGTCGATCAATGTAGCCGATCAATCCAGCCATCTCGAGGGCCCTCGATCGATCTTTCGATCAATCAACTTAGATCGATGAAATTCAAATTTTAACATCACAAGTTTATGAAAAAATTTGGTCACCTTCAATCGATTAAACCTTCCCATTAATCGATTAAAATAAGTTAGATTTAATTCAATTTGCTCACTAGACACATTTTGCTATTCTTGATCAGTCCCCTCGATCGATCAAACCAAGGCTTCGATTAACTAGATCATGTTGTGATTTTTTGACTTTGATTGCTGGAAGAAAATTGACTCATTTGATATATTAAACACTAACTTTGATCAATCGACCGAAGTTGGCTAGGTTCTGCTATATAATCTAAATTCTCAAAAACTTTAAGATTTTTACTCTCTCCTTTGAAAGTGCCCTGGTTTGTTAAATTACGTGAGTGTTGAGTTAGTCTTCAAGTGAGCCTCAAGATGAAGATTAAAAATTCAAGACCTCAACCAAAAAGAAGCTCGAGTGCTCCAAACAGGTAAATGAAGCCTCACTTTCCTAACCAAATTCCTAAGGTAAATGACCCCCATTTAACTTAGTCTTACCTTCAATTCATTAAAAAACATCTTTAGTAAGCTTAAGTGTTGAACACTTAGAATGTTAGAGTAGTAAAACATGAACTACACAGGTAGAATTGATTGCGTCAATTTGCAATCAAACTCATTTTTTATTCTATTAAAAATGGTTCAATTGAATCGAAGATAAGGCCCATTCCATCCAGTAACAAAAGATCCATCTGCTAAGAAATTTCAATTATATCGAATGGAGTTCGATATTATTAAAATTCAAATTTTGATAGAATCGAGCCCTATTCGATGACATCGACTTAGGGCACTCCCTCTACACAGAAAACATTCTAAAAGTGTTTATCGATATAATTGAGTTCCCTTCGATTACATCGAGAGTAAGTTCTTGATAGTATCGAAGCTTGTTCAATTGTATCGAAAATAAGGAACATTTTGTCTAACAAACCACTTAGGAAAAAACATCTCTTCCGTCACATCGAATACCATTCAATGACATCAAAATTCATATTCAATAGCATCGAATATCAGGATAAAATCTTCCAGCAATGAAAGGTAATTTTTTAAAGGAAATCCGATTGGATAGAATTACCTCTCGATGATATCGAAGTGCACGTTGATAGAATCGAAGGGTACTCGATAAAATTGAGCAGAATTTGTTCTACACTAAATAATATGTGTGTAGGAAATTGATGCAATCGATATAAGCTCAATAATATTGAAATTTAAATTTCGATGGGATAGAAGTCTGCTCGATAGCATCGATAATGACAGATTTTTGCCTATTTTTGTACTGTTGGGATTCCTTCTTTATAAATACCATAGGTTTCCTGTTAGCAAACGAGCTAAAAATTAAGAGAGTTTGAGAGATTTGCTTCATAGATATTGTAACGCCCTGAAATTCGGGGGTCGAGCATAACTCAGCTCCCAAGTTCTAAAACATCACTTATGCAACATATTTGAGGAAGATTGTATGTTGTCTGTATTAATGAATAAAACATGAAATAGATCAAGCCAGATTAACAGACATAATTCAGGGATATTGAGGAAATGAAAGCGGAAGACTTAAATACATATATAATTCAAAACAAATCCTCAAATGATGCGTGCTCTGCCCAAGGTAATATATACATTTGTGTCTCAAAAATACATGTATCAA
Source organism: Magnolia kwangsiensis (assembly GCA_037074715.1). Taxonomy (NCBI): domain Eukaryota; kingdom Viridiplantae; phylum Streptophyta; class Magnoliopsida; order Magnoliales; family Magnoliaceae; genus Magnolia; species Magnolia kwangsiensis. Next base: position 114,270,546 of record CM073572.1, on the reverse strand, counting down.
CTTGCAAAACTCATCAAGTACATATTCCAAAAAAAATCCCCGCTGGTAAGGACAAGGCTCACATGACCTGCCTGAGAACTGCATATATGAGAACGCCTCCTCGTCCTCGTCGAAGTCTGGCTCCGCTTCGCAAGCATCGCCATCTCCTGAAGCTAAGTCAGAGTCTGGTTGGTATTTAAACACTGTCCCAGAACGTGGGAGTGAGTGATCAACTCAGTGGTACTATACAACAAAGGTTAACATGTTATCAATCCAATAAAGCAGTACAATCAAACAGGTCCTAGATACTCTTGTTAATGTGAAAATGAATGAGATAATGATGCATGCCCTCACCACAAACTCCCTCATGCAACATCATCTAACGATCGCGACATGAATCACTACCACTGTGCTCTCACACCAATGTCAATGGCACATGCAATGCGATGTCATGAATATGATTACCCAGTTCTTATTAGTCCTTTTTATACAACAGTATTGGGAAGCTAAGACACCTCCCTTGTATCAATTCCCTACGTTGATCCATTCTAGGGTCATCAGTCTTAGGAATCTTATACAATGTTATGGTTCTAGGTCATTGCAAGGGCTGTCAGGGCTGTTGCACTTAATCGTTACACCACTCCCCCATCACCTTATCAATACAGGCCTACTTATATCCTCAAGACTGCAATAAGACTCGTCACCTCTATGCAGTGTCAGGATAAACTCAAGGTCACTATAGAGGGCTTGTCACCAATCAGTGTAGGCCGACAGCAAGAATATAGTGTCCCATACCACCATAATCTGCTCAGAGTAGGGTGCTCACTGGTCACTACGAGGAGGTTTGTGGCCCCAGCGTAGGCCGACAGCTCGACCACGGTGTCCCATACCACCATGTCCGGCTCATTAGTCTTAGGGGATCTTGGTACCACGGTTAACGGGAGTTTCACTGATAAGCTCAGTGCCTAAGATTCAAACAGTAGCGACCATACATGGTGAACAAACATCGGTCAATCAAGTTAGTTGATAAGCTCAACTAGGCCAAGCGTACGTTGAGTTGAACGACATAGAATGTATAAACACTCTGTGTGGCCTAACCACTGCTGAACATCCCAAGCACGACTCAGATTCACTAAACTCATCCTGTGTGGCGAAAACAACCTCAACCACCATTTACAAAATGATTTCCGACTACCTGGACTGTAGTATAGCCCCATTCACATACAAATTTAATAACTAGCATATGATTCATATTCTGCATCCATATGAACAATCATGAAGTATAACTTGAATGTAAACAGTACATGTAGGAAATCATATACACATTTAACATGATTAAACTAAGTACATAATTCATGGAGGAAATCATACACTCATTTAGCATGGATAACCTAAGTTACATGATTCATGGAGGAAATCATACACTCTAGTTTTATGATGGAGATCCATATCTTAACCACCTTGGCAATCACACTTTACTAACTACTAACTCACTTAGACATTTATTCAAACACTTAGGTTACACTATTTAACATACCTTACGTACGTCGTCTCTATTGCATATTAGGGCAAGTCCTTTCGCCAAGGAGTTACCGTATACATATCAGGCATATAACAACGATAATTAATCATGGCAAGCAAATCAACAGATTCCATACGCATACATGTATTCTAACATATACATGAAATACGGTATTTACAATATAAAGTATACGTATGCGGAAAACAAAATGGATAACACATTTGGCATGTGTAACGACAATCACAACATGAATAAATCATTATCTAACATTAAAAGTGTTGAAAACCATAACCTAAGCGTATATAGTTCGCACCTTAAACCTGAAAATACGTATTCGAGATGATTCAGACGATGTGTCTCGTCAACGGTGGATATGCTACCTATGGCATGAAATAGGTCAGCTATAATGTCACTTAAACTCTTTTAGGTCTTAGATCAGGTTAGGGTTAGCTTAACTTATCCAAAAACAGAATCAGAATCGCCGAAAGAACGATTCAGAAAAGCTGGTGCAATGTATAGATGGGTTAGGAAGAATCTTACGGAGTTTCAACTGATTCTCCCACACTTTCTCTCTCTTTTCTTTCTCTTAAAACTCTAGGGTTTGGAAAATTCGTATGGGTTAGAAAGCTAAGGGTTTAAGGCCTTTTTATAAGCCTAAACATGATGAAAACAGACTTTAAGTCAAGGTATACTTAGGTTATAACCAAATCAGGATCTTTCTGATCCAACGAAGCACTTTTGGAGGTCCTCTTATCAAATGCAGTCGGACTTAAGCTCACTAGCATCGGATCTTTAGTAAGTTAAGTTTTCAGTCCGATCGGATTTTCAGATCGTCCGTGGTGGACCAGCTTCAATTCAACGGTTACCGATCTTCGATCAAGGCTACAAGTACTTGGGCATGTAAGGGCCAACTTTCCTGATCCGTGAGTGAAATTTGGTCGAAATCTAATGGTTAGAACGCTTAAAAATGTCGTGCAAGTGACACGTGCCAGATTACTTAAAAATGTATTTAATTTTCTAAATATCTTCCTTTTCTCACTCTCTTCACTCCGGACTCAATAGAATGGTCTCAGGATATCGTTTGGGCTTGATTTTCTAGGCGATTGTCAAGTCCAACTAGGCGGTCGAAATGGTCTAAGTTCATAGCTCTCAGACTTTCGATGCGCGGTCTAGAATCAATACAAAGTTACAAAGCATTACCGGGAACAACTGGGTTTAGAGTTGGATCCTAGATTTCAGGGTATTATAACGTTAATGATTCCACAAGTTTTAAGTCTTGTAGAACGTATTTAAAGCGAACAGTACTAATTTCATAGCCAGTCTAACTTAGCGCTAGTTAACTTATGTTTAATTTCTAAGAGAACTAATCCTAAGTGATTTCTGATCGAGGTGGTACTTGGGTCTTGGTACGAAATTTTTCGAGTCGTTACAATCTACCTTCCTGAAAAAAAATTTCATCCTCGAAATTCGTACCTTCTCATACTCCTCGAGAAGCTATGGGTAGTTCTTTCTGATCTCAGCTTCTGTCTCCCAGGTAGCCTCTTCTTCAGTATAATGCGTCCATAATACCTTTACAAGGGGGATGACCTTACTACGCAACACCTGTTCCTTCCGGTCTAATATACGCGTCGGGCGCAGTTCGTAAGTGGCATCCTCGCTCAACTGCACCTACTCCCATCTGATGATATGGGAAGGATCAGGAACATATTTCTTCAGCATAGAAACATGAAATACGTTGGTACGCTCGCAAGAGGTGTAGGTAAAGCTAGACGGTATGCTACTGCACCCACACGATCAAGTATCTGGAACGGGCCAATAAATCTCGGCGCGAGTTTCCCCTTCTTCCCGAACCGAAGAACTCCCTTCATAGGAGAAACTCTTGAAAATACGTGATCTCTAACCGTGAACTCCAGCGGTCGTTGCCTCGTATCGGCATAACTCTTCTTCCTGCTCTGCGCTGTGAGAAGTCAACGCCTGATGATGTCAATCTTCTCTGAGGTCACCTGTACTAACTCAGGACCAATCAATTTCAGCTTGCCAACTTCAGTCCAGCAATGCGGTGCTCGATAAGGACGCCCATACAAGGCCTCATAAGGTGTCATACCGATACTTTCCTGAAAACTATTATTATGCGCAAACTCCGCATATGGAAGATAATCATCCCAACTGTCCTTAAAATCTAACACGCAAGCCCGAAACATATATTACAAAATCTGGTTCACCCGCTCAGTCTGTTCATTAGTCTGTGGGTGAAATGTAGTAATGAACTTCAACTTCACACCCATCGCTTCCTGGATGCGAGTCCAGAAAATAGAAGTAAACCGCGTGTCTCTATCTGACACAATCTCCAAGGAAACTTCATGCAGACGAACAATCTCCCTGATGTACAATCTAGCCAACTCGTCTGTAAAGTTTTAACTCTGATCGAAAAAAAGTGCGCTGACTTTGTCAAGCGGTCGACGATCACCCAGATAGAATCATGTCCCTTCCTCGTCTTTGGCAGTCCTAAGATGAAATCCATAGAAATAAAGTCCCACTTCCACTCAACTATAGGCATAGGCTAAAGGAGACCAGGGGGTCGGCGATGCTTTGCCTTCACCTGCTGGCAAGTGAGACAATGAGACACATAATCTACGATGTGGGTCTTCATGCCATCCTACCAATACGTCCTCTTCATGTCAGGATACATATTCGTACTGCCCAGATGCATCGCAAGCCTAAAACTGTGCACAGCCTCAAGAATCTCTCGTCTCAAGTCGGGGACATATGGGACACATAGGTGGCCACAATAACGTAAGCCCCCATTCGTTCCAACTTTCCACTTGGTATATACATCATCACTGGCCTACTCTCGAAGCTCAGTCAGACGCTCATTGTCCCTCTGTGCCGCGATGACCCTGTCATCGATAAGAGGTCGTAACTGAACTTGTGCGATAACCTTGAATGGCTCCTCCACAGTGAGTTTCTGCTCGAAGTCTCACAAAAACTCAACCATGTCCCACTCGGCAACCATCAACGGAGCCACAAACTCTATCGCCTTCTTGCGGTTCAACGGGTCAGCCACAAGGTTCGCCTTGCCCAGATGGTAGGAAACCTCAAAATTAACCATCGTCGTTGCCTCATATTCAGGTCTCGCTGCGTGAATATGTACTTGAGGCTCTTGTGGTTGCAAAAGAGCTCGAACTCCTCTCCATAGAGGTAATGTCTCCAGAGCTTCAATGCAAAGATGACAACTGCCAACTCTAGGTCTTTTGTAGGGTAATTCTCCTCGTGCTTCCTTAATTGTCTCGAGGCATATGCTATCACCCTGTCCTTCTGTATAAGGATACAACCTAAACCAACGTGAGACGCATCCATATAGATCGTATATCTAACCCCTTGCTCTAGCAATACTAGCATAGGGGCAGACGTCAGCCTATCTTTTAGCTCCTGAAAAGATGTTTTCGCCTTCTCATTCTAGGAAAACTTCAGGTCCTTCCGTGTCAACTGAGACAAGGGTCTGGCTATCTTAGAGAAGTCCCGAATGAATCGTCGATAGTAGCTAGAAAGTCTCAGGAAACTCCTCACCTCGGTAACCGAACCAGGCTGCTTCCAGTCCTGCACCGTGGCTACCTTAGTAAGGTCCACCGCAATCCCATCCTTGGACACAACATGTCCCAGGAACTTGACTTCTTCCTTCCAGATTCACACTTCTTCTACTATGCGAACAACTGATGTTGTCTTAGAGTATCCAGGACCGATCACAAGTGCTCCTCATGCTCCTCTCGACTCCTGGAGTATATCAAAATGTCATCTATAAACACGATGACGAATCGATAGAGGAACAGCCGAAATACTCGGTTCATCAGGTCCATGAACACGACTGGTGCTTTCGTAAGACCGAACGACATGACGAGAAAATCATAACGGCCAAAGCTAGTCCTGAAAGCCGTCTTCTATATGTCCTCATCCCTGACGCGCAGTTGGTGATACCCTGACTGTAGATCAATCTTTGAGAAGTACTGCGCTCCTCTTAGTTGATCAAACAGGTCATCTATCCTAGGCAAAGAGTACTTGTTCTTTACTATAATCTGATTCAGCTTGCGGTAATCAATACATAACCGCAATGATCCGTCTTTCTTCATCACGAACAACACAGGTGCTCCCCTAGGACACACACTCGTTAGTATGAAGCCAGCCTCTAACAAATCATCGATCTGTTTCCTTAACTCCTCCATCTCACACGGGGCCATGCGATACGCCGGCAATGAGATGGGCATCGAACCGGGTATCAAGTCGATAGTAAAATCGATCTCACGCTGGGGTGGAAACCCAGGTATCTTTCTGAACACATCTTCATAATCATGGACTACTAGCGTGCTTTCAAGAGTTGGGACATCAACATTCCTTAACAAGGAAGCATAACAAATCACTCGAGAGGAGTGACTGACTTGCACCGAAAATGTAAAGGACGTGCCCTTTGGCTCGTAAATTGTCACTAAATGGGTCTCGCAGTCAATCTCAGCCCTCCCTGTAGTTAGCCAATCCATGCCAAGGATGACGTCAAAATGATAGAAAGTGGAGACGACGATAAGGTCAATGGCCATCATCCTGTTCCCTAAATCTAGCAAACAACCCTCACACATCGTAGTGGCATCAGTAAAGGTCCCGTGTGCTAAAACAACTCATACCCCAACCATCCGAGTAGTCTGTAAACCAAGGCGCTTGACTACTGAAGAAGATATGACTGAGACTGTGGATCCCATATCCACCAACAAAAATATAGGAGTACCTTCAATATGGGCTATGACCTCAAAGGCCAAAGGTGGTGCGGTCTCTATCTCGAATGGCTCAGCTGTTAGTGTATGTACCTGAGCCTGCTGAGGACGGTTCGGCTGTGGTACCATAGGCCGATGTGATGGCCTAAAATGAGGTGCTGAAGGTTTGAAGGACGGATGAGCTGGTGCAGATCGAAGGGGTGGTGGTGAAATGGTCTAAGGCATCGGACGACCAATCCGCTGAGGCTGCGAGAACCCACTGTCTCGCATCCTGGAAAAATAAGAAATCTCAGTGTGGCCAGGCTTCTTGCAATAGCGGCACCACACATCAGGATGCCTCAAATAGCCAGGAGATGCAGAAGACCCCTGCGGTGAATCAGATCGAGGCCTCTTAGCAAGGAAAGGCCTACTCTCGAACTCAGGTAGCGGCCTAGGAATCATAGGTACTCGCGTTCGGGCCGACCTGTCCCTTCCTGCTCTGCACGCAAGGACATGCTCACCAGCTCTACATAAGAAGAAATGCTCAAACAGCACATCTTCGATCTAATCTCTGGCCACATGCCCTCAGAAAAATGCTGCATCCTTATCGGCTGATCACCCAGAATCAAAAGAGCATACCTCCCTAGCTCCGTAAACCTGTTTTCATATTTCGTCACCGACATGCCTCCCTGGCGAAGGTGAAGGAACTCACTCTCCTTCTCATGTCGATAAGTAACCGAGAAATACTTCTCGTGGAAGCGTGCCTCAAATGTTGCCCATGTCCACTCAAATCCCTCCGCCACAGTGCAGAGAATACTGTCCCACCATAGGCTAGCCTCCTTCTCAAACATGAAGGTGGGCAGCTCAACCTGCTCTGCCTCAGAACAGTGCAACGGTCTAAGCATCTTCGAGATGCGGTCTATCCAATACTCAGCCTCCTCAGGTCTGTGAGTACCTAAAAATGTAGGAGACCTCAAGTGCTGAAATCGCTCGAAAGAACTGCTCGCACTAGCATGCCCAATAGGGTGTAGAGGCGAGGCAAGTGGAGTCGTCGCCATCGACTGAGCAAAAATGCCAGCCATGGAGGACAAGAACTGCTACTGCTATTGCTGATACTATATCTGCTGCTGCTGCATCAATAGCATCATCTGCTCTAGCCTATCAGGAGGTAGAGCGGACTGTGATGTAGAAGGCATCGACGCGGATGCACGATGCTATTCAGGAACCGCAGGTGTGACGGGAGGCACCACAGAAGGTGTCACAGGAGGTGGTCCAGCAACAGGACCAGAAGTCGGCTGAGAACTCAGCCTGAGATCTGATCAAGATGGGCCCGCATGAGGGTCCATAGGAGTATCGCACAGGGCAAGGGCCCCATCGAGTGAATCTCCAAGAGAAAGACGGGTCGAAGATCTCGAACCCTTAGGTGGCATACCTTACACACAACAGAGGGTAGTAATCAAAGAGATTAGGCATTCACACAGTCCATTCACAACATGTACTTCACAAGCCAAGGAAACCATATGCATTTCATTAACAAAATTGTCACAATACATGATTTACAGCATTACATGAATCGCGACAGAGAAAGCGTGTGAACAAAACACCTAAGCTTCACACATAAAGCTTCAACGCTAAACTAATACCAACTGACAAATAACTATCAAACCACACATAAAAATAAAAAACAAACAAACAAACAATGACCACATAAGTCTATGCATCAGAATCTAGCAACGGAGAAGGGGCACCCTTATCCTTCAGGCAGCACAGGATGGTCTTTAGCGTGCGGGTTACTTTCTTAAACTTTTCCTTCATGAGGTCCCGCAAATCTCCAATATCCTGTCGAAGAGCAGCCTGACTCTCCTCGAGTCGCACTATACGGGCATCTCTATCAGCCTGAGTCACAGGAGGAGGACTCTCATCAGTATCCTGAGCCTCTTCTTCTTTTTCATCCTTCTCTTCTTCCTCTATCTCTACCCCACCTTCTTCTTCACTTTCCTCTTGTAACGCCCGTGAAAAATCCGTACTTGGGTTCGAGTACCGATTTGACCCGAAATCGCGTAGAAATAATTTCCATGGAAATTAAGCGTAAGTTAGCTAGCGCAACGCTAGAGTAGCTGGGAAATAGTCCCTGATCACTTTAAATACGTTCTGCAAGACCCAAATCGAGTAGAACAAACAACTCTACAATACTCTATAACCTCGGATCAAACTCTAAGCAGGTTTGTTCTCTGGACCATATTGAAATTTTGTATTGGATTTAGACCGCGCGTCGAAGGTCCGATACCTTCTATCTTAGACCGTTAGAACCGCCTAGCTAGACTTGACAATCATCTCGAAAATCAAGTCAAACCGATAATCACAGACGATTTCGTTGAACCCGGACTGAAGCGACCGCGAATAGGGACGAATTTGGAATTTCAAATTCAAATCTGGCACACGACTTGACGCGTCAGTATTAAGCGTTCTGACCGTCAGAATTCATCCAGATTACACCCTCAGATCAGGAAAAATTTCTATTTATTATCATGAGACTTTTAGCCCTGATCTACGTGCAGTGACCGCTGAACTGAAACTGGTCCGCCACGTGCGATCTGCGAACCCTGCCAGACTGAAAACTTAATACGAGGTACATCTGGTACCCATGAGCTTAAGTCTGATCGCAATCGACCAGGGGACCACCAGAAAGCAGTTTTTGGACCGAAACAGCCCCGAAATGGATAGGCATCAAGTAAACTTCGTCCCGGAGCCTATTTCCGGCGATTTCAAGCTTATAAAAGGGGTTGAAACCCTCATTTCTCCCTTACATCCGAAAATTGCAACCCTAGGAGAAAAAGAGAGAGAGTTTGAGAGAAAGAGAAGAAGAGAATTTTCCCACTTCCGAGCTCCTGACAGTTGCTGCTTCAGCACTTCTTTCCAATCACCTGGCTGGTGATTTCTCCATTTTTCAGGTATAAAATAACCCCAAAAACTTGCTGATTTAGGGTTTGCTTAGATGCTTAACATGTTAGCTAACGTATTCCATAAATCAGGCTTTCCTACCGCCATAGACGAAGCGTACACGCTCCGTTTAAAATCCTGCAACCGTAAGAGACTAGGTGAGGATTTTAGACGCTTTGATTGACGGTTTACAACGCTTTCAATGTCGTTTAATAGTAGATTATCGACGGCATCGCCGTTTGACATGTACAACATGCTCTCCGTTTCCTGTTTCGTAAATTAACGAAGAATATGAGATTTAGGGCATTTTAGTCATTTGTAGGAAGTACGGTCTACATGCATATTTTGCTGACGTGATTGACATGGTTTGTCGCCGCATTAGAGAGTTAGGAATGCTTGCATAATCAGTTTGGCGAAGAGATTCGCCAAGTTGCGCACTTTGGGTCGACATACTATATGTGGACTTAAGTGTGTAGTGTATGTGTTTGTAAAAATGCTTGTATTAGTATGTATTGAATTGAATGATGTTATGTAGTAGTTTGAGATTGATTTCTTGATTAAAATGCTGACCTAAATGATTTCCTACATGTTTACCTTATGCATGATTGCATTACATGCATAGAAAGTATGGCTTGAAGATTTTCTTAAGTGGAATGTTATAACATGTGTTAACATGCTCACATGATGTATTTCAATTCCAATACCTTTGCGTATAGTGCTGATAGGATTCCATAGATGTGTGGGACTAGACTTAGTCCAGGCAGTCGATAACCGAGCTAATTCGTGGCTGACTGGTCATAGCCACGAACGACGCGTCGATGAACGTGATTCGTATTGAGAGTTGGCGGCAGTGGTTAGGCCACGCGAAGTGTTTTACGCACTTCATGTCGTTCGACTTGAGATGCGATCGCGCTAGTCGAGCCCGTCAAGTAACCTGACAGGCCGATGTATGTTCACCTTGTATGTGTCATAACTGCTTGAACCTAGGGTACTGAACTTACCATTGTAAACCCTATTAACCGTGGTACCATGATCCACGAAGACTCATGAGCCGGGCATGGTGGTATGGGACACCGTGGTCGAGCTGTCGGCCTACGCTGGGGCCACAAACCTCCCCGTAGTGACCAGTGAGCACCTAGACTCGTGAGCAGATTATGGTGGTATGGGACACTATATTCTAGCTGTCGGCCTACACTGATCAGGCGACGAGCCCTTTGTAGTGACCGCGAGCGTATTCTGAGTCCACGGGAGGCGACGACCCTTCCGTTGCAGTAGAGTACGGTAGGCCTGTATTGATAAGGTGATGGGGGAGCGGTGCAACGAGTGCGAGCAACAGCCCTGGCAGCCCTTGCAGTGACCTACGAAATACACATCGTATGAGATTACTAGGAGTGACGACCCTAGACAGGATCTGCGTTGGGATTGATACAAGGGAAGTACCTTAGTTTCCCAATCCTGCTGTTTGAATGGACTAATAACAACTCGGAAATCATATCACCATAGCATTGCATGTGCCTGGAAGATGTGGAGCACTCTAGGGAGTGTGGCATGCCGCGGTCGTAAGATGTTGCCGCATGAGGGTGATCGTCGGTGAGGGCATACATCACGTCATATCATCTTGCATTAACAACAGTATTAGGATTGTCTGATTTACTGCTTTACTATTATCGCGTGATTGAATTGTGAACATGCTAATCTTTGCTCTATGATTCCACTGAGTTGATCACTCATTCCCACGTTACGGGATGGTGTTTGCAACACCCACCAGACCCTGTTGTAGCTGCAGGTGAGGACGAGATCCAGGAGGTGGAGCCAGAGATCGACGAGGACCAGGATGAGTTCTCGTATATGCAGTATCATGACGGCTTCCCGTAGGCGACCTGGATCGAGGGGACATCAGTGAGACTTTCTTTTTGAAAATTATTCTTTTGTTATGTATATGTACATGAGACTCAGAGATGTAGTCATACTTTGGAGACAGATGAGATTACTTTGTTTTTCCATATAGTGATATATACATTGTTTAGTCTTCTGCTTGCTTTTATCACTGGATTTGAAGTATGAATTACAGTTTTGGTATACTTTTACTCATGTGAATGCTTTAAATCAGACAACATTGAATCATAACCATTTTTGTTGCATAAGTGATGGTCTGGAACTCGGGAGTTGAGTTTATACACGACCCCCGATCTTCAGAGTGTTACAAGTTGGTATCAGAGCATGAATGAGAGTATACTGGGCCTGAGTTATGGTCTTGCGACGTACGCTGTCACTTCCTTTGACTTAGGTGGGTGCGAGAAGGGTCTAGAAACACGTCTAAGATCGCAGATTCGCCGATAGGCGAAGTCTATTAGGATCGATCGCAAAATCGAGTCTGTAACGTATCTCGGGTCGCGTAAGGCAACCCGAATCACTTCTAAGCTATAGGAAGTCTGGTGGGGACGTCCTATGAGCGGTTTTAAACCGTAAAAAGTGAATCCTTGGGCCGTGGGATGACCACGACTCCAGTAATCAATCGCCAGGGCTTAAAAACCCCGTTTCACCAAAAATCTTCAAAATTCCTCCTCTAAACACTCCAATATTCATTTCTTTCTTATCCATTTCATATTAGGCATCAAAAATAATGTGAAAATAACACAAATTAATACTTTCACAAAATTTTACAGTGAATAGTAAAATTTCATGAAAAATGGCCATGAGGCCATTCTAACTTCACTTTCTTTAGCAAATAAGGGTTTAGATAGATGTACTGGCTCCTTCTACCCCAAATTCATATTCTGCATCATATGGTTTGGTATTCGATATTGCAATGTGAACCTGGAAAGCTCCGAACACATGTTTGGGCTCATACAGACCAAAATACTATGAACTAAGGGGTGAGACTTAATTTTTTGGGACCTTGGGACCATGGGGGACCAGACCCATGGGGTCCCACCGGCCAACGTGGCAGTTGGCCGGCGATGCCATCGCCGGTCGGGCGATGCATCGCCGACCGGCGGTGTCCGATGGAGCTGTCCTTCGGGCGCAGGGCCTTAAATGGGGTCCACACCCTCCCTAGGTACCTCCCACCTCACGAAAACCCCCAAATCTTACCCCTCCTTCACAAACAGCCCTCTACATAGCCCTAGTTTCGATTTTCAACAATCCACTCCAAACCCCAGCGTCCCAAACCACTTCTAGGACCCTCCTTGGCCAAAACCGACCACCACCCATCACTTATTGGGTGTTGGCAGCCTCTTTCCTTGAAGATCTCACCATTTGGAGCTCCAAAATCCCCCAAATAGAGCTGAAATCGTGAGGTGCTCCATCCCATCTTTTTGTTTGTATTTTTTCCTGAAAGTATAGCCTTGGGAAGCTTGAAGCAACCCTCTACGATGCCTAGATTTCCTTTTCTCAGATTGGGCAGCCATTTCTCTGCATTTTCGGCGTTTTCCATGGCTTTTGTGGAAGCCATTTTGGGCCTTCTGTCACTCTCATCCATCATATCTTTGATGGGTAAGAGGAAAACTGCGACAGACGAGGCTGGGCCGAGCCGCCCTGCTCGATCGAGAAGACCGCGGGGTGGTGCCTCAAGTTCAAGCACCGCCGCAGGTCCAGCTGTAGTCCTGGAGTGCCGTACAAAGCGGGATTTGGATCCCCATGCACACCTTGGACGAACAATTTTATCAGAGATGCCTCATGGCGAATACACTGATCGTAGAGTGTTATTTGAGGCGGACGTAGATGGACGATTGTTCGGCGAATATCTGTTGTTCGAACGCATTGAAGCTGCGCACTGGGGACCGATCTTTGAAGCTCGCGCTCGTGCTAATGTGAGCACTGTTCGTGCCTTCTATGCTAGCATCCAGAGTCCTACCTTGGAGCCTTTGCAGTTCAAAATCCCTTTTGGTAGAGATCGGATGGCTACGATCGACGTCCGGTTGATTGCGCGACTTCTCAACGTGCCTCTAGGTGATGTGCATCCTAGTGAGAAGAATTTGAGGACTAGACGTGAACGAGATCGCCGCACCAGGTTTCTGTGCGGTAAGTTGGTTCCATGGCAGCCTAATAATAGCCTCAAGGCGACGTACATGTCTGAGGATTTTCGCCTGCTGCATCATATCTGCACGTTCAATGTCTATCCCAGGTCGACGAACCGCATTGAATGCACATGTCTTATGGTCGATTTCTTATTTCTGGTGGCCCAGGGAGAGAACGTATGTATGGCCACTTTCATCTTACGGCAGATAGTTCTCATAGTCAGGTTGAGGAGAACATCCGAATCGCTTCCCTTTGGCCGACTTATTTGCAAGATTGCACTTAAGTTTGCCTATAGACTTGGGCCCGAATTACCGGTATCGATTCACACCATCGATGAGTCGACAATGGTCAAGATGAAGATTGGGTCGCAATACCGTGAAAATCAACTTGAAAGGGATAGTGGGGATGACTTTGATGAAGAGGAAGATCAAAGCGAAGAAGAACCTAGAGCAGAGGTTCAGGAAGAAGCTCAGGAAGAAGCAGAAGAGGAGGCTCAGGATACTGATGAGAGCCCTCCTTCTGCGCAGGCTACTATCGACGATCGCATTGCTCGGATGGAGGAGAGTCAGACCGCGTTGCGAAGGGAAGTCCAAGAACTTCGAGCAGAAGTTGCTGATGCCAAGGCCGTTACAAAGAAGTTTGGCAAGGTGACTCGCACCTTGAAGGCAATCCTGTGTTGCTTACAGGATAAGGGTGCTCCTCCTCCGTCACCAGACTCCGACTAGCGATGCGATCTTGATGTTGTTATTAGTAGTTAGCCATTTCCTGTTTTATATGTGTAAGCCGGTTAGGGCTAGTTCTTTGCTTATGTTGCTGTTGCTTAACTGTCTTAATTTCCATGTAATTCTAGTCATGATGCTTGTAAGGATATATCCCTTGTATTGTGACAATTTTGATTAATTGAAATGCATGGAATGCCTTTGAATCTTTAAGTGAATGATTGTGGTATATTTGTGCAATTGAGACTGACAAGGTTGCACCCTATTTTGAATATAGGGAATGCCACCTAAGACTACGAGGAGCGCGGTTCGGCTTTCATTGTCAGAGCAGATGGATCAGACTCCCTCTCAGTCTGGCACTCGTCCGGACCCTGCTGTGGGCCCGATTCCTGAGGCGGTTCGGTCATCTCAGCCTGCTGTTGGTCCTACAGATGGACCACCGCCATTTACACCATCCATTAGAGAACCACACCGCGCATCTACTTCCACACCGCATCCGCCACAGCCTGCTCCACCCCCTGACAGATTCGAGCAGATGATGGCTATGATGCTACAGCAGCAGCAGCTTCTGACCACCATAGTTGGGACTTTAGCCTAGGGTGGGGGTGCGACTACATCTACTCCACCTGCACCACCTGCGTATCCAGCTGAGGATGCCTATACTTACGTCCAGGATGAGGGCATGGTCCATCCTGCGCCGCCTGCTTTCCCTGCGGGGAATCCTGCCGACACACGGGGCCTACTGGAGCGATTTCAGCGCTTGCGGCCTCCTACTTTCATGGGTTCTCACAGACCCGAGGAGGCTGAGTTCTGGCTCGACCGAGTGTCGAAGATTCTACGGATGTTGCACTGCACAAAGGCTGAGCAGGTAGAGCTGGCTACCTTCCTGTTTGAGAGAGAGGCCAGTATGTGGTGGGATAGCGTATTGCGGACTGTTGCCGCAGATTTCGTATGGACGTGGGCAGCATTTGAGTTCCGCTTCCATGAGAAGTATTATCCCCAGACCTACAGGCACGAGAGGGAGAATGAGTTTCTCCGTCTCAGGCAGGCAGCGATGACAGTTACCGAGTATGAGCATCGGTTCACAGAGTTGGGCAGGTACGTCCCGACGATTCTAGCTGATGAGAAGATGCGCATACGGTGCTTTTTGGAGGGCTTGCGACCGGATATTCGGTCGAAGATGTGCTGTGTCAGTTTCCCTTCCTATGCGGAGTTGGTTCACATGTCCATGCGGGCAGAGCAGGACGTGGATCGACTTGCGCGATCTCGAGGCCCGACTACTTCTAGGCCGCGACCGGATTTGCCAGACAGGCCCTTCGCGGGCAAGAGGCCTCGCTTTGATCCTCCTACCAAGACCACGGTTCCTGTACCACCATTTCGGTGCCCTGATTTGTCATGCACATACTGTGGGAGGACGGGCCACTTAGCGCAGAGTTGCTTTTCGAGGATGCGGGACAGTGGGTTCTCGCCGCCGCAGAAGATTGATCGTGTACGTCCACAGGCGATATCAGCACCCCCTATACGGTCAGCTCCTGCGCATCCTTCTTTCAGACCTACGGTATCGCAGATTCGACAGCCTCCACGATCCTTGACACAGCGGCCGAACCGGCCACAGCAGGCTCGAGTTCATGCATTGACCGCTGAGGTAGCTACGACGCCGACTTTTCAGCATTCAGCCTTTGAGGTCACGGCCCATATCGGAGGTACTCCCATTCTTGTCATGGTGGACACTGGTTCCACGATTTCTTTGATATCGCGTGCCGTAGTCAGACGTCTCGGGTTACAGACTATCACTATGGATAGCGTGTGAGTCTTTGCAGCTCATGGAGATTTTTCGGATGTCACCCAGATGTGTGAGGGTTGTTTGGTTGATCTGGGAGGCAGGACGATGACTCTTGATCTGGTCGTCGATCCTTCGTTCGTTTATCTCGACGTCATTCTTGGCATGGATTGGTTGACTGCAGCGAGAGCCGAGATTGACTGCGAGACTCGTATAGTCACAGCGTACGAGCCTGAGGGTGCATCCTTCACATTTCCAGTGCGGGTAAATCTTCCTTTCCGCATTCTTAGCTACGCCACTCTATTGCGCGACGCTGGTGCTCAGGTACTTGAGCAGACGCCAGTTGTTTCTGAGTTCGGGGATCTGTTCAGGAAGATCCCTGGTTTGCCGCCCCGACGTGAGATCGATTTCACTATCGATCTGGTTCCTGGTTCTACACCCGTCTCACTGCCGACGTATCGCATGGCACCATGTGAGATGGAGGAGTTGAGGACGCAGATTGATGGCCTACTAGAGCTTGGCTTTATACGGCCTAACGTGTCTCCTTGGGGAGCACCGGTCTTGTTCGTGAAGAAGAAGGATGGTTCGCTGCGATTGTGTATTGATTATCGCAGGCTGAACCAGCTCATGGTGAAGAACAAGTACCCTTTGCCCAGGATCGATGACTTGTTTGATCAGTTGAGAGGAGCGTACTACTTCTCGAAGATTGATCTTCAGTCAGGTTATCATCAACTGCGCGTCAGAGATGAGGACGTGCAGAAGACAGCATTCAGGACCAGTTTTGGTCACTACGAGTTCCTCGTGATGTCGTTCGGTCTCACGAACGCACCGGCTGTGTTCATGGATCTGATGAACCGGGTATTTCGGCCTTTCCTCTATCGATTCGTCGTTGTCTTCATTGACGACATTTTGGTCTACTCTAGGAGTCGAGAGGAGCATGAGGAGCACTTGCGTTTGGTCCTTGATACGCTCAGACGACATCAGTTGTTCGCACAGTATAAGAAGTGCGACTTCTGGAAGCAGGAGGTGAAGTTTCTGGGACACGTGGTGTCCAAGGATGGCATGGCAGTTGACCTGTCTAAGGTAGCTGCGGTGCAGGACTGGGAGCAGCCTGGTTCTGTCACTGAGGTGAGGAGTTTCTTGGGACTCGCTGGCTACTATCGGCGCTTCATTCAGGACTTCTCGAAGATCGCGAGACCCTTATCTCAGTTGACACGGAAGGACGTGAAGTTCGCCTGGAATGATAAGGCGGAGTCAGCTTTTCAGGAGCTGAAGGACAGACTTACGTCCGCCCCTGTGCTAGTATTGCCAGAGCAAGGGGTTAGATACACTATATACATTGACGCGTCTAGCGTTGGTTTGGGTTGTGTCCTTATGCAGAGGGACAGGGTAATTTCGTATACCTCGAGACAATTAAGGAAGCACGAGGAGAATTACCCTACACACGACCTGGAGTTGGCAGCCGTGATATTCGCACTGAGACTCTGGAGACATTACCTCTACGGAGAGGAGTTCGAGCTCTTTTGCGACTACAAGAGCCTCAAGTACATATTCACGCAGCGAGACTTGAATATGAGGCAGCGGCGATGGATGGAAACGCTGAAGGACTTCAAGTTTAAAGTCTCTTACCATCCTGGGAAGGCGAACCTTGTGGCTGATGCATTGAGCCGCAAGAAGGCGATAGAGTTTGCGGCTCCGCTGATGGTTGCCGAGTGGGATATGGTGGAGTTTTTGTGAGACTTTGAGCAGAAACTCACCGTGGAGGAACCATTTGAGTTCATCGCACACGTACAGGTGCGATCCCAGATCGATGACCGAGTCATCGAGGCGCAGAGGGACGACGCGCATCTTACTGAGCTTCGAGAGCAAGCCAGTGATGATACTGACGCCGACTGGCGAGTTGGTATGGATGGGGGCTTACGTTACCGTGGCCGCCTATGCGTCCCAGATGTCCCTGACTTGAGACGAGAGATTCTCGAGGCTGCGCATTCTACTAGACTCGCGATGCATCCAGGCAGCACGAAGATATATCGTGACGTGAAGAGGACGTATTGGTGGGAAGGTATGAAGACCCACATAGCTGAGTTCGTGTCCCGTTGTCTCACTTGTCAGCAGGTGAAGGCAGAGCATCGCCGACCACCTGGACTTTTGCAGCCTATGCCGATTGTAGAGTGGAAGTGGGATTTCATTTCCATGGACTTCATTTCTGGGTTGCCGAAGACGAGGAAGGGGCATGATTCCAATTGGGTGATCGTCGACCGATTGACGAAGTCGGCGCACTTCCTACCGATCAGAGTTACGAACTCTGCAGACGAGCTGGCTAGATTGTACATCCGAGAGATTGTGCGTCTGCATGGAGTTCCGTTGGAGATCATGTCGGACAGAGACACGCGGTTCACTTCTATTTTCTGGACTCGCATTCAGGAGGCTATGGGTGTGAAGTTGAAGTTCAGTACTGCCTTCCACCCACAGACGGACGGACAGACGGAGCGAGTGAACCAGATCCTGGAGGACATGTTGCGAGCTTGCGCATTGGACTTCAAGGACAGTTGGGATGATTGTCTTGCATATGCGGAGTTTGCGTACAATAATAGCTTCCAGGCGAGTATCGGCATGGCACCTTATGAGGCGCTGTATGGGCGACCTTGTCGCGCACCGCATTGCTGGTTAGAGGTCGGTGAGCGTAGCTTGATCGGCCCAGAGTTGGTGCAAGCGACGTCAGAGAAGATTGATATTATTCGACGTCGGCTTCTTACAGCGCAGAGCAGACAGAAGAGCTACGCCGATACGAGACGGAGACCACTTGAGTTCACAGTCGGGGATCACGTGTTTTTGTGAGTTTTCCCTATGAAGGGAGTCCTTCGGTTCGGGAAAAAGGGGAAGCTGGCACCGCGATTCATTGGTCCATTCCAGATCCTCGATCGTGTGGGAGCAGTGGCTTACCGATTGGCTTTACCCACGCCCCTCGCGAGCGTCCACAATGTATTTCATGTTTCTATGCTGAAGAAGTACGTTGCTGATCCTTCCCATATCATCAGATGGGAGCAGGTGCAGTTAGGAGAGGATGTTACTTATATCCTGCGACCGACACGCATCTTAGACAGGAAGGAGCAGGTACTGCGTAGCAAGGTGATTCCCCTTGTGAAGGTACTATGGACGCATCACTCTGAGGAGGAGGCTACTTGGGAGACAGAAGCCGAGATCAGAAAGAACTACCCACAGCTTCTCGAGGAGTACGAACAGGTACAAATTTTGAGGATGAAATTATTTGTTAAGGGGGGTAGATTGTAACGCCCGTGAAAAATCCGTACTTGGGTTCGAGTACCGATTTGACCCGAAATCGCGTAGAAATAATTTCCATGGAAATTAAGCGTAAGTTAGCTAGCGCAACGCTAGAGTAGCTGGGAAATAGTCCCTGATCACTTTAAATACGTTCTGCAAGACCCAAATCGAGTAGAACAAACAACTCTACAATACTCTATAACCTCGGATCAAACTCTAAGCAGGTTTGTTCTCTGGACCATATTGAAATTTTGTATTGGATTTAGACCGCGCGTCTAAGGTCCGATACCTCCTATCTTAGACCGTTAGAACCACTTAGCTGGACTTGACAATCATCTCGAAAATCAAGTCAAACCGATAATCACAGACGATTTCGTTGAACCCGGACTGAAGCGACCGCGAATAGGGACGAATTTGGAATTTCAAATTCAAATCTGGCACACGACTTGACGCGTCAGTATTAAGCTTTCTGACCGTCAGAATTCATCCAGATTACACCCTCGGATCAGGAAAAATTTCTATTTATTATCATGAGACTTTTAGCCCTGATCTACGTGCGGTGACCGCTGAACTGAAACTGGTCCGCCACGTGCGATCTGCGAACCCTGCCAGACTGAAAACTTAATACGAGGTACATCTGGTACCCATGAGCTTAAGTCTGATCGCAATCGACCAGGGGACCACCAGAAAGCAGTTTTTGGACCGAAACAGCCCCGAAATGGATAGGCATCAAGCAAACTTCGTCCCGGAGCCTATTTCCGGCGATTTCAAGCTTATAAAAGGGGTTGAAACCCTCATTTCTCCCTTACATCCGAAAATTGCAACCCTAGGAGAAAATGAGAGAGAGTTTGAGAGAAAGAGAAGAAGAGAATTTTTCCGCTTCCGAGCCCCTGACAGTTGCTGCTTCAGCACTTCTTTCCAATCACCTGGCTGGTGATTTCTCCATTTTTCAGGTATAAAATAACCCCAAAAACTTGCTGATTTAGGGTTTGCTTAGATGCTTAACATGTTAGCTAACGTATTCCATAAATCAGGCTTTCCTACCGCCGTAGACGAAGCGTACACGCTCCGTTCAAAATCCTGCAACCGTAAGAGACTAGGTGAGGATTTTAGACGCTTTGATTGACGGTTTACAACGCTTTCAATGTCGTTTAATAGTAGATTATCGACGGCATCGCCGTTTGACATGTACAACATGCTCTCCGTTTCCTGTTTCGTAAATTAACGAAGAATATGAGATTTAGGGCATTTTAGTCATTTGTAGGAAGTACGGTCTACATGCATATTTTGCTGACGTGATTGACATGGTTTGTCGCCGCATTAGAGATTTAGGAATGCTTGCATAATCAGTTTGGCGAAGAGATTCGCCAAGTTGCGCACTTTGGGTCAACATACTATATGTGGACTTAAGTGTGTAGTGTATGTGTTTGTAAAAATGCTTGTATTAGTATGTATTGAATTGAATGATGTTATGTAGTAGTTTGAGATTGATTTCATGATTAAAATGCTGACCTAAATGATTTCCTACATGTTTACCTTATGCATGATTGCATTACATGCATAGAAAGTATGCCTTGAAGATTTGTTTAAGTGGAATGTTATAACATGTGTTAACATGCTCACATGATGTATTTCAATTCCAATACCTTTGCGTATAGTGCTGATAGGATTCCATAGATGTGTGGGACTAGACTTAGTGCAGGCAGTCGGTAACCGAGCGAATTCGTGGCTGACTGGTCATAGCCACGAACGACGCGTTGATGAACGTGATTCGTGT
Source organism: Magnolia kwangsiensis (assembly GCA_037074715.1). Taxonomy (NCBI): domain Eukaryota; kingdom Viridiplantae; phylum Streptophyta; class Magnoliopsida; order Magnoliales; family Magnoliaceae; genus Magnolia; species Magnolia kwangsiensis. Next base: position 114,249,791 of record CM073572.1, on the reverse strand, counting down.
TGAGAGTTGGCGGCAATGGTTAGGCCACGCGAAGTGTTTTACGCACTTCATGTCGTTCGACTTGAGATGCGATCGCGCTAGTCGAGCCCGTCAAGTAACCCGACTGGCCGATGTATGTTCACCTTGTATGTGTCATAACTGCTTGAACCTAGGGTACTGAACTTACCATTGTAAACCCTATTAACTGTGGTACCATGATCCACGAAGACTCATGAGCCGGGCATGGTGGTATGGGACACCGTGGTCGAGCTGTCGGCCTACGCTGGGGCCACAAACCTCCCCATAGTGACCAGTGAGCACCTAGACTCGTGAGTAGATTATGGTGGTATGGGACACTATATTCTAGCTGTCGGCCTACACTGATCAGGCGACGAGCCCTTTGTAGTGACCGCGAGCGTATTCTGAGTCCACGGGAGGCGACGACCCTTCCGTTGCAGTAGAGTACGGTAGGCCTGTATTGATAAGGTGATGGGGGAGCGGTGCAACGAGTGCGAGCAACAGCCCTGACAGCCCTTGCAGTGACCTACGAAATACACATCGTATGAGATTACTATGAGTGACGACCCTAGACAGGATCTGCGTTGGGATTGATACAAGGGAAGTACCTTAGTTTCCCAATCCTGCTGTTTGAATGGACTAATAACAACTCAAAAATCATATCACCATAGCATTGCATGTGCCTGGAAGATGTGGAGCACTCTAGGGAGTGTGGCATGCCGCGGTCGTAAGATGTTGCCGCATGAGGGTGATCGTCGGTGAGGGCATACATCACGTCATATCATCTTGCATTAACAACAGTATTAGGATTGTCTGATTTACTGCTTTACTATTATCGCGTGATTGAATTGTGAACATGCTAATCTTTGCTCTATGATTCCACTGAGTTGATCACTCATTCCCACGTTATGGGATGGTGTTTGCAACACCCACCAGACCCTGTTGTAGCTGCAGGTGAGGACGAGATCCAGGAGGTGGAGCCAGAGATCGACGAGGACCAGGATGAGTTCTCGTATATGCAGTATCATGACGGCTTCCCGTAGGCGACCTGGATCGAGGGGACATCAGTGGGACTTTCTTTTTGAACATTATTCTTTTGTTATGTATATGTACATGAGACTCAGAGATGTAGTCATACTTTGGAGACAGATGAGATTACTTTGTTTTTCCATACAGTGATATATACATTGTTTAGTCTTCCGCTTGCTTTTATCACTGGATCTGAAGTATGAATTGCAGTTTTGGTATACTTTTACTCATGTGAATGCTTTAAATCAGACAACATTGAATCATAACCATTTTTGTTGCATAAGTGACGGTCTGGAACTCGGGAGTTGAGTTTATACACGACCCCCGATCTTCAGGGTGTTACACCTCCTCTTCACTATCATACTCACCCTCGTTGTCATCATCAAGTTGAGCCTCAAGCTGCCGAGGTCTCATCTTCATCTGGTTCAGAGTAGCCTCATTGATATAATGAACCGGCGCAGGCAACTCTGCCCCAAGCCTATAGGCAAACTCGAGCGCAATCTTGCATATGAGCCGGCCAAAGGAAAGTGACTCAGACGTTCTTTTCGATCGCGTTATGAGGATGATCTGTCGCAGCACAAACGTAGGCATGCACACATTCTCTCCCTGCCCCACTTAATACAGAAAATCTACTATGAGACGTGTGCATTTACTACGATTGATCCACCTGGGATAAACATTGAACGTGCAGATGTGATGATGTAGATGAAAATCACCCGACATATGGGTCGCTAGGAGGCTCTTGTTACGCTGCCACTTAAATAAACGACCACATAGAAACCTAGTGCGGCGATCTCTCTCACGAACACTGTTCAGGTTCTTAGCACTTGGATGTACCTCGCCAAGTAGCACGTTCAGAAGTCGAGCTATCAACCGAACATCGATTGTGGCTTCTCAATCTCTGCCAAAGGGGATCTTGAACTGCAATGGCTCCAGCGTAGGGTCCCGAATATGAGCATAGAAGGCACGAACAGTGCTCACATTAGCACGAGACTCACCTTCAAATAGCGGACCTGTAACACCCTGAAAATCGGGGTCGTGTAGAAACCCGACACCCGAGTTCCAGACCATCACTTATGCAACAAATATGCGGATGATTCAATGTTGTCTGAGTTAGTGCATTAACATGAGTAAGATTATACTAAAACTGCAATTCATACTCCAGATCCAGTGATAAAACGCAAGCAGAAGACTGAAGAATATATATATCACTGTATGAAAAATAAAATAATCTCGAACTGTCTCCAAAGTATGAATACATCTCTGAGTCTCATATACATACAATAAACCAAAATCAAATGTCATGTAACAGTCCAACTAGTAAAAATCTCACTGATCCAGGCCACCTACGCGAAGCTGTCCGAGAACTGCATGTACGAGAACTCATCCTGGTCCTCGAAGTAGTCTGGCTCCAGCTCTTGGATCTCCTCACAACCTGCATCTAAGACAGAGTCTAGTAGGTGTTGTAAGCACCGTCCCATATCATGGGAGTGAGTGATCAACTCAGTGGAATCATAGAGCAAAGATTAGCATGTTAACAAATCAATCACGCGATAATAGTAAAGCAATCAATCAGACATTTTTAGATACTGTTGTTAATGCAAGCATGAAATGACATGATGGATGCCCTCACCGACATACTCCCTCATGAGACACCATCTAACGTCCGTAGTGTGCTTTCTTCCCTCAATGTTCCACATCATCCAGGCACATGCAGTGCGATGTGGATATGATTACCGAGTTGTTATTAGTCCTTTCAAACAGTAGGATTGGAAAACAAAGGTACCTTCCTTATATCAATCCCAACACAGATCCTCTCTAGGGTCGTCACTCCTAGTAGTCTCATACGATGTTATATTTATAGGTCACCGCAAGGGCTGTCAAGGCTGTTGCTCACACTCGTTGCACCGCTCCCTCATCACCTTATCAATACAGGCCTAATGTACTCTTGTTGTTACGTAAGGGTCGTCGCCTCACGTACACTCAGAATACGCTCGAGGTCACTACAAAGGGCTCGTCACCAATCAGTGCAGGCCGACAGCTTGAATGTAGTGTCCTATACCACCACAATCGGCTCATGAGTCTAAAGTGATCACTGGTCACTACGGGGAGGTTTGTGGCCCCAGCGTAGGCCGACAGCTCGACCCCGGTGTCCAAGACCACCATGCACGGCTCATGAGTCTTAATGGATCAAGGTATCATGGTTATTAGGGTTTTCACTGGTAAGTTCAGTACCCTAGGTTCAAGCAGTTATGACCAATACAAGGTGAACATACATTGGTCAGTCAGGTTACTTGACGAGCTCGACTAGTATGAGCGCACCTCAAGCTGAAGGACATGAAGTGCATAAAACACCTCGTGTGGACTAACCACTGCCGTCAACCCAAAGCACGACTCGCATTCATCGACGCGTCCTTCGTGGTAAATAGAAGCCAACCACGAACTTGAATCTATTACCGACTTCCTGGACTAGAGCATAGCACTAAGCACTTGTAATCTACATCAGTGATCATATGAGAGTAACAGAAATGAAATACAAACAATCCAACATGTTAACAACATGTTATAACATACAATGTAAGCAAATCAACCAAACACATGTATTCCATACATACAAGGAAATCAATTCAATAACAACATGGAGGAAAATCATGTACATCATCATATTGATTGAGAATTCAATCTCAAGACTAATCTACACCAACATTTACTCAATACATACTAATACAAACATTTATACAAACACTTAGTTTACCCACTTTAGTCTACATAGCGTATGTCGACCCAAAGTGCGCATTAGGGCGAATCTCTTCGCCAAACAGATCATGCACACCTAACTAATATCATAACACAACAAATACACATGGCAATCAGTTCAGCAAAATACAGACGTATACAGTATTTCTTACAAATGCCTAAAATACCCTAAATCTCATATTCTCCGTACGCAGTAAAAATGGAAAATAGACAGCATGTTCTACATGTCAAACAGCGTTCTTGTCGATAATCTACTATTAAATGACATTGAAAGCTTTGAAATCAGTCAACCTAAGCATCTAGAATCCTCACCTTTCGCCGTAGACGCGTATCGATTCGAATAGAAAGTCTACTCTTCGTCAACGTCGATATGGCGACCTAATTCACAAGATAGGTCAGCTACTTCGCTACTTGTATTGCTAAAATCCCCAAAATAGGTTGAGGTTAGGGTTTTCTTACCTAGAATGGCGTCAGAATCACTGGGAGAGTGACTGGAATACGATAGCTAAGCACGCTTGCTAGCAGGTTCGAGTGACAGGAAGCTTTCCCTACAACTCTTATAGAATCTCTCTCTTTTCTCTCTTCTCCTTTCTAGGGTTTTTACAAAATTTGTATGGGAGGGAAGTGAGAGGGTTTAAGGTCTTCAAATAGGCTAGAAAGTCACCTATATAGATTTTATACCAAAGTATACTTGGGTTATAGCCAAATCGGGTCTTTCCCGATCCAAAAGAGCATTTCTGGAGGTCCTCTGACCAAATGCGGTCAGACTTAAGCTCATGGATATTGGATCCTGATCACATTAAGTTTTCAATCCGACAGTGTTCCCAGATCGCACGTGGCGGACCAATTTTAGTTCAGTGGTCACGGAGATTCGAACAGGGATTCCAAGTACACTGACTTGAGTGGAAAATGTTCCCTGATCCGAGGGTGTATTTGGGTCAGATTCCAATGGTCTGAATGCTTATACTTAACCCACAAGCGAAACGTGCCAGATTTATTTAAATCACATTTAATTTTTTATGAATTTCACTCTTTCTCACACTCCTTGCTTCTGGCTCAATGAAATAGCCTCAGAACATCAGTTGGGCTTGATTTTCGAAATGATTGTCAAGTCCAGCTAAGCGGTCATAATGGTCTAAGATTGTAGATATCGAACTTTTGACGTGTGGTCTAGATCCAATACAAAGTTTCAAAGGGTTCCTGAGAGCAAACGGGTTTAGAGTTTGATCCTAGGTTTCAGGACGTTATAACGTTAACAGTTCCACATGTTTTGGGTCTTGTAGAACATATTTAAAGCGATCAGTGCTAATTTCACAGCTAATCTAACATAGCGTTAGTTAACTTACGCTTAATTTCTAAAGGAATTAATCCTAAGTGATTTCTGATCGAGGTGGTACTCGAGTCTCTGTACGGATTTTTTCGAGACGTTACAATCTATCCCCCTTAAACAATAAATTTTATCCTCAAAATTTATATCTTTTCGTACTCCTCGAGAAGCTGTGGGTAGTTCTTTCTGATTTTGACTTTCGTCTCCCAAGTAGCCTCTTCTTCAGTGTGATGCTTCTACAACACCTTCACAAGGGGGATGACCGTGCTATGCAATACCTGTTCCTTCCTGTCTAATATGCGCGCTGGTCGCAGTATATATGTAACATCCTCACCTAACTGCACATGCTCCCATCTGATGATATAGGAAGGATCAAGAACGTATTTCTTCAGCATAGAAATATGAAATACGTTGTGTACACTCGCAAGAGGCGTAGGCAAAGATAGACGATATGCCACTGCACCCACACGGTCAAGAATCTGGAATGGACCAATGAATCGTAGTGCTAGTTTCCCCTTCTTCCCAAACCGAAGAACTCCCTTCATAGGAAAAACTCTCAAAAATACATGATCCCCAACTGCGAACTCTAGAGGGTGCCGTCTCGTATCGGCATACCTCTTCTATCTACTCTGCGCTGTAAGAAGTCGGCATTTGATGATGTCAATCTTCTCTGAGGTTGCCTGCACTATCTCTGGGCCAATCAATCTGCACTCACCGACCTCTGCCTACCAATGCGGTGCTCGGCAAGGACGCCCATACAAGGCCTCATAAGGTGCCATACCGATACTCGCCTGAAAACTATTGTTGTACGCGAACTTCGCATATGGAAGACAATCATCCCAACTGTCTTTGAAATCCAATACGTAAGCCCGCAGCATGTCCTCTAGAATCTGGTTCACCCGCTCTGTCTGTCCGTCTGTCTGTGGGTGGAAAGCAGTACTAAACTTCAACTTCACACCCATAGCTTCCTGGGTGCGAGTCCAGAAAATAGAAGTAAAGCGCGTGTCTCTGTCTGACACGATCTCGAAGGGAACTCCATGCAGACGCACTATCTCTCTGATATATAGCCTAGCTAACTCGTCTGCAGAGTTTGTGACTCTGATCGGAAGAAAGTGCGCCAACTTCGTCAAACGGTCGACGATTACCCAGATAGAATCATGTCCCTTCCTTGTCTTTGGCAGTCCCGATATGAAATCCATAGAAATAAAGTCCCACTTCCACTCAGCTATAGGCATAGGCTGAAGGAGACCAGGAGGTTGGTAATGCTCTGCCTTCACTTGCTGGCAAGTGAGACAATGGGACATGAAATCTGTAATGTGGGTCTTCATGCCATCCCACCAATATGTCCTCTTCACTTGCGATACATCTTTGTGATTGCCCGAATGCATCGCAAGTTTAGAATTGTGCGCAGCCTCGAGAATCTCTCGTCTTAAGTCAGGGATATCTGGGACGCATAGGCGGCCACGATAACATAAGCCCCCATCCGTTCCAACTCGCCACTCGGCGTCTGCATCATCACTGGCCTGCTCTCGAAGCTCAATCAGACGCTCGTCATCCCTCTGCGCTGCGATGACTCTGTCATCGATAAGAGGTCGCACCTGAACATGTGCGATGAACTCAAATGGCTCCTCCACAGTGAGTTTCTGCTCAAAGTCTCGCAAAAACTCAACCATGTCTCACTCGGAAACCATCAGCGGAGCCGCAAACTCTAATGCCTTCTTACGGCTCAACGCGTCAGCCACAAGGTTCGCCTTGCTCGGATGGTAAGAAACTTCGAACTTAAAGTCCTTCAAAGTCTCCATCCATCGACGCTGCCTCATATTCAGGTCCCGCTGCGTGAATATGTACTTGAGGCTCTTGTGGTCACAAAAGAGCTCGAACTCCTCTCCGTAGAGGTAATGTCTCCAGAACTTTAATGATAAAATGACGGCTGCCAACTCAAGGTCGTGTATAGGGTAATTCTCCTCGTGCTTCCTTAATTGTCTCGAGGCATACGAAATTACCCTGTCCTTCTGCATAAGGACATAACCCAGAACAACGCTAGACGCGTCGGTGTATATCATGTATTTAACCCTTTGCTCTGGCAATACTAGCACAGGGGCGAACGTCAGCCTGTCCTTCAGCTCCTGAAAAGCTGCCTTCGCCTTCTCATTCTAGGCAAACTTCAGATCCTTCCGTGTCAAATGAGTCAATGGTCTGGCTATCTTAGAGAAGTCCTGAATAAATCATCGATAGTAACCAGCAAGACCTAGGAAACTTCTCACCTTAGTAACTGGACCAGGCTGCTTCCAGTCCTGCACCGCGGCTACCTTAGTAAGGTCCACCGCCATCCCATCCTTGGACACCACATGTCCCAGGAACTTGACTTCCTCCTTCCAGAAGTCGCACTTCTTATACTGTGCGAACAACTGGTGCTGTCTGAGTATATCCAGGACCAATAGTAAATGCTGTTCATGCTCCTCTCGACTCTTGGAATATACCAAAATGTTGTCTACAAACACGATGAAGAATCGATAGAGGAAAGGCCGAAATACCCTGTTCATTAGATCCATGAACACAGCTGGTGCTTTCGTAAGACCGAACGACATCACGAGGAACTCGTAGTAGCCAAAGCTGGTCCTGAAAGCTGTCTTTTGCACGTCCTCATCCCTGACGCGCAACTGGTGATACCCTAACTGCAGATCAATCTTCGAGAAGTACTGTGCTCCTCTTAGTTGATCAAACAGGTCATCAATCCTGGGCAAAGGGTATCTATTCTTCACCGTAATCTGATTTAACCTGCGATAATTAATACACAATCGCAGTGAACCATCCTTCTTCATCATAAATAGTACCAGTTCTCCCCAAGGAGACACACTCGGTCGTATGAAGCCAACCTCCAACAGATCATCGATCTATTTCCTCAACTCCTCCATCTCACACGGGGCCATACGATACGTTGGCAGTGAGACGGGTGTCGAACCGGGCACCAAGTCGATAGTAAAATCAATCTCACGCTGAGGTGGCAAGCCAGGAATCTTCCTGAACAGATCCTCATAATCACGGACTACGGGCGTGCGCTTAAGTGTAGGGGCATCAACATCCCTCAATAAGGAAGCATAACACAGTACTCGGAAGGGAAGATTAACCTGCACTGGAAATGTAAAGGACGTACCCTCCGGCTCGTAGACTGTCACTATGCAAGTCTCGCATTCAATCTCAGCCCTCCCTGTAGTCAGCCAATCCATGCCAAGAATAACGTTGAGATAAACAAGAGAGGGGTCGACGACAAGGTCAAGAGCCATCGTCCTGCCCCCTAGATCCACCAAACAACCCTCAACATCATGGTGGCATCAGAAAAGGTCCCGTGCGCTGTAAGAACTCTCACCTCATCCATCCGAGTAGTCGGTAGCCCAAGGCGCTTGACTGCTGAATGCGATATCAATGAAATCGTGGATCCTGTATCCACCAACACGAATATAGGAGTACCTCCAATGTGGGCCTTGACCTCAAAGGCCAAGGGCGGGGCAGTCTCTGATCCGGATGCCTCTGCTGTCAATGCATGTACCCGAGCCTGCTGCGGTCGATTCGGTTGCAGTACCATGGGCCGTTGAGGCGGCCGAAACTGAGGTACGGGAGGTCTGAAAGAAGGATGCGCAGGAGCCGACCGTAACGGTGGAGTAGATAATGTTTGTGGGTGAGGAAGGTCAATCTTCTACGGTAGTGAAAACCCGATATCCCTCATCCGAACAAAACAACTCTCTGCAGTGTGACCAGGTCTCCCACAGTAAGTACATGTCACACAGGGGCGCCTCATCAGAAGTACTGGCGCTGTAGCCCTAGGAGGAGGGTCGATGCAAGGCCTCTTACCAAGGAATGGCCTATCCTGAGTATCTGGTCGTGGCCTAGCAACCATAGGGCCATGAGAACGTGCCAGTCGATCAACATCTTGCTCTGCCCTCATTGACATATGTATCAGCTCTGCATAAGAGGGTATGCTGACACAGCACATCTTCGACCGAATGTCAGGTGTTAAGCCCTCAGAAAAATGTCGTATACACATCTGCTCGTCGGCAAGTATCGTAGGGACATATCTGTCCAACTTTGTAAACCGATGCTCATACTCTGTAACTGACATGCCTCCCTGCCTGAGGCGTAGAAACTCGTTCTCCCTCTCGTGCTGATAGGTCTAGGGTAGTATTTCTCATGGAATCAGAACTCGAATGCTACCCAACTCCAGATGTAACCAACAGCAACCGTCCATAATACCCTATCCCACCATAAGCTGGCCTCTCACTTGAACATGAAAGTGGCCAATTCAACCTGCTCAGACTCCGAGCAGTGCAGCATCCTCAGTATCTTCGAGACACGGTCGAGCCAATACTCAGCTTCCTCGGGTCTGTGAGAACCCACAAAAGTAGGAGGCCGCAAGCGCTGAAATCGCTCAAGTAGGCCTCGTGTATCAGCAGTATTTCCCGTAGGGTAGGCAGGTGGTGCAGGATGAGCCATACCCTCATCCTGAGTCGAAGTCCCAGCATCCTCATCTGGATGTACAGGAGGCACAGGCGGAGTCGCACTGCCACCCTCGGCTAAGGCCCCTGCAATGGTAGTCAAAAGCTGTTGATGCTGCTGGTGCATCATGATCATCAACTGCTCAACCTATCAGGAGGTGGAGCAGGCTGAGGCACATACTGCGTCGAGGAAGACGCACGGTACTGCTCTCTAACTAGTTGTGTGAAAGGTGGTGGTCCGACTATAGGACCTGCAGAAGGCTGAGACTCAGGTACAGTCTCATGAATCGGGCCCACAGCAGGGTCCGTATGATCATCACTCTGGGGAGGAACCCGATCCATCGGCTCACCCAGCGTAAGTCGTGCCGTGCTCCGAGTAATCTTAGGTGGCATTTCCTATATTCAAAATAGGGCGCAATCTCATCTGTTTCAGCAATAACAAAAACACACCACACAATCATTCACATATCAACAGAAGAAACTCCATGCATTTCATTAAGTCAAAATTTGTCACAATACAAGAGATATATCTTTACATGCATTATGACAAGAAGCACATGGGAAACTAAGCTAGCCAAGCTACAACTACAACACAAACTAACTACCAAGCCTTCTCAGGCTCACACACAGAAAATAGAAAATAACCTAACTACGACTAACAATCATCTGAATCCTAATCACTCGTCCGAGTTTGGCGATGGAGGAGGGGCACCCTTATCCTGCAGACAACATAGGATGGCCTTCAAGGTGCAAGTCACCTTTTCAAACTTCTGCTTCATGACGGCCTTGGTATCCTCAAGCGCTTATTTTACCTCAGCCCAGAGTTCTTGGACTTCCCGTCGCAAAGCAACCTAACTCTCCTCAAGTCGGGCTACGTGAGCATCGCTAGCAGCCCGAGTCACAGGAGGAGGACTCTCATCAGTATCCTGAGCCTCCTCTTCTTCTTCTTCCTGGCTTTCTTCCTCTATTTCTGCTCCAACTTCTTCTTCACTTTCATCCTCCTCGCTATCATATTCACCCTCACTATCATCATCAAGCTGGGCCTCACGCTGCCGAGGCCCTATCTTCATCTGGTTCATGGTAGCCTCATCGATGAAATGAATCGGCACGGGAAACTTCGGCCCAAGTCTATAAGCAAACTCAAGTGCAATCTTGCATATGAGTCGGCCAAAGGGAAGCGACTCAGACGTTCTTCTCGATTTCGCTACGAGGATAATCTGTCACAGCACAAACGTGGGCATACACACGTTCTCTCCCTGGCCCACTTGATACAGGAAATCAACCACGAGACGCGTACATTCACTGCGGTTGGTCGACCTGGGATACACATTGAACGTGCAAATGTGGTGCAACAAGCGAAGATCATCCGACATGTGGATCGCTAGGAGGCTCTTCTTACGCTGCCACTTAACTAAACCACCACATAGAAACCTGGTGCAACAATCTTACTCACAAACACTCTTCAGATTCTTAAGACTATGACGTATCTCGCCAAGAGGCACATTCAGGAGTCAAGCTATCAACCGAACATCGATCGTGGCTTCCCGATCTCTATTAAACGGAATCCTGAACTGCAGTGGCTCCAACATAGGGTCCCCAATATGAGCATAGAAGGCACAAACAGTGCCCACGTTCGCACGAGATGGGCCTTCAAAGAGTGGACCCCACCTGGCAGCTTCGATACGCTCAAACAATAAAAACTCACCAAATAGCTGCTCATCCACATGCGCCTCAAACAGAACCTTACGATCAGTATACGCACCGTGGGCCAAGTCTGCCAATAGTGCTCTCCTTATGTGAGTGCGGGGATCCAAATCCCGCTTCGTGTGTAGCTCTCTCCCAATGTTTGGACAGTGGCGGCACTTGAACTAGTGATGCCACCTCTCAGCTTCCTTGAACATGAAGGGCGACTAGGCATAGCTTCATTAGCGGTGGTCTTCCTCTTTTTCATGAGAGAGAGAGAGGATGGTGGAAAGGAAGAAAAAGGCTAAAATAGCCTCTAGAAAGGCCATGAAAAATGAAGGAAAGGGGGAGAAATGACTAACCTAGTGAGCTAACACGAATTTAGGTCCTATAGAGGAGTGAAACAGGCCCCCAAATGCTAGGATTGCAAAGGAAAAAGGGTGAGATGGGTTAGGTTTGAAGCTCACACGATTTGAGCTTCAAATGGGGGGTGCAAGAGCTCCAAACGAGAGAGAATGGAGAGAGAAGGAAGTGTGTATAGCTGTAAACGATGGAGGGGCGTCGGTTGTAGCAGAAAATGGTAATGGGAGTGATTGGAAACGGGATTTGAGAGGGAAGACAGCAAAAATGTGAGAAAGGGAGAGCTTGGGAGTAGTTTTTATGAAGGAGGTAAGGTTTTGGGGCATTTTTAACGGACGGCCCACACCTAGGGGGGCTACCCTAACCCCCAAACAGCGTCGGCCCGAAGGCTTGCCCGAATGGGGCCCACTGTACGGCAAGGCCTCGCCGACCACCTTGCTTATCGGTGATGCCTCGCCATTTAGGCGAGGTTCCCTTGCCCGAAGGGCCCCAAATGTGTGTGGTTCCCACCTTGGATCATTCTGGATTAGCGTGGGTTGTCCACGACATCGTTTCGAGTTATTTCGGGACATTTTGGGTACTATCTGATGTATATTCGCATTTAACAATTTTTAACGGCTGGGATAGGGTCTATAGAGGTCTAGACCCACCCACATACGAACTAGAAGTGATCCGGGGTCATTTTATGTGACCACAGATGCACACGGACTCGATCAAAATGATTGATTTAAGTGAACTTTGCCAATTAGAAAAACTGGGGTCCTATAAGTGTTTCTATGTTTCTCTCGCAACCACCTAAGTCAAAGGGTGAAAGTGTACATCGCGTGACCATAACCCAGGTCCGATTTAATCCAAATCATGCTCTGATACGAACTTATAACACCTTAAAAATTGGGGGTCATGTAGAAACCCGACTCCCCAGTTCCAGACCATCACTTATGCAACAAATATGCTGATGATTCAATGTTGTCTGAGTTAGTGCATTAACATGAGTAAGATTATACCAAAACTGTAATTCATACTCCAGATCCAGTGATAAAATGCAAGCAGAAGACTGAAGAATATATATATCACTGTATGAAAAACAAAATAATCTCGAACTGTCTCCAAGGTATGAATACATCTTTGAGTCTCATATACATATAATAAACCAAAATCAAATATCATGTAACAGTCCAACTAGTAAAAATCCCACTGATCTAGGCTACCTATGCGAAACCGTCCAAGAACTGCATGTACAAGAACTCGTCCTGGTCCTCGAAGTAGTCCGGCTCCAGTTCCTGGATCTCCTCACAACCTGCATCTAAGACAGAGTCTGGTAGGTGTTGTAAACACCATCCCGTAACGTGAGAGTGAGTGATCAACTCAGTGGAATCATAGAGCAAAGATTAGCATGTTATCAAATCAATCACGCGATAGTAGTAAAGCAATCAATCAGACATTCCTAGATACTGTTGTTTATGCAAGCATGAAATGACATGATGGATGCCCTCACCGACATACTCCCTCATGAGACACCATCTTACGTCCGCGGCATGCTTTCTTTGCTCAGTGCTCCACATCTTCCAGGTACATGCAATGCCATGTGGATATGATTACCGAGTTGTTATTAGTCCTTTCAAACAACAGGATTGAGAAACTAAGGTACCTTCCTTATATCAATCCCAACACAGATCCTGTCTAGGGTCGTCACTCCTAGCAGTCTCATACGATGTTATATTTATAGGTCGTTGCAAGGGCTTCCAGGGCTGTTGCTCGCACTCGTTGCACCGCTCCCCCATCACCTTATCAATACAGGCCTAATGTACTCTTGTTGCTACGTAAGGGTCGTCGCCTCACGTAGACTCAGAATACGCTCGAGGTTACTACAAAGGGCTCGTCACCAATCAGTGTAGGCCGACAGGTCGAATGTAGTGTCCCATGCCACCACAATCGGCTCACGAGTCTAAAGTGTTCACTGGTCACTACGGGAAGGTTTGTAGCCCCAGCGTAGGTCGACAGCTCGACCACAGTGTCCCATACCACTATGCCCGGCTCATGAGTCTTAATGGATCAAGGTACCATGGTTATCAGGATTTTCACTGGTAAGTTCAATACCCTAGGTTTAAGCAGTTATGACCAATACAAGGTGAACATACAATGGTCAATTGGGTTACTTGACGAATTCGACTAGTACGAGCGCACCTCAAGCTGAATGACATGAAGTGCATAAAATACCTCGTGTGGCCTAACCACTGCCATCAACCCAAAGCACGACTCGCATTCATCGACGCGTCCTTCGTGGCAAATAGAAGCCAACCAAGAACTTGAATCTATTACCGACTGCCTGGACTAGAGCATAGCCCCAAGCACTTGTAATCTACATCAGTGATCATATGAGAGTAACAGAAATGAAATACAAAGAATCCAAGCATGTTAACAACATGTTATAACATACGCCGTAAGTAAATCAACCAAACACATGTATTCCATACATACAAGGAAATCAATTCAATAACAACATGGAGGAAAATCATGTACATCATCATATTGATTGAGAATTCAATCTCAAGACTAATCTACAACAACATTTACTCAATACATACTAATACAAACATTTATACAAACACTTAGTCTACACACTTTAGTCTACATAGCTATGTCAACCCAAAGTGCGCATTAGGGAGAATCTCTTCGCCAAACAGATCATGCACACCTAACTAATATCATAACATGACAAATACACATGGCAATCAGTTTAGCAAAATACAAACGTATACAGTATTTCCTACAAATGCTTAAAATACCCTAAATCTCATATTCTCTGTACGCAGTCGAAATGGAAAACAGAAAGCATGTTCTACATGTCAAACGGTATTCTTGTCGATAATCTACCATTAAATGACATTGAAAGCTTTGAAATCAGTCAACCTAAGCATCTAGAATCCTCACCTTTCCCCGTAGACGCATATCGATTCGAATAGAAAGTCTACGCTTCGTCAACGTCGATATGGCGACCTAATTCACAAGATAGGTCAGCTACTTCGCTACTTGTATTGCTAAAATCTCCAAAACAGGTTGATGTTAGGGTTTTCTTACCTAGAATGGCGTCAGAATCACCGGGAGAGTGACTGGAATACGATAGCTAAGCACGCTTGGTAGCAGGTTCGAGTGAGAGGAAGCTTTCCCCACAACTCTTACAAAATCTCTCTCTTTTCTCTCTTCTCCTTTCTAGGGTTTTTGCAAAATTTGTATGGGAGGGAAGTGAGAGGGTTTAAGGTCTTTAAATAGGCCAGAAAGTCACCTATTTAGACTTTATACCAAAGTATACTTGGGTTATAGCCAAATCGGGTCTTTCCCGATCCAAAAGAGCATTTCTGGAGGTCCCCTGACCAAATGTGGTCGGACTTAAGCTCATGGATATTGGATCCTGATCACATTAAGTTTTCAGTCCGACAGTGTTCCCAGATCGCACATGGCGGACCAGTTTCAGTTCAGCGGTCACGGAGATTCGATCAGGGATTCCAAGTACACTGACCTGAGTGGGAAATGTTCCCTGATCCAAGGGTGTATTTGGGTCAGATTCCAATGGTCTGAATGCTTATACTTAACCCGCAAGCGAAACGTGCCAAATTTATTTAAATCACATTTAATTTTTTATGAATTTCACTCTTTCTCACACTCCTTGCTCCTGGCTCAATGAAATAGCCTCAAAACATCAATTGGGCTTAATTTTCGAAACGATTGTGAAGTCCAGATAAGCGGTCATAATGGTCTAAGATTGTAGATATCGGACTTTTGACGCGCGGTCTAGATCCAATACAAAGTTTCAAAGGGTTCCTGAGAGCAAACGGGTTTAGAGTTTGATCTTAGGTTTCAGGACGTTATAGCGTTAACAGTTCCACAAGTTTTAGGTATTGTAGAACGTATTTAAAGCGATCAGTGCTAATTTCACAGCTAATCTAACAGTGTTAGTTAACTTATGCTTAATTTCTAAAGGAATTAATCCTAAGTGATTTCTGATTGAGGTGGTACTCGAGTCTCTGTACGGATTTTTTCGAGACGTTACAGGACCCCACCCGGCAGCTTCGATACGCTCAAACAACAAATACTCGCCAAAGAGCCACCCATCCACATGCGCTTCAAAAAGAACCCTGCGATCCGTATACGCTCCATGAGCCAACTCTTCCAATAACGCCCTTCCAAAAGGCGCTTGGGGATCCAAATCCCGCTTCGTATGTATTTCTCTCCCAACACTTGAACTCGCAGTAGCTCCTCTAGGCCATCTTGAATGAGTGGGACGACTAGGCCCAGCCTCGTCCGCAGGGGCACGTTTCTTACCCATCAGTGAAAGGATGGAGGAAAAGGAGAAAAAGGCTACAATACTCTCTATGAAAGCCATGGGAACGAAAGGAAAATGGAGAAAGGGCTGAGTTCTCTAGGTTCCCACGGGTTTAGGTCAGAAACAAAAGTGCAATGGGTCAAGAAAAGGAGAAATAAAAGAAAGAAAAGATCAAAGATAGGAGACGTTAAGGGCGGACACATTTTTGAGCTCAAATGAGAGCTTTGAGAGCTCTAATCTCAGAAAATGGAAGAAGTAGCTGCTGGGTATGGTAGAGAATGGTAGAGGGATGAAGGGAATAATGAAAAATGAAGGAAGAAACGGTTGGAGAGAGAAAACAACAAGTTTGAAAGAAAAGGAGAGCTTGGGGGACCACTTTTGAAAGAAGTAGGGGATTTGGAATGAATGGAGGGTCAAACCCTATATGAAGGGGTCCCATTAGACCCCAAACTCCATTGGCCCAGGCGACCCAGCCCGACGAGCTCGCTGACCGGCGAGGCCCTCGCCGACCTCTGGACTAACTGGCTAGGGCTCGCTGATCTAGCGAGGTCCTCACCATCCTCTGTGTCAAAAAAAGTTGGGGTCCCACCCTGGAACCCCCTAGAACTTGATCATTTGGTCCCCTCTTCTGATTTGAGCCGTTTCGGGTCATTCCGAAACTAATCTGACATCTATTTACTTTTACCAATTTCTAACAGCTATAATGGGATGAAATGTGATCTATATCCATCAATTAATGGTCTAGAAGCAATTTGGGATCGCCGTGTGTGATCAGGAGTGTACACGGACTCGATCTCGGTAATTATTTTCAGTAAACTTTCGCCGAACGACAAACTGGGAGTCCTAGTTCTGTTTCTAAATTGTTCTCGCACCCTCCTATGTTATAGTGGCCTCAACATGCATTGTGTGACCCTTACCTAGGTCCAGATTAATCCAAATCATGCTCTGATACCAACTTGTAACGCCCTGAAATTCGGGGGTCGAGCTTAACTTAGCTCCTGAGTTCCAAAACATCACTTATGCAACATATTTGATGAAGATTGTATGTTGTCTGTATTATGCATAAAACATGAAATAGATCAAGCTAGATTAGCAGACATAATTCAGGGATATTGAGGAAATGCAAGCGAAAGACTTAAATACATATATAATTTAAAATAAATCTCCAAATGATGCGTGCTCTACCCAGGGCAATATATACATCCGTGTCTCAAAAATACATGTATCAACTGTGCAAAACTCATTAAGTACATATCCTAAAAAAAATCCCCACTGCTCAGGACAAGGCTCACATGAACCCGCCTGAGAACTGCATATATGAGAACGCCTCCTCGTCCTCGTCGAAGTCTGGCTCCGCCTCGCAAGCATCGCTGTAACACCCTAGATTTTGGCCAACCTGGGATTTGATGTCCTTAGGCAATGGGTCAACTAAAACACCTGAAAAATCACTCAGAACCCAATTCCATAGCCAAAGAAACCACTTAGGATTAATTCCTTTAGAAACTAAGCATAAGTTAGCTAGCGCAACACTAGAGTAGCTGGAAAATAGTCCCTGATCACTTTAAATACGTTCTACAAGAACAAATCGAGTAGAACCAATGGTGCTATAATACTCTAAAACCTCGGATCAAACTCTAAGTAGGTTTGTTCTCTGGACCACTTTGAAACTTTGTATTGGATCTAGACTGCGCGTCGAAAGTCCGATACCTGCTATCTTAGACCGTTAGAACTGCCTAACTGGACTTGACAGTCATTTCGAAAATCAAGTCCAACCGACGTTCGCAGGCTATTTCATTGAGCCTGGACCGAAGAGAGTGAGAATAGGGCTAGATTTGGAATTTGAAATTCAAATCTGGCACACGACTTGATGCGTCAGTATTAAGCATTCTGACCGTCAAAATTCAGCCAAATTACACCCTCGGATCAGGAAAAATTTCTATTTCATATCATGAGACTTGCAGACCTGATCTACGTGCGGTGACCACTGAACTGAAACTGGACCGCCACGTGCGATCTGTGAACCCTGCCGGACTGAAAACTTGATGTATGCTAGATCCAGTATGCATGAGCTTAAGTCCGACTGCATTTGGCCAGGGGACCTCCAGAAATGCTCTTTTGGACCGAAACAGCCCCGATTTGGATAAACCTCAAGTGAACTTTGTTTCCGAGCCTATTTCAGGCATTTTTATGCTTATAAAAGGGGTTGAAACCCTCAGTCCTCTCTCCCATCCAAATTTGAGAAAAACCCTAGATTGGGAGAGAGAAAAGGTGAGAGTTTGTGAGAGAGATTGGAGGAGAATTTTCCTACCGTTGCACCACCCGTTGCAAGTGCCTAAGCAACACACTTCAATCACCTGGCTGGTGATTCCTCCGCATTTTCAGGTAAGAAAATACCCTAAAAGTTGCTGATCTAGTGTTCCTTCATTTTCGTTGCGAGATAGCTGATGCATCTTGTAAAACAGGTTGTCTAGTCACCGTAAACGAAGCGTATACGCTCCGTTCGAAACGATACGCTTATAAGAGATAAGGTGCAGATTTTAGACACTTTGATTGACTGTTTCCAACGCTTTCAATGTCGTTTAATAGTAGATTATCGACGACATTGCCGTTTGACATGTACAACATGCTATCCGTTTCCTGTTTCATAAATCAACGAAGAATATGAGATTTAGGGCATTTTAGTCATTTGTAAGAAGTACTGATTTCATCCATATTTTTCTGATGTGATTGACATGGATTATTGTCGCATTAGAATGTTAGGAATAAGTGCATAATTAGTTTGGCGAAGAGATTCGCCTAAATGCGCACTTCGGGTCGACATACTATATGTAGACTTAAGTGTGCAGTGTATGTGTTTGTATAAATACTTGTATTAGTATGTATTGAATTAAATGGTGTTATGAATTAGTTTGAGACTGATTTCTCAATTAATATGCTGATGTAAATGATTTCCTACATGTTAGCTATATGCATGATTTCATTATATGTATGAAATACATATGCTTGATGTTTCACTTTAGTGGTATGTTATAATATGTGCTTGATGATTTCCTTATGATTTAGTTTGAGATTCAATTCTCAATTAATACGCTGATGGAGATGATTTTCTATATGTTGGCGATATGCATAATTTTATTATATGTGTGAAAGACATGTGTAAGATGATTTACTTAAGTTGTACGTTATAACATGTGTTAACATGCTCACATGGTTGTATTTCATTTCCAATACTCTCACATGATTTGCTGATGTGATTCCATATGTTTGGGACTATGCCTAGTCCAGGCAGTCGGTAACCGAGAAATATCGTGGTTGGCTTATCTTTGCCATGAACGACGCGTCGATGAACGCGAGTCGTGTCTGGAGTTGGCGGCAGTGGTTAGGCCACGTGAAGTGTTTCACGCACTTCATGTTGTTCGACTTGCGATGCGCTCGTGCTAGTCGATCCCGTCAAGTAACCCGACTGGCCGTTGTATGTTCACCCTGCATGAGTTATAACTGCTTGAACCTAGGGTACTGAACTTACCATTGTAAACCCTGTTAACCATGGTACATTGATCCACGAAGACTCATGAGCCGGGCATGGTGGTATGGGACACCGTGGTCGAGCTCTCGGCCTACGCTGGGGCCACAAACCTCCCCATAGTGACCAGTGAGCACCTAGTCTCGTGAGCAGATTATGGTGGTATGGGACACTATATTCTTGCTTTCGGCCTACACTGATCAGGCGACGAGTCCTTTGTAGTGACCGCGAGCGTATTCTGAGTCCACGGGAGGCGACGACCCTTCAGTAGCAGTAGAGTACAGTAGGCTTATATTGATAAGGTGATGGGGGAGCGGAGCAACGAGTGCGTGCAACAGCCCTGACAGCCCTTGCAGCGACCTACAAAAATATACATCGTATGAGATTACTAGGAGTGACGACCCTAGACAGGATCTGTGTTGGGATTGATATAAGGGAGGTACCTTAGATTCCCAATCCTGCTGTTTGAATAGACTAATAATAACTCGAAAATCATATCACCATACCATTGCATGTGCCTGGAAGATGTGGAGCACTTGAGGGTCGATTGCATGCCGTGGTCGTAAGATGGTGCCGTATAAGGGAGATCGTCGGTGAGGGCATACATCACGTCATGTCATATTGCATTAATAACAGTATTAGGATTGTTTGATTTACTGCTTTACTATTAGCGCATGATTGATTTGATAACATGTTAATCTCTGCTCTCTTATCCCACTGAGTTGATCACTCACTCCCACGTTACGGGATGGTGTTTTCGAACACCCACCAGTCCCTTTTTGTGATTGCAGATGATAGCGCTGCTTGAGAAGCGGAGCTGGACTTGATGATGATGAGGAGGATTCCTCCTTTATGCGTGTTCTGATTGACGGGATTACAGGGAGGTTGATTAGATACCTTGACACTTGTTATTTTATATTTTTAGAACACTCATGTATATCCTTTTGGTTTACTTTTGGAGTATACATGTATGTATATAACCTGGTAACATATTCACACTCTGGAGACATACAACAGTTTATATATGTTATACATACTATCACAGTCTTCCGCTTGCAAATTTAACCGTCTCTGGAGCGTGATATGCTGTTTTAGCTTAATCTCACTCATGTTTAATACATTATCACAGACAACATTCAATCATACATATCTATGTTGCATAAATAATATTTTGGAACTCGGGAGTTGGGTTTTTGCTCGACCCCCTGATTTTCGGGATGTTACAATTGCCATCTCCTGCAGCTAATTCAAAGTCTGGTTGGTGTTTAAACACCATCCCAGAATGTGGGAGTGAGTTTTCAACTCAGTGGTACTATATAGAAAAGGTTAACATGTTATCAATCTAATCAAGCAGTAATGATAAGGTAGTACAATGAAACAGGTCCTAGATACTCTTGTTAATGTGAAAATGAATGAGATAATGATGCATGCCCTCACCACAAACTCCCTAATGAGACATCATCTAACGATCGGAGCATGAATCACTACCACTGTGCTCTCACATTAACGCCAATGGCACATGCAGTGCGATGTCATGAATATGATTACCCAGTTCTTATTAGTCCTTCTCATACGGCAGTATTGGGAAGCTAAGACACCTCCCTTGTATCAAGTCCTTACGTTGATCCATTCTAGGGTCGTCAGTCCTATGAATCTCATACGATGTTATGGTTTTAGGTCGCTGCAAGGGCTGTCAAGGCTGTTGCGTGCAATCGTTACACCACTCACCCATCACCTTATCAATACAGGCCTAGTTATATCCTCAAGACTGAAACAGGACTCATCGCCCCTATGCAGTGTCAGGATAAACTCAAGGTCACTACAGAGGGCTCGTCATAAATCAGTGTAGGCTGACAGCAAGAATATAGTGTCCCATACCACCATAATCTGCTCAGATTAGGGTACTCACTAGTCATTACGGGGAGGTTTGTGGCCCCAGCGTAGGTTGAAAGCTCAACCACGGTGTCCCATACCACCATGTCCGGCTCATGAGTCTTAGAGGATCTTGGTACCACGGTTAACGAGAGTTTCACTTATAAGCTCAGTGCCTTAGATTCAAACAGTGGCGACCATACATGGTGAACAAACATTGGTCAATCGGGTTAGTTAATAAGCTTAACTAGGCCAAGCGTACGTTGAGTTGAATGACATGGAATGTATAAACACTTTGTGTGGCCTAACTACTGTCGAACATCCCTAGCACGACTCAGATTCGCTAAACTCATCCTGTGTGGTGAAAATAACCTCAACCACCATTTACATAACGATTTTTGACTACCTGGACTGTAGTACAGTCCCATTCACATACAAATTTAATAAGTAGCATATGATTCATATTCTGTATCCATATGAACAATCATGAAGTATAACTTGAATGTAAACAGTACATGCGGGAAATCATACACACATTTAACATGATTCAACTAAGTACATAATTCATGGAGGAAATCATATACTCATTTAGCATGGATAACCTAAGTTACATGATTCATGGAGGAAATCATACACTCTAGTTTTGTGATGGAGATCCATATCTCAACCACCTTAGCAATCACACTTTACTAACTACTATCTCACTTAGGCATTTATTCAAACACTTAGGTTACACTATTCAACATACATTACATACGTCGTCTCTATTGCATATTAGGGAAAGTCCTTTCACCAAGGAGTTGTCGTATACATATTAGGCATATAACAATGATAATTAATCATGGAAAGTAAATCAACAGATTCCATATGCATACATGTATTCTAACATATACATGAAATATAATATTTACAATATAAAGTATACGTATGCGAAAAATAAAACGGATAGCACATTTGGCATGTGTAACGGAAATCACAACATGTATAAATCATTATCTAACATTGAAAGTATTGAAAACCATAACCTAAGCGTATATAGTCCGCACCTTAAACCAGAAAATATGTATTCGAGATGATTCAGACGATGTGTCTTCGTCAACGGTGGATATGCGACCTATGGCATGAAACAGGTCAGCTATAATGTCGCTTAAACTCTTCTAGCTCTTAGATCAGGTTAGGGTTAGCTTAACTTACACAAAAATGGAATCAGAATCGTCGGAAGAACGATTCAGAAAAGATGGTGCAATGTATAGATGGGTTAGGAAGAATCTTACGGAGTTTTAACTGATTCTCCCACACTTTCTCTCTTTTCTTTCTCTTAAAACTCTAGGGTTTGAGAAATTCGTACGGGTTAGAAAACTAAGGGTTTTAGGCCTTTTTATAAGCCTAAACATGACGGAAACGGACTTTAAGTCAAGGTATACTTAGGTTATAACCAAATTGGGATCTTTCTGATCCAACGGAGCACTTCTGGAGGTCTTCTTATCAAATGTGATCGGACTTAAGCTCACTAGCATAGGATCTTTAGTAAGTTAAGTTTTCAGTCCGATCGGATTTCCAGATCGTCCGTGGCGGACCAGCTTCAATTCAACGGTTACTGAACTTCGATCAAGGCCACAAGTACTTGGGCATGTAAGGCCTAGTTTCCTGATCCGAGGGTGAAATTTGGTCAAAATCTAACGGTCAGAACGCTTAAAAATGTCGCGCAAGTGACACGTGCCAGATTACTTAAAAATATATTTAATTTTCTAAATATCTTCCTTTTCTCACTCTCTTCACTCTGGACTCAATAGAATGGTCTCAGGATATCTTTTGGGCTTGATTTTCTAGGCGATTGTCAAGTCCAACTAGGCGGTTGAAATGGTCTAAGTTCATAGCTATTAGACTTTCGATGCGCGGTCTAGAATCAATACAAAGTTATAAAGCATTACCGGGAACAACTGAATTTAGAGTTGGATCCTAGATTTTAGGGTATTATAGCGTTAACGATTCCATAAGTTTTAAGTCTTGTAGAATGTATTTAAAGCGAATGGTACTAATTTCACAGCCAGTCTAACTTAGCGCTAGTTAACTTCTATTTAATTTTTAAGAGAACTAATCCTAAGTGATTTCTGATCAAGGTGGTACTCGGGCCTTGGTACGGAATTTTTTGAGTCGTTACAGATATTATATCCTCTTCCTCATTCCCTCTTTCCCATTAGAGTTCGTCATTCAATCTTGGATTAGCATTAACTCATCATCTTATGTGTTTAGATTGAATTATGAACTCTAGCATTCATTGAGTTTCTAACTAACCTCTTTGAAGATAAATCTTAGTATTGGAACTCTTGAATGCTCATATCTTATAAATAGAGAAGAACAAAATCCTAAACCTCACAACCTTAGAGCATTTATCAAAGCAATAGAAGCAATTACAGTTTAAGGGAGCTGAAGACTCTTCATCATCATCGAAGATATTCACATCATGCGAGAAAGGCGCTCACTCACTTATTTGTAAGTATATAGAGTCCATCAAGTCTGAAGCCCTTTCTTTGTGTAGGATTGAGATTCAGAGTTTGAGTGACAAACTTGCCAAGACCTCTTTGTAGGCCTCCGATGAGTGAATATGTGGTCCTTATGTAGGATGAGTTGCCTTGTACAGACTTGAGTTGCCATATGCAGGCATTGCCTTGTGTAGGCTTGGGTTGCCTTGGGTAGGCTTCCATTTGTGTCCTTGGGTAGGATTTGTCACTTTAAGTTGGCATTTAAGGGAACCTTATGTAGGTCCCTTAATTAACCTTATGTAGTTATGAAGGTTCATGGTTAACTTGATTTAAAACTATTGGATGGTCAAATCTAGTACGCTCTAGGAGAGAGTGCGTCCACCGGGACTGGAGTAGGCAAGTAGCCAAACCCTTATATATGATTGTGTTTGAGATTGCTTATTGTACATTATTCTAATTATGCATATGATTATCAAATGTCTTTTATGTTGCATGATTTGGTTAATGTATAAGTACTGATAGAGATCACATCCCACACACTATCATATACACTATCCCTTATAGACTTGTTTTTTATATAAAAATCATGTATAAGCCTATGTGATTTGGACCCTCTATTGGCTTGGAAGCCATAGAGTTACTTTTCCTTACTCTTTCAATTAGAGTTAGAGATATTTTGTTCTTAGATGAAAATAATTTTGAAAAAGTCCTATTCATCCCCTTTAGGACATTTAGACATACTTCATACTTTAATAATAGCGGTTCTACTGCATTTTCATCCTTTACCTTTATGAATTCAATCAATATAAGGATTAGATCTAAGCCATCCAATGATTTCTCCATGAATAGTTTGGAAAAACTAATGGATTACTCAGATCCAATTATTTAGGATCTACAAACGTTAGTTAAAACCATTCTACAACATTGTCTTTTGTCATTAATATTATCCATAAATCACTATGGACAATCCAATAATCAGATCACTCTAAAATTCGAGGTCATGATATGATTTGACCTTAAAAAACCTTTGATTTGAATTGATCTGCACTAGCATGGCTGGATTGTTCAAAACTAACCTCTAAGACATGATATCTAGCGTGAAAGCCATATTCTCTTCTTAAAATGCTCCCATAGATCGAAACAATGGATGTAGGGCCGATCTAACTCGTTCATTGTATAGATCTAAGGTTTTTAAATTAAAATACATGAATTTTAAGGAAAAAATATATATATATATATATCTATATATATAAAACTTACCGCTAGAAGCTCCTTCTCCACTATTCATCCTTTTATAAAGAGAAAGCCCAGATCTAAAATGTTTCTCTGGGGTTTAGTAAATTTGTACAAATAATTAAATTGTCAAAATGCCAGGAATCGATCCTTTGATCGATCCATCCACTGAGATTATTTCTACCAATTAGGCTATGTGCTATTTTTTATTAATCAAAAAATTAAATTACTAATTCTAATTAGTATGGATTTTATATGGCTAAAAAATTAAGGGTGTTGCAATCTACCCCCTTAAAAGAAAATTTTCATTCTTAAAATTTAATATACTCAAGTCAGGTGGTATGGTTGACAGTGGATATGCCTTGCACGGATACGTACTTCTTCTAGCAGTGGTTCTTGATATGTCTGCGATGGTAATGGGTACGACAAATATTGTTCACTTTATTGTGAAATATGAGGTACAATTGTTTAAACGCCTAGTACTGCAGTTTAAGCTATACAATGTTGCAGCCGTGATTTTCGACAACTACTGCTTCCCAAAGGTATTGATGGCCAAAATGGGTGGTCGATGTTGTTGTAAGGCCCATATCCTAATCCGTACCATTCTGTAGACTCCTGCGATCCTCCCTATCGAATTCTGATAATCCATGACTTATAATTGATGTTTGCGTACGACCCTAAGTCGTATCTCGTATATTTGAGTCGGCTCAATCTGAGACCTGTACCATTGTGACTGCACCGTTGCCACAGTTCCAACGCCGCATCTTGCACACTGATTCGATACCCTGGACAGGAGATGTGGGCCCGCAATTATCTTGAAGAAATGTTGTGCATTTTCGAACCTAAGGGATGTCACACCCCAAACTCAGAAATCGGGCTTACAAAATTCTTGATTGCTGAATCCGGCACCAAAAGCCTCTGTAGTACCCCATTCTTGGCTCCCAGCATCCATACGCCAGGTTTCGATCTTGGGATCCTACAAGGAGGATTTTTCCAACATACATTTATCTCATAAGAAGCATAACCACAAGTTTACCTAAATCATAAAGGCAACATCATCATCACATATCCACTAATATAATCATTTGAATACAGTGCTGAAAGGAAAATACATATGTCAAAAATCAAAGCTCCAAAAGTTTACTACACGCTCCAAGCTCAACGCTGCTGCAACCTAACGCCACTTGCACGCATCTATTGTGCATAAGCTTATAGAAAGCTTAGAGGGTGGTGAAAGTGTATGGAAGGTAAGTGCCAAGTATCCAATACAATATCATAATTATACAATATCAGAAATACAGGCAAGATCATGAAACAAACGATATCAGAGTATGTAATGCGGATTAGCTATACAAATGCAGAATCATAGAGAATTAAATATCAGATGTCTAATGATGCGATGCAATCTATAAATCCTGCTAAGTTTGTCTAAGCCATATACGTGTAGAAACGTAGCAATCCAAAATGTCATATGCCATGGATGAAATGCAATATGTGATGTGAATGAAATGACCAAGATGGAGTGAAATTGGGATGACAGTACGAAGTATTGTAGGCTATGGGGTTCATCACAAGGGAATTCTATTCAAACCAATTCCATACCTAAATTTGGATAGTCAAACACAATGTGGTAAACTCCTGATCTTAGGTTAATCACACACTCTAACTAAATCCTGGCCATTGCGAAGGTACACATAACAAATAGTTGTGCACCACCAGTTCGAGTGGATAGTGGATGGATGAATCCTGCCAGCACAGTAGCCTGCCAATCACTGGTAGCTCTCCCAGTGTGGTAGCTCACCCAGGCTTCAGCCCTGCCCACATCAGTGTCCGCCCACGTGCGCCCGCCCACATGTGCAACAGTGACGTGGTGTCATAATATCATGTCAGTCTTCATATCTAGTCTACATATCAATACGGTTCCTCTCCGGGGAATCACCAGGGTCTATTACACTCCACACTGACTGGTGCCTCCCTAGCCACACAACTCAGTGAGTGGAAGAGACCACACTGTCCGCTTGGCCAGTAGTTTGCCAATACCTACCTGGATCATCGATAGCAGACTCATTTATGAGCTGGTCAAACTTAGCCTAGCTTACAGCCCTCTCACTCGGGTGGATAAGGCCACAACCCCTCCCAACCGACCACGACACAGTGGGAGACGCGGCCTACTGGTATTTGGCACTCAGACGCTGATGTATCCTTTCAGTCTGGACGTTGGGGCGTCTTATGGCCTTGGTGGTTTAGTGACTTTCACCTACGGACATCTTAAGTACCCAGATGCTCGAACCAAATATTTTCGACATCCCATCTAGCCATCCAAGATATGCTTGTGGAGGTCAGGGTCGACCTTGATGTCACTAGGGTGTACAATGATCATGTCACACATATGCGAGATGCATGAGCCACACCATCCAGTCATGCAACAATCCTGCACGTACCACGCGCTCATGTGGTAACTCTTATCAGTGAGTCCCATAAATAATCTTCCTACTAACATATGCTATGATCAGTCACTACTCATATCAAGCATACATATGATGTATATGGCATAAGTCATGGAATTATACTAAGAATGCTATAAAGTAATGATCTATCCTTACAACACAGATGGGCCTAGACGGCCTACACACAATAAGTATGTGCCTATCAATGGGCCCTAAGGAGAGTTATAATGTGGACATTTAACTAACATTGTACTTACAATGTGGGCGTCAAACCATCATTGCTTCCAAGGCATAGCTCGCCATAAACATCATCACATAAACCACGGTGAAATCACATTACAATGGGCCTTATGTACAGCCCATTGGGTCTCAACCCATGGGCCTCCAATACATCAAATGGGCCTCATAACATGGGTCTCATATATATTAAGGTTGGCCTCAGTGGATGGGCCATAACTGCATCAAGATGGGCCTAATCATATTGGCCTCATATATATACCAAGTGGGCCTCAATAACGGGCCACAATTACATTAAGACGGGCCTAATCATATGGCCTTATATATATGAATCATATCAAAAGATCAACTGGATATATATATATATATATATATATATATATATATATATATATATATATATATATATATATATATATATATATATATATATATATATATATATATATATATATATATGTATGTATGTATGTATGTATGTATGTGAATCATATCAAAAGATCAGCCGGACCACACTCCAAATAACAGTGGTGAGAATGATTTTCACCATTTAAAACTATTGAGGCCCACCCTAACATTTATTTTCTACCCAATCTAATCATAAGGTCACATAGACTTGAATTAAGAGGGAAAAAAATATTCCTAATGATCCAAAACTTCTGTGACGACAAAGGTTTTAATGGTAGACACTCAATCCCCACTGTTTTTTACTTTGTGGTCCACTTAATACTGGATCTATCTCAATTTTGAACTCAAGCCTTAAAATGAGCTTTCAAAATGGTAGGATTACTTGGATCCACTCCACCCATTGCATTCTACAGCTCATAACAGATCCAACAAGCCCAACATTGAGCATGTTTAGGTGTATAGAAATATCAGGGTGAATTTCAATGCTAAAACCACTATCTTCTATGGTATGGCCCACCAAATGATCAGATTGGCTTCTTTTTTTGGCTCAACGCATAAAATGAGTAGGGGAATGGAATGGATGGCATGGATCAGTCCCATACATTCAAGTGGGGCATGCATGGGCGGCCCACCCCAAAAGCTTAAAACAAAGCATATTTATTTATTTATTATTATTATTATATTTTTTCTCTGTACGCCCACTGTCTGTTCACACTTTAGTGAACACGTCCAGCGTCCACAGACACTGGACAGACTGCACACATATATGAAATCAAGGTGGGTCCCACATAGACGTGGCCCACTTGATTTAGATAATTCTGATATTTATGTTTTCTCATCACTACCAGGTAGGGCCCACATGGCTTGGATGAATGGATCCAACACGCCCATCAAGTGGGTCCCACGAAGGTGGATGACTTGGATAAAATGCACACATCATGGGTCCATGAACAAGGGAAAAAGAGAGAGAGAAAGTGTAACACCCCAGATTTTTTCCAACATGGAATTAGACGTCCTTAGCCAATGGGTCGACCATAACACCTTGGTAACCTCTCAGAACCCAATTCCAAAGCCAGAGATATCATTTAGAACGAAATTCTTTAGAAATTTAACGTGAATTAGCCAGCATTACACTAGACTTCCTGCAAAATTAGCACCAACCACTTTAAATACGATCTGTAAGACCCAAAACCTCTAGAATTATTGCCGCTATGTTACCATAAAATCTAGGTTCAAACTCTAAACCCATTTACCCTCAGGAACCCTTTGAAACTTTGTATTGGATCTAAACTGCGTGTCGAAAGTCCGATAGCGATAATCTTAGACAATTACGACCGCCTTGTTGGACTTGACAATCTTTTCAAAAATCAAGCCCAACTGATGTTCTGAGCCTATTTCATTGAGCCTGGAGCAAGGAGTGTGAGAAAGAGTGAAATTCATTAAAAATTAAATGTCATTTAAATAAATCTGGCATGTTTCGCTTGCGAGTTAAGTATAAGCATTCAGACCGTTGGAATCTGACCTAAATACACCCTCGGATCAGGGAACATTTCTCACTCAGGTCAATGTACTTGAAATCCTCGATCGAATCTCCGTGACCGCTGAACTGAAACTGGTCCACCACGTACGATCTGGGAACACTACTAGACTGAAAACTTGGTGTGAACAGGATCCAATATGCATGATCTTAAGTCTGACCGCATTCGGCCAGGGGACCTCCCGAAATGCTCCTTTGGATCGAAAAGGACCTGATTTGGCTATAACTCAAGTATACCTTGACTTAAAGTCTATTTTGGTTATGTTTGGGCTTATAAAAAGGCCTTAAACCCTTAGCTTTCTAACCCATATAAATTTTTTATAAACCCTAGGAAGGAGAGAGAGAAAAGAGAGAGAAAGTGAGGGAGAAGCTGGTGATTTCTCCTGGGATTCTTCCCTGCTACTCTACGTGCCGAAGCCACCTACCTGCATCATTATTCCGGCAATTTTGGTTTCATTCTAGGTAAGAAAACCCTAACCCTAACCTGATTTGAATCTTAGACTAACTGTAGAAGAGTTCTAGCTAACATATTTCATGCCATAGATAGCGTATATGCCATTGACGAAGACACATCGTCTGAATCTTAACGAATACGCATTTTTGGTTTAAGGTGTGGATTTTAGACGCTTAGGTTATCTGTTTTCAAAGCTTTCAATGCCGTTTAATGGTAGATTGCCGATAAGGATGCTTTTTGACATGTAGAACGTGCTGTCCGTTTTTCATTTCGAATACGTACGAAGAATATGAGATTTAGGGTATTTTCGGTATTTATAGGAAATATCGTATACGTACATATTTCGCCGATATGATTGCCATGAGTATTTGTCATGTACCTATACTAGTTATGCGTGTATGATCTGTTTGGCGAAGAGATTCGCCCTAATGCACATATTGGCCGACATATGCTATGTAGACTAATGTGTGTAGACTAAGTGTTTGTTGAAATGCCTAAATCAATATGATTTATGCCTGCCATATGTTTTGAATGTAAGAACATGGTTGTTGTGTATTAGACATCTCCTTGATATAAGGATTTGTCATATTATATGTTGTAATCAACATACATCAAGTACGTTGGAGTTGAGTAGTCTAAGTGTTTGTATAAATGTATGTATTAGTAAGTATTGAGTATATGGTGTTGTAGATTAGCGTTGAGACTGGATTCTCAACTAATTTGATGATATATATGATTTCCTCTACGCTTGTCATATTTCAATTGATTTCCTTATGTGTGAAGTACTTGTGTATGGTTTAATTGCCTATGTTGTATCTTATAACATGTTGCTAACATGCTTGGATTACTTGTTATTTCAATTTTGTTTATCTCATATGATTACTGATTCACCTCTTTGTGCTTGGGGCTATACTCTAGTCCAGGCAGTCGGTAACAGTTTAGAATTCGTGGTTGGATTCTATTTGCCACTAAGGATGTATATGACGAACCCGAGTCATACTAGAGTCGTCGGCAATGGTTAGGCCACACGAAGTACTTGTGCACTTCATGTCAGTCGATTCAACGTGCGCTCGTGCTAGTCGGACTCATCAAGTAACCCAACTGACCATTGTATGTTCACCTTGTATTTGTCATAACTGCTTGAACCTAGGGTACTAAACTTACCATTGGAAAGCCCCTCTAACCTTGGTACCTCGATCCCTTAAGACTCATGAGCCGGGCATGGTGGTATGGGACACCGTGGTCGAGCTGTCGGCCTACGCTGGGGCCACAAACCTCCCCGTAGTGATCAGTGAGCAGCACCCTACTCTGAGCAGATTATGGTGGTATGGGACATTATATTCTTACTATCGGACTACATTAATAAGGTGATGGGGGAGTGGAGCAATGAGTGCGAGCAACAGCCCTGGTAGCCCTTTGTAGTGACTTTGAGTTTATCCTGACACTGCATGGGGGCGACGAGTCTTGATGCAGTCTTAAGGATATAAACTAGGCCTGTATTGATAAGGTGATGGGGGAGTGATGCAATGAGTGCATCAAACAGCCCTGACAGCCCTTGCAGTGACGTAGAAATATATCATCGTATGAGATTACTAGGAGTGACGACCCTAGATAGGATCATTATTTGGGCATTGATATAAGAGAGGTACCTTAATTTCCCAATCCTGCTGTATGAAAAGGACTAATAACAACTCGATAATCATATTCATATCGCACTGCATGTGCCTGGAAGATGTGGAGCACTAAGGAAAAAAAGCATGCCACGGATGTGAGATGGTGCCACATGAGGGAGTATGTCGGTGAGGGCATCCATCATGTCATTTCATGCTTGCATTAATCACAGTGTTTAGGAATGTTTATTTTTCTTATTTTACCATTATCGCTTGATTGATTTGATAACATGCTAACCTTTGCTCTATGATTCCACTGAGTTAGCTACTCATTCCCACGTTACGGGATGGTGTTCCGGACACCCACCAGTCCCTATTTTAGTTTCAGATGATGGCGATGCTCGTGAAGCAGAGCCGGACTCGTATGATGATGAGGAGGACTTCTTCTCCATGTTTTGATCGACGGGATTACAGGGAGGTTGATTAGACGCCTTGACACTTGTCATTTTATATTTTTGGAGCACTCATGTATATTCTTTTCTTTTCATTTTTTTGAGTATACATGTATTTAATTAACCTGGTAACATGTTCACACTCTGAAGACTTACAATCAATTATATATTTTATTTATTTATCACGGTCTTTTGCTTGCTAATTTTAACTGTCTCTGGAGTATGATATGGTGTTTTGGCTTAATCCACTTCATGTTTTATGCATTATTATGGCTAACATTCATCCATCATTGAAGATGTTGCACAAGTGATGTTCTGGAACTCGGGAGTTGGGTTTCTACCCGACCCTTGATTTTCGGGACGTTACAGAAAGAGAGAGATCGAGTGATGGAGGGACCCCAACACTATGGGCCCTCCCTTCCATACATCACAACAGACATCAAAGGGGTCCCATTACATGTGGGCCCACTGATCAAAATCAACGGTGGAGATCCTTTCTCCACCAAAATGCAAGGTCTAGATGACCCTATCCATGCAAGGAAAATAAACATCATGATGGGGTCCATGGAGGATGGCCCTATCATAGAATGATCATGAGGATCAAAGTGGACCATCGACCACATCTAGGGTCCAAAGTGAGATCCATACCATCAATCGGTAGGCTTCACTTGGCCTATCATCCAAAATATGATAATTTATCCTATAAAGCACCCACTGTTCGATCTTCTTGGTCCGATGGAACACTGATCTACTTGTGTCACACTTTGATAGTGAGGATGAGAAATGAAGGATTAGGATGATGGATCTTGAGATGGGAAGTGGGCCACACAACACTCTTTTTCTCTCCTTAGAAAACCTTAGACGTGCCCCTCCTTACTTGCTTGGAAAATGTGAAGAGACAAAGGGAGAGAGGGTGGTTGCAAGAGAGGTGATAGATGTAAGGTGATAGTTGTACTTGACATGTATGGGTGTGTAAGAGAGAGGGTGAGAGAGAGTTGACTTTGGGGTTACTTGTACTTGACATGAGGTGATTGTTTGATGGGACATGTTGTAGAGATTCTCTTGGGATTACAAACATGCGGTGTTTTTCCTCGAATTAAACGTGGGCCCACATCTCCTGGCTTGGTTATCGGATCGGTGCGTAATACGTAGTGTCGAAACCGTAGCAATGGTGCAGTCGTAATGGTACAAGTCTCGGATTGAG
Organism: Magnolia kwangsiensis; assembly: GCA_037074715.1. NCBI lineage: Eukaryota > Viridiplantae > Streptophyta > Magnoliopsida > Magnoliales > Magnoliaceae > Magnolia > Magnolia kwangsiensis. The sequence goes on along the minus strand of CM073572.1, from coordinate 114,216,367 downwards.
CTAAATCAGATCTATAGGATACGACTTAGGGTCATGCGTGAACGTCGATAACAGATCGCTGGTCGTCAAAATTTGACCGCGGAAACCTACATAACAGTACAAGCCGGGATACGGGTCTTCCAGCCTCCCCTCCTAATAAAAATTTCATCCTCGAAATTTACAGAACAGGCAAGGGATGCGGAACATCATTAAGTATATGTGTCAAGGCTCAATCAATCTTTAAAAGGATGAAGGTAGCAGTCTCTAATCTTAACCTCGCACTCGTAAGATGCATCATCATCACTATGGGGATCCCATTGAACCTGATATCCTGGATCAGAGACGATTGAAACTGGAATACTATGTAGCCTCACAATCTTAGCGTTAGGGAGCTATATTAGAAAATCTCTAAGTTATTCAAACTCGGAGATCTAACCATTCTAAGTTCACAACAATCATAGTGTAGGGTAACTATCAGAAGATATGTGATGTTATCTTCAGGTATTCCCAAGTTATGCTCTGATACCAATTTCTGTGATGGCCCAAACCTAGAAATCGGGCTCACAAAATTCTCAATTGTCAAATCCGATGCCAACAGCCTCCGTAGTACCCCATTCTCGGCTCCCAGTATCCATATGCTAGGTTTCGATCCTGGGATCGTACAAGGAGGATTTTTTCAACGTACATTTATCTCATAAGAAGCATAACCACAAGTTTACCTAAATCATAAAAGCAACATCATCATCACATATCCACTAATATAATCATTTAAATATAGTATTAAAAGGAAAATACGTATGTAAAAAATTAAAGCTCCAAAAGTCTACTGCATGCTCCAAGCTCAATGCTGTTGCAACCTAATGTCACTTGTACGCATCTATCGTGCATAAGCTTATAAAAAGCTTAGAAAGTGGTGAAGGTGTATTTAAGGTAAGTGCCAAGTATTCAATATAATGTCATAATCATACAATATCAAAAATACAGGCAAGATCATGGAACATATAATATCAAAGTATGTAATGTGGATAGGCTATAAAATGCAGAATCATAGATAACTAAATATCATATGCTTAATGATGCATGCAATCTATAAATCCTGTTAAGTTTGTCTAAGTCATATACGTATAGAAACGTAGCAATTCAAAAGTCATATGCCGTGGATGAAATGTAAAATGTGATGCAAATGAAATGACCAAGCTGGAGTGAAGTCGGGATGATAGTACGAAGTATTGCAGGCTGTGGGGTTCATCACAAGGAAATTCTATTCAAACCAATCTCGTACCTAAATTTGGATAGTCAAACACAATGTGGTAAACTCCTGATCTTAGGTTAATCACATGCCCCAACGAAATCCTGGCCATTACGAAGGTACACATAACAAATAGTTACGCACCACTAGCCTGAGTGGATAGTGAATGGAAGAATGAATGAGTATGCAACTCCTACTCAGTAGCCTGACAATCACTAGTAGCTCACCCAGTGTGGTAGCTCGCCTAGGCTTGAGCCCCGCCCACATCAGCGTCCACCCATGTGCGCCCGCCCACATGTGCAACAATGACGAGGTGTCATAATATCATGTTAGTCCTCATATTAAGTCCACATATCAGTACGGTTCCTCTTTGGGGAATCACTGGGGTCTATTACACTCCACACTGACTGCCGCCTCCCTAGCCACACAGTCCAGTGAGTGGAAGAGACCACACTATCCGCCTAACCAGTAGTCTGCCAACACCTACCTGGCTCGTCGATAATGGACTCATTTACGAGCCGGTCAAACTCAACTTAGCTTACAGCCCCCTTATTTGGGTGGATAAGGCCATACCCCCTCCCAACCGACCACGACACAGTGAGAGATGCGGCCTACTAGTATTTGACACTCGGGCGCTCATGTATACACTCAGTTTAGACATTGGGACATCTCCTGGCCTTGGAGGTTTAGGGACTTTCACCCACGAACATCCTAAGTGCCCAGATGCTCGAACCAAATATTTTCATTGTCCCATCTAGTCATCCATGATATGCCTGTGGAGGCCATGACCTTGATGTCGCTAGGGCATATAATAATCTTGTCACACATACGTGAGATGAATGAGTCACATTATCTAGTCATGTAATAATCCTTCACGTACCGCGTGCTCATGTGGTAAATCCTATCAGTGAGTCCTATAAATAATTTGCCCAATGACATATGCTATGATCAGTCACTACTCATATCAAGCATACATATGATGAGTATGACATGAGTCATGGGATTATACTAAGCATGTTATAAAGTAATGATCTATCCTTACAACGCAGATAGGCCTAGACGACCTACACACAACAAGTATGGGCCCATCAATAGGTCCTAAGGAGAGTTATAATGCAGACATTTAACCAACATTGTACTTACAATGTGGGCGTCAAACCATCATTGCTCATAAGGCATAGCCGGCTATAAAGGTCAACACAAACCTCGGTGGAATCACATTACAATGGGCCTTATGTACATCCCATTGGGCCTCGACCCATGGGCCTCCAATACATCAAATGGGCCTCATAATATGGGTCTCATATATATCAAGGTTGGCCTTAGCGGATGGGCCATAACTACATCAAGATGGGCCTAATCATATGAGCCTCATATATATACCAAGTGAGCCTCAACAACGAGCCACAATTACATCAAGATGGGCCTAATCATATGGCCTTATATATATGAATCATATCAAAAGATCAACTGGATATATATATATAAGACCGCACTCCAAATAACAGTGGTGAGAATGATTTCCACCATTTAAAACTATCGAGGCCCACCATAACATTTATTTTCTACCCAATCTGATCATAAGGTCACACAGACCTAAATTAAGAGGAAAAACAATTTTCCTAATGATCCTAAACTTCTATGACAATAAAGGTTTCAATGAGAGACTCAATCCCCACTGCTTTTGCTGTGTGGTCCACTTGATACTGGATTGGTCTCATTTTTGAACTCAAGCCTTAAAATGATCTTTTAAAATGGTTGGACAGCTTGGATGTAACACATGCATCATGGTGGGTCCCATAGATGGACGGTGTGGATGAAGTAGGTGGGACCCACAGAACTTGGTGACGCCACTATAGTAGTAGCTATGCTGCTAGAGTGAGGTACACCAGTCGTCCCACTCCACACGTGGGGACGATGTGGTTAAAACACTTACATTAGTGGGTTCCACGTGGGGCCCACCATAACGTTTATATGTCATCCAATCTGTTGATAAGGTCACACAAACCTAGATGAAGAGGAAAAAAATTCATAATGATTCAAAACTTCTGTGATAACCCAAAAGGGTTTCAATGGTAGATGTTGAATCCCACTGTTTCCTGTGACGTGGGCCACATGAGTTATGTACACGACTAATTTTTGGGGTGGCCCGTTGCCCTAAGGGGGCCCACCAAATGCAAGGTGTTGATGTTCCACATGCATCATGGTGGGACTCATGGCTAGGACCCATGTCCCTGGCCATACACGCCCAGTGCAGGAGCATAGTAGGATGCTGCGCAACATCCTTTGGTGCCAGCAACAGCACCTGCTGCCTCTTATTTTTTTAAAAAATAGATTTTCTATGGTTTTTCCCATGTGGGGCCTACATCAGGTGGATCCACTCCACCCATTGCATTCTACAACTCATAACAGATCCAACAAGACCAATATTGAGCATGTTTAGGTGTATATAAATATCAGGGTGAATTTTAATGGTAAAATCACTATCTTCTATGGTATGGCCCGCCAAATGATCAGATTGGCTTCATTTTTCAGCTCAACGCCTAAAATGAGCAGGGGAATGGGATGGATGGTGTGGATTAGTCCCATACATCTAGGTGGGGCCTGCATGAGTGGCCCACTCCAAGAGCTTAAAACCAAGCATATTTATTTATTTATTTATTATTATTATTATATATATTTTTATCTGTACACCCACCGTCAGTTCACACTTTAGTGAACATGTCCGACGTCTAGGGGCGCTGGACGAATTGTGCACATATATGAAATCAAGGGGGGTCCCACATAGAAGTGGCCCACTTGATTTAGATAAATCTGATATTTGTGTTTTCTCATCACTACCAGGTAGGGCCCACATGGCTTGGACGGATGGATCCAACACGCCCATCAAGTGGGTCCCACGAAGGTGGACAACTTGGATAAAATACATACATCTCAGGGCCATGAACAAGGGAAAAAGAGAGAGAGAAAGAGAGAGATCGAGTGATGGAGGAACCCCGACACTATTGGCCCTCCCTTCCATGATTTACAACATACATCAAGTGGGTCCCATTACATATGATCCCACCGATCAAAATTAACAGTGAAAATCCTTTCTCCACTGAAATGCAAGGTCTAGATGACCCTATCCATGTAAGGAAAATAAACATCATGATGAGATCAATGGAGAATGGCCCCATCATGGAATGATCATGAGGATCAAGGTGGGCCATCGACCACATCTAGGGTCCAAAGTGAGATCCATACTATCAATCGGTAGGCCTTACTTGGCCCATAATCTAAAACATGAAAATTTAGCCTATAAAGCACCTACCGTTCGATCTTCTTGGTCCGATGGAACACCGATATCCTTGTGTCTCACTTTAATAGAGAGGATGGGAAATGAAGGGCTAGGATGATGGATCTTGAGATGGGAAGTGGGCCACACAACACTCTTTTTCTCTCCTTAGAAAAGCTTGGATGTGGCCCTCCTTGCTTACTTGGAAAATGTGAAGAGAAAAAGAGAGAGAGAGAGGGTAGTTGTAAGAGAGGTGATGGATATGAGTGATGGATGTGAGGTGATAGTTGCACATGAAATGTATGGGTGTGTAAGAGAGAGGGTGAGAGAGAGTTGGCTTTGGGGTTGCTTGTACTTGACATGAGGTGATTGATTGATTGATTGATTGATGGGACATATTGTAAATATTCTCTTGGGATTGCAAACATGCGATGCTTTTCCTCAAACTGAACACGAGCCCACATCTCCTTGCTTGGGTATCGGATCAGTGCATAATATGCGACGTCGGAACCACAGTGATGGTGCAGTCATAATGACACAAGTCTCGAATTGAGCTGACTCAAACCTACGAGATATGAATTATGGTCGTGCGTAAACGTTGATAATAGATCGCGGGTCGCCAGAATTCGACCTAGAGGACCATGGAAACCTACGGAACAATATAGCTTAGGATACAGGTCTTACAAGAGAATCTCTACATCCCATCCCATCAATCCATCAATCAATCAATCAATCAAAGTACACAACCCATGCTTTCTTTCTCCCCTAGTCAAGCAACCTACCCTAAGTTAACTCTCAAGTCAAGTACATCTATCAACTCACATCCATCACTCATAACCATCACCTCTCTCTTACAACCACCATTTTTATCTCTCTTTCTCTACATATTTTTTAAGAAATGAATAAGAAAAAAGGTGCACGTTCAAGCACTTTTAAGGAGAGAAAAAGAGTGTGTTGTGTGTGGCCCACTTCCTACCCCAAGATCCATCATCCTAGCCCTTCAATTCTCATCATCTTCCATTAAAGTAAGGCACAAGGAGTTTGGCGTTCCATCAGATCAAGAAGACCAAACGGTGGGTGTTTTATAGGCCTAGATTTAATGCTTTGATGATGGGCCAAGTAGGGACTACCGATTGATGGTATGGATCTCACTTTGGACCCTAGATGTGGTCGATGGTCCACCTTGATTCTCATGATCATTCCATGATGGGGCCATTCTCCATGGACCCCATCATAATGTTTATTTTCCTTACATGAATAGGGTCATCTAGACCTTGCATTTTGGTAGAGAAAGGATCTCCACCGTTGATTTTGATCGGTGGGCCCACATGTAATGGGACCCATTTGATGTATGTTGTGATGTATGGAAGGGAGGGCTTATAGTGCTGGGGTCCCTCCATCACTCGATCTTCCTCTCTTTCTCTCTCTTTTTCCCTTGTTGATGGCCCCATGATGTATGTAACTTATCCATGTCGTCCACCTTCATGGGACCCACTTGATGGACGTGTTGGATCTACACTGTCCAGGCCATGTGGGCCCCACCTTAATGGTGTTGGGAAAACACGGATATCAGATTGATCCAAATCAAGTGGGCCACGTCCATGTGCAACCCACCTTGATAAATATATTCACATTGTCCGTCTTGCATCCTTGATGCTGGATGCGGTTTGGTGAAGTGTAAATAGACAATGAGATGTACTAGCAACAAATAAAAAAATAACATATATATATATATATATCAATTTGATTCTAAACTTTTTGGGTGGGCCGCTCATGCAGGCTCCACCTTGATGTATGGGTCTAATCCAAGCCATCCATCTTATTCCCTAGCTCATTTTAGGCGTTGAGCTGAAAAATGAAGCTAATTCGATTATTTAGTGAGCCATATCTTTGAAAATAGTGATTTTACCATTAAAATCCGTTAGGGACCACTTTGATGTTTTTATACACCAAAACATGCTGAATATTGCACTCATTTGGTTTATCATGAGTCGTAGAATCCAATGGATGGAGAGAATCCTCCTGATCTTGGCCCCACCTTAGAAAAATCGTGGCAAAACAAAAAAAAAATTCTTACATGCAGCAGGCGCTACTGCTGCTGACGTCTAGAGGATGTCGCGGCAACGTCCTGCTGCGCTGCCAGGTAGAAGGGTAGGACCATGGGTCCCAGCCGCTAGCCCCACCATGGTGTATGTGTTTCATCCACACCGTCCAAACCATTGGACGGTGGGACCCACTTCAGATGTATATGTTTCATCCCTGTGGTGTGGGCCTCCAATGATGTGTATGTTTTATCTATACCGTCCACTGTTTAGACAATGAGGCCCATCATGATGCATACTGTCCAACCATTTTAAGATATCATTTTATGGTATGAGGTAAAGAATGAGTCAGATCTAAAGTTCAAGTGGACCCCACCATTGAAATAGTGGACAGTGACAACCACCGTTCAAACTTCTAAGGGCCACAGTAGTTTCCAATTAAGCTGATATTTTGTCTTCACTTCATCTATCATTATGTTAACTTATGACTAGGTTGGATCTTAAATATATCACTGCGGGCCACTCTGTGATGTGCCTAGCCATTGATCTGGTGGACCTCACCTCAAAAATAGTGGGATTTGAATGTTTATCATTGGAACGCAATTGGGTCCCAAAAGTTCTGGATCAATAGGGAATTTTTTTCCCCTCTTAATCCAGGTCTTTAAGACCTTATGATTAGATTGGGAGGAAAATAAACTTTATAGTGGGCCTTGTGATTTGTTTAACAATGAAAGTTATTATCTCCATTGCTATTTGTCGTATGGTCCAAATGATCCTTCAATATGATTCTTTTTTTAGGGATGTATGAGGCTTACCTTAATATATATGAGGCCCATGTGATATGGCCCATTTGATGTATTGGAGGCCCATGGGTCGAGGCCGAATGAGATGTACATAAGGTCCATTGCAATGTGTGATTCCACCATGGTTTATGTGATGATGTTTATGGCGAGCTATGCCTTGGGAGCAGTGATGGTTTGACATCCACAATGTAAGGATAATGTTGGTTAAATGTTGACATTATAACTTTCTGTAGGGCTCATTGATAAGCCCATACTTGTTGTGTGTAGGCCGTCTAGGCCCATCTTCGTTATGAGGATAGTTCATCACCATATAACATGCTTAGTATAATTCTATGACTCATGCCATACACATCATATGTATGCTTGATATGAGTAGTGACTGATCATAGCATATGCCATTGGGCAGATTATTTATGGGACTCACTGATAGGAGTTACCCATATGAGCGCATGGTACGCGTAAGATTGCTGCATGACTGACGGTGTGACCATGCATCTCGCATATGTGTAACATGATCATTGTACGCCCTAGTGACATCAAGGCATGGCTTCCACAGGCACATCGTGGATGACTGGATTGGATATCAGAAATATTGGTTCTAGCACTGTGGGCACAAAGTATGTCCTTGGATGAAAATTCTAAAACCTTTTGGTACCAGGAGATGCTCCAACGTCAAGACCGAGTGGATACATGAGCGCCCAATAGTCAAATACTAGTAGGCCGCGTCTCTCACTGTGTCGTGGTCGGTTAGAAGGGGGTGTGGCCTTATCTGCCCAAGTGAGAGGGTTATAAGCTAGGCTGGGTATGACCAGCTCACAAATGAGTCCGCTATTGACGAGTTGGGTAGGTATTGAAAGACTACTTGTTACGCGGATAGTGTGGTCTCTTCCACTTACTAGGCTATGCAACTAGGGAGGTGGCAGTCAGTGTGCAATGTACTATACCCAGTGATATCCAGAAGGGAACTGTATAGATATATGTACTTGATAAGGACTGACATACTTGCTTTGCATCTCACATATGACATTTGGCTACGTAGGCCTCACATCGCATGGCCTTGGTATGGCCGATAGCATTCATGCCTTGCATCGCATAGCCTTAGTATGACTGATAGTATTCATGGACTTACTAGCATATTTCTGCATTACTCTGATACTGCGTACTTGGCACTTGCCTTGTGCACACACTTACACCACCCTCTAAGCTTTTGTAAGCTTATGCACGACCATTGCGTATAGGTGACGTTGGATCGCAGAAGCGCTGAGGCATTAGCATGCATCAGATTATTTTGGAGCCTTTTAATCACCTTGTATTTAAAGTTTTTGATATAGTAGATATGCGGTGATGTTGTATTGTGACTTGGTTATGCTTGTAGTTATGCTCCATTACAAAAAAAATTCTTACTGAAAATCCTCCTTGTAGGATCCCAGGATCGAAATTTGGCATATGAGTGCCGGGAGCCGAGAATTTTGTGAGCCTATTTTTCGAGTTTGGGGTGTGATAATTGTCTTCTATCTTTATTGTGATCTTATTATCGCGATCTTGGGTAGGGTTGTATTGCTCCCTATGGATATTGTGGAGATAATCTCGAGAATGAGGGTCATGCTATAGAGTAGGGTGAGGATCGTAGATAGAGACACTTGTTACTGAGGCGATTTAAAAACTTCAAGTCTTGCTAAGATGACAATCCTTGATTCTACGAATAACGAGGATAAGGCAAGGACAAAAACTCAGGTGGGTCATATGACATAAAACAATGCATGATTACTATTGGTGAAAGGATAAATAGAATGAAAGTATCAGTAATCTATGTCAAAATCAAAAGGTTGATTAGTGAGGGGGAATGAGGTTACCGGTAGAGAAGAACTTGACTTGAAAACCTTACAGACAAAAACAAGCAAACGATGTTAGTAATATTTGAATTTTAAAGCAAACCCTAGAAAACAAATCTTGAAATTAAAAAAAAAAAATGGTACCCTAGGTAGAGAAATTTAGAAAAATAAAGAAACCTAGCCTAAAATAAAAATTCAAACATGGAAAACCTAAACCTAATTGTGTTCATTGCTACTCCCCAACAATGGCGCCAAAAACTTGATCGAACCCAAGGGTTGATAACTCCAAGTGCAGGGCTACGATGCAGTAATAACTTAGTGAGACTGAGGTCAAATCATCAAGGAATGGAGAACACAACGTATAACTAATCTAAAGGTAAAGGGTGTATGAGTTTTAATCTAATGAAGTAAAAAAATGATTAAACAAAATAAGTAAAAGACTAAGAATCCAAGAATCCACTTATAACAACCACAATATCTTATTCACTAATTTAATGTATAATTCCATTGGAATCGAAGTCATATCCTATCCAATCGTTGAATAATTCTAAAAAACTAATCATCAACACCAATACGAATATGAATAAGATAAAATGATTCTCTCATGAAATAATTGGACATCAATCGTTGGGAAGCAAAAGCATCTAAGGCACCCTTAGGTGATAGTAGATCAATCAATTATACATATTGAATTCTTCTCTAATTTAGGCTAAAAATGTAACATCCTTAATTTTTACTGCCAGAGTTTGTACTCGTGCCCGAAAAAAGCTGGGGGTTAATAATGTGTAAATTGGTTCTTTAAAAATCACACCTTTTTTTCCCATTTGGATCACATCCAGATACATTTATGAAGGTAACATTCATGAGAATAAAATTGATTGTATTGATTATTTTATTAGAGTAAAAGAATTCATTAAATAATCAAATGCCTTCTCAATGGAAGCTCATTTCATTATCAGAGTTCGCAGCGAAAGTATAAAACTAAATAATAAAGTTATCTTCTTATTCTTTCGGTATTGTCTAGGGAGATGGTCTTCTATGACTTCAATCTATACATCACTTGCATAATCTATATGGTTGGAGAGGGTTAATGCCCTACTCATAGTGATGGCTATCCTATTAACAATAATTCAAGAGATTCATAAAAGTAAGGTAATGGTTCTGATGGGTCCCGTGGTCTACTAATACGAGGATATTAGAATGTGCAAACAGCTTACATGAGATGCATGTCTAGCAAAGTATGTGGGGCTCATCATATGCAGTCATCATCACAATGTGGAATACAATTTATAGAAAACCTGGTTCGAACTGCATCTTATAACTACAGATATTCGCCAGCACGGCCAACGCTACCATGGATTTACATGAACTCTCCACGACGCACAACACATGAGCTAGGTGAATTACGTGACACGATTTGATCATGGACCGACTACTTGCAACATCCAATCCTGAAAGTGATGTGACACTGCATTTGTAAATTACACACATCGATTTGTGCACCACTACTAAAAGGTCAATAGAATTATGTGACGACCAAGAGAGTCTCTACCTAGAGTGCATTATGCCCATGTTAGGATATCTGAATCACGAGTTGTGATACATCTTACATATCACTTGCACTTACAAAGAGATAAATTAATTTATGGGAGTTCTAGAATATCAAGACACATGCCCAACCTTATAGGTAAATAGCACAAGGCCAATATAATAAAGAGAAGAGTGATAATGGTCATCTCAAAAAGTGGTAATGGCCAACTAATATAGAGGAGAGTGACAAGGGTCAACTCAACAAAAGACAAGTAGCAATGGCTACCTCATCAAATAGAGGAGTGGCAATTCCCAACTCAATAATAAGGAGAGTGGCGATGGCCAGCTCAATAAGGAGAAGTGGCAAGTCCAACTCAAATAAAGAGACGAGTGGCAGGGCCAACTCAATAAATTTGATAAGGCAAAGGCAGGGCTTGTACCCAGGGCCGACATAAATTCATGAAGATCACATGTAATATCAAAAATTCTTAAAGGATAAGTAAACGATGATATCAACTAAATCAATTGAAAGGATAATTCTCAAAAAACATATAAACATGAAAGGCAGGATAGTTCATATCATTAAAGGCATGAAAAAGCAGAATATTTCAATTAAATTAAAGTAACCTTAAAGGATAAAACCCTCACTTTAGGCTCGACTATGTCCAGGACCCAACGGGTCGACTCAAAACCCAGATTTCTCTTTCTTTTTCTGCCTCTTTTCTTTTCTTTTTCTTTCTTTCTTTCTTTCTTTTTCTCTTTCTCTCTCTCTCTCTCTCTCACTCTCTCTTTCTCTCTCTCTCACTCTCTCTTTTCCTTTCCTTTCCTTTCCCTTCTTTCCTTTTATTCCTTCTTTCTTTCTTTCCTTTCTTCCTCTCTCTTTCTTTTCTCTTTCTCTCCCTTTCTCTTCTTACTACTGCGGCTAGAATATCTTTTCTTTCTCATGTTTCTTTCTCTCTTTTTCTCTCTCCTGTGATGTGTCTTCCAAGTGTTGGAGTGAGCTGCCTTTTATATGGTGCGGGAGGTTGCTAGGTCATCTGCAGTTCTTGCACCGACCTGTTTACGTAGTAAAGAAAGATCAAGAAACCACCTTACACACGTCCTTATTTGCGTTAATAGAGAACAGGTGCGTGAGCTTCGGGTCTTCCCATCTTCCTCCCTTACATGTTGTAGGCTTGGTCGGTTATTGATCTGGACCACTTGGATCTGTTTTTCAGCGTCGATTAGTCCATCATATCCAAGATCTGGCCGTCTAATCTTGTTGTTGTAAGTTTATTTCTGAGTGGGAGGGTTCTATCATGTGCGGGATCGATGAGCGTTAATTTATTTGGATTGTGCCTTCCATTTCTGACGACGTGGAGAGACCCAAAATCCCTACCTCCTTTTGAATGGTTCAGATCAGACCCATGAAGTCGGGTGTGATTTTTCCATGGGGAAATGACTCGACAATGCCCTTTTTTCTTAGTGTTGTTGCGTTGGTTTCACAACAAAGTTCATCTGGTGGAAGGAATTGCAGAAGGACCATGATTTTGGTTGGTTTCCTCCTTCTGACCAGGTGAACAGTCCAGATCTTCCCTCACGGCTGTGATTGGGGTTTTAAAGGCCATCAAACAGGTGGTTTTGTGTTCAAATTGAGAACCGCGTGAAAATGAGGATTCTTGCTAGTGGGACTCCTTTTGACTACTATTGCAGGCACATGTGTGTGATTCGGTACATGTGGTCAGCATGGTTTTGACCGAAACACTCTTCTTGTCATGATGGACAACTCAGATTACACATAAGAATGATGATGGTGGCCCACCGATCACAACCATGGACAGTATCTTCAGTAAAGTGATCAGAGTAGTCTGATCGCAGCTGGGTTCATGTGCATGTAGGAGACTTTCGGCATTCATAACAACCGAAGGTATGGTCGTCCCTGCCCTAACTTCAAGATGAAAGGTTTAGATTAACTGTCTGATCAAAGATGGTGGGCCACAACACGTCCCAGTGGACATCTTCGGTTCAAACAGATGAGTAATGAAAATTGGGGAGAGATCTGAAATTGCGGTAATGACTGCTTTAGTTGAAGTAGGAATATTCCAATATGTCCCAGAGGAGGGTGAATAGGACTTTTTAATAATTTTATGCCAATTTATAATCCTATCACACTAATCCTAACAAGAAGCATATATTAGGATTACTCAAGAGCAACTTTACTGGCTTCCAAGCCCGACAGAGGATCCAATCATAAACTATTTGAGAGATGAACAATATGCAAACTAGTTTATGATGGATATGACCGTGTGTGTGTGAGGGGTGATCTTAGATAATCAGGAATGAAAATATTAAAGGAAATCACACAAGTAAATGAATAGAAATCTTAAACACAGTCATTTTTACCGTGGTTTGACTACTTGTCTACTCCACTCCTGGTAACCGCACTCAACCCTTGAGTGTACCGGATTTCACTTAGGAGGTTTTCCACGATTCACCCCAAACCCAAGGTTTTAAATCAGGTTCACCTTTAACCTTTACAACGTACACCTAGGCTAACTGTTTATGCTCTCACAAGCAAGGGTCAACACATCGCACCCACTTTTAAGCACACTGGCCAAGGATCTTCCATAAGACCCTAACGGAGGTTTCACACGGTTTACCTCAAACCCAAGGTTTTAAACAGGTTCACCTTTAACCGGAAGTTTAAGTTTTAGGCAGGTTTTAGACAAGTTCACCTTTAACCCAAGTTTATATTCACCACAGAGCAAGGGTCAACACTACATACCCACCATGTACACTCTCGCCGGAGGCCTCCTAGAGGACTTGTAAAGGTGAGAAACACGTTAGACCTAATCCTACAAAGGAATGATCACAAGGGTCCTCTGGACTCTGATAACTTATAGATAAGTAGATGAGTCCCTTTTAGCTCGTTGTTGAAGATCTCCTCCTTTATTAATGAAGAGTGTTCTACTTCCTTGAACCGTAACTCAAAAGATATACCGATGTATGGCGACGGATTGGGTCAAGGTTATGATGGAATCCTACTCTCAAATATTTTCCTATGAAGGAGATAGAGTGATTCCAATCATCTATTCATTCAAGGCATCTCAGCTTAATGATATGCCATTAAGGTGGTAGTTGGAGGATCCTTGAATGTGGAAGTTCATTTCCCAATCCACTCTATTGAATATCAATGATGAGGGTGGATTAGAGGATGAACTCCCTTGAGAGAAAGGGATTTTGGTAAATGATCTAAGGTTAAACACTTAAAAGCACTCTCTTCTTTCTCTCACAGCAACTAAACACAAGCTCTCTATATTTAGGCAAAAAGTTTCAGCGCATTTAAAATGGTCGCATTTATGACAGAGTTCGATATCATCAAGTAGAGTCAATATCATCGAGTGTATACTCTCGATTAGATTGATTGGATGCTCGATGACACAAACTCAAATGTCATACGCTTTTGAAACTTTTTGTTAGCTAGTTAAGGGCAACAAAACATGTGTCGATGTCATCGGATTTCAAACTCCGATATTATCGATACGAGGATCGATTCCTCGATATTTGAAAATGTGAGAGAATTACTATGAAATTTTTCAGGACAAAAGATATGATCGAGGTACACTCTATATCATCGGAATTTGAATACCGATGATATTGAAGGCAGTGTCGATGCATCGATAAATCTGAAGGATTTTCCAGTAAGCTTGCTATACAAGTAATGTCCATTCTTGATGCTATTGATCCAGCCTCAATATCATTGATATTTGAATATCGATTCTATTGAGTGACCCTCGATTTGAAATAAAAATCACCTAAAAAATGTTGCTGGAAAGACTTTCCAAGAATGATATCATTGATAGCCTTCCGATATCACCGGTTTTTGAATTCGAAGGATATCGAGGGGTTCATCGATATATCGAAGGTCTATATGATTTTCTTATAAAAAAATAGAGACACAAATACTTTATTGTCAATTATATCGAGTTTACTTCGATAAACTCGAGTTTTAAATATCGACGATATCGATACATCGATAATTCCGTCCAGATGAATATATGGTTGCTAGACATCTTTGGTCCTCATTTCGATGATATTGATTGCTCATCAAGGACATCAATGGCACACACCGATTTTATCGAACCTGATATCGATAAATCAATAGGGCTAGAAAACTTAAAGATTTTCTGTTTTTTGTAATAAAGTTTTCTAACTCAAAAACCCTATGATGTTTTAACCAATTTTAAGGGTTTTATGTACCTGGTGTTTTGGGACATGGGATGTGAGGTTTAAATTTACCTATAGCGAGTTTGGGCACACATTTGGTTGAGGCAGACAGCTTGATTGATCTTCCTATGGAGCTTTTCTGTCTAGTTGATTCAACACTCACGCTAATTGACAAACTAGGGCACTTTCAATCTCCCCCTTTGTCAATTACGTGACAAAATACCAAAACACCCTAGAACAACATCTAGACAATCATTTCTTAAATTGTGTGTACATGTAATTTACATAATTGTACAATGTCTAGTGAAAATATACACACAACCAGTAGCTGCTCCCCCTAACATCATTCTCCCCCTATCTTGATGCAGCTGCTCCCCCTAACACCTATATCACAATTCAAGTAGATATGTAATGTTCCTTGTGGGGTTTTTGAATTGTTCTCCTCCTTTTTGTCAGTCATTGACAAAGGTATAACAGTTGATATTGACTGAAGTTAAAGCAATTTGGGAGAACCAACATTTCAAGAGCATACATATATAAAAGATAGATGTATGATAATCAAAGCAGGTTAATTAGACATCTTTTTCAGAGACAATGCATGCATATCAAATCAAATAATGCAGTGATAGAAGTAGATAAAATGATCATTAAAAATATCACATGCATTTCATATCAGATTAGATAAACCAGGGGTTCTTAACGCATAATTATGGCAGAAAATAGAAATGAATTATAACTAGCCATATTCAAAACATCCAAAAAACATATAGATATACTGCCCAAGTTTGGCAGTAGATTAACAATCATCCCAACAAAACTACCAAGCCCATTCATGGGCACCTAAAATCAAACATCAGTTTTTAGTCCATCCATGTGCAACACACAAAAAAAAACTGTTTAGACTGTGCAGGTTAGTAAGTTATCACATACACTTATGGGGGCACAAAACATCCAAAAAGATACTAATGTTCATATGCGGAAATAAGAGTGAAGTGTATGTGATAGCATCTAGAGAATAGTACTTATGGAGCCGAGGAAGATGGCGTCGTATCATCTCGACAGTAGGTGAATAGATCAACTAGCTGTTGCACGGTCTGCTGCACTCCGTTCACTAGGCGCTTTAAGATGGTAAGTCTTTCATTCACCGATTCCTTGAGCTGGGAGACATCTCGCTGTACGGCTCCAATCCTGTCCTGATGGAGCTTAAATTTCTTTGCATGCCTAGGCCCTAATGTGGATGGTGCTTGATGGGACGTAAATAGTTCTTTCCCAGCAGCCTCTGCTCCTTCACTGGGAACATAACCTTCACCTCCTGCTCCTTCTTCTTGAATACCTTCCTCTGGATCCTCGAGATACTTGTGGAACTTCAAGTCTATTTTTTGAATGTTGTTTTTGTTGAATACTTGGAGGGGAAGTTCTGGATCATTGGTCATTGGGAAGCAGATGGCGTTGCATATCATGTTTATGATCCAGGGATAGGGTAGGTGAAGATCCCTAGATGTATGGATGGCATAGACCAACTGATGGCCAAGTAGAGTCGGAAGACAGATTTTTATCCCTTTGATGATTAAGTACACTATCATGGTCATAAAACCTGTGAGATAGGACTGGTTGGTACTTCTAGGATATATGTTTATGACGAAGATACGGTGCAAAACCCAAAATCGTGGTTCCATGTACCTAGATTTCAATTCATTTCCTTAATACCAAGGGATGTCTCTACCATGACATAGGTACTTAGTAACCATGGACCGAATTTCAACATTTTCGAGGTCCATTTTAGGGAGACCTTCTAGTGCAATTGTCAGTCTGAGGATGTTTTCCATTGTAGAAGGAGTGATCAACACATCATCACCATCCAGAGAGACCATGATAGAAGGAGGATCAGACACGGGTGAGTAACAAGCAGCAAGAAAGTTGCGTGTGAGTTCAAGATGACACGGCCCACCGAAGTCCAGAACAGGTAACCAATCAATTGCAGCAAATAGGGATTCCAGATTGTATGGTTTTAAATAATCCCTATCTACCTTCCTCTCATGAATGAGCTTCCTTTCCATGTATTTTACTGGACGTGGAGTTAATCTAGCCGGAGGAGGTGCCGGTGTTTCGGATTGGGACCCGCCACGTGAAGTTTGTCGAGATCTCTGACGAGTGGGAGTCCCAAGTTCAGGAGCTCTTACATTTTCTTTTGAGGCAAGGGTCTTTCGTCGAGAGGCTCTGGATGACTCCCTAGGACCAGACACCGTCTCTTTGTCCTTACCCATAAAGACAGATTTAAGAAGAACAGACAAAATCCCTCTTTTAGAGAAACTGAAAATACCCAACCAAAAAGCAAGATAAAATCTGAAATGGAAGGAATGGAAGGGTAATACCAGTTTTTAAGGCGTCTCTGGGACCCACCGGTGGACTTTTGGCTGAGGGGATGAGCAGAAAAAATAGAATGCCCTTTTCCAAAAAATAAAAGTTTTTCCGCTCGACCACTTTTTATTGGGCGACAATCTTCGATATCATCGACTAGTGTTTCGATGGTATCGATGTAACTCCCTCGATGTGATTAAGACTATCTTCGATATCATTCTTGATCATATGACTCTTCACATTCGAAAGAGGTGTTGATGATATCGACCCTTGATCGATTAATCGGGAATGACATATCGACAGACATATCAAGGATGAATATTTTCAATTTTCAGCATTCAGATAACCCTACATGTATACTTTTAGTATATCAATGAATCAACAACAAACATAGCAAAATTTTATATAATTACTGTATACATCAAAATTATAAACATTAGAATGTTTATATACAAAAGATTGAGGTGGGAAACCTCAGATATATCATTTAGAGTTCAACAAAAATTGCATCATTTTAGTAAATATCCAGATCTAGATGCATGACCTGGACTTGTCTTTTCATGCTTGATTTTTCAAGGTATGGAGTTAGTTATCAGAAAATTTAGTTTTTCTTTTACTATCCATTTTTAGATAGACTTCTTTACTGTGGTAGATTTAGTTTTCATGTCTATCTCACCACCTAATCCAATGATTCCTTCATTCTGTCTTTCATTTTAGGTGGTGATGGATGAGTGTTTCTCCTAGGTGGACTTTTGACATTCAGTATTTCTCTAGCCGGTTTGAAATTACCAATATGATTTTGACTGGAGTTATGTGAAGTCCTTCTAGTTGTCAAACATTCAAACTTATAATGACCCATATCACCACATAAATGACAAACTAGAGTAGTTCTCATATTACTACCTGAAGCAACAGATTTTTCAGTTATTGGTGCTGCATTTTCAGTTTTCCTTTTAGTTTTATCATACCCTAGGCCACTCTTGTCTTTTTCTCATCTTCCCATCCCTAATAACTTTTCTAGCTTTTCATCACTCTGGAAAAATTTATAGTTTATTTCAGCAAATTTTTTTAATTTTTCTAAGTCAAGACGGAGTGTGTGATTCTCATTCTTGAGTTGCTCATTTTCATCTTTTAATAATTCAACTTGTTTAATAAGCTTTGATGATTCCATTTTTAGGGATAGATTGATTCTTTCCAACTTATCATTGTTTAAATGATATTGCTGTAAATCATCGATTAAACGTGTATTAATTTCCAAGTTTTTGTCCAGATCTTTTTGCAGCAATTCCTTTTTGTTTTCAGACATTCCAAGTCTTTTAAGGAGGTGGATGCTATGAACATAGAGTTGATTGTAAGCATCTTGTAGTTTATCTTATTCCTCTTCTTCCTCCTCTGTTTCCTCATTATCAGTTGGAAATGATTTAGTGGCTTGCGGTTCCTTGTTCTTAGTCTCAATGGGAATGATTGGAGCAGTAGAGATCATAAGAATTTTTAAAGATTTCTGATCTGCATCACTCTCTGAGTTAATAGATTCTGAATTTGACTCTTCTGTATCATCTCATATGGCGACCATTGCCTTACCCTTCATTTTTCTATTTGGGCATTTAATAGATAGGTGTCCATACTTCTGGCAGGCATAGCATTGTGGTTCTTTAGCCTTTTTACTAAATTTACCTTCAAAAGGTTTATTGTCCACCTTTCTTCCTTTGGAAGGACGACCACGATTCTTCTGAAAGAACTTCATGAATTGTTGCGCCAGCAAATCCACTTCCTCATCTTCATCTTCTCTTTCACTTTCAATGTCCTCATTTGTTATTTTCTTTGAAGTTTTGAGGACAATATTTTTAGATTTTTGGGTTTGTTTGAAGTGTAGTTCAAATGTTTGTAGGGAACCTACCAGTTCTTCTACTTTCATTTCATCTACGTTCCTACATTGATTGTTACTTTAGGATTGAATCGTTCCGGTAGAGATCTTAGAATTTTCCTACAAATTTTAGGCACTGGAACTTTCTCTCCTAATCCACCCGTGGAGTTGCAAATGATATTCAACTTTGCGAAAAACTCCATAAAGGTCTCATGCTCATCCATTCTAAGACTTTTAAACTGTGAAGTCAGGAGTTGTAGTTTAGATCTCTTCACAGTGCTTGTTCCTTCATGGGTTATTTTCAACAAATCCCACGCTTCCTTGGATGTCCCACACACACTGACTTGATTGAAAATATCTTAGGACACAGCACAGTAGATAACATTCATGGATTTTGCCTTAGCAGTTTGATTTTCCTTATCAAATGTTGTCCACTTCTCTTTAGGTTTTGGTTTGGTGATAGTTGTGCCATTATTAAGTACTATTTGTTCAGAGGGTGGCACATATCCTTTTTCAACTATATCTCAAACATCATGGTCTAAGGATCTCAGAAAGTAGTTCATTCTAGCCTTCTAGTATGCATAATTTGATCCATCAAATACTGGAGGTCTAGAGACCGATGAGCCCTCTCCTTTGGCCATATTCCCAACTTCAATCAAGATCACTCTCTAGATAGTGAAGCCCTTAAAGAGAGACCCACTCTGATACCAATTGAAATTGCGGTTAAGACCGCTTTAGTTGAATAGGAATATGCTAATATGTCCTAGAGGGGGGGTGAATAGGACTTTTTAATAATTTTATGCCAATTTAAAATCCTATCACACTAATCCTAACAACAAGCATATATTAGAATTACTCAAGAGTAACTCTACTGGCTTTTAAGCCCGGTAGAGGATCCAATCACAAACTATTTGAGAGATGAATAATATGCAAACTAGTTTATGATGGATATGACCGTGTGTGTGTGAGGTGTGATCTTAGATAATCAGGAATGAAAATATTAAAGGAAATCACACAAGCAAATGAATAGAAATCTCAAATATAGTCATTTTTATAGTGGTTCGACTACTTGTCTACTCCACTCCCGGTAACCGCACTCAACCCTTGAGTATACTGGATTTCACTGAGGAGGTTTCCCATGGTTCACCTCGAACCCAAGGTTTTAAATCAGGTTTACCTTTAACCTTTACAACCTACACCTAGGCTGACTGTTTATGCTCTCACGAGCAAGGGTCAACACATAGCACCTACTTTTAGGCATACTAGCCCAGGATCTTCCATAAGACCCTAACGGAAGTTTCACACGGTTTACCTCGAACCCAAGGTTTTAGACAGGTTCACCTTTAACCGAAAGTTTATGCTCTCCACAGAGCAAGGGTCAACACTATGTACCCACTATGTACACTCCCGCTAGAGGCCTCCTAAAGGACTTGCAAGGGTGAGAAACACCTTCGACCCAATCCTACAACGGAATGATTACTAGGGTACCCTGGACTCTAATAACTTACAGATAAGTAGATGATTCTCTTTTATCTCATTGTTGAAGATCTCCTCCTTTGTTGATGAAGAGTCTTCTGCTTCCTTGAACTACAACTCAGAAGATATACCGATGCATGACAATGAGTTGGGTCAAGGTTATGATGGAATCCTACTCTCAAATATTTTCCTATGAAGGAGATAGAGTGATTCCAATCATCTATGCATTCAAGGCATCCCAGCTTAATGATATGCCATTAAGGTGGTAGCTGGAGGATCCTTAAATGCAGAACTTCATTTCCTAATCCACTCTATTGAATATCAATGATGAGGGTGGATTGGAGGATGAACTCCCTTGAGAGAAAGGGCTTTGGATAAATGATCTAATGTTAAACACTCAAAAGAACTCTCTTCTTTCTCTCACAACAACTAAAGACAAGCTCTCTATATATAGGCAAAAAGTTTCAACGGATATAAAATGGTCACATTTATGATAGAGTTCGATATCATCGAGCAGGGTCAATATCATCTAGTAGGGTTGATATCATCGAGCATATACTCTCGATTGCATCGACTGGCCGCTCGATGATACAAACTTAAATGCCATACGCCTATAAAACTTTTTCCTAGCTGGTCGAGGGCATCGAAACACGTGTCGATGTCATCAGATTTTGATCTTCGATATTATTGATATGTGGATCGATTCCTCGACATTTGAAAAATGAGAGAAACTTGCTTTGAAATTTTTCAGGAAAAAAGATATGATCGATGTACACTCGATATCATTGGAATTTGAATACCGATGATATCAAAAATAATGTCGATGCATCGATAAATCCGAAGGATTTTCCAGTAAGCTTGCTGGACAAGTTATGTCCATTCTCGATCCTATCGATCTGGCCTCGATATCATCAATATTTGAATATTGATACTATCAAGTGACCCTTGGTCTGAAATAAAAACCACCTGAAAAATGTTGCTGGAAAGACTGTGTCCAAGACCGATATCATCAATAGCCTTCCGATATCATCGATTTTTGAATTCAGAGGATATCGAGGGGTTCATCGATATATCGAAGGTCTATATGATTTTCTTATAAAAAATAGGGACACAAATACTTAGCTGTCAATTATATCGAGTCTACTTCGATAAACTCCAGTTTCAGATATCGACGATATCGATAGGGGTATCGATACATCGATAATTTTGTCCAGATGAATATGTGGTTGTTGGACTTCTTTGGTCCTCATTTCGATGATATCGATTTCTCGTCGAGGACATCGACAACGCACACCGATTTTATCGAACCTGATATTGATAAATCAACAGAGCTAGAAAACTTAGAGATTTTCTATTTTTTGTAAAAAAGTTTTCGAACTCAAAAACCCTATGATGTTCTAACCAATTTTAAGGGTTTTATGTACCTGGTGTTTTGAAAAATGGGATGCGAGGCTTAGATTTACATGTGGCGAGTTCGGGCACATATCCGGTTGAGGCAGATAGCTTGATTGATCTTCCAATGGAGCTTTTCAGTCTATTTGTCTCAACACTCTCGCTAATTGACAAACTAGGACACTTTTAAAATCCTCTTTTTTAAGGAGTCTCATGTTAAACCTAGTTTGACCCGATTTTTGCTGTGGTGCACGGTGTGTGTTTATGCACTTCATGCACCCTTGCCTCAAGGTGGGGTCCACTGTTGTTTCTAGGAAATCTACACCTTCCATTTGCTTTTTCCTTTTAATTTAAGGGTTATCCCAAATTTGAAGCATGTCTATTGATCAAGTGGCCCCAAAATCGATGACTAATGGTTGATCTGTCTGTTGGGTCACTTTTACAATGTTCTAAGAGTTGAAATTCGATGTGTATAGTTAACTTGTGATCATTAGACATGATATAAAGTTTCAC
Organism: Magnolia kwangsiensis; assembly: GCA_037074715.1. Taxonomy (NCBI): domain Eukaryota; kingdom Viridiplantae; phylum Streptophyta; class Magnoliopsida; order Magnoliales; family Magnoliaceae; genus Magnolia; species Magnolia kwangsiensis. The sequence goes on along the minus strand of CM073572.1, from coordinate 114,193,846 downwards.
ATCAAATGGAACGTGGGAACCATGTGATCTAGAATTCATGGGTCTAGGTTAATAGCTTTTTTTTAAAAAAAAAATATTGTTGATCTGTGAGTTTTGGAAAATCTAATGGCTCCACATGGTCATAGGCACCTTTCTAAGTAATTCTTACAAGAGAATGCATATCCAAATCATTATGGATAGGGAGTTATTTATCAATTCCTTTAAGGAAAGGCACATATGTTAAATCACATGATGGTGAGTCTTATCTTGAAATCAACAGTCGGATGGCCTGATCTATGGAATAGAGGCCATTCCCAATGCTTGGATAGTGTCAGGGAATAGATGTAAGGTCAGGATAGTTAGTTTGGTATCGTACACATGCACGTATTACGTTAACTTCTTGGGAATGCTCAAGAACTTTCAATACATAGCTACTGAAAAGTTCGGGGCATTACAATTTACCCCCCTTAAACATAATTTTGGCCCTAAAATTTAGTACTTCTATTACACAAACCATATTACACGCCTCTAAGGATTTCCTATTTTCTATGTTTTGAGGTAATATGAATAGATGGTTGTAGCAGGTTTGAGTCCGATACACAGATCTTTTGTCTGCGTAGTATAGAGGATTTACTAGTATCAATTCATAATCCTATAAAATCATGATCCTTTGCTTGATCAGGGCATTGGGATCATTTAAGACTCTCTAGGACTTAGAACTTGATTCAAAATGCATAAATTTCGGGTAACATAGTTCCATCAGTCCATAGTCTCGATTGTCCTAACTCATTGGGGATATTACGAAATTTTATAATCTCGTAAGGGATACTTCTACATGGCCCATTAAGTTTTTCCACTGTGTACTCTGACTATCTGATATAGTACTCAAAATTATTCCTATTAACCTTTTTGATCCATTAGGCTTAAATTTTCCACGTATTACTCGCGAGATAGGCACGTATACGTTTTGGTGTGTACAATTGGCTATATGAATTGGGAGGCTATAGCCTACCCCCATTAAAAGAAAATCTAGACCCCGAGATTTGGTATTTGGATTAAATGCTCGTGCTTTGTTTAAATATAGTTTGTAATTTCATGGTCCCACTCACTCTACATTCTCTAAAGAATTTTTTTTTTGTTCAAAAGGCCAGATAACGCAACCGGACCAGACGACAATGGATAGGCCAATCATCCATTCATTGATAAACCTAAGCTTTAGTGTCGTAATTGTAAATATCCAAAATCATTTTACATTGATAGTTTGTCACTCTAAGAATTTTCACTGCTGATCCATACGTCTAATTCTCTCGAAAATTGGAGCTTAAGCCCCTGACTGGTTCTTAAGACTCCATAAAAATCCATGAGGTGTGTTTCACCCTTCTAAGGTGTATAAAAGCTTGTTGTCCAGTAGAAATCTCTACTGATTTTTACTATTATTGGATTTTTATGGAATTTTGTACAGATCCATTCGAGATGAAATTTTAGGGTCAAGGTTAATGGAGAACTTAGTGATCTATTGGAAAATCTTCAAAAAATTTTGATGAGTCTTCTTACTGTAATTAGTGGAGATTTCACAACGCATCAAAATCTCATTGAAATAGTCAAAAATTCTAGAAAAATTAGGAAATCTCTATTCTTGTAAGGAAAACTTATTTATTCTTGATAGTGACACTGTTTAAAGATGACTTTTAGTTCAGAACAAATATGTTTGGAATTTTAAAAATTTATTCTGGGGCATCTAGATTCTAAAATTCTAAATTTCATGTCTGACTCAACGTTTTCAATAGGGAACCTAAATGTAGGTTTCTATTTCTTCAACTTCCTAGCTCCTTTAGGAAATAGTCTTAAGTATAGATATCTAATTCAAGATTCTATCCTGGTCACATAAAGCTTATGATGGTCCACTCCCTCAGGCCTAGTTAATCTCATCCTCATACTTTGATACCAACTTTAACATCCCAAATTTTTACAGCTAGAGTTTGTACTCGTGCCCGAGAAAATTGAGTTTTACGATTGTGTAAATTGGATTCTTTAAAAATTACATCTTTTTTTTTTTTCCATTTGGATCACATCCAGATACATTCATGAAGGTAACATTCATAAGAATAAAATCGACTGTATTTATTATTTCATCAGAGTAAAAGAATCCATTATAAAACCAAATGTAAGTGCAATGGTCATATGCTCTTTTAGTTGTCAAATTTTGTGGTGCCAAAACCTCTATCTGTGTCTTGTGTTTGTGTGTTGATTTATATATTTTTAAGACACTGTTTCACAAGTGCTTCAAGTTAAGTACATTGATCAACTTAGAGCCAAGTTAAGCCATGTACTTTTTCAACGTCTTTAAGCATATATGTTCAGAGCTACATCAATAAAGACTTCAAGACTCAAGTACACTTCAAGAATCAAGTGCAGCTCAAGATGAAGTTTAAGTTCAAGCTTTCGAATATCTCAAGCTACATCAAGTGCAAGAGTTCAAGCTTGATAAGGTTCAAAGGTCTACCTTCACTGAATGAATGAAGTTCAATGTTCATACTTCATGTTCCAGGTTTGATAGACCTTAGATTGACCTTAAGGTAGGTCATTTCAGATACATAATTCAAACTGTATGTTTATACATGATTTTGGTCTGTTCAAAGATTAGTCCTAGACTTTGTTCGACTAGTCCAAGTACTAGTTCGACTAGTCCAAGAAATTCCACGACCAGTCCTACGTTATTAAAAATTTTTGAAATTTTTTGGTTAGTTCACGACCAGTCGTAGGTGTGTTCTCGACTCGAACTTCGACCAGTCGTGGGTCTTCGACTCAAACTTCAGCGACCAACTCATATGGTCCACGACTAGTCCTGGGTCATCTACGACTAGTCATAGGTAGTCCACGACCAGTCGTAGACACCCCACGACCAGTCGTATAATGGTTTTCAAAGATCGCACTTAAAAATTCAAAATGTCGTTGTGTTACGACCAGTCAAGGTGTCCCAAGGACCAGTCGAAGACGAGTTTCTTCAACTATAAATAGAACATGATTTTCAGAGTTTTTTAATTCAATTCAAGTAAAATTAAGGCTCCACTTTGAGATAAGTTTGTGTTCATTTTAAGCTACTTTGTGCATAATTTATATTTCCTTTTATTAGCTTATTGTTATTTAATTTTGATCTACATTCCAATCTAATTTGAAAAAGGGAAAATTCTGTAATTCCTTCTTCTTGGAATCAAAATCAAATACAGCTAGCCCATTTGGTTTAACTTAAAATCAATTAGAACTTAGAACCATTGTAAAGTGAGTATTGGACATTAAACTTACATATTCAAACTTCTGCTTTGATTGGTTCTTCTGGGCTGCTATGAAAGGAGAAATCCAAGTATTTTATGCTTATGTAATTTACTTTCTTTTTGGTTTCTTTTGAGATTGAGCTAGAAAAATCTCAGTGTGTGGTTATCTAAGGAGAGCTAGAAAACTCAAACAGAGGGGTTTTTGAATTGTGTAAGCCCAAGTAGAAAAGATACAATTGTGAAGGTTTTAGGTGAACCTGTAAAACCTATTTTGATAGTGAACGCTAATATCCCCTATGTGAGGATATTAGGAGTGGAGTAGAAATTTTTGTTGTTGTTGTTTAATAGTTGATGAACACACAGGTGACCCACTGTAACTCTTTGTGTTTTGTGGATGTGTGATTTATTCTTTCTATCTTTTATCATTCAAAGATATGGAATGTATGTGTGGATGTGAATGTTGTTATTTTTACATTTCAAGCACAGTGGGGAATGTTGTAATAATTTAGATTTAAATTTCTGTAATTTATTTCAATTCCTTGTTATTTATTCATTCCTCTTTGGTTTTAGTTTTTGATACAATGGACGTTCTAGAAATAAGGTTTTCCTGCCATAAACCCTTAGTTTTTATGGTGTAAGGTTGTCCTTAGAATTGAATTCGTATCAACCTCTCAATACTTATTTATTGAGGCTACATTTATTTCAGCGTTAAGAATTGATTTATTTTTATTTGGCCATCTCTTTATTTAATTCTATTGCTATAATCTTAATTTGGCATAGTCCTATTCACCCCCCTCTAGGACATATAGCTAGGCCATGTCAAGTGGTATCAGTGCCTAATAGCTCTCACTTATTAATTTTTATTTAGATTTATTTCCTAAGCTAACGATCTAAGTTATATAAAAGATGTTAAATTTTGATAGCCTATCAGTCACTAGGCCTCCACCCTTTGATGGCTCCAATTATGCCTATTGGAAAGCTAGGATGAGGATCTTCCTCAAATCAATGGATGGGAGTGTGTGGCAAGCCATATTGACTGAATGGAATCCTCCTACCACTGAAGTTCTAGAATCGATGGTTCAAAATCAATGAGACTAACTCCTTATTTCTCTTGGACCACCCTTTAGAAAAATGAGAGTAGTGCCAATGTAAAAGCACTAAATGCAATCACTTGCGCACTATCACCGGATGAGTTCAAAAGAATCATATCCTATGATACTGCAAAGTAAGCCCGAGATATATTAGAAATGACACACGAGGGTACTACAATTGTAAAAAAATCTAAAGTCCAACTCCTCACAACCAAATTTGAAGAAATTCATATGGAGGAAAATGAAATGTTTATGGACTTTTACACAAAATTAAATGACATTGTAAAATCGATGTGGGGTATTGGCGATAAAATCTCAGAAAGTAAAGTGTGTGCAAAGATACTACGCTCTCTTTCAAAACGATTCAACTCTAAAGTAACTGCGATCCAGGAACTTCGTGATACGGATAATATGAGGGTAGAAGAACTAGTTAGTTCTTTACAAACCTATGAGTTAAACTTTAAAGCTCCTAAAGGTAAATCTATCGCTCTAAAATCTTCTAAATGTATGTCTAAAGAAAACTCTGATTCCGAAGATGACATGGCTCTTTTAGCAAAGAAGTTTTATAAAATTTTCAAAAGTAAGAAAAGGGTAGATTTTTAAAAATCAAATGATAAGAAAAGATCTAAACCTAAACCTAAAACTTGGAAGTCTTTGAAAGATAATCAATGTTACAACTGCTAAGAATATGGGCATTTAGCAAACAAATGTCCTAAAAAGGACAAACCCAAAAAGAAGGGTATGTTGGCTACTTGGGATGAATCATCTGATTCTGAAGCTTGTTCTGAATCAGAAGATTCTGAAACCGAGTCAGGCAATGAAGTTAAAGCCCTTATGACTCTAGCCAAGTTCACTTTTTCAGATCATGATGATTTAACTAGTGAGAAAAATTTGAACAGCGAATGTGTAGATGAAGATGATCTTCAAGATGCTTACAGTTCCTTATACAAGGAAAGTTGTAAAATTGTTGTCAAAATTAAACTTCAAAAAGAAAAGTTTTTAAACTCAAAGAATGTTTTGAATCACTTATTTTAGAAAAATCCCAAATTTCAGATTGTTTTGAAAAATCAAAATGCGATTTAGAATTCAAAACCTCCCTAATTGAAAATCTGAAATCTGAAAATGAGAAACTTAAAAATGAAGTATCTTCTCTTCTGAGTTTAAAGGACACATGGAGATATGCCTAAGGTGATCCAAAGTTAGAGAAACTATTATCTGGATCAAGAAAATGTGGTGACAGATCTGGGTTGGGCTATGATAAGAATATACCTCCTAAACAGAAGAATACTCCTCCTAAGTTTGTAAAAGGAGAGTCCTCAAACTCAAAAGGGAAAAGTACTTATCAAGGTTTTTCTAAAAATATAAAAACTTTTCAAAAACCAAAAAGTAGCTATGTTAACTTCAATCAGAATAGAAACCCACTAGCTGAAAAGATAGTTGATTTACTCAAGGTGCTCTTAAAATCTAACTTTATAGGTCATTCTTACAACAATAGTCATAAGAAGACCAACTATACTCCTAAACCCAAAACAGTTCTAAAATGGGTTCCTAAAGTTGTCTGCTTGGTTTTCCACACTGCTTTCAAAGCAACAAGTCATTCAAAGTGGTACCTGGATAGTGGATGCTCCAGGCATATGATAGGCGACAAGGCTTTATTCACCAATCTTAAAGATATGACTGATGAATCAGTCACATTTGGTGATGATAGCAATTGCAAGATTATTGGCCAAGGTATGGTCCAACTCTATAACTTCCCTTTATTTAAGAATGTTTTATATGTTGAGGGACTAAAACACAACCTGTTGAGTATATCTCAAATATGCAATAACAACCATAGTGTGAAATTTTCCAATCAAGTTGTGAAATTATAAACAAAAAGGGTTCTGTAATATTAACTAGTCGTAAAATTTCTGAAAAGTGCTATATAGTAAGCGATGGTAGCTCATCTAATCAATCATGTTACATGGTCCATACCGATGAGACAGAATTATGGCATAAATGCCTTGGACATATACACTACCTGAATTTATACAGATTGAGCAAAGGAGAACTAATTAGAGGTCTATCTAAGTTGCAAAAAGTAGATAAAATATGTGGTGAATGCCAGTATGGTAAACAAACTAGGAGCTCTCACAAAAAGGTGAACTCCAATACCACATTAAGACCACTCAAGCTTCTCCACATGGATCTTATAGGACCAACCAGAACAAAGAGTCGAGGTGGCAAAAAATACATCTTGGCAATCGTAGATGATTATACCAGATTCACTTGGGTAGCGTTCTTAAGCGACAAATCAGAAACCCTTGATGAATTGAAAAAGATCATCAAACGAATCCAAACTGAGAAAGGTTCTCAAGTATGTAAGATCCGTACTGACCATGGATCTGAGTTAGACAATAGCAGTTTTGAGAAATTCTATAGCAATTAGGGAATATCGCATGAATTCTCTGCGCCCAAAACACCACAACAAAATGGAATTGTGGAAAGAAAAAATAGAGTGCTTCAAGAAAGGGGAAACATAATGTTAAATAGTAAGAAGCTCCTTAAAAATCTTTGGGCTGAAGCAGTGAATACTGCTTGTTATATTATTAACCGGGTTTATACATGTAAATCTCATAATAAAACGGTTTACGAATTATGGTTTGATAAGAAGCCGTCTATCAAATACTTTTAAATTTTTGGCAGCAAGTGCTATATTTTGCGTGATCGTGAAAATTTGGGAAAGTTTGACACTAAGAGTGATGAAGGAATCTTTTTAAAATATTCTTTAAACAGTCGTGCATATCGTGTACTAAAAAATAGGACTAGTGTGATTCAACAGTCCATTAATGTGGTCATTGATGATCATTTAATTACACCTACCCCTAGTTCAGATAATGATGAAGTTCTTTTGATTGACAAACCAGATACTTCATCAAATCAAGTTAATTTTGAACTGACGACTGTTAAGGATCATCCAACCACTCAAATTCTTGGAAACCCTCTCACTGGTGTACGCACTCGTAGACAATTAGAAGACATTTGTAACTACCTGTGCTTTACATCCCAGATAGAACCGGTAAACATAAAAGAAGCTCTTTTTGACGAAAACTGGATTGTTGCTATGTAGGAAGAACTTAATCAGTTTGTTCGTAATGATGTCTGGTATCTTGTTTCTAGACCTAAATATAAACACATTATCGAAACAAAGTGGATTTCAAAAATAAGTCTGATGAACTTGGAAATATAATTCGAAACAAGGCAAGACTGGTTATACAAGGGTACACACAAATTGAAGGCATTGATTATGATGAAACCTTTGCCCTAGTTGTTCACCTTGAATCAATCAAGCTTTTTATATCCATTGCATGCTTTAAGAAGTTTAAAATTTATCAAATGGATGTGAAGAGTGCCTTCTTGAATGACGATTTATATGAAGAGGTATATGTTGAACAACCTATAGGGTTTGAAGACCATAAGTTTACTGACCATGTATACCATCTTAAAAAGGATCTCTATGGTCTAAAACAAGTTCTCAAGGCATGGTATGAGAAATTGACTAAGTTTTTACTGAGTCATAGTTTTCAAATGGGAAGTGTCGATAAGATGCTCTTTGTTAAGAAACATAACGATGATATCTTAATGGTTCAGATCTATGTTGATGATATTATTTATGGATCAATTTGTACTAACATGACTGCGAAATGAGCATGATCAGGGAATTAAATTATTTCCTAGGGTTACAAGTAAAACAACAACCTGATGAAATTTTTATTTCTTAAACCAAGCATGCCTTGAACTTGATCAAAAGGTTCGGATTTGAGAATGGTAAGAACTTTGATACTCCAATGAATACAACTTTAAGACTCTCAAAGGCCTCTACAGGTAAAGATGTGGATCCTAAATTGTATTGTAGCATGATTGGCAGTTTACTTTATTTAACTACTAGTAGACCAGATATTTCTTTTAGTGTTGTATTTGTGATAGATATCAGTCTAATCCTAAAGAATCTTATTTAACTGTTGTTAAGCGGATTATGCGATATGTCACAAGTTCTGCTAATTTGGGTCTTTGGTATCCACATGAGACTAGTGTTCAATTGGCTGGGTACTCAAATGCTGATTGGGCAGGTAATATCAATGATCGAAAATCAACTAGTGGTGGTTATTTTTATATTAAAAATTGCTTGGTTTCTTGGTTTAGTAAGAAGCAAAGTTCCATATCACTTTCTACTGCTGAGGTTGAATACATCGCAATAGGAAATGCATGTACTCAGCTTGTTTGGATGAAACGTATGTTAAGCGATTATGGAATTGTACAAGACTCAATGGTTTTTTTTTTACGATAACTCCAGTGCAATAAATATTTCTAAAAATCTAATTCAACATTCACGTACAAAGCACATCGACATTAGGTATCATTACATTCGTGAATTAGTGGAAGAAAAAATAATTTCTTTGGAATACATTCCAACCGAGACTCAACTTGCTGACATTTTCACTAAACAGCTCGACAAAAGAAGGTTTAATAAATTAAAGTTTAACCTCAGTATGTGCATTTTAAATTGAATATTCTTGCATAATTGTAACATATTGTATATATGTTTATGTATTTTTTTGTTAAAATTTTTAAAATTTGTTGAAAAATACAATTTTTGGCCAGTGCTCAACCAGTCGTGGTCATACACGACCGGTTGTGTATTCTCCAAGACTAGTCGTGGAGCGCGTTGACCTCTTTAATTTGGGGAAATCTCTCTTCTTCCTCATTTTCACTTTTCTCTCCAACGAGTCGAGCTTCGACTAGTCAAACCCTACTGTTCGATTCGACCAGGTTAGAGCATTTTGCTTGTCTTTCTTAGATATTCATGGTCTATTTTCTTCAATTTCTTCATTATAGTAGTTGATTAAGTTTGTCTTGAGATTTTTGAGGTTTTCTTCTTCATTTGCTGATCTAGAGAAACACATCTCTACTTCTTTGAAATTTCTTATTTTTATTCAAGAATATGGACTCTAGAGGAAAAAAGAAAAATACTAGAGGTCCATCTTCATCAAGATTAACTCCTATTACATGACGCCATCTTCGGTCTCCTGAAGACGATCCATCTTTTGTGCGTGATTTGCGTCTGCATAATGTCATTGTTGAAAAAGTTGTTGATTTAGATCACATCGCCCATTTCGGTATCCTTCCTCTCCTCTAATCTGTAGGTTGGGATAACATCCTACATTGGGCTGGGCCGGTATACCAATCCATTGCACAGAGCATGTTTACATGCATAAGTGATTTTTCTGTTGAACAATTAACTTTCTCTATTGTTACTAGAAAAGGGCCTTTTCCTGTTGATCATCATTTAGTTTTAGGCCTTATGGATATATCTGTTAATGATGATGGTATTCCACCTAGCACTCTAGCTGAGAAAGTTACTGAATTTGAAAAAATGTATTTATACTAGAGTGTTGTGTAACATGAATGCTCAATGGACTCAGAATGGGAATGCCTTCGCTTCTAAAAATTTGTTACCCAGATACAGAGTTTTGCATCGTATCTTTACTTCTAATCTATATCCTCATTCGGGTAATAAGACGGAACTGACTTTATTCATGGTTCGTATTTTGTATTCTATCATTACCGGTGCAAATGTTTGTCTGCCTTCTTTGATATGTCATTCCATCATTCAGTTTTGTCTCCATCCAGGTCAATAGTGATCTTCCTTTTGCTTACTTAATGACTGTGTTAGCAACTCACATGCTAGTCGCTATGCCTGTTGGAGAGGCTTCTATCCAACACCTCATTTTCAACAACTCCAACTTAAATAAAATGAAGTTGCACTTGGTTGATGGCCAAGTAGATGTTGGAGAAGGTGGAGCAGTAGGTGTGAATGAAGAAGAGGGTGATGATCATCCTCCAGACGATATTAATATGGACAACATTTTTAATGAAATTGATTCTGACTCTGAAAATGATCCTGATTTTGTACCATCAGATTTTGATGCACGTCTTCATGCATTACAGGAAAAGGTAGAGAATATGAATGTTGCCCATGATATGCAATTTAAATATATGCGCAAGTATCTTCGGTGCTTAAACAAGAGCCTTTATAAACTTGATCCTACCTTATTTGCTCCTTCCTCTGGTTCATATTAAGTGTTTTACTCGTTAGAATGTAATAACTTTAATACTTTATTTTATTTCAGTCTGTGAGTTTGACTTTTTCTGACTTGGATATATGCTTAATGCTATATGACCTTGAAACTTTTCTATATTTAACTCCCTTCTTACTATCTTGTTTATCTTATCTTTGATTCTTCCTTTGTCATGTTGTGACAAAAAGGGAGAGAAATGAGCCTTTTTGGAAGCTTATAGAAGTTTTTTAGTTTGATTGCTTATGGATATGAAAGTAATGAGTAGCATTAACATTATATTTTTCTTGATATCTATGTGTACTGCTACTCAGGGGGAGTATGTATCGAGGACTCTTGCCTCTTGATGGATCTTGTTTATAATAATTGGTGCATGATTCTTTATTGAGCCTATTTTAAGTGTTGTAATTGTTCTTCTCTTTTATTTTTATATGAGTGTGTTTTGTCACAAATTTGACAAAGGGGGAGATTGTAAGTGCAATGGTCATATGCTCCTTTGGTTGTCAAATTTTTCGGTGTCAAAACCTTTATTCATGTCTTGTGTTTGTATGTTGATTTATATATGTTTAAGACACTGTTTCACAAGTGCTTCAAGTTAAGTACATTGATCGACTTCAAGCCAAGTCAAGCCATGTACTTTGTCAACGTCTATAAGCATATATGTTCAGAGCTACATCGATAAAGACTTCAAGACACAAGTACACTTTAAGACTCAAGTGTAACTTAAGATAAAGTTTAAGTTCAAGCTTTCGAATATGTCAAACTACATCAAGTGCGAGAGTTCAAGCTTGATAAGGTTCAAAGGTCTACCTTCATTGAATGAATGAAGTTTAATGTTCATACTTCATGTTCCAGGTTTGATAGACCTTAGATTGACCTTAGGGTAGGTCATTTCGGATACATAATTCAAACTGTATGTTTATACATGATTTTGGTCTGTTCTAAGACTAGTCCTATACCTTGTTCGACTAGTCTTAGTACTGGTTCGACCAGTCTAAGAAATTCCATGACTAATCCTAAGTTGTTGAAAATTTTCAGAATTTTTTGGTTAGTCCACGACCAGTCGTCATCTACGACCAGTCGTAGATAGTCCATGACCAGTCGTCGACACCCCATGACCAGTCGTAAAATGGTTTTCAAAGATCATGCTTAAAAATTCAAAATGCCGTTGTGTTACGACTAGTCGAGGTGTCCCCAGGACTAGTCGAAGACGAGTTTCTTCAGCTATAAATAGAGCATGAACTTCAGAGTTTTTTAACTCAATTCAAGTAAAATTAAGGCTCCACTTTGAATAAGTTTGTGTTCATTTTAAGCTACTTTGTGCATAATTTATATTTCCTTTTGTTAGCTTATTGTTATTTGATTTTGATTTATATTCCAATCTGATTTAAAAGGAGAAAATTCTGTAATTCCTTCTTCTTGGAATCAAAATCAAATACAGTTAGCCCATTTGGTTTAACTTAAAATCAATTATAACTTAAAACCATTGTAAAGTGAGTATTGGACATTGAACTTCCACATTCGAACTTCTACTCTGATTGGTTCTTTCGGGCTGCTACAAAAGGAGAAATCCAGGTATTTTATGCTTATGTAATTTACTTTCTTTTTGGTTTCTTTTAAGATTGAGTAAGAAAAATCTCAGTGTGTGGTTATCTGAGGAGAGCCAGAAAACTCAGACAGAGGGGTTTTTGAATTGTGTAAGCCCAAGTAGAAAAGACACAATTGTGAAGCTTTTAGGTGAACCTGTGAAACCTATTTTAATAGTGAACGCTAATATCCCCTGTGTGAGGATACTAGGAGTGGAGTAGCAATCTGTGTGGCTGTTGTTTAACAGTTGATGAACACACAGGTGAACCACTATAACTCTGTGTTTTGTGGACATGTGATTTATTCTTTTTATCTTTTATCATTCAAAGCTGTGGAATGTATGTGTGCATGTGAATGTTATAATTTTTACATTTCAAGCACGGTGGGGAATGTTGTAATAATTTAGATTTAAATTCCTACAATTTATTTCAATTCCTTGCTATTTATTTATTCCTCTTTGGTTTGAGTTTTTGATACAAAGGACGTTCTAGAAATAAGGTTGTCCTAGCATAGACCCTTGGTTTTTATGGTGTAAGGTTGTCCTTAGAACTGAATTCATATCAACCTCTCAATACTTGTTTATTGAGGTTGCATTTATTTCAGCGTTAAGAATTGATTTATTTTTGTTTGGCTATCTCTTTATTTTATTCCGCTGTTATAATCTTAATTTGGTATAGTCCTATTCACCTCCCTCACCCCCCCCCCCCCCCCCCCTCCCTCTAGGACATATAGCTAAGCCATTTCACCAAATGCCTTCTTAATGAAAGCTTATTACATTATCAGAGTTCACAACGGAAGTATAAAACTAAATAATAAAGTGTAACACCCTGAATTTTGGCTAATCTGGGATTAGACGTCCTTAGGCAATGGGTTAACTAAAACACCTGAAAAATCGCTTAGAACCCAATTCCATAGCCAAAGAAATCACGTAGGATAAATTCCTTTGGAAAATAAGTGTAAGTTAGCTAGCGCGACGCTAAAGTAGCTAGGAAATAGTCCCTGATCACTTTAAATACGTTCTACAAGGCCCAAAGCGAGTGGAACCAATGGTGTTATAATGCTCTAAAGCCTCGGATCAAACTCTAAGCAGGTTTGTTCTCTGGACCACTTTGAATCTTTGTATTGGATCTAGACTGTGCGTCGAAAGTCCGATACCTCCTATCTTAGACCGTTAGAACCGCCTAGCTGGACTTGACACTCATTTCGAAAATCAAGTCAAACCGATAATCACAGGCCATTTCATTGAGCCCGGACCGAAGAGAGTGCGAATAGGGACAGAATTGGAATTTCAAATTCAAATCTGGCACATGACTTGACGCGTCAGTATTGAGCATTCTGGCCATCAGAATTCAGCCAGATTACACCCTCGGATCAGGAGAAATTTCTATTTTATATCATGAGACTTTCAACCCTGATCTACGTGCAGTGACCGCTGAACTGAAACTGGTCCGCCACGTGCAATCTGCGGACCCAGCCGGACTAAAAACTTAATACGTGCTAGATCTGGTACGCATGAGCTTAAGTCTGATAGCATTCGGCCAGGGGACCACCAGAAAGCATCTTTTGGACCGAAACAGCCCCAAATTGGATATGCACTAAGTAAACTTCGTTCCCGAGCCTATTTCGGGCGTTTTTAAGCTTATAAAAGGGGTTGAAACCCTCACTCCTCTCTCCCATCCGAAATTGCAAAAATCCCTAGTTGGGAGAGAGAAAAGGTGAGAGTTTGTGAGAGAGAGTGGGAGTGATTTTCCTGCCACCTGCTGCTGCTGCTGCACGTGCTTAGGCGACACACTCCGATCACTTTCCCGGTGATTCTAACGCACTTCTAGGTAAGAAAAACCCTAACCACTTGCTGATTTGGGGATTTTTTCGATTCAAATAGAATAGTAGCTGATGTACATGTGTATCAGGTTGTCTGATCGCCGTAGACGAAGTGTATACGCTCCGTTCGAATCACTTCACCTATAAGGGAAAAGGTGCGGATTTTAGACACTTTGATTGACTGTTTCCAAAGCTTTCAATGTCGTTTAATAGTAGATTCTCGACGGCAACGTCGTTTGACATGTACAACTTGCTGTCCGTTTCCTGTTTCGTAAACCAACGAAGAATATGAGATTTAGGGCATTTTAGTCATTTGTAGGAAGTATAGATTTCATTCATATTTTGCTGATGTGATTGACATGATATGTTGTCGCATTAGAATGTTAGGAATGCGTGCATAATTAGTTTGGCGAAGAGATTCGCCTAAATGCGCACTTCGGGTCGACATACTATATGTAGACTTAAGTGTGTAGTGTAAGTGTTTGTATAAATGCTTGTATTAGTATGTATTGAATTAAATGATGTTATGGATTAGTTTAAGATTGGTTTCTCAATTAATATGCTGACGTGAATGATTTCCTACATGTTAGTTATAGGCATGGTTTCATTGTATGTATGAAATGCATGTACTTGATGATTTACTTAAGTTCTATGTTATAACATGTGTTAACATGCTCACATGATTGTATTTCAATTCCAATACTCTCATATGATTTGCTGATGTGATTCCTTAATTGTTTGGGACTATGCTTAGTCCAGGCAGTCGGTAACCGAGCGAATTCGTGATTAGCTTATCTTCACCACGAATGACGTGTCGATGAACGCGAACCGTGTTCTGGAGTTGGCGGCAGTGGTTAGGCCACACGAAGTGTTTTACGCACTTCATGTCGTCAACTTGAGATGCGATCACGCTAGTCGAGCCCGTCAAGTAACCCGACTGGCCATTGTATGTTCACCCTGCATGAGTCATAACTACTTAAACCAAGGGTACTGAACTTACCATTGTAAACCCTGTTAACCATGGTACCTTGATCCACGAAGACTCATGAGCCGGGCATGGTGGTATGGGACGCCGTGGTCGAGCTGTCGGCCTACGCTGGGGCCACAAACCTCCCCGTAGTGACCAGTGAGCACCTGTCTCGTGAGCAGATTATGGTGGTATGGGACACTATATTCTTGCTGTCGGCCTACATTGATAAGGTGATGGGGGAGCGGTGCAACGAGTGCGAGCGACAGCCCTGGCAGCCCTTTGTAGTGACCGCGAGCGTATTCTGAGTCTACGGGAGGCGACGACCCTTCAGTAGTAGTAGAGTACAGTAGGCCTGTATTGATAAGGTGATGGGGGAGCGGTGCAACGAGTGCGTGCAACAGCCCTGGCAGCCCTTGCAGCGACCTACAAAATATATATCGTATGAGATTACTAGGAGTGACGACCCTAGACAGGATCTGTGTTGGGATTGATATAAGGGAGGTACCTTAGTTTCCCAATCCTGCTATTTGAATGGACTAATAACAACTTGGAAATTATATCACCATAACATTGCATGTGCCTGAAAGATGTGGAGCACTCTAGGGAGTGTGGCATGCCGCGGTCGTAAGATGTTGCCGTATGAGGGAGATCGTCAGTGAGGGCATACATCGCGTCATGTCATATTGCATTAACAACGGTATTAGGATTGTTTGATTTACTGCTTTACTATTATCGCATGATTGATTTGATAACATGCTAATCTCTGCTCTCTTATCCCACTGAGTTGATCACTCACTCCCACGTTATGGGATGGTGTTTCCGGACACCCACCAGTCCCTATTGTGATTGCAGATGATGGCACGGCCTGCGAAGCGGAGCTGGATTTGATGATGATGAGGAGGATCTCTCCTTTATGCGTGATCTGATTGACGGGATTACAGGGAGGTTGATTAGATACATTGACACTTGTCATTTTATATTTTTAGCGCCCTCATGTAAATTCATTTTGTTTACTTTTGAAGTATACATGTATGTGTATAACCTGGTAATATATTCACACTCTGGAGACATACAACAGTTTATATATGTTATACATACTATCACAGTCTTCCGCTTGCAAATTTAACTGTCTCTGGAGCATGATATGCTGTTCTGGCTTAATCTCACTCATGTTTAATATATTATCACAGACAACATTCAATCATACATATCTATGTTGCATAAATAACATTTTGAAACTCGGGAGTTGGGTTTTTGCTCTACCCCCCGATTTTCGGGATGTTACATAAAGCTATCTTCTTATTCTTTCAGAATAGTCTTCCATAGGGAGATGATCTTCTATGACTTCAATCTGTACATCACCTGCATAATTTGTAAGGTTGGAGAGGTCAACACCTTACTCATAGTGATGGTTATCCTTTATGATTAACAATAATTCAAGAGATTCATAAAAGTAAGGTAATGGTTCTGATAGGTCCCGTAGTCCACTAATATGAGGACATCAGAATGCGCAAACAACCTACATGAGATGCAGGCCTAGAAAAGTATGTAGTGATCATCATACGTAGTGATCATCATAATGTGAAATTTGATTTATAAAAAAACCCAGTTCGACCTACATCCCATAACTACGGATATTCGTCAACATGTCCAATGCTATCGTGGATTTACGTGAACTCCTCAAGGCACACAACACATCATCTAGGTGAATTACGTGACACGAATTAATCATGGAGTGACTATTTGTGACATCCAATCTCGGAAGTGATGTGACACAACATTTGCGAATTACATATATTGATTTGTGCACCACTACCCCAAGGCCCATGGAATTACATGACAATTAAGAGGGTCTCTACCCAGAGCACATTACGTCCATGTTAGGATATTTGAATCACTAGTTGTGATACATCTTGCACATCACTTGTACTTATAGAGAGATAAATTGAATTATGGGGGTTTTGGAATATCAAGACACATGCCCAAGCCTTATAGGTAAATAGCACAAGACCAATATAATAAAGAGAAGAGTGACAATGGTCATCTCAAAAAGTGGCAATGGCCAACATAATATAGAGGAGAGTGACAAGGGTCAACTCAACAAAAGACGAGTAGCAATGGCTACCTCATCAAATAGAGGAGTGGCACTAGCCAACTCAATAATAAGGAGAGTGGAAATGGCCAGCTCAATAAGGAGATGAGTGGCAAGGCCAATTCAAATAAAGAGACGAGTGGCGGCGCTAACTCAATAAATTTGATAAGGTAAAGGCAGGGCTTGTACTAGTGCCCACATAAATTCATGAAGATCACATGTAATAGCAAAAATTCTCAAGCGATAACTAAACGGTGATATCAATTAAAACAATTGAAAGGATAATTCTTAGAAAACATATAAATATGAAAGGCAGGATAATTCATATACTTAAAGGCATGAAAAGGTAGGATATATCAATTAAATTAAAGTAAGATTAGTGGATAAAACCCTCACCTTAGGCTCGACTCAGTCCAGGACCAAGCGGGTCGACTCGAAAACGAAATTTCTCTTTCTTTTTCTTCCTCTTTCATTTCTTTTTTCTTTTTCTTTCTTTCTTACTTTCTACTTCTCTTTCACTTTCACTTTCTCTTTCTCTCTCTCTTTCCTTTCCTTTCCTTTCCCTTATTTCCTTTCTTTCTTTCTTTCTCTTTCTTTCTTTTGTTTTTCTCTTCCTTTCTCTTCTTACTACTGTGAATAGAATATCTTTTCTTTCTCACATTTCTCTCTCTCTCTTTCTCTCTCCTCTGATGTGTCTTCCAGGTGTTGGAGTGAGCTGCCTTTTATTAGGCATGGGAGGTCGCTTGGTTTGTAAGGCCTGTATCTTAGTCCGTACCATTCTATAGGCTTTCGCGGTCCTCCCAGTCAAATTCCAACAACCAGCAATCAGCAACATCCTGTCGATCTGAGTTGACTCGACCTGAAACTTGTACCCTTGCGACCGCGCTGTTGCTATGGTTCCAATGTTGTGTCTTGCACGTCGATGCGATACCCAAGCCAAGAGTTGTGGGCCCGTGTTTATTTTGAGAAAAATGTCACATGTTGCAAAACCTAAGAGAATCTTTACCAAACATCAAATCAATCAATCAATCAATCTTAAGTCAAGTGCAACAAGTACACAACCCATCCCTCTCCCATTCCTAAAGTCAACTCTCTCTCTCCACCCATCCCTTTCTTTCACTCACCCATCACCCATCACTCACTCTTACATCACCTCTCCCCCTCTCTCCCTCTCTCTTTCTCAAGTCCATCTCCCAAGCAACTCAAGGAGATGAAACATCCAAGCATTTCAAGAGAGAAGGAGAACCTAGGTGTGGCCCACTTTCTACCCCCAAAACCCTCATCTTAACCCTTCAACCTTCATCATCTACCATCAAAGAATAAGCCAAGGAGTTTAGCTTGCCATGGATCCAAGAAGAAGAGTAAACGGTGGGTGTTTATAGGTTTAGATTGTGCTTTTCATGATGGACCAAGTGGGACCCACTGATTGATGGTGTGGATCCTATTTGGGACCCCCCTTTTATATGTTTTGTAACCTAGAGGGGCCCATAATGGTGGGGTCTCTCTCTCTCTCTCTCTCTCTCTCTCTCTCTCTCTCTCTCTCTCTCTCTCTCTCTCTCTCTCTCCTTCCCTCTCTCTTTTATTTTGTGTATGATGGCCCACTTTGATGTACGATCCATGCTGTCCAACCAAGTGGACCAAACCAGGGGCCCACCCATGTGGACCCCACCTATCCATGTTGTCCGTTCTCAGACAGACCTGGACGGAGGGAAATCACAAATATCAGCTCGATCCAAACTCTGGTGGACCATCATGTGGACCCACCAGATGTAAATGTTTCATCCATACCGTCTAATCCCTGGACAAGGACTGGACACTAGCTTGATGTATGCACTTTATATCTAGGTCGTATGTCCGTCCATGGGACATGGACCCCACTGATGTTTATGTTCCATCTATACCGTCCATCACGTGGACCCATTACATGTGTGACATCTACACCGTCCAGCTTGAGACGTGGGATCCACCGTGATATATGTAATATGTCTACACCGTCCATCTATGTGGGTCCCACGTAGCTGATTAGCTGTTGTATTTATGTCAGCAAGCTCTGTGGGTCCCACCAGATATATGGCTACTATATTACGTCAGCAAATTCTGTGGGGACCACAGTAATGTATTTGTTATATCACACCATCCATCTCTGGACGGTGCTGCTGGGGCACCATAATGTATGCATTTTATCAACACTGTCCATCCAAAGCTGGTGGATCGGTGGGCCACCACATATCTCTACCTGGTGTATGTGTTTTATTAACACCGTCCATCCAAAGCTAGTGGGTCCCACTGTAACATCCCGAAAATGGGGGGGTCGAGTAAAAACCCCACTCCCGAGTTCCAAAATGTTATTTATGCAACATAAATGTGTATGATTGAATGTTGTCTATGTTAATGCATTAAACATGAGTGGGATTAATCCAAAACACCATATCATACTCTAGAGACCGTTAAATTAGCAAGCGGAAGACTGTGATAGTATGTATAACATATAAAAATCGTTGTATGTCTCCAGAGTGTGAACATGTTACCAGGTTATATACATACATGTATACTCCAAAAGTAAACAAAACGAATATACATGAGTGCGCTAAAAATATAAAATGACAAGTGTCAAGGCATTTAATCAACCTCCCTATAACCCCGTCAATCAAAACACGCATATAGGAGGAATCCTCCTCATCATCATCAAATCCAGCTCCGCCTCACAGGCTGCGCCATCATCTGTAATCACAATAGGGACTGGTAGGTGTCCAGAAACACCATCCCGTAACGTGGGAGTGAGTGATCAACTCAGTGGAATCATAGAGCAAAGATTAGCATGTTCACAAATCAATCATGCGATAATAGTAAAGTAGTAAATCAGACAATCCTAGTACTGTTGTTACTGCAATATGACATGACGTGATGTATGCCCTCGCCGACGATCTCCCTCATACGGCACCATCTTACGACCGCGGCATGCAATCGACCCTCAAGTGCTCCACATCTTCTAGGCACATGCAATGTTATGGTGATATGATTTTCGAGTTGTTATTAGTCCATTCAAACAGCAGGATTGGGAAACTAAGGTACTTCCCTTATATCGATCCCAACACAGATCCTGTCTAGGGTCGTCACTCCTAGTAATCTCATACGATGTATATTGTGTAAGTCGCTGCAAGGGCTGCCAGGGCTGTTGCTCGCACTCGTTGCACCGCTCCCCCATCACCTTATCAATACAGGCCTACTGTACTCTCACTGCTACGGAAGGTTCGTCGCCTCCCGTAGACTCAGAATACGCTCGCGGTCACTACAAAGGACTCGTCGCCTGATCAGTATAGGCCGACAGCAAGAATATAGTGTCCCATACCACCATAATCTACTCACGAGACATAGGTGCTCACTGGTCACTACGGGGAGGTTTGTGGCCCCAGCGTAGGCCGATAGCTCGACCACGGTGTCCCATACAACCATCCCTGGCTCATGAGTCTTCGTGGATCGAGGTACCATGGTTGACAGGGTTTACAATGGTAAGTTCAGTACCCTAGGTTCAAGCAGTTATGACTCATGCAGGGTGAACATACAACGGCCAGTCGGGTTACTTGATGGGCTCGACTAGCACGATCGCATTTCAAGTCGAACGACATGAAGTGCGTAAAACACTTCGTGTGGCCTAACTACTGCCGCCAACTCTAAAACATGGCTCACGTTCATCGACACGTCGTTCGTGGCCAAGATAAGCCAACCACGAATTCGCTCAGTTACCGACTGCCTGGACTAGGTATAGTCCCAAATAAATATGAATCCACATCAGCAATCATGTGAAAGTATTAGAAATGAAATACAACCATGTGAGCATGTTAACACATGTTATATCGTACAACTTAAGTAAATCATCTGACACATGCCTTTCATACATATAATGAAATTATGCATATCGCCAACATATAGGAAATCAGTTCCATCAGCATACTAATTGAGAATTCAATCTCAAACTAAATCATAATGAAATCATCAAGCACATGTTATAACATACAACTTAAGTGAATCATCAAGCACATGCATTTCATTCATATAATGAAATCATGCATATGGCTAACATGTAGGAAACCATTTACACCAGAATATTAATTGAGAAATCAATCTCAAACTAATTCATAACACCATTTAACTCAATACATACTAATACAAGCATTTATACAAACACTTACACACACTTAAGTCTACATATAGTATGTCGACCCGAAGTGCGCATTTATGCGAATCTCTTTGCCAAACTAATTATGCACGTATTCCTAACATTCTAATGCGATAATAAACCATGTCAATCACATCAGCAAAATATGCATGAAAACCGTACTTCTTACAAATGACTAAAATGCCCTAAATCTCATATTCTTCGCCGATTTACGAAACAGGAAACGGACAGCATGTTGTACATGTCAAACGGCATTGCCGTCGATAATCTACTATTAAATGACATTGAAAGCATTGGAAACAATTAATCAAATCATCTAAAATCCGCACCTTATCTCTTATAAACGTATCGTTTCGAACGGAGCGTATACGCTTCGTCTACGGCGAATAGAGAACCTGTTTTACAACATACATCAACTATCTAGCTACGGAAATGAAGAAACACTAAATCAGCAACTTCTAGGGTATTTTCTTACCTGAAAATGTGGAGGAATCACCGGCCAGGTGATTGAGGTGTGTTGCTTAGGCACTTGCAACAGGTGGTGCAACGGCAGGTAAATTCTCTCCTACTCTCTCTCACAAACTCTCACCTTTTCTCTCTCCCAATCTAAGGTTTTTCTCAAATTTGGATGGGAGAGAGGAGTGAGGGTTTTAACCCTTTTTATAAGCCTAAAAATATCCAAAATAGGCTCAGGAACAAAGTTCACTTGATGTTTATCCAAAGCGGGGCTGTTTCGGTCCAAAAGATCATTTCTGGTGGCCCCTGGCCGAACACGATTGGACTTAAGTTCATGGATACTGGATCTAGCACACATCAAGTTTTCAATCCGGCAGGGTTCGTAGATCGCACGTGGCAGTACAGTTTCAGTTCAGTGGTCACCGGACCTAGATCAGGCCTGCAAGTCTCATGATATGAAATAGAAATTTTTTCTGATCCGAGGGTGTAATTTGGCTGAATTCTGACGGTCAGAATGCTTAATACTGATGCGTCAAGTCGTGTGCCAGATTTGAATTTCAAATTCCAAATCTGTCCCTATTCGCACTCTCTTCAGTCCGGGCTCAATGAAATAGCCTGTGATTATCAGTTGGACTTGATTTTCGAAATGATTGTCAAGTCCAGCTAGGCGGTTCTAACGGTCTAAGATAGCAGATATCAGACTTTTGACGCGCGGTCTAGATCCATTACAAAGTTTCAAAGTGGTCCAGAGAACAAACCTGCTTAGAGTTTGATCCGAGGTTTTAGAGTATTATAGAGTCATTGGTTCTACTCGATTTGGGTCTTGTACAACGTATTTAAAGTGATCAGGGACTATTTCCCAGATACTCTAGCGTTGCGCTAGCTAACTTACTCTTATTTTTCAAAGGAATTAATCCTAAGTAATTTCTTTGGCTATGGAATTAGGTTCTGAGCGATTTTTCAGGTGTTTTAGTTGACCCATTGCCTAAGGACTTCTAATCCCAGGTTGGCCAAAATCTGGGGTGTTACAATCTACCCCCCTTAAAACATAATTTCGTCCTCAAAATTGGCGAAGGGCAAGGAGTACTTTTTCTAAGGAAGATTCAAATTCTATTTAATAACCTAACCGTACGTATATCCTAACTCAAATGTTTCGATCCTGGCCAGTGGGGAAGAGGCCAACCATGCTTCCGCTGCGCCACTCTGATCGAACGGTTGCATTGGCTGAGCTAATTGGATTGGACTCAATACGTTCTACGCCCCTTAAAACTTGGTTCTACTTAAAGTTCAAGAATCTATGCATCGCTCCGTATATCGGAACGAGGTGTAACTTAGGGGCTATCTTTGACATGAATTAGGAAACAATCTCTCATTACAGTGGTGTTCCTTTGCTAATGATGCGTTCTATGGCATTGGTATCTATGGCGATAGAGATAAGCCTAATCTCTATTGTGGTTGAGTTCAGGGGCAGGTATGAGTTGGTGGCAAGATATCAAATTCTCTACTGGCTTTAAGTCCTCGCCATTTCCCAAAGGCAATGTGATCACGTTTGGTTGTTGGTGGTTGGGCCATCACAGAAGAAAGGTTGTGTAGTGGGTCTGAGCCGGATACATTGACCTTCTGCTGAGACTCTGACAGAAAATTCTTCGTATCAGTTCTTAATCCTAGCTGATGCCGACCCTCTGCTTGATCAGAGCATTAGATTTATTGGTAACCACTAGGATTAAGAAGTCGTTTCAAACCGCGAATACATCGCGTACATGCAGTTTCTTTACTCTGCGTTCCCGAATGCAATAAGCCCTTGGGGAAGGAAATTTTAAGGGATGTGTTGGTTTATTCTAAGTTCAACCTGAGGGATTTATAAGTCTTCCCTAAGAGTGAATAGTGCTAAGTAGTAAAGGATTCTATGGATGTTATGAGGATCTATCCAAGGAAGGGAGTCCCATTCCAAGTAAATCTAACCTACTATTCCTTAGCATATCAAGCTTTACACTACTTAAGGCAACTAGTAGCCTAGTCTGTAACTCAGTAACTATAATTCAAAGCCTAAGTTTATACGTTAAATGGTTCCATACCATTTCTACTACAGGGATTTGTTCTATCGATTAGGGTCAAGATCGTCTAAATGGAATTAGACTTCTTATGTCGTCAGACCCTTCAAATCTAGAAGTGCTAACTTTAGGACCAAAACGCCAAGTGCCTATATGGCCAGTAGCATTAAGTTGTATTAATTGGAACGGCATTCCTAATCCTATGTTGGGATGGGGAGTGGTATGCTTGGTTGGAGGGTGGGTTGGGATAAAAATTAATTTGTAGGCTAAATCTCGGGAGTTATAATACTCCCAATCTAGGGACAATACCTTACAACAAATGAACGACATGCACTCCATTCAACAAAATTCGGCTATATTAAGCCCAAACCACTAACATAAACACATTTTCTACCTAACAACAACAAAACATAGAAATTTCAAAACGGTAATCAAACAAGCGAAGAACGTGGAGAAATGGGATGGGTAAGCAGGTTTCCACGAGTCTGAGGATCAATAAAAGGGACTTGAGAGAGAGGACGATGGAAAGGGAGGAAAAGGCTAAAATAGCCTTAACAATAGCCATGAAAAGCGGAGGAAATGCGAAGAAATGGTCGCCCAAATGGACAGAATGAAATTTAGGCGTTGTAGAGGGATGCATCAAGCTCCCAAAGGCTGTATTTTCAAAAAGAAAAGAGAAGGAAAAAGGGGAATGGAGCACCTCACGATTTTAGCTCATTTTGGGGGTTGTAAGAGCTCCAAACGACGAGATTTGTAAGAGGGAAGGCTGCAAACAGCAATGGAGTGAAGGAGTGTGGTCGTTTTTAGCCAAGAATGAATTTGGGAGTGGTTTGGACCACAGTTTGGAGGTAGGGCAGCTAGAAAACGTAAATGGGGCTAGGGAAGGGGCTGTTTGTGAAGGATGTACCCCCATTTGGGGTTTTCTATGGACGAACCGCACCTGGGGGGTGTATTACCCAAAATACCCCTAGATACCAAAAATCGGATCAAGTGGGCCATGTTGGACGGCGAAGCATCGCCGAACCGAGGATGGCATCACCGACCGTTCATCACATTGGTCGGTGGGACCACATGGGTTTGGTCCCCCATGGTCTAGGGACCCCAAAAATGTATGGTCCCAACCATGGTTCATTGTATATTAACCTATAGAGGCACAAACATGTGTTTGGGGCTTTTCGGGACTAATCTGTAATCCCGAATACAAAACCTATCATGCAGAATATGATGTTGGGGTAGAAGTAGCTAGTACATCCATCTAGCCCATTAGTTACTAAAGAAAGCAAACTTAGAATGGCCTTATGGTCATTCTTCATGAAATTTTACTATTCACTATAAAATTTTGTAAAAGTATCATTTTATGTTATTTTCACATTAGGATCTATGCCTAACATGAAAAGAATAAGAAATAATTGAAGAATGGAGTGGGGAGAGGAAGAATTTTGAAGATTTTAGGTAAAATGGGATTTTTAAGCCCTGGCGATTGAATGCAGGGGTTGTGATTGTCCCACAGCCCAAGGATTCACATTTATGGGTTTAGAATTGTTCAAAGAATTTCTCAACCCACCTACCTACAACCTAGGAGCTACTCAGGTCGCTTCACGCGACCCTAGATGTGTTACGAACTCGATCGCGCGATCGATATGAATAGTCTTCGCCTATTGGCGAATCTGTGATCCTATAAGTGTTTTTAGACCCTTCTCACACCCACCTAAGTCAAAGGAAGCGACAGCGTATATCGCGTGACCATAACCCAGGCCCGGTTTAATCCAAATCATGCTCTGATACTATCTGTAACATCCCGAAAATCGGGGGGTCGAGTAAAAACTCCACTCCCGAGTTCCAAAATGTTATTTATGCAACATAAATGTGTATGATTGAATGTTGTCTGTGTTAATGCATTAAACATGAGTGGGATTAATCCAAAACACCATATCATACTCTAGAGATCGTTAAATTAGCAAGCGAAAGACTGTGATAGTATGTATAACATATAAAAACCGTTGTATGTCTCCAGAGTGTGAACATGTTACCAGGTTATATACATACATGTATACTCCAAAAGTAAATAAAACGAATATACATGAGTTCGCTAAAAATATAAAATGACAAGTGTCAAGGCATTTAATCAACCTCCCTATAACCTTGTCAATCAAAACACGCATATAGGAGGAATCCTCCTCATCATCATCAAATCCAGCTCCGCCTCGCAGGCCGCGCCATCATCTGTAATCACAATAGGGACTGATAGGTGTCTGAAAACACCATCCCATAACGTGGGAGTAAGTGATCAACTCAGTGGAATCATAGAGCAAAGATTAGCATGTTCACAAATCAATCATGCGATAATAATAAAGCAGTAAATCAGACAATCCTAGTACTGTTGTTAATGTAAAATGACATGACGTGATGTATGCCCTCGCCGACGATCTCTCTCATACGACACCATCTTACGACCGCAGCATGCAATCGACCCTCAAGTGCTCCACATCTTCCAGGCACATGCAATGTTATGGTGATATGATTTTCGAGTTGTTATTAGTCCATTCAAACAGCAGGATTGGGAAACTAAGGTACTTCCCTTATATCGATCCCAACACAGATCCTGTCTAGGGTCGTCACTCCTAGTAATCTCATACGATGTATATTGTGTAGGTCGCTGCAAGGGCTGCCAGGGCTGTTGCTCGCACTCGTTGCACCGCTCCCCCATCACCTTATCAATACAGGCCTACTGTACTCTCACTGCTACGGAAGGTTCGTCGCCTCCCGTAGACTCAGAATACGCTCGCGGTCACTACAAAGGACTCGTCGCCTGATCAGTATAGGCCGACAGCAAGAATATAGTGTCCCATACCACCATAATCTGCTCACGAGACATAGGTGCTCACTGGTCACTACGGGGAGTTTTGTGGCCCCAGCGTAGGCCGACAGCTCGACCACGGTGTCTCATACCACCATGCCCAGCTCATGAGTCTTCGTGGATCGAGGTACCATGGTTGACAGGGTTTACAATGGTAAGTTCAGTACCCTAGGTTCAAGCAGTTATGACTCATGCAGGGTGAACATACAATGGCCAGTCGGGTTACTTGACGGGCTTGACTAGCACGATCGCATTTCAAGTCGAACGACATGAAGTGCGTAAAACACTTCGTGTGGCCTAACTACTGCCGCCAACTCCAAAACACGGCTCGCGTTCATCGACGAGTCATTCGTGGCCAAGATAAACCAACCACGAATTCGCTCAGTTACCGACTACCTAGACTAGGTATAGTCCCAAAAAAATATGAATCCACATCAGTAATCATGTGAAAGTATTAGAAATGAAATACAACCATGTGAGCATGTTAACACATGTTATATCGTACAACTTAAGTAAATCATCTGACACATGCCTTTCATACATATAATGAAATTATGCATATCGTCAACATATAGGAAATCAGTTCCATCAGCATATTAATTGAGAATTCAATCTCAAACTAAATCATAATGAAATCATCAAGCACATGTTATAACATACAACTTAAGTGAATCATCAAGCACATGCATTTCATTCATATAATGAAATCATGCATATGGCTAACATGTAGGAAACCATTTACACTAGCATATTAATTGAGAAATCAATCTCAAACTAATTCATAACACTATTTAACTCAATACATACTAATACAAGCATTTATACAAACACTTACACTACACACTTAAGTCTACATATAGTATGTCGACCCGAAGTATGCATTTATGCGAATCTCTTTGCCAAACTAATTATGCACGTATTCCTAACATTCTAATGTGATAATAAACCATTGCAATCACATCAGCAAAATATGCATGAAAACTGTACTTTCTACAAATGACTAAAATGCCCTAAATCTCATATTCTTCGCCGGTTTACGAAACAGGAAACGGACAGCATATTGTACATGTCAAACGGCGTTGCCGTCGATAATCTACTATTTAACGACATTGAAAGCGTTGGAAACAGTCAATCAAAGCATCTAAAATCCACACCTTATCTCTTATAAACGTATCGTTTCGAACGGAGCGTATACGCTTCGTCTACGGCGAATAGAGAACCTGTTTTACAACATACATCAGCTATCTAGCTACGGAAACGAAGAAACACTAAATCAGCAACTTCTAGGGTATTTTCTTACCTGAAAATGCGGAGGAATCACCGGCTAGGTGATTGAGGTGTGTTGCTTAGGCACTTGCAACAGGTGGTGCAACGGCAGGTAAATTCTCTCCTACTCTCTCTCACAAACTCTCACCTTTTCTCTCTCCCAATCTAGGATTTTTCTCAAATTCGGATGGGAGAGAGGAGTGAGGGTTTCAACCCTTTT
Organism: Magnolia kwangsiensis; assembly: GCA_037074715.1. NCBI lineage: Eukaryota > Viridiplantae > Streptophyta > Magnoliopsida > Magnoliales > Magnoliaceae > Magnolia > Magnolia kwangsiensis. The sequence continues at coordinate 114,165,891 of CM073572.1, read as the reverse complement.
TATAAGCCTAAAAATACTCAAAATAGGCTCTGGAACAAAGTTCACTTGATGTTTATCCAAAACGGGACTGTTTCAGTCCAAAAGATCATTTCTGGTGGTCCCCTAGCCGAACGCGATTGGACTTAAGTTCATGGATACTGGATCTAGCACACATCAAGTTTTCAGTCCGGTAGGGTTCGTAGATCGCATGTGGCGGTCCAGTTTCAGTTCAGCGATCACCGCACGTAGATAAGGCCTGCAAGTCTCATGATATGAAATAGAAATTTTTCCTGATCCGAGGGTGTAATTTGGCTGAATTCTGACGGTCAGAACGCTTAATACTGACGCGTCAAGTCGTGTGCCAGATTTGAATTTTAAATTCTAAATCTGTCCCTATTCGCACTCTCTTCAGTCCGGGCTCAATGAAATAGCCTGTGATTATCGGTTGGACTTAATTTTTGAAATGATTGTCAAGTCCAGCTAGGCGGTTCTAACGATCTAAGATAGCAGATATCAGACTTTCGACGCGCGGTCTAGATCCAATACAAAGTTTCAAAGTGGTCCAGAGAACAAACCTGCTTAGAGTTTGATCCGAGGTTTTAGAGTATTATAGAGTCATTGGTTCTACTCGATTTGGATCTTGTCGAACGTATTTAAAGTGATCAGGGACTATTTCCTAGCTACTCTAGCGTTGCGCTAGCTAACTTACTCTTATTTTTCAAAGGAATTAATCCTAAGTGATTTCTTTGGCTATGGAATTAGGTTCTGAGCAATTTTCCAGGTGTTTTAGTTGACCCATTGCCTAAGGACGTCTAATCCCAGGTTGGCCAAAATTCGAGGTGTTACACCCACACATGTGGACCCACATGGGAGCTAATTGGCTGGTACTACTCACAGCAATACAGCTGATGTATTGAAGTTAACAAGTTCTATGGGCCCTAGCACCATGTAGCTTCTGTGATGATGCTAGCAAGTTCTGGGGCCCCTGCATGATGTAAGTGTTGTATTCACTATCCATTGCTTGGATGGTGAGCCACCTTGATGTATGCGTTATATGCAAACCGTTCATCCAAACGGTGAGCTCGTCTTAAGGCTTGAGACTAAAAATGAGCCAATTCCGTATATCAGGTGGACTTCACTGCAGAAAATAGTGGAGAATTGAATGGGTACCATTAAAATCCTTTTGGTATCCTAGAAGTTTTAAATCAGTATGAAATTTATTCTTCCACTTAATTCAGGTCCTTATGACCGTATGAACAGATTATATGGAAATAAACATGATGGCGGGCCCTGGCCCGGTGAATTGTTTAATGGTGGAAATCATTATCTCCACTGTTATTTGTGCTATGGTCTAGATGATCTTTTGATATGATTCATTTTTGGGAAATGTTATAAAATGGTCTCTAAAATAGATGAATGGTGTAGATGGACGGGCTACATCGGTGGGCCCATTGTTGCAGCCCATGTCATGCAGCCCACTTGATCTATATGAGGCCCATTGTTGAGGCCCAATGTGATGTTTATGTGGCCATGAGTAAAGCCCAATATGATGTTATTAGGCCCAAGTGATGAGGCCCATTGTGATGCATTTGAGGGCCAAGCGATGGGGCCTATTGTGATGTGAATTAGGCTCATGTGAGTGGCCCATTGTGATGTATATTAGGCCTGTGTGAGCGGCCCATTGTGATGTATATTATGATTGTGTGAGCAGCCATTGTTATGTATATTAGGCCTGTGTGAGAGGCCCACTGTTGTATAGGATGCCCACTATGTATGTGTGAGGCCCATTGTTGTGTGTGAGGCCCACCTATTGTATATGAGGCTCGTGTTTGAGGTTTGATGAGATGTACAAGTAGCCCAAGTGATGAGGCTCATTGTGATGTATATGAGGCCCATGAGTGAGGCCCAATGTGATGCATATGTGGCCCATGAGCGAGGCCCATGGTGATGTATATTGGGCCTTTGTATGAGGTGATGGGCCCACTATACGTTTGGCTCTATGTGGGCCACTCCTTAGGCATGTCCACATTGATGGGCGATAATGGTTAAATGTCCATATTGTGACCTTCCTTTAGGCCTTTGTTAGGCCTATTCTCATTATTCTAGGTCAACCCAAATCATTCGGCCCCATTAATGTTGCATGGTTTATCATCACCGTAGACGAATGGCTCCATGCTACTAAATTTAGCATATCCACGGCCGAGGGCCAATCTTCATATTTTGGTTTAGATCGACTGTTCATCCATAAACCCACCTTGCATATAGGCCAATTATTGATGCCGATTATCGATGTCAGTTATCGATACTGATTATGAGTATGTGACAATATAACACCATAATACATGCCCATATGCATCATCTGTGTGTTTGTTATGAGACGTGGTTAACCATTACGTATGCCATATGATGGATTATTATGGGACTCCCTGATAGAAGGAGTTACTCACATGAGCGCACGGTATGTGCAAGATTGTTGCATGACTGGATGGTTTGTGATATGACTACCATACGACCTAACGACATCAAGGTCGTGGCCTCCATAGGCATGTCGTGGATAGCCAGATGTGACACTGAAAATATTTAGTTCTAGCACACCGGTGCCATAAATGTCCATGGGTGAAAATCCCTAAACCCCCGTGGCCTCCATAGGCATGTCTTGCATAAGGGCCATGTACCAGTAGGCCGTGTCTCCCACTATGTCATGGTCAGTTCGAAGGGGGCATGACCTTACCAGCCTAAGTGAGGGGGTAATATCTAGGTTGAGTTTGACCAACTTAAGGAATGGGTTCACTATCGATGAGTCGGGCCTGATATTAGCAGGCGGATAGTGAGGTCTCTTCTACTTATCTAGTTGTGCGCTCGGATAGGGGTGGCAAGCTGGCATAGAGTATATTAGACCCAAGTGATGATCCCAGAGATGTACGGTACTGATATGCGGACTTACTGAGCAGGAGTTGCGTACTCAACATTTTACTCATTCATTCACTATCCACTCGGGCTGGTGGTACACAACTAATTATTATATGTACCTCCGCAGTGGCCTGAATTTTAGTTGGAGCGTGTGACCAACCTGAGATCAGGAGTTTACCATATTGAGTGTAGCTATCCAAATATAGGTATGGTGGTTTGGATAGAAGTCCCTTGTGATGGACCTCATAGCTTACGATACTACGTACTATCATCCCGATTTCACACTCCAGTTTGGTCATTTCATTCATATCATATATTGCATTGCATCCTCAACACATAGCATTTGGTTTACTATGCTTTTGTATTGCATAGCCTGAATAAGGTTAATGGTATTATGGGTTCGTTAGGATCTGCATATTGCATTACATCCACGACATTTGGCATTTGGGTTGCTATGTTTCTGCATTTATATATTCGTGGACTCGTCAGGATTTACATATTGGATTATATTCCCAGTATATGATATTTAGTTTGCTATGTCTCTGCATTGCATAGCTAATCTACATTACTTCCTCATTATATGATATTGGCTTATTACGTTTTCACATCACATAGCCTGGATAAGACTAATGGTATTTATGGACTTACCAGCATGTTTCCGCATTGCTCTGATATTCCATACGTGGCACTTACCTTGCACACATACTTACACCACCCTTTAAGCTTTCGATAAGCTTATGCACGATAAATGCGTGCAGGTGGGGTTAGGTCATAGCAGCGTTGAGCTTGGAGTGTGCAGTTGATATTAGTGGCTATGTGATGATGGTGTTACCTTTGTGATTTGTGTAAACTTATGGTTATACTTCTTACGAGATAAATATACGTTGGAAAATCCTCCTTGTAGTATCTCAGGATCGAAATTTGGCATGTGGGTACTCAGAGCTGAGAATGGGGTACTACGGAGGCTGTCAGTACCGGATTCGACGATCAGAAATTTTATGAGCCCGGTCTTTGAGTTTAGTTTTTACTGTGGTGTACGGTGGGTGTGCATGCATTGCGTACACTTGTTGAGGGTCAAGTATTGCATATTAGTCCCCATTTATTATGTGGTTTTATGCACATGATAATGTTTAATGTTCTATTTTAATCATGTTTGTGGTGTAGGGTGAATTCAAGAGCTTGGATTGAAAAGGATGCTAAGAGCATAGATTTAACACTCAAGAATCACCAAATCCAGTTGACAATCCAATCAGTCGTTGATCACTAATCTGGGGCCCACCTGATCTTTGGATAAGCCTCAATTTTGGACTCAACCCTTATAATAAGATGAGAAAATGGTTGGATGGTGTGGATGTCTTCGGACCACTACCATGGACGCTGCACACGAGATGCATGCGTACATAGCACGACACAGCCATTATGCACCAAATAAAGTCAGAGTGGTCAAAGACCGCTGACCGCGCATTCCTTCTCGGATTCAAATTCTCGCTTGCAAAAGCAAACAGAGGCTTGAGGATGAATTCTGGTGGACCACCATCATTAATCCAATTTGATGATCCAAGCCGTTCATTACATTCAGGAGGTCAAACCGACTGCACCCTGATTTGCGGATCGATTTCCTCGAACATTGCATATACATGAAGGTTCAAACATAGGACGAATGATGAGAATAGAAATTCTGTGGGCCACACCAAATTCAATCTAAAACCATCCATCTCCGACTGAAATCCCGAGACGAATTCAATGGACGGAATGGATTTCCTTGCTAGAGCCGATCATGGTCCCACCAACCATCACAACGTAGTGATTCACAAGCATAGGAAAACCAGAACGACTGGCCACCGTGAGCCATTGTACGATTAAGATCGGTACCAAATCGATGATCTAGACCATCTAGATGTCAGCCAAGCACATTTCGACCACTTCTGTGTGGTCAAATTTATTTGATCAGGTAATCTTTCCTCTCAATCTTAGTCCAAACACAGCTGTCTAGGCATCATTCACTGTGGAGAATCAGAGTCAGTTCCACAAGATGCAGCCGACCTTCTTACATGGAAATTGCATAAGTTTCACAGAAGTTCTGCTGCACTAACACGCCTATAAAAGGAGCTCTCCACTCCACTGTCGAAGAGAATGGAAGTAGGGGAGAAAAGGAGGAAGTAGGGAGCAAGGAAAGAGCGTGGATCGACCGACACAAAGAGTTTAATTTTCTTCCCTTTCTTACTTATTTATTTTTTAAGAGATTTTAGTTTAATCATGTTTATGATTGGCTAAACCTCTTAGCTAGGGCTAAGAGGTGAAGCTTGTAGCATGACGAGTTGTTTTTTATTGCTCTGATTCATGTTGGTTGAACTCTCTTTGATCTTAGTTTGATTATAAGAAATACTTCAGTATTCAATGGTTTGTTGTGACTGGAATTATAATGAATCTACGATAGCTTTGAGTATGTCTTTTCATTAATGAGATTGTTAATTTAGGAAATCCTATTGTTCACCATTGTCTCTTGGGCATGGTTGGATGATAGAATCCTTCCTAACTCTCACAATTCTCTCAGAGTGGTGTGGATTAGTAAATTCAGTTGTTTACTCTGTCTTATGGGCATAGTTTTGTGATGGAATCAATTCCAGTTCTAATACCTTTCATCCATTGAGAACTAGATCAAAGGAAGTTCAGATTTAATTTTTAATGAGATATTTTCCAATGGAATGAAGATAGGACTCTGATTCAAGTTGTGTCCTTTAATCAAGCATAGATCGCCCTGATCTCTACATGTGGATCCTTGGAAACCCTAGTTTCCCGCCTTTGAATTTACAAGTTTTAGTTAAATAATCTACAATTAGTCTCTTGAAGTTTCCAGATTTAGATTACATCTTCTTCTAGTTCTAGTTCTAGTTACTTTCAGAATACATATAAGTTTCAGTCCCTGTGGATTCGACCTCGGTCTCATCGAGATTATTACTACACTGCAGCCCTACACTTGGGGTTGTGAACAACACCCTCATCTCAAGGTGGGGTCCACAATGTTGTTTCTGGGGAATCTACACCGTCCATTCACTTTTTCCTTTTAATTTAAGGGTTGATCCCAAATTTGAAACATGTTTAATGATCAAGTGCCCCAAAATCAACGAGTAATGGCTGATCTGTCTATTAGGTTACTTTTACAATGTTCTAAGGGTTGAAATTCAATGTGTACAGTTAATTTTTGATGATTAGACATGGTATAGAGTTTCACATCAAATGGATCATGGGAACCATGTGATCTAGAATTCAGGGGTCTAGGTTAATGGCTTTCTTTTTTGTAATTATTATTGATCTGTAAGGTTTGGAAATTCTAATGGCTCCACATGGTTATAGGCACCTTTCTGAGTAATTCTTATAAGAGAACGTATATCTAAATCATTATGGATAGGGAGTTATTCGACAATTCCTTTAAGGAAAGGCACATACGTTAAATCACATGATGAAGAGTTTTATCTTGAAATTAATGGTTAGATGGCTTGATCTATGGAATAGAGGCCATTCCCAATGCTTGGATCGTGTCAGGGAATATATGTAAGGTCAGGATAGTTAGTTTGGTATCATACGCATGTACGTATTACGTTAACTTCTTGGTAACGCTCTAGAACTTTCAATACACAGCTATTGAAACGTTCAGGGCGTTACAAAAAAATTGTTAAATCAAAGTATTCATTGTACCCATAGTGCATAAAAAATCCAAAAATAAATAACTCAAAGACTTCAAGTAAAATCTAAATCAATTTCAATCTACTACCACCATTCAAACGCATATTTTTGAATCAAATAAACTAATTATTATAATTAAACTATAAGATTCATCCTTTAGCCTTAGCTAAGAGATTAGCCTAACATGGCTAACATCCTAGAACAAAAGAAAAACTAAACGGAAAACTAGAATTGAAGTATTGAAGAAGAATGGTCTAGTGAAAGTTTTGCCACCCCCTAGGTCTCTATTCCAAGCCCTAATTCTTATTTTGGAAAGCTTAAAACACCCATTTAAATAGGAAAAAGTCTCCTCGACTTTGCACCAACTTCGAATTTATGTACTTTTATTATGCTTCAGTCGCACCGATGGTAGCCTTCGGTCGCATCCAATATCACTTCAGTCGCACCAACTAGGTCACTCATTTACAGCTAAATTTCCTCAAATTCCATCCGAAGTCTCTATCTCCCTTACGTCACACTGAACTCTCCTTTGGAAACATTGAACCTAACTTTAGTCAAACATAAGTGTCAATCCTAATTATCTCTGAAAGTCACAATTTCTTACTGGACTGTTGCGGGCACTTTTGGTCGGATTGAACCAACCTTAGGTGGGACTGAAAAGGGTGAGCTCTCAGTGGGGGAGGGGGGGGGGGGGGGTGGTGGTGTAGGACTATGCCAAATAAAAATAAATTGTGGAATATAATTATAAATAGCTAAATCAAATAACAAACTCAAATGCAATAGTATTGAGAGGTTGATTCAAATGTTGTCCATAAGACAACCTTACACCAAAAACTAAAGTTAACGGTAGGACAACCTAATGTCTTGAACTTGGTAAGGATAAAAAACTCAAACTAAAACAAGAAGCAAATAGAAAGGAACTCGTTATTACAACATGCACCACATGTACATGAAATAAATACAAGTGTTCATCACACATACATCACATACATCATCATCCACCAAACTCTAAGAATTATAGTAGTTCGGTGTGTACACCAACTATTCTTAAATAACCACACCTAGTCCACTCCTAGTAATCACAACCCACGTGATATTGACTTTCACTATGAAAGAAGGTTTTCTAAGTTTCACCGTAAAACCTTTACAATTGTGTTTTTAATGGGCTACCACAATTAAAAACCCCACACTGAGATTTTTTGGCTATATCAGTTAAAACCATAATAAAGATTTTCTGGCAATCTCACAAACTAAAAGATGTAAATGAAAATACTTAACTGAAGATTCTTCTTCGATGTAGATCAGTACAACTGCTTCGTTGAAGATGAAGATGTTCAATGTTCAATCACACATATAGAAGGGTTCTAGATCTAAATGAATTTTAAATTAATCCAACCATGGGCTACTTTGATTCAATTTCTTGGATCTCAAAAGGGGTAGAGAAGAACACCCTTATAAAAATAGATTTATGCTAAGAGAGATTAAGAAATTAGATATAAAAAAGGTATAACAAAGGATCTTAATTTACCAGACAATAGCTTCACAACCATGCGGATCTTTCTCTTAAAGTGGTGGCTTGATTTTGCTTTGAATGAATGAAAAAAGCTGAGGAAAGACCTCTATTTATAGGATGAAAAAAGGTTCCTTCGACTGGTCTAAGGTCAGCCTCGACTGGTCCTGGGAGCAACCAAATTAAAAATTTTGGCGCGATCAGATAAAACTAACCCTCGACTAGTCAAGTGGGGCCCAAAATGGTTGCTGGACTTTGAGTCGAGCTTTGCTCGACTAGTCAAGCTAGGTCCCACGACTGGTTGAGCAGGGGGCTCGAATGGTCGTGACCCTACTAGAAAAATTCTAAAAAATTATAATAAATCCTAGAATGGTCGAGAAAAACCTCGGACTGGTCAAGCCGGAGCCTGGACTAGTCAAACATTGACTAGGACTAGTCGAAGTAAAGCCTAAAATAAGTACAATAACCCATATTAAATGTGCAATATGAATGGCCTAAACCTAAAGTCTTTCTAGGGTCATTTATACCTGGATTATTGAACATTGAACTTGTAGCTTCGGTAGATAGTATACTCGAAGTACTTGAAGATTGATCTTGTATACTTAAAACTTGATCTTTTGTACTTAAAACTTGATCTTGTTCTTGACCATGTAATGCACTTGGACTTGATCTTGCATTTGAAGTAGCACTTTCACTTGGTCTAGTACTTGAACTAGTACTTATAGTTGAACATGCACTTTGACTTGAAGTAGAACTTGCACTTGAAGTTGAATTAGAATTTGATGTTGATGTTATACTTGAAGTTGATGTAGATAGAGCAATCTTCACGACTTGTAGCTCATCTTCGTATGAAGGTGAAATTTTCATCTACGAACAAGTTCATCATTCTAAAGTGGTTTGTCACTACGAAATTTGACAATACAGGGTGCTAGATATATAACATAGCACTTACAGGGACCGAACAATTTGTTATTTCTATCATCCCACTTTGTGATTTTCCATTCTTTTCTCTCTCCTTTGCACTTGGTTTTCTTAGATCTTTGGCACTTAAATTCTTCAATAATTTTCTATAAATCTCCAATTCTTCATCACCTTTAGCTTGATCTCTTTTTTAGCTTTAATCTATCCTTTTAAGAACGTATTCTTATTTAGGCCCAAAATCACCTTACATGTACAAAACATATATTAATGAATCAATTTAATACTTAAATAATAGGAAAGCTAATGTAATTGAGAAGATAAATATATAATACTTAAGCATTATTGGTTTATAACTCTTAAGGAAGGCACAATAACTTGCAATGGTAATAATATTGCATCTTGACTGTAAGCGAGTGTAAAGGGACTCATTCCAGTACTACTCAGAGGTGAGTTTCGGTAGCCCAAAGAACTTCGGACAATTTTGTATGCCATTCTCAAGGATTTTCCTTGATAACTTTTCATACGATATTCTTGATGACTTTGTTACTAGCCTTGGCCTGGCTATTAGCCTTTGCATAATAAGGTGTTGAATGCAGTAGCTTGATTTTGTACTGCTCGGCTATTGCTTTTACATCCTTGGATGAGAATGTCACACCTTAGTTTAATGTAATTGATTCAGGAATTTTAAATCGGTGGATGATATATATTTTAATAAATTTGATTATTTCATTAGGGCCGATTCCCTTCATGGCCCCCTCTTCTACCCACTTAGTGAAATAATCATTGTCCACAATAATGAAACTATTCATTTTTAATGAAGGAGGGTGGATTTGTCCTATTAAATCAATGGCCCAGCCTCAAAAATTCCAAGGTTTGATAATAAAATGCAATTTGATTGTGGGCATGTGTTGTATTAGTACATGTCTTTGACATGCTTCACATCCCTTAGTTTATTGAATACAGTCAGTTGTCATCTTCGGGTAGAAATATCCACAGCACCAAAGATTCTAACTTTATGTGCTCCACATATTCCTTCATATACTTTACCCATAACCAACATGGCCTCTTTTTTTCCTAGACATCACAATAACACACTATTGGCCCCTCTCCTGTATAGTTCATCTTTGACTATAACTTAATTTACGGTCTCTCTTCTAATATCATGATTGGTTGTGGCCCGAGGACACTAAAGATAGTTCATAATTGGAATCCTCTAATCATCTTCATCTATATCAACTTGACCGATTTCCAGGATTGGTTTCCTTTGAAAGACCGGATGTAAAGATTTTTTTCAGAATGGCTATCATTCTTTCGTTCGATCTCTAGGTAAGCTAAAGTCTAGTGCCATTTTATTGACATCAATGTTGTTTTTTAAGGTCATATGCCTTAGTTCAACTACGTCAAAGTTGTCTATTAACCGAATTGTCAAGGCATAATATGGTAGTAATGTAATACTGGTACATTTACACAAACCTGTTATTTGGTTTATTACCAACCGTGAATCATCCATCAATGATATATTTATAGCATCCAATTCCATTAACATTTTCAAATTAATTATCAAAGCCTCATAGTCATCTTGGTTGTTAGTGCATTCAATTCTAACTGGATTACAAATTCTTGCTTCTTACCATCTTGGGAAATCAAGATAATTCCTGCACCTATTGATTTACAGATCTTTGAACTGTCAAATATCAATCTTCAAGGTGACAGATGTACCATATATAAGTCTAATACTTTCGAAGGAAGATGTTTTTCAATGTCAGATGGGTGGTTGGTTAAGAATTTTTTTAGAGTCTGTCCCTTTACTCCTCTTTGAGGTACATAATTAAGATCAAACTTAGATAATGCTAACACCCATTTACCCATTTAGCCATTCAAAATGTGTAGATTTAACATATATATGATTAAATCAGTGATTACAATTATATTAATTAATTTAACTAATAAAGAATGTCTTAATTCAGTGGATACAAAGTACATTGCTATGCATAATTTCTATATCATAGAATACCATCTTTTGGCATCTAACAAAGTTCAACTGAATACTAAACCGCACATTCTTTTCGATCATCATTATCTTGCGCCAATAGGGCACTAATCGACTTTGAGGAAGTTATAATGTATAACTTGAGTGGTCGACCTTTGACTGACAACATTAACACCGATGAATTCATTAAACACTCCTTGATCTTGTTGAAAGTCGACTAATTTTTTTCTTTCCACTTGAATTCATCTTCTTATTTCAGCTTCACCAATTGAGAAAATATGTGTCTTTCCTGTACATTTGGAAATGAACTTGTGCATAAAATTAACCTGACCAAGAAAACATTGTAGCTCTATTTAATTTTTCGGTGGTTAAGCATATATAATTGCTCAAACCTTTTTCTGGTTTATTTGAATTCATTATTGATGCACTAGGAACCTCATTTAAGGGGGTTCATCTTCAGCTTGTGGAACCTCATTTGTTCAAACGATTTGTGCAAGTGAGAAAAATTTCTACCACATTGGTTGATTTGATTACTACATCGTTGATGTATGTTTCCATAAAGTGGTCAATCATATAATGAAAAATTATAATCATGGCCCTTTGGTAAGTCACCCCCACATTTTTAATTCCAAATGGCATCACCACCCAATAGAAAATCCCCAAAGGTCAAGGACATCTGAAAGTTATCTTTGGTACATCCTTAAATGCAATGCTTATTTGTTTATACTTTGATTGGCCATCCATAAAGTAAACCATTTGGTGTCTAACCGCTTGATCTATCAATTGATCAACCATGGGAATTGGGTATTCATCCTTATGTGTTACTTAATTTAAGCTCCTGAAGTCGATACAAATTTGGAGCCTACCATTTTTCTAAATGTTTGTAATCATGTTGGAGGATCCATTTAACATATTTAATAGATCAAATAAATCCTTCCTTCAATAGGCATTCAATTTCTTCTTTTATTTTCTAAGTAACTTCGGCTGTCATTCGTCTAGGCATTTGTTTATATGGTCGATACCCTTCTTTTATTGGTAACCTATACTCAACCAAGTTTCGGTCTAGTCTTGGGCAGTTCATGGTAATCCCATGCAAAATAGTCAAAAAATTCCCTGAATAAATCAGTGAGTTCGTCGTGGAATTATGAGTCCAGTAATCCGCTAATAAAATTATGCCTAGGAGTTTACTCTGTTCCTAAGTTTACTTTAAATGGAGAATCCTAGACTTAGGCCTGAGAATCATCTAACTTTTTTGGGGGTTGTTTAAGATATTTCAACTCTATGGCATCCTTGGCTACCTTATCAGCTCTTATTACGATTTTAGCCATGTCGATGAAGTATCCATTACCATACTCTGTCAAGCTCTCCTTGAGCTGCCTTATTCTAGATGTGACCTCAGCTGTTATTTCCTTAACTAATGATGGACTCATCATGGGACTTCTTCTATAGTACAACACAAAATTGCTCGGTAAGGCACTATAGCCTTCTGCAAATCATTATCTAAGCACAATATAATAGTAATATCTCACACTATATTTTTCGGATTGATTGTGGCACCTATTCCAGTTGGATGTCCATATTTATCCCTTCTAGTAAAATATATCAACCCAAGCTGTTTCTATACAAATGGGCCTCAGATGTATTGGATGTGGCTAAAAATGGTTGTTATCAACTAACACCAATTCGACATTTTCCTAATTCCAGATGATCACAAATTGGTGCAAGGATGGCAAGATGTATCAGAAAGAATGTATCCAGTCTCTCCCCAATAAAGTATTGTAATTTGATGAAGTGTCGACCACCAAAAAAAGCGACCAACACTTTATTAGTTCCCATAATTAACTATATAGGCATGATGCTATGTGTTTGTGTTACCCCTTCAACAAAATTGTTGACTGTGATTTCAGTTGGAATTAGATCATCTGTGGTTTTTTCCAATTTCACCATCATTTTAGCTAGCAGAATATTCAAAGTCGCGTCATTGTTGACCAGGACCCTAGTGACTGGATGTCCCTTCAAGTGGACAAAGATGTGTAACAACTTCAAATGTTGAGTCATAGTGTGAGTGGGTGTAACACCCCGTACTTTCCAGTACTTGAGTGTTACCATGTAATCTAATTTAGTATAAATACTAGCCTAACCTACTTAAATATTTACATTCATTACAGTTTAAATCCGATCATTTAAAATAGTCCCCATACATATATTAACCCATCCATCCATTGATGTTTGATATGAACCATCACATCATTAGCACAACCCTTTATTAGTACTCCAATCACCTTGATAGATGAATCAAACCATCCAGTAGTCCATGATGTCTGGTCAAAACCCTGGATCATCAAATAATTTGTTTGTGAAATGATCTGACTGAAAAATCTTCATAAGTCATAAAATAACCATAAGTTTAGAAAGTGTCATCAATCTAAGCGTTAAATTTACCTCATTTCTGGGCGGGTCTACTATTTACACCCATAAAACCTCTTAGATGGTGTTGATCATCGCAAATCAGAACCAATACTCAATTTATCAAATCCACCTACCCATCGATCATCCTTGTCTGACCCTAGAGACAAGATCTATTGCTGAAATCCGTTAGGCTGGACCTGGGGACCCCTATCACTGTAGATAACTGAAACTAGTTAAATCGGACCGTTACCTTGGCGAGAATCCTTAAAGAAAGGCCAAGATCACCTGGTGCAGCCCACCTAGACTCAGGGTCCACTTGATTTCTAGTCAGGGGCCCAAGGTGGGGCCTCATGATCGAGTGGATGGATGGATTTAGATTCCCATCACTATGGACCCCACATGATGGTTGTGCGACCATAGATGCAACAGTAACCACATAACACTGGATTAGTGGGAGTAGTCAAACTTCTTTGACTCGATAACAAAGCTTCCTACCCATGACCACTTTAAACACAACAAGAGCTGTGATGAGCTATGGTCCACCACATGTAGTCAAATGGATGATCTGAACCATTCTTGTTTAGATGGAAATTTTGACCAATACCCTGTCCAATTTCATTGGTTCCCACACGTATGCGTGCACACGATTCCCAGCATAATTGATGCGTGCGTGCAACTTTCTTTAGAAATGAAATGATTCCCAGCATAATTAATGCATGTATGCGACTTTCTCTGAAAATGAAAATCTGCTGCATTGACAACCTGACGATCCGCTTGTAGCTACATCTTGCAATCTCAACCATTCTTCCTGACACCAATCCTAGCCCTACATCCAACACCGAGAAAGGAGAGACACCTCGCTAATAGATGAAAGGCGGTGGGATGCTTTCCTCTTTAGGTATGCAAGCTGGAACAATCTTGGTTGTTGATGTGGTTTCGTCCCACCATTTCAGACGTCCAAACTAGGGTAACCTCGCTTAGGGCAACAAGCCTCCCAAAAGCAGCGCCCTTCACACAATATGAAGTTGCAGTAAGAAAATATCATAAGATATTAGGATCCATGAGTACTGATAGGATAGGCAGACCCCACACTGATTAATGGTCCCATCCAACCCATTCAAACGGTCCAGATAAACCTGTTAGGCCATGAATAGAAATCGGCCATTATCAGCCACTCCATCTTCCCCAACCAGATGCAAAACCCATCACAATAAGGTGGGCCCTACTGACAGATTTGGTGCACTCGTTCGATAGGCCCTAATGATGAGAGACCATCCCACACATTAGATTAGCACCATGTAAGAGATTAACGATCCCAAACACATCATTTTGGTGATTCTTGAAACTTAAGATGGTAGTGGTTAGGGTAGTCATGGGTAGCCCGAGCCCGTTATAAAGTCTGCAATTGCCTCGGGATCACCACCAACATTTCTGGAGAGATAGGGAGAAAGAAATAGAGAAAACAGGAGAGGAGAGAAGGAAAGAAATTGGGCGGCCTGTGGTGCCGTACCTCTCCAGATCGTTTGAGTCAAACTCAAACTCAAAGCAAGCTAAGGGCCTGGTGCTAGAAACAGGCAAGGAAGGAGAGAAAATAGGAGAGTAAGGAGAGGAAAAAGAGAGAGAAAATGAGAAAGGGAGAGGGACTATCCCGCACTGCAAAGATCCGACCCAGGCGACTTGAATCAGGTCGGGTTAAAACTGGTTGTCCAGTGGTTCTGCTCGACCTGCAACTGATGAAAGAAAGGAAGAAGAGAAGAAGAAGGAGAGTGAGTGTGGTTTGGCGCACTGACTAGGCTCAACCGAGTCACTGGCCATATGCATGGGCTGCTGCCAACTTCGGACTGAGTTGGGTCTGGTCCAGGCTAGCAACCCTACTGCCGTACGAGGTCTGGGTCCTCCAACATATGGAAAGAGAGAATGAGAGGGAGAAAGAAAAGTAAGAGATAAAGAAGAGGAGAAGAAACAAGAGAAGGAGGACTGCCCTTGCACCCATTGAGTTAATGTCGCACTGGTTTGACTCGAATCTAGTCATTGACTCACTGAACAAATTCCATCTAAACTGAGCTTGGATTTAGTCCGGTCCAAGCTTTGTTGGAGTTACAAGAAGAAGGAGAAGAAGAGAGCCAACAACTCGACTTGGTCTAAAACTAAGTCAAGTCATTGACTCACTAGCCTATAGTGAGTTCAATGGATATCATTATCCTACCGAGTCTAGTTGAGTCGACTCACTTAGATCAGGCTCAAGTTAGGTAAGTAATTTCATTTGATCATATTTTTTATTGTTGTTATTTTAATATCAACAACTGTTATTAGATTATTATTATTTATTAGTAATATCATTAATATTATTTTTACATTAATTAGGAATTGAATCCAAAAATCTAAACCTAAACTCTAGGATGAAATCCTAGACCTAATTAATTTAAACCCTAGGTCAACACTTTAAACATAAATAGTGAGTTAAGTTTGGATCTAATGGGACGATTTCAAAATTCATGGTAGGATCCAAGACTAACGGCATGCGTAATTCCTAACGACATTAGTTGACGATTTGACACATAAGGTGACGAATCTTTCCCCTTGAGCTTTCCTCTTCCTTGTTTGTTTAAGTAGTAGTTCATTTTACCTCAACTGATAATTGATATCTCTAATTCATGATAACTTGTCTTTGATATTGAATCTAATTATCAATCATAGGCTTAACACTTAGCTCGTATGAATATCCATATGTTGTACTTGTGTATCCTTCATGTTTATGGATTGTTTATGAATTGCTTGTAGAACTTGAACTGCTACATCTATCAGTGGAAAACCCCACTGATAAATGTACATCCAGAATTGGGATGCAACTTGACTGATTGTGATTATGATGGACCCTCACCTAGTGGCTACTTTGATTGATGGATTAAATGAAACATTGATGTAGGCTTACCATCCATGAATTTTTGTGCCTATGTGGCTTTTTCCTACTTGATATTTGTCCCTTGCAGCCCTGATTATTGCATATTTACCTTAGGCGGCTTGATGGATTATTGTGTAACCATGCGATGGCAAGTCCCACTCGATAGACTGTGATTAACCATTAGTTGAGGGGGATGCCATTAAACATCCTAATGATAGAGTCTCATGAGCTGGGGATGGTGGAATGAGACACTATGCCCAAGCTGTTGGCCTATGCTAGGTGACGAGCCCCCCATAATGACCTTTGAGCTTTCCAAAATTGGCTACTTGTAAATTGGAATAATAATGACTAGATTAATCATGCATTCATGGTACTTGCATTCTGAAGAGACTAACTATTTGAAAGGTTCATTTTCTTACTCCAAATGAGCTGACTATTTGAAAGGCCCATCCCCATGCTTGAATGAGCCTACTGTTTGAAAGGCCCATTCTTGCTTAAGTGAGCCGACTGTTTGAAAGGCCAACTATCTTACTTGAGCAAGTCAACTGTTTAAAAGACCTGTTCCTTTGTAAGTTGAATGCACCAACTGTTTGAAATGCCCATTCTTTGCTTAAGTGAGCCGACTATTTGAAAGTCCCACTATCTAACTTAAGCGGGTCGACTGCTTGAAAGACCCATCCCTTTGTAAGCTTAATGAGTCGACTTTTTGAAAGACTCATTCTCTTGCCTGAATGGATTGACTGTTTAAAAGGTCCATTCCCCTATTAGAGATGAGCTGACTGTTTGAAAGGCCCATCCCCAGGTATGAATGAGCTGACTGTTTGAAAGGCCCATTTATGTTTAAGTGAGCTGTCTGTTTAAAAGACCTGTCCCTTTACAAGCTGAATAAGTCGACTGTTTAAAAGACGCATTCTCTTGCCAGAATGGACTGATTGTTTGAAAGGTCCATTCCCTTATTAGGGATAAGCTGACTGTTTGAAAGGTCTATTCATTTGGCCAACTGTTTGAAAGGTGCATTCACGCATCCATGCACTTAAACAAGATCGCATCATGAAATGTTTTGTATGTCTTATGGTTTAAAACTATGTTTAACTAATGCGGCGGTGTGTAATCTTAAGAAAAATTTACACCGAGCTAGCCACTCATTCATCTAATAATAACCGTACAGTTGAGCAGGGGGTTTAAATGATAATCACATTATCGCATCATGAAATGTTTTGTATGTCTTATGGTTTAAAACTATGTTTAACTAATGCGGCGGAGTGTGATTTAAGAAAAATTTACACCGACCTAGCTACTCATTCATCGAATATATAACCATACAGTTAGAGCAGGGGGTTTAAATGATAATCACATTCAGGTTGATGAAGAGTAGGGTACAATTATCAAGGATGCATCATTTTACCTGTCAAGAGAAGATGCGCAATCTTGCGGCTCAAGGTTATATGCATTTTATTATTTCTCATGTATTAAATCATGTATTTCTTATATTTGTTTTCATAGAGACATTAGTTTGTATAAGTCATTTAGGCAACTGCTCATATATTCTGAATGTAAATGCAAATTTTCCTCTATGTTTGATTTACCCATCTTCTGCTAAATTGCTAACTCTGATAATACATACATACATACATATATATATATATATATATATATATATATATATATATATATATATATATATGTATGTATGTATGTGTGAAATTTGACTATCTTTAAAGGTTAACACTTGGGTTTTTGGAAAATGAGTCATATACTTGGGTTTCGAAGACTGAGGCGTTACAGCGGGTCTCTTTATTATTACTTTACAGAAGGCATGCCTAACTCAACAGTGACAGTTGATACATTCTTGCCTTCCTCTTCAGAGTGAAAGGAATCATGTTGTATAATTATAGGAAGACTGTAACATCCCGAAAATTGGGGGGTCGAGCAAAAACCCAACTCCCGAGTTCCAAAATGTTATTTATGCAATATAGATATGTATGATTGAATGTTGTCTGTGATAATGTATTAAACATGAGTGAAATTAAGCCAGAACAGCATATCATACTCCAGAGACAGTTAAATTAACCAGCGGAAGTCTGTAATAGTATGTATAACATATATAAACTGTTGTATGTCTCCAGAGTGTGAACATGTTACCAGGTTATACACATACATGTATACTCCAAAAGTAGATGAAACGAATATACATGAGTGCGCTAAAAATATAAAATGACAAATGTCAAAGTATCTAATCAACCTCCCTGTAATCCCATCGATCAGAACACGCATAAAGGAGGGATCCTCCTCATCATCATCAAGTCCGGCTCCGCCTCACAGGCCGCGCCATCATCTGCAATCACAAAAAGGTCTGGTGGGTGTCCAGGAACACCGTCCCGTAACGTGGGAGTGAGTAGCTAACTCAGTGGAATAATAGAGCAAAGATTAATATGTTATCAAATCAATCATGCGATAATAGTAAAGCAGTAATTCAAACATTCCTAATACTGTTGTTAATGCAATTATGACATGACGTGATGTATGCCCTCACCGACGATCTCCCTCATACGACAACATCTTACGACCGCGGCATGCCACACTCCCTAGACTGCTCCACATCTTCCAGGCACATGCAATGCTATGGTGATATGATTTTCGAGTTATTATTAGTCCATTCAAACAGCAGGATTGGGAAACTAAGGTACTTCCCTTATATCAATCCCAACACAGATCCTGTCTAGGGTCGTCACTCCTAGTAATCTCATACGATGTATATTTCGTAGGTCGCTGCAAGGGCTGCCAGGGCTGTTGCACGCACTCGTTGCTCGCTCCCCCATCACCTTATCAATACAGGCCTACTGTACTCTACTGCTACTGAAGGGTCGTCGCCTCCCGTAGACTCAGAATACGCTCGCGGTCACTACAAAGGACTCGTCGCCTGATCAGTGTAGGCCGACAGCTAGAATATAGTGTCCCATACCACCATAATCTGCTCACGAGTCTAGGTGCTCACTGGTCACTACGGGGAGGTTTGTGGCCCCAGCGTAGGCCGACAGCTCGACCACGGTGTCCCATACCACCATGCCCGGCTCATGAGTCTTTATGGATCAAGGTACCATGGTTAACAGGATTTATAATGGTAAGTTCAGTACCCTAGGTTCAAGCAATTATGACTCATGCAGGGTGAACATACAATGGCCAGTCGGGTTACTTGACGGGCTCGACTAGCACGATCGCATCTCAAGTTGAACGACATGAAGTGCGTAAAACACTTCGTGTGGCCTAACCACTGCCGCCAACTCCAGAACACGGCTCGCGTTCATCGACGCGTCGTTCGTGGCGAAGATAAGCTAACCACGAATTCGCTCGATTACCGACTGCCTGGACTAGGCATAGTCCCAAACACATGGAATCACATCAGCAAATCAAGTGAGAGTATTGGAAATGAAATACAACCACGTGAGCATGTTAACACATGTTATTACATACAACTTAAGCAAATCATCGTACCCATGTCTTTCACACATATAATGAAATTAAGCATGTCGCCAACATATAGGAAATCCTCTCCATCAACATATTAATTGAGAATTCAATCTCAAAGTAACTCATAAGGAAATCATCAAGCACATGTTATAACATACAGCTTAAGCGAATCGTCAAGCACATGCATTTCATTCATATCATGAAATCATGCATATGGCTAACATGTAGGAAACCATTCACACCAGCATATTAATTGAGAAATCAATCTCAAACTAATTCATAACACCATTTAATTCAATACATACTAATACAAGCATTTATACAAACACATACACTACACACTTAAGTCTACATATAGTATGTCGACCCGAAGTGCGCATTTAGGCGAATCTCTTCGCCAAACTAATTATGCACGTATTCCTAACATCCTAATGCGACAGCATATCATGTCAATCACATCAGCAAAATATGAATGAAATCTATACTTCCTACAAATGACTAAAATGCCCTAAATCTCATATTCTTCGTTAGTTTACGAAACAGGAAACGGAGAGCATGTTGTACATGTCAAACGGCGTTGCCGTCAAGAATCTACTATTAAACGACATTGAAAGCTTTGGAAACAGTCAATCAAAGCGTCTAATATCCGCACCTTTTCCCTTTTAGGGGTGAGAGTTCGAACGGAGCGTATACGCTTCGTCTACGGCGAATAGAGAACCTAATTTACGAGTTATATCAGTTTACATGCTATGGAACGGAACGAATGCCAAATCAGCAACTTCTAGGGCTATTTCTTACCTGAAAACGTGGAGGAATCGCCGGGAAAGTGCTTGGATCGCGTGGCTTAAACACGTGCAGCAGGTAGCACCAGCAGCAGGAAATTCTCTCCCACCTTCTCTCACAAACTCTCACCTTTTCTCTCTCCCAATCTAGGGTTTTTGCAAATTCGGATAGGAGAGACGAGTGAGGGTTTCAAGCCCTTTTATAAGCCCAAACTTGCCCGAAATAGGCTCGGGAACAAGTTTCACTTATTGCATATCCATTTCGGGGCTGTTTCGGTCCAAAAGATGCTTTTTGGTGGTCCCCTGGTCGAATGCGATCGGACTTAAGCTCATGCGTACCAGATATAGCACGTATTAAGTTTTCAGTCCGGCTGGGTCCGCAGATCGCACGTGGCGGACCAGTTTCAGTTCAGCGGTCACCGCACGTAGATCAGGGCTGAAAGTCTCATGATATAAAATAGAAATTTTTCCTGATCCGAGGGTGTAATCTGGATGAATTCTGACGGTTAGAACGCTCAATACTGACGCGTCAAGTCGTATGCCAGATTTGAATTTGAAATTCCAATTCTGTCCCTATTCGCGGTCTCTTCAGTCCGAGCTCAATGAAACAGTCTGTGATTATTGGTTTGACTTGATTTTTGAAATAATTGTCAAGTCCAGCTGGGCGGTTCTAACGGTCTAAGATAGGAAGTAACGGACTTTCGACGCGCGGTCTAAATCCAATACAAGAATTCAAAGTGGTCCAGAGAACAAACCCGTTTAGAGTTTGATCCGAGGTTATAGAGTATGATGGAGTCATACGTTCTACTCGATTTGGGTCTTGTGGAACGTATTTAAAGTGATCAGGGACTGTTTCCCAGCTACTCCAGCATTGCGCTAGCTAACTTACGCTAAATTTCCATAGGAATTAATCCTAAGTGGTTTCTTTGGCTATGAAATTGGGTTCTGAGCGATTTTTCAGGTGTTTTAGTTGACCCATTGCCTAAGGACGTCAAATCCCAGATTGGCCAAAATTCGGGGTGTTACAAAGACCAAGTTCCTCCACATCTACTTCCATCTTTCTAGGCTGAGATGGTTTAACTTGAATTCTATTACAACTGGTGGAAGTGACCTAAACTATATCAAAGAATTTGGATGTTGCCCCCTAGGCATTTTCGAATTCGGTCATTCTTTAGTGTTTTCCATTGCAAGTAAATCATTTATTATCATAACTACCCCGTTTTCATTAGGATTGAGTGAAGTTTCTTCTTATCATTTTTCGTTTGTGAGGAGTTCTTTGATTAACAACTTGTCATGTGGAAAGCATTCATCTCTAAGGTATTCCGCTGATCCTTCAGGGTCAGCATCTTCTATATACAATTGTTGGTTATTCACAGATAGCTTATGTGAAACAATTTCTACAATCAATTCCACCATGTTCACATATAGCTGTTCATCCCCTGGACAGAATTGTTGACATTGACTATCTTATAGCCATTTTCTGAGATTTAGTCTCTACAATGACCAATTCTCTTCACTTAGTAGCCTATTGAATTTGTCAATATTGCTTCTGAGTGCGTGTCATCCCTTCAGACACGGTTGGGAACTTAGGTTGACTAAATCTCCTCCAGACTTCTTCATGCGTAGGGTGAGGTTTAACCATCCTATGTCTTAATATTAGAGTTGATCGAGGGTGGTTAGTGATATGTTGAGGTCTTTGATGGTGATAAGAGTCATTTTCTTCCGTCTTATACACAAACCATGGTTTTGTTTGGCTATTCGGATGAGGAACCTGCCTAGTCGACTGAATTGGCCCTATGCATTTCTCATACAAATGTGGCCTGTGGTAGATAGATAATGTTGCTTTTTGTCGTGCTCCTACACTCATAACCACTTGTAAAGGCATCCTAAATCCTTTGCTGGGTTGTTGTGTCTTAACCTATCATCACAAGGCCCAAGGTCAATTTTTGTTAAGGTTGAACCAACTTATGTGGATTAACCGTGGCCATGTTAATCTTCATGTTAAGTGAAAATGGATTAGTGTCGATTTGTATTGCTTCTTTTTCTTTCTCAAGGAATTTAAGCAATCCCCATTCAATATTGTCTTAAATGACATTCTTGAAAATGATGCATTTGTTAGTGGAATGGGAATGAGTTCCATCTCATTTGTAATACTTGGTCTTTTTCAACTCTTTAATTATGGTTATTTTATGGTTGATAGGAATTTTAATAAAAATTTTGGCCAACATTATATCAAAGATCTCATCAGCCTATGTAATATCAAATGTATAAATCCTTTGAGTTTTCTATGTGGACAACACGATTGCTTCTGCTTTAACCAATGCCGAATAGACAAATGACTGCTTGGCCACTATTTCGACTGTTGCCACCCCATAGTTAGGATCATAGTAATATGTCCTAGCTCACAAGTTCTTTTGCATTGTTCCCTCTTAAGTAAGAGCTTCATGCTAGGATACTTTTCTAGTTAAATCATATAGATTTGTAAATTTCATTCCAATAAACTTTTTACGAAGTTTTTATTCCAAGCTGTCCTGGGCAAGTTGTACAAATTCAACCTATGTCATGACTAGTTTACATTGGCTTTTCACTCTTTTAACCAAACAATATAGTTTTCACATGATTCACATGGCAACTGCCAGAAACGTACAAGGTCAGCCATAGAAATTTCTACATCCTTATAGAAGAACCAGGCATGAAATTTCTCTTCCATTTCTTGCCATGCTTGTATGAAATTTATCAACAAATTAAAGTACTAAGTGAAAGCCACTACGATATTGAAAGTCACTACGATATTATCGAGCCACTACGATATTGAAGGTGGCTCGATAATATTGACAGGCAGTACCGATGTTCCTATTTTTACTAAGGAAAATCATATATGCTTCGATATATCGGAGTCCTCCTCGATACCATCAGAGTTTAAATCTCGATGATATCGGAAGGCTCTCGATATTATCGGTCATGGGCGCGAAGTTCTCCAGCAACATTTTTCAAGAGTTTTTCAATTCTGATTGGGGGTCACTCGATAGAATCGATATTCTAAATATTGATGATATCGGGGCTGAATCGATTGCATTGAGAAAGGATAAAACTTGTCCAGCAAGCTCACTGATAAAATCTTTGAATTTATTGATGCATCGACACGACCCCCGATATCATTGACATTCAAATTCTGATGATATTGAGTATCCCCCGATCATATCTGTTGACCTGAAAATTTCAAAGCAAGTTTCTCTCATTTTTCAAAATGTTGAGGACTAGATCCTTGTATCGATAAAATCAAAGTTTGAAATCCGATTGCATCGACACGAGCCTCGATTCCCTCGATCAGTTGGCAGAAGGTTTTTTAAAAGCGTATGACATTGAGTTTGTGTCATCAAGCGGACCATCGATACAATTGAGAGTATACGCTTGATGATATCGAACCTGCTCGATGATATCGAACTCTGTCATAAATGTGACCATTTTATATCCGTTGGAACCTTTTTCCTATTTAAAGAGAACTTGTCTTTAGTTGCTGTGAGAGAAAGAAGAGAGTGCTTTTGTGAACTGAACCTTTGATCATATACCTAAAGCTTTTTCTCTCAAGGGAGTTCATCCTCCGATCCACCCTCATCATTGATATTCAATACAGTAGATTGGGGAATGAACTTCCGCATTCAAGGATCCTTCAGCTACTACCTTAATGGAAAATCATTAAGCTGGGATGCCTTGAATGCATAAATGATTGGAATCGCTCTATCTTCCTAATAGGAAAATATTTAGAGAGTAGAATTCCATCATAACCTTAACCCAACCAGTTGCCTTATATTGGTACATCATTTGTTGCGGATCATGGGAGCTGAAGACTCTTCATCAATAAGGAGGAGATCTTTGCCACTATGTTGAATGAGACTCATCAACTTATCTGTAAGTATCTAAAGTCCAAAGGACCCTTTGATCATTCCTTTTTAGGATTGGGTCTAAGGTATTTCTCACCCTTTAAAGTCCTCAAGGAGGCCTCCTTCGGGAGTGTACATGGTGGGTGTGTTGTGTGGACCCTCGTTCTATGGAGAGCATAAACATCTGGTTAAGGGTGAACTAGTAAAACCTTCGGTTTGAGGTGAACTGTGTAAAACCTTGGGTTTGAGGTGAACCGAGTGAAACCTCCGTTAGGGTCTTAGGGAAGATACTTAGCTAGTGTGCCTAAAAGTGGGTGCGATGTATTGACCCTTTCTCATGAGAGTATAAACAGTCAGCCTTAGTGTAGGTTGTAAAGGTTGAAGGTGAAATTGATTTAAAACCTTAGGTTAGAGGTGAACCATGTGAAACCTCCTCAGTGAAATCCGGTACACTCAAGGGTTGAGTGCGCTTGCCTGGAGTAGAGTAGACAAGTAGTCGAACCACTATAAAAATGACTGTGTTTGCGATTGTTATTCTTTTGGTTGTGTGATTTTCTTTAATATTTTCATATCTGAATATCTGAGATCACACCTCACATACATACACAGTCATATTCATCATAAACTAGTTGCATATTGTTCACTTCTTAAATAGTTTGTGATTGGATCCTCTACCGGGCTTGAAGGCCAGTAGAGTTACTTTTGAGTAATCCTAATATGTAGGATTAGTGCAATAGGAATTTTAAATACCTTGTAAAAATTTTAAAGAGTCCTATTCACCCCCCTCTAGGACATATAGGCATATTCCTACTTCAACTCAAGCAGTCTTCACTGCTATTTCAACTATGATTAAAAAAATGGCCAAACAGTTGTAATTTGTAATAATCATTATTGACAAGTTCTCCACACTGCATGGTAAATTGGCCTATGTGCTCTATGGTCGATTGACCAATGTCACCTATGAATAGCATAAAATCAAGTAGCTAATTTCTCGACAATGGATATTTTCGATCGATCCATTCAGGATAGGTTTGTGGTATACTTTAGCGGCAATATGACCAAGAACTTATCCTGCCACTTCTTGGACTAGTTGTAAAACTTGGTCGCATTCTAAATGACAAGGTTTAGGATTGGAGGTGGCTCAGGACCTACTGGTTATTGTTTCCCATTGTGAGGGATATTCCTAGGGAAAGGTTTCCCCCTAGGTATTCATTGATTCCTGACATCATCAATGAAATTCATGTTCTCCCATTCAAATTGTCTAAACTCAGCATATGGAGGAACATTCTACACTTCCTATACTAAAACAAGATGCATGTTCCATTATAAAAGAGGCATTAGTAGTATTGGCGCCAGGTTTTTGACAGAACTAATATCAATAGTTTGCAGAGGTAGGACAAGAGTTCTTTAAGCAAAAATAGCCATAATCTTATTCAAGCTCTTAGCCTAACTGGCCATCCATCTATTGAAAGTTTCATCCCAAATTCTTAACTGTTACGCATGAGCTCACAATTATTCTATAATATGTTGAATCCCCATTTACATATTACGTAGCCTAGTTGTTGTTATTATTGAGATGTAGAGCCACATCTGGACAGGGCCGCTCGACCAGTCGAGGGTTTACTCGAATCAAAGTCTAGTGAGCTACAATTTTTGGTGTTCAAGGTTCTTAACTAGTCAAAGCCCATGCTCGACCGGTCGAGGGTCCACTCGAAGGGTCGAGGTCGAGGTTACGTAGATTCGCTTGCGGATTTGAGGTAGTTTTCGCAAGAGTGCGGAAGGGAAGTTGCCTAAACTATAAATAGGGATCCTAAGGTTATTTTAGGGGATGAGAAAGACTTTTCTAAGTTAGGCTAAGGGTTATCTCTAGGAAAGGGAGCATTAAGAGGTTAGTATATTGCTTGTAATCTCATTTTTCTTCATAGTGGAAGTTTGCACCCGTGGTTTTTTACCCTCATTGGGGTTTTTACACACATTTTGTCTTGTGGGTTGTTTGGTATGCTTTAATTCTATCTCTAGATTATATTTCTTCTTGTTTATTGTTCGTGGGTGAGACTGGAGATTGGATCTTGGTTCACTAGCGTTGTTGTCGTGCTATGCAACAGTTATAACAAGAGGATCAATACAAGATGAAGATGTCCCATCCTGGTTTGGAGGATTGGGCATTGGATTTGATTTTGGATTTAACAACTATGTGTGCATCTCCTCCTCTGGTGCAAGAGGTTCATTAGCTCTAGAATCATTATGAGTAATTTTTTGGCTCATTTTCATAAAATCATTGCACTGGTATGTATACCCAAAATTTGGTGTCTCATCAGGAAAGAAAAAAATTATTACGCAACTGCTGCATAATGAAATTTATGGAAACCAAGTAATTCTTGGTCCACCAGGTGTGCTAAAATTTTTACAGGCCTAGTGCATAATGACTATTTGTGGCAACCAAGTAAGTTTTAGTCTCATCGGGAGTGCAAAAAATTGTTGGCTCTTTGTTTACTTTATCACGTCTAATGTGTACGGGCATGCCAGAATCAATTGTATGACTTAATTAAAACTAAGCAACTTGACCCCAAGCGCCAATATAGGCAGATAGTCAAGTGTGATTGTATATGACCTAGATTTGAGAAGATCAATTGCCTATTTAATCACTCATAAGATTGTTATAAGATAACCAGGGAATTATCGAAGGTTGGGGTTCTTCCTTGCACCTTTCCTTCCATGTGAAAGGATTTTTGTATGTGAAAATAATCAGACAAAACGAAATACTTACAGTCAATCACATAGAGCAATTGCAAGATGCCTTTTAAAAATAAGAACTACTTGTATTAAAATAGGAAATAGTTCAGCATAAAAGTGTAGACTTGGATTACAGCTAAAGATTACCACTACTGGATTACAGCTAAAGATTAACTCTACTGGATTACCACTAAGGATTATTACTACTCCTAAGATAGAGTTAAGCCATCGACTATGATAAGGAAAGATAATTTAATTGGTTTGATTCAATTGTTGTGAGACATCTTACTTTGTTAGATTCCTTGTTATTTATAGATCTCTTCTACGGTTATCTCTAAGATGTTTCTCTTTACATTTTATAGTTATGGTAGTTAATTCATCGCCAAGTTGGTCTTCCAGATCCTTTCTTCTCCTATTGACATGTGTCCTTCTATCTTTTCTTTTCATTTGACCATGTTTTGCCTCTTGATCACACCCCGTCATCAAATGACTCGCATAATCCATATCAATGTCAGCTATAATTTCATAAAAAGCATTCTAAATTTCTCTAGAGATTTTACACATGTTATACATTTTTCTGCAATGACACGTGTACTTTTCTAATTAGCTATCTCAAGATCGATCAGAATTAGGGTACAACACCTATAGGATTGCATTTGACAAGATAATATACTTTCTCCAAGGCTTGTATGCTTTACTAATCACTATGGTATGGTACTGTAAATGCACAATGATTAAAAATTACATGTCATCATGGTAAATGTACTATCACATGACATACTTTCTTAAAATAAATGAGCTTTGATCATGTGCTAATCTCATGATATATTTTTTAAAGAACCTTGGTTTATAAGGTTAAGGGGATGATGATGTATTTTTTTACATTAATATCAAATAATCACCAAAGTACATTTATGTGTTTATTTGGATTTAATATTTTCACAATAATATACTGAGGTTTCTATTCAGATTCATGAAAAATTGCAATCATTATAAATTCATTTACTTAATATCTGAATACATATTTATTTGATCGATAATTCCTGCATTAGATTTGGTGGTAATAGAATCACAATGATGACACATTTTCTTTAGATTACCTAGGTAATTGGCGAAACAAACAGGCTATTCTTCCTCAACCTGAACCTACAACCCTAATCTAGAATCTTGAGGGAGATTCATATCTCGTATCTTAATATGATTGGCCTTCCCATGCATAGAAGTAGTGAATAACAATGGATAAAATTTTTTAAGTATTAGAAATTTGGTACTCTTTAATTTACCCTTGAAAAGTATCCCACGATTCGACCTCCTTAGTAGAGTTGGCTAATGCAAGTGGATCGGTGATAAGGTTGATCATAGCTATGACTGCGAACTAGGTGAGTAGGTTGGTTTGGATGAGTAAGCAAATCACTTAAGACAATAATGTCTATGTATTGTGTTTGGGCTCATGGATTAGGTCTATTATAGATGACAAGAACATGTATTGAAGAGATGAGTTGTGGCACATTTATCAATATGGTACATGCGTTCAAGACCTAAACTCTAGCATAAATTAGTCCTAGAATGTGAACATGCTCTCTTAAAATCCCATTTAATGTTGGATTGCATGAGATGGATTATGGTTGCAATTAGAGTGTGCAATAGAGAAAAACCTTTTTTTTTTTTTTAGACACCTTCTCTTAGACAAGTGCATTCCAACCTCCCCCTTTGTGAGGTCCATGATAAAGTACATGATTTGACTTGGTGAGACCCATGATGTACTCCTAAACCATCAAATTAACTGCATGAGCAGTGCAATCTTAAGAAAGGTCTTATGAGATTTTAACCTTGGTTGTTGATTTGCGAGAGGATAATCTAGAATGATCCAAACCTTGTGAATGGTTGAAATTAGGGCTTATAGTTGTCTATTGTTGACTTGTGATTTATACTATTACGTTTAACATGGAGATTGAGCTTATTGTAGATAAATCAAGGTTACACCATTTTCATTGTGAGTTCTCACCGCCAAGGTCCATCTCCATTACTTATGAGTCAGTAATATTTTCTACTTTTAGTTAGTATAATTTGAAATTTTCCAACATTTCATCTTTATTCCTTGGAAGATAAATGTGTTTATAGTTAGAAAAATCATCAATAAACATGATAATGTAAAATTAGCTCCATGATTAATATTATTTTTCTAATTACATAAATTAATGTGATTCATCGTAAGAATCTCAATATTTTTATCTACTATGTGAAAAGATATTATGACTATTTATTATTCACTGTTGGGGATCACATGAAAGCAAACTCAAATTCAATTAAACAAGATGAAATCAAATGTAAACAAAGTAGGCAGAGAACACACAAATTTTATGTGGAAAAATCCTCATGGGAAAAAACCATGGCACAAAGCGACAAGAAATCTACTATGAAACGATATTACAAGAGATAATACATTTATAATGATGAGAACCCTCTTCAAATCTCCCAAAACCCTAGCTTCTGTTCTCTAGAACCCTTAAAATCATCTTGGAAAATCCTTGTTCTTCTCTAATCCCGATTACACCTGATATATATGCTATCATAACTGGAATAGAAAAAAAAATCGCACACTTACGCAATTACGGACGTGCTGTCGATCTAAGTATCGATCGATCAACACTGATCAGTCACCCTTCAATCGATTGAGAAGACCACAACTCAAGCGATCGAATTATTTCAAAACTGTCCAAAGAGTAAATAAGGATTTTTTTTTTTTATTATTGTTGATTGATCAACCAAATGGTTCGATCTATTGAGCGTGGTCCAAAATTGTCTAGCGAGAAATTTGTCTAATTCCGTGGAGGTTCGATCAATTGAGTAAGGTTGTCGATCGATCGATGTCCCCTAATTTTGCATAGATTAAAGACATCCATTCAACAGTCTCCACCATGGATTCAATCTTCATGCTTCATTGCTCTGGTGCCATCACCATATATAATCATCTTCCATCATTGCTTCATTGTTGTTTCATGTGCACACTTCATCTTCAAGCCTTCGCCAAGCCCAGAGAAGTTTCATAGAACTTAAACTTCTCTATAGGAAGCACCTTCGTAAGCATGTCAGATGGGTTCATGCTTGTATGGATCTTCTTTAGAATCACACTGCCTTCCTCAAGCACTAGTCAGATAAAATGATGATGAACATCAATATGTTTGGTACGTGAGTGGTAAACCAAGTTTTTAGCCAAATTAATCATATTTTCTCTATCATAATTAACCGGCAGAGCCTCCTACTAAAGCACAGGATGATTTATCATTTCTCTTAATAAAACACCTTCTTTAAATGCCTCCATCACTGCCATATACTTAGCTTTGGTTGTGGAAGGAGTCAGCACAGACTGAATCTTCAGCATCCAACTGATTGCACCACCTGTTAAAATAAACGAGTAACCAAAAGTTAACATTTTATAATCCACAGTACCCACATAATCGGCATTCACATATCCTATCAACTTGTCCTCCGACTTTTTAAATGTTAATACATAGTCCATTATACCTTGTATATATCGAAGTAACTATTTTACTACTCCTCAGTGCTGCTTAGTGCAGTTAGCCATGTATCTCCTCACAACATCCACTACATGTAAAGTATCTAGTCTTGTAGAGATCATGTCATACATCAAGCTATTAATGACTCTCAAATAAGGCACACGAGACATCACTTACTTCTCTTCATCTATAATAGGATATTATTATGAAGAAAGCCTAAAGAGAGTAGCATGTGGTGTGCTAACTGGTTTCACCTTGTCCATATTGAACTTAATCAATACCTTCTTAAGGTATTCTTCATGTGATAATTGTATTGTGCTCCTCTGCTTGTCTATGTGAATATATATACTAAGAATCTTCTTTGTAGTCCTCAAATCTTTCATTTCAAATGTCCTTGACAACCGAGTCTTCAATGTATTTATCTTATACATATTATAGTTGGTGATAAGCATACCATCTACGTACAATACCAGTACAATAATGAACTGTCTATCCTTCAGTGTCTTGTAATAGACTCAATTATCATACTCACTCTTGGTAAATTGATGACCCTTTATGAAAGTATTAAACCTTTTGTACCACTGCTTGGGCAACTCTTTTAGGCTGTATAATGACCTCCTTAACCTATAAATTTTATTCTCAGCCCCTTGTACTTCGAACCCTTTTTGTAAGACCTGTATCTTAGCCCATACCATTCTGTAGGCTTCTGCGATCCTCCCTGTCAAATTTCGGTGACCCGTGACGTGTAGATATCAGTTGCGTACGAACCTGAGTTGTATCCTAAATTCTAGAGTCAGCTTCACCCGAGACTTGTACCCTAACAACCGCGTCGTCACCGCTATTCTGACGCCGTGTATTATGCACCTAGGTGATACCCAGGCCAAGAAAAGTGGACCCGCGTTTAGTTCGAAGAAACGCTGTGCATTTGCAATTTCGAGAGAATCTCTACCCAATATATCCCATCAGTGTTCAAGTACACATCACCTCACACCCCATCCCTAAGAAACCCCAAAAGTCAACAATCCCTTACACAACCCATCTCCTATCAAGTACACTCATCACTCCATCACCCATCCCTCTCTCTCCTTACAACCCGCTCTCTCATTTCTCAAACCCACCTCCCAAGCAACCTAAAAAAATTTAAATGTCCAAGCTCCTCCAACCTCCATAAGAGAGCTAGTGTGGCCCACCTTCCTACCTCCCATCTCTACCATCCTAGCTTCATCTCGACTGTTAAATCTCATCCATTGGAGCTCTAGAATGCGTTGATGGAAGGAGAAGTCCATGATTAAAGGTGTGTGATTTTATTTGTTGATTTTGATGATTTGAGGGCCCACAATGGTGGGACCCATCTTGATGTATGCATTGTATAGAGGGGCCCATAGTGGCAGGGTCCCTCCACCATCTGATCTCTCTCTGTCTCTATCTCTTTCTTTCATATTTTGTGGTCCACCATGATGAATGTATTTTATCCATATCGTCCACTGAGTGGGCTCACCCGACAGTCCATTTGGACAGACCTGATTGAAGGAAAAACATAAATATCAGCTTAATCTCATTGATTGTTGGGTGGCTTACTCACATGGACCCCACCTTGATGTATGTACACTACATCTTCACTGTCCATTTGGAGAGACCATGGGCTAGATGGGCTAGGTGTACCATCCAGCCTGTTGTCCAACAGCAGGCCTGGATGTAAGGAAAATAAAATATCAGCTTGGTCCTATGGACCCCACCACGATTTATGTGTTTCATCTATTACATGTGGTGGCCCCACATGGGATCCACACGTGATGCATGTGGTGTCCACATTGTCCAGCAAAGGACAGTAGGAGCCACCTGATGTATGCGTCTTATCATGGCCATTCATTTGACAAGCCACACCGTGATGTATGATCCAGGCTATCTATTTGACGAGCCACACTATGATGTATGTGTTTCATTCATGTTGCATAACAGCAATGTGGCCCACTGTACGTGGGACCCACACGTGATGCATGTGTCTCATGTCCACACTGTCCAATCCACTGGACGATGATTGCTGGACTCCCAATCAATATAATAATAACATTTTAACACAACATCTAGAGGCAAGACGTTGATATATTTAATATAATAATATAATATAATATGTATTATATATACATGTTATATCCAACTGAGGTGGGCCACACGTGTGGACCCACCTCTGATGGAGGTATACATATAATATATAAAATGTATTATAATTATGTTATAATAATATAATATAATATGTATTATATATATCAGCTCCATGGCTGAGGTGGACCATATGTGCGGACCCATCTCTGATGGAGGTATTTCACCTCTGCTATCCACCGTCCATTACTAGACGGTAGGACAAGTGATGTATGTGCCTTAGATCCTATCCATTCATCTACGACGTGGCCCACCCCACACGTGTGGGTGGGACCCACATTGATGTATTTATTATATCTGCACCGTCCAGATCTTTTGGACGGTGGCCTCACCTTGATGTAAAGGTTTTATATCCTTGTTGTCCATCTATTTCACTGGGACCCACCTCGGATGTATGTGATCTATTCAAGCCGTCCATCTGTTTTGCCAGCATGGGACCACCGTGATGTATTTATTTCATCCACACCATCCAGATTGTGTTGGATGGTGCTGGACAATGTTTGGACAGTGCTGATTTACATGAACGATGTTTGGATAATGCTGATTTACATGGACAATGTTTGGACAGTGCTGATCATCATTAATGAGCCATGTGCCCCATAGAATGATAATGTACAATGATACACATGTTACACTTGTAACTATTGAAATGATTTTTGGTGTAATACAAGCTTTCACTTGAGGCCCATTGGTGTGACCCATCCATGAGGCCCATCTTGATGTATTTATGGCCCATCATTAAGGCCCACCTTGATGCAATTACGGCCCATGTGATGAGGCCCATTGTACTGTGTACTAAGCCATGGAACATGGCCTATTGCGATATATCTTCGGCCCATATGATGAGGCCCATTTGATGTATTTTTGGCCCATTTGGTAAGGCCCACTGTGATGTATTTCTGACCCATGGGATGAGGCCCATTGAGATGTATTTGGGGTCCATGAGTTGAGGCCCATTGAGATGTATTTGGGGCCCATGGGTAGAGGTCCATTATGATATAATTGAGGCCCATGCATGTGGCCCACTATGATGTATTTAAGGCCCATTGAGATTGTATATGGCCCACTATGTTTGTATGAGGCCCTTATGTGAGGCCATGGGCCCACTATACGTTTGGCTCTATATAGGCCACTCCTTGGGAGCAATGGTGGTTAAATGTCCACATTGATGGGCAATGATGGTTAAATGTCCACATTGTGACCTTCCCGTATGCCTTGTGTTAGGCCGATTATCGAGGCTGGTTATCGATACTGATTATGAGTATGTGAAAGCATAGCATCATGATACATACCCATACGTATTATCTGCATGTTTGCTATGAGATACGGTTGTCCATTGCATATGCCTTAGGACAAGTTATTCATGGGACTCCCTGATAGGCAGAGTTGCCCCACATGAGCGCACGGTATGCATAGGATTGATACATGATTAGACTGTGTGACTCATGCATCTCGCATTGTGTGATTATGATTATCATACACCCTAGCGACATCAGGGCCGTAGCCTCTATAGGCATTTTGTGGATGGTCAGATGGGACACCAAAAATCTGTTCTACATGGAGTGCTATAGATATCCCTAGGTGAAATTTTCTAAACCCTCTTAGTTCTAGAGGTTGCTCCAACGCCTAGACTGAGTGGATGCATGAATGCATGAGGGTCGTATACCTTTAAGCCGTGCCTCCACTATGTCGTGGTCGGTTGGAAGGGGCTGCGGCCTTACTTGCCTAGAGGAGGAGACAAAGATAGGTTGATTTTGACCAGCTCGAGGAATGGGTCCGCTATCGACAAGTCGGGCCCGATATTGACAGGTGGATAGTGAGATATCTTTCACTCACCTTGTTGCACACGATGGGGTGGCAATCTGGTTTAGAGTGTAATAGATCCCAGTGATTTTTTAGAGAGGAACCATACTGAATGTGGACTTATCAAGTAGGAGTTACATACTCATTCATTCATTCATTCACTATCCACTCGAGCTGGTGGTGTGCAACTAATTATTGTGTACCTTCGTAATGGTAAGGATTTTGGTTAGGGCACGCGACTAACCTGAGATTAGGAGTCTATTACATTGAGTCTGGCTATGCAAATTTAGTTATGTGACTAGTTTAAATAGAAGTCCCTTGTGATGAACCTCATAGCAGGTGTTACTACATACTATCATCCCAACTTCACTCCAGCTTAGTCATTTCATTCGCACTACATATTGCATTACATCTAAAGCATTTAACATTTTGGGTTACCATGTTTCCGTTAGCATTCATACCTTGCATCGCATAACCTTGGTGTGACTGATGACACTCATGGACTTACCAATATATTTTCGCTTACTCTGATATCGTATGATTCATGATCTTACAAGTATATTTTTGCTTACTCTGATATTGTATGATTCATGATCTTGTTAGTATTTTTGCTTATTCCGATATTGTATAATTTATGACATTGTATTGCATACTTGGTACTTACCTTATACATACTTACACTAACCACTAAGCTTTTTCTAAGCTTATGCATGATAAATGTGTGCAGGTGGCATTAAGTTATAGCAGCATTGAGCATGGAGCATGCAATGGTCTTCTGGAGCTTTGATTTTCGATATATGTATTTTCCTTTTAGTATTGTATTCAAATGTTTATATTAGTGGATATGTGATGATGATGTTATTTTTTATGATTTGGGTAAACATGTGGTTATGCTTCTTATGAGATAAATGTATGTTGAAAAATTCTCCTTGTAGGATGTAACATCCTGAAAATCGGGGGGTCGAGCAAAAACCCAACTCCCGAGTTCCAAAATGTTATTTATGCAACATAGATATGTATGATTGAATGTTGTCTGTGATAATGTATTAAACATGAGTGAGATTAAGCCAGAACAGCATATCATACTCCAGAAACAGTTAAATTTGTAAGCGGAAGACTGTAATAGTATGTATAACATATATAAACTGTTGTATGTCTTCAGAGTGTGAATATATTACCAGGTTATACACATACATGTATACTTCAAAAGTAAACAAAATGAATATACACGAGGGCGCTAAAAATATAAAATAACAAGTGTCAATGTATCTAGTCAACCTCCCTGTAATCCCGTCAATCAGATCACGCATAAAGGAGAGATCCTCCTCATCATCATCAAATCCAGCTCCGCCTCGCAGGCCGCGCCATCATCTGCAATCACAATAGAGACTGGTGGGTGTCTGGAAACACCATCCCGTAACGTAGGAGTGAGTGATCAACTCAGTGGGATGAGAGAGCAGAGATTAGCATGTTATCAAATTAATCATGCGATAATAGTAAAGCAGTAAATCAAACAATCCTAATACTGTTGTTAATGCAATATGACATGACGTGATGTATGCCCTCACCGACGATCTCCCTTATACGGCAACATCTTACGACCGCGGCATGCCACACTCCCTAGGGTGCTCCACATCTTCCAGGCACATGCAATGTTATGGTGATATGAGTTTCAAGTTGTTATTAGTCCATTCAAACAGCAGGATTGGGAAACTAAGGTACCTCCCTTATATCAATCCCAATACAGATCCTGTCTAGGGTCGTCACTCCTAGTAATCTCATACGATGTATATTTTGTAGGTCGCTACAAGGGCTGTTGCACGCACTCGTTGCACCGCTCCCCCATCACCTTATCAATACAGGCCTACTGTACTCTACTGCTACGGAAGGGTCGTCGCCTCCCGTAGACTCAGAATACGCTCGCGGTCACTACAAAGGGCTGTCAGGGCTGTTGCTCGCACTCGTTACACCGCTCCCCCATCACCTTATCAATGTAGGCCGACAGCAAGAATATAGTGTCCCATACCACCATAATCTGCTCCCAAGACAGGTGCTCACTGGTCACTACGGGGAGGTTTGTGGCCCCAGCGTAAGCCGACAGCTCGACCACGGTGTCCCATACCACCATGCCCGGCTCATGAGTCTTCGTGGATCCAGGTACCATGGTTAACAGGGTTTACAATGGTAAGTTCAGTACCCTAGGTTCAAGCAGTTATGACTCATGCAGGGTGAACATACAATGGCCAGTCGGGTTACTTGACGGGCTCGACTAGCGCGATCGCATCTCAAGTTGACGACATGAAGTGCGTAAAACACTTCGTGTAGCCTAACCACTGCCGCCAACTCCAGAACACGGCTCGCGTTCATCGACGCGTCGTTCGTGGCGAAGATAAGCTAACCACGAATTCGGTCGGTTACCGACTGCCTGGACGAAGCATAGTCCCAAACAATTAAGGAATCACATCAGCAAATCATATGAGAGTATTGGAATTGAAATACAACCATGTGAGCATGTTAACACATGTTATAACATAGAACTTAAGTAAATCATCAAGTACATGCATTTCATACATACAATGAAACCATGCATATAACTAACATGTAGGAAATCATTCACGTCAGCATATTAATTGAGAAACCAATCTCAAACTAATCCATAACATCATTTAATTCAATACATACTAATACAAGCATTTATACAAACACTTACACTACACACTTAAGTCTACATATAGTATGTCGACCCGAAGTGCGCATTTAGGCGAATCTCTTCGCCAAACTAATTATGCACGCATTCCTAACATTCTAATGTGACAACATATCATGTCAATCACATCAGCAAAATATGAATGAAATCTATACTTCCTACAAATGACTAAAATGCCCTAAATCTCATATTCTTCGCTAGTTTACGAAATAGGAAATGGACAGCATGTTGTACATGTCAAACGATAATCTACTATTAAACGACATTTAAAGCTTTGGAAACAATCAATCAAAGCGTCTAAAATCCGCACCTTGTCTCTTATGGATGTGTAAATTCGAACGGAGGGTATACGCTTCGTCTACGGCGAATAGGGAACCTAATACACAAGCTACATAAGCTACATCACTAATGGAATTGACGGAAGCTTAAATCAGCAAGTGTTGAAGGTTTTCCTCACCTAGAAGTGCGTTGGAATCGCCGGAAAAGTGATTGGAGTGCTTTGCTTAGGCACTTGCAGTAGGTGGCACGAGCAGCAAGAAATTCTCTCCTACTCTCTCTCACAAACTCTCACCTTTTCTCTCTCCCAATCTAGGGATTTTTGCAATTTCGGATGGGAGAGAGGAATGAGGGTTTCAACCCCTTTTATAAGCTTAAAAATGCCGAAAACAGGCTCTGGAACGAAGTTTACTTAGTGCATATCCAATTCGGGGCTGTTTCGGTTCAAAAGATGTTTTCTGGTGGTCCCCTGGTCGAATGCGATCGGACTTAAGCTCATGCGTACCAGATCTAGCACGTATTAAGTTTTCAATCCGGCAGGGTTCGTAGATCGCACGTGGCGGGCCAGTTTCAGTTCAGCGGTCACCGCACGTAGATCAGGGCTGAAAGTCTCATGATATAAAATAGAAATTTCTCCTGATCCGAGGGTGTAATCTGGATGAATTTTGACAGTTAGAACGCTCAATACTGACGCGTCAAGTCGTGTGCCAGATTTAAATTTGAAATTCCAACTATGTCCCTATTCGCACTCTCTTCGGTCCGGGCTCAATGAAATAGCCTGTGATTATCGGTTTGACTTGCTTTTCGGAATGAGTGTCAAGTCCAGCTAGGCGGTTCTAACGGTCTAAGATAGGAGGTATCGGACTTTCGACGCGTGGTCTAGATCCAATACAAAGATTCAAAGTGGTCCAGAGAATAAACCTGCTCAGAGTTTGGTCCGAGGTTATAGAGTATTATAGAGTCGTCGGTTCTACTCGATTTGGGTCTTGTAGAACGTATTTAAAGTGATCAGGGACTATTTCCCAGCTATTCCAGCGTCGCGCTAGCTAACTTACACTTATTTTTTAAAGAAATTAATCTTACGTGATTTCTTTGGCTATGGAATTGGGTTCTAAGCGATTTTTCAGGTGTTTTAGTTGACCCATTGCTTAAGGACGTCTAATCCCAGATTGGCCAAAATCTGGGGTGTTACAATCTACCCCCCTTAAAACACAATGTCGTCCCCGACATTGGCGAAGGGCAAGGAATACTTTTCTAAGGGAGGTTCAATCCTACTTAATAACCTAATTGTACGTATATCCTAACTCAAAGGTTTCGATCTTGGGCCAGTGGGGAAGAGGCCGACCACGCTTCCGCTGCGCCACTCTGATCGAACGGGAGCGTTGACTAACCTAACCGGATTGGACTCCATATGTTCTACCCCCCTTAAAATTTAGTTTTACTTAAGTTCAAGAATCTATGCATCGCTCCGTATATCGGAACGAGGCGCAACTTAGGGGCTATCCTTAATCTAAAATGGAAACAACCTCTCATTACAGTGGCTTTCCTTGCTAATGATGCGTTCTATGGCATTGGTATCTATGGCGATAGAGATGGGCCTAATCTCTATTGTGGTTAAGGTCAGGGGCAGGTATGAGTTGGTGGCAAGATGTCGAATTCTCTACTGGCTTTAAGTCCTCGCCATTTTCCAAAGGCAATGTGATCCCGTTTGGTTGTAGGTGGTTGGGCCATCACGGAAGAAAGGTTGCGTAGTGGGTCTGAGACGGATACATTGACCTTCTGCCGAGACTCTGACAGAAAATTCTTCGTATCAGTTCTTAATCCTAGCCGATGCTGACCCTCTGCTTGATCAGAGCATTAGATTTATTGGTAACCACTAAGATTAAGAAGTCGATTCAAACCGCGAATACATCGCTTATATGTAGTTCCTTTATTCCGCATTCCCGAATGCAATAAGCCCTTGGGGAAGGCAATTCTAAGGGGCGTGCTAGTACATTCTAAGTTCAATCTGAGGGATTTATAAATGTTCCCTGAGAGTGCATGGTTCCTTCCTATGGGCAAAAACAACAGTCTATAAGTCATAAGGGGATCTATCAAAGAAATAAGGTTCTACTTCAACCAAATCTAACCTACAATTCCTTAGCATATACAGGCTTTACACTACTTAAGGTAACTAGTAGGCTAGTCTGTAACTCAGTAGCTATAGTCCAAAGCCTAAGTTTATACGTTAAATGGTTCCATACCATTTCTACTACAGGGAGTTGTTCTATTGCTTAGGGTCCAGATTGTCTAAATAGAATTGGCTTTCTTATGTCGTCAGACCCTTCAAATCTAGGAATGCTAACACTAGATCCAAAACACCTAGGGCCTATGTGGCCGGTAGCGCTTAGTTGTATTAAATGGAACCGCATTCCTAGTCCCATGCTGGGATTGGGAGTAGCATGTTAGTCACAATACACGGAACAAGGTTCTACACTTTCTACCTCTGACGTCACTAAACCTAACAACAACAAAACACAGAGATTTCAAAATGGTAATCAAACATCTACAAGACAACGTCACAGATGCCTAATGCTACCAAAGGACTCTACCACAGTCCCGACTTACCTTCTTTATCACTATTGAGTCTAATACTGTCTGTTGCTCACTAGAGCTCTCTCGGCCATATATTTTCAGTATCCCTTAAGTAAAGAAAATGGAGAAATAGGATTGAGAGGGAGGATGGTGGAAAGAGAGAAAAAGGCTAAAACAGCTTAACAATAGCCATGAAAAATGGGAGAAATGTAAGGAAATGGCTAACCAAAATAGAAAATGGAGATCTAGGCGTTGTAGAGGGATGTTTCAAGCTCCCCTAGGATGTATTTTCAGAAAGAAAAGAGAATGAAAAAGGGGAATAGAGCACCTCACGAATTCAGCTTGATTTGGGGGTTTTAAGAGCTCCAACCAATGAGATCTTCAAGAGGGAAGGCTGCAAACAGCCATGGAGTGAAGGAGTGTGGTCGTTTTCAGCAGGGAATGGATTTGGGAGTGGTTTGGAACCACGAATTTTGGTTAGAGCAGCAAGAAAACGTAAATGGGGCTAGGGGAGGGGCTGTTTGTGAAGGAAGTGGGGTTTTTGGGGGATTATGAGGGATGACCCACATACCAGGGGGCCATAAAACACCCCAAACATCACCGGACCGAAGGCCGGCCAGAGTGGGGCCCACCGGTCGGCGATGCATCGCCGAACCGGCGATGGCATCATCGGCCAACTTCTTAGTTGGTCAGTGGGACCACATGGGTCTAGTCCCCCATGGTCCAGGGACCCCAAAAATGTGTGGCCCCCACCTTGGTTCGTTGTATTTTGACCTATATAGGCCCAAACATGTGTTCAGGGCTTTCCGGGACCAATCCGCAATTCTGAATATAAAATCCTATCATGCAACATATGATTTTGGGGTAGAAGGAGCTACTACATCCATCTAGACCATTATTTACTAAAGAAAGTGAAGTTAGAATGGCCTTATAGCCAATTTTCATGAAATTTTACTATTCACTGTAAAATTTGTGAAAGTATGCTTTTACATTATTTTCACATTAGGATTGATGCCTAATATGTAAAGGATAAGAAAGAATTGAACATTGGAGCGGTGAGAGGAAGAATTTTGAAGATTTTGGTGAACGGGGTTTTTAAGCCCTGGTGATTGAATACAGGAGTCGTGGTCATCCCACGGCCCAAGGATTTACTTTTATGGGTTTAAAATCATTCAAAGAACGTCTCAGCCTGACTTCTTACGACCTAGGAGCTATTCGGG
Organism: Magnolia kwangsiensis; assembly: GCA_037074715.1. Classification (NCBI taxonomy): domain Eukaryota; kingdom Viridiplantae; phylum Streptophyta; class Magnoliopsida; order Magnoliales; family Magnoliaceae; genus Magnolia; species Magnolia kwangsiensis. The sequence goes on along the minus strand of CM073572.1, from coordinate 114,124,464 downwards.
TTGCTTCACGCTTCCCGATATGCGTTACAGACTCGATCGTGCGATCGGTTCGAATAGACTTCGCCTATTGGCGAATCTGCGATCCTAGAAGTGTTTCTAGACCCTTCTCGCACCCACTTAAGTCAAAGGAAGTGACAGCGTACGTCGCGTGACCATAACTCAGGCCCGGTTTAATCCAAATCATGCTCTGATACCATCAGTAACATCCCAAAAATCGGGGGGTCGAGCAAAAACCCAACTCCCGAGTTCCAAAATGTTATTTATGCAACATAGATATGTATGATTGAATGTTGTCTATGATAATGTATTAAACATGAGTGAGATTAAGCCAGAACAGCATATCATACTCCAGAGACAGTTAAATTTACAAGCGAAAGACTGTAATAGTATGTATAACATATATAAACTGTTGTATGTCTCCGGAGTGTGAATATATTACCAGGTTATACACATACATGTATACTTCAAAAGTAAACAAAATGAATATACATGAGGGTGCTAAAAATATAAAATGACAAGTGTCAATGTATCTAATCAACCTCCCTATAATCCCGTCAATCAGATCACGCATAAAGGAGAGATCCTCCTCATCATCATCAAATCCAGCTCCGCCTCGCAGGCCGCGCCATCATCTGCAATCACAATAGAGACTGGTGGGTGTCTGGAAACACCATCCCGTAACGTGGGAGTGAGTGATCAACTCAGTGGGATGAGAGAGCAGAGATTAGCATGTTATCAAATTAATCATGCGATAATAGTAAAGCAGTAAATCAAACAATCCTAATACTGTTGTTAATGCAATATGACATGACGTGATGTATGCCCTCACCGACGATCTCCCTTATACGACAACATCTTACGACCGCGGCATGCCACACTCCCTAGGGTGCTCCACATCTTCCAGGCACATGCAATGTTATGGTGATATGAGTTTCAAGTTGTTATTAGTCCATTCAAACAGCAGGATTGGGAAACTAAGGTACCTCCCTTATATCAATCCCAATACAGATCCTGTCTAGGGTCGTCACTCCTAGTAATCTTCTACGATGTATATTTTGTTGGTCGCTGCAAGGGCTGCCAGGGCTGTTGCATGCACTCGTTGCACCGCTCCCTCATCACCTTATCAATACAGGCCTACTGTACTCTACTGCTACGGAAGGGTCGTCGCCTCCCGTAGACTCAGAATACGCTCGCGGTCACTACAAAGGGCTGCCAGGGCTGTTGCTCGAACTCGTTGCACCGCTCCCCCATCACCTTATCAATGTAGGCCGACAGCAAGAATATAGTGTCCCATACCACCATAATTTGCTCACAAGACAGGTGCTCACTTGTCACTACGGGAAGGTTTGTGGCCCCAGCATAGGCCGACAGCTCGACCACGGTGTCCCATACAACCATGCCTGGCTCATGAGTCTTCGTGGATCGAGGTACCATGGTTGACAGGGTTTACAATGGTAAGTTCAGTACCCTAGGTTCAAGCAGTTATGACTCATGCAGGGTGAACATACAATGGCCAGTCGGGTTACTTGACGGGCTCGACTAGTGCGATCGCATCTCAAGTTGACGACATGAAGTGCGTAAAACACTTCGTGTGGCCTAACCACTGCCGCCAACTCCAGAACACGGCTCGCGTTCATCGACGCGTCGTTTGTGGTGAAGATAAGCTAACCATGAATTCGCTCGGTTACCGACTGCCTGGACTAAGAATAGTCCCAAAAAATTAAGGAATCACATCAGCAAATCATATGAGAGTATTGGAATTGAAATACAACCTTGTGAGCATGTTAACACATGTTATAACATAGAACTTAAGTAAATCATCAAGTACATGCATTTCATACATACAATGAAACCATGCATATAACTAACATGTAGGAAATCATTCACGTCAGCATATTAATTGAGAAACCAATCTCAAACTAATCCATAACATCATTTAATTCAATACATACTAATACAAGCATTTATACAAACACTTACACTACACACTTAAGTCTACATATAGTATGTCGACCCGAAGTGCACATTTAGGCGAATCTCTTCGCCAAACTAATTATGCACGCATTCCTAACATTCTAATGTGACAACATATCATGTCAATCATATCAGCAAAATATGAATGAAATCTATACTTCCTACAAATGACTAAAATGCCCTAAATCTCATATTCTTCGCTAGTTTACGAAACAGGAAATGGACAGCATGTTGTACATGTCAAACGACATTGCCGTCGATAATCTACTATTAAACGACATTGAAAGCTTTGGAAACAGTCAATCAAAGTGTCTAAAATCCACACCTTGTCTCTTATGGATGTGTAAATTCGAACGGAGTGTATACGGTTCGTCTACGGCGAATAGGGAACCTAATACACAAGCTACATAAGCTACATCGCTAATGGAATTGACGGAAGCTTAAATCAGCAAGTGTTGAAGGTTTTTCTCACCTAGAAGTGCGTTGTAATCGCCGGAAAAGTGATTGGAGTGCGTTGTTCAGGCACTTGCAGTAGGTGGCACGAGCAGCAAGAAATTCTCTCCTACTCTCTCTCACAAACTCTCACCTTTTCTCTCTCCCAATCTAGGGATTTTTGCAATTTCGGATGGGAGAGAGGAATGAGGGTTTCAACCCCTTTTATAAGCTTAAAAACGCCGAAAATAGGATCCGGAACGAAGTTTACTTAGTGTATATCCAATTCGGGGCTGTTTCGGTTCAAAAGATGTTTTCTGGTGGTCCCCTGGTCGAATGCGATCGGACTTAAGCTCATGCGTACCAGATCTAGCACGTATTAAGTTTTCAATCCGGCAGGGTTCACAGATCGCACGTGGCGGGCCAGTTTCAGTTCAGCGGTCACCGCACGTAGATCAAGGCTGAAAGTCTCATGATATAAAATAGAAATTTCTCCTGATCCGAGGGTGTAATCTGGATGAATTCTGATGGTCAGAACGCTCAATACTGACGCGTCAAGTCATGTGCCAGATTTGAATTTGAAATTCCAACTGTACCTATTCGCACTCTCTTCGGTCCGGGCTCAATGAAATAGCCTGTGATTATCGGTTTGACTTGATTTTCGAAATGAGTGTCAAGTCCAGCTAGGCGGTTCTAACGGTCTAAGATAGGAGGTATTGGACTTTCGACGCGCGGTCTAGATCCAATACAAAGATTCAAAGTGGTCCAGAGAACAAACCTGATCAGAGTTTGGTCCGAGGTTATAGAGTATTATAGAGTCGTCGGTTCTACTCGATTTGGATCTTGTAGAACGTATTTAAAGTGATCAGGGACTATTTCCCAGCTACTCCAGCGTCACGCTAGCTAACTTACACTTATTTTTCAAAGGAATTAATCCTACGTGATTTCTTTGGCTATGGAATTGGGTTCTAAGCGATTTTTTAGGTGTTTTAGTTGACCCATTGCCTAAGGACGTCTAATCCCAGATTGGCCAAAATTTGGGGTGTTACATAGGATTCCAGGATCGGAACCTGGTGTATGGGCATTTGGAGTCGAGAATGAGGCATTACAAAGGCCATCGACACTAGATTCGGTGATTGGGAATTTTGTGAGCCTATTTTCGAGTCTAGGGCGTGACACTTGTGGTTGCTTTATGTTAATTTTTTCCTCCAACTCCGCATATAGAAAAGAAGTCTTTATATCCATCTGTTACAATTCCAAGTTGTATTGCGTAACCCAAGCTTATATAAATCTGATTAACACTTGCTTAATCATAGGTTCAAAAATTTCACTGAAGTTGACACACTCCTTTTGCGCATACCCTTTTGTGACCAATCTCTCCTTCTATTTATCCCGCTTCTTATAAATTCACTTATAACCTATCGATTTATACCCCACTAGAAGCTCCACCAACTCCTATGTCTTATTCTTATGTAGAGAATCCATCTCATCATGCATGACCGTCATCCACTTCTTAGCATCAAAGATATCTAATGCTTCTTTGAAGGTAGATGGATCCCCTTCATCTGTAATGAGGATGAATGCAACATTCAAGTCATATCTGTATCTAACTGGTAAGCTTCTGAGAGGTGGCTACTCCAACACCTCTATCTACAGCCCAGCTTCAAACTGTGCTCACCCCTTTTGATTTCATTGTCAATCACTGCTAATTTTTTTAATTCCTTGCTTTCATCCTTGTGGAATAAAGAATCCTAATCAAACCTAATGTCTCAACTTAAAGTAATTTTTGAGTGACCCGGTTGTACAACTTATACCCTTCACGCTATCATCATAGTCCACAAAGGTTAGTTTCTTTGCTATTGTACCTAGCTTATCTCTCTCAACTGACAGTACATGGGAGTACGAATTGCAACCAAATATACGCAACTATGACTAGTCTACATCATGACCACTCCACACTTCTTTAAGAATTTATAGCCTATCGTCGTAGACGGGGACCTATTCAACAGATAACAATCCATATTCATGGCCCTGATCCATAGCTCCTTGCCTAATCTAACATTACTCAACATGCTTTGAGCTCTCTCTAAGAGAGTTTGATTCATACATTCCGCTTGTGAGGCATAAAAAAGATAGGGAGAAATAAAGATGATAAAATAAAAGATGGAAAATTCATAGTTTTTGGTGGTGCGGCTTGCAACAATAGTTTTGAGACGATCATTACGTGACACATGATGCAAGTATGCACACAACGTATTTACGTGTAATAGAAATATGCACGCAATGGAAAAATGTGCGCAATAGATGTTTTATGGTCACTTGTTGCGCGGATGGAAAGGTTCGCACGTGTGAGCAGCTATAAATACCCTCTCATCTCCTTTATTGGAAAATCAAAAAATTTCAGGAGCAAAAGCAAAGTCCAGACTTAGAGAGATTCCAAGTATTCCAAGTGATTGGTTGCATGTGCACAACAAAGGATCATCATGAAGGGTGACCCGCGAGATGGAATTATGCGCGCAATGGGAAAAAGGGTAGTGATGCTTCTAAGTAATGAGTCCATTGAGCAGACAAGTTGTTTCCTTTGAAAGTACATATCCGAGTACATTATAAGAAATAACACAAGAAATGAAAATAAAGACACTTCATATTTATGGGGATTCTAAACTAGTCATATATCAGTTGACAATTGAATTCGAAATAAGGAAGCAAGAACTCCTACCGTACTGTCGACGAGCATAATAATTATTAGAACAATTCCATAATGTTTAAATTAAACACATACCACAGTGCGAGAATGCAAGGGCAGATGCTTTAGCCAGTCTGACCGCAGCTTTATCTTGTCCTGATCGGAGCCCTCTTCAGGTCATAATCGAAGAAAGGAGGTTCTTACCATCACCGGAAGTCATCGATGAAACCATTGAAGCTCTGCCTGTATCATGTTTAGAAATTACTGCAGATGATTGGTGCTAGCCTTTTATAGATTATCTCAAATATGATATATTGCCAGAAGATTCAGCACAAAGGCTACAAATTAAGCAGTGATCGAAGAAGTTCATTTTATGTAGTGAAATACTGTACAAGATGTCCTATAATGAAATGCTGCTGCCATGTCTGAACACGAAAGAAGGAAATCGTATATTGCGGGAAGCCCATTCTAGAGAATGCAGAGCACATCAAGCTGGCCAAAATTTATTCCATCGAGTGCATCAAATGGGATATTATTGGCCCACAATGTTTAAAGATGCTATTAAATATGCAAAATAATACCACAAATGTACCAAATTTATGGTGATGTTATACATGTGCCTCTTAATGGCCTTCATCAATAGGTAGCTTCTGGGCCTTCCGTTGCCTGGAGACTTAATGTCATCGGACCCATAAATCCACCTTCGTCTAAAGGAAAATAATATATTTTGGCAGCAACAGATTAGTTCTCCAAATAGATAGAAGTAATCACATTGCGAAATGTCAAAGAAAGAGATGTCATGAATTTCATTCGACATGCAATAATATATTGCCATGGCATTCTAAAAAGAATCATCACTGATAATGGTACTCCTTTTAAGAATAGGGCTATGGACAAGCTATGTCAGAAATTTGGTATTCATCACTCATTTTCAACACCTTACTATCCGCCGACCAATGGATTATCAGAGGCATTCAACAAGATGATCATGAAAATACTGAAGAAAACTGTCATCGGAAATAAGAGCGACTAGGACGAAAAGTTACTAGAAGCTCTATGGGCTTACATGACTACTCGTCGAACTATGATGAAAGCTATGCTGTGTTCATTAGTTTATGGTCTTGAAGTTGTCATCCCGAATGAAACACAAGTCGCATCGCTTAAAGTAGCAGTACACCAGTCGATAACGAATGATGAAAATGTAAGAAAAATCTTGGCCAACCTAGATTTTCTTGATGAAAAATGGTTAGCAACCCAATAGCAATTAGGACTATATCAGGCAAGAACTTCTACTGCCTTTGATAAAAAGGTCAAACATCGCTCCTTTAAGAAAGTTGACCTGGTGCTAATGATGAAAAGACCTATAGTGGTAACTCGGAGAACTGGGAGCAAGTTCAATACCAAGTGAGATGACCCGTACGTGATAACAGAAGTATATTGCAACAAAGTTTATCAAGTTATGGATCAAAACGAATGAGGCATTGACATACTTATTAATGCCCGCTTTATCAAAATATATCATCCCTAAAGAACGATGCGATTTTGATACTAAAGATTAATAGTATAATACTTCCCAATCAAAAGGGGGCAAGACAAGCGGAATGATGAAACAACCTAAAAAGGTAATGCCATGTATTCTTCTCCATATATGAATGAATAAAAGGAAAATTCTCAAGAGTATTAAGCATATTGAAGCATATTAATCTTATCACCGACTATCGCCAAAATTAATGATTACCGCCGACATTATTGAGCACCGATGATGATTATCGCCAAATAAATGTTATCGTCATTGCTAATTGCTATTGAAAATTATTACAAAACTATTATCGTGAAACTAATATTATCACTAGGATCGATACACTACTTTAAAACATTATCAAGAATATTATTATCAACATGGCGATATATCATTTACCGATTTATTAACCGCAACAGTGGAATAAGCCTATACAGCCAACCACACAAGTTCTATAACAGCGATGACAACTTATCATTCACGACAGCAGTGGAATAAGCCTATACGGCCAACCATGCATAAGACCTATTACATTTGGCGAGGTATCTAATAGTATACGGGCAACAATGAAAAGTCAGTGGCCCTAAAAAGCCTGTATAAGCCATCACACGCTTAGACCCATTTGGTCAACGGATGAAGCCAATGACCAAAAGCCTTAAACAGGTAAAAGTCCACAAAGGCCAATCACGTGTTAGCCTAATGACGTCTGTACAGCTTCCGACAGCACCATGGGGGAAGGTGAGAGAAAATGCCCTCCCACGAATGGGTCCGACCTGGCAGACGACGAAAAAGTGGGCTGCAGTGTGTGCTCTTTAGCTCATCCATAGATAGGCCAACCATGTGTAAGACCCCCCAGATTCATGGTTCAATTCCAGAAGAAACTCATGAGGAGAGGGCTTTAAAATAAACTACCCTTTCATTAATGGATTGACGGCCTTGAATTTAGTACCCTATGAAAGTGTCCTGATTTGTCAATCAGCGTGAATGTTAAGTCAGCTAGACAAATGAGCGTCATAGGAAGATTAATCAAGTGTCTACCTCAAAAGAATGTGTGCCCAAACTCGTTATAGGTAAATCTTAGCCTCACATCACATGTCCCAAAACACTAGGTACTTAAAACCCTTAAAATGGATTAGAACACCTTAAGGTTTTTGGTTAGAAAACTTTTTCAAACTTTAAAAAAATCTTTAAGTTTTCTACCTTTGTCGATTTATCGACAAGTGGTTCGATGAAATCAAACCCTATTGTCGATGTCCTCAAAGCTCACTCGATCTTATCGAAATGAGGACCTAAGATGTCCAACAACCACAAAGATATTAGGACTGAATTATCGATGGATTGACGGACTCATCGATATCATCGAAGTTTAAATCTCGAGTCCATCGAGCCAACTCGATAAAATCAACATTTGGTCTATTGTGTCCAAAGTTTTGCTACGACAAATCATGTAATCCTTGATATATCAAAGAGCTCCTTGATATCTTCGAAATTCAAATCTCGATGATATCGGAAGCCCTTCGATAATATTGGATTGGGACACATATCTATCCTTCAATTTTTTCAGGTTATTTTTCTTGAATCGAGGGTCACTCGATAAAATCGATATTTAAATATCGATCATATCGAGGTATGGTCGATGTCATTGAAAGAGGACATAAACTATCCAGCAAGCTTATAGGAAAATTCCTTGGAATTATTGATGAATCAACACTGACCTCGATATCATCAATATTCAAATTCGGATGATATCAAGTGATGCTTGATCATATCATTCACCTGAAATATTTCAAAGGCAAGTGCTCTCACATTTTCAAATGTCGAGGAATCGAACCTCGTGTCGATGAAATCAAAGTTTGAAATCTAATGACATCGACACGCGTTCGATTTCCTCGACCAGCTAGCAAAAGGTTTCAAAAGCATTTAACAGTTGCGCTCATGTCATCGAGTGGCTAGTCGATACGATCGAGAGTATGCGCTCGATGATATCAAACCTGCTCGATGTTATTGTCAAAAATGTGACTTTTTTATATCCGTTGGAACCTTTTACCTATTTAATGAGATCTTGTCCTTGGTTGCTGGTAAAGAAAATAGAGAGTGCTTTTGAGTGTTTAAACCTAGATCATATACCCAAAGCCTTTTCTCTCATGTAAGTTCATCTACCAATCCACCCTCACCACTGACATTCAATAGAGTGGATTAGGAAATGAACTTCCACATTTAAGGATCCTTCAGCTACTACCTTAATGGCAAATCATTAAGCTAGGATGCCTTAAATGCATAAATGATTGGAATTGCTCTATCTTTCTTATAGGAAAACATTCAATAGAGTAAGATTCCATCATAATCTTGACCCAGCTCGTCGCCTTATATTGGTACATCTTCTAAGTTGGAGTTCAAGGGAGCTAAAAATTCTTCGTCATCAAAGGAGGATATCTTCATCAATGTGCTAAACGAGGCTCATCTACTTATCTATAATTCATTAGAGTCCAGAGGACCCTTGTGATCATTCCTTTTATAGGATTGGGTCTAAGGTGTTTTTCATCCCTTGCAAGTCCTCATAGGAGGCATCCGGCGGGAGTGTACGTGGGGGTGCTTTGTGTTGACCCATGATCTGTGGAGAGCATAAGCTCTTAGGTCCTTATGTAGGTCCTTGACCTGTGTGGTCTAAAACTTGGGTGCTTTGTGTTGACCCTTACTCATGGGAGCATAAACTGCTGAGGTTCCTTGAGTGGATCCTTAACTTTTGTGGCCTAAAAGTCAGGTGTTGTGTGTTGACCCTTACTCATGGGAGCATAAACTGTCTCGTGTAGACACGTTGTGTCAACCTAAGTGTAGGTTGTACTGGTTAGATGTGAACTTGATTTAAAACCTCCGGTTGAGGTGAACCTGTTGTAAAACCTCCTTTAGTGAGATTCGGTACACTCAAGGGTTGAGTACATCCACCGGAAGTGGAGTAGACAAGTAGTCGAACCACTATAAAAATAACTGTGTTTGAGATTGTTATTGCTTGTGTGATTTTTTTAAATATTTTCATATTTGCTCACACCTCACACACAATCGCATCCATCATAAAATATGATTTGTACCTTATTTATCTTTCAAATAGTTTCTATAACTGGATCCTCTATTTGGCTTAGAAGCCATTAGAGTTACTTTGAAGAAATCCTAATATATGCATATTCTCTTAGGATTAGTTTGATAGGATTTTAAATTCCTATAAAATATTAAAAATCCTATTCACCCCCCTCTAGGACATATTGGCATATTCTCACATCAACTAAAGCGATCATTACCACAATTTTAATTGGTATTAGAGTGGATCTCTCTTAAGGGCTTCACTGTAAGACCCGTATCTTGGTCCGTACCTTTCCATAGACTTTCGCGGTCTTACCGGTCGAATTCCGGCAACCTTCGACCCTTAACCAATATCGACGCGCGACCCTGATTCATACGCCGTCAACCCGAGTTGACTCTACCTAAGACCAATACCATAGCGACCGCGCCGTCATTGTGGTTCCAATGCCGCGACTCGCGCACCGAGGCGATACCCTGGTTAAGAGTTGTGAGCCGACGTTCGGTGCGAGGAAACGCCGCGCGTTGTGAAATCCAAGAGAATCTCTACGATGTGTCACATCAATCACATCAATCCCATCAATCAATCATCCATCAATCCATCACATGTCAAGTACATGTCAAGTACACATCACTTTCACCCCTTTTCCCAAGCAACCACAAAAGTCTTCCAAACCCATACCTTTCTTACTCAAATGCCACAAAAGTCTTCCATGCCCATGCCTTTTCTTACAGAAAAGGCCACAAAAGTCAAAAGGTGTCTTACACCCCCATCACCACATCCATCCATCCATCACTCTCTCTCTCTCTCTCCCTTTATAACTCTCTCTCTTTCTCTCTTTCTCATTTCAAATCTCCAAGCAACAAACCCCTCCTACGTATGAGCCTCTCCCTCTCTTCCTAAACTCCAAGTGTGGCCCACCTCTTCATCTCAAGATCTCTCATCTCAACCCTCCATTTCCTCATCTCATCCAATGAAGTTGAAGCTAAGGAGCTAAGAAGCCCATAAGAGCAAGAAGATCGGACGGTGGGTGCCTCTATAGGGTAGTTTTTCTTATTTTTATGATGGGCCAAGTGAGGCCCACCGATTCATTGTGTGGATCTCACTTGGGACCCTACGATGTGGCCGATAGCCCACTAGGATCATCATGATCATTCCATGATGGGGCCATTCTCCATGGGCCCTATCATGATGTTTATTTCTTAGAAAAGGTCATCTAGACCGTCCATATTGGTGAGGAAAGGATCTCCACCGTTGATTCTAAATTTTTATGGTCCCATGTGTTAAAGGATCCACCTGATTGTATGATTCATCGCAGGGAGGGCCCATAGTATCGGGGTCCCTCCATCATAAGCGTGTCCCACCCTCCATCTCTCTCTCTCTCTCTCTTTTTATTATTTCTTTTTATTTTATTTTATTTTATTTATAATAGGGTTGTGTGGCCCACTTGAATGGACCCCACCTCGAATCATTTATTTGTCCAAGTTTTCTTCAAGTGGGGCCCACTTTAAATGTTGTACTACAATATCCATTAGTGGTGGCCCACCTAAACAGGGCCCACCATAAAAATATATTTTTTTAATGCCAAACCGTCCAGCGTCTGGGACGCTGGACCTCCCTGTGTAAAAAAAAAAAAAGAAAAGAAAAGAAAAGAAGAGAACTTTGGGATGAGCCACCTGTATAGGCCCCACCTTGATGTATATATTCAATCCACGCCATCCACCACATTCCCTGGAATATTTTAACCGTTGAGCCAAAGAATGAGGCTGACGTGATCATCCATCCAGTGGGCCATAATATCATAAACTTGGGTGGTTACCCTTAAAGACATTTCTTGATGAGTCTATGCATCCAAAAATCCTGAACCTTGGGCTCATTGGGCTTGTTTTGAGCCCCTAAACTTAATGGATGGGGTGGATCATTTTGACGCGGGCCCTAGATGCGAAAAACCCCCGAAAATGGGTTTTTCCCAAAATTTTGCAAGAGGCAGAGGCAGAGACAAGCAGCAGCAGCGGCTGCACGCTGCTGCGTGCAGTGTCTGGGACGGTCACCGTGCAGCCACCCACGCCTGCTGCCGTGGGCCCCACCATGATGCATATGTCTCATCCGTACCGTTCATTTGATGGGTCCCCTCCTCAGGTGGGCCCCCTCCAAATTTTAACTCAATCTAGAACTCAGGTGGCCCACACCACAGGAAACAGTGGAATTGAATATCTACCATTGAAATCTTTTTTAGGGCCCACAGAAGTGTTGGATCAAGCTGAAATTTATGTTTTCCCTTCATCCAGGTCCGAGTGACCTTATGAACGGCTCAGATGGCATTTATGCGTTGTGGTGGGCCACATTTGTGGGACCCACTGTAATGTATGTATTTTATTCAAACCATCCACAGTCCGTGGACGGTGGCACTCACCATGATGTATTTGTTTCACCCACCGTCCAGCGGACGGTGGGGCCCTATGTGTGAGGCATGTGTTCCGTCCGCACCGTCCACCCCTGGACGGTGGGACCCATCGTGCGTATGTGTTATATCTGCACCGTCCACCCTGGACGGTGAGACCGACCCCACCCTCCTTTTTGCCCACCTAAATTCATAAATAGGTTGGATGAAAAATAAACATTACAGTGGACCCTTGCCCTTTCTGATGGCAAACAAATATTTCAGTGGGCCTCTAGGCCATGGGATTGGGCTCACTTGATATGTTCCAAGGCCATGTGACTAGGCCCATTTGAATTATATATAAGGCCTAGGGGTTTAGGCCCATTTGACTCATACAAGGCCTGTGGGTTGAGGCCCATTTGATGTACATATGGGGGCCCAATTGGTGTGGCCCATTTGTTACATATTAGACTCATGAGACTAGGCCCAATTAATGCAATCCAAGGCCTACGGGTTTTGACCCATTGCAATGCACTTAAGGCCCATTGGTGTGGCCCATTGATGTGACTCATTGATGAATAAAAGGCCCATATGATAAAGCCCATTTGATGTATTTAAGGCCCAATGGGATGTACCTAAGGTCCATTGCAGTGTGTGAGCCCAACACGGATTATATAAAGATATTTGCGATGATCGTGCCTTGGGAGCAATGTTGTTTTGACGTCCACATTACGAGTGTAATGTTGGTTGGATGTCCACATTACAACTCTCCTTAGGGTCCATTGCTAGGCCCGTACTTATTGTGTATAGGCCGTCCAGGCCCATCTCCATTGTAAGGATAGTTCATCTCATGATAACGTGTTTAGTATAGTTCCATGACTTATGATCATAAGCATCATATGTATGCTTGATATGAGAAGTGACTGATTATAGCATATGCCTTCGGGCAGATTGTTTATGGGACCCCGATTAGGCAGTGTTGCCCTGCATGAGCGCACGATACGCGCAGGATTTGCTGCATGATTGGATAGTGTGACTCATGCATTTCGCATTGTGTAACATGGTTGTTGTACGCCCTAGCTACATCGGGGTCGTAGCCTCCACAGACGCATCATGGTTGGCAGGATTGGATACCGAAAATCTTATTCTACATGGGGTGCTATAGATATCCCTGGGTGAAAGTCCCTAAACCCTTATGGTACCAAGAGGTTGCTCCAACGTCTAGACCGAGTGGGTAGATGAGCGTTGAGTGTCGATTAGCAGACGGTTACGCTCTCCACTGTGTCGTGGTCGGTTGGAAGGGGGTGCGGCCTTACCCGCCTGAGTGTAGGGGGCAATGCTAGGCTGAGTCTGACCAGCTCGATGAATGGGTCCGCTATCGACTAGTCGTGCCCGATATTGGTAGACGGATAGTGAGGTCTCTTCCACTTCTCTTATTGCTCGCGATGTGGCAGCAATCTGGTTTAGAGTGTACTAGACCCTGGTGATATCCCATATTTGAGCTGCATTGATGTGTGGACATAGATGAGGATCTGTATGCTTGAGTTGCATTGCACATCGCATAGCCTTGGGATGGCCGATTCCATTCATGTCTTGCATCGTATGGCCTTGGTACGACTCATGATATTATGGATCCCTCTGCATATTCCATATTATTCTGACATTACATGTTCATATTACTACCTTGCACACACACTTTCACCACCCTCTAAGCTTTCTATAAGCTTATGCACGACTGTTGCGTGCAGGTGACGTTGGTTCGCAGCAGCGCTGAGGCAGGAGCATGTTGCAGATCGTTTGGAGTTTTTGTTCTTTACCATTGTATTTCCCTTTATGCTCATTGTACTTGTAAAGTTTTTGATCATAGTGGAAATGTAATGGAGTTCTTAGTTGTTGTTTGTGGGTTATGCCATTGGTTATGCTTATTACGAATCAAACTGACGTTGAAAATCCTCCTCGTAGCATCCCAGGATCGGAACCTAGCGAATGGGAGCTAGGAGCCGAGAATGGGGTTCTACGGAGGCTGTCGGCGCTGAATTCGGTGATCGAGAATTTTGTGAGCCCGGTTTCTGAGTTTGGGGTGTGACATTCACCGCCTAGAGAGTGATCTTGACTGAAGTTTGAATCATATCCAAAAGTGTATCAGAGGGTCCAAAAGTGTATCAGAGGGTGTGAAAGATCAGAACAATTTCCTAGTAATCCATACTGCTCTGAAAGTTGGCAATAGTTTAAAATGGTACCTTGACAGTGGATGATCCAGACAAATGACTGGTGATCAAACTCATTTTTGTGTGTATTCAAACTTTGATGAAGGATCAGTCACATTTAGAGATGGTAGCTCCGCTAGAATTATTGGACAAGGAACGATAGTTGTACCAGGCCTTCCAAAAATCAAGCATGTTCTTTGTGTAGAAGGTTTGAATCATAATCTCCTTAGTATCTCCCAAATTTGTGACAAAGAACATTTGGTCTCAAAGGATGTGTGTAGGATCTTAGACCATATAGGAAAATCTATCATAAAAGGTTTACACACTAGTGATAACTGTTACGTTATTGAAAGTATGAATGAGAGTGTGTTATCCACAAAGTGTAATATGGCTGTAAAGAGTGAATCCAAATTATGGCACCAAAGGTTGGGACATGTTCACTACCGAAATTTAACCAAGATAAATTCAAAAAATTTGGTTAGAAGACTTCCTAAGATTAGAAAAGAAGAAAAAGTTGTCCGTGGAGAGTGTCTAAAAGGAAAACAGATAAAAGTCGGTCATAAAAAGACAACCACCATAGCAACAACAAAACCTTTGGATCTGTTGCATATGGACCTAGTTAGTCTGACCAAAGTGGAAAGTCATGGCAAGAAAAGATACTTCCTGGTGGTAATAGATGATTACACCAATTTACATGGGTCACATTTCTTCGAAACAAATCAAATGCCTTTGATGAATTTGTAATTTTGGCAAAGCGACTTCAAAATGAAAAGGATATTGCATAATTCACATTAGAAGTGATCATAGTGGGGAATTTGAAAATGAGCGATTTGAAAAATATTGTGATGAGAAAGGAATCCGTCATGAATTCTCGACCCCAAAAACCCCACAGCAAAATGGAGTCGTTAAAAGGAAAAATTGAGTATTGCAGGAAATGGGGTTAGTTATGCTGAATGGAAAAGATATGGTGAAGAGTTTCTGGGCTGAAGCTGTTAATACTGTCTGCTACATCATAAATAGAGTGTATCTTAGAGTAGGTTTGACCAAAACTCCATACAAACTATAGTATGGAAAACAACCTAATGTGAAATAATTTTGTGTTTTTGGAAGTAAATGTTATATCTTGAGAGACAGAGATCACCTAGGGAAATTTGAGTCTAAAAGTGATGAAGGTATCTTTTTGGGGTATGCCTTGAATAGTCGTGCTTATATAGTGTATAATCTAAGGACCCTCACTATTCAAGAATCACTCAATGTGGTGATCGATGACCAACCTCATGAAGAGGATAGCCCCTCGAATGAATTAGAAGATGATGTAGATTCATGCATTCTAGATAAATCAAATAACAATTCTCCATCATCCAATGAACCACAACCATCATCTAACATACCCATCATTAAGGATCACTCTTGAGAGAAAATTATTAGAGACCCTAATGATGGTGTGAGAACTCGACGGTGGATAGAAAATATCTATAGTCATTTCTGCATTACCTCAAAGATTGAACCCAAGAATATTGTGGAAGCTCTTCAAGATGAACACTAGATAAATGCTATGTAAGAAGAACTTCAACAATTTCAGAGAAATGAGGTATGACAATTGGTTTTCAGACCACTCAATACAAATGTCATTGGAACCAAATGGGTCTTCAAGAATAAATCCAATGAATCTGGGAATGTGATCAGGAACAAAGTAAGGCTAGTAGCTCAGGGGCATTCACAGATAGAAGGCATTGATTTTGATGAAACATTTGCTCTTGTAGCTCGTCTTGAGTCTATTAGAATACTTATTTTTGTTGCATATGCGTTAAAGTTTAAACTATTTCAAATGGATGTAAAAAGTGCATTTCTAAATGGGGATCTTACTAAAGAAGTTTATGTAGAACAACCTAAGATATTTTCAGATCCGAAGCATCCCCATCATGTTTATCATCTGAACAAAGCTCTCTATGATCTGAAACAAGCACCACGTGCTTAGTATGAACGATTGAAAAAATTTCTTTTGGATAATAAATTTTGCAGAGGAAGTGTAAATAAAGCAATGTTTACTCAAACAACAAAGGATTCATTACTTATTGCACAGATCTATTTGGATGATATAGTCTTTGGTTCAACATGTGAAGATACTGCATACAAATTTGTCGACCTCATAAAATCAGAATTTGAAATGAGTATGGTTGGTGAATTAAACTTCTTTTTAAGCTTATAAGTCAAGTAGCTAAATGATGGAATCTTCATTTGTCAAACTAAGTATGCAAACGACTTGGTGAAAAGATTTGGGCTCGATTCTGGTCATACTTATCATACTCCTATGAGCCCCACACTCAAACTCTCTAAAGATGTTAATGGCAAAAGTGTGGATCAACATCTCTATCGGAGTATGATAGGAAGCCTACTATACACTACAAGAAAAATGGGCAAAGGCTACGGCCAAAAACCGTAGCAAAAGCCCTTTTTCTACGGATATAATCCGTAGCACGTCCATCTCTATTGGTGGGGTGGCTAAAGGTGTAGCTACGGATTATATCCGTAGCAATAGATACCAATAGCTATGGATATAACCCATAGCAATAGATACTAATAGCTACGAATTATATCCGTAGCAATAGATACAATAACTATAGATTATATCCGTAACAATACCTTTAGCTACCCCACCAATAACTACGGACGTACTACGGATCATATCCATAGCAAAAGGAATTTTATCTGTAGCAATAGATACCAATAGCACCAATAATATCTGTAGTAATAGATACCAAAAGCTACAGACAAAAGCCGTAGCGATAGCTACAGATTATATTTGGAGCCATTTTTTTTTAAAAAAAAATTGTAATAATACAACCTGTTTCCATTGCAAGAACCTATTGTGATTGATAACTCATCTAAGCTTAATGCTGATAGAAATAGTACATAAAATGCAATCAGAAAAAAAAATGATGCATTTATTACAAATAGCAATCAAATCATACAATGCATCCTACTTTCACATTTCTAAATAAACACTTCACTTTGCTCAACCTATCATAAGAATTACAACTAAGGCATGCCCTTATGTACAAGAAACAAATACACTCCCACATTGCATTCAATAATGCTCACATTTTTACATAATTTTCTTCCTTCAAACAGTCAATTTCAGCAAATGCAGAAGATAGAGCTTCTTCTTTCCTTGAAACTGTATATGTAACTTCTGTGGACTTCGACACAAGATCACTTTTAAGTTCTGAAACCCTTCCCTTGAAAAAATGAATTTCATCCTCCACTGACTTCTTTAGCTTGTCAGCCTGTATAAAACAACATTTATAGACACAATCAAACAAGCATGCCTTTGTACACATCTCAAAAGGAAGAAAGATAAAAAAAAAAATAAAATTACACTTATATATGAAGAAATAAAAAATGTACCTATAAATCTGCTAAACTATAGAAAAATCTAACATGAGTAATGTGTTCAAACCTAGGATGGACTTTTAAACTCAAAACTTAGGTTAGGTTAAGGTTATAGGCTTAAGTTTAGGTTTTAGGTTTAGGTTAAGGTTATAGGTTTAGGTTATGTTTAGGTTATAGGTTATAGGTTTAGGGAATTGAGAATAGGTTAAGGTTTAGGTTTAGGAAATTGGGTTCGGGATCGAGTTTAGGTTTGGGTTTTCAAGTTTAGGTTTAGGTTTAGGTTAGGGAGTTGAGATTAGGATTAGATGTAGGTGTAGGTTTAGGTTAGGGACTTGAGATTAGGATTAGGTGTAGGTTTAGGTTTAGGGATTTGAGAATACATTTAGGTTTTAGGTTTAGGTTTAGGTTTTAGGTTTAGGTTTTAGGTTTAGGTTAAGGTTAGGCTATAGGTTATAAGGTTAGGTTATAGGTTATAGGTTATAAGTTAAGGTTTAGGTTATAGGTTTTGGTTTAGGTTAAGGTTATAGGTTTAGGTTTAGGTTAAAGCTTTAGGGAATTGAGAATAGGTTAAGGTTTAGGTTAAGAAAATTGGGTTCAGGTTTGAGATCGGGTTTAATTTGGGTTCTCAAGTTTAGGTTTAGGTTAAAGAGTTGAGATTAGGATTAGTTGTAGGTTTAGGTTTAAGGATTTGAGAATACATTTAGGTTTTAGGTTTAGGTTTGGGTTTTAGGTTTAGGTTAGGTTTAGGTGTAGGTTATAGGTTATAGCTTTAGGGAATTGAGAATAGGTTAAGGTTTAGGTTTAGGAAATCAGGTTCGGGTTCAGGATCGGGTTTAGGTTTGGGTTTTCACGTTTAGGTTTAGGTTTAGGATAGGGAGTTGAGATTAGGATTAGGCGTAGGTTTAGGTTTAGGGATTTGAGAATGCATTTAGGTTTTAGGTTTAGGTTTAGGTTTTAGGTTTTAAGTTTAGGTTTAGGTTTAGGTTTTAAGTTTAGGTTAAGGTTAGGTTATCGGTTATAGGTTATAGGTTATGGGTTAAGGTTTAGTTTATAGGTTTTGGTTTAGGTTAAGGTTTAGGTTTAGGTTATAGGTTTAGGTTAAGGTTTAGGTTTAGGTTATATGTTATAGGTTATAGGTTATAAATTTAAGGAATTGAGAATAGGTTAAGGTTTAGGTTTAGGAAATCGGGTTCGGGTTCAGGATTGGGTTTAGGTTTGGGTTTTCAAGTTTAGGTTTAAGTTTAGGTTAGGGAGTTGAGATTAAGATTAGGTGTATGTTTGGGGATTTAAGAATACATTTGGGTTTTAGGTTTAGGTTTAGGTTTTAGTTTATAGGTTTAGGTTATAGGTTAAGGTTTAGGTTTAGGTTATAGGTTTTGGGATTTGAGAATAGGTTTAGGTTAAGGTTATAAGTTTAGGTTTAGGAAATCGTGTTCAGGTTTGGGATTGGGTTTAGGTTTGGGTTTTCAAGTTTAGGTTTAGGTTTAGGTTAGGGAGTTGAGATTTGGATTAAGTTTAGGTTTAAGTTTAGGGATTTGAGAATACGTTAAGGTTTAGGTATAGGAAATCAGGTTCGGGTTCGAGATTGGGTTTACGTTTGGGTTTTAGGTTTAGGCTAAGGATTTAGGGATTCAAATTCGGGTTCGGGATCGGGTTTAGCTTTAGGTTTAGGTTTTACGTTTAGGTTAAGGTTACAGGTTTAGGTTTAGGTTATAAGTGTAGGTTATAGGTTTAGGTTTAGGTTAGGTTATAGGTAACAGTTTAGGGAATTGAGAATAGGTTAAGGTTTAGGTTTAGGAAATCGAGTTTGGGTTTGGGTTTGGTTTTGGATTCAGGTTTAGGTTTGGGTTTTTAAGTTTAGGTTTAGGTTAAGGAGTTGAAATTAGGATTAGGTGTAGGCTTAGGTTTAGGGATTTGAGAATACATTTAGGTTTTAGGTTTAGGTTTAGCTTTTAGTTTATAGGTTTAGGTTATAGGTTAAGCTTAGGTTATAGGTTAAGGTTTAGGTTTAGGTTAAGGTTATAAGTTTAGGTTTAGGAAATCGTGTTCAGGTTCGGGATCCGGTTTAGGTTTGGGTTTTCAAGTTTAAGTTTATGTTTAGGTTAGGGAGTTGTGATTTGGATTAGGTGTAGGTTTAAGTTTAGGGATTTAAGAATACATTAATGTTTAGGTATAGGAAATCAGGTTCGGGTTTGAGATCGGGTTTACGTTTGGGTTTTAGGTCTAGGCTAAGGATTTAGGGATTCAGTTTTGGGTTTAGGATCAGGTTTAGGTTTAGGTTTAGGTTTTACGTTTAGGTTAAGGTTACAGGTTTAGGTTTAGGTTATAAGTGTAGGTTATAGGTTTAGGTTTAGGTTAGGTTATAGGTTTAGGTTTAGGGAATTGAGAATAGGTTAAGATTTAGGTTTAGGAAATCGGGTTCAGTTTGGGTTCGAATTCAGGTTTAGGTTTGGGTTTTCAAGTTTAGGTTAAGGTTAAGGAGTTAAGATTGGGATTAGGTGTAGGTTTAGGTTTAGGGATTTGAGAATAAGTTTAGGTTAAGGTTATCAGTTTAAGTTTAGGAAATCGGGTTCGGGTTCGGGTATAGGTTTGGGTTTTCAAGTTTAGGTTTAGGTTTAGGTTAAGGAGTTAAGATTAGGATTAGGTGTAGGTTTAGGTTTAGGGATTTGAGAATACATTAAGGTTTACATTTAGGAAATCGAATTTGGGTTCGAGATCTGGTTTACATTTGGATTTTATGTTAAGGGTGTGGTCCCTGCAAATACAGATATAAACACGGCCTGTCCAAATGGCCAGGCCCCTCCAATGTTGTCTATAGGAAATGGAAAACTTCATCATGGTCATAATAGTGGTTCCCACCTTCCAGGGACCCCCACTCATTCAGATAGCTCCAATGCACATCTAGGTCTGCTCCATTAATTTTGAGCAAATACATAAATACAGCCTGTCCAAATGGCCAGGCCCCTCCAATGTTGTCCATAGGAAATGGACAGCTTCAACATGGTCATAACAGCGGTTCCCACCTTCCAGGGACCCCCGCTCTTCCGGATAGCTCTGTCGCACATCCGGGTCTGCTCCATTAATTTTGAGAAAATACATAAACACGGACTGTCCCCGGGATCCAACAAATTCGTCTAATCCAGGGATCCAAGGAAGCTAGCCTTGGATGTGCAAAACCACAAACCCATTATGCTAAAACCAAAGACTAAGTCACTGAAGAGACGAGTCACTAAACAGATACGTTGGAGTTGGAAGTAAAGGGTAGGCTCTTACCAGAGAGGATCTTCTTGTCTGATCAGATAGCAATGACGGATTTGTGAAATCCCTGCAAACAAAAAGTGAGTCTCAACAGCAGTAGCATTAAGCTGACATCGATAAGGCCCCTTAAGTATAAAATTTTCAAGCCACAGAAAGATAAATGTATGAGAAGCCACAAAAATGTAAATGTATGAGTCGCTTTCGCCTTGAATGCCTCAGCTCCATTGGATTCAGCTTTGACCTTTGGATGCTCTTCTTCCTCCTCTTCCTCATTGAATGAGTATGAAACATCCTTACTTAACTTGGAGCTGATTGAAGTCACAACTTCTGCAGCTTTTTCATTGACAATAATGGTGTCTGCAAGCAACAGCGAGAACATCTTAGTCTTTGGATTGTTGGTTTCTGATTGCAAGTTCTGGAACCCAAGAGATACATTAAAAACTATTTCAGGCTTCAACATCCGATCGTTCCTGGCATTTAAACTCAATCCCGACTCATGGAACTCGAGACCAATTCCCGTTCCTGCGCGCGGACTTTGTAAGATGAGAGACAAATTCAGGAGCATCCCTCTCTACCACCGAGACTGTTGCTTGGTAAATAGCACTAACCTTATTCCCAACCTTCAATGCACTTATCACTGCCTCATGGGCCTTAAGCAGAACCTCATAAGCCTTACTCTGCGTTACATTTGCATCAATGAGAAATGTTCTGGCAATGTTTGAGCAGTAGCTGTTGTAGCGCGATCCGATTGCACATATTATCACACTTGTCGAGTCATAACCAAGAGCACCAAGTCATAACCAAGAGCACCAAGGACACGTTTTAGCAAGCATTTTTAACCAAAAAGAAAAGAAAGAAAAGAAAGAAAAAGAAAAGAAAAATGAGAAAGGAAACAAATTATTTTACCTCCAAGGTCAACTCATTACGCTTCACAAGTATTCTAACAGGATCTGTCATAAACTTTTTTGTTATCTCCAAAATTTCATAAGGCAGAGTTGCAAATGTCAATACAACCTACACAAAGCAACCCATATATTTTAGAACCTTTACATGGATGAAAACTGAATATATGCTTAAAATGTAATTAAGTTGCACCTGTTGCAGTCAAGCTGTAGTTAAGCTGCACCTGTTGCAGTTCTGATGCTGCACCTACTGCAGTTCTGATGCTGCACCTGCTGCCGTTAAGCTGCAACCCCATCCAGGTGTCCATACATGCATAAATATGTACATCCTTACATAGATACTTTCATGCATGCATGCGCACATGCATGCATCCAATTCCATTCAGAATCATGTATGCATGCACACACGTATCTATGTATGTACTTATTAATATTATTCATAAGATAAATGTATTGTATTAGAAACAATGATTCCAAATAGAATGGAACTATTGAAAGCCAAAACCAAGTCCACCTGTCCAACAATGATTGACCCAGAAAAATCAAATTGGCTTTTCATTGATTTGTCATGTTTTTAATAACTCCCACCAGGTTATTTACTCCATGTACTCAGCTAGGTGCCTAGGTCAAAATCAGTCAATTTGGATGGGTTGCTGATTGAATGAAAAACATTGGTAATAACTCACCTTACCATGAACGTCAATTTGCAGCAACAATTCTTGAGCATTTGCATAAACCTGAATGTAAGAGACAACGACCATAAGTGTACTAAATTGGGTCATGTCATTGACAGTATCTACTAAATATACCTATTCACAATTGACATCACTTCTTTGTAACTCTTTCCGGATATGATGGTCATAGACTTCTAGCACTTTGTTAATTGGAGAATGACCTTCCAAATAACAAACAGCAACATGCCACCAATTGTGAGTGTACCTGCAAAGTCTTTCCTCAGTGACATTGAAATAAAACAGGGAAATTCTATTTAATCATCAAAAGCTATGATCTTTAGAACAAAAACCCCATACATTAAAATATATGGTGTTATTCATTAAAAAATTACAATTAGATTCAAGCTACTTACATTTGCTATTGTGAATACTTACAATTATATGCATCTTTGTCATTAAAATATATGCATTTTTTTCTTTTTGTGTTGATGCACAGATGTGAAGGTGGGCAATCAGGAGTTTCCCAAAAAGGGAAAAGGAAAGTCTTTCTATAATACTAGCTTCCAAAATATAATGGGAAAGGTACTGATGGTATGTTTGGTTGGGTATGTAAATCCACAAGTTCTTCTCATAAGTTATTTATCTGATGCAAGGTTTTGGTTTTATGTACTACATTATGTGTCATTTCATGTTACTATATTCTTAACTTCCTGTTTTGGTTCGTTACTCATCAGTTGATGGTAGCATTCAAATAATATTGACTGGCCAGATAATTTCCTAGATAAACAGTAACTGTTTTGTTTGACATTATGATTTTGTGGAACTTACAACATATCTTACAACATATAAGAATTTCCTAAAAGAGAAAAAAAAGAGATGTAGTACGCTAGCCCCCTTGCATGCATGTGAGATTCAAACAATCCACTATGTAGGCCGAACATGCAGTTGCCCAAGAATCACCCCTTTTGCTCATCCGATGGAGCACATTTACATTGAATTGGGTTTGTTGGTTAACTGTTTGTTGTCATCCACTTGTTTCGTACATTTGTCCCACCTTAGCTGATCATATTTTTGTATCATCAACATGGCATAAACATATGCAATTCTTGAACTTCTAGGTTCACCAATGTATAAATAGCAACAATTCTACATTATCCCTCATTTAACAAATAAGCTCTTACCAGTTTATACAATTAAAAATAAATGAGAAAGAAGTTGATGAATAACATTCAAGATAGAAAGGTAAGCAATCATTAACATGAGGGAAAAGCATTTACCATGGTGAAAGGCCCTGGGGCATCCATCAGAAAGCCGAAGATCTCCAAAATCTGCACATATTGTGCAAAGTGACAATGGAAGCAGAGAACATTCGTCAGTAGACACACACCCTTCTTGGTTAGAGATCTCATACATGTACAAATTGAATGAAAAGCTCTACTAAATTCAGTTATGGGTGTCCATGTGCAAGCATTTGGATCAAGCGTCTGAACTACTGCTGACGGCCATTAAGCTATAGTTCATTAATGCAAGACCATGAAATTTCAGACTATGTGCTGCGTGGTGGGTAGTACTCATCATTTTAAACATCATTCAATACAAAGTCAAATCGATACTAGTGGAATTGACAGTTTAGTAGGTCCACCAAATGGTCTATTCCAATGACAAACACAAAAAGGAGATGGGAGTCTGGTTTGTCATTTGTCATTGGCATTGAAATAATGGCCCTAACTTTCAATAGAAAGGAGAAGATGGAGGATACCGTACCCATACTACCTGAACTACCATTTGTCAGGACCACCATGTTTTGATTTTAGTTTTCACTTTGGGGTTTTTCCTCAGCAAAGCCAGCTCCTTTAGCAGCCCAATTGCATCTTTATTTGTCTATTTTTGACCATTTACCTAACAGGAGCATAGTAAAATCAAAGAAAAATACCATGTACAAGCATTCTGACAAACCCAAAATTTGCAAACCCCAGACGCCTTACCAGTCAAGTCATTGATAGCATTCTTAGCATCCTGCAAAATAATAACAAATAAATAGATAATCAGGTTTCAATGAATAATGAACCATGAAGATTGACATAGAAAAAATAGATAATCAGAAAATGAAGGAAAAGTACACAACTCAACTTAATGCGCATTCTCCCTCCTCCTTTACCCGGGCTTGGGATCGGCAATGCAAGGAGTTGCATTGGTGGAGTTAAAAAGGGCTTAGGCTTCATTTGGTTTGTGACGACCAAATGGAGTCTAATATGTTTAAATATAGAGTATAAAATTCATTCAAAATTATAAAAACCAAACCAAACAACACATAGAGTAACCAAAAAAAACAAGCGAAACATCAATATAAAGTAACTAAAAACCAAACTAAGTTCTGAGTTCATCAATATAAAGTAACTAAAGTGCCAAACTAGTTCAAAATTAACCAAAAAAAAATAAGCGAAACATCATATAAAGTAACTAAAAAAAGCATCCACACCAAGTTCAATTATAGAGTACTAAATTTGTTCAAATTATTGAAATCTCACTAAAAGAAAAACAGGCAAAGGCATGTGGGCCCACCAATGGCAGATTTTTAAATTCAAGTAAAAGCTGTAAATTAATTACAGCCTGCATTTACAATGGATTCCTTCCTGTTCAATCACATGTAACAACACAAACGAATACATGACAATCTATCCCATAAGAGTATGAAGAACACTGTAAGTTTGCTACTATTAAATGGATTCTGAGTCAAGTCTTTAAAACTATAAACTAACCCTGAAGAAGTCAAAGAAAATCATCTGGTTTTTATGAATTTAGACATATGGAGTATCCACAGTTAGGTGTAATAGATGAATGGCTTGGATCTCATGCATATGTGCCTTACGTAACTGATATAACTAGGATATTAACATCTAGCACTGGATACTTGAAAGGAAAACAAAATGACAAGAGAAATTCTGCATATTTTCTAGTTTGCATTGGAACAAATAACCAACCAATTAAAAATTAGACACTTCCAACCAATCAAAAGAACAAAATTCTTGTCAATTGCAAGAGATGAACTAATAAATGAAGATTTGTACTGCATTAATCATACAGATTGAAGATTAGACTCACCAAATGTTCAGATTGAATATATAAACCACATCAAGGGCCTAGATTGGTCTGATTGAAGATTCACAACAGTCCAATTGAACTGCGATAGATCCAATGCACGATTTTGATTGACAGACTATTGAAGAATTGAGTTATGAAGTTAAGAAAGGTTAAGCTTATACGCATCTTCATCTCATCCTTATTTTTGTCAGTGGACAGTTTATCTCATTTGCAAAAAGAGATGCATCCAAGTTATTCCCAAGTGTATGAAATTCTATACTAAGCAACACAAAACTAAAATGGTTGTGACACAACACACCTGCATATAAAAATCTCAAGTTAGTTGGGCCTTTGTGGTCCTCAAATGATAGTAGAAGAAGCCAAAAAAATATTGAAATTAACCATCAAGTATTTTAAAAATCCCTCTCAGAAAATGAACAAAAAGTACACATCCATGCCATTCATCCATTTTTCTACATCATGTTAGGGCATGAGGCTGAAAAAAGGAAGATCCAAATCTTATGTGGATTACATAAGATGAAACAATGATTATTGAATGCCCATTCATTTTTGGGCTCGCTTTGCAAGAGAGAAAATACCAAGAAATTTCATGATTCCAAAATCAAGTTCCCGTTCATGTTCAAGAAGGTTAAGCCACCAACTAGGAAGCTTAAGACAACATTCAAGGCATCAAGACCTAATTTGTTCGTGTAATTCTGATCAATGATGTTTGTGACTTTGTGTTGCTAGATCAGATTTGTTAAAACTATTAGAAAGTTGAGATGCTTTCAAGTTATTTGGGATTTTAGTCTCTATGGGATAAGCTTTTCTTTATTGGTTTTTATATTTTAGAAATTTTAAGTGTGGTTTAAGACATGATGGTGAAGGATATTAACTTGTTTTTTTATTTCTTAAAAAAAAAAAAAGAAGGTACAAGGAATGTTCATGTATATGTAGTGCCAGACTTGGCACCAGGCTCATATGTTGGACATACATGCCATTTTGACATATGTGGGGCAGTTCACCTGTTCAATAGTGGAGATTTAAAGGAGTATTTAAATAAATAAATAAATAAAAACTTTTGAAAGACTTGAAGGAGATAATTGCAGAATGATCCACAGCAATCCAGAACTAAACATACAAAAGTTTATTAAGGCAACAAGATGCCAACGCATGCATGACATCCACACGCATTGAAGAAAAGGAGAAATAACAAAATGCAGTGCCTGGGAAATATAAAAAGTGGAATTTGAAGAGAACACCTACCAGAGGTCAACAATGGCCCCCACATGTATAACTCCTTAAAATCTAAATGGTATGCTATACAAGCTTTAACAAACACTTCAAAAACCAGAACATGGCATAACACAACATGCCAAACAGCCAAAGATACCCAACACCACACATTCTTCAAAAATTAAAACATGGACATGAACACAAACAAACAAAAGATGTAAACACACATGCACACCATGATATATGTGTTATATCCACTGTTATCCATCTTACATGATCATTTTATGGAATAAGACAAAACGAGGTAGATCCAAAGAAAAAAAGGATCATATCACAACTAGCAGTAGGGATTGAATGCTAGCATATACCCTGTAGGCAGACAGCCCAATGATCGCAACTGCAGCCCCAGTTGTTTAATGGAACAAAAACTAGTTGGTGTTTAATAGTAAAATACCATGTGGTTTTAGAAGTGTGATTGGCATGATGTGATGGGCTGGTGGTAAAACCAACAACACAGAAAGGAACTTGCAATATACTAGACACAACATAATACAATGAAGTTAACTCCCATTTGCATATGAAATACCACAGTAGATTACAGAAACACAACAGTATAATCAGTTCATGTGTGTTAAACTAAGCTTCACGGGAAATACCATTATCCCAAGAAGATACATGTGAACCATGTAGCAAAAATTGTAAGCAAAGATTAAAGAAAACAATTACTTACTTGTGCTTCAACCTGCAAGTGTTACATGCAGTTCTCCAATAAAGAGTGACCTCTGCTTCCATTAGCTGAATGCCTGGGACACATTGTCCAGACAATGATAATCAACAAACGAGTTAAGTAAAAAAAATCACAAAATACTAACATTGAAATGGCATCAATCCATTTTTGATAAACCATGTAAATGGGAGGTCTCAGCTCACAGTATGCACACAAAATACATCAAGGGGGCTGGGTCCACCATATTGGATAATATCTAATATCCAAATGGTGCAAACTGGAGTAAGTCCAGGCTACATAGGTATAGAAAGGATGAATAGCAAACATGTTTTCAAAAGACTGTAGGAGAACAGTTCTAACCCTTCGCACATTTTTCCTAACCACCCAAATGTTTATGTTTTCAGTAAGTGTCCACTAGAATTATAGAATTTTTCTAATCTACAAGACACTCATCAGACTGGAAAATATTACTTAGATAATCATCTTTAGCTTTCATTTGAGAATCAAAATTAATCAATCTTTATAAAAAAATTAAACAAGTATAACCTAAGATCAAACAGATCATAAGCAAACAATCCACCAGCATCATCAAACAGACATGAAATCAACCAACCAAAAAAAAAAAAAACAGATCTAGATCTATCACAAGAAGTATCAAACAGATTCAATGGAAAAAAACCACAACCCTATCAAATTGAAATCTTAACCAACAAATACAACAACAAATGTATTAAAATCCAATTGGAGGGAATATCCAAAACTGAATGCTGCCTTACCAAAGCTACTCAGACTCTTCACTGGTTTCAATTATTTTCTGTATTCTGATTTTGTTCATTATCCTCTCATCCTAAATCAACATTGAACATTTCTTCTGGAATTTCACATTAGCATGCTATGAAGGAACACCACCTGGTGGTATGTTGGGAATCAGTTTTGGAGATGGGAAATAGTCATGCCAAACCGATTGGATGATAAGCTACCATCCAACAAGTTGATATGTTCCCTAATTAGGGATTGATATGCTCCCTAATTAGGGATTCAACATAGTAAATCTCTAATTAGGATTTCAACATTGTAAATCCCTAATTGAGAATTCACCATTGTAAAACCCTAATTAGGGTTTCAACATTAAATATACTCGATCTCAAGAGAGATTGAGTGCGAGATTGATAGAGAGAGAGACCTGAGAGAGGGAGATCGAGAGTGATTGTGCGACGTACGGAGGTTACTTCACCGCTCGATTGAGAGAGAGCTCTCGTTCTCCCAAGAAGAATAGAGAGAGAGGGGGCCGCGATGGGTAGCTGCTGGAGTTGCATAGAGAGAGAGAGAGAGTGTGTGTCGATGTCGATAGTTGTCGGAGTTGCAGCAAAAGTTGAAGCTGCAGACAGAGAGAGAGTCGGGGGCTGGTGGAAGGAGAGAGTCATGGAGTTGGAGAGAGAGAGAGAGAGAGAGAGAGAGAGAGAGAGAGAGAGAATGAAATACCCCTCTGGGTGCAGCTCTGTTTTGAGCGTGTGCCCAAATTTGGGTCGGATGGACATAGACGGTCCGGACAAGGACTCCGTGGGGCCCACCATGATGTATTTGGTTTATCCATTCTGATAAATAATTTTAATAAATTATTTTAGTTTATGACACCAAATTTCAAGTATATTGAAGGACCAAGTGGACCACACCATAAGAAGTAACTGTAATTTAATATCCATGTTTCCTACCGTGTGGTCCACTTGAGCCTTCGATCTAGCTGATTTTTTTTTCCATCCTCTAATGTAATATTTACAAATATATAGACGGATTAGATATAACATAAAAAATAAAAATAAAAATTAGGCCTCATAGAACCCCTTACAACACCATTAATTATTAATGGTGCATCCACTTTTTAACTACCGATTAAAACCGTAGCAATCATAGCTAAGGTTTATATCTGTAGCAAAAAACTAATGTGATTTGTATGCTTTACCCCTTTTTTTGGTAGTGATATCTCACAACTAGTCATCCAGATATATCTTTTAGTATGGGAGGGTGTGCTCGGTATCAGGAAAATCCTAAGGAATCCTACCTAATGGCTATTAAGAGAATCATCAAATACATAGCAGGAACTACCTCTTTCGGGCTGTGGTATCCATTTGAAACATCCACCATCATTTCTGGATACTCTGATGCTAATTGGGCTAGAAATTTGGATGATCAAAAATCGACAAGTGGAGGATGTTTTTATATTGGAAATTGGCTGGTCTCCTAGCAAAGCAAGAAGAAAAATTCAATATCATTATCCACTGCTGAGGCTGAATATATTGTTGCAGGCAGTTGCTGTGAATAACTCCTTCTAGATAAAACAAATGTTGTTGGATTATGGGATTGAGCAACCCACAATGAGTCTTTTCTGTGATAACACAAGTTCTATCAACATCTCAAAAAATCTTATTCAACATTCTCGGACTAAGCATATTGACATTCGTCATCATTTTATCCAGGAACTTGTTGAAGATAAGATTATCATGTTGGATTATGTGACTACTGAAAAGCAACATGCTGATATCCTAACAAAACCTTTTGATACAAAAAGGTTTAGTGATCTTCAAATATCAATTGGAGTATGTACTCATTGATGATATCTTAGTAAAAATGATCCACATAGGTAAATCTTCAAATTGAGATATTCATGGTTAATTATCTGTAATAAATCTAAACCTCATGAATTAACCATGTTAGCTTTGGGAACAAAAATGTCAAATCTTCACATTCTCGATGATATCTAAATAGTTTCGATATCATCGATATTTAAATATCGATGATATCGAGATTCACTATTGATGCAATCGAAGGGTCTCGGGAATGCAGTGTTATAACCACCGGTCCTTCCCAACGGTTGGACTACCTCAGTTTCCACTAGATATTTGCGTCTTCCTAATGGTCTTTAGCACGGTATTTGATGTCATTATGAGCCTAATTTTGATGCCATCGATGAGGGATCGATATCATCGACAAGTCTACTATAATAGAGAAGTGTGTAGTCGATTTCAATCAACACGTTCCTTCTCTTCTGTGGTTGTTTCTCCTTACCTTTACCTATCTTTTTGAGCTCTTCTCACCGACAAACCATGGTCAAAGGCAAAGGTAAGTCTCTTCCTAAATCTTCAAAATTTAAAAAACAAGCAACCTAAATCTAGTCAGTATCATCTCATTCTAGTGGAAGGAAGTCTAGCCACTGTAGTTGAACGCCTTGTACTTAACAGTGACATTAAGCCATTTGGTGTAGATCTTTTATTAGAGGTGATAGGATGGCCGAATATCCTAAATCTTGGTGGATCTTATCAACTGGGTTTGATTCATGAATTCTTCAATAGCTATCATAACATTCGTGATAATCCTCCTTATATTCAAATCAAACTTGTGCATCACTCAAAACTCATCACTCCCATCACTCTTGCACGTCTTCTAAATCTCGAAGTCACTCGAATCCTAGTGATAAATCAGAATCTAAATGGTCTGGGTGTTTGGGGGGACATAACCCACGCATTAGGTCATGGATCAATGTCCCCCGGAATGATGAAAATTCTCTTCACAACAATCATCTTGGACCCTCTTTTAAAATTCTCCATATCATTCTAGGGTCTAATGTATATCCATGTGATGCAAAGGGTAATCACCTTCGTTCTTTATGATGTGTATTAAGAAATCTAAGTGTGCCTTCCAACTCTTCTTCTCAGGCAGCTCATTTGTATAATCTGAGGTGATCATCGGGATACAATACCCTTTTCTACACTCATATGTAAACTCGCTCATTATGTGGGACTCCCAGCCACATCCGACGCCATTCATCCAGAGGCACGGTTTGATAGTGACACAGTCTAGGAGGCACAATGTCATGCCCCAAACTCAAAAATCGGGCTCACAAAATTCTCGATCACCGAAACCAGTGCCGACGGCCTCCGTAGTACCCCTTTCTCAGCTCCCGGCACCCATACACCAGGTTCCGAACCTGGGATGCTACAAGGAGGATTTCTATCCATCAATTTGATTCGTAATGAGCATAACCATAAGCATAACCCATGAACAATAACCATAAGAATGCCACCATAAAATCCACTATGAACAAAAGCTTTGAGTACAATGCGTTTGAAGGGAAATATAAGATAATGCAATAACAGAAACGCCTGAAGCTCGAGTGCACGCTCCTACTATGGCGAGGCTATGACTGCATCCTGGTGTCACTTGTATGCATCAATCGTGCATAAGCTTATAGAAAGCTTAGAGGGCGATGTAAGTGTGTGCGCAATATAAGCGTGCTCAGAATGTAAGGTCAGAGTAATGCGAAAATATGCTGATGAGTACATGAATACAATCATCCGTACCAAGGCTATGTAATGCAGGATATGAATGCTATCGATCATATCAGGACCATGCAATGCGAGATGCAACTTAAGCATGCCAATTCGAATCCACATATCAGTACAACTCATCAATATCAGTTTAGTTCTCATTCTGGATAATCACCAGGGTTTAGTACACTCCAAATGGCACTACCGCTCTCTCAGCCGTAAAATCTAAGTGAGCGTAAGAAACCTCACTATCCGCCTAGCCAATAGTCTGGAAATACCTATTCGACACGTTGATAGTGGTGGACCCATTCATGAGCTGGTCAGACTCTGCCTAGTATTGCCCCCTACCCTCGAACGTGTAAGGCCACACCCCTTTCCAACTGATGACGACACAGTGGGAGACGTGGTCTCCTGGTATTCGGTCCTCATGAGCTCATATATTCACTCGGTCTCGACGTTGGAGTCATCCTCTGGTACCATCAAGTTTAGAAAATTTCACCTAAGAAAATCTATGGTGCCCCGATGCTTAGTAATAATATTTTTGGTATCCAATTTAGCCACCCACGATGTGTCTATGAAGGCTATGGCCCTGATGTCGTTAGGGCACATAATAATCAAAATCACACAAATGCAAGTACATGAATCATACTACAAGACATGCAACAATCCTGCGCATACCGCGCTCTCATGTAGGGCAACTCCGCCTATCAGGGAGCCCATAAATGATCTGCTCGAAGGCATATGCTATGGTTAGTCACTTCTCATATCAGGCATACATATGATACGTATGATCATGAATCATGGATCTATATTAAACATGTTATATGGTGATGGGCTATATTCAGAACGAAGATGGGTTTACACGGCCTACACACTACAAGTATAGGCCTATCAATGGGCCTTAGGGAGAGTGACAATGTGGACGTTTAACCAACATTATCCTTACAATGTGGACGTCAAACCATCATTGCTCTCAAGGCGTGGCCTATCATGAACATCATTACATAAACCATAGTGAAATCACACATTGTAATGGGCCTTATGTACAACCCATCGGGCCTCGATTCATGGGCCTCTAGTACACCAAGTGGGCCTCATAACATGGGTCTCATATATATTAAGGTTGGCCTTAACAACAGGCCACAATTATATTAAGATGGGCCTAATCACATGGGCCTTGCATACGTCACAATGGGCCTCATATTAAGGCAGGCCTCAACAATCGGCCTTATAAAACCAAGGTGGGCCTCAACAATGGGCCATAAATATGGTAAGTGGGCTACACCACATGGGCCACATGTATATCAAATGGGCTACACTTAAATATAAGTGGTGATAAGGATTTCCACCATTAAAATTCCCAAGGCCCGCCATAATATTTATTTCCCATCCAGTCTGATCATAGGGTCCCAAAGGGTTTCAATGGTAGCCGTTCAATCCTCACTTTACTGTAGTGTGGTCCACCTGATACCAAGATCTGCCTTATTATTATTATTATTATTTTTAGTCTCAAGCCTTAAAAATGATCTTTTAAAAATGGTTGGATAGCTTGGATGCAACCCATGCAT
Source organism: Magnolia kwangsiensis (assembly GCA_037074715.1). NCBI lineage: Eukaryota > Viridiplantae > Streptophyta > Magnoliopsida > Magnoliales > Magnoliaceae > Magnolia > Magnolia kwangsiensis. Next base: position 114,091,032 of record CM073572.1, on the reverse strand, counting down.
CATGGTGGATTCCATATGGGAAGGATGGACGACATAGATGAGGTACATACCTCATGGTGGGGGCCCACACTATGGAAGGTGTGGATCACAGTACATACATCAGTGGGTCCCATCTGGGGCCCAATATAATGTGTATTTTCCATCCAGCCTACTAATGAGGTCACACGGACCAGGGGTCCACCATAATGTTTATTTGCACCCCAACTTGTTGGTGAGGTCACACGGACCAGGGCCCACTGTAATGTTCATTTTCCACCCAACCTGGGGCCTACTGTAATGTTTATTTGCACCCAACCTGTTGCTAAGGTCATGTAGACCTGGGGCCCGCCATAATATTTATCTTCCATCCAAACTATTCATAAGGTCACGTGGACCTAAATGAATAGGAAAAATAAATTTCATATTTGATCCGAAACTTCTACAACCCAAAAAGGGTTTCAATGGTAGGAGTCAATCCTCACTGATTCCAGCCGTGAGGGCCACCAGACGTTCCATATATGGCTAATTATGGGGGGCCCACTATTTAAGAAGGGGCCCCATTGAATGCACGATGTTGATGCTCGACCCACATCATGGTGGGGCCCACGACTGGGAGCGTGGGTCCTTGCCAGGTCGTTCGTCCGCAGCAGGCACTGCCTGTGCCTCTGACAGCAGCAGCGTTAGATGCTACATATATTTTATTTTTATTTTTTGAACACTTTTTTTCTGTAAAATCTTCTAGGTGGGGCTCGCATCAGGTGAATCTGCCCCGTCCAAGCCCATCAAGCCCAATATTAGGTATATTTCGGTGTGCATAAATATCGAGGTGTATTTCAATGACAAAGAATATTATCCTCAATGTTATGGGCTGTCAGGGAATCAGATTGAGTTTATTTTTTGGCTCAATGCCTAAAATAATCTGAGGAAAAGGATGGACGGCTTGCATCAAGGTGGGGCTTACATGAGCGGTCCACCCCAAACTTAAATTATTCTTTTTGTTAGCTGTTAGTACACACCCATGTTAGTACATGCACTCCATGTTAGCCCCCTATCACGTCCAACGTCTAGAGACACTGGACGGAATGGATAAATAGGGACATCATGGTGGGTCCCACATACGCGTGGCCCACTTATTAGGACCACCTAATATTTATGTTTTCCTTCCATCCGGGCCTGCTAATGGGCTGGATGGTGTAGATCCAACACATTCATCTAATGGGTCCCACATGAAATATATGATTCATGGTGGGCCACATTCACCCCTTCATCATCATCACCATTCAAGGAAAGAGAGAGAGAGAGAGAGAGAGAGAGAGAGAGAGAGAGAGAGAGAGAGGGTGATAGAGGGACCCCGCCACTATGGGCCCCTCATGGATACAACTCATACATCAAGTGGGTCTCATAATAAGTGGGCCCTTAAAGTTGAAATAAACGATGGATCACCCACCTTTAGGCCTTCTCCTTGCTCCCTTAAGCTCCTATGCTCCTTAGCTTGCCTTTTAATGGGGGTTTATGGGGTTTGGATGGTGGTAGATGATGATTGGAAGGTTAAGATGGAAGATGAGAAGGTGGGAAGAGTGGGCCACACTTGGAGTTGGGAGTGAGGAGCTTGGACAAATGGAGTTTGGGTTTCTTGGGAGATTTGAAAAATGAGAGAGAGAGAGAGAGAGAGAGAGAGAGAGAGAGAGAGAGAGAGAGAGAGAGAGAGAGAGTGAGGTGATGGGAATGATAAGAGGTGATGGAGTGATGGGTTTGTTTGAAAATTTTGTAAAAGAGGTATGGTTGTGTTTGAATTTTGGAAAAAGAGGAATGGTTAGGGAGAGAGAGAGTTGACTTGTGGAAAACGAGGGATGAGTTATTGTACTTAAGGTATGGTTGTACTTGACATTGATTAATTGATTGATTGATGGGAAATGACGTAGAGATTTTCTTAAAATTTATAACGGGTGGCGTTTCTTCGGAATGAACGCAGGCCTACATCTCCTAGGATCGCTATGATACAAGTTCTGGTTTGAGCTATGATACAAGTTCTGGTTTGAGCTGACTTCGATATGCAGGATCCGTCTTAGGATCAGGCGCAAATGTCAGATATGGGTCGAGGGTTACCAGAATTCAACCGAAAGGACCGCAGAAGCCAAAAGAACGGTACGATCTAGGATACGGGCCTTACAACTCTCCCCTCCAAATAAAAATTTTGTCTTCAAAATTTATACAAACATAGCAACCAGACATAACTCATAAGGAAGAAGGAACATCGCATCATCATATAAAATCTGAGACAATTTACAAAATATAACATACAATCAATCATCAAAGAGATGGGGATAGCGCTCTCGAATCTCAACCTCGTGCTCTCAAGATGTCTCATCAACAAAATGATGACCCCACTGAACTTTCACCAAGGGAATGAACTTGGTCCGGAGGATCTGCTCCTTCTGATTAAGGATACGAACTGGCTACTCAATGTAAGAAGCGTCCTCATGAACCTCTAGCAGCTGCCAATCAATAACTGGAACAATGTCTGACCACACTTTCTCAACATAGAGACGTGAAAAATGTTATGAACGCTAGACAACTCAGATGGTAAAGAAAGTCGATAGGCCACGGCACCAACATGCACAGTGATCTCAAAGGTCCTATGAATCTCAGGGCAAGCTTACCCTTTGATCCAAACCGAACTATGCCCTTCATGGGTGAGGCCTTGATATACACATGATCCCCTACATCAAACTCCAAGGGATGATGCTGGCGATCAGCAAAACTCTTCCGCCGGCTCTGAGCTGTGCGTATCATCTGCCTGATGATATCGATAACCTCTGATGTCTGCTGCAGAAGCTCCAGACCTAGGAGATGCCGCTCTCAAACTTCAGTCTAACAACTCAAAGATCTGCACGGTCTGCCATATAATACGTCAAAAGGAACCATGCCAATGGTCGCCTGATAGCTATTGTTGTATGCGAACTCAAATAATCATAAATGCTCATCCCAGCTACCCCCAAAATCAATCGCGTAGGCTCGAAGCATATCCTCAAGTATCTGGTTGACCCTCTCAATCTAGCCATCGGTTTGTGGATAATACGCGGTGCTGAGTCATAAATCAGTGCCCATCGCTCTCTGAAAGCTCCTCCAAAACTGAGACATGAACCTCGGGTCTCGATCAGAAATGATCGAGACTGGAACGCCATACAGTCTCACTATCTCCTCAACAAATAGCCTGGCAAGCCGGTCCATATGCCAAGTCTCACGAATCATAAGAAAATGTGCAGACTTCATTAGACAGTCCACGACAACCCAGATAGCATCATGACTACGCTGAGTCCTCGAAAAACCTATGATAAAATTAGTAGATACATGCTCCCACTTCCATATCGGGACACTTAGTGGCTACAACAGACTAGAAGGTATCTGATGATCGGCCTTAACACGCTGGCATGTTTCACACTTGACCACAAAATTAGTGATCTGACATTTCATCCCCTCCCAAAAATACTATCTCCTCATATCATGATACATCTTCATCGAGCCAGGGTGGATAGAAAACTTCGATTGATGTGCCCCGGTTATAAGATCTCTGCGCAACTCAGGAATATCTCGGACACACAATCGGCCTCTGAAGCCAAGCCCACCATTAAGACCAATCTACCAATCTGTCTGACTCTCAGATGCTGCATCTGTTCAGTAATCATGTAACGACTCATTTGTCTGTTGAGCCTCAATTACCCTTGCGACAAGAGAGGGTTGAATCGACAAGCTCAATAGCTGAATGATAGAAGACTGTAGACTAAATTCGAAGTCATATTCTACTATATCTTCGAGCATATTCCATTCCTGAATCATCATATGTGCCACCAGGCCTCGTGGCTGACGGCTGAGGGCATCCACCACTACGTTTGCCTTACCTCGGTGGTACTGGAGGTCAAAATCATAATCCTTTAGAAGCTCCATCCAGCGTCTCTATCTCATGTTCAGCTTAGACTGAGAGAATAAATACTTCAAGCTCTTATGGTCGGAGAAGAGCTCCAACCTGACCCCATAAAGGTAGTGCCTACACACCTTAAGTGCGAAGACAATGTTGCCAGCTTCAAATCATGCATTGGGTAGTTCAGCTCATGGACCTTGAGCTGATGAGACACGAAGGATACAGGCCTGTCGTGCTACATCAGGACAACATCTAAACCAATATGTGAGGCATTGGTAAATACAATAAATCCATCACTCCTAGAGGAAAGAGTGAGGACAGGAGCGGTCATCAGACGGTCCTTCAAGTCCACGAATGCCTGCTCACAGGTGTCAGTCCAAACAAAATTTGCACCCCTTCCGAGTCAACCTGGTCAACGAGGCTGCAATACGGGAGAAGCCCTCAATGAAATGCCGATAATAGCCCACAAAGCCAAGGAAACTGTGGATCTTGGACGCAGTCATGGGCTGGCCCCACTGACGCACTACCTCAACCTTTGAGGGGTCCATTGCGACACCCTCCCTCATCACAACGTGACTAAGGAATCTCACCTCCTCTTTCCAGAACTCGCACTTCTCCAGCTTCATATATAGCTGGTGGGTACGGAGGGTCTGCAAAGTGATCTCCAAATGCTGCATATGGTCCTCACGAGTCCTCGAATATATCAGAATATCATCGATGAAGACCATAACAAACTGATCGAGATATGGATGAAAGACCTCGTTCATCAACCACGTGAAGACTGTGGGTGCATTAGTCAGTTCGAAGGACATGACCCGAAACTCAAAATGACCATAACGTGTCTTGAAAGCTGTCTTCGGGATGTCCTCTTTAACCCAAATCTGATGATAATTGGAGCACAGGTTAATCTTTAAAAAGAACTATGCATCCTGTAACTGATCAAATAAGTCATCTATCCTCGGGAGCGGGTACTTATTCTTAATCATGACCCATTGAGCTCGTGATAATTGACATAGAGTCTTAATGAGCCATCTTTCTTCCTGATGAAGAGTACCAGTGATCCCCATGAAAAACTACTTGGACGGATGAATCCCAACTCACGCAACTTGTCCAATTGCTGCTGCAGCTCATGCAACTCCATCGGTGCCATATGGTACTGGGCCTTCGAGATAGGCACAGTACCGAGCATGAGGTTAATCTGAAACTCAATATGTCAAACATGTCGGGAAAGTCATAGACAACTACAACTGATCAATACAAGCGGCAACAGGCTCCTCAACGACATAGGACATTAAATAAGATAATGGCTCTCCTTTGGGCTCAACAACAAACTGAAACTGCGACAAGCCTGGTATGCAGAACATGACAGTCCTCGCAGAACAGTCCAAGATGGCATAATACTTGGCAAGCCAATCCATGCCTAAGTTAACATCAAAATCTAACATCGGCAGCATGTATAAGTCGGCGAGCAAGAAAATCTCTCCCATTAACATGGGGCAAGATGAACAGAAACGACCCAATATTGTAATCTTCCCCAAGGGTGTCGATATGGTCAATCCCTCATTAGTAGACTCTATCGGAAATCCAGTCGATCGGTACAAATCTTCAGACATGAATGAGTGCGAAGCACTAGAATCAAACAATACACGTGTGATGCATGAAGAGACTGGAAGTATACCCTCTACGACTCCTCCAGAGCTCTACGGGTCCTACTGAGCTACATAAATCTAGCTTGAGCTAGCTGGGGAGGTACCTATCCCCTCTGAGGTCCTTGGTGTTGTTGCTGCCTCTGTGTTGGCCTATACTGTTGTCTTTGCTGCTACTGGGGCCTCGACAACTGAGGTGGCTATGGATGCTACTGATGCGGTCGCTGCTGTGCTGGAGGATGCTACTGTGGAGGCTGTTGTGGTGCTCTCAGCTGCTGTAGATGAGGGCGGGGGCACCCATATATGCAGTGTCCTATCCCACCACATCCAAAATAAGTCTCTAAAAATGGCTGCTGGGGTGGCACTGGCTGTGTTGCTGGTGTTACTTGTGCTTTAGCAGGTGGGTGGCTCCTGTACCCTGTGGTCGTCGATGCTGCTGAGAACTACTGGAGGGGGCCTACCTCTTCTGGCCTTTTCTCTGATCTCGATCACTCTATGAGTTGGCCCACTCAGTTTCGTAAATCTCGGTCCTCCGTACTACTGCCTGAAAGGTTAAGAGCTCATGCCCAATAACATGGCCTCGAAGACCGTAACATAAGCCGTTCTCGAAACGGTGGGCCTTTCGCCCATCGTCGTCAACTAAATATGGCGCAAACTTAGATAGCACCATAAAATAGGCCGCATACTGCACCACAGACATATCCCCCTTGCACCAGAGTCTCAAAATCTAGTGCTCTCTGATGACGAATATGGTTAGGGAAGTACTGCTCCTTGAATCGGTCTATAAAATCATCCCATGTCCAGAAGTATTGCTCCTTGAATTGGTCTATAAAATCATCTCATGTCTAGACGAAGTCGAGCCCTGCAACACGAGTAACTGAGGTCCACCCGTGCTTGGCCTCACCCTAAAGAAGAAACACTACCAACCGAACTCGCTGCTCGGTCGTACACGTCATAGTATCAAAGATCTTCTCTACATTGGAGCGCCACCTCTCGGTTGCAGTTGGATCTGGCTCACCTTGGAAGCACGGAGGATCAAGCTATCGGAACTCATGAAGAAGGGCACTCACATACTCCTGCTCGACTTGGGCTTGCGAAATAGCTGGTTGCTTACCCTGTCCCTGAAGTGTGGCTGTCACACCCTGTAACATCTGCTGTAACTGAGAGGCACTCACAGGTACGGTCGGATCCGCACCGGCATCAGGTGGAGGAACGTCATCCTCAGGCAGGGGAGCAAGTATCTCTGGAGGTGGATTGGGAGGAGCAGGTGGTAAAGCTGGAGTCTCAGGTGGTGGAGCGGGATTCGCTCGAGTCATTCTCCTGGGCGGCATGTCTCATAGAAAAGAATAGTGACGCCAATCAACCTTAAGAATCGCACATTAGGGAACTCAATCGAAAGGTTACGTACTCGGAACCTAATTGTCCTAAACTCATAGCAAACATGTCATGTTGTTCTCGGTTATTCCCAAGTTATGCTCTGATCCTAACATCTGTCACGCCCCAAACTCAGAAACTGGGCTACAAAATTCCCGATCACCGAATCCGGCACCGACAGCCTCCATATTACCCCATTCTCTGCTCCCGGCACCCATACACCAGGTTCTGATCCTAAGATATTACAAGGAGGATTTTTAACCATCAATTTGATTCGTAATGAGCATAATAACAAGCATAACCCACGATCAGTAACCACAAGAACACCTCCACAAAATCCACTCTGAACAAAATCTTTGAGTACAATGCGTCTGAAGGAAAATACAAGATAATGCAATAACAAAAACTCCTGAAGCTCGAGTGCACGCTCCAACTACGATGAGGCTATGGCTGCGTCCTGACATCACCTGCACGCATCAATCGTGCATAAGCTTATAGAAAGCTTAGAGGGTAGTGTAAGTGTGTGCGTAATATGAGCGTGCTCAGAATGTAAGGTCAAAGTAATGTAGAAACATACCGATGAGTACATGAATACAATCAGCCGTATCAAGGCTATGCAGTGAGGATATGAATGTTGTCGGTCATATTAGGACCAGACGATGTGAGATGCAACTCAAGCATGCAAATTCAAATCCACATATCAATACAGCTCATTAATATCAGTACAGTTCTCATTCTGGATAATTATCGGGGTTTAGTACACTCCAAATGGCATTGCCACTCTCCCAGCCGCATAGTCCAAGTGAGCATAAGAAACCTCACTATCCTCCTGGCCAATAGTCTGCCAATACCTATCTGACACGTCGATAACAGACCCATTCATTAGCTAGTCAGACTCAGCCTAGTATTTTCCCTTACCCTCGGGCGAGTAAGGCCACACCCCTTTCCAACCAACCACGACATAGTGGGAGACATGGCCTCCTGGTATTCGGACCTCTTGCACTCATATATCCACTCGGTCTCGACGTTGGAGTCATCCTCTAGTACCATCGGGTTTAGAGATTTTCACCCAAGGACATCTATCATGCCCCGATGCTTAGTAACAATATTTTTGGTATCTAATTTTTTCACCCACAATGTGTCTATGGAGGCTATGGCCCTGATGTCATTAGGGCACACAATAATCACAATCACACAAATGTAAGTGCATGAATCATATTACCAGACATGTAACATTCCTGTGCATACCGTGCTTTCATGTAGGGCAACTCCATCTATTAGGGAACCCATAAACAATCTGCCCAAAGGCATATGCCATGATTAGTCACTTCTCATATCAGGCATGCATATGATGTGTTTGATCATGAATCATGGATTTATACTAAACATGTTATATGGTGATAGGCTATATTAGGCTTAGACAGCCAACACACTACAAGTATGGACCTATCAATGGGCCTTAGGGAGAGTGATAATGCGGACATTTAACCAACATTATCCTTACAAGGTGGGCCTCAACAATGGGCTACAAATATAGTACGTGGGCTACACCACATGGGCCACATGTATATCAAATGGACCACACGTGGTGATAAGGATTTCCACCATTAGATTTCCCAAGACCTGCCATAATATTTTTTTCCCATCCAATCTGATCATAGGGTCCCAAAGGATTTCAATGGTAGTCATTCAATCCTCACTTTACTATAGTGTGGTCCACCTGATACCAAGATCTGCCTTATTATTATTATTATTATTTTATCTCAAGCCTTAAAAATGATCTATTAAAAATGGTTGGACGACTTGGATGCAACCCATGCATCATGGTGGATTCCATATGGGAAGGATGGATGGCATAGATGAGGTACATACCTCATGGTGAGGGCCCACACTATGGAAGATGTGGATCACAGTACATACATCAGTAGGTCCCGTCTGGGGCCCACTATAATATTTATTTTCCATCCACCCTGTTGATGACGTCACACGGACCAGGGATCCACCATAATGTTTATTTGCACCCCAACCTGTTGGTGAGGTCACACGGACCAGGGCTCACCGTAATGTTCATTTTCCACCCAACCTGGGGCCCACTGTAATGTTTATTTGCACCCAACCTGTTGCTAAGATCACGTAGACCTGGGGCCCACCGTAATATTTATCTGCCATCCAAACTGTTCATATGGTCATGTGGACCTGAATGAATAGGAAAAATAAATTTCATATTTAATTCAAAACTTCTACAACCCAAAAAGGGTTTTAATGGTAGGTGTCAATCCTCACTGCTTCCAGCCGTGTGGGCCACTTGACATTCCATATACGACTAATTTTGGGAGGCCCACTTGTAACATCCCGAAAATTGGGGGTTGAGAAAAGGTTAACATGTTATCAATTCAGTCAAGTAGTAATGATAAAGCAAGCAAATCAAGCATTCCTAAATACTGTGATTAATGCAAGCATAAGATGCAATAATGATGCATGCCCTCGTCAACATACTCCCTCATGCGACACCATCTTACGTTCGCTGCATGCTTTCATCCCTCAAGTTCTTCACATCTTACAGGCACATGCAATGTGATATGGGCATGATTACCGAGTTGTTATTAGTCCTTTTCATACAGCAGGATTGGGAAACTAAGGTACCTCCCTTATATCATTCCCAAACAAGGATCCTGTCTAGGGTCGTCACTCCTAGTTAATCTCATACGATGATACGGTTCTAGGTCGCTGCAAGGGCTGCTAGGGCTATTACATGCACTCGTTGCACCGCTCCCCCATCACCTTATCAATACAGGCATAATTTATACTCTGTTAACTACGGGAAGGCTCGTCGCCTCTCTGCAGATTCAGAGTATGCTCGAGGTCACTACAAAGGGCTGCCAGGGTTGTTACACGCACTCGTTGCACTCTCCCCCATCACCTTATCAGTGTAGGCCGACAGCTCGAATATAGTGTCACATACCACCATAATCAGCTCACGAGTCTGGATTGCTCGCTGGTCACTATGGGGAGGCTCGTGGCCCCAGCGTAGGCCGACAGCTCGACCACAGTGTCCCATACCACCATGCCTGGCTCATGAGTCTTAATGGATCATGGTACCACGGTTATCAGGATTTTCACTGGTAAGTTCAGTACCCTAAGTTCAAGCAGCTATGACCAATACAAGGTGAACATACAACGGTCAATCGGGTTACTTGACGAGTTCGACTAGTACGAGCGCCCGTTGAGTTGTACGACATGAAGTGCATAAGTACTTCGTGTGGCCTAACCACTGCCGACAAGCAATGCACGACTCAGGTTCGTCAAACACGTCTTGCGTGGCGAATAGAGGCCAACCACGAGCTCAAATCTGTTACCGATTGCCTGGACCATAACATAGCCCCAAACACATTCCATATTAACTAGTAAACATGTACAGTAGCCAGAACAGAAATAACCAAATAATTCAAGCATATTTCCCAACATGTTATACAATACAACATGAACAAGAATCCATACGCATGCATTTCAAAGTAAAGCGACTAATTTAAACAACTTTCTTAGAGGAAATCATAAACATCGCTAAGGTAGTTGAGAATCTTATCTTAACACCCAACTATAGCATTATTTTCTATGTATATACTCATACAAGCATTTATACAAATACTTAGACTACACATATTAACCTACACATCATATGTTGGCTAAAACTTGTATTAGGGTGAATCCTTTCGCCAAACAGATACTACATCCATAACTTGCATGTATATACGAAAAATACTCATGGCAATCACATTTATAAAATTTATACGTATACGGTATTTTTTATAAATACCTAAAATACATAAAATTCCATATACTTCGTATGTATTCGAAATGGAAAATGGACAACATGTTCTACATGTGAAATAGCATCCTCGTCAATAATCTACCATTAGCCGACATTGAAAGCTTTGAAAAATGACAACCTAAGCGTCTAAAATCCGCACCTTATGCCGTGGAAGTGTAACGAATTCAATAGAGACTCTAAGTCTTTGTCAATGACTGATTGGAAGCTTACAGTATGATTTAGGTTAGCTAATTCACTACTTGTACCAATTGAAACCCTAGAACAAGTTAGGGTTAGGCTTTCTTACCTAGGAATGAAGCCGGAGTCACCGAAAAAGCGATTAGATCGTGATGGTTAAGCACGTAGGATAGCAGGGGTAGAATGGCAGGAAGATCCTCCCACTTCTCTCACACTTTCTCTCTCTTTTCTCTCTTCTCTCTCTTAGGTTTTCCCAAATTCGTATGGGATGAGAGAGTGAGGGTTTAACGTCCTTATATAGGCCCAAAACTCTCCAAATTAGACTCAAGGCCATGGTATACTTAAGTTATGTCCAAATACAGACTGTTCCGTCTTAACGGAGCACTTCTAGAGGTCCTGTTACTAAATGCGGTCGGACTTAAGCTCACCAATATTGGATCTAGGTGGAGTTAAGTTTTCATCCCAATCAGACTTCTAGATCGCACGTGGCCGACCAGTTTCAATTCAACGGTCACCAAACTCCGATCAAGGCCACAAATACTTTGACATGTAAGGGTCACTTATCATGATCTGAGGGTGAATTTGAGTCAAATTCTAACGGTCAGAACGCTTAAAAACAACATGGAAGTGAAACGTGCCAGATTTCATAAAAAATATAATTAATTTTCTAAATATCTTTCTTTTCTCACTCTCTTCACTTCGGATGCAATAAAATGGTCTCAGGACATCATTTGGGCATGATTTTCACGGTACTTGTCAAGTCTAACAATGCAGTCAATATCTTCTAAGTTTATCATTACCGGACTTTCGACGTGCGGTCCAGGTCCGATACGAGGTTTCAAAGTGCTCCCGAGAGCAACTGGGTTTAGAGATTGATCCTGGATTTTAGGATAGTGTAGCGTTACTGATTCTACAGGTTTTGGGTCTTACAGATCGTATTTAAAGTGGTTGGTGCTTATTTCACAGGTAATCTAGTGTAGCGCTAGTTAATTCACGTTAAATTTTAAAAGAATTTCATTCTAAATGATTTCTTTGGCTTTAAACTTGGGTTATGATATGTTACCAAGGTGTTATGGTTGACCCATTGCCTAAGGATGTCTAAATTCAGGTTGAAAAAAATTTGGGGTGTTATACCATTGCTTAAGAAGGGGCCCCATTAAATACACGGTGTTGATGCTCTACCCACATCATGGTGGGGCCCTCGGTTTGGACCGTGGGTCCTTGCCAAGCCGTATGTCCGCAGCAAGCGCTGCCTGCACCTCTGACAGCAGCAATGTCAGTTGCTACATATATATTTTTATTGAAAACTTGTTGTTCTGTAAAATCTTCTAGGTGGGGCCTGCATCAGGTGAATCCGCTCCGCCCATTGATCTTTGTGGCTCAATACAAGCCCATCAAGCATAATATTAGGTATATTTTGGTGTGCAGAAATATCGAGGTGTATTTCAACAATAAAGAATATTATCCTCAATGTTATGGGCCGTCAGGGAATTGGATTGAGTTTGTTTTTTAGCTCAATGCCTAAAATAATATGAGGAAAAGGATGGACGGCTTGGATCAAGTACATACATCAAGGTGAGGCTTGCATGAGTGGCCCACCCCAAACTTAAATTATTATTTTTTTTCATTAGCTGTTAGTACATGCCCATGTTAGTACACACACTCCATGTTAGCCGCCCCTATCACGTCCAGTGTCCAGAGACGTTGGACAGAATAGATAAACAGGGACATCATGGTGGGTCCCACATGCACGTGGCCCACCTGTTAGGACCACCTGATATTTATGTTTTCCTTCCATTCGGGCCCGCTAATCGGCTGGATGGCGTAGATCCAACACATTCATCCGATGGGTCCCACATGAAATATATGATTCATGGTGGGCCACACTCACCCCTTCATCATTATCACCATTCAAGGAAAGAGAGAGAGAGAGAGAGAGAGAGAGAGAGAGAGAGAGAGAGAGAGAGAGAGAGATAGAGAGAGATAGAGAGATGGTGATAGAGGGACCCCGCCACTATGGACCCCTCATGGATACAACACATACATTAAGTGGGTCCCACAACAAGTGGGCCCTTAAAGTTGAAATAAATGATGGATCACCCACCTCTAGGCCTTCTCCTTACTCCCTTAGGCTCCTATGCTCCTTAGCTTGCCTTTTAATGGAGGTTGATGGGGTTTTGATGGTGGTAGATGATGATTGGAAGGTTGAGATGGAAGATGAGAAGGTGGAAAGAGTGGGCCACACTTGGAGTTAGGAGTGAGGAGCTTGGACGTATGGAGTTTGGGTTGCTTGGGAGATTTAAAAAATGAGAGAAAGAGAGAGAGAGAGTGAGGTGATGGGAATGATAAGAGGTGGAGTGATGGGTTTGTTTGAAAATTTTGTAAAAGACGTATGGTAGTTTTTGAATTTTGGAAAAAGAGGAATGGGTAGGGAGAGAGAGGGTTAACTTGTGAAAAAAGTGGGATGGGTTATTGTACTTGAGGTATGGTTGTACTTGACATTGATTGATTGATTGATTGATGAGGCATGACGTAGATATTCGCTCAAAATTTACAATGCGTGGCATTTCTTCAGAATGAATGCAGGCCTACATCTCCTGGCTTGGGCATCGGTTCGGTGCGCGAGTCACGGCGTTGGAACCACAGTGACGGCATGGTCACTATGATACAAGTTCTGGTTTGATCCAACTTCGGTATGCGGTATTCAGCTTAGGATCACGTGCAAATATTGGATATGGGTCGAGGATTGCCAAAATTTGACCGGAAGGACCACAAAAGCCAACGAAATGGTACAGTCTTGGATACAGGCCTTACACACAACAGTTGTGCCTCACTTCTTCTCTCCTAGAGACTAGTCCTCCCAGATAGCCATCTGACCACAATGATCAACCCTCATATCCCCCTACACCTTGGGGATCCAATCGGAAGCCACTGCTCAGTCCGGAGCCTATCACCAATCTCCAAGCTCATCACCTAGAACGTCACCTACTTAACGGGATGGCTGGTTTAGAGGAACATCAGTACAAATGTGAAAGGTGACTCACTGTGATTGAAGATAAAGTTGATGCCCTTTAGCATACTAGCCAACAAGAAGTGGACTTGCTCACACGTGGCGAGCCTCGTGGACGTTAGGTGCCAACTGAGAAGTGAAATGTTGTTGCGTGTCTACGAAAAGGTTTTTTTTGCTATGCTCATGTTTGGGCCAGATTGAATAGTTTTGTTGTTTTTAAACTGAATGTTGTTCACCTGCCAACCTTGGGCAACACTCATTTTGGATATTTGTTTTAATTATGGCTGTTTATATCTCCTATATCTTTACTGTCATGTTTATATTTTGTGATCCCCTGTTTTATCTGGTTTATATCAACTTAGTGTGTGATGCGTGTGCTGCTTGATCTTTACCTCCATATTATCTGCTTACTACACTGCTCTTCTCTTCCCTAATATGCATACATGTTTTCTATAACGAGATGTCGTTTTACATCAATCTATTATTATTATGTTATCGGAATTGTGGTTCTCCCATTTTCTTCAACTTTAGTCAATATCCATTATTATGTTATCCTTTGCCAATGACTGACAAAAAGGGGGAGAACAAATCAACACCCCTGGATAAATTTGTGTGTATCTGTTTGTGGATGGTGGTGAAGGTGTTACGGGGAGTAGCTGGAAGAAGACAGGGGGAGATTGTTATTTGGGGGAGCAACTACTGAATGTGTGTATGTGCAACCTAAATAACTTTGTAAAATTGTGTAAAGTTCATGTACACACAATTTAGGGTGTTTTATCTAGAAGCTGTTCTAGACAAAGGGGGAGATTGAAAGTGTCCCGGTTTGTCAATTAGCATGATCGTTGAGTCAGTTAGACAAAGGAGCCTCATAGGAAGATTAATCAAGCATCTGCCTCAACAGGATGTGTGCCTGAACTCATCACAAATAAATCTTAGCCTCACATCACATGTCCCAAAACACTAGGTACTTAAAACCCTTAAAATGGAATAGAACACCCTAAGGTTTTTGGTTAGAAAACTTTTTCAAACTTCAGGAAAATCATTAAGTTTTCTACCTTTGTCGATTTATCGACAAGTGGTTCGATGAAATCGAACCCTGTTGTCGATGTCCTCAAAGCTCACTCGATCTTATCGAAATGAGGACCTAATATGTCAAGCAACCACAAAGATATCTGGACTAAATTATTGATGGATCAATGGACTCATCGATATCATCGAAGTTTGAATCTCGAGTCCATCGAGCCGACTCGATAAAAATGACATTTGGTCTGTTGTGTCTAAAGTTCTACTAAGGCAAATCATGTAATCCTCGATATATCGAAGAGCTCCTCGATATCCTTGGAATTCAAATCTCGATGATATTAGAAGCCCTTCGATAATATGGGATTGGAACACATATCTATCCAACAAGTTTTTCAGGTTATTTTTCTCTGATCGAGAGTCACTCGATAAAATTGATATTCAAATATCGATCATATCGAGGCATGGTCGATGTCATCGAAAGAGGATAAAAACTATCCAGCAAGCTTATAGGAAAATTCCTTGGAATTATCGATGAATCAACACTGACCTTGATATCATTGATATTCAATTTTCGATGATATGGAGTAATGCTCGATCATATCATTCACCTGTTATATCTTAAAGGTAAGTGCTCTCACATTTTCAAATGTCAAGGAATCGAACCTCATGTCGATGAAATCAGAGTTCAAAATATGATGATATTGACACACGTTCGATTTCCTCGACCAACTGGCAAAAGGTTTTAAAAGTGTTTGACAGTTGAGTTCGTGTCATCGAGCGGCCAGTCAATGCAATCGAGAGTATATGCTCGATGATATCGATACTTCTCAATAATATCAAACTCTGTCAAAAATGTGACCATTTTATATCCGTTAGAACCTTTTACCTATTTAATGAGAGCTTACCTTTGGTTGTTGGCAGCGAAAATAGAGAGTGATTTTGAGTGTTTAAACCTAGATCATATACCCAAAGCCTTTTCTCTCATGGAAGTTCATCCTCCAATCCACCCTTATCATTGACATTCAATAGAGTGGATTGGGGAAGGAACATCCACATTCAAGGATCCTGCAACTACTACCTTAATGGAAAATCATTAAGCTAGGATGCCTTGAATGCATGGTTGATTAAAATTACTCTATCTTTTTTATAGGAAAACATTTAATAGAGTAGGATTCCATTATAACCTTGACCCAACTTGTCACCTTGTATTGGTACATCTTCTAAGTTACGGTTCAAGGGAGCTGAAGATTCTTCATCATCAAAGGAGAAGATCTTTATCAATGTGCTAAACGGGGCTCATCTACTTATCTATAAGTCATTAGAGTCCAGAGGACCCTTGTGATCATTCCTTCTGTAGGATTGGGTCTAAGGTGTTTCTCATCCCTTGTAATTTCTCATAGGAAGCCTCCAGCAGGAGTGTACGTGGGGGTGCTTTGTGTTGACCCTTGCTATGTGGAGAGCATAAACTCTTAAATCCTTATGTAGGTACTCGTAAGCCCCGTATCCTAGACCGTACCGTTTCATAGACTTTCACGGTCTTCCCGGTCGAATTTTGGCAACCTTCAACCCTTAACCGGTATTTGTGTGCGACCCTGATTCGCACGCCGTCAACCCGAGTCGACTCAACCCGAGACCTTTACCATAGCGACCGCGCCTTCACCATGATTTTGATGCCGCGAGTCACGCACCGAGGCGATACCCTAGTTTGGAGATGTAGGCCAGCGTTCGGTGTGAGGAAAACACCGCGCGTTGTAAAACCCAAGAGAATCTCTACGACTTGTCAAATTAATTCATCAATCCATCAATCAATCAAATCCTATCAAGTCAAGTACACATCACCTTTCACCCTTCCCCAAGAAACCCCAAAGTCAAAAGTTTTGTACACCACCCATACCCTTCTTACACAAAAGTTAAAAATTTCTTACACACCCATCCCTCTCTCTCCTATCCATCACTCTATCACATCTCTCTCTCTTTACAACTCCCTCTCTCTCTCATTCTCAAAAACACTCTCTAAGCAAGAGAAACTCCATCCGCCCAAGCTCTTCCCAAACCCTCCATGAGAGCTTTGTATATGGCTCACTTCGTCCCCTCTCATCTCCTATCTCAACAATCCAAACCTTATCTCCTCCATTGGAATCGAAGCTAAGGAGCTAAGGAAGTCTATGGTGTAAGAAGAAGCCGGTGGGTGATCTTAGATCTTTATTTTTTATTCATTTTGTTTGATTAAGGGTCCATATATGTGGGACCCACCTTAATGTATATTTGTGTACAAGAGGGGCCCATAGTGGAGGGGCCCCTCCATCCTCACTGATCCTTCTCTCTCTCTCTCCCTTTTTCCTTTGTGTATGATGGTTTGTGGCCCAATTGATGTATGTATCTCATCCATACCATCCAAATAGTGGGCCACCTTGACTTTTTATTTTTAGTATGGGCCATCCAAATAGTGGGCTACCGGATGAAAGGGAAAACAGAAATACTAGATTGATCCAAAACTAGTGGGCCACGTCCATGTGGGACCCACCATGATGTTGTGTTATATCCACGTTAGTCCAGCGTCCCTGGACGCTGGACGTGCTAACAGTGAAGTATGGACTAGTAATTGGGGTGGCTGACGGTGGTGTGTGAGCAGGCATGGGCTAACAGTGTAGTGTGCTGACAGTGGGTATGCTAACAAGAGAAGTGTAAACTGACATGGGGTCCATGAGACCCATCCACGCCCTCCAGTCCTCCAAATGGGCCACACCATGATGTATGTGCCTTATCCAAACCGTCCACCATTCTGGACGGTGGACCATGTCCATGTGGGGCCCACTTCCACACCCAAACCCATAGCTCACTGGCAGACTGAGTGGAGGTATCTCGTTTCAACGGTGGGCCCCCTGGTTCACGTGGCAGACCAGGGTGAAAGATGCCTCGTTACAACACTTGAGGCCTTAGTATCGATCTTGTAGAGGTGGCTAACATGGAGTGTGTACTGGCATGGAGTGTGTATGGACGTAGGGTCCATGGGACCCACCCACACCGTCCATCTAGTTTGGGGGGCCACACCATGGTACACGTGTGTTACCCTAACCATCCACCATCCAGGGACGATGGGACCACGTTCGTGTGGGGCCCTCCTTAGTGCGTGTGCAAACCCAACTCCATAGCTCAAGTGGTAGGCAGAGTACCTCATTTCAACGCCGAGGTCAGTGGTCTATGGGACCCATCCACATCGTCCATTCGTTTAGAATGGCCCCACCGTGATGCATGTATTGTGTGCACCGTTCATCTGACTGTGGGACACACCCCATGTGTGGGGCCCATCCTTGTTGTATGTAACCGTCTAGGTCACGGCCTGGACGTCTGATATATAACATATATCATATTATATTATATTATATATATAATATATTAGATGTATGTTACTGTGGTGGGCCCTACGTGGGACCCACCTCTGTTGTGTCAGGAAGAAAAAGAAAAAGAAAAGAAAAAGAAAGAAAAATGTGAAAAGGGGCCACGTGCCCCCCTCCTCTCTCTCTGTCTCTCTCAAAATCTCTCTCTCTATCTCTTAAACATCCAGAGACTTGTGGGTCCCACCATGAGGCACGTGTGATCTGACTATGGGACCCACCTTAGATGTATGTGTTTTATCCCCTGGCATGGGCCCAATGATGTATGTGCTCTATTGACACCGTCTGCTATTTGAACGGCGGGGTCCACCATGATGCATGTGTTGCATCCATACCGTCCACCATTTATGAGATCATTTTATGACATGAGAAAATGGGCGAAATAGATCTAGAGTGCGAGTGGGCCCCACCATTTAAATAGAGGGTCGTGACATCCACCGTTCAAACTTCTAATGGCAACGGTAGTTCCCAATTAAGTTGATATTTGTTTACACTTCATTTATCTCTAATGATAATTTATGAATTGGTCGGATCTCAAATATACATAAGGTTGGGCGCGATTTGATATAAATGAGGCCCATCGGTGTGGCCTATTTGTTATACCTGAAGCCCGTTGGTGTGGCCCATATAATGCGGCCCATGTGATGTGGCCCGCTTGACATAAGAGGCCCATTGTGTATATTTGAGGCCCAGGTGCGAGGCCCACTTGTTGTGTATATTCGAGGCCCGATGTGATGTATGTTGGCCCGTGTGATGAGGCCTGTGTGACGTAAATGAGGCCCATCATGATTGTACGCGAGGTCCCATGGGCCCACTATATGTCTAGCTGATGTAGGCCACTCCTAGGGAGTAATGTTGGTTTGACGTCCACATTAACGAGCAATGATGGTTAGATGTCCTCATTATGACCTTCCCTTAGGCCTTGTAGGCCATTTTTTTCATGGGTTAACCCAAATAAGTGGGCCTCATTCGCTGTAGATAAATGACTTCATAACCACGGCCGACACCGATTATCGACCTTGATTATCGGTGCCGATTACTAATGATGATTATCGGTACTGATTGTCAAGGCCGACGCCAATTATCGACTCTGATTATCGGTGTCAATTACCGATGCTGATTATTGGTGCCAATTGTTGTGACCGATTGTCGATTTTGATTGACGTGATCGATTTGTCGATTTCAATTATTGATCGATTCTGATTGTCGTGACCGATTTACCATTTTTTATTATCGTGGCCGATTGCTCATTCTGATTGATGTGACCGATTTGTCAATTTTGATTATTGACCGATTGCAATTGTCGTGGCCGAATGCCGATTTACGATCGAGGCCGATTGTCGTGACCGGTTGTCGATTTCGATTGACATGACCGATTTGTCGATTCCGATTATTGACCAATTTCAATTGTTATGGCCAAATGCCGATTTACGATTGAGGCCAATTGTCGTGACCGATTATCAATTTTTGATTGACGTGACCGATTTACCGATTCCAATTATTGACCGATTCCAATTGTCGTGGCCATCTGCCGATTTGCAATCAAGGCCGATTGTCGTAACCGATTGTCGATTTTCGATCGACGTGACCGATTTGTCGATTTTGATTATTGATCGAATCTGATTGTCGTGACCGATTTGTCATTTTCGATTATCGTGACAGATTGTCGATTCCAATTAACTTGATTGATTACCAATTTGGGACCGAGGCCATTTATCATGACCGATTTGCCAATTTCGACTGTCGAGGCCGATTCCAAGTGTTGATTTTAATTGTTAGGGCCGATTTCGATTGTTGAGGCCCACTGTAATGTATTCGAGGCTCATGAGACGTGGCCCATTGTGATATATTTTCGGCCCATATGGTGAGGCCCGACTTGATGTATATTAGGCTCGTGGGAGCGGCCCATTGCGATGTATATTAGACCCGTGAGATGCGAACTACTTGATACATATGTGGCCCATGAGTGAGGCCAACGCAATGCGTATTAAGCTCTTAAGTGAGGCCCATAGTGTTATATATTTGGCCCTGGTGTGAGGCCATGAGTCGACTATATGTTAGGTTCTATATGGGCCATTCCTTGGAGCAATGTTGGTTAAATGTCCACATTGTCGAGGTCAATTGTCGGTGCCGGTTACTGATAACTATTATGAGTATGTGACAGCATAGCATCATAATACATATGCATCATCTGCATGTTGGTTATGAAATGTGATTGACCATCACATATGCCATGGGGCAAATTATTCATAAGGCTCCCTGATAGGTGGGGTTGCCTACATGAGTGCACGGTATGCGCAGGATTTATGCATGATTGTACTGTGTGACTCATGCATCTCGCATTTGTGTGACATGACCATTGTAAGCCCTAGTGACATCAGGGTTGTAGCCTCCATAGGCATATCATGGATGGCCAGATGGGACACCAAAAATGTTTGGTTCTAGCATCGGGATGCCATAGATAACCCTAGGTGAAAATTTCTAAAACCTTCTTGGTACCAGAGGATGCCCCAACGTCGAGACCGAGTGGATACATGAGCGCCCGAGTGCCGAATACCAGGAGGTCGCGTCTCCCATTGTGCCGTGGTCACTTGGGAGGGGGTGTGGCCTTACTCGCCCGAGAGCAGGGGGCATTGCTAGGCAGAGTTTGACCAGCTCATGAATGGGTCCGCTATCGACGTGCCGAATAGGTATTGGCAGACTACTGGTCAGGCGGATAGTGAGGTTTCTTATGCTCACTTTGACTGTGCGGGTAGGGAGAGCGACAGTGCCATTTGGAGTGTACTAAACTCCGGTGATGATCCCAGAGAGGAACCATACTGAGATGTAAACTTATTGAGTAGGAGTTGCATGCTCATTCATTCATTCATTCACTATCCACTCAGGCTGGTGGTGTGCAACTAATTGTTGTGTACCTTTGTTATGAAAAGGATTTCAGTTGGACGCGCGACTAACCTGAGATTAGGAGTTTACCACATTGATTTTGACTAACCAAATTTAGGTATGGGACTGGTTTGGATAGAAGTCCCTTGTGGTGGACCCCGTAGCCTGCGATACTACGTACTATCATCCCGACATCACACTCCAGCATGGTCATATCATTCGCATCGCATATTGCATTACATCTGCATGCATATGACATTTTGGGTTACTATGTTTCTATACTTATATGGCCTAGACAGACTTAGCAGGATTTTTATATGGCATTACATCCTCGGCATCTGATATTTGGCTCTTTATGACTCCTTATTGCATAGCTGTTCTATATTGGGCATTTTGATATTGATTGACTTATGGACTTGTTTGTACTTCTACTTACTCTGTCATCGTATGATTTATGACCTGGTCAGTACTTCTGTTTACTCTGATAATTCATGATCTTATCAGTGTTTCTAATTATTCAGACATTATATGGTTTATGGATTACCGATTTTCCAGTGTTGTATGATTATGATATTGTATTGAATACTTGGCACTTACCTTGTGCACACACTTACACCACTCTCTAAGCTTTCTATAAAATTATGCATGATAGATGCGTGCAGGTGATGTTAGGTTACAGCAGTGTTGAGCTTGGAACGCACAATGGTCTTTTGGAGCTTGATTTTTTTTATTTATGTATTTCCCTTTCAGTGTTATACTCAACTGATTATATTAGTGGATATGTGATGATGATGTTGCCTTCGTGAATTGGGTAATCTTGTGGTTATGCTTATTACTAGTTAAATGTATATTAAATAAAAAGAAAAAAAAAAGAGGAAATCCTCCTTGTAGGATCCCAGGATCGAAATCTGACATATGAATGCTAGGAGCCGAGAATGGGGTACTACGGAGGCTGTCGGCACTAGATTCGGCGATCGGGATTCCTGTGAATCTGATTTTCGGGTTTGGAGCGTGACAATACTTGACCTGTGTAGTTTAAAACTTAAGTGCTTTGTGTTGACCCTTACTCATGGGAGTATAAACTGGTGAGGTTCCTTAAGTGGATCCTTGGCCTGTGTGGCCTAAAAGTCAGGTGTTATGTGTTCTCCCTTGCTCATGGGAGCACAAACTATATCATGTAGACACGTTGTGTCATCCTAAGTGTAGGTTATACTGGTTAGAGGTGAACTTGATTTAAAACCTCCGGTTTGAGGTCAACTTGTTTTGAAATCTCCTTTAGTGAGATCTGGTACACTTAAGGGTTGAGTGCGTCCACCGGAAGTGGAGTAGACAAGTAGTCGAACCACTATAAAAATAACTGTGTTTGAGATTATTATTGCTTGTGTGATTTCCTTAAAAATTTTCATACTTTCGCACACCTCATACATAGACACATCCATCATAAACTATGATGTGCACATTGTTTATCTTTCAAATAGTTTCTATGACTTGATCCTCTATTTGGCTTCGAAACCATTAGAGTTACTTTGAAGAAATCCTGATATATGCATATTCTCTCAGGATTAGTTTGATAGGATTTTAAATTCCCATAAAATATTAAAAAGTCCTATTCACCCCCCTCTAGAACATATTGGCATATTCCCACTTCAACTAAAGCGGTCATTACCGCAATTTCACCCTAAGGTAGCCTTGAGCACCCCGTGAACTCTGGAGAGTTACTGCGACCAAACCTATACGTAAAACCCACTGAGTTCACTTTCTCGGTAGTTTCTCTGGGCCCCTCTGATGGATTACGGTTTGTAAACTCCCCAGCCATGATAAGTCTAGCGAACTCATAGGAGTTACAGAGACCATTCACGTAAGACCCTAACTCCAACTACTTAAGAGTCTAAAAAACTATAATTGCTCCACTACTCAAGAGCTTAAACTGTGTGTAAAACTAACTAAAAACTAGAAATTAGCTCCGCCCATCGAAAACTAAAAAGAATACCATATAAGAGACACCATACTAACAATTGACGATAAGTTATCATATGATAAGAACTGTATGTATTATCAATACATGTTTACAAAATTCATGAAGAAATGTTCATCATAATACAAATCTGAAAAGAAAAAAAAAATCATATATTCATTCACAATATCTTGAATTTTACAAGTCAGAAGACACTACATATGATGACATGAATGAAACTTTACAGATCTTCTAACATCCCTAATGTTACCATATATCTTTGCAAATCTTCTTTCAATTGGGCTTGTGCTGCAGCATTCGCAAATTTCGCTTCAAGAATAATTTGGACATGGTTGGGAGCGTTGGCCAACTCTTTTTTCAAGGAAGCAACTACTGCTTTATCCTTCAAAAGATCGGCTCTTTCAAGATCAGCGATGCGAATATTAACTTCAATTTCTTCTCTAATCTTACTGTTATTTAATTTTTCCTCTTGTTCCTTAGCCTTGAGTAAGGCAATTTCATTCTTCAAAAATGTGATCTGATTACTGATAACTATCATATTTTTGTCAGAAGCCTTCAATCTATCTTGCAGAGATTGATTTTTGATATCATCAGATAAGGCCATTATGCAGGATTCTTGAAGGCATCAACAATGACAGAGATAGCATTCTTGGAAAAGACAAGCATAATAGGTGATACTTTATCCAAGGAAATTCTATTAAATATCATAGCCACTAAGTTAGAACCTGCTGATCCACTCGAACAAGGAATAATTGCAGCTGAAAGAGGAAAAATGATATAAGTCAAGAAATAATAATATTAAAATATATAAAGAACAGAGAACGGAGAAAGAGTTGTACCATCTCTGGGGGCAGGATGAGATGTAGTCGATACAGGAGATGCTTCTATTCCCGAAGACATAAGAATATTTGTAGCAACGATTGCAACATTGAAGGAAAGTTCTTGAGCTCTTGTGCTTGAATCCAAAGTAACTAGAGTTGTTATATCAATTGAATCAAAAGGAAACTCCAGACTTCGAGCGATTAGATGAATGGGAGGAGGATGTGTAAAAATAGCCTTCTCAGTATGGACAAGAACATCAACAATTAAATGGACAGTTGGTTGAACATGTTATGTATCCTGATTCACTTCCACACTCTGAGGCGAAAATAACGCTTCTGGCTTTGCTTGCATTTTTAACAAAAAAATTTCAGCTTCTCTTGATGAAGACACCCCTGCAATAACAGGAAGTACTATAGGATTTTGTCAAGTAACATTGACAGCATCCGCAGGAGGTGAAGAGTATAGTGCATTATAAGATATGAAAATGTTTGCACCTAGAGAGCAGCTGGAACCTCCGTAGTCAAGTTGATCTACTTCAAGAGAAATTACTTTAAGAGGAGAAGAAATTCCTTGATTATCCCGTTGAATTTCAGTAATCGGGACATTTCCTTCAATTTCGCCCTCTTCACCAATATCTATTTCCACATCTTCCTCCTGAACGTCGCCTAATAAAATTTTCCCTTCATCAGTTAAGCTTGTAGAAGAAGATGTTTCACTACTAGAAGTCTCTATAGAATAATTTGACGAACTACCTTCTTTAAAAACTCGTTGTTTGCCTTTATAAATAGTCTTTACTAGGAGAAGACGAAAACCCCAAGAAAAAGGAGGATTTTGCTAAACTAAAACCTTTGGAGATAAAGATTTATCTCTTGAAGGAGTCATTGGGGAATGACGGACTAATTCCTTAGAAGAAGATACTATAGCTACAGCCCAATCTCCGACAGGGGAAAATGCAGTCATAGCTTGACCTGTAGCAGGGGAGGCTGCAACTATAGCTGGATCTTTGGTAGGAGAAATAACATATGTAGCCGGATCTTCTGTTCTGCGGGTGGGAGAATATGAAGGAACACTAAATGCTTCAAGTTCACGGGCAAGAGTAGGTTGTCTTTTTGATTGATTTATAAGGTTCAGAGGAGATCTGAAAGCTATCCATCGGTCCAATGTATTTGAAATTACAGTGGTACCGCTATAGTAGAAGTTGAAAGTGCCCTGGTTTGTCAATAAGTGTAAAGGTTGAGTTGATGAGTCAAGTGAGCCCCATAAGAAGATTGTTCATGTCATTGCCTCATCAGGATGTGTCTGTCGAGCCATCAAAGGTATATTTAGCCTCACATCCCTTGTCCCAAAACACCTAGGCAAATAAATCCTTAAAATCCTTAGAACAACATAGGAGTTAACAGTCTGAAAGCTTATTCCTACCAGGAAAATTTTCTAAGTTTTCAGCACAATTCGATGACATCGAGATTTCGTCGATGACATCGAACACTCAATATCGATGACATCGAACAGGCTTCGATAACATCGAATTGAGACATTTTGTGTTCAATAACCATAAAATATTTGTGTAATGTCTCGAAAAAATCCGTACAAAGACCCAAGCACCACCTTAAGAAGAAATCACTAAGGACCAAATTCTTTAGAAATTAGGCGAAAATTAAATAAGTACTAAGCTGAACTAATTAGTAAATTAACTTGAACTACTTTCAATACAAACTGTAAGACCCAAATCCAGTAGAATCGCTAATGCTGTATTACCTAAAAATATATGATCAATTTCAAAACCCAGTTACTCTCGGGAGCATCATGAAACTTCATATTAGACCTGAACCGCGTGTCGAAAGTACAATTACTACCAAACTATACAGTTATGACCACCTTACTGGGCTTAACAACCATCTTAGAAATAAAGTCCAAATAGTATTTTGAAACACACAACTTGAGCCCGGAGCGAAGTGTGTGAGAAACGCCAATATCTTTAGGAAATGAACTAAAACTTAAGTGAATTAAGCCGTTCACTTACAGGACAATTTTAAGGTTTCAAATCGTCATATTTTGACCCAACTACACCCTTAAATTAGGAAAAATTTTCAACACATGTCAGTGTACTTGTGGCCCTGTTCTAGTATCTATGACCGTTGAACTGAACAGGTCCTCCGTGGTCGATCTACTAATCCGATCGGATCAAAATATTAACCTGTCCTAGATCCAATGATAGAGAACCTTCCCCAGACCGTATGCAGGAAATGGGCCTTCAGATGAGCTCCATTGGATCGAAACAGCACTCTTTGGCTATAACCTAAATATACCATGGCCTTGGGGCCATTTTCATCAGTTCTGGGCCTATACAAGGGCCTAAACCCACCCCTCTCTCATTCCATATGAATTTCAAATCTTAGGAGAGAGAAGAGAGGAAAAGAGAAGGAAAGAGTGAGGAGAAGAGAGAGAGAGAGTTGCTGGGATTTGATCTCGTAACTCCACGTGCCGAATCATCCTACCTATATCACTATACCAGCGATTTCAACTCTATTTTTGGGTAAAAAATTCTAATCCTCATCTGTTTTAGGGATCCAAATAGCAGAAATGATGAAATAGCTAACCTATTTCATGCTATAGGTAGCCGTTGTGCCATAGACAAAGCTGTATTGTTAAAATTAAGCTCGATATGAGTCTACCGGCGAAAGGTGCGGACTATAAATATTTAGGTTATGATTTTCAAGGCTTTCAATGTCAGTTAATGATTTATTACTGACTTGATTGCTGTCGCATGTGCTTAGATGCAATGCTTTCCGTATATTATACATATATGTGAAATATGTTGAATATAATGCATTCCATGTGTTTATTGAAATGTTTGAATGAGTATGGAATTATGATTTATGATTTCTATGTCTATTGACTGAGAATACATGATTGTTGTATGTATGGTGAATCCTTTGTGAAGGGATTTGCTATAATACCTGTTATAATTACTTTATTACATGTATGTGATATGTGTAGTCTAAGTGTTTGATAAAATGCCTCAATGAGAAAATGCTCGTTGAAATGTATTTAATTAGGGTGTTAAGATATGATTCTTAATCACCTTATCTATAGATACAGTTTCCTTCATGCAACCTATCTTACTATTACATGATTTATGGATGAATGCCTATGTATGACAATATGTATGCTATGTGTTTGTTAAAATGCTTAAATGACATTTATATTTGAATTATTTGTCACATGTTGTTTGACTATCATAGATGAATGCTTATTGTGTTTGAATATGATTGGGACTACTGCGTAGTCCAGGCAATCGGTAATGGTTCCCAAATTAGTGGTCGAGGTCGTTTTGTCACAGAAGACACGTTCGAGGAATCCGAGTCATACGTTGTTTGTCGACTGTGGTTAGGCCATGCGGAGTGCTTATGCGCTCCATGTCGATTAAGTCAACGTGTGCTCGTACCAGTCGAGCTTGTCAAGTAACCCGATTGGCCCGTTGTATATTCACCATGTATGGACACTACTGCTAGAATCTAAGGTACCACTTACCAATAAAATGCCTATTTAACCTTGGTACCTCGATCTGCCAAGACTCATGAGCCTGACATGGTAGTATGGGACACCGTGGTCAAGCTGTCGGCCTATGCTGGGGTGACGAACTTCCCCGTAGTGTTCAGTGAGAAAACTAAACTCGTGAGCCAAATACGGTGGTATGAGACACTGTATTCGAGTTGTTAGCCTAAGATCAAGTGACGAGCCTCTTGTAGTGACCTCGAGTATATACTAGGACTACGCTAAGGTGACAAGCCTTTCCGTAGTGACCTTAAGTATAACTAGGCCTACGCTGAGGTGACAAGCCTCTCCGTAGTGACCTAGAACTGCCATCGTATGCAATAAACTAGGATTGGCGACCCTAGATGGATCAATGTTTGGGTGAATGATATAAAGAGAGGTACCTTAGCTTCCCAATCCTGCTGTATGAATAAATGTAATTAAGAACTTGGCTAATCACACACATGCACATGTGCCTTTAGCGTTGGTGTTGAGCACAGCAGGAGTGTTGCATGTGCGACCATGAGATGATGTCGCAAAGAGAGTGTAGGTAAGGGCATACATCATTATTGTATCTCATTTTGCATTAACAAGATTACTTAGGACATGATTATTGTACTGCTTTATCATTACTGCTTGATTGAATTGAAACATGTAAACCTTTGCCTTATAGCTCCACTGAGTTGATCACTCACTCCCACTCTAGGACAGTGTTTTAAAATACCAACTAGACTCTGTTGTAGCTACAGATGATGGTGAGGCATATGAGACAGAGCCTGCCTTTTATAATGATGAGGAGTTCTCCTATTTGTAACTCTTTGGCAGGTCTATGTAGACCTGAAATTGCACCATGAGGCTACAGGGAATGGACTAGATGACATTACACTTGATCTTTTATAAATTTTAGTATTACACATGTAATTATTTAACCTAGTGATGTTCATACACTAGGGACTTACAATCACTTATATGCTTATATGTATTTATCATAGTCTTCCGCTTACGTAATTTAACTATCTCTGGAGTATGATATGCTGATTTGGTATAATCTCATTCATGTTTAATGCACTAATATGAACAACATTTAATTATCATTATCTATGTTGTATAAGTGATGTGTTGGAACTTGGGAGTTGTGCTCCTGCTCGGCCCTTGATTTTTAGGGTGTTACAATTTTGATAGAATTTTTCATGGATCGAATATACCTTTGATGACATCGAACATCTGTAATCGATGACATCGAAGTCTAGTTGATAACATCGAAGGACTTAGAGCATTATCTAGCAAATATTTTTGAAAAATATTCTGATATTTCTCTAGTAATCGAACAAGCTTCGATGTCCTCGAAATTCAAATCTTGATAACATCAAAAAGGGTTCGATGAGATCAAATCTAGACTAGTTTCTATCCAGCAAGTTCAACAAGAAAATCATCTGAAATGTTCGAGGAATCAATAATATACAAACTTTGATGACATCAAGGAATACTCGATGACATCAAAATAAGACAAAGGAATGTCCAGCAAGCCTTTAAGGAATATCTTCATAAAAGATCAATGAATCGATCTAGGATTCGATGACATCGAACTTTGAACTTCGATGACATCAAATCAGGCTTGATGACATTGTAATCCACCCTTTATATGTCCAGTGAGCTCTTGTGTTTATACTGTCTAGGAATCGAATTTCGATTCGATGATATCAAAGTTCAAATCTCGATGACATCGAATCAGGTTCGATCTCATCGATCTTCTATCAAAAGTTCCCGGAATATGTTTCTGATGAGTTCGTATCCTTGAACTGATATTTGATGATATCGAAAGTTTACGTTTAATGACATCAAATCCAATTCGTTGACATCGAACTCTATCAGAAACAGACAGCTTTATTTCTGTTGAAAGTTTTTCCTATATAAGGAGAGCTTGTTCTTGGTTGCATAGTGAGAGAATAGAGAGAGCTTTAAGAGAGTAATTACATACCACCTATCCTAAGCTCATTTTCTCATGGAAGTTCATCCTTCAATCCATCCTCAACAGTGATATTTAAAAGAGTGGACTGATGAATGAACTTCCCCATTCAAGGATCATCCAGGTAGCATCTTAAAGGTAAATCATTGAGCTAGGATTCCTTGAATGCTTGAAAGCTTAAAATCACTCCACTAATCAGGTAAACATTTATTAGAGTAAGATTCTAACATAGCCTTAACCTAACCCATCACATTCATTGGAGCATCATCAAGTGTTGCGGATCAAGGGAGCTGAAGAATCTTCATCATCAAGGAGGAGATCTTCATCAACGTGCAAGAACAGGACTCATCTACTTATCTGTAAGCAATTAGAGTCTAGAGATCCTGTTGATCATTCCTTGTGTAAGATTAGGTCACAGGTGGTTCTCACCTTTTCAATCCCTCATAGGAGGCCTCTGACAGGAGAGCATGTGTGGGTGTTGTGTGTTAACCCTTGCTCTTGTGTAGGGCATAAACTTAGGTCTTTTGTGCAGGTCCTTGTCCTGTGTGGCCTAAAACTTAGGTTCCATGTGTGGATCTTTGGCTTGTGTGGATCCTTGGCCTGTGTGGCCTAAAACTGAGGTTCCTTGTGTGGATCCTTTGCTCTTATGTAGCGCATAAAACCTAGGCGTTGTGTGTAGACCTTTGCTCTTGTGTAAGGCATAAACTTATGCCTTTTGTAGGCATGTCTAGGTCCTTTGTGTAGGTCCTAGAGTCGACCTTGTGTAGGTTGTGAAGGTTAGAGGTGAACCTGATTTAAAACCTCCGTTAGTGAGATCCTATACACTCAAGGATTGAGTGCATCCATTGGGAGTGGAGTAGGCACATAACCGAACCACTATAAATGACTGTGTTTGGGATGAATACTTGCATATTCATTTATAATGCTTACTTTGAATGATTACACAAAACATGATAACATGAGTGTTTAGAACTTCCAATCACATCCGCACACCTTGTCACTTAGTTCATCCATCATAGACTAATTGCTATATATTGGTTGAATATTGAATAATCTTGTAATTAGATGCTCTACTTGGTTTAGAAGCCAATAAAGTTAATGTGAGTATACCTTGATAGTTGCGCATTAGATCAATATAGGATTTTAATCATCAAGAAAGGTTTATAAAGTCCTATTCACCCCCCTCTGGGACACTTCAACCTATTCCGACTTCTACTAAAGCATTCTTACCGCAATTTTAGAAGTATGGATTTAGGCAAAGTGTCCTGGGGGGGGGGGGGGGGGGGGGGGGGCGTATCAATAGGACTTTTTAAAAATTCTAATCTTACTAACTTGTAATGTTTACTAATCCAAATTAGTTCAACAAGATTATCAGAGAATCATTCACATTCATGGTTAAAAAGCATATTAAGGATCCAAGTTAAACAAAACACAAATACTGCATAGTTAAATATATCAAGCCATCAATCTAAATATGCAAGAATCATTACAAACACATCAATATATAATGGTTTGGCTATGTGCCCACTCTACTCCTGGCTGACGCACTCCACCCTAGAGTGTACCGAATTTTACTATATGATGGTTTTAAATTAGGTTGACCACAAACCTTCACAACCTACACAAGGTACTGTTTACACAAGATAGATATATCCTACACAAGGAATTGCCTACCAAAGGCATTCAACGTGCCTACACAAGGCAACCAAACATGCTTACACAAGGCAACCAAACATGCCTACACAAGGCAATCAATGCCTACACAAGGCAACCAAACATGCCTACACAAGGCAACCAATCATGCTTACACACGGCAATCCAACATGCCTACATAAGGCAAACAAACATGCCTGCACAAGGCACAATATATCCTACACAAGGACTCTATATGTATTCTTCGGTTGGAGGCCTGTAAAAGAACTTGGTAGGATTGTGAAACACAACCTGAAGATCAATCCTACACAAGGAAGGATCCTCAGATTCTGTGGACTCTTAAACACTTACCTGTAAGTAGGTGAGCCTCAGATTTAGCACATGATGAAGATGATCTTCTTTGATGGCGGAGAATCTTTAGCTCCCTTGAACCGCAATGCTTGTAGATGCTCCAATAGTAGCAGGATTTAGGTCAAGGCATTTGGTGGAATCTACTCTAATAAATGTGTATCATTAAGAGATAGAGTGATTCCAGGGTTATGCAGTCAAGAGATTCCAACATAATGATTTGTCATTAAGTAAGTTGTTGGAGGATCCTTAAATGGTGAAGATCATTCTCCAATCCAATATATTGAGTATTAAATGATTAATAAGGGGTTGGGGGATGAACTTCCATGAGAAAAAGGATTAATGATGGTAGGTAAGAAGTTACCCTCTTGGAACTCTCTCTTTTTCTCAATACAAACTCAGAAAGAAAACTTCCAAATATATATATAAAAAATAAAAAATCCAAACAAAAATAAAATGGGCAGAATCATCTTGCATTCGATGTCATTGAATCAGGTTCAATGTCATTGAAGGTCACCTTTGATGTCATTGAGTGGTAGTTCGATGACTCGGGATTTTTGATGAAAAATTGATAAAACTTGCTGGACAGTTTCTTAACTGAACTCAATGTCATCAAATCGGGTTCAATTCCTCAGTCTTTTAAGTGATTTTTCTTCAGAGCTTCCTTGATATTTTCATGTCACTGTTCGATGTCATTGAATGTGATTCAATGTCATTGAAATTTGAATTTCAATGACATCAAATTGGTAGTTCAATTCATCGATCTTTTAAGTGATTTTCCTTCTGAGCTTGCTGCACATCTAAAGGTCCTTTTCGATGAATCAAAACACCTTCAATGTCATCAAAGGTGCCTATTTAATGTTATCGAACGTAGTCTTAATTCATCGAATGTTTAATGTTTTTCTGTTTTAAGCTCGTTGTTCATTCGAAGGCACCTTTTCGATGTCATCGAACTATGTTCGATGACTCGAATGAGGTAGAAAAATGATATGATTTTCATATAAATTTCCAACTTAGTTTTCTATCACCTAATCTATAAAACATATTTTCCTTGTTAGTTTTTAAATATATTAGAGTGATTTTTAACGAGTATTATTTACCTAAGGTGTTTTGGTCATGGGATGTGAGGTTTAATTTACCTTTGAAGCTCTTGATCCATCCATTGTATTAAGTCTGCATCTTGTAGTCTTTTTATATGGGGATCACCGTACTAACTGACTCAACCTTCACATTAATTGACAAACAAAGGCACTTTCAGTGTTAACCAGTTTTATCTCCCGTATTGGCTCTTCTATGGAAATTCTCCACCAAATTTGACCAAGAGTTGTTGCATGATCTCTTTCGATAAAATAACCAATTCCTTGCTCGGGTCTGTAATTCCTCAATCTGGGAGGAGGAATCCAGATGGGACAATCAACAGGATAGCAGTTACATACTAAATAATACTGATGTTCCCACCAACGCATCCAAGTATATGAAGCCTGTGCTCGATGATTGAAGCCTGGAAGGATGAAATGAGAATTGAAGTTTTTTGCTAGGAGTTATTTCCATATCAAAGCCCAGTTATATGGACCCACTCCATAACTCCGCATTACCCAAGTGACATCCTCTTCCGCCTGTGGCACGGTTTGATCATAGCCAAATTGTGTTGCAAACCTACTTGGATAGTAGGGTTCTCGTCAAAATCTGCTACCCTCTCAAAGGGGAAACTACAAGACCTTATTCAAATCAAGAAAGTTCTTTAGACCAACTTCAGATCGTTGTTATCTCCAACCTCTCTATCTTTGGCTTGATGTGATAAATAAAATGGGAAGAAATCAATAGATTCCATACTTTTAATTTTATCTATAACCCATTTATAAGTTCCTTTCACCATTTTGTGCCTCAGAAAATGGTATAGAGGAGGGCGTTCGGGGTTGACATAAGCCTTCTCAGGGTCATCATATGTCCATGGGAAGTATATACCTAACCAGCCAGAGAAATAATACCAAGGGGTATACGAAGAAGAAGCTCTTATCACCGGGCTTGAGCAATGTGCCGCGACATTTTCAAATGCCCTGTAAAGAGAGCAAATGATAGGAGGAGCTAAGGAATATTTTTTACTTTTGACATGGCTCCAGTAGCAACAAATAGAGTAGAATGAACAACGTCTACCCATTTTAAACTAGGTAACACTACTAAGCTTAGCCAATAAGCAAGAAATGCGGTAAGTTCAATTTTGGGACTAAAAGCAGTTGATCCTCGAATCTTTTGTCGGAAAAACTCCAAATCTAGAGAATGACTACCAGAGAACATAAGGAAAGTAAAGAGGAGAAAAATATGAGTGATGAATATATGAATAAAGGAAAAGATAAAATAAAAGAGAGTTGGAAAAGTATACCGCAAGTATCTTGTAAAATGTACGAGCCATTGAAATGAAGAAACTTTATAAATATTAGGAAATCTAGACATTTCCCAGAAAAGTTCAATGGTAGGAGCAGAAATGGAAGGATCTCTTGCAGGATAAAAATAAGAAAACTCTGCATTTGTAGGAACAAATTCATTGAGAAAAGATCTTGTGATGGGAAGACCCACCATACAATGGAGATCCCACAGAGTAATGCTAACTTCCCCAATTGACAAATGGAAGGAGTTTGTTGCGGAAGACCAATGTTTTAGGAATCCTTTATAAATCATGGTATATTTTTGTAAGGAGTCTGAAGTATCTTCTATAGTGACATACAAATTGATCTCACCAAGAATTCTGCCATACTTGTGAAGAATTGCCTTAGCCCATGAATTATAGTATTGACGAGAAGAAAGAAGACCTTGTGTTCTAAATTCGTCGTTAGCCCATAAGGAATCCATATTGCGAAAACACTGCTACGCAGTTTCAAAATAATGAGTGGGATA
Organism: Magnolia kwangsiensis; assembly: GCA_037074715.1. NCBI lineage: Eukaryota > Viridiplantae > Streptophyta > Magnoliopsida > Magnoliales > Magnoliaceae > Magnolia > Magnolia kwangsiensis. The sequence continues at coordinate 114,056,607 of CM073572.1, read as the reverse complement.
TAAGGATACAAGGTATGAGGATTGTAGTAGGGGATAAGGAATCACATATATGATATTTTCCCTATCTTCTGCTCGAGCCTTTTCTTCATAATATACCCCTCAAGGATCTTCCATTCTTTTATGGCCTAGGTCACAACATAGAGGAGTCAATTTTGTGTCATATGATCAGAAGGTTCGCTTTGGATCACAGAGAGTGTTGAGGGTCAAATATTACATATTATCCCCCATTCATATCTTGGTTTTATGAACATGATAATGCTTAATGTTCTATTTTACTCATGTTTGTGTTGCAAAGTGAATTTAAGAGCTTGGATTGAAAAGGGTACTAAAAGCATGGATTTGATTCTCAAGAATCACGAAAGCAAAGGATAGATCTTAGGAGACCAAGATTGAAGAATTCACATGCCAAAGATCCAAGAAAATCAAGTGAGGAATGAAGAGAATAAAAGATTTGAAGTGAAGAAAAGGAATCCTGAAATTGTCCTATTTATAGTTGGAGTTCCACAACTATAAATAGGACTAACTAGGATGTTCTTAGGTATCTTCTAAGGTTTAAGGAGTGGAGCAAAAGGGTGGAGATCCTTACTTGTCTTCATATTTTTCTTAAGAGATTTTGGTCCAAACATGTCTATAGTTGGCTAAACCTCTTAGTTAGGGCTAAGAGGTGAAGTTTGTAGCATGATGGGATGTTTCTATTATTTTGATTCATGTTTATGTCAAACTCCATGGATTCTAATTTGATATTTAAGGAATACTTTCAATTTTTAATGGTTTATTGTGACTCAAATTATAGTAGATATGCAACAGGTTTGAGTATCTTCTTTTCCTGATTTGAGATTGTGAAATTAGTAAGTCCTATTGTTCACCATCGTCCCTTGGGCATGGTAGGGTGATGGAATCCTTCCTAATCTTCACAATTCTCCTACTTTGAGATTATGGGATTCATAAATCCTGTTGTTTGCCATTGTCTCCTGGGCATGGTTTGGTGATGGAATCCTTGCCAATTATCATAGTTCTCCTTCGTTGAGAATTAGGTCAATGGAAGTTCAGATTTGGTTTTATTGATATATTTTTCAATTGGATAGGATAGGGCTCCAATTCTAATTGTGTTAGTTGAATCAAGCAAGAGGGCTTCCTGATCATTATAAGTGGATCCTTGGCACTCTAGTTCCCACCTTTAAATTCTTAGTTTTAATTACTCTATTCACAATTACTCCCTTTAATTTTAGATTTAGATTCATATATTTTTCTAGATCTACTTCTAGTTGCTTTGAGAATACACACGAGATTAGTCCCTGTGGATTCAACCTTGGTCTCACTAAGATTACTACTGTATCACGACCCTACACTTGGGGTTATGAACAGATAGGTGACAATGGAGACTCATTGGGATAATGACAGTTTCATCCTTATAGGGATTCTTAAACTTGATCACGCCTTCTTGAAGTTGACCGTATCCCAAATGTTTTTGAAGCGTTTCTTGTTATGATCTTTAATCTTCTCCTAAAAAATTTCATTCTTGCTCTTCTATTTCTTCTTTTTAAAAAATGTTTGAGGGGAAGATTCAGTGGGCACACGACAAGAACTATCAGTACAAAAATTAGCAATGGATTTGGATCAGTTTTCCGAATCAAATTCGTGACCCTCTGTTAGCGGTCTCTCAAGTTCTCCCATCATCACAGCAGTATGAATAGGATCAGCAAGAAGTAAAATACGGTCAGTAAAATTGATAATTGGAGGATCAGGCATTTTGAAGAAGGAAGCAGGTTCTCCAGTTGATTGGGTTCTCTTTGGAGGATGATCTTTCAAGGATAATGATGGGTTGGAAGATTCGTCGATGTGTTCACTTTGGGAAGGATATGGTCTCTTGGATCAAGCCATTGAGAAATTGAAGGAAAATTCAGCAGAGTGCGAGTACTTGAGAAAATCTACGAAACAAGGAGTTCTGTTGAACTCAAGGTTGAGTGTGTGGGGGACTTCATTTCGCATAAGTTTTATTGTGTGGGAGAATCCGTTGTGCTCAAGTTCTATTGCGTGAAAAGGGAACAAGTAGAGAGAACTTCAGTTCGAAATTTTTTGTTAACTAAGAAAGAGGGCGAGCTTTACTTATATAGGGTTTCGAGTTTGGGTCCATCGCGCGATGTGCAAAGGCCTCATGATTTGCGCACAATGCCTATCTGATTTGTGTGTGAAGGCCTCATGTCACACCCCAAATCCAAGGACGGACAACTTCCCTTATGCCCCGAATCCGGCACTTGACTTCCATACACCAAGTCCCGAGCTCGGCGCACCACAAGGAAGATTTAAAAAAAAAAAAATTAATCTAATAATACCTAAGCATGAAGATCCATGATCAAAATACCAAGCAACACTCTCCATTAGAAATCCTGATGGTTACAAGTACAATACTTTCTAAAAGGTACAAGATGTCAACATTTTCAAATCAAAAAATAGATACAATGCATCGAGAAAGCTAAGTCTTCCAATCTACTCCTGCCCTGAAAAAAATAGGAAATAGGAAGCTTTGGCAAAAATCCTAGTGAGTACACACGTGTGTGCAGTGTGTCCTACATGTAAGCAGGATAAATATGCCACAAAAAAATCATGCATGGTGAAAGCGTGTACTACGTAAGGTATGATGTCAATGTCAATGCAATGCATATGCATCATAGTAATACTCCGAGTCAATACAACCAGCATCACCAAGTCATATTTTCATTTCTCCTATACTACATCCATAACTGTATTACATGCATCCGTAATCACGTCATAATTATCATATTATCCTGCCATATCATAACTATATATCTCAGGAAGCACCGTGGTCGACACCCATGCACCAGACACTAGTAATCGACCTCGCATACCCCCCCTGTGGTAGACTTCCACCAACTGTATATCATGGGAAACATCGTGATCGATACCCATGCACCAAACACCAGTAATCGACCTCACATACCCACCCTGCGGTAGAGTTCCACCCGGCATGCCAATAGCAGACTTCATTCGTGCTTCTCCTCACTGGCGAGTTAGACCGGTCCCTGTTTACACCTTAACCTTTAAGCAAGTTGGACCCACCTCTTCTCAACCTGACCTCGTCAGTAGAAGTCAAATCCATGACCCATGTATCCACTCGGCCCGACGGTGAGGCAACACTAGCTAGCATCGGGGTTTAGGGAATTTCAACCCAAGGAGCACATCATCCCCTACTATTTCCACACTTTCGGTGTTCCGTTCATTTTCAGGGATAACCCAAGTCATCATCATAAATGTACATTTTGTAGTCAAGATCCAACTCATGTTATACGGCATGACTATGGTATTTCAATCATCATGTATGCCATGATTATGCATGAATTCAAGCAATTATGATAAGGCATACGTTCAAGTCCATGTTGTATGCGTATAATGCCATGAGTTTAAGGTCTTCTTAACCTTTAAGCTAAAAATGACATATAATCATCATGTGTCACTATCAACTATATTAATCCATGATCATATGATTAGACTGAAGAGGACATATTTTACACATGAACAAATGTATTAAAGTACACTTGCACATACCATCATTCCAGGGTACATGAGTATGATCAATATTATCATGGTCAAGTAGATGAATTTAGTATGATAGGGAGTGGAACAACATTAATCAAGTATTAAATCACATGCTTCTATTCACCATAATCACTGACATCACTAATACCATCTATAACTATTATAATCACGAGCATTAATGATAATAAGAGTTACACCATATCCTTCGCAAGATAGATATTCCATTAGCGGCTTTGGCCTGACATGATTTTCTTCTATTGGGACCACATGGTTATATCCTAATAGGGCCTTATGGTTAATGAGTGGTGATGACACAAAGTACATGCACCAAGTGATTATGAGATGAGAGGCATAATTATAACATGAGCCACAGGATGGATGGTGCTAGTGAAACTCATATAATGTAGAGGGCTTCACCTTCAAGTAAGTTATTAGTAGGTTGGATTTGTAAATAATTATCATAGTAGTTCTACAATGGTTTAGAAGGCACAGGTAAACCTCATATGATACAGTGAGCCCTAAGTTGAACGACTTGGTATATAATATACACATAAGAGTTAGTCACTGTTGGATAATGCAGGTTTATCTCATACAACGTAGTCGGTCCTACTTCCAAGTGGTACTGCAAGTAGATGGGTCTCATACAAACATTATGGTGGGTCACAATACTTACATCAAGGTAGGGTCTATAATCGATCTGACACACGTCCTAAGTTCACATACCTAAGAGATTACACCATCAACATAGTACATGAGTCTAAGTAATCACACAATTCTCACATGCCCACATGGTCTTATGGCCACTCCATTATCAGAAATCCATATGGTTGAACGGCCACACAGATGTCACTCTACTTGCCATTAATAAATGATTTAAGATCACATGGTTACTTATCATAACTCATACATCTTTGGGAAACCACTTTATTAAGCTCCCACATGGTCAGGTTGCTAATGCCATAATTTCACTTGGTTGAGTGGAAGTATAACTAGTATCATGGTCTAGTGACCACATCTCAAGGCATCCAAGACACAATCATAAGCATACCCACCATACCTGGTTACACTATGTTATATTAACTCTTGAACCATGACCGCCCAATACTTCATATGGAGAATGACTCAGATTCGGTGTCACATGATCAAGAAGCCAAGAACTAGCTTCCATCACATTTGATATAGTTTAGTGGTCCCTGCATCTACCTCATCTATGAGCACAAAGGAAGGGTTGTGTTTATATTACATGACATCGAATTTAGGGTCACTCCATATTATCAAGTTATATAATCCAACCTATATCATAATTCTCATGACTAAGAAAATCTACACGTACAAGCCGATTGTTCATGGCTTACGTGACTAAGGCTATGCCCATGAAAATATGGTCATGTCATTGGATGGTTACCAATGCCACCTGATTTCATGTGGTTGGTTGGCCTTCTGTGGATTTCACAATCATATGGTTAGACGACTACATATACTCCACAATTGCATATGATTAAATGGCCATACATACATCACATGCCCACATGATTAAGGGGCCAAACACTTATATCTCACCCTTACACTGGATTAAGCGGTCATTCACACATCTTACAAATATAAGATTAGAAACTAAAAATCACCACTTTTATACAAGCGAGTGGGTCATACAAGATCACAAGGTCGCACAGGTAAGTAGGCCGCACAAATCACCAGTTCATTGGTTTAAGTGTGCAAGGGAATTTCAGCTCAATTGATATCTTCATGTTTTCAGTTAATCTAATGGCGGATAACTTTTGTATGGTTTGGATGGCATATAAACATAATAGTGGGGCTCACAACAGCCCTAACAAACTTCGATGGCAAATAAACTTTATAGTGGGTCCCACATGGTGGGCCTACTCAGTTTTGGGTGACAAATAAACATTAAAGTGACCCTAAGGAGGTTGGCCACGTTGGATGGTTACAATCTATGCAACACAATTGGACAGGTTGGATCTCTCGTAAACATCAAAGTGGATCCTTGAAGGTTTCAACTATGGGCAATTTGGGCTTGTCCAAGTGGGTGGGTCCCATTGATGTGGAAGGGCCACACTTATTAGGTCTGCAAAAGCTAATAGATGGTTTGGATCTAGCATACATATTATGGTGAAATTCTAGGAGGTTTTAAGGGCGGACATTACAACAACATTATTTCTTTGGTGCCAAAATATACATATGGTTTGGATGTAGCTTATACATCACATTGGGTCCTGCGGTCTAGTGGGCCCTACATGGGTATCAAAACGAGCTCCTATTTATTTATTTATTTATTTTTATTATTATTTTTTAAGTCTAGGTCTACATATCCTTATTAATAGGTTAGATGTCAAGTATAACAATATAGTGGCCCATTGGAATTTTCAATGGCAGACCTATAATCCACTGCAGTTGTGGTGTGATTAACCGTGACACGTGTCGACCCTCAACACCATTAGTCAGATGCACCAATCCATGGTGGGCCTGGGACTTAAAATCAAGTCAATATGTGGTTTGTGTGGGGCCATACCACATGTAAAAGTTGAGGGGATTACTCTCCATTAAAACATTTATAACTATTTTTGGGCTCACCAAGGCGTGGATCACAAATCTAGCCCATCCATTATGTGTGTCCCACTTGGTTTAGGGGTTAGGCCAAGTTTCATATGCATCTAAACTTGCCTATATATATATATATATATATATATATATATATATATATATATATATATATATATATATATATATATATATTAGTGTGGTTTTTCATAGGTGGGGTCCACATCATAACGATCTACTCCGGCTACTGGGTTTTATAGCTCGAGACAGATCTAACAAGCCCAATATTCAATATGTTTTGACGTGCAAAAACATTATAGTGGGCCTTAAAAGATTTAAACAATAAATATCGTTGTCTTCTATGATGTGGCCCGCCAGAGATTCTTATTGGCTTCATTTTTTGGCTCCATGGCTAAAATGAGTTGGGAAATTGAATGGATGGCGTGGATTGAATACATATATCATGGGTGGGGCCTGCTGTGATCCCACAGCCCCTTACCCTTTAAACAGGCAGCTAGACGCTTCTTGCTGCAGCGTCCACTCTCTATATATATTTTTGATTTATTTATTTATTTATTATTTATAATGTGTTGTGTGTGCACGTGTATGTATGTGTGAGTGTGTGGCCAACCCAATGGGCCACACTTTAAACGGTTTGGATGGCCTACAAAATTCTGGTGGGCCCCACTATCAATGGGTCCCACATAAAGTCTATAAAAAGTTATTATTGTTATTATTTCGTATGAATCCTCCTATGCATCCACACCATTAATCACATCATTATCATCATATAATAATAACTATTAATCATCTTTTTATATGTATTCTTCAATACATCCATACCATTGATCACATCATTATCATCAAATCATCACCACTACTAATCATCCAAATAATCAAAAGAAAATAAACCATAAGAGTGGAGGGGGTGTACTCATCTTGATGGATTAGATGAATGGTTGAGATGGATGGATGGGATGGGATTGATGGAGTTGATGGCCCACCAAGATCACTCCTCTCTCTCTCTCTATTGTAGGAAAATGTGAAAATGCTAAGGGATGGAGGGGTATTTGTAGAGAAATTGTTAAAATGTGGTTAGATTCAATTAATGTGATTTTGGTTAGCTTAGACTAGGATTATGGCAATTAATTCATGATTTGTAATAAATGGTGGATTTAAAGGACATGGGATGGCATGGTGTGATGATGTTATGCATAGGATATGGTATGGAGAAGAGTTGACCTTGCATGCACATGAGAGAGGGGAGGTATGGGTGTGTGTCATCACACACATGGGTAGAGATTCTCTCACCCATATGTGGCATATGCATGTGTACATAGCATGTGTTGTGCACATGTGTAGAATGAAGTATATGGTGTCATGCGCACATGATACACTAACGATTCTTCACGGCATATCTCACTAACGACGTTTCGTACAAACGCACGGGTGGTACCAACGCGATCACAGCGATGAGGCGGTTGATATAAAATCAGTTTCGAAGCCTTGGGGTTTCAGTCAGTCAGGTGTGCACTATGGACGATTAGTCCAGGTTTGGCTAAGGGAGTCAATCATCATGCACATAGGCATAGAAAGTGGTATGGAATGGATGGAGTGTTACACCTCATGAGAAGGAATAGGAGAAATTAATCCTCCATTTCATCTTAAAGATAGAAAGATCAAAATGAAGGATCAATGGAGCATCTGTTGAGGCATAAAAAAGATAGGGAGAAAGAAAGATGATAAAATAAAAAAGATGTAAAATTCATAGTTTTTGTGGCACAGCATGCAACAGAAGTCTTAGGAAGATCATTGCGCGACGCGTGATGGAAGTATGCACGCAACATATGTATGAGCAATGGTCGTATGCAAGCAATGGAAAAATGCGGCCAATAGATGTTTTGTGGTCACTCGTTGCACAGATGGAAGGGTTCGCACATGTGAGAGGCTATAAATACCCCACCACCTCCTTCATTGGAAAATCAAAAAATTTCAAGAGTGGAAGCAGAGTCTAGACTTAGAGAGATTCCAGGTATTCCAAGTGACTGGTTGTGCGCGCGCAATGAAGGATCCATGTGAAGGGTGACCCGCATGATGGAACTATGCCCACAATGGGCAAAAGGGGAGTGACGCTTCCGTGCAATGAGTTCATTGCGAGGACAGGTTATTTCCTTTGAAAGTACATCTTTCGAAGATATCAGAGGAGACTTAATTCTCACTCAAGGGATAAAGTACTGTAAGCTTAGTGTATTGATCAAGACGTATATCAATTCCTCGTGATGAATTCTCCGATATGAAGATTATACTATGATCCGAAATGCTGCTGGAATCGATATTTGAGTCCATTCAATATATATGTGTCTTTTCATTTATATATTAGAATATTTTATCTTAGAATCAAGGGATTGTATGAGGATGTAAAACAAATTCAAAAGATAAATAAAATATGATGTTTATTCCCTATATTCATCTTTCGTTATTATCGGATAAGATAATTCCTCAAATCGAATACCTTTCACTTCTTTTCAAAACACCGCTACACCATTATGTTAAGGTGTGTAACTCACTATGTCATGCCTTATAATCCCCTCATCTTTACAAAACTGGTTGAATTTGTTAGAAGTGAATGCTCCTCCATTATCTGTCCTTAGAACCTTCAGCTTCTGCCTTGTCTGCTTCCCAACTATTGCCTTCCACACTTTGAATGTGGTGAATACATCGAATTTATTTTTTAGGAAAGAAACTCACACTTTCCTGGAGTAGTCATCTATGATTGAGACAAAAAATGATGATCCCCCAACGAAAGAAACAGGTGATGGACCATATACATTTAAATACACATACTCAAGCACTCCTTTACATAAATGCTTTCCAGTCTTAAAAGTTAACTGAGATTATTTACCATATATACAATGCACACATATATGAAAATCAACACTTTTAAAAATATGAATCAAGCTACGATTAGAAAGTACCTTCATACTACACTCGCTTATTTTGTCCAGACGCACATACTACAAATGTACTGATGTGGACTCCGCTACAGATGCTTCAGCTCTACTTGATGCGGTATTCCTGATCAACCTATAAAGTTTGTGATTCCTCTATGCTTTTATCACTACAAGTGCCCCTTTAGAAACTTTACGAACCCATTCAAAACTAGTAAACTTTCACCCAAGTGCCTTTAATGCCCCAAGAGAGATAAGACTCTTCCTGAGATCAGGAATGTGTCTCACATCTGTCAAGATATGCTTCACTTCATCAAACATCTTGATGTACACCGAACCGATTTCAACAATCTTACAGGCAATGTCATTGCCCATAAACACATGTCCACCATCCCACTCATTGTAACTGGTGAACCAATCACGCTGAGATAGTCATATGGTATTAATCCCATATATCCAAAACTCACTCATTGCTGAGATAGCCCGATTTAGATATAGTGAGAAAATCACCTCTATCTACTTTGTTGTTAGATTCCACTATGTTGGCTTCCTTCAGTGTTTTATCACATTTTCTCCCTATTGAGAGTTAGGATTCCGACAATCCTTCTCCATGTGTCTTATCATATCACAATTTCAACACTTCATTTTGTCATTCCCTTTCGATTTAGATATAGATGGAGATTTTTTCTTCTCCCATTCAGAATTCCTTCTCCTAGTAACCAATGCACCTATAGAGGTACCCTTACCACAGTCTTTCCTTCTCGACAGCTTCTCATGAAAAGGCTAAGCTGACAGTATAAACATTGATGGTATTCTTACCATGGATCAAAGTGTCTACAAGATTCTCGTAAGACGGTGGAAGAGAATTCAGTAGAATTAAGGCTTGATCTTTATCTCTAATCTTAACCTCCACATTCGTCAGTTTATAAAGTAATTCGTTGAATGTGTTCATGTGCTCGTTGATATTAGATCCCTTTATCATCTTAAGATTGTAGAATTGTTTCTTAAGATATAGACAATTTTCTAGGGATTTCTTCATGTACAAACTATCAAGTTTCATCCATATCCCTAGATTGCTCTTTCAATCTAGGACATTGTAGAGAAGGTTGTCCGCTATATATAATTGGATCGAGGTTATAACCCTCTCATCAACTTCAGCATCGCTCATAGATGTAAGACTCTTCACCTTACCAAGGAGAGAGTCTTGCAATCCTTATTGAACTAAAATGCCTCTCATATTCACATTTCATAGTTCAAAACTATTTCTACTAGTGAACTTCTCTATTTTGTACTTCACATTAGACTCTTTTGTTGACATATTTCATATTAAAATTTAAAACCCCAAAGTTAGCTCTAATACCAATTGTTGGGGATTGCACGAAAGTAAACCCAAATTCAACCAAACAAGATGAAATCCAAAATAAACAAAACACATAAAAAACATATGAATTTTACATGAAAAAACCCTCACGGGAAAAAAACCAAGTACAAAGTGACAAGAAATCCACTATGAAATGATATTACAAGAGATGATGCACTTACGATGATGAGAACCCCCTTTGAATCTCCCAAAACCCAAGCTTTTCTTCAATAGTACCCTTAGAATCTCTTAAAAACTCATTGTTCTTCCCTAATCCCAATTAGACCCAATATATACAATCACAACTGGAATAGGAAACAATTCGTACATTCACACAGTTACACGAGCGTCATCGATCTAAATGTCCATTGATCGACATTGATCGAGAACTCTCCGATCGATCGAGTAGACCAAAGCTCGAGTGATAAAACTAGTTCATAATTGTCCAAAGAGTAAATAAGGATTTTTTTGAATATTATCGATTGATTAAACAAATGGTTCGATCGATCGAGCATGGTCTAAAACTGTCTAGTGAGTAATCTGTCTAATTTCATGGAGGTTCAATCAATCAAGAAGGTTTTCGATTAATTGATGTCCCTTGATTCTATATAGATTGAAGACATCTATTCAACATACACTTCATATTTTGTAACTGATTCATAACTAACTTTTGTTATTAGATCATCTTTACTCATTTCTTTTTTTTAAAGGATTTTAAAGCTCACATTACATTTATCCAATGATTTAATAACATAAGCAAAAGAAGATGTTGTTCGCCGCTAATTTGATGATCCTTTCCCCAGAACGGGTGACGGGTGATGGGTGCATGGGCATGCCAGAATTGGGATTATGTTTTCAATTCAAACCAAACAATAACGACCTCGAGTGCTAAAGTAGGAAGATGCTGAGTATGACCGAGATCTGAGGAGATCGCTCGCCTATTCAGCCACTCGTTCAAAGTGTAAATGGATCAGGCAATAGTCAGAGGGTGGGGTTCGTCCTTTGATGATGGGTTGCTCCTTGCTTTCCATACGAAAGGACTTCCTTAATGCATGAAGAGTAGAATGTAAAAGGAGAAATTGAAATTGACCACTAAAGAGTGATTAGATTACAACAATAGTTTTCACGAATTATGCTAAAGAAAGCAAGTAAATGCAATAAGTAATTGATTACTCTAAAGGAAAGAAATTAATTAATAAAAGCTATGATTACACTATGGAATGTAAATTTCACAGGATAATTGAAGATAATTGATTTATTGATTTATTTAGGTTGGTGTGAGATGACCTTTCGTACTGAAATCCTCTTCTATTTATAGTTTCGATCCAGTCGTTCTGGATCCTTCCCATGATCTGACAGTCATCATGACCACTTTTACCCTCACTCTGCTTCTAGATACTTCTCATGTTCTTGCTCCTTTGAATTATTATTCAGCCACTTACAATTGCTTGCGTGCTTTTGACCATTAACCATTTAACATTCGATCTTTCAAACTTGGTTGCATGAATCCCGGCCGGAATAACACAATTAATACGTTATGGCCTCATGACTGTACATATCTTCAGAAAATTGTTATATGCATTTTATACAGGGTTACATGTAATTAGTCCTGATTAGTTAAAACAGAACTTGGCCAGGTAGGGTACAAACATTGCCCTCCTCATCATTGTCCTTTTGAAGAAAGTGATAGCAATGTTTGCAGTGATATAAATGTTTTTTTAATATTCACACATATTGCCAGAATGTGAATCGCATTTGATCATTACTGTCATGCTCCAAACTCTGAAACTAGGCTAATAAAATTCTCGATTGCCAAATCCGGTGCCGACAGCCTTCGTAGTACCCCATTCTCAGATCCCAGTGCGCATGCACTAAATTTCGATCCTGGGATCCTACAAGGAGGATTTTTCAGCATACATTTATCTCGTAATAAGCATAATCATAAGTATACCCAAATCATAAGAACAACATCATCACCACATATCCACTAATATAATCATTTGAGTACAATACTGAAAAGAAAATACATATGTCAAAAATTAAAGCTTCAGAGGTCCGTTACATGCTCCAAGCTCAACACTACTGCAACCTAACGCCACCTGCATGCATCTATTGTGCATAAGCTTATAGAAAGCTTAGAGGGTGGTGAAAGTGTGTGTAAGGTAAGTGTCAAGTATATATAATAAAGCACATAATCATACAATATCGAAAATACAAGCAAGATCATGAATCATACGATATCAGAGTAAGCGGAAATATATTGGTAAGTCTATGAGTCATATAATATCAGAGTACGCAATGCAAATCATAATAAGCCAAATATCATATATTACGGAGGCAATGCGATATGTAGATCCTGCCTAGTTCGTCTAAGCCATGTAAGTGCAGAAACGTAGCAATCCAAAATGTTATATGTCGTGGATGAAATGCAATATGTGTTGCGAATGAAATGACCAAGCTGGAGTGAAGTCGGGATGATAGTACGTAGTATCGCAGGCTATGGGGTCCATTACAAGAGAATTCTATCCAAACCAGTCCCATACCTAAATTTGGATAGTCAAACCAATGTGGTAAACTCCTAATCTTAAGTTAGTGTCGCGTCCCAACCGAAATCCTTGCCATTGCGAATGTACACATAATAAATAATTACGCACCACCAACCCGAGTGGATAATGAATGGATGAATGAATGAGTATGCAACACCTGCTCAGTAGCCTGCTAGCACAGTATCCTGCATACGGCTGGTAGCTCGCACAAGCCTCAGTCCCGCCCACATCAGACCCGCCCACATCAGCGTCTGCCCACGTGCGCCCGCCCACATGTGCAACAGTGACTGGGTGTTATAATATCTTGTCGGTCCTCATATCAAGTCCACATATCAGTACAGTTCCTCCCTGGAAAATCATCGGGGTCTATTACACTCCACATTGACTGTCGCCTCCCTAGTTGCACAGCCCAACGAGTGGAAGAGACCTCACTATCCACCTAGCCAACAGTTTGTCAATACCTACCCGACTCATTAATAGCAGACCCATTTGCGAGCTAGTCATACTTAGCCTAGCTTATAGCCCCCTTAGTCAAGCGGATAAGACCACACCCCCTCCCAGCTAACCATGACACAGTGGGAGACGCGACGTACTAGTATTCAACACTAGGGCGCTCATGTTCCACTCGGTCTATACGTTGGGGCATCTCTTGGCCTCGGAGGATTCTGAGACTTTCACACAAGGACATCCTAAGTACCCACAGTGCAAGAACTAAGTATTTTTGGTGTCCCATCTAGCCATCTAGGATGTGCCTGTGGAGGCCACGACCCTGATGTCGCTAGGGCGTATAATGATCAAGTCATACATAAGCGAGATGCATGAGTCACACTATCTAGTCATGCAGCAACCTCGCACATACCACGCGGTCATATGGATAACTCCTATCAGTGAGTTCCATAAATAGTCTGCCCAATGACATATGCAATGATCAGTCACTACTCATGTCAAGCATACATATGATGCGTATGGGCATGAATCATAGAGTTACACTAAGCATGTTATATGGTGATGAACTATTCTCACAACGAAGATGGGCCTAGATGACCTACACACAACAAGTATGGGCCTATCAATGGGCCCTAGGGAGAAATACAATGCAGACATTTAACCAACATTATCCTTACAGTGTGGATGTCAAACCAACATTACTCACAAGGCATGACCCGCCATAAAGGTCAACACATAAAGCACGGTGGAATCACATTACAATGGGCCTTATGTACATCTCATTGGGCCTCGACCCATGGGCCTCCACTACAACAAATGAACCTCATAACATGGGTCTCATATATATCAAGGTGGGCCTCAACAACGGGCCACAAATACATCAAGATGGGCCTAATCACATGGGCCTCATAAATTCCCAAAATGAATCATAGATCATTTAGACCATACCACAAATAACATTGGAGATAATAATTTTTCATGGTTAACTAAATCACAAGGCCCACTCTAGAGTTTATTTTTCCAACCAATCTAATCATAAGGTCATAAAGACCTGGATTAAGAGGAAAAATAAATATCATATTGATCTAAACTTTTAAGCACAAGGGTTTTATGGTGGATGTTCAAACCCACTGTCTCCTGTAATGTGGTCCACCTGATCTAGATCTGCCTCATTTTGTCTCAAGCCTAGAGGCAAGTTTGCCAACTGGAGGGACAATTTGGATGTAACACATACATCAAAGGTGGGGTCCACTAGCCATCCAGCAGCCTGGTAGAATGGTTGGACGACATGATAATACGCATACATTTTGGTGGGTCGGGTCCCACCGTCCAGCGGAGTGGACGGTGTGGGTAAAACACATACATCGGTGAATACCACGTGGGGGCCACCATAATGTTTATCTAACATCCAATCTGTTGATAATGTCACACGAACCTAAATGAAAAGGAAAAATAAATTTCACGGTGATCTAAAACTTTTGTGACACCCAAAAGAATTTCAGTGGCAGTCGTTCAATCCCACTGCTCCCTGTGATGTGGGCCACTCAAGTTCCATATACGGCTGATTTTTGGAGGGGCCACTGCCAAAAAAGGGGGCCACCAAATGCACGGTTTTGATGTTCCACACAGCACGGTGGGGCTCACGGCTGGGACCTGTGGTCCCTGCTCGTCTACACACGGCCAGCGCAGGACGCTGCTGCGTCCTTGGGTTGTCAACAACAGCAGCGCTGGCTGCTGTTGTGTTATATTTTAAAAAAATAATAATGAAATTTTGAGGTTTTTCCTAGGTGGGGCCCACATCAGGGGAATCCGACCCAGCTATTGATTTTTATGGCCCAAGACAGACCCATGAAGCCCAATATTCGACATATTTTGGGGTACAGAAACGTCAGGGTGAATTTCAACGGTAAAGCCACTGTTTTCTATGTTATGGCCCGCCAGATAGTTGGATTGGCTTCATTTTTTTTCTCAACCCCTAAAATACAATGGGGAATGGAATGGACGGCGTGGATTAGTCCCATACATCTAGGTGCGGTCTACGTGAGTGGCCCTCTGCAAGGCTTGTGAATCAAGCTAATATTTCTATTTCCAGTTCATGTCCAGCGTCCCTGGACGTTAGACGGTTTGGGCATAACACATACATTTAAGGTGGGCCCTGCATCGGTGGGCCACCAAATGATAGATGGTGTGGATACAAAACATATATAAAGTGGGCCCCACCTATAGATGGCTTGGATAAAATACATGCTTCTTGGTGGGCCATCCGGGTGGGCCACACGGCCAGATCATCACATACAATGGGAAAAAAGTGAAAGAGAGAGGGAAGGAGAGAGAGTGAGACACATGTGTGATGGAGGGACCCCGTCACTATGGGCCCTCCTTTTCAAGCATTGAATCATACATCAAGTGAGTCCCAATACATGTGGGCCCAACAAATAAAAAATCAACAGTGGAGATTACTTCTCCACCAAAATGGAAGGTCTAGATGACCTCTTTAAATCTTAGAAAAGTAAACATCATGATGGGGTCCATGTCCATGGAGAATGGCCCCATCATGGAACAATCATGTGAATTAAGGTGGGTCATCGGCCACATCTAGGGTCCAAAGTGAGATCCATACCATCGATCAGTAGGCCTCACTTGGCCCATCATCAAAACATGAAAAATCTTGCCAATAAAGCACCCACCGTTCGATCTTCTTGGTCCTATGGAACGTCGGTCTCCTTGTGCTTCACTTTGATGGAGGGTGATGAGAAGTGAATGGCTAGGATGAAGGATTTTGGGGTGGGAAGTGGGCTACACAACTCACTCTTCTCTCTTGGGAAAGGCTTGGACATATACTCCTTTGGGTTCTTGAAAAATGTGAAGAGAAAGGGAGAGAGAGAGAGAGAGAGAGAGAGAGAGAGAGAGAGGGTTGTAAGGAGAGAGAGTGATGGGTGATGGAGGTGAGTTGAGTGATGGATGTGAGGTGAAAGACTTGTTGACTTTTGGGATAGGTTGCTTGACTTGTGGAGAAAGAAAGCATGGGTTTCTCTTGTACTTGACATGAAGTGATTGATTGATGGGACATATTGTAGAGATTCTCTTGGGATTACAAACGCGCGGTATTTTTCTCAAACTGAACACGGGCCCACAACTCTTGGCCTGGGTATCGCCTCGGCGCGTAATATGCAGCATTGGAACCGCGACGATGGTGTGGTCACAATGGTACAAGTCTAGATTAAGCCGACTCAAATCTACGAGATACGACTTAAGGTCATGCGCAAATGTCGATCATAGGTCATGAATTGTCAGAATTTGTCGAGAAGGACTGCGGGAGTCTACGGAATGGTACGGTTTAAGATACAGGTCTTACAGCTCTCTCCACCTAATAAAAATTTTATCCTCAAAATTTAAACTACAATATCACCAATACAGAGCTCACAAAGGGAGGAAAATCCTATCAAAACAAAACATACCAAAATAATCAAATACCTAAGAGATGGGGACAACGCCTACGAATCTTAGCCTTTTGTTCCTAAGACGCCTCATCAGCACTATGATGACCCGACTGGACTTCAAATCTTGAATTAGAAATGATCGAAACTAGAATACTATACAGCCTCACAATCTCAACAATATGGAGCTATATCAGAGAATCTCTAAGTTATTCGAATTCGGGGATTTAAACATTTTAATTCCTCAACAATCATAGAGTGAAGGGTAGCTATCAGTAGATATGTGATATTATCCTTAGGTATTTCAAGTTATGCTCTAATACCAACTTCTGTCACACCCTAAACTCGGGAACCAGGCTCATAAAATTCTTGATTGTCGAATCTGGTGTCAATAGCCTCCGTAGTACCCCATTTTCAGTTCCCAACGGGAATGTGCCAGACTCCAATCCTGGGATCCTACAAGGAGGATTTTCCAGCATACATTTATCTCGTAATAAACATAATCATAAGTATACCCAAATCATAAGAATAACATCATCCACTAATATAATCATTTGAATACAATACTGATATAATCATTTGAATCCAATAATATAATCATTTGAAAAAAATACTGAAAAGAAAATATATATGTCGAAAATCAAAGCTCCAGAGGTCTGCTGCATGCTCCAAGCTCAACACTGCCACAACCTAACGCCACCTGCATGCATTTATCGTGATAAGCTTATAGAAAGCTTAAAAGGTGGTGAAAGTGTGTGTAAGGAAAGTGCCAAGTATATATAATAAAGCACATAATCATACAATATCAAAAATACAGGCAAGATCAAGAATCACACGGTATCAGAGTAAGCGAAAATATACTTGTAACACCCTGAAAATCGGGGGTCGCGTATAAACTCAACTCCCGAGTTCCAGACCGTCACTTATGCAACAAAAATGGTTATGATTCGATGTTGTCTGATTTAAAGCATTCACATGAGTAAAAGTATACCAAAACTGCAATTCATACTTCAGATCCAGTGATAAAAGCAAGCGGAAGACTAAACAAGATATATATCACTGTATGGAAAAATAAAGTAATCTCAACTGTCTCCAAAGTATGACTACATCTCTGAGTCTCATATACATGTACATAACAAAAGAATAATGTTCAAAAAGAAAAGTCCCACTGATGTCCCCTCGATCCAGGTCGCCTACGGGAAGCCGTCATGATACTGCATATACGAGAACTCATCCTGGTCCTCGTCATCATCTAGCTCCACCTCCTGGATCTCATCGTCACCTGCAACTACAACAGGGTCTGGTGGGTGTTGCAAACACCATCCCGTAACGTGGGAATGAGTGATCAACTCAGTGGAATCATAGAGCAAAGATTAGCATGTTCACAATTCAGTCACGCGATAATAGTAAAGCAGTAAATCAGACAAGTCCTAATACTGTTGTTAATGCAAGATGATATGACGTGATGTATGCCCTCACCGACGATCACCCTCATACGGCAACATCTTACGACCGCGGCATGCCACACTCCCTAGAGTGCTCCACATCTTCCAGGCACATGCAATGCTATGGTGATATGATTACCAAGTTGTTATTAGTCCATTCAAACAGCAGGATTGGGAAACTAAGGTACCTCCCTTGTATCAATCCCAACACGGATCCTGTCTAGGGTCGTCACTCCTAGTAATCTCATACGATGTACATTTCGTAGGTCACTGCAAGGGCTGCCAGGGCTGTTGCTCGCACTCGTTGCACCGCTCCCCCATCACCTTATCAATACAGGCCTACTGTACTCTACTGCACGGAAGGGTCGTCGCCTCCCGTGAACTCAGAATACGCTCGCGGTCACTACAAAGGGCTCGTCGCCTGATCAGTGTAGGCCGACAGCTAGAATATAGTGTCCCATACCACCATAATCTGCTCACGAGTCTAGGTGCTCACTGGTCACTACGGGGAGATTTGTGGCCCCAGCGTAGGCCGACAGCTCGACCACGGTGTCCCATACCACCATGCCCGGCTCATGAGTCTTCGTGGTTCAAGGTACCACGGTTAATAGGGTTTACAATGGTAAGTTCAGTACCCTAGGTTCAAGCAGTTATGATACATACATGGTGAACAAACATCGGCCAGTCGGGTTACTTGACGGGCTCGACTAGCGCGATCGCATCTCGAACTGAACGACATGAAGTGCGTAAAACACTTCGCGTGGCCTAACCACTGCCGCCAACTCTCAACACGAATCACATTCATCGACGCGTCATTCGTGGCTATGACCAGTCAGCCACGAATTCGCTCGGTTACCGACTGCCTGGACTAAGTCAAGTCCCACACATCTATGGAATTACATTAACACTATAAGAAGGTATTGGAATTGAAATACATCATGTGAGCATGTTAGCACATGTTACAGCATTCAACTTAAGCAAATCTTTAAGGCATACTTCCCATGCATATTCAACTTAAGCAAATCCTCAAGCACATATATTCCATGCATGTAATGAAATCATGCATTTTGTCAACATGTAGAAAATCATTTAGGTCAGCATAATAATTGAAAAATCAATCACAAACTATCAAATAACATCATTTAATACAATACATACTAATACAAGCATTTATACAAACACATACACTACACACTTAAGTCAACATATAGTATGTCGTCCCAAAGTGTGCAACTCGGCGAATCTTTTCGCCAAACTAATTATGCACGCATTCCTAACTTCCTAATGCGACAACAAACCATGTCAATCACATCAGCAAAATATGAATGTAAACAGTACTTCCTACAAATGACTAAAATGCCCTAAATCTCATATTCTTCGTTAGCTTACGAAACGGGAAACGGAGAGCATTTTGTACATGTCAAACGGCGATGCCGTCAAGAATCTACTATTAAACGACATTGAAAGCATTGGGAACTGTCAATCAAAGCGTCTAAAATCCTCACCTAGTGTCTTGTAGACTCGGGAATTGAAGCGGAGTGTATATGCTTCGTCTACGGCGAGTAAGGAGCCTAATACATAAGATCCATAAGCTACATCGCTATGGAAACAAGAAAAACTCAAATCACCAACTATTTAGGGTTTTTACTTACCTAGGATTGCGGTGGAATCGCCGGGAAAGCGGTAGAGGAGTGTTGCTTAAGCATGTGCAACACGTAGCACAAGTGGCGGGAAGAACTCTCCCACTCTCTCACAATCTCTCACTCTTTTTCTCTCTCCCAAGCTAGGGCTTCTCTCAAATTCGGATGGGAGAGAGGAGTGAGGGTTTCAACCCCTTTTATAGCCTAAAACATTCCCAAAATAGGCTTGGGAACAATGTTTACTTGGTGCCTAACCAAATCGGGGCCGTTTCGGTCCAAAAGGGCATTTCTGGAGGTCCCCAGGCCAAATGCGGTCGGACTTAAGCTCATGCATACTGGATCTAGCATACATCCAGTTTTCAGACCGGTTGGGTTCCCAGATCGCACGTGGCGGCCCAGTTTCAGTTTAACGGTCACCGCACCAAGATCAGGCCTATAAGTCTCGTGATATATAATAGATATTTTTCCTGATCCAAGGGTGTAATTTGGCTGTATTCTGATGGTCAGAATGCTTAATACTGATGCGTCAAATTTGTGTGCCAGATTTGAATTTGAAATTCCAACTATGTCCCTATTCACACTCTCTTCGGTCCGGGCTCAATGAAATAGCCTGTGATCATCGGTTTGACTTGATTTTTGGAATGAGTGTCAAGCCCAGCTAGACGGTCCTAACGGTCTAAGATAGGAGGTATCGGACTTTCAACGTGCGGTCTAGATCCAATACAAAGATTCAAAGTGGTCCAGAGAACAAACCGGCTTAGAGTTTGATCCGAGGCTTTAGAGCATTATAGCACCCTTAGTTCCACTCGCTTCGAGCCTTGTAGAACGTATTTAAAGTGATCAGGGACCATTTCCCAGCTATTCTAACGTTGCACTAGCTAACCTAGTCAAATTTTCCAAAGGAATGGATTCTAAGCAAATTCGGGTCGAGTTGGTACTCGAGCCCAAGTATGGATTTTTCACGGGCGTTACAATACTGAAAAGTTTATGAGTCATATAATATCAGAGTATGCAATGTAGATCATAATAAGCAAAATATCATATACTGCAGATGCAATGGATATACGGATCCTACCCAGTTCGTCTAAGCCATATAAGTACAGAAATGTAGCAATCCAAAATGTTATATACCGTGGATGAAATGCAATATGGGATCCAAATGAAATGACCAAGCTAGAGTGAAATCGGGATGATAGTACGTAGTATCACAGGCTATGGGGTCCATCATAAGGAAATTCTATCCAAACCAGTCCCATACCTAAATTTGGATAGTCAAACCAATGTGGTAAACTCCTGATCTCAAGTTAGTTGCGTGCCCCAACCGAAATCCTGGCCATTACGAAGGTACACGTAACAAATAGTTATGCACCACTAGCCTGAGTGGATAGTGAATGGATGAATGAATGAGTATGCAACTCCTGCTCAGTAGCCTGTTAGTATAGTAGCCTGTCAACAGCTGATAGCTTGCCCAGTGTGGTAGCTCGCTCAAGCCTCAGCCCCGCCCACATCACACTCCCCCACATCAGCGTCCGCCCACGTGCGCCTGCCCACATGTGCAATAATGACAGGGTGTCATAATATCATGTTGGTCCTCATATCAAGTCCACATATCAGTATGATTCCTCTCTGAAAAATCACTGGGGTTGATTACACTCCACACTGACCGTCGCCTCCCTAGCCGCACAACCCAGCAAGTGGAAGAGACCTCACTAGCCGCCTAGGCAGTAGTCTGACAATACCTACCCGACTCGTTGATAGTGAACGCATTTATGGTCTGGTCATACTTAGCTTAGCTTATAGCCCCCTCACTCAGGCGGATAAGGTCACACCCCCTCCCAACTGACCACGACACAGTGGGAGACACGGCCTACTGGTATTCGGCACTCAAGCACTCATGTTCCACTCGATCTAGACGTTGAGGGTCTCCTGGACTCGGAGGATTCTGGGACTTTCATCTAAGGACATCTTAAGTACCCATAGTGCTAGAACCAAGTATTTTCGGTGCCTCATCTAGCCATCCACGATGTGCCTGTGGAGGCCACGACCCTGATGTTGCTAGGGTGTACAATGATCAAGTCATACATATGCGAGTTGCATAAGTCACACTGTCCAGTCATGCAGCAACCTCGCGCGTACCACGCGCTCATATGGGTAACTCCTATCAGTAAGTTCCATAAATAGTCTACCCAATTGCATATGTTATGATTAGTCACTACTCATGTCAAACATACATATGATTTATATGGGCAGGAATCATGGAGTTACACTAAGATGTTATATTGTGATGAACTATTCTCACAACGAAGATGGGCCTAGATGGCCTACACACAACAAGTATGGGCCTATCAATGGGCCCTAAGAAGAGAAACGATACGGACATTTAACCAACACTATCCTTACAATGTGGACATCGAACCAACATTGCTCCCAAGGCATGGCCAGCCATAAAGGTCAACACATAAGCCACGGTGGAATCACATTACAATGGACCTTATGTATATCCCATTGGGCCACGACCCATGGGCCTTTATTACATCAAATGGGCCTCATAACATGGGTCTCATATATATCAAGGTGGGCCTCAACAACAGGCCACAAATACATCAAGATGGGCCTAATCACATGGGCCTCATAAAATCCTAAAATGAATCATAGATCATTTGGACCATACCACAAATAGCATTGGAGAAAATAATTTTTTGCGGTTAACTAAATCACAGTGCCCACTCTAGAGTTTATTTTTCCAACCAATCTATTTATAAGGTCATAAAGACCTGGATTAAGAGGAAAAATAAATATCATATTAATCCAAACTTTTATGCACAAAGGTTTAATGGTGGATGTTCAAACCTACTGTCTCCTGTAATGTGGTCCACCTGATCTAGATCTGCCTCATTTTGTCTCAAGCCTCAAGGCAAGTTTACCAACTGGAGGGACAATTTGGACGTAACACATACATTAAAGGTGGGGTCCACTAGCCATCCAATAGCCCAGCAAAATGGCTGGATGGCATGATAAAGCACATACATTTTGGTGGGTCGAGTCCCACCATCTAGTGGAGTGGACGGTGTGGATAAAACACATACATCGGTGAATCCCACATGGGGCCCACCAAAATGTTTATCTAACATCCAATCTATTGCTAAGGTCACACGAACCTGAATGAAAAGGAAAAATAAATTTCACGGTGATCTAAAACTTTTGTGACACCCAAAAGAATTTTAGTGGCAGCCGTTCAATCCCACTGCTTCCTGTGACGTGGGCCACCTAAGTTCCATATACGGCTAATTTTTGGGGGGGCCACTACCCAAAGAGGGGCCCACCAAATGCACGGTTTTGATGTTCCACACACATCATGGCGGGGCCCACGGCTGGGAAATGTGGTCCCAGCTCGTCCGCCCCCAACCAATGCAGGACACTACTGTGTCCTTGGGTTGTTAACAATAGCAACGCTGGCTGCTGTTATGTTATATTTATTTTAAAAATAATAGAAATTTGATGTGTTTCCTAGGTGAGGCCCGCATCAGGGGAATCCAACCCAGCCATTAGTTTTTATGGCCCAAGACAGACCCATCAAGCTCAATGTTCGACATAGTTTGGGGTACAGAAATGTCAGGGTGAATTTCAATAGTAAAGCCATTGTTTTCTATGCTATGGCCCGCCAGATAGTTGGATTTGCTTCATTTTTTGGCTCAACGCCTAAAATACAAAGGGGAATGGAATGGATGGTGTGGATTAGTCCCATACATCTATATGGGTCCTGCATGATCGACCCTCTCCAAGGCTTGTGAATCAAGCTAATATTTTTGTTTTCAGTTCACGTCCAGCGTCATTGGACATTGGACAGTTTGGGCATAACACTTAAATTTAAGGTGGGCCCTACATAGGTGGGCCACCAAATGATTGATGGTGTGGATACAACACATACATAAAATGGGCCCCAACTATAGATGGCTTAGATAAAATACATGCTTCATAGTAGGGTCCATCCGGGTGGGCCACATGGCCACATCATCACATACAATGAGGAAAAAATGAAAGAGAGAGGGAGGGAGAGAGAGTGAGACACACATGTGATGGAGGGACCCCAACACTATAGGCCCTCCTTTTCAAGCATTCAATCATACATCAAGCTAGTCCCAATATATGTTGGCCCACCAAATCAAAAATCAATGGTGGAGATTACTTCTCCACCAAAATGGAAGGTCTAGATGACCTCTTTAAATCTTAGAAAAGTAAACATCATGATGGGGTCCATGAAAAATGGCCCCATCATGGAATGATCATGTGAATTGCCACCAAATGATAGATGGTGTGGATACAACACATACATAAACTAGGCCCCAACAATAGATAGCCTGGATAAAATACATGCTTTATGGTGGGGTCCATCAGGGTGGGCCACACGATGTAACATCCCAAAAATCGGGGGTCGAGGATAAACTCCACTCCCGAGTTCCAGAACATCACTTATGCAACATTTTCAATGATGGATGAATGTTGTTCATATTAGTGCAGAAAACTCGAGTGGGATTAGACCAAAACAGCATATCGTACTCCAGAGATAGTTAAATTAACAAGTGGAAGAATGTGATAGATATATAAAATATATAAATGATTGTAAGTCTCCAGAGTGTGAACATGTTACCAGGTTAACTAAATACATGTATCTCCAAAATAGAAAGAAAAGAATATACGTGGGTGTGTAAATAAAAGGCAAAATACCAAGTGTATTGGCATCTAATCAGTAACCCTGTAAACCCGTCGATCAGAACCAGCATATAGGAGAAATCCTCCTCATCATTAAACAAATCCGGCTCCACTTCACAACAGCGCCATCACCTGGAACTAAAATAGGGACTGGTTGGTGTGCGCAACACCGTCCCGTATCGTAGGAGTGAGTAGCTAACTCAGTGGAATCATAGAGCAAAGGTTAACATGTTATCAAATCAATCAAGCGATAATGATAAAGAAAGAAAATCAAACATTCCTAAATACTGTGATTAATGCAAGCATGAAATGACATGATGGATGTCCTCACCGACATACTCCCTCATACGACACCATCTTACGTCCGCGGCATGCTTTCTTCCCTCAGTTCTCCACATCTTCCAGGCACATGCAGTGCGATATGAATATGATTACAGAGTTATTATTAGTCCTTTTCATATAGCAGGATTGGGAAACTAGGGTACCTCCCTTATATCAATACCCAAACAATGATCCATTCTAGGGTCGTCAGTCCTAGCATATCTCATACGAAGTATGGTTCTAGGTTGCTGCAAGGGCTGCCAGGGCTGTTGCACGCACTCTTTGCACCGCTCCCCCATCACCTTATCAATACAGGCCTAGTTTATATCCTTAAGACTGCGTTAGGACTCGTCGCCCTCATGCGGTGCTAGGATAAACTCAAGGTCTCTATAAAGGGCTGCCAGGGCTATTGCTCTCACTCGTTGCTCCACTCCCCCATCACCTTATCAATGTAGGCTGACAGCAAGAATATAGTGTCCCATACCACCATAATCTGCTCAGAGTAGGCTGCTCACTGGTCATTAAGGGGAGATTTGTGGCCCCAGCATAGGCCGACAGCTCGACCACAGTGTCCCAAACCACCATGCCCGACTCATGAGTCTTTATGGATCGAGGTACCAAGGTTAGAGGGGCTTTCTAATGCTAAGTTTTGTACCCTAGGTTCAAGCAGTGATGACGAATACAAGGTGAACATACAATGGTCAGTCGGGTTACTTGATGAGTCCGACTAGCACGAGCGCACATTGAATCGACCGACATGAAGTGCACAAGCACTTCGTGTGGCCTAACTGCCGACGACTCTAGTATAACTCGGGTTCGTCATACACATCCTTCGTGGCGAATAGAATCCAACTACGAATTCTAAATTGTTACCGACTTCCTGGACTATAGCTTAGCCCCAAACACTTGTAATGTGAATCAATAATCATATGAGATAAATGAAATTGAAATGACAAATAATTCAAGCATGTTAGCAACATGTTATAAGGTACAACATACGCAGTTAAACATACTCAAGCATTTCATACATAAGGAATCAATTCAACAACGTACATGGAGGAAATCATACCCATCATCAACGTAGTTGAGAATCCTATCTCAACACTGGTCTACAACACTACTTACTAAGTGCTTACTCACGCAAGCATTTATACAAACACTTAGACTACACAGCTCCAACGTACTTGACGTATATTGATTTTCACATATAATATGACAGATCCTTATATCAAGGAGATGTCTAATACACAACAATCATGTTCTTACATTCAAAACATATGGTAGGCATAAATCATATTGATTTAGGCATTTCAATAAACACTTAGTCTACACACATTAGTTTACATAGCATATGTTGGCCAATATGTGCATTAGGGCGAATCTCTTTGCCAAACAGATCATACACGCATAACTAACATAGGTACATGACAAATACGCATGGCAATCCTATCGGTTAAATACGTACGTATAGAGTATTTCCTAAAAATACCTAAAATACCCTAAATCTCATATTCTTCGTACGTATTCGAAATGAAAAATGGACAGTATGTTCTGCATGTCAAACATCATCCTTATCAGCAATCTACCATTAAACGGCATTGAAAGCTTTGAAAACAGGTAATCTAAGCGTCTAAAATATGCACCTTATGACGTAGGAGTGTAATGAATCGAATAGGAACTCTACGTCGTCGTCAACGACTGATTGACACCCTACAACACAAGGTAAGTCAGCTACTTCACTACTTGGCTCGATAGAATCCCTAAAATAGGTTAGGGTTAGGGTTTTCTTACCTAGAACGGCGTTGGAATCGCCAGAATAACGATGCAGGTGAAAGGATCTGGCACGTGGAGCAGCAGGGAAGAATCCCAGGAGAAAGCCCCAACTTCTCCCTCACTTTCTCTCTTTTCTCTCTTCTCTCTCCAAGGGTTTCCCTAAATTCGTATGGGTTAGAAAGCTAAGGGTTTAAGCTCCTTATATAGGCTAAAAACTCACCTATATAGACTTAGGACCAAGGTATACTTGGGTTACAGCTAAATCGGGTCTTTTTCGATCCAAAAGGATGTTTCTGGAGGTCCCTTGACTGAATGCGGTCGGACTTAAGCTCATGGATGTTGTATCTTGATCACATTAAGTTTTCAGTTCGATAGATTCCCAGATCGCACGTGGCGGACTAGTTTCAGTTCAGCGGTCACTGAGACTCGATCAGGGATTCCAAGTATACTGACCTGAGTGGGAAATGATCCCTAATCTGAGGGTGTATTTGGGTCAGATTCTAACTATCAGAACGCTTAAAAAATGTCGCACAAGCGACATGTTCCAGATTTATTTAAATTTAATTTAATTTCTAAATAAATTCACTTTTCTCACTCTTCACTCTGGACGCAAGGAAATGGTCTCGGGACATCGTATGGACTTGATTTTTGAGGTGATTGTCAAGTCCAACTAGGTGGTTAGGATTGTCTAAGTTCGGGATAATCGAACTTCCGACGTGCGGTCCAGGTCCGATTCAAAGTTTCTGAATGCTCCCGTGAGCAACCGGGTTTAGAGTTTGATCTTAGATTTTTAGGTAACATATCGTTAGCGATCCTACTAATTTTGGGTCTTATAGTTTATATTTAAAGTGATTCAAGTTAATTCTACTGAGTATTCAATTTGGTACTTAACCAAATTCTATCCTAATATGGCAGAATACGGTCCTAGGGCCATTCTATGCCCCATTTTGGGCACGTCTAGTTATCATATTATTTTTATTATTTTTCTGGGGGTTCATCATCAAGTTTACCCTATCTCCACCAAACTTCATGAGATTTCAAGTTGTATAAAAATTCTAAAAATTCTCGAAGTAGCAGCTATTCAACAAGTGATTTTCAGACAGTTTGTCACAACGTCCTACTTTAAACTATATTAAATATTTTATTATATTTTTCACATATTTTTATATAAAACTAAACTCATTTAGCTTCAATCTGATTTTGAATTACCCAAATCGGAGTTATAACGAGGGAGATATGAGTTTTCAAAGTTGAAAGAAACGTGCAAAAAAAAGTACAGAAACCGGCCCGCTAGACTGCTGTACGGACGAGGTTGCCAAGGCCTCGCCAAACCGGCGAGGTCCTCGCTGGTCACTGACCTATTTGGCGAGGAATCGCCCCATGAGTGAGGTCCTCACCCCCCAGGGATGCCGGAAACATGTGGGGCCCACCTTGGATCCCCCCGAATTGAGTCGTTTGAGCCCATGAGTCCGTCGAGGCATTTATCGAGTCTCATTTGCAAACCAAAACGAGTTACACAATGTACAATATATGATTTTAGGGTAGAAGAAGCTAGTCCAACCAAATAACCTATCTACATCATGAGATTCTAAAAATTCCATAGTCAAACTCCCATTTTACGCATGTATGAACCATTTATAGTAAGTTTTAGTTTAAGTATAGTTCCTCACCTTTTAAACTTTAGGTTTGTGTCTAA
The DNA here is from genome assembly GCA_037074715.1 of Magnolia kwangsiensis. NCBI lineage: Eukaryota > Viridiplantae > Streptophyta > Magnoliopsida > Magnoliales > Magnoliaceae > Magnolia > Magnolia kwangsiensis. The sequence continues at coordinate 114,028,170 of CM073572.1, read as the reverse complement.
TATGAAAGTACTTAGAGAAATTTGAAGAATGGGGTGGTGAAAGGTGAGATTTTGAAGGAAATGGGTTGCAAAATGATTTCTAGACTTTAGGATTAATCTCTAAGAGTGATATGGTTGACTCATTTACTAAGGACATCTAATTTCAGGTTAGTGAAAATCTGGGTGTTACAACCTACCCCCCTTAAAAATAATTTCATCCCCGAAATTGGCGAATGGTAATTAGTAATGATTCTATTATGCCTTTTGCCTAAACTGTACTGATTTCAAGTTTATATGTGTGGTGGGATATTACATCTATATTAGTCTTGCGCATTTTTATCTATCCTCCTTAAAAATTTACTCTTTATCTCTTGCTTATACCCTGATGGCTGGCTACAATTGATTTCTTTATCTATTTGGAATCTCAACGATGATTCCCAACTACTTAGAGTAATATATATATTTTCAGTGGTTAACCAGTACAGAGAGATAGTTGTAGTGGGCTCGATTCTGATACGTTGAACATCTACCTGACCAGGGTAGAAGCCTTATCGTATCCCTTCCTAGTCCTGGTAGATCCTGGCCTTCTGCCCGGTCAAAGCAGTGAGTCCATTGGTAATCTACCAGGATTGAGAAATGAGTCAAGCCGTGAATGCTTCGCCATTGTATATTTCAGTAACTCCGTAGTCCGATCACTCTAAAAGCTTAGGGAATGCCCATCACTGCAAGGTTCAAATTTTCTATTTAGGTCTTGGTCTAAAGAGTCCTCATCTTAATTTGTATCCATGGTGGGAGTTAAGGGTTTCTATCTTTTCGTCTAACCTGGACCAGTTTCTTTCAATCCTAGGCTAGTGGAGAAGGGGCCAACCACGCTTCCGCTGTGCCACTCTGATCTAATGGCTGTATTAGCTGACCTAACTAGATTGGACTCAATACATTCTACCCCCCTTAAAAATAATAACTTTTGGTTATAGGTAGTCGGGCCAACATGGAAGAAATTTGGTGTAGTGGGTCTGAGCCGAATACATAGACTTTCTGTCTAGCTAGGACAGAAAACTTGTCGTATCATTTCTTAATCCTAGTTGGTGTCGATCTTCTGCTTTATCAGAGCATTGAGTTCATTGGTAACTACCAGGATTAAAAAGTCGATTCAAACCGCGAATACCTCGCTTATATATAATTTCTCTACTCCGTGTTTCCAATTGTACTAAGTCCTTGGAAGGGCAAATCTAAGGGGCGTGTTGGTTTATCCTAGCAGTTAATCTGAGGGGTATATAAGTTTTCTCTAAGCGCACATAGTTTCTAAGTTAAACAAGCTTCCTAAGAGTCACTAAAGAAGCCTACAAGCATTAAGAGAATTCAACGAAGGAATGAGGTCTCACTCCAACCTAATCAAGTCGACTAACTAAGTCTAAGTCTATCATTCTATTACCTTAGCATAATTAGTCTTTTACATTCCTTAGTATAACTAGTAGTCTAGTCTTAACTTATGCGTAGCGGTAATTCACTAGTTATATTCTAAAGTCTATGTTCATATGCTAAGTGATTTCATACCTTTCCTAATTCAAGAAATTTGTTTTATAGCTTAGGGTCAGAAGTTGTCTAGTTAAATTTGAGTTGCCCGAACCTAAATCTAATTACTCTTGAACACTAAAGACATGTTTGGAAGGAGGGCACATACCAACTAAAGAGGCCCTAGGGCTCATGTTATTAATTTATTGAATTTCCTACATCATCAAATCCTTTGAAGTCTACGAGTCCAACTTTAAGTCTAAAATTCTAAGTTGTATTAAATGGATTCCGTTGCTAATCCCACCGCGAGATTCGAAATGACATGTTTGGAAGGAGGGTGGGATGGGATTAAAAATCGATTCATAGACTTTGGAAAATGCGTCTTGTGTTGGAAAGTGTGAGATAGGATTTTCAAGTCCCATGATGATAAATTTTCAAGTATAATTTGAAAGGAAGGTAAAGAGTTGTAAAGAATAATGGTGGATGGGTGTGAGATGTAGAAGAAGACGGAAGCTGGAGTGAAAAGAAGTGGGGATAAGAGATCATTTTACATGGTCTCGGTTACGTACGGGCTCGCCCGTCGGCGACACTTGGGATTCTAATGTGGTTTCTAGATTTCATCGCCCCCTTCCTAAGTCGAAGTGCGTCAGTGTGCGTCGTGTAACCTTAACCCAGGTCCAGTTTAATCCAAATCATGCTCTGATACCACCTGTAACATCTCAAAAATTGGGGGTCGAGGATAAACTCCACTCCCGAGTTCCAGAACATCACTTATGCAACATTTTTAATGATGGATGAATGTTGTTCATATTAGTGCAGAAAACATGAGTGGGATTAGACTCAAACAACATATCATACTCCAGAGATAGTTAAATTAGCAAGCAGAAAAATGTGATAGATATATAAAATATATAAATGATTGTAAGTCTCCAGAGTGTGAACATGTTACCAGGTTAACTAAACACATGTATACTCCAAAATAGAAAGAAAAGAACATATACGGGTGTGTAAATAAAAGGCGAAATACCAAGTGTATTGGCATCTAATCAGTAATACTGTAAACCCATCGATCAGAACTAGTATATACGAGAAATCATCCTCATCATCAAACAAATCTGGCTCCACTTCACAAGCAACGCCATCACCTGAAACTAAAATAGGGACTGGTTGGTGTGCGCAACATCGTCCCGTATCGTGGGAGTTAGTAGCTAACTCAGTGGAATCATAGAGCAAAGGTTAACATGTTATCAAATCAATCAAGCGATAATGATAAAGCAAGCAAATCAAACATTCCTAAATACTGTGATTAATGAAAGCATGAAATGATATGATGGATGCCCTCACCGACATACTCCCTCATGCGACACCATCTTACGTCTGCGGCATGCTTTCTTCCCTCAGTGCTCCACATCTTCTAGGCATATGCAGTGTGATATGAATATGATTACCGAGTTGTTATTAGTCCTTTTCGTACAACAGGATTGAAAAATTAGGGTACCTCCCCTATATCAATACCCAAACAATGATCCATTCTAGGGTCGTCAATCCTAGCATATCTCATACGAAGTACAGTTCTAGGTCACTGCAAGGGCTGTCAGGGTTGTTGCACGCACTCATTGCACTGCTCCCTCATCACCTTATCAATACAAGTCTATTTTATATCCTTAAGACTGCATCAGGACTCGTCGCCCCCATGCGGTGTCAGGATAAACTCAAGGTCACTACAAAGGGCTACCAGGGCTGTTGCTCACACTCATTTCTCCACTCCCCCATCACCTTATCAATGTAGGCCGACAGCAAGAATATAGTGTCCCATACCACCATAATCTGCTTAGAGTAGGGTGCTCACTGGTCACTACGGGGAGGTTTGTGGCCCTAGCGTAGGCCGACAGCTCAACCACGGTGTCCCATACCACCATGCTCGGCTCATGAGTCTTAGGCGATCGAGGTACCAAGGTTAGAGGGGCTTTCCAATGGTAAGTTTTGTACCCTAGGTTCAAGCAGTTATGACGAATACAAGGTGAACATACAATGATCAGTTGGATTACTTGATAAGTCCGACTAGCACGAGCGCACGTTGAATCGACCGACATAAAGTGCATAAGCACTTCGTGTGGCTTAACCACTGCCGACGACTCTAGTACGACTCGGGTTCGTCATACACATCCTTTGTGGCGAATAGAATCCAACCACGAATTCTAAACCGTTACCGACTGCCTGGACTATAGCTTAGCCCCAAACACTTGTAATGTGAATCAATAATCATATGAGATAAATGAAATTGAAATGACAAATAATTCAAGCATGTTAGCAACATGTTATAAGGTACAACATACGCAATGAAACATACACAAGCATTTCATACATAAGGAATTAATTCAACAACGTACATGGAGGAAATCATACCCATCATCAACATAGTTGAGAATCCTATCTCAACACTGGTCTACAACACTACTTACTAAGTGCTTACTCACGCAAGCATTTATACAAACACTTAGACTACACAGCTCCAACGTACTTGACATATGTTGATTTCCACATATAATATGACAGATCCTTATATCAAGTAGATGTCTAATACACAACAATCATGTTCTTACATTCAAAACATATGGCAGGCATAAATCATATTGATTTAGGCATTTCAATAAACACTTAGTCTACACACATTAGTTTACATAGCATATGTCGGCCAATATGTGCATTAGGGTGAATCTCTTCGTCAAACAGATCATACACGCATAACTAACATAGGTACACGACAAATACCCATGGCAATCCTATCGAAAAAATACATACGTATAGAGTATTTCCTAAAAGTGCCTAAAATACCCTAAATCTCATATTCTTCGTACGTATTCGAAATGAAAAATGGACAGCATGTTTTACATGTCAAACAACATCCTTATCAGCAATCTACCATTAAACGGCATTGAAAGCTTTGAAAACAGGTAATCTAAGCGTCTAAAATTCGCACCATACGCCGTAGGAGCGTAATGAATCGAATAGGAACTCTACGTCGTCGTCAACGATTGATTGGCACCCTACAACAAAAGGTAAGTCAGCTACTTCACTACTTGGCTCGATAGAATCCCTAAAACAGGTTAGGGTTAGGGTTTTCTTACCTAGAACGGTGTTGGAATCGCCAGAATAGCGATGCTGGTGGAAGGATCTGGCACGTGGAGCAGCAGGGAAGAATCCCAGGAGAAAGCCCCTACTTTTCCCTCACTTTCTCTCTCTTTTCTCTCTTCTCTCTCCAAGGGTTTTCCTAAATTTGTATGGGTTAGAAAGCTAAGGGTTTAAGCTCCTTATATAGGCTAAAAACTCACCTATATAGACTTAGGACCAAGGTATACTTGGGTTACAGCCAAATCGGGTCTTTTCCGATCTAAAAGGATGTTTCTGGAGGTCCCCTGACTGAATGCAGTCGGGCTTAAGCTCATGGATGTTGGATCTTGATCACATTAAGTTTTCAGTTCGATAGAGTTCCCAGATCACACATGGCGGACCAGTTTTAGTTCAGCGGTCACTGAGACTCGATCAGGGATTCCAAGTATACTGACCTGAGTGGGAAATGTTCCCTAATCCGAGGGTGTATTTGGGTCAGATTCTAACTGTCAGAACACTTAAAAAATGTCGCGCAAGCGACATGTGCCAGATTTATTTAAATTTAATTTAATTTTTAAATAAATTCACTTTTCTCACACTCTTCACTCCGGACGCAAGGAAATGGTATCAGGACATCGTATGGACTTGATTTTCGAGGTGATTGTCAAGTCCAACTAGGCGGTCAGGATTGTCTAAGTTCGGGATAATCGGACTTTCGATGTGCGGTCCAGGTCCGATTCAAAGTTTCTAAATGCTCCCGTGAGCAACCAGGTTTAGAGTTTGATCCTAGGTTTTTAGGTAACCTAGTGTTAGTGATCCTACTAATTTTGAGTCTTGTAGTTTATATTTATAGTGATTCAAGTTAATTCTACTGAGTATTCAGTTTGGTACTTAACCAAATTCTATCCTAATAGGGCAGAATACGGTCCTAGGGCCATTCTATGCCCCATTTTGGGCACGTCTAGTTATCATATTACTTTTATTATTTTTATGGTGGTTCATCATCAAGTTTAACCTCTCGTAAAAAAATTTCATGAGATTTTAAGTTGTATAAAAATTCTAAAAATTCTCAAAGCAGCAGCTATCCAACAAGTGATTTTCGGATAATTTGTCACAACGTCCTACTTTAAACTATATTAAATATTTTATTATATTTTTCACATATTTTTATATAAAAATATACTCATTTATATTTAATCTTGTTTTTGAATCACCTGAATCGGAGTTATAACGAGGGAGATATGAGTTTTCAAAGTTTGAAGAAATGTGCAGAAAAAAAGTGCAGAAACTGGCCTGCCAGACCGCTGTACGGACGAGGTTGGCGAGGCCTCGCCGGTCACTAACCTATTTGGTGAGGAATCTCCCCATGAGTGAGGTCCTCACCCCCCAGGGATGCCGAAAACATGTGAAGCCCACTTTGGATTCCCCCGAATTGAATCGTCTGAGCCCACGATTCCGTCGAGGCGTTTATCGTGTCTCATTTGCAAACTGGAATGAGGTACGCGACATACAATATATGATTTTGGGGTAGAAGAAGATAATCCAACCAAATAACCTATCTATATCATGAGATTCTAAAAATTCCATAGTCAAACTCCCATTTTATGCATGTATGAACCATTTATAGTAAGTTTTAGTTTAAGTATAGTTCCTCACCTTTTAAAATTTAGGTTTGTGTCTAATATGAAAGTACTTAAAGAAAATTGAAGAATGGGGTGGTGAAAGGTGAGATTTTGAAGGAAATGGGTTGAAAAGCAATTTCTAAACTTTAGGATTGATCTCTAAGAGTGATATGGTTGACTCATTACCTAAGGACATCTAATTCCAGGTTAGTGAAAATCTGGGGTGTTACACACGGCCACATCATCACATATAATAGGAAAAAAATGAAAGAGAGATGGTGAGAAAGAGAGTGAGACACACATGTGATGGAGGGACCTCGACACTATAGGCCCTCCTTTGCAAGTATTCAATTATACATCAAGTGAGTCCCAGTATATGTTGGCCCACCAAATTAAAAATCAACAGTGAAAATTACTTCTCCACCAAAATGGAAGGTCTAGATGACCTCTTTAAATCTTAGAAAAGTAAACATCATGATGGGGTCCATGGAGAATGGCCCCATCATGGAACAATCATGTGAATCAAGGTAGGCCATCGCCCACATCTAGGGTCCAAAGTGAGATCCATACCGTCGATCAGTAGGCCTCACTTGGCCCATAATCAAAACATGAAAAATCTAGCCTATAAAGCACCCACCCTTCGATCTTCTTATCCGATGGAATGTCGGTCTCCTTGTGCTTCACTTTGATGGAGGGTGATGAGAAGTGAATGGCTAAGATGAAGGATTTTGGGGTGGGAAGTGGGCCACACAACTCACTCTTCTCTCTTGGGAAAGGCTTAGACGTGCACTCCTTTAGGTGCTTGGAAAATGTGACGAGAGAGAGAGAGAGAGAGAGAGAGAGAGAGAGAGAGAGAGAGAGAGAGAGAGAGACAGAAATAGAGGGTTATAAGGAGAGAGTGTGATGGGTGATGGAGGTGAGGTGACTGATGGGTGAGGTGAGTGATGGATGTGAGGTGAGAGACTTGTTGACTTTTGGGCTAAGTTGCTTGACTTGTGGAGAAAAAAAGTATGGGTTGCTCTTGTACTTGACATGAGGTGATTGATTGATAAGACATGTTGTAGAGATTCTCTTGGGATTCCAAATGCATAATATTTTCCTCGAACTGAACGTAGGCCCACAACTCCTAGCCTGGGTATCGCCTCGGCTCGTAATACGCGATGTTGAAACCAGGCGATGGTGCAGTTGCAATGGTATAAGTCTCAGATTAAGCCGACTCAGATCTACGAGATACGACTTAGGGTTATTACACCCCAAACTCAGAAATCGAGCTCACAAAATTCCCGATCGTCGAATCTGGCGTCGACAGCCTCCATAGAACCCCATTCTCTGCTCCTAGCTCCCATTCGCCAGGTTTCGATACTAGGATGCTGCGAGGAGGATTTTCAAGATCAGTTTGATTCGTGATAAGCATAACCAAAGGCATAACCCACAAACAATAACCAAAAACTCCATTACCTTTCCACTATGATAAAAAACTTTACAAGTACAATGAGCATAAAGGGAAATATAATGATGATGAATAAAATCTCCAAAGTAATCTGCAAAGCGCTCCTGCCTCAATGCTACTGCGAGCCAACGTCACCTGCACGCAACGGTCGTGCATAAGCTTATAGAAATCTTAGAGGGTGGTGAAAGTGTGTGCGCAAGATAGTAATATGATCATGCAATATCAAAGTAATGCGGAATATGCAGATGGATCCATGAAATACCATTAGCCGTACCAAAGCTATGCGATACAAGACATGAATGATATCGGTAATCCCAAGGCCATGCGATGTGAAATACAACTCAAGCATACAAATCCTCATCTATGTCCACATGTCAATACAGCTCAACTCTGGGATATCACCGGGGTCTAGTACACTCTAAACCAGATCGCCGCCACATCGCGTGCAATAAGGTAAGTGGAAGAGACCTCACTATCCGTCTGCCAATATCGGGCTCGACTCGTCGATAGCGGACCCATTCCTCAAGCTGGTCAGACACAGCCTACCTTTGCCCCCTACTCTTGGGCGGGTATGGCCGCACCCCCTTCCAACCAACCATGATGCAGTAGAAAGCGCAGCCATCAGGTAATCGGCACTGGACGCTCGTCTACCCACTTGGTCTAGACGTTGGAGCAACCTCTTGGTACCATAAGGGTTTAGGGACTTCCACCCAGGGATATCTATAGCACCCCATGTAGAACAAGATTTTCGGTATCCAATTCTTGTCAACCACGATACGCCCGTGGAGGCTACAGCCCTGATGTCGCTAGGGCGTACAATAACCATATCACAATGCGAAATGCATGAATCACATTATCTAATCATACAGCAAATCCTGCGCGTATCGTGCGCTCATGTAGGGCAGCACCGCCTAATCGACGTCCCATAAATAATCTGTCCGAAGGCATATGCTATGATCAGTCACTTCTTATATCAAGCATACACATGATGCGTATGATCATGAGTCATGGAACTATACTAAACATGTTATAATGAACTATCCTTATAATGATGATGGGCTTGAACTGCTTATACATAATTAGTACGTGCCTAATAATGGGCCCTAAGGAGAGTCGTAATGTGGACATCCAACCAGCATTACACTCACAATGTGGACGTCAAACCAACATTGCTTCCAAGGCACGATCGTCGTAAACATTGGTATATAATCCGTGTTGGGATTACACATTGCAACGGACCTTAGGTACATCCCATTGGGCCTTACATATATATCAAATAAGCCATATCATATGGGCCTTTTATTCATCAAATGGGCCACATAAATGGGCCGCACTAATGGGCCTTATGTGCATTGCATTGGGTCATATCCCATGGGCCTTAGATTGCATCAAATGGACCTAATCTCATGAGCCTTAGAATACATTAAATGGGCCCACTCCCATGGGCCTTAAATATATATCAAATGGGCCTAATCCCATGGGCCTTGGAACACATCAAATGGGTCCACTCCCATGGGCCTAAAGGCCCACTGAAATGTTTATTTGCCATTCAAACCGGCTGGTAAGGGGCCCACTATAATGTTTATATTCCATTCAAACTGGTAAGAGGTCACGTGAACCTGGGGTGGGGCTGGGACCCACTGAAATGTTTATATTCCAGATAACCTGTTGATGAGGTCACCCGGATAGGGAGCCCACTGAAATTAAAACAGTGGGTGTTTAGTCAACACTGTTGCCTGTAATGTGGGCCAACACACATCACGGTGGGGCCATGCACACACGCACGGGCCGTCCCACACGTGGGGAGGGGCCCACCGTCCAGTGGGATGGTGTGAATAAAACACATACGCTAGGTGGACTCCACCGTCCGCTGGACAGTGGAGGTAAAACACAAATATCATGGTGGGCTTCCACCGTCCGCCTGGACAGTGGATAAAAGACACATACTTCACTGTGGGTCCCATGTGGGGCCCACCTCAATGTTTAAATGCCATCCAATCCGTTCATAAGGTCACTCAGACCTGGATGAGGAGAAAACACAAATTTCATCTTGATTCAAAACTTCTGTGGACCCCAGAACGGACTTCAATGGTAGATGTTCATTCACATTGTTTCTTATGATGTGGGCCACCTGAGCGTTGGATTAGGCTGATTTTTAGAGTGGGCCCACATCGCGCAGGGGCCCACCTAATGAACCAGTTGAAATGACAAATGAGCATCAAGGTGGGGCCCACGGCGACAGTCATGGGACACTGGTCGTTCGCTCGCTACATGCAGCAGCGTGCTGCTGCTGCTGCAGCACTATCAGAGGCAGAGGCTTTGCCTCTTGCTTTTCTTTCTAAAAAATTTGGAAACCCATTTTTCTGGGGTTTTTCGCGTCTGGGACCCTCATCTCATAGATCCACTCCACCCATTGTGTTCAGTGGCTCGAGGCCTTCCCAATGAGTCTAAAGTTTGAAATTTCTTGGTGCATAATAACTTCAGGTTATGCTTCAACGGTAACCACCGCAGTCTTCAATGCTATGGCCCACCAGCTGTTCAAATCAGCCTCATCCTCCTACTCAATGGCTAAAATGATGTTGGTAAGAGGATGGACAGGTTGGATTGTACCCATACATCAAGGTGGGGCCTATGTGAATGGACCCCCCAAAAAGCTTGAAAAACAAGCTTATATTTGTTTTTTTTCCTTATACAGAGACTTCCAGCGTCTCAGATGCTGGACAGATTGGGCCTTAAAATATGCATTGAGGTGGGCCCTGATTAGGTGGGCCACCTCATGGAGAGTAGGGTGGTTACAATGCATTTAAGGTGGGCCCCACTTGAGGATAACTTGGATGAAGTAAATACTTCAAGGTGAGGTCCAATCAAGTGGGCCACACAAACACATCATGATCTATAAAAAAAGGAAAATGAAATAGAGGGAGAGAGAGAGAGAGAGAGGGTGGGACACGCTTGCGATGGAGGGCTCCGCCACTATGAGCCCTCCCTAAAAAAAAATCATACAATCCAAGGGATCCCTTTACACATGGGACCATAAAATTTGAAAATCAACGGTGGGGATCATTTCCCCACCAATATGGACAGTCTAGATGACCTTCCTAATGTAATGAAATCATCATGATTGGGTCCATGGAGAATGGCCCCATCATGGAGTGATCATGATGATCCTAGTGGGCCATCGGCCACATCTTAGGGTCCCAAATGAGATCCAAACCATTGATCGATTGGCCTCACTTGACCCATCTCAAAAATATGAAAAACTAACATTATCAAGCACCCACCGTTTGATCTTCTTGCTCCTATGGGTTCCTTAGCACCTTAGCTTTGATTTCAATGGAGGAGATGAGGAATGGATGGCTAGGATTGAAGATCTTGGGATGGAGAGGTGGGCCACACTTGTAGTTTTGAAAGGGAGGGAGAGGCTCATACGTATGGATTTTGGTTGCTTGAGAAAATGAGATGAGAAATGAGAAAGAGAGAGAGTTGTAAGGGAGAGAGAGATGGGTGATGGATGGATGTGGTGAGTGATGGGTGTGTAAGAAAACCTTGACTTTTGTAGTCATTTGTGTAAGAAAAGCATGGGAGGTGTAAGAACTTTTTGACTTTGAGGGCTTTTGGTGTAAGAGATGTATGGGCTTGTAAGAGATTCTTGACTTTTGTGGTTTCTTGAGAATGGGTGAAAGGTGATGTGTACTTAACATGTGATGGATTGATGGATTGATGTGACACCTCATAGAGATTCTCTTGGGTTTCGCAATGCATGGCATTTTCTTCGCACCGAACGTTGGCCCACATCTCTTGACCAGGGTATCACCTCGGCGCGCGAGTCACGGCATCAGAACCGCAGTGACGGCGCGGTCGCTATGGTAATGGTCATGGGTTGAGTCGACTCGGGTTAATGGCATACGAATCAGGGTCACGTGTAAATATCGATTAAGGGTCGAAGTTTGACAGAATTCGACCAGTAAGACCGCAGAGGTCTACAGAACGGTACGGACTAAGGTATGGGTCTTACAAGGGTCGTGCACAAACGTCGATCATAGGTCATGGATTACCAGAATTTTTCGAGAAGGATCACGAGAGTCCATGGAATGGTACTGTAATAGCCTGAATTTTCACGGCCAGAGTTTGTACTCATGGCCGAGGAAACCGGGTGTTAATAATGTATAAACTTGGATGCTTTGGTAAAATTGTACCCCATTTTTTTTTTATTTCGTTCACATCCAGATACATTCAAGAAGGTAACATTCACTAGAATAAAATTAATTGTATTGATTATATATCATCAAAGTAAAAGGAATAATCAAGGCCTCATACTGGATGGTTTATTATAACACCAGACTTTACAACGGAAATATACAACTAAATAATGAAACTATATTCTTAATCTTCTATGATAGTCTTCTATAGGAAAGTAGTCCTCTAAGTCTTCAATCTGTACGTCGCATGCATCAACTGTACGGTTGGGAGAGGGTTAATGCCCTACTCATAGTGAAGGTTATCCTTTAAGATTAACAACAATTCAAGAGATGCATAACAAGTAAAATAAGGGTCTGATATGTCCCGTGCTCCACTAACATGAGGGTATCAACATGCACAAATAACCTACATGAGATGCATGCCTTGCAAAGTATGTGGGGCTTATCATACGTAGTGATCATCACAATGTGGAGTACGATTTATAGATAACCGGCTCGACCCGCATCCCATAACTACGGATATTCACCGGCATGGCCAGCGCTACTGTAGATTTACGAGAGGACCTCAGAGCGCACAACAATATGAGTTGGGTGAATTACGTGCAACAATTTTTCATGGAGCGACTATTTGCGACATCCAATCCTAAGATGATGTGACACTACAGTAGAGAATTACATACATCGATTTGTGCACCACTACCCGAAGGCCCAAGAACTTACATGCCCCAAGAGGGTCTCTACCCAGAGCGCATTATGTCCATAAAAGAATATTTGAATCACTAGTTGTGATACATCTTATACATCACTTGCACTTATAGAGATTACAGATGAATCATTAAGAATATAAACTGAATCATGGAGGTTCTGGAATAACAAAACACTTACCCGTGCCTATTAAAATAGATGGCACAATACCAATATAATAAAGAGAAGAGTGACAATGGTCAACTCAGCAAAAGTGACAATGGCCAACAAACAGGAGATGAGTGACAAGGGTCAACTCCACAAAAGGAGAGTGGCAGAGCCAACTCAAATAAAACGACGAGTGGCGTAACCAACTCAAATATAGAGATGAGTGGCAGAGCTGACTCAATAATTGATAAGGCAGGGGCAAGGTTCGTACCCACAGCCTCACATAAATCCAGAGAAATTCTTTTGTATTTGACATCATGTCATAATGCCAAAAGGGCCAATAAATCAATTGATAGGATAATTCTCAAGGAACATGTAAACATGGAATACATGATAATTCATATCGTAAAAGGCACAAAAAGCCATAATTGATGGTGAAACATATAATAACATGGAAGATTCAAATTGATGTATAAAAAGAATACCCATAAAGGTAATATCAAATTCATGAAAGCATGTATAGAAACCAAGATAAACTAGCATGAAGACAGATAAAATATAGGAAGGCATGTAAAAGGCAGAATAAATAAATCAACTTAAATTACTGTAAGCTTAAAGGATAAAACCCTCACCTTGATGTCGAATCACCCTCATTTGTTCTTGTGTTTACGGCACTGGATTGAGTTCTAAAACAATTCAAGAGGTTAGGATTTTCGCCTAAGTTTTAGGTTTAGGCATAGTGGGGTGATGATTGTTTAATGAAATTAACCTAATATGGGGTTATTAGTAGAAGAGAAATTTACCCGTAACTGATTAGTAAAATCAAAATTTACCCGTTGAATCAGCATAAAATAGTGGGTCGACTCACTGAGTCACCCTGAGTTAACTCAGTTCAACTCTACTCCTTTCTTCCTTTGTTCTTCTCTCTTTTCTTTTCTCTTTTCTTTCTTTCTTCCTTTCTTTCCTTCCTTCCATCCTTCCTTTTCTTTTCCTTTCTTGTCTTTTCCTTCTTTCTTGCTAGACGACAACAAGGCGAAGCTGCTGGCCGTGGAGATCGGTCTCTCTCCCTCTCTTTCCTTTTCTCTCTTTCTCATGGGTGGTAGACTCCTCTTTATAGGCAGTCTGCATCCAGAAAGTTCCGTGCGTAATTCCCTGTTTACGCAGTAAGGAGAAAACGGACTCAAAGTCCTTACACAGCAGCCCATATGCATCAGCGGGTTCTGCATAATCCAAGAAACAGGGCTGCTGTTCTGTCTGATCGGCCTTCCTGAACGGTCCAGATTTGCTGACCACTGATCCCGAATTGGAGTCAGAAGTGCCTCACCTCAGCTTCGATCAGGGCCAAGGAGTTATCTTCGGGTTTCGAACGCAGCAGAGTTCGAATCTGTTTTGGTTTCTTGGCGATGCTTGCATGAGGATTTTTTTTTAGGCAGAACCTATTAGTAGTTTGATTGGGTTTGATGTGTAAAGATGCTGATCTTGGACGGATTCATCTTCTGGTCCTGATGAATGGTTTAGATCAAGAAGACGACCTACGATAGTGGGCCAAACGTCTACAAATAGACACTGTCTATTAGTTTATCGACGTAGAGCCCTTCTTTCTGTTGGATCTTGTGAGCAAGTTCATGATCCATCTCACATGAGATCTCTTGGTTTGGGACGGTTTTGTCCAGGATATTTGATAGACTGTGGATTTTGGAAGATGAGTTGCGTAAGAGAGTTCTGACGGAGGATTTCTCCGCACCTGTTTCGGATGCTGTCACAATCGTGCAGAGGTTTTAGAATCTTTAGTTTTATTAAATACGTAGGTGGGGTCCACTTGTGATGTTCTTCGTGAGATCCACTCCGTTCATTGGTTTGGCAGAATCATATTAGGCTAGAGGCTAGAATATGGGGTGGATCCGATGTTTGGTTGGGACACACCACTAAGAAGTGTGTGAACTACTCACACCGTTAAAACCCATGCACGTCTCTGGAAGGTTTGTAATTACACGTAAATTAATTTCTTATATATGTATATTTTGCTGAAATCTACACTGATACTTGTAGTGGGACCATCCACTCTGTTCATTGTGTTGAACATACTCAATAAGGATAAGGGTTTAAAAATAAAAAAGATCTGTAAATTGGGTGGGCCGCACGGCATGATTTAAGATCAATGGTAGTTTGTAATAGTATTGAATATTTACCATCTTGCCACCCATTCATCAACCGGCTTCCGACGTCCATTACGTCGAAGTGCACCATCCAAATTTCTTAAGATTTGTCGGGCATTCATCATTTTTCGTGTTCTTTCTATCGGTCAATTGTGGACCTTGATCGCTTACAGAAAACCAAGATGCCTTTTCAATGGCTAATATGCTTCATAATTCCAAAATAGTATTTGTACACATCTAATCATTACGTTACCCGGTGGTTTGGACCTATAACTTGGTATCTTCATAATGGCTGCATTATCATAATATTCTGATGGCCCGTTTGGCGGATACAAACATGATAGAAGGTCAGATGACATGCTAAAAATATAAAGACCTGATGGTTGACATTCTAGTCATATATTTAGGTGATTGAACGGTTAGTTTTGTAAATGGATAGATGTGAAGTAGGTTTCTGAAGTGATTATGGGTAGGACATTTATACCGTTTGAGTTGAGTGAGCTATTCACATGTGTGAGTTCCTCAAATTGTAATTCTAATGGTTGGTTAAGCCTATTCATATAGGGTGAACGAGATGAACGGATTAGAATCTTAATTTGATGAGTGTACAGACGGATGTAGAGGTCAGGTAGCTGATTTACTACGATCTAAGGGCTAAAATTCGACATGTATGGTTAATTTATGCTAATTAGAGTTAATATAAAATTTCACATGGAATGGATTGTGGGAACTATGTGATCTAGAATACAGGGGTCTAGGTCAATGGCATTTTTATAATTATCACTGATTAATGAGTTTTGGAAAATCCAAGGGCTCCACATGGTTATAGTCACGTTTCTAAGTAATTATTACAAAAGAATGTATATCTAAATCATTACGGATAGGGAGTTATTCGTTGTGCCCCTTGTGGGAAGGTACTTATGTCAAATCATGTGAGGGATGGTCCTGCCTGGAAATCAATGGTCAGATGGATTGACTTATGAATGGGGATCATTTTTAATAGTTAGTTTTAGGTCAGGACAAGTATGTAAAGGCTGGAACACTCGGATTAGTACTACACACACGTTAATTCTTATAGTAACGCTCGAGGACTTTCGATGCTCAAGTATCGAACAGTTCGGGGCATTATAGGTACAGTTTAAGATACGGGTCTTACAATTATGACTGTCTTTCATCGTGTCTATTTAGAGTACTAAAAGTGTACCTATTACGTGCCCTAGTTTGTCAATTACGTTGTATGTTGAGTCAGTCGGACGACAGCACCTAACAAGAAGATCAAGTCAAGCGTCTACCTCATCTGGATGTGTGGAAGCTCACCAAAAGGTAAATCATAGCCTCACATCCCATGTCCCAAAACACCAGGTAATTAAACCCTTAAAAAGAACTAGAACATCTTAGGGTTTATGTGTAAGAAAACTTTTTATCCAAAAGAAAATTTTCTAAGTTTTTCTTACATTGTCGATTATATCAATTCCCCTTTCGATATGATCGACCAGCTTTGTCGATGTCCTCGGCATATCAATCGATACAATCGAGTGAGGATAAAATGCGTCCAGCAATCAAAACAATCTTCTAGACGATTTATCGATATATCGACCTTCGAGTCGATATCATTGATATTCAAAAATCGATCATATCTGAAGTGGATCGATCGTATCGACAGACTGCTTCCGGCGCCCCTGTTTTTCTAAAGAAAACTATCAATTGCTTCGATATATCGATGACTTTTCGATTTAATCTGAACTCAAATATCGATCATATCGGGAGTCAGTCGATCATATCGACTGTGGGGCGCATGATCTCTCCAGCATGAATTTCAGGTTGCTTTTAATGTTGATCGGAGTGTCTGTCGATAAATCGATATTCATATATCAATCATATCGAGACCAAGTCGATTGGATCGAGTGAGGACATAATTCGTCCAGCAAGCTTACATGTAAAATCTATACGATTTATCGATCCCATCGAAAGGTCGCCGATATAATCGATGTACAAATTCCGATGACATCGACTGGTTCCCCGATCATATCTGTGATCCTGAAATTCTTCAAGACTTCTCTCTTATTTTTCAACTATCGATAGATCGAACCATCACTCGATGGAATCAGAGTTCAAAATCCGATAACATCGATGCGTGTCTCGATCCCATTGACCAGTCAGCAGAAGGTTTCCAAAAGTGAAATGACAATTGAGTTCTTATCATCGAGAGGTCGGCCGATACAATCGAGAGTATACGCTCGATCATATCGACAACTGCTCGATCATATCGAACTCTGTCATAAATATGACCATTTATATCCGTTGGAACCTTTTGCCTATAAATAGAGAGAGTTGTCTTCATTGCTAGTAGAGAAAGAAGAGAGTGCTTTAGAGTGTTTTAACCTTCTTATCATTTACCTATGCCCTTTCTCTCGGGAAGTTCATCCTCCAATCCACCCTCATCATTGATATCTTATAGAGTGGATTGGGGAATGAACTTCTGCATTTAAGGATCCTTCAGCTACTGCTTTAATGACATATCATTAAGCTGGGATGCCTTGAATGCATAGATGATGGGAACCTCTCTATCTTCCTTATAGAAAAACCTTTAGAGAGTAGTATCCATCATAACCTTGACCCAACCTAAGCCTAGCATATATACATCTTCATGTTGTGTATCAAGGGAGCTGAAGACTCTTCATCAACAAGAAGAAGGTCTTCATCATTGTGTTGAAAGGGACTCATCAACTTATCTGTAAGTACTAAGAGTCCAAAGGACACTTGCGATCATTCCCTTTTAGGATTGGGTTTTAAGTGTTGCTCACCATTTGAAGTCTTCAAAGGAGGCCTCCGACGGGAGTGTACGTGCGGGGTGCGTTGTGTGGACCCTTGCTCTGTGGAGAGCATAAACATCTGGTTAGGAGTACCCCAGTAAAACTCAAGGGTTAGACGTGAACCGAGTAGAAACCTCAGGGTGCATTGTGTGGACCCTTGCTCTATGGAGAGTATAAACATCTGGTTAGGAGTACGCCAGTAAAACTCCAGGGTTTAAGGTGAACCGAGTAGAAACCTCTGTAAAGGTTGAAGGTGACCCTGATTTAAAACCTTAGGTTTGAGGTGAACCATGAGAAACCTCCTTAGTGAAATCTGGTCACTCAAGGGTTGAGTGTGGAAGCCGGGAGTGGAGTAGACAAGTCGTCGAACCACTATAAAATGACTGTGTTTGAGTTTGATATTATCTTTCATTTATGTGATTTCCTTGCATGTCTTTATATACGATCACATCTTATGCACACACAGTCATATCCATCACAATCTCATCTATACATTGTTTATTTTTTTAAATAGTTTGAGTTAAGGTTGAGTAATCCTAATCAATACTCTGTGATAGGATTAGTGTGATAAGGATCTTTAATAATTTATAAAAATTTTAAAAAGTCCTATTCACCCCCCTCTAGGATATACTGACTTATTCCTACTTCAACTAAAGCGGTCTTCACCACAATTTCAAGTACCAAATAGCTCTTAGGTTAACATGTGTCTTAAAGAGCCGTTTAACCGAAATAGACATGATTTCATCAATAAATGTGTCTGTTCGATACTGCTTATATACCACGCTCTATTCTCCTCACACCGATAGAATACTTCTCCTTTCGTAAATCCTTATTTCTCAAACTTCTGCTATTTCTCAACATTTCATAATGGCTTCTTCATCATCTGCTCTTACATTCAATCAATGAGATATAATGGCTGTAATGGATCTGTTTACTGATTACCGCACATAAGAACCATATTTAAATCTCTTCTAGGCGGAGAAGCTTTCTCTTTAGGTCAATCATTCTCACCTAAAGTTCCTGCTGATGAAGTACTACCATTAGATCCCTTTTTTCCTATCTATCTGGGCAATAATATTGCGATTCAATCCGGAATCATCCCTGATGAGGCCAATGTGTTAAAAACACCAAGATTATGGCTGAAACCTCTTCCAAAGTGGGAAGATTGGTTTGCGTGAATCTTGCTTCAACATCGAGATTTGTGGAGAGTTCTCGGCATATATGAATGTATTAAGCCGTCTCTTTGAGAATACATGGCCAACGTATCTCTGCTTCTTGCTCTATTGTCATAGTAATGTCTCAGAAAAATTCATACAGAGACTCGAGTACCACCTCGATCAGAAATCACTCAGGATTAATTCCTTTAGAAATTAAGCGTAAGTTAACTAACGCTACGTTAGATTAGCTGTGAAATTAGCACTGTTCGCTTTAAATACATTCTGCAAGACCCAAAACTTGTGGAATCGTTGACGATATAATGTCCTGAAAACTAGGATTAAACTCTAAACCCGTTTGCTCTCAGGAACCCTTTGAAACTTTGTATTAGATCTAGACCGTGCGTCGAAAGTCCGATATCTACTATCTTAGACCATTATGACCGCTTAGCTGGACTTGACAATCGCTTCAAAAATCAAGCCCAACTGATGTTCTGGGGCTATTTCATTGAGCTTGGAGCAAGGAGTGTGAGAAAGATTGAAATTCATTAAAAATTAAATGTCATTTAAATAAATCTGGCATGTTTCGCTTGCGGGTTAAGTATAAGCATCCAGACCATTGGAATCTGACCCAAATACACCCTCGGATCAGGGAACATTTCTCACTCAGGTCAGTGTACTTGAAATCCTTGATCGAATCTCCATGACCGCTTAATTGAAATTGGTCCGCCATGTGGGATCTGGGAACACTACCAGACTGAAAACTTAATGTGATCAGGATCCAATATCCATGAGCTTAAATCCGACCGCATTTAGCCAGGGGACCTTCAGAAATGCTCTTTTGGATCGGAAAAGACCCGATTTGGTTATAACCCAAGTATTCCTTGGTTTAAAGTCCAAATAGGTGACTTTTTAGCCTATATAAGGGCCTTAAACCTTCTCATATCTCTCACCTACAAATTTGTAAGAAACCCTAGAAAGAGAAGAGAGAGAGAGAGAGATTGTGAGAGAGTTGTGGGGAAAGTTTCCTACCACTTGATCCTGCTTCTACACGCACCGAATCACCGCATTCTAATCACTCTTCTGGTGATTCCAACTTCATTCTAGGTAAGAAAACCCTAACCTCAACCTGTTTTAGGGATTCTTTCGATACAAGTAGCGTAGTAGCTGATGTATCTTGTGTTATAGGTCGTCATACAGGCATTGAAGAAGCGTACAGTTTTTGATCGATTCATTACGCTTCTACGGCGAAAGTTGAGGATTCTAGATGCTTAGGTTGACTGATTTCAAAGCTTTAAATGTCGTTTAATAGTAGATTATTGATGTGAATGCCGTTTGACATGTAGAACATGCTGTCTATTTTCCATTTCGACTGCGTACGAAGAATATGAGATTTAGGATATTTTAGGCATTTATAGGAAATATTGTATATGTATGTATTTTTTTGAAATGATTTCTATGTGTATTTGTCATGTTATGATATTAGTTAGGCGTGCATGATCTGTTTGGCGAAGAGATTCGCCCTAATACGCACTTTGGGTCGACATACGCTATGTAGACTAAAGTGTGTAGACTAAGTGTTTGTATAAATGTTTGTATTAGTATTTATTGAGTAAATGTTGTTGTAGATTAGTCTTGAGATTGAATTCTCAATTAATATGATGATGTATGTGATTTTCCTCCATGTTGTTATTGAATTGATTTCCTTATATGTATGGAATGCATGTGTTTGGTTGATTTGCTTACGTTGTATGTTATAACATGTTGCTAACATGCTTGGATGGTTTGTATTTCATTTCTGTTACTCTCATATGATCATTGATGTTGATTGCAAGTGCTTGGGACTATGCTCTAGTCCAGGCAGTCGGTAATAGATTTGAATTCATGGTTGGCTTCAAATTGCCACGAAGGACGCGTCAATGAACGTGAGTCGTGCTTTGGGTTGGCGGCACTGGTTAGGCCACACGAGGTGTTTTATGCACTTCATGTCGTTCAGCTTGAGGTGCGCTCGTACTAGTCGAGCTCGTCAAGTAACCCGACTGGCCATTATATATTCACCTTGTATGGGTCATAACTGCTTGAACCTAGGGTACCGAACTTACCAGTGAAAATCCTGATAACCATGGAACCTTGATCCATATAGACTCATGAGCCGGACATGGTGATATGGGACACCGTGGTCGAATTTTCAGCCTATGCTGGGGCCACAAACCTCCCCGTAGTGACCAGTGATCACCTTAAACTCGTGAGCCGATTGTGGTGGTATGGGACACTACATTCGAGCTATTGGCCTACACTAATTGGTGACGAGCCCTTTGTAGTGACCTCGAGCGTATTCTGAGTCTACGGGAGGCGACGACCCTTCCGTAGCAATGAGAGTACACTAGGCCTGTATTGATAAGGTGATGGGGGAGCGGTGCAACGAGTGCGAGCAACTGCCCTGACAGCCCTTGCAGCGACCTATAAATGTAACATCGTATGAGACTACTAGAAGTGACGACCCTAGACAGGATCTGTGTTGGGATTGATATAAGGAAGGTACCTTAGTTTCCCAATACTGCTATTTGAAAGGACTAATAACAACTCGGTAATCATATCCACATCGCACTGCATGTGCCTGGAAGATGTGGAGCACTGAGGGAAGAAAGCATGCCGCGGACGTAAGATGGTGTCGCATGAGGGAGAATGTCGGTGAGGGCATCCATCATGTCATTTCATGCTTGCATTAGCAACAGTATTTAGGAATGTCTGATTGATTGCTTTACTATTATCGCGTGATTGATTTGATAACATGTTAATCTTTGCTCTATGATTCCATTGAGTTGATCACTCACTCCCACGTTACGGGATGGTGTTTGCAACACCTACTAGACTCTGTCTTAAATGCAGGTTGTGAGGAGATCCAGGAGCTGGAGCCGGACTACTTCGAGGACCAGGACGAGTTCTCGTACATACAGTTCTCTGACAGCTTCGCATAGGTGGCCTGGATCGGCGGGATTCTGCTAGTTGGACTGTTATATGACATTTTGTTTTTGGTTTGATTTATGTATATGTGACTCAGAGATGTATTCATACTTTGGAGACAGTTCAAGATTATTTTGTTTTCATACAGTGATATATATATTCTTCAGTCTTCCGCTTGCGTTCTATCACTGGATCTGGAGTATGAATTGCAGTTTTGGTATAATCTTACTCATGTTAATGCTCTAACTCAGACAACATTAAATCATAAGCATATTTATTGCATAAGTGATGGTTTGGAACTCGGGAGTCAGGTTTCTACACGACCCTCGATTTTTAGGGTGTTACAAGTTGGTATCGGAGCATGATTTGGATTAAACCGAACCTGGGTTATGGACACGCGATGTACGCTATGGCCCCTTTGATTTAGGTGGGTGTGAGAAAAACCTAGAAACACTCATAGGTCCCTAGTTTCGCTAATTGGCAAAGTTCACTCAAATCGATCATTTTGATCGAGTCTGTGTACATCCGTGGTCGCATGAAACGACCCCAGACTACTTTTAGTTCATGTGTTCATGGGTCTAGATCTCTATAGACCCTATCCCAGCCGTTAAAAATCGTTAAATGCGAATATACGTCAGATAGTGCCCGAAGTGACCCGAAATAGTGTGAAACGGAGTCGTGGCCTATCCACGCTTTTCTAGCATGATCCAAGGTGAGAACCACATGGATTTTGTACCCCAGGGTAGGAGGACCTCACCAAAATTATGAGGCATCGCCGTTTAGTACAGAGAGTGGCGAGGCCTCGCAGTACAATGGGCCCCATTCGGGCAGGCTGTCGGGCTGACGCCATTTGGGGGCTAGTGTGGCCCCTGTGCATAGGGGCCGTCCATTAAAACCATCCCAAAGACCCACCTCCTTCACAAAAACCCCTCCCAAGCTCTCCCTTCCTCACATTTTTGCTGTCTTCCCTCTCAAATCCCATTTCAAATCACTCCCATTCCCATTTTCTGCTACAACCGATGCCCCTCCATCGTTCACAGCCGTACGCACTTCCTTCTCTCTCCATTTTCATCCGTTGGAGTTCTCCCATCCTCCATTGGAGGCTAGAAATCGTGTGAGCTTCAAACCCAACCCATCTCACCCTTTTCCCTTTGCAATCCTAGCATTTGGGGGCCTGTTTCACTCCTCTATAGGACCTAAATTCGTGTTAGCCCACTAGGTCAGCCATATCTTCCCCTTTCCTTCATTTTCCATGGCCTTTCTAGAGTCTATTTTAGCCTTTTTCTCCCTTTCCACCATCCTCTCTCTCATGAGAAAGAGGAAGACCGCCGCTGATGAAGCTGGGCCTAGTTGCCCTTCACGTTCAAGGAAGTCGAGAGGTGGCACCACTAGTTCAAGTGCCGCCGCTAGTCCAAACATTGGGAGAGAGCTACACATGAAGCGGGATTTGGATCCTCGCACTCACATAGGGAGAGCATTGTTGGCAGACTTGGCCCACGACGCGTATACTGATCGTAAGGTTTTGTTCGAGGCGTATGTGGATGAGCGGCTATTTGGTGAGTTTTTATTGTTTAAGCGCATCGAAGCTGCCAGGTGGGGTCCGCTCTTTGAAGGCCAATCTCGTGCGAACGTGGGCACTGTTCGTGCCTTTTATGCTCATATTCGGGACCCTACGTTGGAGCCATTGCAGTTTAGGATTCCCTTTGTATAGATCGGGAAGCCACGATCGATGTTTGGTTAATAGCCCGACTTCTAAACGTGCCTCTTGGCGAGGTACATCCCAGTGCTAAGAATCTGAAGAGTGTTCATGAGCGAGATCGCCGCATGAGGTTTTTATGTGGTGGTTTAGTTCAGTGGCAGCGTAACAAGAGCCTCCTAATCACCCACATGTCGGATGATCTTTACCTGTTGCACCACATTTACATGTTCAATGTGTATCCCAGGTCGACCAACCGCAATGAATGTATGCGTCTCATGGTTGATTTCCTGTATCAAGTGGGCCAGGGAGAGAACGTGTGCATGTCCACCTTTGTGTTGCGACAGATCATCCTTATAGTGAAGTCTAGAAGAACGTCTGAGTCACTTCCCTTTGGCCGACTCATATGTAAGATTGCACTTGAGTTTGCTTATAGACTTGGGCTAGAGTTGCTCGTGCCGATTCATTTCATCGATGAGGCTACCATGAATCAGATGAGGATAGGGCATCGGCAGCGTGAGGCTCAGCTTGATGATGACAGTGAGGGTGAATATGATAGCGAGGAGGATGAAAGTGAAGAAGAAGTTGGAGCAGAAATAGAGGAAGAAAGCCAGGAAGAAGAAGAAAAGGAGGCTCAGGATACTGATGAGAGTCCTCCTCCTGTGACTCGGGCTGCTAAGGATGCTCATGTACTTGACTTGAGGAGAGTCAGGGTGCTTTGCGACGGGAAGTCCAAGAACTCCGGGCAGAGGTAAAATAAGAGCTTGAGGATACCAAGGCCTCATGAAGCAGAAATTTGGCAAGGTGACTCGCACCTTGAAGGCCATCATGTGTTGTCTGCAGGATAAGGGTGCCCCTCCTCCATCGTCAGACTCAGACTAGTGATTAGGTTTCAAATGGTCGTAGTTAGGTTATTTTCTATTTTCTGTGTGTGAGCCTGAGAAGGCTTAGTAGTTGGTTTATGTTGCAGTTGTAGCTTTGACTAGTTTAGTTTCCCATGTGTTTCTTGTCATGATGCATGTAACGATATATCTCTTGTATTGTGACAAATTTTGATTTAATGAAATGCATGGAGTTTCTTCGGGTTGTTATGTGAATGATTGTAGTGTGTTTGTGCTATTGCTAAAACTGATGAGGTTGCGCCCTATTTTGAATATAGGGAATGCCGCCTAAGGCTACTCGGAACACGGCACGACTTACACTGGGTGAGCCAATGGATCGGGTTCCTCCCTAGAGTGATGATCATACGGACCTTGCTGTGGGCCTGATTCGTGAGACTGCACCTGAGTCTCAGCCTTCTGCAGGTCCTACAGTTGGACCACCACCTTTCACACCACCAATTAGAGAGCAGTACCATGCGTCTTCCTCGACGCAGTATGTGCCTTAGCCTGCTCCACCTCCTGATAGGTTTGAGCAGTTGATGATCATGATGCACCAGCAGCATCAGCAACTTTTGACTACCATTGCAGGGGCCTTAGCCCAGGGTGGCAGTGCGACTCCACCTGTGCCTCCTGTGCATCCAGCTGAGGATGCTGGGACTTCGACTCAGGATGAGGGTATGGCTCATCCTGCACTACCTGCCTACCCTTCGGGGAATACTGCTGATACACGAGGCATACTTGAGCGATTCCAACGCTTGTGGCATCATACTTTTGCGGGTTCTCACAGACCCGAGGAGGCCGAGTATTGGCTCGACCGTGTCTCGAAAATACTGAGGATGTTGCATTGCTCGGAGTCTGAGCAGGTTGAGTTGGCCACTTTCATGTTCGAGCCAGAGGCCAGCTTATGGTGGGATAGCGTATTACGGACGATTGCTGTTGGTTACATCTGGACTTGGGCAACATTCGAGTTTCGATTCCATGAGAAATACTATCCCCAGACCTACCGGCATGAGAGGGAGTACGAGTTTCTGCGCCTCAGGCAGGGAGGCATGTCAGTTACAGAGTATAAGCATAGATTTACAGAGTTGGGTAGATGTCCCTACGATACTTTCCGACGAACAGATGCGCATACGACGTTTTTCTGAGGGCTTGCGACCTGACATTCAGTCGAAGATGTGTTGTGTGAGCATACTCTTCTATGCAGAGCTGATACATATGTCCATGAGGGCAAAGTAGGATGTTGATCGACTGACACGTTCTCGTGGCCCTATGGCTGCTAGGCCATGACCAGATACTCAGGACAGGCCATTCCTTGACAAGAGGCCTCGCATCGACCCTCCTCCTAGGGCTACAGTGCCAGTACTTCCGATGAGGCGCCCCGATGTGACTTGTGCTTACTGTGGGAGACCTGGTCACACTACAGAGAGTTGTTTTGCTCGGATGAGGGATAATGGGTTTTCGCCGCCCAGAAGATCGACCGTCCTCGCCCATAGGCATTATCTACTCCACCGTTAAGGTCGGCTCCTGTGCATCCTTCTTTCAAACCTCCTGTACCTCAGTTCCGGCTGCCTCAACGGCCCATGGTACTGCGGCCGAACCGTCCACAGCAGGCACGGGAACATGCATTGATGGCAGAGGCATCTGGGATAGAAACTACTCAGCCCTTGTCCTTTGAGGTCACAGCCCACATTGGAGGTACTCCTATATTTGTGATGGTGGATACAGGATCCACGATTTCATTGATATCGCATTCAGTAGTCAAGCGCCTTAGGCTACCGACTACTCGGATGGATGGGGTGCGAGTTCTCACAGCGCACAGGACATTTTCTGATGCCACTATGATGTGTGAGGGTTGTTTGTTAGATCTAGGGAGCAGGATGATGACTACTAACCTTGTCGTCGACCCCTCCCTTTATTAAATCGATGTCATTCTTGGCATGGATTGACTGACTGCGGGGAGGGCCGAGATTGACTGCGAGACTCGTATAGTGACAGTCTACGAGCCGGACAGCACGTCCTTTACATTTCTAGTGCAGGTTAATCTCCCCTTCTGAGTGCTTAGCTACGCTTCCTTATTGAGGGATGTTGATGCTCCGACACTTGAGCGCACGCCAGTAGTTCGTGATTATGAGGATATGTTCAGGAAGATTCCTGGGTTGCCACCTCAGCGTGAGATTGATTTTACTATCGATCCGGTACCTGGTTCGACACCCGTCTCACTGCCGACGTATCGCATGGCCCCGTGTGAGATGGAGGACCTGAGAAAATAGATCGATGATCTGTTGGAAGTTGGCTTCATATGACCGAGTGTGTTTCCTTAGGGAGCACCTGTACTATTTGTGACAAAGAAGGATGGTTCACTGCGATTGTGTATTGATTATCGCAGGTTGAACCAGATTACGGTGAAGAATAGATACCCTTTGCCCAGGATTGATGACCTGTTTGATCAGCTGAGAGGAGCGCAATACTTCTCGAAGATTGATCTGCAGTCAGGGTATCACTAGTTGCACGTCATGGATGAGGACGTGCAAAAGATAGCCTTCAGGACCAGCTTTGGCCACTATGAGTTCCTCGTGATGTCGTTCGGTCTTACGAACGCACCAGCCATGTTCATGGATCTGATGAACAGGGTATTTCGGCCTTTCCTCTATCGATTTGTCATCATGTTTATAGACGACATTTTGGTATACTCCAGGAGTCGAGAGGAGCATAAGGAGCACTTGCGATTGGTCCTAGATACACTGAGGCAGCATCAGTTGTTCGCACAGTATAAGAAGTGCGACTTCTGGAAGGAGGAAGTCAAGTTCCTGGGACATGTGGTGTCCAAGGATGGGATGGCGGTGGACCTTACTAAGGTAACCGCGGTGCAGGACTGGAAGCAGCCTGGTTCAGTCACTAAGGTGAGGAGTTTCTTGGGTATTGTTGGCTACTATCGACGATTCATTAGGGACTTCTCCAAGATAGCCAGACCATTGACTCAGTTGACACGGAAGGATCTAAAGTTCACCTGTAATGAGAAGGCAGAGGCAGCTTTTCAGGAGCTGAAGGACAGGATGACGTCTGCCCCTGTGCTAGTATTGCCAGAGCAAGGGGTTAAATACACGATATACACCGACGCGTCTAGCATTGGTCTGGGTTGTGTCCTTATGTAAAAGGACAGGGTAATTTCGTATGCCTCGAGACAATTAAGGAAGCACGAGGAGAATTACCCTACACGACCTTGAGTTGGCAGCCGTCATTTTCGCATTGAAGCTCTGGAGACATTACCTCTATGGAGAGGAGTTCGAGCTCTTTTGTGACCACAAGAGCCTCAAGTACATATTCACACAGTGGGACCTGAAAATGAGGCAGCGGCGATGGATGGAGACTTTGAAAGAATTTAAGTTCGAAGTTTCCTACCATCCTGGCAAGGTGAACCTTGTGGCTGACGCGTTGAGATGCAAGAAGGCGTTAGAGTTTGTGGCTCCGCTGATGGTAGCTGAGTGGGACATGGTTGAGTTTTTGTGAGACTTTCAGCAGAAACTCACCGTGGAGGAGCCATTTGAGTTCATCGCACATGTTCAGGTGCGACCTCTTATCGATGACAGAGTCATCACGGCGTTGAGGGATGATGTGTGTCTGACTGAGTTTCGAGAGCAGGCCAGTGGTGATGCAGATGCCGAGTGGCGAGTTGGAACGGATGGGGGCTTACATTATCATGGCCGCTTATGTGTCCCAGATATCCCTGACTTGAGACGAGAGATTCTCGAGGCTGCACACAGTTCCAGACTTGCGATGCATCCGGGAAGCACAAAGATGTATCGTGACGTGAAGAGGACATATTGGTGGGATGGCATGAAGACCCACATCGCAGAGTTCGTGTCCCGTTATCTCACTTGTCAGGAGGTGAAGGCAGAGCATCGCCGACCTCCCGGTCTCCTTCAGCCTATGCCTATAGTTGAGTGGAAGTGAGACTTTATTTCTATGGATTTCATATCAGGACTACCGAAGACGAGGAAGGGATATGATTCTATTTGGGTGATCGTCGACCGTTTGACAAAGTCGGCGCACTTCCTACCAATCAGAGTTACGAACTCTGCAGACGAGTTGGCCAGGCTATATATTAAAGAGATAGTGCGTCTGCATGGAGTTCCCATAGAGATCGTGTCGGACAGAGACACACGCTTTACTTCTATTTTCTGGACTCGTATCCAGGAAGCTATGGGTGTGAAGATGAAGTTCAGTACTGCTTTCCACCCACAGACGGACGGACAGACAGAGCTGGTGAACCAGATTCTAGAGGACATGCTGCGGGCTTGCGTGTTGGATTTCAAAGACAGTTGGGAGGATTGTCTTCCATATGTGGAGTTCACGTACAACAATAATTTCCAGGTGAGTATCGGTATGGCACCTTATGAGGCCTTGTATTGGCATCCCTGCCGAGCACCACATTACTGGGCAAAGGTCGGTGAGCCAGATTGATTAGCCCAGAGATAGTGCAGGTGACCTCGGACAAGATTGACATCATCAGACGCCGACTTCTTACAGCGCAGAGTAGATAGAAGAGTTATGCCGATACGAGATGGCGTCCGCTAGAGTTCACGGTTGGGGATCACGTGTTTTTGGGAGTTTTCCCTATGAAGGGAGTTCTTCGGTTCGGGAAGAAGGGGAAACTAGCACCACGATTTATTGGTCCATTCCAGATTCTTGACCATGTGGGTGCAGTGGCTTATCGTCTGGCGTTGCCTACGCCTCTTGCGAGCATACACAACGTATTTCATATTTCTATGCTGAAGAAATACGTTCCTGATCCTTCCCATATCATCAGATGGGAGCAGGTGCAGTTAGGTGAGGATGTTACATATATACTGCGATCGACGCGTATATTAGACAGGAATGAGCAGGTATTACGTAGCAAGGTCATCCCCCTTGTGAAGGTGTTGTGGATGCATCGCACTGAAGAAGAGGCTACTTGGGAGACGGAAGATGAAATCAGAAAGAACTACCCACAGCTTCTCGAGGTGTACGAAAAGGTATAAATTTTGAAGACGAAATTTATTGTTTAAGGGGGGTAGATTGTAACGTCTCGAAAAAATCCGTACAGAGACTCGAGTACCACCTCGATCAGAAATCACTCAGGATTAATTCCTTTAGAAATTAAGCATAAGTTAACTAATGCTACGTTAGATTAGCTGTGAAATTAGCACTGTTCGCTTTAAATACGTTCTGCAATATCCAAAACTTGTGGAATCGTTGATGCTATAACGTCTTGAAAACTAGGATCAAACTCTAAACCCGTTTGCTCTCAGGAACCCTTTGAAACTTTGTATTGGATCAAGACCGCGCGTCGAAAGTCTGATATCTACCATCTTAGACCATTATGACCGCTTAGCTGGACTTGACAATCGCTTCGAAAATCAAGCCCAACTGATGTTCTGAGGCTATTTCATTGAGCCTGGAACAAGGAGTGTGAGAAAGAGTGAAATTCATTAAAAATTAAATGTCATTTAAATAAATCTGGCACGTTTCGCTTGCGGGTTGAGTATAAGCATTCAGACCGTTGGAATCTGACCCAAATACACCCTCGGATCAGGGAACATTTCTCACTCAGGTCAGTGTACTTGAAATCCGTGATCGAATCTCCGTGACCGCTGAATTGAAACTGGTCCGCCACGTGCGATCTGGGAACACTATCGGACTGAAAACTTAATGTGATTAGGATCCAATATCGATGAACTTAAGTCCGACCGCATTTAGCCAGGAGACCTCCAGAAATGCTCTTTTGGATTGAAAAAGACCCGATTTGGTTATAACTCAAGTATACCTTGGTTTAAAGTCTAAATAGGTGAATTTTTAGCCTATATAAGGGCCTTAAACCCTCTCATATCTCTCACCAACGAATTTACAAGAAACCCTAGAAAGAGAAGAGAGAGAAAGAGAGAGATTGTGAGAGAGTTGTGAGGAAAGTTTCCTGCCACTTGATCCTGCTTCTACACGCACCGAATCACCGCATTCTAATCACTCTTACGGTGATTCCAACTTCATTTTAGGTAAGAAAACCCTAACCTCAACCTATTTTAGGGATTCCTTCGACACAAGTAGCGAAGTAGTTGATGTATCTTGTGTTATAGGTCGTCATACAGGCATTGACAAAGCGTAGAGTTTTTGTTCTATTCGTTACGCTTCTACGGCGAAAGGTGAGGATTCTAGATGCTTAAGTTGACTGATTTCAAAGCTTTCAATGTCGTTTAATAGTAGATTATCGACGAGAACGCCATTTGAAATGTAGAACATGCTGTATGTTTTCCATTTCGACTGCGTACGGAGAATATGAGATTTAGAGTATTTTAGGCATTTATAGGAAATACTGTATACGTCTGTATTTTGCTGAAATGATTGCATGTGTATTTTTCGTGTTATGATATTAGTTAGGCATGCATGATCTGTTTGGCGAAGAGATTCGCCCTAATGCGCACTTTGGGTCGACATACGCTATGTAGACTAAAGTGTGTATACTAAGTATTTGTATAAATGTTTGTATTAATATGTATTGAGTAAATGTTGTTGTAGATTAGTCTTGAGATTGAATTCTCAATTAATATGATGATGTATGTGATTTTCCTCCATGTTGTTATTGAATTGATTTCCTTATATGTATGGAATACATGTGTTTGGTTGATTTGCTTAGGTTATATGTTATAACATGTTGCTAACATGCTTGGATGGTTTGTATTTCATTTTTGTTACTCTCATATGATCACTGATGTTGATTGCAAGTGCTTGGGACTATGCTCTAGTCCAGGCAGTTGGTAATAGATTTGAATTCATGGTTGGCTTCAAATTTTCACGAAGGACGCGTCGATGAAAGCGAGTCGTGCTTTGGGTTGGCGGCAGTGGTTAGGCCACACGAGGTGTTTTATGCACTTCATGTCGTTCAGCTTGAGGTGCGCTCGTACTAGTCGAGCTCGTCAAGTAACCCGACTGGCCATTGTATGTTCACCTTATATGGGTCATAACTGCTTGAACCTAGGGTACCGAACTTACCAGTGAAAACCCTGATAACCATGGTATCTTGATCCATAAAGACTCATGAGCCGGGCATGGTGGTATGGGATACCGTACTCGAGCTGTCGGCCTACGCTAGGGCCATAAACCTCCCCGTAGTGACCAGTGAGCATCTTAGACTCGTGAGCCGATTGTGGTGGTATGGGACACTACATTCGAGCTGTCAGCCTACACTGATTGGTGACGAGCCCTTTGTAGTGACCTCGAGCGTATTCTGAGTCTACGGGAGGCGACGACCCTTCCATAGCAACGAGAGTACACTAGGCTTATATTGATAAGGTGATGGGGGAGAGGTGCAACGAGTGCGAGCAACAGCCCTGACAGCCCTTGCAGCGACCTATAAATGTAATATCGTGTGAGACTACTAGGAGTGACGACCCTAGACCGGATCTGTATTGGGATTAATATAAGGAAGGTACCTTAGTTTCCCAATACTGTTGTTTGAAAGGACTAATAACAACTCGGTAATCATATCCACATCGCACTGCATGTGCCTGGAAGATGTGGAGCACTGAGGGAAGAAAGCATGTTGCAGACGTAAGATGGTGTCGCATGAGGGAGTATGTCGGTGAGGGCATCCATCATGTCATTTCATGCTTGCATTAACAATAGTATCCAGAAATATCTGATTGATTATTTTACTAATATCATATATTGATTTGATAACATGCTAATCTTTGCTATATGATTCCACTGAGTTGATCACTCACCACGTTACGGGATGGTGTTTGCAACGCCTACTAGACTCTGTCTTAGATGCAGGTTGTGAGGAGATCCAGGAGCTGGAGCCGGACTACTTCGAGGACCAAGACGAGTTCTCGTACATGCAGTTCTCTGACGGCTTCGCATAGGTGGCCTGGATCGGTGGGATTTTGCTAGTTGGACTGTTATACGACGTTTTGTTTTTGGTTTGATTTATGTATATGTGACTCAGAGATGTATTCATACTTTGGAGACAGTTCGAGATTATTTTGTTTTCATACAGTGATATATATATTCCTCAGTCTTTCGCTTGCGTTCTATCACTGGATCTGGAGTATGAATTGCAATTTTGGTATACTCTTACTCATGTTAATGCTCTAACTCAGACAACATTGAATCATAAGTATATTTGTTACATAAGTGATGGTTTGGAACTCGGGAGTCGGGTTTCTACACGACCCCCTATTTTCAGGGTGTTACAGTCATTCGGAAGCACATCTACTATTTCTTTCTTGTTTGGCTACGATCCAAGGAGCATTACTATCAAAGATGTATGCCATGTGACCAAGCTCTTACCCTTCTCGACGACTTATCATACAAAAGCTAAAACAAGACAACCTAAGAATTTTCTTAGCAAATCGATCAAGGGCTATACTACCTTACTGCATATTTGAAGAACCAATCGTGGAGGATGAGCACCTTGCCTTTCTTCTCCTTTTAATCTATCGTCATTTGCCATCTGTCAATTCTCAATAAGTTACAACTGAATATGTTGCATGGATGAATGTATGAGTGAACGATGAAGAAGCCATTGTGAAAAGTTGAGAAATAGCAGAAGTTTCAGAAATAAGGAAGTGTGAAAGGAGAAGGATTCTAGGGGCATGAGGACATTAGAGCATGGCATATCAGAAATATCGGATGGATGCATTTATTGCTGAAATCATGTCTATTTCGGCTAAACAGCTCTTTGAGATGTGTCAACCCATGAGCTATTCGGTACTCCAAATCAACACGACCAAAGACGTTTGTAATGATCAAAAGCAGTTCACATTCTAGAAATACGTATGAATATTTTAAAAAGCATTTATATCACTGCAAACGCCGCTATCACTTTATTCGAAAGGACAACAAAGAGGAGGGAAATGTTTGTACCCTACCCAATCAAGTTATATTTTAACCAATCAGGACAGATTACTTGTAACCCTGTATGGAACATGTGCAACAATTTTCTGAAGATAGGTACAGTCATGAGACCATATCATATCAATTGTGTTATTTCGGCTGGGATTCACATGACCTATAAGACCCGTATGCTAGTCCATACTGTTCCGTCAGCTCTCGTGATCCTTCTCGTCGAATTTCGGCAATCTGCGACTTGTAATCGATGTTTGCGCACGACCGTAAGTCGTATCCTATACATTCGAGTCAGTTTAATCCGAGACTTGTATCATTGTGACCGCACTGTCGCCGCGGTTCCAACGTCGTGACTCACGCACTAATCCGATACCCAGACGAGGTGATGTGGACCATGTTCAGTTCGGGAAAAAATACCACGCGTTGCGAATCCCAAGAGAATCTTTAGAACATGTCCCATTAATCAATCACCTCATGTCAAGTACACACACCCATGCTTTCTTTCTCCACAAGTCAAGTAAACTCAAAAGTCAACCAAGCTCTCACCTCACCCATCACTCACATCACACATCACTCACCCATCACACCCATCCATCACCTCTCTTTCAACCATCCCATTTCTCTCTTTTTCTCTTCACTTTTTCCAAGCAACACCAAGAGCAAGAGGCTCACACGTCCATGAATTTTCATGAGAGAAAAGAGTGCATGTGTGGCCCACTTTTCACCCCAAATCCTTCATCTTAGCCATCCACTTCTCATCTTTCACCATCAAAGTGAAGCACAAGGAGACCGGCATTTCAACAGACCAAGAAGATCGAACGGTGGGTGCTCCTATAGGCTAGTTTTTCATGCTTTTATGATGGGCCAAGTGAGGCATACCGATCGATGGTATGGATCTCACTTTGGTACCCTAAGATGTGGCCGATGGCCCATCTTGATCATCACGATCATTCCATGGTGGGGTCATTCTCCATGGACCCCATCATGATGTTTCTTTCCTTGCATTAATAGGTCATCTAGACCGTTCATTTTGGGTGGAGAAAGAATCTCCACCGTTGGTTTTTTTTTTGGTTTTGATGGGCCCATGTGTAATGGGACCCACTTGTTATATGGTTAGATGCTTGAAACAGAGGGCCCATAGTGTCGGGGTCCCTCCATCACGCGTGTCCCATTTCTTTCTCTCTCTCTCTCCCTCTCTTTTTATTTTACTAAATTTTTGGTATGTGATGTTAAGGCTGTGTGACCCACCTGGATGGACCCCACCATGAAGCATGTAGTGGGCCCAAGTCATTTGTAGGTGGGGCCCCTTTATATGTGTTGTGCTTCACCACACATCATTAGGTGGCCCATGTAACGTGTGCCCCTACAACAAAAAAATATATATAATAATGAAGAGTCCAGAGACGCTGGTCTCTGGATGTGAATGGGAAACACAAATAGCCTTGTAAAGGCTTTTGAGGAGGCCTTTCATTAAGGCCCCACCTTGATGTATGTTTCTAATCCATGCCGTCCATCCTCTTTCTCGACTCATTTTAGGCGTTGAGCCGAAAAATGAGGTTGATCGGAGTATCCGGTGGGCCATAGCATTGAAAACAGTATTACTACCATTGAAATACGCTTTGGTCATTTTATACGCTGAAAAATATCGAATATGGGGCTAATTCAGATTGTTTCGAGCTGTAAAAACCAATGGCTGGGATGGATTTCACTATTATGGGCCTCACCTTTGAAAAACCTTTAAAAAATCAGGTTTTAAAAAAAAATGAAATAAGCATCACACGCTGTTGGCCAGAGGTGCAGGCAACGCCTGCGCTCATTTTGGGTGGGCGAGCAGCAACCCACAGCTCCAGCCGTGGGCCCCACCTCGATGTATATGTAGTATCCACACCGCCCATTAGGTGGGCCACCCCTTGAATTGGGTCCCCACCAAAGATCAATCCAAAAAAGGTGATTGAACATCAGCCATTGAAACCTTTTTTGGATATTAGAGAAGTTTTGGATCCAGATGAAATTTGTTTTTCTTATGCAAGAGTCGTGTGACCCTATCAATAGATTGGACGGCAAATAAACATTATGGTGGGCCACACGTGGGGCCCTCTTGATATATGTGTTTCATCCCTGCCGTCTAGATAAGCTGGACCGTGGGTTCACCTAATGTAAGCGTGGCTTCCACTTGCCACGTGTGGGGCCAGCCACGGTGTATGTGTTTTAGCCATGCCGTCCATCCATTTTTATGGGTGGAGCCCACCTTGTATGTATGTGTTACCCAGACCGTCCAGTGCCCAAGGACACTGGACGTGGATAGATTATGAAGTAGGTCACTGTGACAGTTTGATTTTTAAAATTTTTTGGGTGCACCACTTGTGTAGGCTCCAAATTGATGTATGAGTTCAATCCACTCCGTCCATTGATTTCAGGATGAAAACCCATCAGAAAGGACTGTTTTTGGAGTGAAATCTGTGCAATCCACGGGTTTGTCTACTTCGCCGTCCATCTTACATTTAACGGCTAGGATGTTACAACAGCCTGCATGGTTTCAGAATGCCACTTTGACAAGGGTTAAATCTCCCTTCTAAACACAATGGACGGTATGGATTGATGATTTAAATGTGGAGTAGGCCGTACTAAGAAAATTTAAAATGCACAGTGTAAACACTGTTTACTGTTTGCATAAATGAGAAGATGTCATGCATGCACGTAATGTACATGCAATGTACATATAGGTCTGTGGTAATGATCGTGAGAAATCTGCTCTGTCCATCTACATTGTCAACTCATTTAAAGCATTGAGACCGAATTTGAAGCGTATCCAGATATCAGGCGGGCCCCAAATCAGGATTTCAGGGGCTGATCTATCAGTTTAGCCATTTCTAGAAGGATCCAGGAGCTGAAATTTGGCGTGTATGGCTAATTTGTAGTCGTTAGGCTGCATATAAAGTTTCGAGCTGATCGAATGGTGAAAACTCCATAATCTTACATTCTGGATGGGTTTTTAGGCCCGTTTAATAGGACGCCTTAGGAATTTTAATGGTGGAAATCATTTTCACCACTTATCTTTGGGTATGGCCCATTTGATATGCATGGGGCCAATTGGTGTGGCCCATTTGATATACATAAGGCCCATGTGATTAGGTCCATATTGATGTGTTCGTGGCCCGTCCATTGAGGCCCACCTTGGTATATGTATGAGGTCCATCTTGATTCATTTGTGGCCTTCTATTGAGGCCCACCTTGGTATATGTATGAGGTCCATCTTGATTCATTTGTGGCCTTCTATTGAGGCCCACCTTGGTATATGTATGAGGTCCATCTTGATTCATTTGTGGCCTTCTATTGAGGCCCTCCTTGGTACATATATAAGACCCATATGATTAGGCCCACCTTGATGTGTTTATAGCCCATTGTGATGTATTTAGGGCCCATGGGTAGAGGCCCATTGTAACATATTTTCGACCCATTTGTTAAGGCCATTGTGGTGTATTCTCGACCCATGGGTTGAGGCCCATTGTGATGTATTTGGAGTCCCTGGGTTGAGGCCCATTGTGTTGAGATTCTATTGTGGTTTATGTGTTGACCTTTATGGCGGGCCATGCCTTGGGAACAATGTTGGTTTGACATCCACATTGTACAGATAATGTTGGTTAAATGTCCGCATTGTATCTCTCCCTAGGGCCTATTGATAGGCCCGTACTTGTTGTGTGTAGGCCATTTAGGCCCATCTTCATTGTGAGGATAGTTCATCACTTTGTAACATGCTTAGTATAACTCCGTGCCTCATGCCATACGCATCATATGTATGCTTGATATGAGGAATGTTTGATCATAGCATAAGCCGTTAGGCTGAGACATTTACAGGACTCCCTATGAGATGGAGTGCCCACATTATAGCGTCGTACGCACAGAATTGTTGCATGAATGGATAGAGTGACTCATGCATCTCACATATATGTGACTTGATCATTGTACGCCCTAGTGACATCAGGGTCGCGGCCTCCACAGGCACATCGTGGACGGCTAAATGGGACATCGAAAATAATTGGTTCTAGCATTGTGGGTACTTAAGATGTCCTTGGGTGAAAATCTCAGAACCTCCTTGGTACCAGGAGTTGCTCCAATATCTAGATCGAGTGGAATATGAGCGTTCGTGCCTATACCATGAGGCCGTGTCTCCCACTGTGTCGTGGTCGGTTGGAAGGGGGTGTAGCCTTATCCGCCCGAGTGAGGGGGCTATAAGCTAGGCTGGTATGACCAGCTCCTAAATGGGTCCGCTATCAATGCGCCGGATAGGTATTGGCAGACTATTGGCCAGGAGGATAGTGAGGTCTCTTACGCTCGCTGGGCTGTGCAGCTAGGGAGGAGGCAGTCGGAGTGAAGTGTAATAGACCCCGGTGATTTTCTAGAGAGGAACCATACTGATATGAGGACTGACATAATATTATGACACCCCATCACTATTGTACATGTGGGTGGGCGAACATGGGCGGACGCTGGTGTGGGTGGGTGTGATGTGGGCAGGGCTGAGGCCAGGGCGAGCTACCAGCGATTGGCAGGCTACTGTGCTGACAGGCTACTGAGTAGGAGTTGCTGTAACACCCTGGATTTTTGCGAACCTGGGATTAGACGTCCTTAGGCAATGGGCCAACCATAACACCTTAGTAACCTCTCAGAACCCAATTCCAAAGCCAAAGAAATCATTTAGAACCTAATTCTTTAGAATTTAACGAGAATTAGCCAGCGCTACACTAGATTACCTGCGAAATAAGCACCAATCGCTTTAAATACGTTCTCCAAGACCCAAAACTTGTAGAACCAATGACGCTACAACACCCTGAAATCCAGGATCAAACTCTAAACCGGTTTATTCTCAGGAACCCTTTGAAACTTTGTATTGGATCTAGACCGTGCGTCGAAAGTCCGATACCTACAATCTTAGACCGTTATGACCGCTTAGCTGGACTTGACAATCGTTTCGAAAATCAAGCCCAACCAATGCTCTGAGGCTATTTCATTGAGCCTGGAGCAGGGAGTGTGAGAAAGAGTGAAATTCTTTTAAAATTAAATGGGATTTAAATAAATCCTGTATATGCTAAGGAATAGTAAGTTAGATTTGGTTGGAGTAGAACTTCATTTCTTCGATAGGTCCCCTTAATACTTATAAACTCATGTTATAACCCTTAGGAAATTTGTTATAACTTAGAACCATTCACTCTCAGGGAGAACTTATAAATCCCTCAGATTGAACTTAGAATAAACCAACACGCCCCTTAGAATTACCTTCCCAAGGATTTATTGCAATCGGGAACGCGGAGTAAAGGAATTGTATATTACCAATGTATTCGCAGTTTGAATTGACTTCTCAATCCTGGTAGTTGCCAATAAATCCAATGCTCTGATCAAGCAGAAGATCGACATCGTCTAGGATTAAGAACTGATACGATAAATTTTCTGTTCTAGGCAGAAAGTCTATGTATCCGGCTCAGACCCACTACACAACTTTTCTTCCGTGTTGGCCTGACCACTTACAACCAAAAGTTATTGCTTTACCTTTGGGAAATGTTGAGGACATACAGCCAATAGAGATTAGACCTCTTGTCACAAACTCACATCCATCCTTGAAATCAACCACAACACCCATCACTTCAGCTTTTTTCTACAACCATAGGTACCAATGCCATAGAACACATCATTAGCAAAGGAAGACCAATGTAGTGAGAGATTGTTTCCCATTTCATGTGAAAGATAGGCCCTAAGTTACACCTCGTTCCGATATACTGATCGAGGCATAGATTCTTGAACATTAAGTAGAACTAAGTTTTAAGGGGGGTAGAACGTATTGAGCCCAATCTACTTAGGATTATCCAATACAACCATTGGATCAGAGTAACGCAGCGGAAGCGTGGTTGGCCTCTTCCCCGATGGCCCAGGATCGAAATAGTTAATTTAGGTTATACGTAAGGTTAGGTCATTAAATAGGATTTAAACCTTCCTTAGAACGTCAATACAAAAGTCTCTTTAAGTACTCATTACCCTTAGCCAATTTCAGGGATGAAATTTTATTTTAAGGGGGGTAGATTGTAACATTCCAGATTTTTTCCAACCTGTGATTAGACGTCCTTAGGCAATGGGTCAACCATAACACCTTAGTAACCTCTCAGAACCCAATTCCAAAGCCAAAGAAATCATTTAGAACCTAATTCTTTAGAATTTAACGAGAATTAGCCAGCGCTACACTAGATTACCTGCGAAATAAGCACCAATCGCTTTAAATACGTTCTCCAAGACCCAAAACTTATAGAACCAATGACGTTACAACACCCTGAAATCCAGGATCAAACTCTAAACTGGTTTGTTCTCAGGAACCCTTTGAAACTTTGTATTGGATCTAGACCGCGCGTCAAAAGTCTGATACCTACAATCTTAAACCGTTATGACCGCTTAGCTGGACTTGACAATCGTTTGAAAATCAAGCCCAACCGATGCTCTGAGGCTATTTCATTGAGCCTGGAGCAGGGAGTGTGAGAAAGAGTGAAATTCATTTAAAATTAAATGGGATTTAAATAAATCTGGTACGTTTCGTTTGCGGGATCAGTATAAGCATTCAGACCGTCAAAATCTGACCCAATTACACCCTCGGATTAGGAAATATTTCTCATTCAAGTCAGTGTACTTGGAATCCTCGATCGATTCCCCATGACCGCTGAACTGAAACTGGACCGCCACGTGCGATCTAGGAACTCTACCTGTCTGAAAACTTCGTGTGAGCAAGATCCAGTGACAATGAGCTTAAGTCCGACCGTGTTCGGCCAGGGGACCTCCCGAAATGGTCTTTTGGATCGAAACAGCCCCAATTTGGCTATAACCCCAGTATACTTTGTTCCCAAGTCTATTTAGGTTATGTTTTATCATATATAAGGACTTTAAACCCTCACAACCCTCCCATCCGAATTTGCAACAAACCCTAGATAGAGGGAGAGAGAGAAAGTGAGAGAAAGTGAGAGACTTGTGGGAGAGATTTCCCTCCACTTGCACCAGCTTTCGCTCATATCGAAGCACCGCATCCCAATCACTTTCCCGGTGATTTTCAATGCACTCTTAGGTAAGAAAACCCTAACCACTTGCTGTTTTAGGGATTTCTTCGATTCATTATCGAAATAGCTTATGTATCTTGTGCATTAGGTCGCGTTTACGCCGGTGACGAAGCATATACATCCTATTCAAACTGATACGCGTCTAAGGCGAAAGGTGAGGATTTTAGACGCTTTGATTGACTGATTTTAAAGATTTCAATGTCGTTTAATAGTAGAATATCGACGGCAACATTGTTTGACATGTACAACATGCTGTCCGTTTTCCGTTTCATAACATACGGTAAATATGAGATTTAGGGTATTTTAGGCATTTATAGAAAATACTGTATACGTCCCTATTTAGGGTAAACATTCTTGTATAATCTGTTTGGCGAAGAGATTCACCCTAATGCACACTTTGAGTCGACATACCTATGTAGACTAAAGTGTGTAGGCTAAGTGTTTGTATAAATGTTTGTATTAGTATGTATTGAGTAGATGGTGTTGTGAATGAGTTTTGAAATTGAATTCCTAAGTAATATGCTGATGTAAATGATTTCCATCATGTTGGCTATATGTATTGATTTCATTAAATACATGAAATGCATGTGTTGGATGATTTGCTTACGTTGTGCGTTATAACATGTGTCAACATGCTTGTATTGTTTATATTCATTCTTGTTACTCACATATGCTTACTGATGTTGATATACAAATGCTTGGGGCTATGACCTAGTCCAGGCAATCGGTAATGGATCGAATTCGTGGTTAGCTTTTATTTACCACGAAGGACGCGTCGATGAATGCGAATCATGTTTTGGGCAGGCGGCAGTGGTTAGGCTACACGAAGTGTTTCATGCACTTCATGTCGCTCAGCTTCAGATGCGCTCGTACTAGTCAAGCCCGTCAAGTAACCCGACTGGCCATTGTATGTTCACCTTACATTAGTCATAACTGCTTGAACCTAGGGTACTGAACTTACCATTGAAAACCCTGTTAACCATGGTACCTTGATCTATAAAGACTCATGAGCCGGGCATGGTGGTATGGGACACCGTGGTCGAGCTGTCGGCCTACGCTGGGGCCACAAACCTCCCCGTAGTGACCAGTGAGTAACCCAGACTCGTGAGCAGATTATGGTGGTATGGGACACTATATTCTTGCTGTCGGCCTACACTGATCAGGTGACGAGCCCTTTGTAGTGACCTCGAGCGTATTCTGAGTCTACGGGAGGCGACGACCCTTCCGTAACGACGAGAGTACATTAGGCCTGTATTGATAAAGTGATGGGGGAGCGGTGCAACGAGTGCGAGCAACAGCCCTGGCAGCCCTTCCAGCGACCTACAAATATAACGTCGTATGAGATTACTAGGAGTGACGACCTTAGACAGGATCTGTGTTGGGATTGATAGAAGGAAGGTACCCTAGTTTCCCAAACTGGCTGTATGAAAAGGACTAATAACCACTCGGTAATCATTATCCATATTGCATTGCATATGCCTGGAAGATGTGGAGCACTGAGGAACGTAAGCATGCCGCGGGCGTAAGATGGTGTCGTATGAGGGAGTATGTCGGTGAGGGCATCCATCATGTTATTTCATGCATGCATTAACCACGGTATCTAGGAATGTTTGATTGTTTGCTTTACTATTATCGCGTGATTGATTTGGTAACATGCTAATCTTTGCTCTATGATTCCACTGAGTTGATTACTCATTCCCACATTACGGGATGGTGTTCCGGACACCCACCAGTCCCTATTTTAGTTTCAGATGATGGCAATGCTTGTGAAGCGGAGCCGGACTTGATGATGATGAGGAGGATCCCTCCTTTATGCGTGTTCTGATCGACGGGATTACAGGGAGGTTGATTAAACGCCTTGACACTTGTCATTTTATATTTTTGTAGCACTCATGTCTATTATTTTCTTTCTATTTTGGAGTATACATGTATATGTTTAACCTGGTAACATCTTAACACTCTGGAGATTCACAACAGTTCATATATTATATATATATCTATCACATTATTCTGCTTGTTAAATTAACTGTCTCTGGAGTATGATATGCTGTTTTGGCTTGATCCACCTCATATTTTATGTACTATTACCGCCGAAATTCATCCATCATTGAAAATGTTGCATAAATGACGTTTTGAAACTCGGGAGTTGGGTTTCTACCCGACCCCTAATTTTCGGGGTGTTACAGATGGTATCAGAGCATGATTTGGATTAAACTGGACTGCGTTATGGTAACACAACGCACACTGATGCACTCTAACTTACGAATGGGGCGATGGAAATTTAGAAACCACATTAGAATCCTAAGTTTCGCCGACAGGTGAGACTATACGGTGATTGAGTCCATAACATATCTTCGGTCGCGTGAAGCGACCTAAGTCTCTTATAAGTCGTTAGTCGACGGGTTTGAGACATTCCCTGAAACATTCTAAATCCAAAAATGCATGTCCTTGGGTTGTGGAGAAACCACAACCCTTACACTCAATCTCAAGGCTTAAAACCCCTTTTCATCCAATTCCTTCAGAATCTTTCCTTTCACCACCCCATTCTTCAAATTTTTCTAAGTCCTTTCTTACTACACATAAATCCTAATGTGTGAAGGATAGTGAATCATACTTAAACAAAAAATTTACTATAAATAGTAAATATATGTAAGAATTGAACTTTTGGCCATTCCAATTATGGAATCTCTTATAATAAATGGGTTAGTTGGATGGATTAGCCTCTCCTACCCTAAAATCATATGCTACATGATGCATAAATCCATTCTGGTTTACAAACTGGCCCCGAAACACCCCAAATGGAGTCTTGGGCCTATCCAAGCCCAGATACAATGAACCAGGGTGGGTCCCACATATATTTGGGGTCCCTACGGCAGGGGAACCCAGCCCATGTGGCCGGAATCACCAGAGTGCAATTTCACCGATGAGGTCCGCGAGGGCTCGCCGTACGGTGGGCCCCACTCGGGCTGGGCTTCGGGCGGACATCATTTGGTGGGTAGGGCACCTCCCCTATACATGGGACGTCCCTTGAAACCCTCCAAATACCTTACCTCCTTCACAAACATCCCTCCCAAGCTCTCCTTTTTACATTTTTTGCTGCCTTCCTCTCTTAAATCCCAGTTCCAATCACTCTCACCGTCCATTTTTGTCTCAACCCATGTCACTCCACCATTTACAGCAATACACACTCCCCTCTCTCTCCATTTTTTTCCGTTGGAGCTCTCCCATCCTCCCTTGGAGGCTAGAATTCATGTGGACCTCCATCCATCCTATCTTGCTCTTTTCTCTTTGAAAATCTAGCCTTTGGGAGCCTGATCTACCCCTCTACAGGGCCTAGATTCATTTCAGTCCATTAGGGCAGCCATTTCTCCCAATTTCCTCCATTTTTCATGGCTTTGTAGAGGCTATTTTAGCCTTTTTCTCTACTTTCTTCGCTTGAGGAGTATTGAGAATACATGGCCGATAGAACTCTAATGGGCAACAGACAGTATTAAGCTAGACAGTTTTAAAGAAGGTAGGTCGGGACCGTGGTAGAAGTCCTTTAGTAGAATTAGGCATTTATGCCACTGTCCTGTGGATTGTTTGAATACCGTTTTAAGGATTTTTGTATTTGGTTGTTGATGGGTCTAGTGATGTCATAGGTAGAAAATGTGTTGTGTTTAGTGGTTTAGGCTTAGCATAGCCGCAGTCATCTCTGTCATGATGCATGTGGAATTTTATTCCATGTATTGTGACAAAATTTGTTAAATGAAGTGCATGCCATTTCGTTCGATGTAAGGTATTGTCCCTAGATTGGGTATATCCTATAGTTTTCACTACCATGTATGGAATGTATCCGATTAAAAGTAAATCCCGAGATTAAGCTTACAAAATTAATTTTTATCCCACCCCACCCTCCTACCAAGCATGTCACTCCCAATCCCGACATGGGATTAGTAATGCGGTCTCAGTTAACATAACTTGAGACCACTAGCCACATATGCCCTTGGAGTTTTGGACTTAGAGTTAGTGCTCCTAGATTTGAAGGATCTGACAATATAGGAAATCCAATTCCATTTAGACAATCGTGACCCTAAGCGATAGAACAATTCCCTGTATTAGAAATGGTATGAAACCATTTAGCGTAT
This sequence comes from Magnolia kwangsiensis, assembly GCA_037074715.1. Lineage (NCBI taxonomy): Eukaryota > Viridiplantae > Streptophyta > Magnoliopsida > Magnoliales > Magnoliaceae > Magnolia > Magnolia kwangsiensis. The sequence continues at coordinate 113,983,686 of CM073572.1, read as the reverse complement.
AGGTTAGGTTTTAGATTACAGCTAGTGAGATACAAACCAGTCTACTAGTTACCTTAAGTAGTGTAAAGCCTGTATATGCTAAGGAATAGTAAGTTAGATTTGGTTGGAGTAGAACCTCATTTCTTCGATAGGTCCCCTTAATACTTATAAACTCCTGTTATAACCCTTAGGAAATTTGTTATAACTTAGAACCATTCACTCTCAGGGAGAACTTATAAATCCCTCAGATTGAACTTAGAATAAACCAACGACGTTATATTTGTACCCCGTTCTTAGCCCCGACACCCATATACTAGGTTCCGATCCTCGGTTCCTACAAGGAGGATTTTAAATGTGAATTTATTTCGTAACAAGCATAACCCACGAACAATAACCAAGACACCATCACAAAATCCACTGTGATAAAAAAACTTTAAGGTACAATGCACATAAAGGGAAATACATTAATAGAATCGAAATCTCCAGAAGTCCACTGTATGCTCCAATCTTAATGCTGCGGTAGCGTGCTAGCATCACCTGTGCACAACAGTCATGCATAAGCTTACGAAAAGCTTAAAGGGTGGTGAAAGTGTGTACGCAATATAAGCGTGCTCAGAATGTAATATCAGAGTAATACGAAATATGCTAGTAAATTCATGAATATTATCAGCCATAACAAGGCTATGCGATACAAGACATGAATGATGTCGGCCATACTAAGGCCATGTGATGCGAGATGCAACTCAAGCATACCAGTCCTCATCTGAATCCACATATCAATACAGCTTATCACTAGAACATTAAATATCATTACAGTTCTCATGCTGGATAATCACTGGAGTCTAGTACACTCTACGCCAGCTTGTCGCCCCTATCCGAGGGCACAATTGGGTAAGTGGAAGAGACTTCACTATCCGCCTACCAATATCGAGCCCGACTCGTTGATAACAAACCTATTCCTCAACTGGTCAAAATCAACCTAGGTATTGCCCCCTCACTCAGGCAGGTAAGGCCACACCCCTTTCCAACCGACCACGACACAGTGGGAGACAGCCTACTAGTATACGGCCCTCGCGCGCTCATGTATCCACTTGGTCTGGACATTGGAGTCATCCTCTGCTACCATCGGGTTTAGGGATTTTCACTCAGGGACGCCCCGATGCTAGTAACAATATTCTGGTATCCAATCTGGCTCTCCATGATGTACATGTGGAGGTCACGACCCTAATGTCACTAAGGTGTATAGTAACCACATCACACAATGCAAAATGCATGAGTCACATAATCCAGTCATGCATCAATCTTGCACGTACCGTGCGATCATGAGGGACAACACTACCTATCAAGGAGTCCCATAAACAACTTGTCAGAAGGCATATCAATGGCCAACCTCCTCTCATCATAAGCATGTAGATGATGCGTATGACCATGTATCATGATGTTATGTTGTCACATACTCATAATCGGTATTGATAATCAGAATCGATAGTCGGTATTGATAATCAACATCGATAATTGGCCTATATGCAAGGCACGACCCATAGATGAATTACCGATCTAAACCATAATAAAAGCTCGCCCCTTGGTCATGGATATATCAACTCGGATAGCATGGAGCCATCCATTTACAGCGATGATGGACCATGCAACATCAATGGGGCCCAATGATTTAGGTTAACCTGCTAAGATAATGATGAGAATGGGCCTAACGAGACCTAAGGGAAGGTCACAATATGGATATTTAACCATCATTACCCATCAATATGGACATTTAACCAACTTTGCTCCCAAGGAGTGGCCCACATAAAGCCTAACATATAGTGGGCCCATGGCCTCACATAAGGACCACACATACATCATATTAGGCCTTACTCATGGGCCACATACACATCATAATAGGCCTCATCATATGAACCATATACACATCACATTGGGCCTGATATCCGGCCCTCAAATACATCTCAATGGGCCTCACACCTGGGCCTCAAACATCACATCCGGTCTCATCAAATGGGCCCCATATACATTAAGTGGGCCTCATCGAGTGGGCCCCATATACAATGAAGTGGGTTGCATCACGTGGACCCCATATACATGAAGTGGGCCGCATCACGTGGGCCCCATATATAATGAAGTTGGCTGCATCACGTGGCCCCATATATAATGAAGTGGGCCGCATCACGTAGGCCCTATATACATGAAGTGGGCCGCATCATGTGGGCCCATATACAATGAAGTGGGCCGCATCACTTGGACCCCATATACAATGAAGTGGGCCACATCACATGAGGCACACTATAAATAGCAACAGAGATCAAAAGATCATCTGGACCGTACCACAAATGGCAGTGGAGATAATGATTTTCACTATTTTTTATAAAAAACATTTCATATTGACCAAGAACTTCTGTAATCCCAAACGGATTTCAATGGTAGACGCTCATTCTCCACTGATTTTTACAATGTGGCCCACCTAATGGCTGATCTATCTTATTTTTAGTCTCAAGCCTTGAAACGAGCTCAAGAAGTGGATGGATAGTTTGGATCTAACACATAACTCATGATCAGGCCCACAGGCCTTGCTAATGTTAGTATAGTAGCCATATAGCTGGTGGGTTGATGGCCCACCAGCAGATGGACGGTTGATGAAACACTTACATTATGGTGGGGCCACGTGCTGTCAGCACGTGCACTAGGTGGATCCCCACCGTCTAAAGTCCCCTAGACGGCAGAGATAAAACATATACATCATGTAGGACCCACAAACTTATTGACGTCATGTAGTGGGACCCACTGCTAAACGATTTGGATACAATACATCAAGGTGCATCCAGCACTGTCCCACATGCTGGACGGTGCAAGCACGGCAGGTGGGTCGAATGGCTCACTAACGGACAACATGGATGAAGCGTACATCATGGGAGGGGGGCTATCCCACTAGAGATGGATAGCCTGGATTTAACACATGCCTCATGATTAGACCCACTGTCTAGAGGTCTGGATTGTGGGGATCTGAAGCACATACATCATGGTAGTCCCCACGTGGGACCCATTGACGGACAACATGGGTGTACATACATCTAGGTAGGCCCATGCATTACACATGTAGTAGGTGCAGGGTGGCCCTAAAGATGGACGATGTAGGTATAAAACACATACATCACAATAGCTCACACACCTTGTTGGCATCAAACAACAGTCGGGTGCTGCTGCCGTGAGGTGTTCCAGCCAATCGACTTCCTTGTGGGTCCACACATGTGGGGCCCTGCTATTTGTGATTTATCTTTGTTTAGGCCTGTTGGACAGTGCCAGCAGTGTTGGGCCGTCTAGCCAACCATTAGACATCAGCAATTAGGTCCACATGTGTGGCTGGTATGGATATAGAATACACACATCATGGTGGGGTCCATAATATATGGGAAAGAGAGAGAGAGAGATAGAGAGAGAGAGAGAGAGAAAGAGAGAGAAAGATCAGTGGAGATGGGAGGACCTCTGCCACTATGAGCTCCTCCATGTACATGCATACATTAAGATGGGTCCCAAATGGGATCCATACCATCAATTGGTGGGCTCCACTTGGTCCATCACAAAAATTACAATCTAATCCTATAAACACCCACCTATGGCTTATCCTTTAGCTCCTTGGACTCCCTGGCTCCTAAGCTAACTCTTTAAGGGTGGATGATGAAGTTTAAAGGATTAGATGATGAGATGAGGGGGTAGGAAGTGGGCCTTGACCTTTTCTCTTCTTAGAGCTTTTCTCTCATCGAAGCTAAGGAAATGGTGGAGAGAATGAGAGAGGATAGGGTGTTATAAGAGAGATGGGATGGGAGGAATGGATGTTGTAAGAAAGGGATTGGTGGAGAGAAAGAGAGAGTTGACTTTGGGAATGAGAGAGAAATGGGAGCCATGCCTTATTGGTAAGAGAGGGATGGGCTGTGTACTTGACTTGTGATTGATTGATTGATGTGATGGGTTGTAGAAATTCTCTTAAAATTTACAACGCATGGCATTTTTCTCAAAATAAATGTGAGTCCACAACTCCTGGCCTGGGTATCGCATCAACGTGCGGGACACGGCATTGGAACCGCGGTGACGGCGCAGTCGCTAGGATACAAGTTTCGAGTTAAGTCGACATAGATATATAGGATATGACTTAGGGTCATGTACAAACAACGATTACAGATTGCGGGTTGTCAGAATTCAATTGAGATGACCGTGGAAGCCTACAGAATGGTACGATCTAGGATATGGGCCTTATAACTCATGTAAGAGGTTGCGGTCCAATTGTTGGGCCATAATACCATTCCTGCTTATGATAAACCATACCTAGAATGAGTGGATCGGCAACACCCATTCTGAGAAATTATCGATCAGATTTCGCCCTGTTCTCCGAAGAACACGGTCAATCAATTATCGAACATGTTGGCCGATTCACTCAATGTGGTGAACTAGCTAATAATGATTATTATAAATTACAGTTATTCAGTCACTCGCTAACCGTAGTAGCATTAACATGGTATTTGAATTTGTTGTCGGATTCAATACATAATTGATAAGAATTAGAAGAAAGGTTTCATGCTCAATTCTTTTCTAAAAATAGAGATGTCACTATGGCGGGTCTCGCATGATTCCGGCAATTTCCCGATGAATCCTGCAAAAGCTATCTCATATGATTTAAACGAGCAAAGAGCCACTGTAAGGTGGTCATGACAGAAGCTGACTTTGTGCATCTTGTACAAGACGGTTTGGAATACAAACTCTACAAAACATTTGTAAGCACGGAGTTTGCTGATTTATACGACCTCACTAAGAAGGTCTCTCGATATGAAGAATTGCTTTAAGAAGGGGCTAGGAAAGCAAACTCATCATTTGGAACGTATTACAATGATTCTAATTATGAAATTACAATCGCTGAAGTAGTGGCTAAGAAAACACTAGTCTGCTCGGCATTGGTAAAGGCAGAGTTAGCTGCCCTAACGACCTAACAAACTAAAAAAGAATACACCTTTGATATTACTCAAAAGCAAAGTTCATCAAATTTCCTATTAATTACAAGATACCTTTGGACGAAGAATTCAAGAAGGTTGACTATTGTAAATGGCATGAATATCATTCCCATTCCACTAGCAAATGCGTTATTTTCAGAAATCTAATCTAAGAATACATCGACCCGAATTATTAAATTTTTTGAAAAAAGAAAAAGAAGCCATGCTAATTAATACCGATCCATTCCCAACCAGCATGAAGATAAATATGATTACAACCGACTTAAGGGATCGACCTCAATTGAAAATAGAACTCAGTTTAGGAAGTCTGCGCAGAATGAGTGACCAGTACATCCCCAAACAGCAATGGGCACCTCAGTATCGGGACACATATGGGTATAAGAAACATTATTTATGCGACCATTGTGCCCGAGAGATCCCTTGGTGTCATAAAAACCATCCCAAAAATCACAACTGTGGCAATAGTCGAGATCACCAACGATCAAAGCAGTTACTGTCTAATTGCTAGCCACACTAGAGATTTCCCTTGACTAGAATGGTCAAATCGCCCACTACACAAGAAGGGGTATGGAAGTGGCTTACACATCCAAAATTCCCCATGGTACTAGAAAAACTGACCAGAACTCAGAAATGCCATTGACAGAGAAATAGGGCCACAATGAGAAGGGGAAACGAACAGAACAAAAATCTTCTCTGACCGGAACGCAAGTTGCTGCCTCGATTTTGGTAAGTTCCTCTGTCAGTGGAACAAATAACAGTCAATGCGGTCAAAGAAATTACTCTTCTTTTCGATTAGGAGAGCAAAGCTATTCTAAAAAAGGTTGAAACATCGGGTGAATTTAAAGAAGAAGACAATACCGACAACTTGTCAGATTATTTTAGTAAAGATTACTTCCCAACAGAAGAGTGGTTGTCATGTGAATTCACAACTACTACGAACAAGCCAGGGGATGGGGTGACCGATTCGCCAATTGGCCCCACGAAGAATAGAACCCCTAGTCAGATTGATGAGATCGAGTTTGATACACTAGGGTAGCAAGGTTTTGGTAGTAGTATTACTTTTGGTTCACTGTCATTGACGATATTTCATTATAATATGGTTCTTACTTTGTCGTTTGACTTTTAAGCAAGAGCTACTCAACCAAACACAACACCTTGCGATGTGGAAGAACATGTTTCCCCAGTTATTATTTAGAATGCTTCTCTCCCTTACGATGAAGGGAAACAGGGCAAGGTATGACACATTGACATGGTCTCCGTAACGACCGATGGGGCTACTGATAGTGTAATTATTGATAGGCCCGCCACTGACATGACACAACACCTTAAGCCGTTATCTATTTCAGCTCATTTAGACGAATGTCCTATAAACAAAATTTTAGTGAACAACAGAGCTGCAGTGAACTTATTGCCAAAGAGAATGATCGCCAAATTGGGGAAGACCGCAACTGATTTGATTCCTTTTGAACTAATTGTCAGCAATTTTGCTTGCCACGGTACTAACACGCATGATGTTCTGCCGGTCAATCTTAAGTAGGTACTAAGTCTGTTTTACCATCATTCTTTGTAGTTGGCACTTTGTCAAGCTACAATACCTTGTTAGGGAGAGATTGGTTTCATTCTTTTGCATGCATTCCCTCTTCTCTTCGCCCATTTGTCATTTTTTGGAATCAAAACAGGGTCGAGCTTGTGTTAACCAATAATAAGCCCTTTTTTGCCACATCAAATGCCAATGAAGCTTATTAATATGGCGAAGAAATATGGCCCATTAGATTCACTGGAAGGAATAAGTATGGACGACCGACAGGTATTTCAGTAAAGAAGAACCTAGGCAGCGTGGTTCATGTTATGACAGTCCAGGAAGATGAAACTGAGATGAAGGGTATAGCCCTCTATCGGCCAGCTGTAAGTTGTATTATCGAAGAGTTACCATGATTGTGACAGCTGAAGGTGTGGTGTGCCTAGCTTATTTGGCAACTAGGATAAAGAGGCTTGAAGAGAGTCTAAAAGGAAATGATGAGGAAATTTTCACGAACTTGGTCGAATTGGATAGATCGACCAAGGAAGATAGTTTTGATATAAAAAATTTACTAAAGGAAGTAGAAGAACGTTGACCTCAGGTCCAAGACCCACTAGATGAAGTAAACCTAGGGACGGATCAGGATTCGAGGCTTGCATTTATAAGTAACCTATTACGACCTCCTGAGTAGGATAAGATAATAAATTTGTTATAGGAATTCGCAGATTGTTTCGCATGGGACCATCACAACATGCCAGGATTGGACAGATCTTTGGTTAAGCACAGGCTACCGACCAAAGAAGGATATTAGCCACATAAATAGCCCCTAAGGAGGATGACGGTCGAAGTCACTCTCAAAGTCAAAGAAGAAATTGAACATCTTTTGAAAGCAGGGTTTATCCGACTAATCAAATATGCAGAATGGATGTCAAATGTCATCCGAGCAATGAAGAAGACCGGTAAGATAAGAGTGTGTGTAGATTTTAGAAATTTAAATCTAGCCGCTCCCAATGACGAGTATCCAATGCCTATGGCCAACCAGTTAATTTATCAAGCTGTGGGGCACGGGATTATGTCATTCTTGGATGAGCATTCAAGGTATAATCATATATATTTAGCCTTGGATGATGTACCAAAAATAATGTTTAGGTGGTCGGGACCCTTGGGTACTTATTGCTGGGTAGTCATGCCTTTCAGCTTGAAAATGCTAGGGAACATATCAAAGGGCGATGAACGCCATCTTTTGTGATATGATTGACCAATTTATGGAGGTCTACATTGACAACATGGTAGTTAAGTCAGTCGATGCTGAAGATCATTCAGCCCATCTGCGTAAATCCTTCAAGCGAATGCGGGCCCATAAATTGAAATTGAATCTAATGAAATGTGCCTTTAGAGTGTCAGCCAATAATTTTCTAGAATTCCTTGTACATCGGAGATGAATCAAAATCAATGAAAATAAAGCTCAGGTCGTGATCGATGCAAGGTCACCAAGGAATAAGGCCAAGTTACAGAAGTTTTTAGGCCATCTTAATTTCTTGTGACGATTCATATCTAACTGTGTCAGTAAGACTAACGTCTTCTCTCCATTGTTAAAATTAAAGCAGGGGGCTGAATTTTTATGGGAAAAAGAACATCGGCTGGCTCTCGACCAAATTAAGGAGTATTTGGCAAAGTCGCCAGTGTTGATGCCCCCTATTAAAGGTCAGCCGCTTAGGCTATATATAGTTCCATTTGCAGGGTCGATCACAGCCCTCCTAAAACAAGAAGACATTTGTGGAAAGAGAGAGTAATCTATTATCTAAGTCAAGTGTTACGCGATGTAGAGATTTGATATTCATCCATAGAAAAGCTATGTTTGACTTTATACTTCGCAGCTACTAAGTTATGACATTATTTGTTGGCCGAAAGCGTTAATGTAATTTCAATCACTGATCTAATTAAATAAATGTTAAATCGACCTACTCTAAGTGGCCGAATTGGTAAATGGGTGTTGGCACTATCCGAATTTGATTTGCATTATGTACCGTAGAAAGCAATGAAGGGTAGGGCCATAATAGAATTCTTGGCCAGCCATCCTTCAGATTTAGAGGAGCATATTCCTCTTAGTATTAAGGATGAATGTGTTATGCAAATCGAACCTTGGAAATTAACCTTTGATGGATCCAGAACCCACAAGATATCTAGGGCTGGTATAGTGTTAATTTCTTTTAATGGGAATCATTAAAAATTCACGTTTAGTTAGAATTTGAGTGCACAAACAATCAGGCTGAATACAAGGCTATGATAATCGGCCTAGAGATACTATTAGAATTGTTGGTAAAGGATATGATGATCATCTGGGATTCTCAACTGGTGATAAACCAAATGGCCAGTTCGTTCAAGTGCACTAGTCCATCTCTATTTTTGTATTATGAGGTGGCCATTCAACTGCTAGAGCAATTCAATGATGTTTAATTAAGGCATGTTACTCAGAATTACAATATAGATGCCAATTAAACTGCGTAATTGACAGCAATGTTGGAAATTTTGAAGGGATTGGCCGGTCGATTGATCACATCTCAAAAATGATCGTTTCCTTCAG